>CM062817.1:526904105-529304105 GCA_031772625.1 Pinus tabuliformis | reverse complement strand
AACCATCATATGCTTTAAGCATGATGTTAGAAGGCTTGAGTTCAGGGCATCCCAATTTTTTCCTAACACATTTGTACATTATATATGTGGATGCCACTTTGTCAGCAATGCAACAATAGATGGTGATGTTTGGGACTAAGACTGGAATTTGGAAAGCAATGGTTGATGCTAGATGTGGGATAGCCTTATCCAAGCCAAATACCATTAGATGAGAATCAAATGGGTTAATTGCACCTACAACAAAAAGTAAGGCTTTCCATTGTGTTGGGCATGTTTGTAGGACCTCTAATGCCGACATAGATAATGGTGATTGTGCTAAGCAATCAACTATGTTGTAGCTATGAGAACTTTTTAAGTTATTTCATGCTCACCATAAATGTCCTTTGACCATCTTTGGCATAAATTCTATAGGAAGTCAAGGAATGATCAATAAGCCTATAATTATTTCAATGGTCGAGGTGGAAGGTTTAGGCTCTAGGGGAGATTCATAACTTCTATTTCACATTTGCAGGAGGATATCTTCTCCTGTCATGATTATAATTGTTGTGGGGGTTACCCCCAAAAGGATGCAGGTGGGATGGTTGTTTTTCAGTGTTAACCACTCCCTGATGGGGGAAAGGGTCTTGCATTAATGCAATTTGTGAACCTCCTTGCCCCCTATTGTCTTGTATCATTTTTAACTGAGGGAGTTGAGGACAACGATGGGTATAATGATCATGTTCCCCATAGATAGCACATGAATGATTAGTCCATAGAATTGTGTTCTTGTTTTTCTTTTGTGGGTTGTTGTGTGTCGATTCCCTGATTTTGATTCTCTCTAGGGTTTCCCCTTACTAGTGCACATGGGGGTTATTGGTGGTTGTTCCCCCCCTCTTTGACTTCTCCTTTTGGTTTTTTCTTAGCAATATTAGGTGGGTTAGTTGGGTTCAGTAGCTCCTCTAATTGTTTCTATTGAGCGAGAGAATGTTGCACTACATTAACCCTTGTGTTATTTTGTGTTGGTGGGTTACTCTATTATTGTGCGGGGAAAGGAGAATACTAGTTTCCTTGCCCCTCATTGGTATATGGGGTCTGGGAATAAGACATTGCATATGTACTCCTAGAGGAGTGTTGGTTTCCCTGTGGGGGAACATATGAGCCTCCATGAGGGGGCTGATATTGGTTAAACCTACTAAAACTATTCTACATCACTGTGGGTTGAATGGGGTACTATCCTGTATGCTAGAATGGTGGAAGGGAAAAGTTTAGGGGATAATATTCACAACTGCGATTATTTTCCATGATTTTTCTAAAAAAAGATTCGTTAATTGTCATTTGTCCCAAAAACGTTAAGCCAAAATTTTATAGTATAAAATTATTTACCTTAAAAATTGCTAAAATTTTATGTAAAGAGTATATAATATTATTTTGAATTTTGAATATCTTTTTAGAAATACCAAAAAACATTTTATAGATGTCATATCATGGACTAGTAAGATTTGCCAAGGTTTCTAAAAGTTAAGGTAAATTTCCATCCCTAAAATTTTCCCTGAATGGTGGTACATTCTGCATAGCGTCAAATGCTTGGTAATTGAATGAGTATCTAGGGTACTGGTAGGTCTTGCTGAGTTGGTTTTGGGTTATGGCCAAAATCAATCCATCAATGACATTGGATGTTCCTAGTGTCTCTTTATAATTCTGTAGGAGCGAGGCATTTGGAAGGACATGATAGATGTATCTAGATTGGGCATATATAAGCTCTAACTATTGAGCTTTGCTAATGGATCCTTCCTCATTATGCGGGGATGAATTATACACGTCTTTGAAATTTACGATGTGAGGGAGAAAAAAAGACTTTGAGGAGGACTTTGTATTAAAATTGTGCTTTACACAAGCTATGAAGTTTGCACCATTCATTTATATGATCTGATATGTGGGTAGTAGGTGTTTGTTTGAAGTGGATGAGGAGTTCCAAGTTTGAATCATGATGAACCTGGAGCTGGAAAAAATGTGAGGAAATTTTAAGCTATGGAGATGAAGTTTCCATGTGATGCAGAAGGGTGGCCAATGTACCATTTCGCTATAGGCCTAGTAAGGGTGCATTGAAATAATCATAATGAAATAGTATCATCAATGACATTATTACATGAACACCACAAGTGAAAAGTCATCAAATGGTTTCCTGGGTCTTCTCTCTGTTTCCCTTCAAATTTGTAATCTTTGAGGGAGCTTGGTGGGCATAAATAACTAATTCTGTCTATGGGCGATTAGCTCATTCCATAGCTTACTTAAATATGGTAGGTTTAAATAAGATAAGAACACAATATTTGAGTTATCCACCATCATGAAATGGTTTTGGATATCTATATGGAAAGGGGTCCTCTGTGGGGATGTTTAAGGAGAACTACCTTGATGGTTGTCTTGCTGACTCTCTAGAGGAGTGGTAGAATGTGGGGATCCTTATGGGATCATGAAGTGTGTGCTTTGATAGGGAGGGGTCCTTAGAAAATATGCACCAATAAAGGAAGATATTATAATAGTGATTTTTTGATGTCCTCTATGAGTAAATGGCAGGAGTCTTGGCACACCACCCGGTAATGGGTGGAGGTTTAAGAAATGTCTAGATCGACGACAAGCCCCAGGGTCCTTTATGGTCTCTCTTAGAGTGTATGCTACTTTTTGTATGGTGAGGGAAGGATATTATTCTTCAAATCAAATCAATCACATACATAAAACAAAGAGAAAAATAAAAATATTACTTTTCCTTTAACTTTAGCCTATGTGATGAATCAAACAAAAAATGGTTTTCATTTGTTTTTTTGGTGTGAAAACAAAAAATTCCTAAGAAGACGTATTTGTCCTTACCACTCTCAAAGTAACTGCGCTTTGCGGAGATTTCTTTTGATGGGTCTTGAGACAACGTCCCAAAAGGCCTGGTGACGCCTTCTACCAGCGAAATAATCAACCAAGGTAATGGAAATGGGGATAAAGTGTTGCCTCCATCGTCACCTATAGGGAAAGGATGGCCTAGATTTTGGCCACTAAGGTACCTCTGTCCCACGCAAGCATTGGAGTCTTTAGCTTCTTGGTATTCAATTACCAATACCCATCATTATATGGGTCGAGTATCCCAAAAGAATAGCACACATACTAGACCTAAGCCGAACCCCCTCTGAATCAAGTCTCTACCATGCTTGGATAATCTTTTTAGTGGGATGATTGAAGGATTTTAAGCTCCCTAAAATGTCAACAACTATGTTTCAAAGATGTAACATGACCATGGCGGCTTATGGGATGCCTACCCCTAATGTTCCTAACCTATACTATAATTTTCTTGTTGCACCCTATGTGGAATGTAGTGGGTTCAAGTTATGGTTTCTTTTAAGGGTCTTACTTTTCTTTAGGGTGTTATATGTAAGCTAAAATAAACTAAGTATCAAAATATCTAGAAACTAGATGCCTTCCAATATGAAATTTATAGGATCTTAGTGTGTGGTGTGTAACTGTGTGCAAGTGATGAAGTCAGCATGTAAAGTGTGAGAAGATGTGGATATTCGGTGATCTGTTCCATTATTCCCCTACTTATAATAGATTTCAATTATTCCTTACATGAAAAAGAAGTGATGCAAATAATGTGCCACTGACTCTTTTTCCTATTAGATTATGTCAATTTCAAAATAGGGAGATGGAAATTCAAATCCTTTAAGAAAAATTTCATATGTAAGCCTGTGTTCGTCTAAGAGATGTAAGTGAAGCAGACATTACTTAATTTTTGTAATAATGCTTTCTCCTAGTCCCATAAAATTAAAGAAATGAATTCCTTTGTTGCTAACAATATCTATAGATGACGCGCTACTTACTCCTTTACTAATTAGTCTTTGTGAAGATTCTGAACAAAAAGAAAAGATAATTTAATTACTCTACTAATCATGGTTAGTAAAGCAACTAACGAATCTAAACTGACTGCAAAAAAATTGTTGAGGTGAAGGAAATTCACTGAAGGCTGCCAATCACCTAAAAATTTGAAATTACAAGGTGTTTTTTCCTTTTTGCAAAACCATGTGGGTTTCACAATGCATAGATGTGGTGGCACATGCATAAGAGGAAAAGTCATGGAGTGTGCATTTGTTCAACAATAAGCAGTGTTGTTGATAAAAATATGTAAATTAACAAGTTTTTTTCCCATCTTAGGCTGACAGGGTCCTCCAAATATTTAAGAGGGGTACTAAACGCCTTATAGGTTGACTATGTAGAGAGAATATCTTGCAAAGATAACCTTTAGATTAAAGAAAAGACAATAATATGGTCACCATTCCCGTGGTAGTGTATTTGTGGAAATGGTATACCAAAAGACACCTCCTTAGCAGTTGGTTATTCCCTGCAAGGGATCATAGACCAAGTTGGTGTTGTTAGTGAATAGAATTAGATAAACAAAGCATTTTAAATAATGAAAACAATCCATATGCAAACAAAGACAAAAATAAAAGAGATAAATGCACAAACAATGCTCAATGGAGCAAACAAGTCAAAAGAATAATGGAAAAAAAATTCATTTATTGAGTGATGGTAGTAGAATTTGAATACAATAGATGAATCTTAAACAATTGAGGAAAATTCTTTGAGCTATGGTGCTAAAAAATCCTCAGTAAGGAGGTTTGTTTCCTCAAACTCTTTGTACGCTTCTCCTCTCTCAAAGAAGTATGAAGACTCTCCAATGGTGAAACCTTCTCCTCTCACTAAGATGATGGACTTATTAGAAGCATTATGGCTAACATGTTAGTTCTCTGACCTTCTTCAGCTTCAATAATGGAATGTTGGTTTTCTCTGATAGAAATTTGGCCAGAATAACATTGTCTCATATTTTGGTTCTCCTATGGCCTGTTTATATAGTTTTTTTTTAATCCATCTTCCCTCTCTTGGTTCATGGATGATAATGACTCATGAGTAGGACAAGATGATTACATTGAGGGCTTCATATCTTCAAGGCAACTCAAATTCAGTCATCGTGGACTGAGATCCTATCAACGAATCACCTCCAAGTTTGTGAAGCAGTGTTGAATTTGCTCAGTCATCCATTTTCTCGACTGCATGACTTTCGAAGAAAATTTCATGATGTTCGTGGCTATCCAAGAAATAGTTGTGGAGTCCTCAATTTCTTAACCATATAAACTTTGGACCTTAGGAGAAATTAAATTTTTTAAACTCTGTGATGTCTTCAGCTGGAAAATCTTCACTAGTGCATTCTGTTGGATGTCTTTTAGCGTCTTCTGGATTGTGCAACCATGTGTATGATTTTATAGTGTTAACGGTGTAAAAAGCTTTTCTAAAATGAAAATAAATACAAAGGTGGTTACTTTTATAATTGTGGAATTATTTTCCAATTATCCTTACTGTAAAGAAATGTTACAAAATCAAATGACATCGCCTACATCTATCTTGTCCTTTATCTCCATTTCTATGGCATTCAAGCCATATACTTATCTATTTTAAAAAAAATTCCATAAAACTTTGATAAAATGGAGGTAATGAGAAAACTTATATAGTTATAGGGATATATTTTTTTATCCAAATTGGATCATTATATTATTTTCTGTTGATGTAGATGCTTCTAGAGTGGAAAATGTGGAGAAATTAGCTCACAAAACCATTTTTGCTAGTGTGACCTAGTTTGGAAAATTGGGTATGAAACATTTCAAGAGAATTTTTTGGGGGGAAAGCTTAGCCTCTTTAATGTACCACATTTTTTCCTATTCTACACATAGATACCTTTCAAATGGTGTAAGACTCACCTCAATTGGTGTTTGTATGTAAACATTATCACACACGAAAGTTGACCTTCCTTTTTTGGCCACCATAATTTGAGAAGATGCCATGTCAACCCCCACTGTTACTGGAGAAGTGACTAACCACATGATCATGATGAATAAGACTCTAGAAGAGTCCATATTATAACTCTAGTAAAGAGTTGGAGACAAACCTAATCACTAGTAGGCTATTGGGCTATGTTCTTAGTGGGTCATTAAGAGGAAAAGGGCTTCCATTCCTTTTAAGGGAATTTATTATCATAAAAGAGAATCGTATCCAAGAGAGATAGGGATAGAGCACACAAATAGGATTTGTGATATGTAGTATCCCACATGTCACATGACTTACTTTCTTGTACCTGTAACCATTTTATATTCACAAAATGAGCATAGAGTGGCCTCACCTTCTTGCTGAGATTTTTCCTGAAAGTGTTTCCATGATAGATCTTGTGCAAATTGTGGTTTGTGAGTTTCTATTTCATTTTTATCTATTTTATTCATAATTATAATTTTAATACTTTCAGAATAAACAATAATTTATAGTTCCAGAAATATAGAGAGAAATAAACCCTCATAGTGTGGATTTTGGATTTTTAAGTATAATTTATCATATTAGTTGCAATGAAATGTCCAGAGGAATATACATCAATATTTATTGATCATATTGATAATTAGAGTAGCGTTCTTTGCGTATAATTTTGATATTTGTGTTGAAAATGCAGTAAGAAATTCCTAAATTAATTTTCCCTTAATTAAGTTAGGAGAAATTCTAATTCTAATTTCATACAAATACTTGGAGGAATTTAACTAAAGCGATATGGAACTTATCATTCAATTAAATCAGTTAGCTCAAGTAGGAGACACTTGAGTTTTATTTACTTATGATTGATTACTAATTTTATCTATCCATTTTAATTAATTTGAGTTATTGCGAGTTTAACTAGTTCTAAATGATTAAGAACTAGTGAAGGATCAAACAATGGGGTGTGTTCACTAGCAATCAACCAGTTAACTCATTAATCATTCCAAAATAATTGATGCATGTAAATAACTTGAGCTGCCCAATTGAGATTGGAGTTCAAGGGTAGTGTACTATCAATTGTAGACAATTCCAAATTGTATAGGTGGTGCATGCAGCTAGAGAAAGGCCTATATAGATTATGCAGTTATGGATGAGGAATTTCGCTAATTAATATGGGGCTAATTCCCAAGGAAATAATGAAAGGGAATAGGGCCTTAGAGAAGAAGGAAATTGGTTAGGTATTGGTCAACGCTTGTCTACGAAGCAATGAGATAGATTATACTTGTGCAGAGGTTTCTTAGGCTTAAGCAAGAATTATATTTCCTCTCTATTTTCTGACTTATGAAATACAAATAGCAAGCAAATTTTAGAAATTTATTTCCCATTAGATAAATCTATGTGGATATGCTAGATTGATTATTGCCTTACGTTCATTTTGTGATTTCTTGATCATTAAATTTTTTCCACGGATGAGTAGAATGGATTCAAGTCTATTGTTTTAGTAAATTACATTAGCATTTTGAATCTACATGGAAAATATACATGGTATCAGAGCAGGAATCATAATAGAAAGAAAAATTAGAAGTTTTCTTTACAAGTGAAACGAATTTTCATTATCATTATTTAGAGCTAGAAGGATGTCATTCTATCGATTGAGACTCGACTATGCCCCTGAGTGCAACTCGAATTATATTTCTTGGAAGGAGAATATTGAGGCATTGTTGAAAGATAATCAACTGAAGGAATTCATAGATCATCATATCCTGAAGCCTCTAACATTTGATGCTTAAGATCTAGCAGAGTGAAATAAGTGTGTGGAAAAGGTGAGGAGGATCGTATTGGAGGAAGTTTGAGATCATATTGTCTCAAATCTCCATGGGAGAGAGACCCCATGTGAAATGTGGCAAGCCTAAAAAAACTTGTTTCAGAACAATAAAGACCACAAGAAGCAGGCACTAAAGGATAATATTCAAACAATCAAGATGGAAAAGGGAAACATAATACCATAGTACTTGAGAAGGTTCACCCAATGTAGGTATGAACTTGGGAGTGTTGGTATTACAACTTTAGAAGATGATGTCATGAGCCCAGCCCTTCTAATCCTTCCCAATAGCTTGCACAACTAACAATATTTGGTAATGGAAGGGAGAAGCTACCAAATTGGGAATGCCTTTAGTCAGATTTCGTACAGGAGGAGTTCAGGTGGAATACTAAATATGGGACCTCATCCAAAGCAGTGGATGAGGATAATTGTTCCTTGGCTGGAAAATCACACAAAGGGAAAGGGAAGAAGTCCTAATCCAAAAGAGAATCTAGCAAAGGGGACAAGAATAAAGACTTGTCAAAAATCAAATGCTTTCACTTTTATGAACTGGGGCACTATGCATTGAAGTGTCGAAACAAGTAGGTAGGTAAGAAGCCCTAAGGAGGAGTTGAAGTTGAAGCCTTGGCTTCACAAATCAAGCTTGATTTCACCCTCATAACCTATATGGTGAGTACAGTGATGGGTAGTGTGCGGTGTCTGGATAGTGGCACCCCATTCCATATGATGGGAAACCAATAATTCTTCAGTGACTTTAAGGAGAAGGATCTACAAATGCACATTGATATGGGAGATGATGGAAGGTATAGCACAACCAATATTGGTTCAGCTACATTTCAGAGGGGGTCTGGTTGACCTCTCACATTAAAAGATGTCATGTATGTTATGGGTCTGAAGAGGAATCTTGTTTATGTTGCCATGTTGGAATATCATGGCTATGATGTGATATTTAGAAAAGGAATGGATTTACTTACACACTTCACCACAAGATATGTGAATCAGATCAAGGTTCGTGTTAAGATCCTCTAAAATTTGGATGTAGAAGAGTGTGAAACATTGAGCACAAAAGTAGAGAAGGTGCAGAGCCAAGACATCAGTGAATTATGGCATAGGAGATTTGGCCATTTGCATCATGGCACTTTGAATATCATACAATATATTTCTATAAGAATTCCCAAAGGAGCACTAGAGCAGCATGGTACATGCAAAGGGTGTATGTTGGAGGAGCATACAAAATCCAACTCCAATGATCGTGATAGTATAGCGAAAGAAGTCCTCGAAAGAGTTCACTTATATGTGTGTGGAAATTTCTCGATAGCCTCCACTTCCAAGCACAGGTATTATGTAATATTTGTAGATGATTTCTCACGGAAGTACTGGATCTTTCTAATGAAAAACAAAGACCAGAGATTCTCTAAGTTTTTTGAATTTAAAGTTGTTATTGAGAAAGACACTGGAAGGAAAGTGAAGGCTCTGAGCAGAGGTAACAATGGAGAATATGTGTCAAATGAGTTTAAGAACTTCTATACAAAAGAACGTATTCAACATGAGTTGACAACACCTCAAAACCCATAACAAAATGTGGTGGATAAGAGAAATAATAGAAGTATTATGGGAGGTGCATGGGCCATCTTGCATCACCAAAGCCTATTGTTACACTTGTGGGCTAAAGTATGCAACACAGTTGTTTATTTTCAGAACAAGATTCCACATCAGATTATTGGCATGATAACACCAGAGGAAACTTTTTTAGGGAAGAAACCAAATGTATGAAACTTAAGGATCTTTGGATTATCAATTTATTATCTTGTTTCTAAGGACTCAATAAAAAATATAGATCCTACAGTTGAGTTAGGAATTTTTTTGGGGTACACTGAAACACCTCAGAACTATCATATGTACATGTCATCTCTCTGGATGAAATTTATGATTAGATATGTAAAATTTGATGAGGAGAAGGAAATGAGGTGTTCTCTTGAGAGGGAGCTTCAATGGAATTCAGTTGAGGAGCTTCTAGCTCCAAAGGAAGAACCTCGGGAAGTTATGGGGTAGCCACAAGCAGAGGAAATACCCACTCATGCATAGACATTCAGAGATGGAAGAAGGAACACGAGAGAAGATGACAAATTATTACATGATTCTAGAGAGAATGTAGGAGCACCCATATCACCAAACATGAAGAGGAGGTCACTAGATCGATACACTGGATGCATGGCTCTGATGAGTGGTTTTGTAGAGACTGAGCCACCCTCATTCAAGAAAGTTTTGCAACAGCTAATATGGGTTGATACCGTGGTAAAGGAATATGATTCCATGATCGAAAATAGTGTTTGGGAAGTTGTCCCAAAACTAGAGGACAAGTCAGTGGTATGCTTTTAGGTTGATCTACAAGGTGAAGCAAGGAGCCATGGAAGCACCGAGTTTGCGGCCAAGGGGTTATCTCAGGTGGAGGGAATTGACTATGAGGAGACCTTTCCTCCAGTAGCAAGATACTCTTCAATAAGATCAATTATAGTGCTTGTAGTGCAGATCGGATGGAAATTCCATCATATGGAAATGAAGACGACATTCCTCAATGGAGTGATTTAGGAGGAGGTTTACATTGAGTAGATGGAATGATTTGAGACATTGGACATGGAGTCACATGTGTGTAGACTCAAGTTAGCATTGTATGGATTGAAACAAGCACCCCATGCTTGGTACACCAGGATCGACAACTATCTTACCAAGTTCGATTTCACCAAAAGTGAAGCAGATGCATGTTGTTAGGATGTTGTTTGTAACAGCCCTTGCGAAAATTCCATGTAAATATATATAAATACCATGGATAATGGGACACATATTCCAAGCTAAATGGTGGGAAATACATCCTAGGGGGTGTTCATTTGGTTGTTTATGGCTAAGGAAATGGCTAAGGCATTAAAGAGGATAAGAGGTATTCTGGCATATTTATTTATGAAAATAATGGAAATTAGGAGAAAAGGAGGTGAAAGGTCATAGCTTGCATGTGAGGAGGAAAATGAAGGAAACTAATCGAAAATGAAGAAAATAGAGGCCTCATTAATAAAAAGGCTTCTAAGGATCAGTGGGTGAGACTTGGTCAGTTTAGATTGGGAGCTCTCTCATTATTCTCTCTCTCATACTCTTGGAAACTTAGAGTTTTCTTGGAGCACTTTGGGAAGGTAAGAGGAAGCAAGGATCAAGTAGGGAATGGCAAGATCAAGTGGCTACAATAGGCTTCATTGGAGGTATCAACTTGCATGTGTATTTTCCTTGGTAGATTTGGCATGCATGGGATTGCATGAGTATTTTCCTTACTATATTTGGCATGCATTGGATTTCATGTGTTTCTTTTCTACCATGGCGTGGGTTTTTCTAGGTGTGACAATTTTTTCAGCCTAACCTTTCCATTTCCTAATAGCTTTGATGAGATGGGTTCTCTCATGCATTTTGTGGGGCTATGGCTGAATTGGATTCGAAGCTGAGTGGGGTGGATCTTTGAATTGAAAAACACATGGTGGAAGTGGTCCCTGAAACAGACTGAGGATGCATAAAGCCACTAGCCTAGTAACCCCTAAACCGCACTTTGGGTTGTGGTAAAGCTAGATTGTGTACCTCGGTGGGCCTAGGAATCCTTGCCAGTCAATGGCGGGATATACGGTAAAGCCAAGAGGTGGATTTTCTCCGTGTTGCGCCTAGTGATTTCCGGATGGAATGCATGGTAAAGTCTAGAGAGTATGTCTCAATGTAGGGCCTAGTGATCCCTAAATCAGACTGCAGATGCATAGTAAGGCCTGATAGACTAGGAAGCACTCAAATTCCTCATGGTTTAGGCGGAGAACTTCGGTGGCATCCACATTGCTTGGTGTTCTTTGATGTGTTCTATGAGTCCCATATTCATGCTTGGAATATGGAATGGGGGTGATTGGCTAAAGACAGACTTGGCTTAGGCATTATATGGTCAGGTGGAATGTGGTAGTCCCATCTCCAGTTGGTTCATTTCACTTTTTAATGAAAAAAAATTCATTCCCTTGATTTTCATGTGCAAATGTACTGATGTATATATGGATTTTGATGGATGATATGTTTTTTTATATGCATATTTACCCCGGAGGTTGTTACAAGGTGGTATCAGAGCATGGTTCACACACTTGGACGTTCACACACTTGGACTGGATGGGCTCTATCATAGGTAAAATGAAGAACAAAGGTTAAATTTTAGACCTTTCTGTCGTATATGTTATAACTTTTATTCTGTAGAATATTAAAAGACAAAAATTGGTCCATACAGAAGGTAAATCCCAGTGATAATGTGGTAAAATTTCAAATATTGTTTCAGAATACTTTAGGAATTATGATATAAGGAAGATGACCTTCCTCAATGCACCTTTAGATACATCACATTGGAATTTCTGCAATAAATTTTCTTCTGTAGGCTTTCAGAAGCTAAAACATCATCCACATTGAGGGGAAATACAAATGATTATGTGGTAGAAATTTTAGATATTTGGTCGCAATATTTTAGGAAATATGAGCAGAGAGAGTCGAGCATTCTGAATGCTCTTAAAATTAGGTCTCAAACATGTCACAATGACATTTTTGTTATAAATTTTATTCTGGGCACTCTCAAGAGCTGAATTTTTTTCCACAATGAGGGACACTACCATTGATATTGTCATAAAACTTTCAAACATTTATTCGCCATATTTTAGGAGATATGACCAGGTTAAATCGAGCTTTCTCAATACTCCTAGAATTGTGCACCAAATATGATTGTGTTGGTATTTTCTTATTATTTTTCTTTTATGAAATATCAAAAGTTGAAACTTGAATCATAGTGAGGGAAAATACCATTGATCATATGGTTCAGTTTCCATAACTTGTACTACTACATTTTAGGATATATGCATTGAATCATTTGCTATATTAGTTTTCATGCAAGGTGTTTGATGAAATGCTTAAATGGTTCAATGATTAATTTCATACAAACTGTTTGATAAAATGCCCCAATGAGTATGTTGTTTGTGGTTGGGGATAGTATTGATGTGTAATAGTATTTCTGTAGTTGATATATTTTTACTTGTATGCAAATAGTTTTCTATATTAGTTTGCATGTAAAGTGTTTGAATAAATGCTTACACGCAAATGTAATAGTATAGTAGTTGTTTGTGGAAAATGTAAAAGTATGGTAATTGTTTGAAGAAAATGTTATTTTTTCTTGGATGGGATAGTATTGTAGTATGATAATATGGATGTAGCTGATCTATGCCTATTTTCATGCAAATAATTTGAAGAGTTGCATGTAGGGAATTTGAAGGGTTGCATGCAAGGAATTTGAAAAGTTGCATGTAAGGAAATGGACAAGTGGCATGTCTTTAGTTATGATGTTACAAGTGTAATAAGTGCAACATTTTGACTTAATCTCATACAAATGTATGAGAAATAAAATCAATTTCTTTTCAAGTATGGTTAAATTTAATAGAGATTTGGAGATCCCATTTCCATAATTGGACATTGGAGATCGGCCCATTATAGTAGCTTCCTCCTTCTACCTTAGTGTGGACCATGGGTAGTAAGGGGGTATGCTTATAGGTTGTTAGTATTGGTGAATGTTGATTTAAAATTAATAGACATGATGTCTTGATTTTTGGAACATGTGACTGACTGTGCATGGATTATATGTCGCTTACATATTGATTTCATGATACCTACTTACATCCTTGTATGTTAGGTTACATTCTTGAATATTTCGGATTACATGTATTAGTCTTGTAGGTTGATTACAAGATTTGATCACCTATGTTCGACTACATGCATTTATGCGTAGTTGTAGTTGATTTGGCATTGCTTATGCATATGGTTGGTTGCATGTGGCAATGTGTACAATGGACTAATGGTTGTTGTCATGCATGAGGTCATGGTTTATATAGCTCATATGGTCATGAATTGATGACTGGACTCTAGCTGGAATGATGTGTATATGGTTTGGTACTCATTTTTTATGTGTGTATATGTAGCTGTTATGCATGTATGGTATTGGTTATGATTATGCATGTATAGTAGGTCAAACATGCCTTGTGAAGTCATTTTATGCAATTTAGGTCATAATGATGCTATTGGTTGTTATGATGCTAATGAGCTAGTTGAGATAGAGCAAGGGATGCAGATCATCATAATGAGGTTGTAACAATGGACTTTGGGGTAAGAGAAGATCGGCGTACAGGTATTGTATGTTTGGCATGCAGGTATGTTGGTTAAAGGATTGTTATATGCATTCGGGTTATATACATTAGGTTTATGTACATGTCTTTGATGTTATGGTTACATTCATGATAGTTGTTGGTTGATTAGTGTATTTATATGCACATGTGTCGGACAGTCAAGAATGATAGTAACATGTAGTTATATGCATTATTATTGTTGTTTTATATTAGATAACCTGATGATTATGCTATATGTTGATGATGAGTATGTTATAGGTTAACTTGTTGATTGTTATATGACAATTAGCTTGACGATTCAATTTTATGTGTTGATGAGCATGATATATAGCTTATTATTGTTATATTCTATTAACTTGATGATTAGGGTCATTTCATTGAGGTATTGATGTTATAATTTAGATTGGTCATATGTGTGATGGTTATGTTCATTGCCTTGAAGATCTTGATGTCATATGTATTGCACTAACCTAGTTTGTCCTATGCAGATGGTTATCATTGTGATACTCAAGTATGAGATGACATATTTGTGATGTGGTGTCGTACTAATTTAAATTGATCATACATATATGATTATTATGCATGAACGACATATGCTTATGAGCCTGTAATATGAACATGTTAGTTAGTTACTGTTATGGATATCATGATTTATGTTCACATGTTGTAAAGTTATATCTCGCTAACTAGATTGATTATGCAGACAAGATAGCCTCCCCTGAGGTACACTAAGGTGTGAGTTTGCTTATGTATTATACTTGGTGTTTCATAGTTGATTATGTCGTTTATTTGGTATTTGATTGTTTGTTGCATATTATGTTGTCTAATTGATTTATGCAACGTGCTATGTTTGCAAGTGGTTGAATGATTGATGAATTGCTTAATATGAGTATGTGTTCAAATTATTTGTTTTAAGATTATTGTACTAACATGTATGTGTTGAGAGAGTTGATATGTACTTGAATGTAGTTGATAGTTGTAGTATTATCACTGATCGCTATGAGTTGACTACAGATTATGACATGATAGTTAGTCTTGGTAATGGTTGATTTCAAATTGATAGACATGATTGTCTTGATATTTGGAACATGTGGTTGACATGTGTGGGCAGTTGTAGGGAACATGCTTGGTATTACTGTGACAAGTTAATAATTGATGTGTTTATATAACTAACAATTGAGTGATGTGATAGTAGATGGTAAGACACGCTTGCAGCTATGTCAAAAGGTAAAAGAGAGGAATTGGACAAGAATTCCATTGGATATGTTTGGAATCCCTAATCGAATGATTTATTTGCATACAGGAGGCCTTATTAACCTTAATCTAGTTTGATATTATGTTGATACATGCTATACTCATCGACATGTACTTGACAAGTATATTAGTTAGTCTTTAGCTACATGTGGATCTATTAAAGGATTGGAGTCCCTTGAGAGATGGCATGGATGTGTTCAGTTGCAAGAATCATGATTCGCACAACAAGATAAGGTAATTGGTGTATTTTTATTTATGCACTCACAATTGTGTGCTTATGGTAGTATGATGTAGGGGATTGCATGGCAAGAGACTGCATTGAAATCTTGAAGAAGGCTCTACTTCAGTTTCCCTAGGAACCATGGGGATTGAGTCATGGTGTTTGTTGTTAGTCTTGTGCTTTTGGTCTTTTGTTTTTTTATAGTGCTTGATTTGTAGATCTATTTATGTCTAGAGTATGGCCATACCACTTTTTTTACGGAGTCATGTTGTTATTGGATTTCATGGTTTTCTTCTTGTTGTTGTTTCTATTCTTTCCTTTTACATTTTGAGTCTGGGAAATTGGTTGGGAAAGAGGAAAGTTGATGGAAATTGGGAGAGATTTGTGGTACCCAACCTATGATATAAGACCCAGATGAAGCTCTGTGCATGAGTAAGCACAATGGAAGGTAAGACAATGAAAATTGGTTGGACTGGTTGGGTCCATTGTGGTAAATGGACAGTAGTAGTGCAGACACAAGAAATGTAACTAGAAAAGGTAAAGTAAATTGATTAGAAGTGGCATATGCTTTGTCTATGTTGGGAACTTTTTCTCTCAATTCTTGTGCATAAATAAGGAAGTTCTCTTAACCTAGACCTTATGCTATCTGGTAATTATTTTATGATCATGATTATGTTGAAGTTTATATATGTATACATGTATGTATGTATGTCATTGTCTGACGAGATCATGATTATTTTATGCTAACATTTATATATGTACATATGTATCCATATATCTATGTTACTGTCTGACAGGGTTGTCAGGTATCATTCTTGTGAAGGAATGATTTCTTATGCAGGAGAACGACATGAAGAGGTTCCTAGTCTATGACAAATCAATTGGAAAGAGTAGTCACGAAAAATATACGAGGTCAGCATCATGTGGATATGAATTGATATTGTATACCTGTATTATGACTATGTTTATGTTGTGATAGGTAAGGTTGAAGGATACACCAACAGAGTGAAAGTAGTGTGGTTTGCGACATGCTAGGATAAGCATAGATGAGATACCGGAAGTAAGGTTTCTTGGTAAGGACAATGTGGTTTTGGATGTGTTATACTATTGTTGCACATACATTTTATATGTTGTACATGTTGCATCTATGATGTGAGCACTTGTGGTGTTGTGTATACATAGCATGTGTACATGTTATTCATAAAATGTTATATACAAGATGGTACAAATAGGGTTGCGTGAATATTGCATATGGGGTGTTCTATACATATTGTACTGTCTTCATGATGTATATGCGGCGTGTGTGCATATCGTGTTATGTGCATGTTGGATATGTAGTGTTGTGTATGGATGATGCTATCTACAAGTTGGATATGCAGTGCTATGTACATGTGGTGTTGTGTGCATGTTGTACATATGGTGTTATGTACATATGGTCTTGTGTGCATGATTGTACAAGTGGTGCTATGAGCATGTGGTGGCATGTACATGTTGTACATAAGGTGTTATGAGCATGTGGTGCTGTGTACATGTTGTGCATGTGATGCTATGCACATATGGTGTCGCGTACACATCATGCATGTGGTATTGTGTACATGTGTTATTGTGTACACATTGTACAGTGGTGTAGTGTACATGTGGCTTTGTGTACAGGTTGTGCAGGTGGCGCCGTGTACATGTGATGTTGTGAACATATTGTGCATGTGGTGCAGTGTATAGGCGGTACTATGTACATGTTGTACATAAGGTACTGGTGTACGTGTGGTATTGTGTGCATATCGTTGATTTTGTACTATGGGCATGTGGTATTCTGCATCATGTATTCATGGTATTGTGGCATGTGTACTCGTTCTGTAGTACTTTGTGTAGGCGTATGTATTGAATTGTGTCATAAACGGGGTGTAGGTGTATGTGTTGTATGTCAGGTGTAGATGCATGTGTTGCCTGAAGTTGCATGTCATATGTGGTCTTATGTGTGAGATGCACACTATGCGTATGTGCACATGGTTGAGGAGAAGGGACTGGATGTTTGTCGGCTGTGGCAAGCAATCCAATGTGTTATAGAAAGAACCAAGGTAGAAGTAAGGATCGATGAAGGATAAGTATCGGTATTGTATTTTGGTTTTAGTATGCATGTGAATTATGATTCTAATTTATGATCTATGATTCTAGTTTATGATGGTTACATGTGATTTATGATTATAAGGGTTGTGTTTGAGCTAACCTAATGTGATATCTTTATATATGTTGATTTGGTCAAGATGCTAGTTTGACTTCTTGTGGCAGGAAGTGAACAAGATTCCAAGTGTACCTTATTGATGAACTACCAATGAGGTATGATTTGAATTTATTTCACTTTATTTTAAATCTAATGGAAGTGATGTTCTTGGTACAGGAAGCATGAACATGCTGAGTTGAGTGGTCAAAATCGACTACAAGAATTATTAGTAGTAGCAAAGAAATTGAAACATGCAACAATGTGTTTGTAAATCACGTTAGGAGTAGGGCCATTATGGGACACCGATACCCAACAGTGTCAATTGATTGCCATGAGCATGCTATGACCAGTATGGTAGTTTTGAGGAAAGTATATGCCTTGGTCTTTGAATCTTCTTGTTAGTCTCCTATACCAATAGGGTTTCATTTTTCATGATTAACAGTGGAAGTGACAAAAATGTTCATCTTTGATGATACAAGGATTCCATCTTTTGTGAAAGAAACAGACAGTTAAAAAATGTAAAGAGGGTATGCCTTAAAAGAATAATCAAAAGCCAAAGAAAATGAATTGGTCAGAGAAAATAATTGAAATGAACCCCAAAGAAAGACCAGGAAGTGGCCAACCAAAATGCCACTGCTATCTTGATGGATGGCCCAACAGTTCAAGCTAGGCCATGCCATGTTTTAAATTGCTTGTTCTAGACTAGAGAATGAATACCTATTCAAACAGTTCAAGCTTGACAGATGGGTAGCTGGATAGAGAAAGGAAGGAGCCCAATTGCTTAATCTGGGCCCTTGGAAGACATAAGGGTAGATTTAGATAGGAGGGCAGCAAAAAGAAAAGAGGATTATCAGGGTTTGCAAGGCTAAGTGCACCCATCCAAAAGAAGAAAAAATGTTAGGTCTATTAGGCAGGGTAGGCAGTTGGAGGTTGCAGAAGTAAGGTCTGATCACATGATATGATTGAAAATCTTATCTTATCTCACCAATAGGAGAAGGGCAAGAACAATGGTCCATATGGCAAACTATCAAACCATCTCTAACTTCCCTCATTCCCTTCAAAAGGTTTCTTACTAACATCCCCTTGAGGACTTTAGGATCTGCCTAAACAGTCCTCCTTGCATTTCTCCCTTGACAAAGTCATTCAAGTTGTGACCTTCTTCTTCAAAAAGAAGCCACATTTCTTGTGTAAAGCCCTCACTTCATACTTCATCTATCTCTGCTTTCCCACTTCACCTCACATACCCATATTAACTTCTAACCCTATTATATAGCTCCCTAGTACATCCCCACCCCTATTTCTTACAAAAAGCTATAGCAAATTCCCAAAAAATATATTAAATATCCCCCCCCCTTTTAGCACTATAGCTAAATAACATGGTTATGGGAGACATTAGTCCATCTAGGGCTATATTAAACCCTTCGGCATCCTAACCCTGGAATTAGTCTAACCCCTGGTTAAGACTAATAGACTAGGCCTAAACCCTTGCAAAAATTGCCCCCTCAGTTGAAATCCAATGTTTAAATGGTAAAATGTTTAAATACTTTTTATTTACACATTGTGGCGCCATGACCTGCATTAATCTCAACCCAAAAAACCCACCCGAACTAAGGTTTTGAACCCACACCATAAAATATCATTTAAATAATGGGCGGGTCCCACTCCAAGACCTGCACGCCAAGTCAGAGGCCCCGTCAGCCATAGATCTCCCACCGCACCCGATCCAACAGTGGGCGGGTGATATGAGCCGCCAACATGTCGGGCTTTAATGTCTAGGGGATGGGCGGTTTTGCCGCCGTACCCCTGCCACGTGTCGGCAGCCGGGGCTGTTCGGAGGCCTCCCCCCCGAAACCGCTTCTCCCCAAAGGCGGTGTGGGGAAACCAGAAACCGCCTCCTGCAAACCGGCCACCCCCATTATGTCAGCGCCCTCGTCACTGTGACCTCACGCCCAGGCCCCCGCCACTATCCCACGTCGCCCGCCACGCTATCCTGACGCCCTTGTATTGTGCCATCGTGTCCCGCCACGCTGTCATCCGAGTCAGCATCCACGTCACCCGTCTGTACCCGGGGCCCGCTGATGATGTCATGATGACGTCATCGCGGGAAAGCACCAAAAGCGCGTATGCGCCAAATTTATCGTTAAAAAGGCCGAAAGTGACCGTTTTTTGTCATTTTCACTATACAATCGCGGCTGCGCTGTTCTGCTGGTCACCTCCAACTACCTCCAGATTTCAAAATTCACTGCTTCGGACGCCGCCACCCGCAAATTCAACGACAGTCTTCGTCCTCCAATCAATTCGACCACCCTCGGCGTTGGCTAATCCAGGTATTTGCCAAATTCAACCCGTTTGCCCGTGTTCTTCCCATTCTCTGCAAATTTTTCCACTGAATTGCCTAAAAACTCCTAAATTAATGGTGTTGTCCTGTAAATGTTGGCCTAAAACAATCTAAAGCACCCCCTGTTTAAGATAGCCGCGCACCATACATAATTTCACTGTCACAGAATCATTTTCGGGCTTGAATTTTCGACATATTCTCACACCTGCCCGGCATTGTTCCCTTTTGCCGTGTTTTGATTCAAGCTCTCATTATACTAAGCTGCAATCCTTTTTCTCCTCTGCAATTACCCTCACTGTCTCTAAATTCTGAGAGTTCACCAGAAGAAACCAAAGTTCAAGTCAAATTCTTCAAGTTGTTCTTTTCAAAAAAGCAACGTTGGCTCCAGCTACACTCATTCTGCCACTCCTCTTCAAATCCTCATAAGCTATCATCTTCAGCCTGTTATACTCAAAAACTGCATTCTAAAGATAACACCTGAAAGTTCTACAATGGCTACACCATCAGCTCTTAGTGTCACTCCTATGAATCCACCAAACAAGGAGCTTGAAGCCATGCCTCTTGCTGATAGAGATTACCTGATCCAAGATCTTGTTGGTGATAGAAACCACTTACAGACCTTCTGCCAGTTGAGAAACAACTATTTAAGCAACAATGACACATATGGTAGATGGGAGTCCAATCTGCCTTATTATTTCCTCCCATCTGTCAATATCTTTCTAGGGATCAGCCGTTTGTGTGCTGAGAACTATGATCCAACTCAAAGAACTGTTAAGTCTCCATCTGGGAGCATACTTTTTCACATTAACCCTGAATCCATCAACCAAATGCTCAATTTCAAGCAAACTCAGTTGTTGTTTCCCTTCTCCATGAACTATTTGGTGGATGCAGGCGCCAAACTCTCCAGTGCTGACATTGAAAGGGTCACCAAGACATTCATGAGGGAAGACCGCCAGCCTACAGGGCCACCTCCTTTCTTATATGTCCATTTCAATGATGTAGGCAAGCTCCTAGTTGATATGATCTCCTATGTGCTAGGCTTCAAAACACGTGAGCACATTGATGAGACAATGTTAGTATTATTAGCTGCATATAGTCCAGGCCAGCCCCCTGCTTACAAGTATAACTTTGCCAAGTTTATAGAAAATAAAATACATGACCAGCTATTGAAAGTGGATAGGGAGGGAGTATTTAAATATTCGTCATATATCTACCACTTATTCATGTATTATCAGTTTGAAGTCTTCCAATGCTCCATCAAGAAATTGGATTCTAGGGGTGAGAAGAGGTCTGTCATCTTCTGGTCATCAGTTTTCGACCAAGTTCAAGACTCTCCATATTCTTACTGTGAGTTTGTTGACCAATTTGTATACCCAATCTCTTGCCTCTTAATGAGATCCCCTCCTCCTAGACTATCATTTGAGATTCAGAAAACCTTGCAGCTGTCCAAGAGTTATAAAATAGGTGATTGGTACCTATATCAAAACCATACAGTCATCAGGATCTATGGCTGTGAGCTCTGTCCTTACAGGCTCCTAAGGTATGTACCGATGATATTGTTCGCCTTGGAATACTATAGGCAATTCATTAGTTCTAACCTCACCCAATTTCATAGTGCCAAAAAGAAAGCCCACCTCAAATTTAAAGACCATCTGGGCCCCTTCATCATGAATAAGAAAGAAGGTTGGCAAGAGGCTGATCAAATTTTCAGGGATAAATATAAACTAAAGAGGAGCTTCTGGTGGGTCCCTTATGATGCAGAAGGCTTCATCAGTGCTAGAAGAGTCAAATACAGGCTGCTAGGTTATGATCACTGTAAATATCCACAAATTGAGCAGTATGCCAACCAAGATGAATGGTTGCAAGGCACATTAGTTGAGGAATTAACTCAAGAAGAAATAATGGAGAAAAATGTCAAGGATTTAGAAAAAACTCTTGACTTAGATTCTGTGCAGTAGGTAACTTTCAAACAACCACATCAAATTGGAGAAGGTACATCCAATGCTGCAAACGCACCAGCCACCCAGGGGCCATCTACATCAGCAACAGGTACAGAAAAGGGCAAGGGGATAATGGGTGCAGAAAAAGAAGTAGTCACAGAGCAGCGTGCCTCCTAAATTGGGCAGCAGCAAGAACAGACTCCTCCACAACAAACAGAGGCACCAACAGTGCCTGCCTTGCAGACTCCTGCACATGAGGAAAGAGGCAGAAAATGAGACCAAGAGGAGTCCAAACCTGCTAGTGGATCAACTCAGCAACCCGAAGCCAAAAGGCAAAAGGTTGATTCTCTAGTTATAGAAGAAATAAGTGAGTAAATCCTTGGAAGTCCAAGGAAAGATAAAGAAGATAGCCAGCAAATAGCCACAAGCTCTTTTCAACAAGAGAAAGAAAGACAACATGGCATGGAGGTGTCCTCCTCTACTCAGCAAAGCAAGAAGCCATTTAGCACCAAGGCCACCTTCAAAGAAATTAGGGCACAAAATGAGCTGCTAAGAGTGCAGCTATATGACCAATTTCTCAAGGCAACACCGGCCAAACAAGAAAGGCTGATGGCAGCATATGATATCAAAGAGGAAAAGATGATCCTCAGCCATTTTAAACCCAAAATACAGTAGCCTCACTCAGCTGCAGATTATGTTAGAACAAAGTTGGAGGTCATGGAAAAAGACATTCACCCCATGGATCAGATAGAACTGCATAAGCAAACAGGGGAAATGGTCTATGCCACATTGGTAGACAGGGCCACAATGGCACATGAATTAAAGGAATCACTGAAGAACACTAATACTCAGCTTGATTTAGAGAGAATGTCCTCCACAGCCAAAGACAACAGAATCAAAACATTGGAGGACATTATTGTGGACTTAGGACATGATCCTAAGGATCCTAAGGGTGTGAGGGCCCTTATGAAAAAGAAGGATGATGACATTGCTGCATTGAAGAAGAGATTGAGATTGCTTCCTACTGAGCACCCTCAAACAGGAGAATTGCAGAAAGAAAAGGAAGCTTAGGATCAATTGGATTTAATGATGAAGTTGAACCAAAGAGTAATTGATCTGGAAGGGGAGCTGGAGAAAGCACTGCAAGGCAAACAGGGAGAATCAACCTCCCAGCCTCCTGAAACTACCCCAACTACTACATCAACTAGAGAAGCAGCACTGACCCCTCCAACGGCTACAACAACTACAAATGCTGTAGCAGCAACAATAACAGCTCCTGAGGCTAGCATAAGCATGGATGATTTGACCAAAGCTGTCAAAGAGCTGGAGCTTCAGGCAACAGAGATCAAACAAGCCAAAGAAAAATTGGTTGAGCTAGAAACTAAATATGAGAAATCCAAAATGACAGTAGCAGAGCAGACCAGAGAGATTAAGGCCCTAAAGGACAAAATAAAGGTCTTGGAAAAGGAACTAAATTTAGAGAATACTCTGGCAGAGATAAAGAAGATTTTGTGGACCCCTAAAGGACAAAATAAAGGGCTTGGAAAAGGAACTAAATTTAGAGAATACTCTGGCAGAGATAAAGAAGATTTTGTGGACCCGGATTGACCACTCCATTACCAGACAGTGGAAGTCAATCAAAACAGTGCATGAGCAGATGGAGTTAATAGGCCAACCACAAGTTGAAAGCCAGAAGGCCAGAGCAGCACTAGGGAATATGCCTGAGCAGGCCAACAGGATGATACATTTCCTCAACAATCACACCAAGGAGGACTTGGCAGCCCTAAACATCAGCAGCAGAACAGATGTTGTTCTAACAGCTAAAAAAGTGCTGACCCTCAGAAATTTTGTGCAGACTATGGAAAGAAAATGTCAGGAAATGCAGGCTAAGGTAGATGAATACAAACTTAGAATGGGAGCATTAGAAGACAAAGGAATGCCCAGCCTATTGACTGGTGCAGGATGACTGCTCACCCGGGAGCAATATGCCACTAGGATGACTAATTTTATTGCAAATCAGATCACAGCATCCACCAGCTTTTCCGAAGAATCAGGACCTCCATCAGGGCAGAGCCTCTATAACAAGCTAGAAAATTTATTCTACATTGAGCATGAAATTAATCACCTGTTTGAGGTCCCACCAAATTTTTACAGGTATACAGAGGCAGATGAAACTTTAATAAAAATACGAAGACACCAACTACCCAAGGAGGATTGGTGGCAGGCAATGCTACAAATTTTTCCTCAATAATCTCAGTTCAGTCTCTTCTAATCAGCTTCAGGTCAACAAAAGTCAAATGCAACATGAAGACAGCAGGCAGGGCGGGTGAAAGTAATGACTCAGCATAACACTGGGACAGCAAGCCAAAGAAAGGAAACACACAAATTTTGGACAGAATGGCTCCAGCCGACTCAATGGGTCACAAAAGTCAATATGTTCTGATAAAGATGGAGAGCTAATGCACTAAATAGTTATTTTAGCATTTACTCTCTCAGCTGTAATTCCTCAGGGGTTGGCATAGAATTTATGAGCCATTAACTCATCAGCTAGATATTTTTGTACCTAAATTTTGTATATATACCTCCCCATACAACGTATTTGGGGTTGGTGATTTTCTCTCTGAGACACTGTTTTGTATATTTTCAGACTATCTAATACAAAAGGCTGGAAAAGTTCACTATCTCTGCACTGTTTGATGTCTAAATGATGATCTGCATTCTGCTACAGAATTCCTGTGTTGTCTAATGGAACAATAAGTTATCCTGAACTATGTTTTGTCTTTTTATGTTTGTTTAACTCATATACGTGTTTCACTAGCTTAGCAATAGAGAAAAAGAATAGTAAAGGAATTGTTTGACTACACCCTATGCTCAATCTCTGTTGTTAAATGTGTTTTCTTCAGAATTAATCATCAACATGAATTCTTAATTACTCATGTTTGTATTTGTTCTATCAATATGAATGTTATTCATGAATTCTTAAATGCTCCTAAGTAATGCTCCGACTATTCCCCCTATCAGTTCACTGAAAGATCCTTAGTTGCCTTTCACTCCCTGATTTCAACCCATCATATTACATATTTAAAAAAAAAAAATTGTTCCATAGACGCTTGTCTGGCTCTGTAGCATAACCTCTTCCTGAAAAGGACACTTCCAGCAATTAACCATCATGGACTCCATGCCCAATGGCCTAGATCATCCTGCAAAAACATACATGTTCTAATTGAAATCATCATCCCAACAAATTCAAAACAAAACCCTGTGCACCATAACTAGCCTAAAACCACATCAAAACAGAGCTAAATCAAACAAAGAGAGCCCTCTCTGGTTACAGGTAGGCTAGGACCTGTCGTCAAAAGATTGGTTAGTGGTTACCTCAGCCGTATTCCCTTCGGAGTCAAAGGGAACAACCTGAGTGATAACATTATTGGCGACTCGACTGGGAATAGAATGAATTTTTAACTACTATCTACTTTTTAAAACTACAGATGAAGCCTGAATGTTAGCTAGGAAGCCTTAGAAACTGTTCTTGCTTTGCATTTACTGGAGTAGATAAAAGTTGCTTCAGTCAAACTTCATGCTAGTTTTAGACTATAGATAATTGTGCCAAAATTTGATCAGTTCCTTGTTATTTCTGGAAACATTCCAAAAATACCAAAAACAAATTCGGAAGCTGGCTCCTAAAAAGAAAACTAGATATACCAGATCAAATCCTGACCCAAATCCTCCAGTTGTTTTTGACAATCCTAATTTAATTCCTAAGATTCTTAGGATGCAAGAGGAACAAGAAGAGCTTGCTGATACTAGCCCTGAGGCAGTTCAGCAAAGTTATATCCCAACCCCTACTAAACCATCAGTTCATCCTCACATAACCCCATCTTCTGTCTCTTCCTCATCCACTTCTCAAAACACATTCTTCACGCCTCCATCCACTACACAAACTGCCATTGTTGTCCCTGTTGCTCCAGTTGTTCCCTTCCTACCGGTTGTCCCATTGATCGTTGTAAATATGGCAAATCGTTATGCCCCTCTGCAGCTACGTGGTAATCCTGGGGCTATGCCTCAAGACTACCAAAGTAAGATCACTTATTTTGATGGAACCAGCACATATACTGCATTACAGCATACCAAGAAAATGCAAGATTACTTCGAAAAATATGAAATAGATGATGATGATGTGAGGATGAAAATTTTTGTCCAAAGTTTAACAGGTGAAGTAAGAACTTAGTTTAGAGCACTTGCTGCAAATTCCATAGCCAATTCGGGTGCTCTTTATCAATCCTTCCTGAACATATGGGAAAAGAAAAAAGACCCACTACATATTTTATCTGAGTATGACGCCATAAGGAGAGGCCCACAAGAAATTGTCCTAGATTATTGCGCCAGATTCAACAATGTTTATGATGCCATCCCTCAAAACCTTAGACCTCCACCTGATTTAGCCTTAATCAAATTCCCTAATGGGTTTGATGCTAATATGGCATATCAACTAAGGGAAAGAGCTCCTGTAACCCTGGCAGACATGCAAAACATAGCTGTCAGTGTAGAGGCAAATCTTATTGCTAAAAGAAATTGAGAAGGAGCTAAAAGAAGAACCACTTTTAAGGAAGAACCCTCAGCATTTGAACAAAAGCTAGATGCAATCATCAAAGGCATGGACAGACTTGGGGATAGGGTAGAAACCATAGAAAGAAAATCATCATGGGAAGGTCAACCAAGTACTGCTAGAAACCCAAATTTGAGAAAGAATCAGAATCCAAATGTTGGAAGGGTTGATCCTGACCAGCACATTAGACCTCCTTTTCAAGAAAATTATGCTGAGGCCTCAACATATAGCGAACCAACCGAGGATCCTCACATCAATCTAATGGGTCTAGACAGCGAACATCAGGTCTTTTTAACACAAGAAGATCAAGAGGCCTATAATTGCAATCAATTTCAAACTAAGTGAGGAGAATCTTTTGATTTTAGGGAAGGTTTTGATGCAGTGGTGTATGAGGTACATAAAGAGTACAAACTAAGGAGTAGAACCATAGAAGTACCTGAAACTTTCAAACCAAAAGACAGTAAGCAGCCAAAAAAGACCAAGGATAAAACTGTTCTTCCAGAATCCGCTGATAAAACAAATCCCCATCCCATAGAAGTCGCTATCGAGGATATATCAGATCAACAGCCCTCTAGAAACCAGCCATCCCCATCCCATCCTTCAAAAGCAAGTTCAAACAACATCCCTGAAAATAAATTTGCTACCGATTTCATTCAAAATCATACCAATCACGAAGAAAGGATTACTGAAAATCCAGCTGAAAAGGAAAAATCTGTTGCACTTAATGCCAAGACTCAAATGGAAAAGCCCTTTAACTTAGAAACATAAATAAGTAAACTAAAGATAGTTGTCCCTCTTTCTGAACTGGCCAAACATCAAGTGTACAAACAACAGATTAATAGGTCACTCCAAATATCAAACAATAAGGATGTTGTGAATGTGCTAGATGATCAACCTGAGTTATTGTTTGGTCCTGAGGTTAACGGAAAGACAGCCAATGGAGGGGTTCCACCCTTCTATGTCAGTTTAAACATTCATGACAAGGTATTACACAACGCAATGTTTGATTCCGGGGCTTCACATAATTTAATGCCCAAATCTGTAATGGAAAAACTAGACCTAGATATCACAAGACCTTACAAAGATCTATTCTCATTTGATTCAAGCCAAGTCAGGTGCTTAGGCTTAATTAAAGGTCTGTGTGTCTCGCTGGTCCAATACCCAACCAAAACAATTTTGATGGATGTGGTGGTAGCTGACATACCTCCTAAGTATGGTATGCTCTTGTCCAGATCTTGGGGGGCAAAACTCCAAGGATCTTTGCAATTAGACATGTCCTACGCCACCATTTCAATCTTTGGCCAGCCAAAGAGATTATACCATGAAATATTAATGAAATATGTGGTGAGAAGTCAAGAGAAGCCTCAAAACTTCCCTATCTATTCAATACATTCTAACATGGATTCATTTATTCTGTATAATGCTGACATGTGCAGCAACGCTTATTCTAAACTATTAGTGGCAGCACACACAGAGGGATTGAATGAACAATCTGCCTCTCAAGACCAAAAGACTTTTGATATAATTAATATAGCAAAGGAGAATGATGCATCAAATGGCTTACAAAAAACCAATCTGCCCATGATCCAACTTTCCATGAGTCTCGATCCAAACCTTGACCATGAAACCTTATGGTATCTAGAATTTGATGGTTCTGTAAACAAGTTAGGAGCTGGGGCAGGAGTCTGGATTCACAATATGCAGAATGACCAAGCTGAAGGTCATGTATATAGGTTAAACTTTCGATGCACAAACAATATGGCTGAGTATGAGGCTCTTTTGTTTGGTCTCAAACTCATAAAAAATTTAGGTGCAACCAAAGTTTCCATCTTAGGAGACTCAGATCTGATCATACAACAGATTAAAGGAAACTTTATCACACATGATCTAAGGTTAAGAGCTTATAAGGGAGCAGCTATCCAAGTACTTGATACCTTCTCAGAATCTCAGCTAACTAAAATTTCAAGGAAGCTCAATTTACATGCTCATAGCTTGGCAACCTTTGCCAGCATTTGCAAGCTACCTTTCAAACCCAATCACACTTTTACTACTGAAATCAAACATAGGCCTGCAGTCCCAGATAACATCAAGAATTGGCAAGTCTTTGAGAGTGACACACAGATAAATAACTTCCTTACTCTAAAAGAAGAATTTTACAGCATTAACATTGACACTAGCACTATGGATGATCAACAGCAAGCATACACAATCAAGCAGAAAATATCAGCTGAAACAGCAAATCTGGTTTTGCACCATACTACCTTTAATAATGAAAATATACAAGAGTTGAGGCAAACAGATTTAAATGAAATAGCTGAGACAGAGGCCGAAGTAATTGATCTAAAAGACAATTTTCTGACCACAGGTTTAACCCCTTTGGAGGATTTGTTTGATTCAAATGATATCTCAAGAAAACCAAAAATGCAACCGCTGAATGCTGAAATTGAAGACTGTAACATTGGAACCACAGAAAATCCCAAAATGATAAAATTATCTAAGGCATTACCAGCTGATCAAAAGTTGAAATACATTGAATTGTTCAAAGAGTTTTAAGATATCTTTGCCTGGAGTTATGAGGACCTAAAGTCCTATGATACCTCAGTCATCCAACACACTATACCTTTAAAATAAAACCAAAAACCTTTTAAACAAAAGCTCAGGAGAGTCAATCCTGTCCTCCTTTCCCTCATTGAAAAGGAAGTGAAACGTATGTATGAAGCATGAATCATTGCTCCAATTAGGTTTTCAGAGTGGATTTCAAACCTGGTCCCTACTAGAAAGAAAACGGGAGAGATTAGACTGTGTGTTGACTTAAGGAATTTGAACAAAGTCTCTCTCAAAGACCATTACCCCTTACCAAAAATGGATCATATCCTACAAAGGGTAGTGGGAGCCTCTATGATCTCATTTGTAGATGGATTCTCTAGATTCAATCAGATTTTAGTACACCCGGATGATCAAGACAAAACTGCCTTCACAACACCTTGGGGAACTTTTAAATATGTCAAAATGCCTTTTGGGCTTAAGAATGCAGGCGCCATGTTCCAAAGAGCAATGGATATAGCCTTTGCCAAAGAAATCCATGATTTTCTAGTGGTCTACCTGGATGATCTTACTACCTTTTCAAAATCAGACCAAGAACACTTAGAGCATTTGAGGCAGGTTTTCTTAATTTGCAGAAAATATGGCATATCTTTGAATCCAAAGAAATCAGTGTTTGGCCTAGAGGAAGGTAAACTCCTAGGACATATAATTTCAAAAGATGGTATTAGGATCGATCCTGACAGAATTCAAGCTATTCTCCAGGTGCCTCATCCAAGAAACATCAAAGAATTGCAAGGCTTTTTAGGTAAGATTAACTTCTTGAGAAGATTCATTCCTAATTTGGCAGAGCTCATAAGACTGTTAAATAATATGTTGAAGAAGGATTCCAAGGTCAAATGGACCATGGAAGCCAAACAAGCCTTTGAGGACATCAAAAGGGCATTGACAAACACACCAGTTCTAACAAGTCCTAGGTTTGATAGAGACTTCATCATTTTTTCCTTTGCATCTGAGCATACAATTGCTGCAGTCCTATTACAAAAAGAGGACCAGGGCTGTGAAAAACCCATTGCATTTTTTAGCAGAGCCCTTAGAGATGCCCCGTTAAAATATCAGATTATGGAAAAGGAAGCCTATGCATTGGTAAAGGCCATTAAAGACTTTAGAATCTATATTTTGTACTCTCATGTAATTGCCTATGTCCCAAATGCAGTGGTTAAGGACATTTTAACTCAAGAAGGAACTGAAGGCAAAAGGGGCAAATGGATTGCCAATATCTTAGAATATGACATTGAAATCAAGCCTACCAAACTCATAAAAGGACAAGGTCTAGCCAAGCTAATGACTGAAACCAATTTCCAAGCCCTTGACATTAATGAACTGGACAACGAATAGGAGCTGGCTACTCCACAGATCAACCAAGCCTTTTTGCAATCTCCCTCGTATGCTGATATATGTTTTGTATTGTTAAACTTGCAAGCTCCTCCAAGGTTGTCCAAAACTAAGAAAAGGTTCTTGAAAATGAAAGCATCAAAATTTTGTATCATAGATAACATTTTGTTTTGGAGAAATCATGAAGGAATCTTACTTAAATGCTTAACATGTGATGAAACTGACAATGTCCTCAAAGAATTCCATGCAGGTAACTGTGGAGGACACCTATACTGGAAATCCACAACTGACAAAATCCTAAGGGCTGGATTTTATTGGCCTTCCCTGTTTACTGATGTGAGAAAATTTGTAATGTCTTGTCACAAATGCCAAATTTTTGAAGGCAAAAGAAAGCTTTTGCCTTTACCACTCAAACCTATCTCAACTGAGAGACCATTCCAGCAATGGGGTTTAGACTTCATTGGTGAAATCCACCCTTCATCCTCTGGTCAGCATAGGTGGATTTTGACTGCTACAGACTATTTTACCAAATGGATTGAAGCCATTCCTTGTAGGCAAGCCAACGACTCAATCATTATACAATTCCTAGAAACCAACATCTTGTCCAAGTTTGGCTGTCCAAACAAAATTATTACAGAAAATGTTGCTGCTTTCAAGTCCAAAAAAATGATCAACTTTTGCCATAAATATCATATGACCTTAGGTCATTCCACAGCTTATTATCCTCAAGGCAATGGCCTAGATGAGTCTTCCAATAAAAGCCTCATCAACATCATCAAGAAGGTTTTGGAGGAGAACAAAAAGAATTGGCATAAGAAGCTGGTAAATGCACTATGGGCAGACAGGTTGACCACCAAGAGATCCATTGGCACAAGTCCATATGAACTGGTTTATGGAATGGAAGCAAGATTCCCTTCATCTTTGGGAGTCCCTGTAATCAAGTTGTTGCAGGAGATACAAGCCGAGCCAAATGACATTCAAAGAAGGATTAATCAGACAATTCACCTACAGCAAACAAGGGAGGAAGTTTATCAGAGAACCCAAATACTGCAAGATAAGCTCAAGAGAATATTTGACAAAAGAACCAAAGCTGAAGACTTCTTCATAGGAAGTAAAGTGTTGAGATGGGATTCTAGGAGAGAAGACAAAGGGAAACATGGCAAGTTTGACTTCTTGTGGAAGGGACCCTATGCCATTTATGCTGTACAAGGTAATAACACCTATTTTCTGAAAAGTTTGGATGGCTCAAACACTGAAGAAGGCCCAGTCAATGGGAGGATGCTCAAGAATTATTTTGACCCCCTTTGATGAAACACTGCATAGTTTTATATTGTACATAAATATTTGTATTTTCAGTATTTTTCATTTACAGCAGATAGACAAAGGACCAAGTGGACCTGATTTTGAGAAAGTTCGAGTACTGCACCATTTTTGATACATGTTTTGATCCAATCATTGGAAAGCAAGAGAAAGCACTTGGGAAATATCAAGGTGATGAGGAACACTCAAAGAAACAAGTAAAAAACAGAGCTATAATTTCACAGCAAATCAACTTGCAGAGTATTTCATACAAGTTTCTAAAGATTCAGATGAACGGTCTTTAACAAAAGGAGAATTCAGGCTGCAGCAAGATTGAGAAAATAAGGCGATCTGACCCGCTGTTCTTGACTTTTCATCTCGAAAAATCATCCCCAAGTGGAGCCACTGTTATTCTCCTATACCAATAGGGTTTCATTTTTCATGATTGACAGTGGAAGTGCCAAAAATGTTCATCTTTGATGATACAAAGATTCCATCTTTTGTGAAAGAAACAGACAGTTAAAAAATGTAAAGAGGGTATGCCTTAAAAGAATAATCAGAAGGCAAAGAAAATGAATTGGTCAGAAAAAATAATTGAAATGAACCCCAAAGAAAGACCAGGAAAGTGGCCAACCAAAATTCCACTGCTATCTTGATGGATGGCCCAACAGTTCAAGCTGGGCCATGCCATGTTTTAAATTGCCTGTTCTAGACTAGAGAATGAATACCTGTTCAAACGGTTCAAGCTTGACAGATGAGTAGCTGGATAGAGAAAGGAAGGAGCCCAATTGCTTAATCTGGGCCCTTGGAAGACATAAGGTTAGATTTAGATAGGAGGGCAGCAAAAAGAAAAGAGGATTATCAGGGTTTGCAAGGCTAAGTGCAACCATCCAAAAGAAGAAAAAATGTTAGGTTTATTAGGCAAGGTAGGCAGTTGGAGGTTGCAGAAGTAAGGTTTGATCACATGATATGATTGAAAATCTTATCTTATCTCAACAATAGGAGAAGGGCAAGAAAAATGGTCCATATGGTAAACTATCAAACCATCTCTAACTTCCCTCATTCCCTTCAAAAGGTTTCTTACTAACATCCCCTTGAGGACTTTAGGATCTGCCTAAACAGTCCTCCTTGCATTTCTCCCTTGACAAAGTCAAGGCAAGTTGTGACCTTCTTCTTCAAAAAGAAGCCACATTTCTTGTGTAAAGCCCTCACTTCATACTTCATCTATCTCTACTTTCCCACTTCACCTCACATACCCATATTAACTTCTAACCCTATTATATAGCTCCCTAGTACATCCCCACCCCTATTTCTTACAAAAAACTATAGAAAATTCCCAAAAGATATATTAAATATCCCCTCCCCTTTAGCACTATAGCTAAATAACATGGTTATGGGAGACATTAGTCCATCTGGGGCTATATTCAACCCTTCGGTGCGTAACCCTGGAATTAGTCTAACCCCTGGTTAAGACTAATAGCCTAGGCCTAAACCCTTGCAAAAATTGCCCCCTCAGTTGACATCCAATGTTTAAATGGTAAAATGTTTAAATACTTTTTATTACACATTGTGGCGCCATGACCTGCGTTAATCTCAACCCCAAAAACCCACCCGAACTAAGGTTTTGAACCTGCGCCATAAAATATCATTTAAATAATGGGCGGGTCCCGCTCCAAGACCTGCACGCCAAGTCGGAGGCCCCGCCAGCCATAGATCTCCCACCGCGCTCGATCCAATAGTGGGCGAGTGATATGATCCGCCAACATGCCGGGCTTTAACGTCCGGGGGATGGGCGGTTTTGCTGTCGTACCCCCGCCACGTGTCGGCAGCCCGGGGTGTTCGGAGGCCTCCCCACTGAAACCACTTCTCCCCAAAGGTGGTGCGGTGAAACCAGAAACCGCCTCCCGCAAACCGGCCACCCCCATTACGTCAACGCCCTCATCACTGTGACGTCACGCCCGGGCCCCCACCACTATCCCACGTCGCCCACCATGTTGTCCTGACTCCCCCGCATTATGCCACCGTGTCCCGCCACGCTGTCATCCCAGTCAGCATCCACATCACTCGTCCGTACCCAGGGCCCGCTGATGATGTCATGTTGATGTCATCGTGGGAAAGCGCCAAAAGCGCGTATGCACCAAATTTATCGTTAAAAAGGCCGAAAGTGACCGTTTTTTGTCATTTTCACTATACAATCGCGGCTGCGCTGTTCTGCTGGTCACCTCCAACTACCTCCAGATTTCAAAATACACTGCTTCAGATGCCGCCACCCACAAATTCAACGACAGTCTTCATCCTCCAATCAATTCGGCCACCCTCGGCGTTGGCTAATCCAGGTATTTGCCAAATTCAACCCATTTGCCCGTGTTCTTCCCATTCTGTGCAAAGTTTTCCACTGAATTGCCTAAAAACTCCTAAATTAATGGTGTTGTCCTGTAAATGTTGGCCTAAAACAATCTAAAGCACCCCCTGTTTAAGATAGCCGTGCACCATACATAATTTCACTGTCACAGAATCATTTTCGGGCGTGAATTTTCGACATATTCTCACACTTGCCTGGCATTGTTCCCTTTTGCCGTGTTTTGATTCAAGCTCTCATTAGACTAAGCTGCAATCCTTTTTCTCCTCTGCAATTACCATCACTGTCTCTAAATTCTGAGAGTTCACCAGAAGAAACCAAAGTTCAAGTCAAATTATTCAAGTTGTTCTTTTCAAAAAAAGCAATGTTGGCTCCAGCTACACTCATTCTGCTACTCCTCTTCAAATCCTCATAAGCTATCATCTTCAGCCTGTTATACTCAAAAACTGCATTCTAAAGATAACACCTGAAAGTTCTACAATGGCTACACCATCAGCTCTCAGTGTCACTCCTATGAATCCAACAAACAAGGAGCTTGAAGCCATGCCTCTTGCTGATAGAGATTACCTGATCCAAGATCTTATTGGTGACAGAAACCACTTACAGACCTTCTTCCAGTTGAGAAACAACTATCTAAGCAACAATGACACATATGGTATATGGGAGTCCAATCTGCCTTCTTATTTCCTCCCATCTGTCAATATCTTTCCAGAGATCATCCGTTTGTGTGCTGAGAACTATGATCCAACTCAGAGAACTGTTAAGTCTCCATCTGGGAGCATACTTTTTCACATTAACCCTGAATCCATCAACCAAATGCTCAATTTCAAGCAGACTCAGTTGTTGTTTCCCTTCTCCATGAACTATTTGCTGGATGCAGGCGCCAAACTCTCCAATGTTGACATTGAAAGGGTCACCAAGAATTTCATGAGGGCAGAACGCCAGCCTACAGGGCCACCTCCTTTCTTATATGTCCATTTCAATGATGTAGGCAAGCTCCTAGTTGATATGATCTCCTATGTGCTGGGCTTCAAAACCAGTGAGCACATTGATGAGACAATGTTAGTATTATTAGTTGCATATAGTCCAGGCCAGCCCCCTTCTTACAAGTATAACTTTGCCAAGTTTATAGCAAATAAAATACATGACCAGCTATTGAAAGTGGATAGGGAGGGAGTATTTAAATATTCATCATATATCTACCACTTATTCATGTATTATCAGTCTGAAGTCTTCCAATACTCCATCAAGAAATTGGATTCTAGGGGTGAGAAGAGGTCTGTCATCTTTTGGTCATCAGTTTTCCACCAAGTTCAAGACTCTCCATATTCTTACTGTGAGTTTGTTGACCAATTTGTGTACCCAGTCTCTTGCCTCTTAATGAGATCCCCTCCTCCCAGACTGTCATTTGAGATTCAAAAAACCTTGCAGCTGTCCAAGAGTTATAAAATAGGTGATTGGTACCTATATCAAAACCATACAGTCCTCAGGATCTATGGCTGTGAGCTCTATCCTTACAGGCTCCCATGGTATGTACCGATGAGATTGTTCGCCTTGGAATACTATAGGCAACTCATTAGTTCTGACCTCACCCACTTTCATATTGCCAAAAAGAAAGCCCACCTCAAATTTAAAGATCATTTGGGCCCCTTCATCATGAATAAGAAAGAAGGTTGGCAAGAGGCTGATCAAATTTTCAGGGATAAATATAAACTAAAGAGGAGCTTCTGGTGGGTCCCTTATGACGCAGAAGGCTTCATCAGTGCTAGAAGAGTCAAATACAGGCTGCTAGGTTATGATCACTGTAAATATCCACAAATTGAGCAGTATGCCAACCAAGATGAATGGTTGCAAGGCACATTAGTTGAGGAATTAACTCAAGAAGAAATAATGGAGAAAAATGTCAAGGATTTAGAAAAAAATCTTGACTTAGATTCTGTGCAACAAGTAACTTTCAAATAGCCACATCAAATTGGAGAAGGTACATCCACTGCTGCAACCGCACCAGCCACCCAGGGGCCATCTACATCAGCAACAGGTACAGAAAAGGGCAAGGGGATAATGGGTGCAGAAAAAGAAGTAGTCACAGAGTAGCGTGCCTCCTAAGCTGGGCAACAGCAAGAACAGACTCCTCCACAACAAATAGAGGCACCAACTGTGCCTGCCTTGCAGACTCCTGTACATGAGGAAAGAGGCAAAAAACGAGACCGAGAGGAGTCCACACCTGCTTGTGGATCCACTCAGCAACTCGAAGCCAAAAGGCAAAAGGTTGATTCTCCAGTTATAGAAGAAATCAGTGAAGAAATCCATGGAAGTGCAAGGAAAGATAAAGAAGATAGCCAGCAAATAGCCACAAGCTCTTTTCAACAAGAGTAAGAAAGACAACATGGCATGGAGGTGTCCTCCTCTACTCAGCAAAGCAAGAAGCCATCTAGCACCAAGGCCACCTTGAAAGAAATTAAGGCACAAAACGAGCTTCTAAGAGTGCAGCTATATGACCAATTTCTCAAGGCAACACCGGCCAAACAAGAAAGGCTGATGGCAGCATATGATATCAAAGAGGAAAAGATGATCCTCAACTATTTTAAAACCACAATACAGCAGCCTCACTCAGCTGCAGATTATGTTAGAACAAAGCTGGAGGTCATGGCAAAAGACATTCACCCCATGGATCAGATATAATTGCATAAGAAAACAGGGGAAATGGTCTATGCCACATTGGTAGACAGGGCCACAATGGCACATGAATTAAAGGAATCACTGAAGAACACTAATACTCAGCTTGATTTAGAGAGAATGTCCTCCACAGCCAAAGACAACAGAATCAAAACATTGGAGGACACTATTGTGGACTTAGGACATGATCCTAAGGATCTTAAGGGTGTGAGGGCCCTTAAGAAAAAGATGGGTGATGACATTGCTGCATTGAAGAAGAGATTGAGATTGCTTCCTACTGAGCACCCTCAAATAGGAGAATTGCAGAAAGAAAAGGAAGCTGAGGATCAATTGGATCTAATGATGAAGCTGAACCAAAGAGTAATTGATCTGGAAGGGGAGCTGGAGAAAGCACTGCAAGACAAATAGGGAGAATCAACCTCCCAGCCTCCTTAAACTGCCCCAACTACTACAGCAACTAGAGAAGCAGCAGTGACCCCTCCAACGACTACAACAACTACAGATGCTGCACCAGCAACAATAAAAGCTCCTGAGGCAAGCATAAGCATGGATGATTTGACCAAAGCTGTCAAAGAGCTGGAGCTTCAGGCAACATAGATCAAACAAGCCAAAGAAAAATTGGCTGAGCTGGAAACTAAATATGACAAATCCAAAATGACAGTAGCAGAGTAGACCAGAGAGATTAAGGCCCTAAAGGACAAAATAAAGGCCTTGGAAAAGGAACTAAATTTAGAGAATACTCTGGCAGAGATAAAGAAGATTTTGTGGACCCGGATTGACCACTCCATTACCAAATAGTGGAAGTCAATCAAAACAGTGCATGAGCAGATGGAGTTAATAGGCCAAGCACAAGTTGAAAGCCAGAAGGCCAGAGCAGCACTAGGGAATATGCCTGAGCAGGCCAACAGGATGATACATTTCCTCAACAATCACACCAAGGAGGAGTTGGCAGCCCTAAACATCAGCAGCAGAACAGATGCTGTTCTAACAGCTAAAAAAGTGCTGACCCTCAGAAATTTTGTGCAGACTGTGGAAAGAAAATGTCAGGAAATGCAGGCTGAGGTAGATGACTACAAACTTAGAATGGGAGCATTACAAGACAAAGGATTGCCCAGCCTATTGACCGGTGCAGGAAGACTGCTCACCCGGGAGCAATATGCCACTAGGATGACCAATTTTATTGCAAATCAGATCACAGCATCCACCAACACTTCTGAAGAAGCAGGACCTCCATCAGGGCAGAGCCACTATAACAAGCTAGAAAATTTATTCTACATTGAGCATGAAATTAATCACCTGTTTGAGGTCCCACCAAATTTTTACAGGTATACAGAGGCAAATGAAAGTTTAATAAAAATATGAAAACACCAACTACCCAAGGAGGATTGGTGGTAGACAATGCTGCAAATTTTGCCTCAATAATCTCAGTTCGGTCTCTTCTAATAAGCTTTAGGTCAACAAAAGTCAAATGCAACATGAAGACAGTAGGCAGGGCGGGTGAAAGTAATGACTCAACATAATACTGGGACAGCAAGCCAAAGAAAGGAAACGCGCAAATTTTGGACAGCACGGCTCCAGCCGACTCAATGGGTCACAAAAGTCAATATTTTCTGACAAAGATGGACAGCTAATGCACTAAATAGTTATTTCAGCATTTACTCTCTCAGCTGTAATTCCTCAGGGGTTGGCATAGAATTTATGAGCCATTAACTCATCAGCTAGATATTTTTGTACCTAAATTTTGTATATATACCTCCCCATACAACGTATTTGGGGTTGGTGATTTTCTCTCTGAGACACTGTTTTGTATATTTTTGGACTATCTAATACAAAAGGCTGGAAAAGGTCACTATCTCTGCACTGTTTGATGTCTAAATGATGATCTGCATTTTGCTACAGAATTCCTATGTTGTCTAATGGAACAATAAGTTATCCTGAACTATGTTTTGTGTTTTTATGTTTGTTTAACTCATATACGTGTTTCACTAGCTTAGCAATAGAGAAAAAGAATAGTACAGGAATTGTTTGACTACACCCTATGCTCAATCTCTGTTGTTAAATGTGTTTTCTTCAGAATTAACCATAAACATGAATTCTTAATTGCTCATGTTTGTATTTGTTCTATCAATATGAACGTTATTCAGGAATTCTTAAATGCTCCTAAGTAATGCTCCCACTATTCCCCCTATGAGTTCACTGAAAGATCCTTAGTTGCCTTTCACTCCGTGATTTCATCCCATCATATTACAGATTTAAAAAAAAAAAATTGTTCCATAGACGCTTGTCTGGCTCTGTAGCATAACCTCTTCCTAAAAAGGACACTTCCAGCAATTAACCATCATGGACTCCATGCCCAATGGCCTAGATCATCCTGCAAAAACATACCTATTCTGACTGAAATCATCATCCCAACAAATTCAAAACAAAACCCTGTGCTAAATCAGACAGAGAGAGCCCTCTCTGGTTACAGGTAGGCTAGGACCTGTGGCCAAAAGATTGGTTAGTGGTTACCTCGGCCGTATTTCCTTCGGAGTCAAAGGGAACAACCTGAGTGATAACACTTTTAATGCGAGAAATCCCAGCTAAGGGATGGACTGCCCGAGATGGGAGAGCTAGCAAAACTTAGAAGGTCAGTGACTGTATGGAAGGGGTGACCCCATTCCCGACGGACTAATTAGCAGATAAGGGGAGGTCACATATGGATTTGTTTTGGTCATTAGCATTGCTTGATGGAATCATATTCACATTGGTAGTGCGCCCTGGAACAATGAGTTGGTAACTATTCGCCGATATTTCAAGTGGCGCAAGATTATAGCACTAGACATTGGATGCAAATTTGAATTTGCAGTGGATTCTACACTTCCTGGTTAGGAGGTGAATCCCGGTGGAGGTGTGACCCTTCAGATTTCCTTTTTGATTGATATAGGCATCGTATCCTTCATTTGTTAGTTCAACAAATGTATATATATATGTATATGTGTATATCATTGTAAATACCGTAATGATTTGTGTTATAAAGCTCCAGTATGCAGTATGGTTTTTATATGGTCATGTTATCATGATGTCTTTTCTTTTGAGCGGGTCATTGATTGTAAATACTGCAACGAGCTGTGTTATAAAACTCCATGGGTAGTATGTTTTGTTTTCAATAGTCATGTTGGTTATAGGTGTCATTGAACACCAAGGACGGTGTTCCCCCAAGGGGGAGGGTTCTGTAACAACCCTTGTGAAAATTCCATGTAAAAATATATAAATACCACGGATGATGGGACATGTATTCCAAGTTGAATGGTGGGCAAGACATCGCAGGGGGTGTTCATTTGGTTGTTTATGGCTAAGGAAATTGGCAAAGGAAATGGCTAAGGCATTAGAGAGGCAAAGAGGTATTTTGGCACATTTGTTAATGAAAATAATGGAAATTAGGAGAAAAAGGAGGTGAAAGGTCATACATTGCATGTGAGGAGGAAAATGAAGGAAACTAATGGAAAATGAAGAAAATAGAGGCCTTATTAATAAAAATGATTCTAATGATCAGTGGGCGAGACTTGGTCAGTTTAAATTTGGAGCTCTCTCATTATTCTCTCTCTCTCTCATACTCTTGGACACTTAGAGCTTTCTTGGAGCACTTTGGCATTGGAGCAAGAAAAGAAAATAAGGCAAGAGGAAGTAAGGATCAAGTAGGGAAAGGCAGGATAAAGCGGCTACAACAGGCTTCACTGCAACTATCAACTTGCATGTGTATTTTCCTTGCTAGATTTGGCATGCATGGGATTGCATGAGTATTTTCCTTACTAAATTTGGCATGCATGGGATTGCATGTGTTTCTTTTCTACCATGGCATGCGTTTTGCCAAGTCTGACAATATTTTTAGCCTAGCCTTGCAATTTCTTGATAGCTTTGATGAGATGGGTTCTCTCATGCATTTTGTGGGGGGATGGCCGGATTAGATTCGAAGCTTAGTGGGGTGGATCTCTGAATTGACAAACACATGGTGGTAGTGGTCCCTGAACTAGATTGTGGGTTGTGGTAAAGCCAGATTGTGTACCTCGGTGGGCCTAGGAATCTTGGCTGGTGAATGGCGGGATATACGGTAAATCCAAGAGGTGGATTTTCTCTCCGATCGGCCTAGTGATTTTGGGATGGAATGCATGGTAAATCCTAGAGAGTGTGTCTCTGTGTATAGCCTGGTGATCCCTCGATCAGATTATGGATGCACGGTAAATCCTAAGAGACTAGGAGGCACTCAAATTCCTCACGGTGTATGCAGAGAACTCGGATGGCATCGACATTGATTGGTGTTCTTTGATGTGTTCTATGAGTCCCACATTCATGCTTGGGATATAAAATGGGGGCGATTGGTTGAAGAAAGACTTGGCTCAGCCAATCTATGACCAGGTGGAACGTGGTAGTCTGATCTCTGGTTGGTTCATTTCATTTAGTAATGAAAAAAAATTCATTCCCTTGATTTTCATGTGAAAATGTACTGATGTATATATGGAGTTTTATGCTTTATATGTTTATTGCATTTATGTTCCTATTATATTTTTTTATATGCACATTTACCCCAGAGGTTGTTACATTGTCGCTGATGGTAAATTATTGATTATAGTATTATATATCGATGATTTAATTTAAACTGGTGATGAGAAGTTGAATAAGTCTTGTAAAGAGTACTTTGTAAGAGAATTCAAGATGAAGGACATGAGGCTCATGCATTTTTTCCTTGGTATGGAAGTATCAGAAGGAGATGATGAACCATTTGTCTCTTAGGGCAGGTATGTCAATGAGATATCGAAGAAGTTCCACATGGAGAGAAACAAACCCATGGAGACTCCACTAGTAGGGAATTGGAGGAAGGAATATGCTACATCAGGTGAATTAGTGGAGGCTACCATCTACAAGAAACTTATGGGTTCACTCATGTATTTGGTGAAAACATGACCATACATTTGTTATACAGTTAACCAACTTAGTTAAGAAATGGTTAAGCCAACCAAATTCTATTAAGATGAAGTAAAGCATATGTTGAGATACCTTAGAGGAACCACTAAATTTGGTCTTTCTTATAGGTTAACAAAGGGAGTGAAGCCAAGAAGCTTCATAGATGCAAATTGGGTGGGAATTCTATCAGAAAAAGAGCACAACATGAGGAATTTTCAATGTTGGCTCCACAACGGTTTCATGGTATAGTTGGAAGAAGAGATCTATTGCACTCAACTCAACAAAAGAAGAGTACATGGCTGTGAGGCAAGCAACATGTAAGGCTATCTGGGTGAGACAAATTCTTGTTGGGTTATTTGGTCAGATGATGGGTCCCACTGTGATTTACTGTGACAATAAGAGTTGTATCAAACTCTCTGAGAAACATGGTTTTCATGATCTGTCCAAGCATATCGATAGCTGGTATCACAATCTTCGAGATTGTGTGTAGAGGTAGATCATGTTGTTGGAGTGCATTCCTACAGAGGAACATGATGCAGATATTTGGACATAGGCTTTGTCCAGGAGAAAATATGAGTTCCATAGAGGAAGGATTGAGGTATCATAATATCCTTTCTTGCAGAGAGGAAGTGTTAAAAATGTAGTAAGAAAATCCTAATTTAATTTCCCCTTAATTAAATTAGGAGAAATTTGAATTCTAATTTCATAAAAATACTTGGAGGAATTTAACTCAAGTGATATGGGACTTATCATTCAATTAAATTAGTTAGTTCAAGTAGGAGACACTTGAGTTGTATTGATTTATGATTGATTTCTAATTTATAGTAATTTTTTTCAGTTAATTTTGAGTTATTATGAGTTTAACTAGTTCTAATTGATTAAGAACTAGTGGAGGGTCAAATAGTAGGGTGTGTTCATTAGTGATCAACCAGTTTGCTCATCATTCAAACTAGAATAATTGATGCATGTAGATAACTTGAGTTACCGAGTTGAGATTGGAGTTCAAGGGAATTGTACTATCAATTGTAGAAAATTCCAAATTGTAATGGTGATGCATGCATTTAGAGAAAGGCCTGTAGTGATTCTGCAATTATGGATGAGAAATTTCCCTAATTAATAGGGGGATAATTCCCAAGGAAATAGCGCAATGAAATACAGACTTGGGCAAGTAGGAAATTGGCTAAGTATTGGCCAAAGCTTGTCTAGGAAGCAATGAGATAGATTATACTTGTGTAGAGGTTGCTCAGGATTGATCAAGCATTGTATTTATTCTGTATTTTCTGACTTATGAAATACATATAGGAATGGGTTTTTAGTAGTTCCATCCCCCCTAGATAAATCTCTGAGCATATGCATGATTGAATTTTGTCTCATGCTTATGTTGTGTTTTTTCGATCCTTTAATTATTTCCACTGATGAGTAGAGTAGATTCAAGTCTATTTTTTTAGTAAATTACATTAGCAGTTTGAATCTACATGAAAAATCTACAATTCGTAGGGGATCCATATCAATGAAGCCAAAAGTCATAAAACCAAGGAATGGCAAACAATTTGTGAATATCCCTATTGATCCTATAGAGGACAGGTTTTCATGGCTGCAAGCACAAGTTGCAAATATAAACCATAATGTGAATTTCGCGATGGAATCCCTAACCAATAATCCCAAACTATTTGAAGAAAATGGGGGTTCTAATACAAAAGTTTAATTAGAGGGGAGATCAAAATCCTAGGAAGAAATAGAGTAGCCAAAGAAAGAACATGAAAGATATCAACCTAGTGTGAGTATTGTAAACCATTCCTAGTCCATGTTCAAAATGGAAGCGAAGGTCAATATCAAGATGTACCAAGTTCATATTAACATTCTAAAGCTCAATTACTAGTTTCATCAATTAGAAGTTTATCTCAATGTTAATCACATAGAGGAAGAACATAAGATTTCATTTGCGTGACTAAAATTTAGTAGGCCATGCTCTGACCTAGTGGGAAAGCCACACAAAGACCTTGAGGTTGCAGGGAGATCCTCTGGTGATTAAGTGTGAGGACTTTAAAACCCTCATAATTTCACAATTTCACCCTATCGGTATGTACAAGACTAGTTGGTCTAGTGGCACTACATGAGGCAGCAGCAAGGAAAATGTGTATAGGAGTACACCAAAAAATTTAGAAGGATGGCCATAATGCTAGATTTCTCCCCGAAGAACCCAGATGTACTCCTCAAGTATCTATAGGGTCTACATAACCATATGTAAAAATAAGTAATGATATTCAAGCCTATATTGGTGGATGAGGCTTGAATACATGAACAATACTTGGGTAACATAGGCGTAAGAAAATGGAAATTAAGAGGATCAATGTAGAAGGATCACTAGGAAATTTCTAAGTAGGGGAAGGAGAAGTGGAAATGGTAAAAATATACATAGATGACAACCACAAGAATCTAGTACAAAGATACCAACCACCTCTTTAGAATTGATAATGATACAAAGGAAAAGTTTTGGAAGTTGCATCCGAAGTGTAACCTGGCAAAAAAAAAAAAAGAAGAATCTCATGGCCGTTGATTCAAGTAACTAGGTTGAAAGTAGCTCAAATGTAGATGACAAGACCGTTTATACATCAATGTAGAGGGAGATGAATATGTGCGTCCTTTAGCAACAGGTAGAGAAAAATAAATATCAGGATCTTCCATATGAGGATATTGTTTAAAAAGACCAATATGGATGTTATATTTGAATTGTAGGAAAATGTGATTGTAGCAAAGCTAGTAACTAAATTTGGATTCATAGTTCATGATCATCCAAGCCTATATCTATTGGGATAGGTAAATAAGCATCTAGATATAAAGATAAAAAAATAGTGGAAAATACATTTGTTATCAGTTTTGATTTTAATGATGAAGTAGAACTAGATGTAGTTCCCCTTGATGTATGTCAGGTGGTATTTGGAAGTCTTTATATGTACATGCTAGATGCAATATTCCATAAAAGAGCCAAATAGTACCACTTTTTTGATGCTCTAAAATCATTCACTCAAAACACACATAAAGGAAAGTCAAAAAATTCTAGAAACTGATGAATTCTATAAAGAAGTATGTTTTACTTTTTTTAAGAGATCTTTAGTGAGTAGAAGAGTCAGTAGGAGTAAAGGAATCTCTAGAGGGGTAATAAATAGAAATAACAACAAGAAGATTTTATATAGGTATACAAGAATGTGTTCTTGAATATTAAAGGGTTATCACCCAACAAGGATGTGGATCACGAGATCCAGCTATTGTAAAACTGCTTATTACCAAACATTGGGTTGTATAGGAAGTTTTTTATAGAAATGAGTGAGGTGAAAAGACAATTTTTATAGCTACTTGAATAGGGTGTCACTCGGCCAGGCACATCATCATGTGGGGCACCCATCATCATGGTGCGAAATAAGGATGGGACTTGGTAGATGTGTATTGATTATAGGGTATTGAACAAAATCACACCCAAGAACATGTATCCTTTGTTGAGGATAAAGGATCTACTAGATTAATTACAACAAGTGAAATACTTCACCAATTGAAAATTAAAGTTTGGATATCACCTGGTTCAAGTAAGATAAGAATATACTTGGAAAACTTCCTTCAAAAGCAGAAGAGGTTTGTATGAGTTATTAGTCATGACATTTCACCTTTGCAATGCACCAACAATGTTTATGAGGAAAATGAAAGATATATTGCACCCTTTTATGGATTTTTTTTTTTTGGTCTATTCAGATGATATAATGGTATATAATGCTACCTTGGAGTAGAGGACCTTTGAGTAGTTAAAGAAGAAGACTAGTTAACCACTAGCTTTGGAATTAATGAAATTTTAGAAACTCTTCTAAGTGTAGACATATGAAAGTGCGTATGCTACGGGAGTAGCCTTGGTGTAGTGGGGAAGGCATTTATGCTACCATTTTTAAGTATTTCATGGGGTAATTCTAAACTAGCTTACCTACAATGAGGACCACTATGCCCTAGTGCAAGTTATGAAGAAGTGCAAACACTATTTGATGGGAGAGGAGACAACTATCCATGCAGCTGAACAACTTTATCAGTCAACCATTTTTCTTATTCTGTAGATATATACCTTTCCAATAGTGCAAGAATCACCTCAATTGCAGTCCATATGCAAAATTTATTCCACATAGAAGTTGATCTTCCTATTTTGGCCACCATAATTTGGGAGGATTCCATGCCAACCCCCTCTATTTAACAAAAATGGGCTAGCTAGATCATCTTGATGAATAAGAGTTTAGAAGATTCCATATCGTAATTCTAATAAAGAGTTAAAGAAGTCAATGTTAACCACTAGTAGGCTATTGAGATGTATTATAACTAGGCCAATAGGAGTAAAAGGGGTTCCATTATTTTTTAGCAGATTTTTTTCCATAGACAATCAAAGTAACTAAGAAGGATAAGGAAAAATCACATAGAGAGTATTTGTGAATTGTAGTAGCCCATGAGCTACATGTTTTACTTCGTTATACTTGCAACCATTTTCTATTCAAAGAAAGAGAATAGAGTGGCCTCACCTTCTAGCTGGGTTTCCTCCCACAAGGGTTTAGAAGGATATATCTTGTGTTAAATGTGGTTTGTGCATTTTTATATTGTTGTTCTCTATTTTATACATAATTATAATTTTCATGCATACACAATAAACAATAACTTATAAATCCAAAAGTATAAAGAGAAGTAAACCCTCCTAATGCAAATTTTGTATTTTTAATTACAATTTATCAAACCTATCGCGGAAAACTATTTATTGGAATATCCATGATAGTTTATAGATTTATTTTATTCCCACTTTTAGCTATAGTAGAAATCAAGCTTTCCAACTAGGGTTTATGGAAGCCCTATTTGACTACTAAATTAAAGAGCTTATGTAGGCCCTCCAATTCTAAAGATTATAACTTGGTAGGAAAAAAGGTCTTTGAAACTAGGGTTTAGGAAATGCCTACCTGAATACTAAATTCAAGATCTTGTGTTTATAAGGGATGAGGATAAGCCCTCCAATTTTTAAGATTGTAACTTGGTAGGCTTCAGTGATCTTAGATTTCCATTTATCTAGTCACTTAATATCAAACATTGTGTTCTATAGAAACATTTGATTCTCTATATGAACAGCTAGATTGTTGTGCACAAAAATAGGGGATCCATAAAGATTTTTCATTTAGGAGATCCATTCCATTATAGAAATCATATTATTTTTTGTAGTTTTATGAGTCAAAATTTTCTTAAAAATTCTCCTAGCATTGATCTTTGATATGTGAAGAAATTTCTCTTGGTATATATTAATGTCGTGATTTTCTACCCTTTTATTTAGGGATTTTATAATTTTTTTATTATGAAATTTTAATTAATTACAATTACCTTGGGAAATTGGGAGGAATTATTGGGATCCTCCCAGCCCAGGTTCAATTCCCATAATTGACATGATGAGCTTTCATATAGTGACTTTGATCCTTGTTGAAAATGAGTTTCCCTTGAGGGCTAGAATATGTATACTCCTGATATGTAATATAAAGATATTTTCCACAGAAAAAAACTATTGTCATATTTTAAGATCTCGTTATAATAATCTCCAATGGATTTTCGAACACCTTTCATTCATTGTCATACCAAGTGTTAGTTGCCTGATTTTTACTTTTTCCTAATATGTTAAAAGATAATTTGTTAATGAAAATAGAAATGTTGTTGTAAAATTATGATAAAGGTCCTGAATAGTGTTCTTATTAGATTAGAGATTAAATTCATTGTTCCAGTACTTTAAGAAAATATTATCTTTCTCTTTGTCACAAAACAAGTGTCCTTGGTTACCACAACTTTCCTCATTGGATTTTTTGAGCGGGAAAAGGTTTAGGGTTAGGGATAGACGTTTATCATTTGTTTCAAGGTTATCATCCTTTGAAAGGTCAAAATTTTGTAGTTTCTTATTAGATGTGGATATATTTACTCAAATAGTCTATGACACTACTAGACAACCTATGGATGCAAGTGATCTAGTAGAAATTTGGCGAGTTTTTTAGACCATTGAAAATTATTAGATATTGAGAGCTCCAAAACTACATTAAATCTGTGCTAAATAAATTCTTGGTAATGTATTTAGAGTTTCTCTTCTGTAAAATATTAGAAACAATGTTCTCACTTAGAGAGAGGGGACTAGGTTTGGAATTATTGCCAATTATAATTGATGATTAGTTATATTTCTAGCATAATGTCTCTTGGTAGTAGGATATTGCCTTCATTCCTTAGGTTTTATAAATATCTTGTTTTAATATTCTTTTAGGTGCAATTATTAGCTAGGATTACTTCATTATAAAATGAAGAATTGACTCGAACATACTAAAATGTTGATATATAATATCCTTAGCATTAATATTGAAACTATCCATCCGTATCTACTAATTAAGAGGGTATTTTTTATGGAGCTAAATGTGAGAATAAATAAACACTTTTATGTAACAATCTTTGCCTTCAATCCCCCTTATGGGAGGAATTTTTTTTCCACGATGTCCAGAATACCAATCCCTTAATGTGATAGACCTTAGAATGTTCATGCTCCCAAGTTTCAACAATAAATATAATATAAATTTCACTCCAAATCCAATTTAACATAACCACTCACCTCATTGGAAAACTATGATAGTTCCATAAGAGGATATTAAGTGTATTGAATTCCTATTTATTATTATCATTTTGGTCTCTATCCTTAATAATATGTCATCAATTCTCAATTATGACACTTTTTCCTTCCTTCCTAGCTTCTTTTACCTTTCAAACTTCATTCTTGAATTTTTTTTGGTATTTTATAATGAGTTCTTTATTTATAAATATTATTGACCCTTTTTTATCCATAAATCACTATGGACATGATATTGGAGAATTCATCACAGCATATCTACTAAAATATATTAGAAAATATAAAAACTACAATATAAGGGTTTATTTCTCCATATATTTTTTGTCTATTACTTAATGTATATTACATAAAAATAATAATTATAATTATACTTAGAGGAGAGAATAGTGAAATAAAACTCATAAACCACAAATTAACAAAATATATAACCTAGGAAACCCTTTCGGTAGAAAACTCAACTAGAAAGTGAGGCTAGCTACTCTATTCTCTCTCTCTGAATGGAAAATGGATACAAGTACAAAGAAGTGAGGTATGTGGCATGTGGGCTGCTACAATGAAAAAACCCTCTCTTTTCTCTCTCTCTATATACTATTAGATACTTTTCCCATCTATGGAACAAAATGAACTCTAATATAATAGAATAACTTTTCCTTCTAGTTTCCTAGTTATAACACAACCAATTAGCCTACTAGTGGTTAATATTTACTACTTCAACTCTTAACTAGGGTTACAATATCGACTCTTATAAATTATTCCTCATCATGATCATGTTTCTAGCCCATTTATGATAAATAATGTGGGCTAACATGGAATCATCTGGAATCATGGTTGTCAAAAAAGGATGTCTACATCTACATGGCATAACTATTTCATACAAACTCTAATTGAGGTGATTCTTGTGTTGTTGAAAATGTATCTATATGTATAATATAACTAGATTTTGAAATTCTTATGATTAAATGTATGGACGAAAAGCATCATCATTTGATTCCTCAAGATAATTTTGAATGGTTTTAGACCCCAATCCACCAATCTAGGATGTCTGAGTAAAAATCATCTTGTGAGCTAATTCCTCCACTTTTTCCACTCTGAAAGAATCATGATGGGTGGAAAATTATATAATGATCCAATATAGCTCATTATTCCCATTTTTAGAGGCTTGTGATCCGATGAAGCTCTTAGTGAATGAGGTGAGGAGATTTTTCCCACACCTTCTCTTTTGTGTACAATTTAGCTTTTCTTGGAAGTTATCCTTTGATCCTGATATACTAAAGGTCAAGTTACCCTTATGTTTTATTTTTGGACCTCCTCTACAAAATTATATTCTATGTCAAATTTTCTTAAGTACTATTTTCAAATCCTTTACGAAAGGTTGGTCCTATTCGTTTTCCTGATCTAGCATGTAGGGTTGATAGAGCTACAAATTATCAACATTCACCACTAATAAAATGTGTATGTATGGGGGTAGAATTATTCTATAGACATTATCTCCCACCTTCTCTAGTATGTCAAAAGGACCATATCATAGAGCCATAATTTTCTTACCAGGATCCTATAGCCTCCCCTTGTTTAACTACAACCATACTTTGTATTCCACGTTGACTATCCTCTTTGTTCTATGATGATTATGGATAGCCTTGTATTATTCCTTTTATTTTTTCTATGCCTCTTAAACCTATTTATGGATCTTCCTAATGTTATCATTAAAATTTTCTATCCTTAAGGCACCCCTTATAATATCCTCTCTCACTCCTACTTGTTGTCGATATGAAATATTTTAAGGGGAATATGGTGAATATCCAAAACAAATTTCAAATGCACAATTACTAGTATAAGTGTTGACTACATTATCATATTAATATTTTTGTATATAAACTAAATTTTCATCCCATTTCCTTATATGATTTTTATTGTAACCTCTCAAAAGTTGCACAAAATCCTTGTTGACTACTTTTGTTTGCCCGTCTATCTCTAGATGGAATGTTATATACCTATTCACATTTGTGTAAATATTAGCCCACAATGTAGTCCAAAATGCATTGAGAAGTCCTTTATCGATACCTTAAATGATTCTCAGTATCGCAAAGTAAACCCAAACTTGTCACAAAAATAAGTTCACTACTTCCTTTCCACTAATGGTCTTTTTATAGGAAATTAGAACAAAATACTAGTGAACCTAACAATGACCATGAATAGGTAGCCATGTCCATTATGGTTTGTTGGTAAACCTCCCACAAATTCCATGGAAATTATTTCCCAAGGATGAGGGTGTATAGGTAAGGGATGGTATAGATTATATTTCTTATTACTATGATTGCTAGTATAAAAAACCATGCATCCTCTTATGAACCTAATTACCTCTTCTTACATTCTATACCAATACTCATACCTATACAACTATCCATTATCTTCCTAGACTAATTTTCCTTGCATCCTTGGAGGTGTGATACTCTCTGACCAACTACAATCACTCAACCTTACAAAAAAATCACTTACCTAACCTGTAGAGTGACCCATTTTAGAGATGGTAGTCAACTATGTTATCACCATCATGCAAATGAATCTAGATTTACGACTGCCTAGACAACACCTTGAATTCATCATCCTCTATATAAGCCTCTTTGACGAAAAATGTAGAAAAAAATTCTTAATTTGATTTTTTCTTAATTAAATTGGGAAAAATAAAAATTCCACATCAACAAACAACTTGGATGAGTTAACAGAGGTGACATGCTTATTATCACTCAATTATCTTAGTTAATTCAAGTTAGGGGAATGAGCTTCAGTGGTGTGCAGTGATTCCTAAATTTTGGGAGCCTAAGTCGAGTTAATTTCAATTATAACAATTTAAATCAGTTAAATTCAGTTATGGTCAGTTAAACTATTTACAACTGGTAGAGGAAGTAGTGGAAGGTGTAGTAACGAGGTATGCAGTTAGTCATAACTCAGTGATCAACCAATTAACTAATCAATCCACCTAAATTAACCCACGCATGTAGATAATACAAGTTACCCAGTTGATATTGGAGTTCAAGGGTATTGCACTATTAGTTGCAGACTATTTCGAGGTGTATAGCTGGTGCATGCAGTCAAGGTAAGAACCTTAATGAACTACACAATTCCTTGGAGGAAAATCACTATGAAATAGTGGCCTAATTCCTCATTCAACATTACAAGGAAGTAGGAGCTTGTAAGGCTATAAATTGGCTAAGTGTTGGCCAAAGTTGTTGAGTCATGCAGAGAGATATCTTATACACTTGCATAGGTTTCTCATGCTTGAGAAAAAATTGTATTTATTCTCTATATTTTTTATTAATGAAATATGGATAGTAAGGGGTTTTGAGCAGTTTCTTTCCCCTAGATAAATATATGTGTATGTGTGTTGAATCATGATGCATGTTTATGATTTTCTTTGTCGAGCGTTAATTGCTTTTTTAGATGAGTATAGTAGATTTGATTCTTTTTTTTTAGTAAATTAAATGATAAGTTTTGAATCTACATAAAATTTATACATGGTATGAGAGCATGAATCATAGTGGAGGAGGTAATTCAAAGTTTTAAGCGCAAGAGGATTGAATTTGCAGGATCAATTCTTCATTGCTAGAAGGATGGTTTTATATGGTCTAAGGCTCGATTATGCCCTTGTGGGTAGATCAAACTTTGTTTCGTGGAAGGAATACATGGAGGGAGTACTGGATGACAATAGGTTGAAGGAATTTTTTGACCATGACATTCCAAAACCAGGATCATCCGACATCAAGGATCTCGCAGAATGGAGGAAATGTGTAGCCAAGGTGAGGAGAATCGTATTGGAGTGTATGAAGGGCCACATTATATCCAATATCCATGGGAAAGAAACCTCGTATGTGATGTGGCAAGCATTGACATATATGTTCCGGAGTAATAGCAACCACAAGAAGTTGGCAATCAAGGAAAAGCTTCAGAATATCAAGATGCAGAAGAATTACTCTATTTAGAAGTACCTAAGTAGGTTCAAACAATGTAGTGATGAACTTGGTGGAGTTGGTGTTACTATTGTAGAAGATGATTTGGTAAGCCTCACCCTTCTAGGCCTTCCCAAGGGTTGGTACAACTACAAAAATTTGATGATTGGGATGGAGAAACTAACAGATTTGGAATGCTTTTGGTCTGATTTGCTATAGGAAGAAATAAGGCGAAATACCAGAGATGGGACCTGATCCAAAGAAGACAAATAGAACATTGCATTAGTCAGCAAATGAATTAAGGCCAAGGGAAAGAATACCCAAGGTGAGGTTGATTCTAGCCTAGAGGGAAAGAAGAAAGACTTGTCGAAAATCAAGTGCTTTCACTGTCATGAATTTTGGCACTATGCCGTGAAGTGTTCACAGAAGATGGAGAGAAAAAAGGAGCCTATAGTAGCAACAATAGGTGAAGCTTTGGCTTGACATTTCCAGTTTAATTTGACCCTTATCACATGTATGGTGAGAAAAATGATGGGGATTGGGTGGTGCTTGGATAGTTGTGCCTCGTTCGACATGTCGGGGAATAGAGAGTTTTTCACCGACTTGGAGGAGAAAGATATCTAGAGGAACATTGAGTTTGGAGATGACAGAAGGTAAATTGCTACCGAGATTAGTATAGTAACCTTTCAAAGGGAATCAAGCTCGCCTCTCAGACTCAAGGATGTCATGCTCCTTTTAGGCCTAAAGAAGAATCTAATCTCCATTGCAGTATTGGATGACGGTGGTTATGATGATATATTCAGCAAAAGGAAAGTATTCATGAGACACATAGTCATGGGATAAATAAATCAAATCGATGCTCGAGTTAAGAACCTATATGCACTTGATGTATAAGATGCATGCAAAGCCTTTAGGAGAAAGGAAAGGGTTAAAGACTTGGTGGTTGAGAGGTAACATGATTTACCTCTCAAAATGGAGCCTGAAAAGGAGCCTCAAGAAGTTGTGGAGAAATCACAAATGGAGAAGCTGAAAGGAGGCATAGTTGAGACCTCTACTGAAGCAAAGACCTCCAATAGTGGGAGAGTTCGATCCAAGTGCATAGAGGGAGCACATGCAGCCATACCTCCAGGTGTGAGGTGGGGTGATGTGAAGCCCTAGTCCAAGAGTTTCAAAACTTTTGGGAAGGTCCATTGAGATGTTCTCCCCATGGATCATTACCCTTTCTACAGGGGCCCATAGTATTCAGTCGGAGGAGGATCAATATCCGTTAGATACTACAGAGTGCATAATAGTGTTCAAAACAGAGTAGGAGGCTTGGTAATAAAGTTAATAGTAATATATGTGTCCCAATAGATAGTTGAAGATTGATTCAATGATTATTATTATTTCTTTATATGGATGCTTATTAGTTGCAGATTATACAGTAGCAACAACCACAAAGAGAAGTGTTGCATGCATTACATTACAAAGGTGATTGATGGGGGTAGATATGAATCCCTTTCTTGCTTAGAGGGAGTGTTGAAAAATGTAACAAGAAATTCTTAACTTCGTTTTACCATAATTAAATTGGGAAAATTTGAAATTCCACATCAACAAACAGCTTGGATGAGTTAGCTGAGGTGATATGGTTGGTATCACCAAGTTATCTTAGGTAATTCATGTTGTGTGCATTGATTCCTAAATTTTAGGAGCCTAGTTGGAGTTAACTTCAATTGTAACAATTTAAATCAGTTAAATTAAGTTATGGTCAGTTAAACTAGTTCCAATTGTTGGAGGAACTAGTGAGGGGTCTAGTAAAGGGGTGTGTCGTCGGTCACAACTTAGTGATCAACCAGTTAGCTGATAAATCAACCTAAATTAGCTACCCAGTTGAGTGTGGAGTTAAATGGAAATGTACTATCAATTGTAGACTATTTCGAGGTGTACAAGTGGTGCATGTAGTTATAGGAAGAGCCTTAATGAACTGCACAATTCCTTGGAAAAAAATTCTTATGAAATAGGGGCTTGATTCCTCATTGAACAGTGCAAGGAAGTCGGAGTGTAGAATGCCAGAAAATTGGCTAAGTGTTAGCTAGAGTTAGTTAGTTAGGCAAAGAGATAGCTTATACAGTTGTGGAGGTTGTTTAGGCTTCAAAAAGAATTATTTTTCTTCTCTATTCTGTGATTAATGCAATACAGATAGTAAGGGGTTTTCAGCAGTTGCTTTCCCCTAGATAAATATCTATGTATGTGTGTTGAATCATGATGTATGTTCATGATTTTCTTTCTCGATCATGAATTGATTTTCACAGATGAGTAGAATAAATTTGAGTCTTATGTTTTAGTAAATTACATCAGCAATTTTGAACCTACATAGAATTTCTACACTTTTTCTATGCATCGTATTGGGTGAAAGGCTCCATGTGCATAAGAATTTCCAAAACTATGATCTTTGATACATGTGGCCTTGAAAGAATTTTGGCCAACATCCATGTGATTCCCTTCTTGTAGTAAATCATTAAAATACATTGTTGTAGAAACTCCATGCAGTTGTAATGCTTGGTTTGTTGTAGCTTACTCTAGGCTTCTAGATACTGTAGTTCTTGCTGATATATGTGGATTACCATCTCCTTTGTAATTACATAGTTCTTCCACTTCTTCATATATCACACCATGACATAGATCTCCTTATGATAGGTAACGTAGTTGAGAACTACCCCATGAAATACAACATAATGATAGCATATGGACCCTCGTTAGTCATAAATGTATCCACTACATTGCATAGGCCAAATGACATGGCAAACACTCATACAAACTTTTCCTAGTTTTGTAGATGTTCTCCTAGTTATCTTATTCTCTCACTTGAACTTCATGATATCTAGATTTTATGTCGAACTTGGTTTGCTACAACTAATCCAATAAATAATCTATATTGTGTAGGGGATACCTATTCTTGAGAATGATTTTCTTTAACTCCCCGCAATGAATACGCATCCAACAAGTCCCTAAAACCTAGGAAGAGGATCTCACAAGAAAGCTCCTTCTACAAATTGAAAGAACACACCTAGATGATGCGTAGGTGATAGAGGTCCCTGAAAGAAGGTAAGGGAAGGAAGAAATAAACAAAAAAGGAGGCTTTAGTGAAAAATATAAGGAGGATGGAAACTTTTGAATAGAACTTTATTTCCTATGAGAAGCACACCGATTCATGACAAGAACAAATAGCGAGAATGGATGGTATGTTCCAAGGTGACCACCTTTGATGCCCACCTATCAACCATAATAATGGGACTACATGTTGTTGTATCAAAGGGCCTAGATGCCATGATTATAGGAGTGAAATTGCAAATAAGAGAAATTTGGCTCACATGTCCAACGTATAGCCATCACTTTAGCACTAAAATCCTACCAAATTCCATAAATTACCATGCAGTTGAGAGACCACATTTTGATATACAATGCATGAGAGTAGAACATCAACTTCTCCTTGTAAGGAAGGTGCTTGCATCCATGTCCTCCCCACCATTGAGCACATCCCTATGTACCAAATAGAAGGGATTTTCTTTATAACATTAATATGGTAAATGTGATTTTTTGAAATAAAAGATATTAAATTGGAGAAATATTTTTTTAATATAAAACTAATATTAATTTATTACACAAAAAAAAAGAAAATCATTATTTTAAAAGTTGACTGATGTATTTTTTTTATCTATAGAATTGCCTGTTTATGTTACCTCCATTTCTGTGGCATCTGATTTCATGTCCTAGGTGATTTGAAATTCTATTGTGGTTGTTGATGTAGCTTTATGGATGTTATAGGTCATATTTTCTCCACAAGAAAAAGTGACTTCCATCTCCTTTCAATAAGAGTTAGGAATAACAATATATTTCAAAAGATTGATAAATTTTTTTATAATTTGTAGGTACATGTGTGATAAAATTAAGAATTAAAAAAAAAAAATTATTTTAAAAAATTATGTACAAAATTAAAAGTATTGGAAACTATAATTTAACTAGGTTTGGTGGTTAAAAATATGTTTTTCTTTTATTAGTCACAAATTCAAATCTATAAAGTGGTAGAGCATCTACATATTCGTGATCTAAAATGTGTTCTTGCTAAGTCATAAATTTTTGGCATATTTCTGCCTTACAAACTCTTAAATATACTTTTAATATTATAGTGATAATCCTTAAATTTGATCTTAAATCTCTTATATTACTTAAACAAATTATCAATTCATCATTCGTATATATAGTAATATTTTTAATATTATTTTAATAAATAATACTTAAAGTATTCAATGGCATTTTTAATATTATTTTAATATATAACATTTAATTTATTCTTATGAAATATTGCTTTTTTAACCCAAAAAATAATAACTAACAAAAAAAATATTTTAAGAGAACGTTTACAATACAATTTTGATGTTATTACTAAGTTGGGTTAGTTTAAGGAAAACGCAATGATGCTTGTATGTATTAATAAATGATATATGAAAATTGAATTTTTACAATTGTATTTTATAAAGTATTTAAGAATTAAATTTACATTAATGAATTATATGAAATATTGAGCTATTGTTATTATTCATTAATATTATATATATATATATATATATATATATATATATATATATACATTTATATTTTTTAATAAATATTTTATTTTAATAATTAATATTATTATTAAAGAAATAAGTTTTAAGAAAAATTGTAAAGTTATTTATTACTCTATATATATTTAGATTATTCTAAGTCTAAATTAAAATTAGTTTAAATGTTAGATAGGTGGATCATGATATCATAAAGATGGTGTGAAGTTAGATTAAAGAGAGAAATTTTTTAAAATAGTTTAATTTTCCTAAAAATAATTCTCATTTACAACTTTTACATTTACATATATAATTTATTTTTTTAATTTCATATTATTATATTTTATTTTCAAAATATAGAAATATCAAAAATTACAAATAAATTATTGCTAGATTTGTTTTTAATAAATTCTGATTAAACTGCTTACTGTTAAACAACATTAGCTTCAAGTATCTCAATTCCTGTGCTTTGATTGTATAGATACCTTTTCAGCATGCATTATGTGATGTTTTGGGAAAAAGAGTTTTCACAACTACCATCTTAATATGATTACGATTCGAGAACGACAATATATGTGGTTTGGAAATTCAATCATCGTCCTGCAAAACAGATTAACCGATTAATTGGTGGGAAATCAAAATGAAATGATATCACGAAGTTAAGTTACTTTGAAGAAAATGAATTTGATTTGATTCCCTGAGTTGGCTGCATCAAAGTTGCTTTTTCTTCCCTGCATCAAAGTTGCTTTTTCTTCCCATCAATTATTCCAATGGTAATGCCCCACATCAAGTCACATCAAGTCTAGTTGTAGTGGTTGAGATTTTCTTCATACTTTTCCCCGTGGATGGCAAGTACAATATGCAATCTCACAATTGCGTTCACTGAAATATTTCAGTATTTTTGAAATATCAAACACATGAATAATAGTGTAGTCTCATGTAAACTAATAGAAATTTAAATAGTGTCACGTATATCCAGCGCACCAACAATGACCTCATTCATCAATGATGAAGTATTTAATTATCTGAGACATTTGTGGTGGTGTAAAGGCTGAGTTAAAATGGATGCTCTCTATTTTCAAAACGAGTTGTCTTTTTCAAGTGTGATTTTTTTGAGTTTTTGAAGAATTTATAGCTTGAATCAGATGATAATATTTGGGTTCAAATTTTAATTTGTGTTATTTAAACTGGTTTTTTGACAATAAATATGGATTCACCACCCTCAAAAACCCATGAGACACTTCTAATATGAAGAGCCCACCTGTCAAACTTGCTATTTCAATTGATCACTACAAAATTTTAGACAAATTAAATAAGAAAAAAAATGAAAAACTTTCCAAAAAATGACACATGAAACCTACTCTTTTTGAAAATATAATTAAAATCAAAATTATAATATTTTATATATTTCATAATAACATATTACTTTTATAAATATTTGTTAGAAAATTTGATATTCACATGTTTTTTCTTAATTTTATAATAAACCTATTCAATATAGGTATAAGTCTATTTTAACTTTATTGATTTTTTTTTTCTTTTGTATTTTTTGGGGTTAAAGTTTGGGTAAAAAAATGAACGAAATTTGTTTAAATTGAAAGTTTGAGCTATTGTATCCGCATAATTTTAGTTTACCAATTTTTTTATATTATATTGAATCCATTTATGCATTCTAAAGCTCATTTTAAACAATAAAGAAGCACAATCTTAAGAAAAATTTCATGAACATGTTCTTTTACAAAAGACAAAACATCAAATAATTACAATGTGTCAAATAATATATCATTTTTAAAACACCGAAAAGTAAATGATAAAAAGTACTATCACTTAAAGTATCTTTGCTATACCCATATTAAATTGTGATTTTGAAAATATTTATTACAATATTGACATTCTTAAACATTAAAATGATTAATATTATACAAATAAAAGACCTTTGTTAAGATTTTCAATCATAAAAATAAAGTAATACTTCTATTTTATTTTTTTTCTTAAAATCCAATACACCATATTTATTTTTAGCCTATTTTAACAATCAAATAATTATACAAAAATAGACCCCTTGTCTCACATATAAAAAACCAAAATAATCTTAAAAATAAATTATTATTATTATAAAATAATATATAAAAATTAATAAAATAAAAATTTTATTATTATAAAATAATATAAAAAATTTAATAAAATTAAATGTTAGTAATATATTTTTCAATTTACTTATTAAAATAAATAAATTATTTAAAAAAAATTATTTTGATTACCCTATATTACAATCTAAAAAAATAATTCAATTTGGAAATGGAAAGTTTACAGGAATCAAAGGCACTAAATTGTAAAAGAAACACATAAACGGTTTCTAAAATGGGGACAGGAAGGTGTTAATTTCTGCACAAATAAAGAACTTACAAATTCAGCCCTAAAATGTTCAGTAGAGGATCGGAGGGAGGATGGTGTCATCCATACGAAAATGACAAACTCACCCTCATAGAAATAAACATTCTCTTGGTAGGTCAATATGTGCATTTCTATACCTCTCTACCATAAAAGCACATAAACGTTCTCCCTAATCCCGCGGTAATCCATGCTTTAGAAGGTATGGTGTGGTTAAAGGTCAATGTATGCATTTATACATGGAGTGAAGTTGTGGTGAAGGTGTGCTTTATGGTATGTAAACCACCTTCACCTCCCATGTAAGCACAACTTCAACCACCCATTACCACCAGCTAAGGATGAACTACCCATTACCACCAACTATGGATGACTAATGGAGGAATGTGCATACAAATGGAAACCTTCAATAGGGAAAATTAGGTTTGCTTTCCATGGTGTTATTTAAAAAAAATAAAGTATTTTCTGATTTCCATTTCTTTCTCTAAAAATGTTTTTTCCCAAATTCTATGGAATATAATTATTTTAATATAATACACCATTATATCTAAAAACCTATAAAAGCTCAACAATTTGAATATTCTTTTAAAAATATCTCATAACTTTTTATAGTTTATATTTTAAGAAATAATAAGATTTTTGAAGGTTTTTATATTTTAACATAATTATAGATTTTGTTGATGGTAAGAAATGACTTTATCAACGAAATTGAGGAATATGACCCATATAGAAGGGAGATAATTAAAAAAGTTATCTTTCACATCCTAAAGATGAACCACCATTGCTGGTTCAAAATGTTGATCAAAACAAGAAACCCAATGTGATGAATCCGGAAGATGACCTACATGAATATGACCCAATCAAAGTACCAATATGACCAATACTCTATGTGGCACTCTTCATTGATACGCCATCCTATTTGCCTCTAGAAAAGGTATTGGATGTGATGAAAAGTTAGTACAAAGACAAAGTATATGGCCTAACAATAATATACACCAACTATACTAAATATTGATATTAAGTAGTATATATTATTATTTATTCCTAGATAATTAGGAGAAGGTCATAAAAAATTTCTCCCACATATGAAAGATTAATGACATCAATTCAAAAAATTATTTATGAAATGACGTAATGAATAAAATCAAATACAGTATTCTAACCATTCCAAATAAATAATTACTTGAAAAAATCGATAACATATCATTTATTTCATTAGTGTTTGTTAAGAAATTATAAAAAACAATAAAATAATATCAATCTTCTATAGTGTAAATTTTAAATCATATACTCTAGAAATGCATTATGTAAGATTGGTGGTTCACAAAACAAAATTCCAAACAAATTCTTGGCCTTCAAACTTAACTATTTCATTCACAAAATATATCGACCCCATGTAGAGTTTTCCAACCATAAAGTCTTCAATCCTTACTAAAACGTTGACATAAATGTACACATTCTAGTTCTATAATTTCCAATTCATAGGTGTTCAAAATTATATTCAAACAAATACAAATATTTAGTTCTGAGTATAAGGATTCCAACCCTCTTCCTCTTGAAAGAGCTAGTCTTTATACTCATCTATACTTCATCTATTCATTTAAATTTATTAAAATTATGTAATTTAATATAGGTGGAATATACCTTACATAAGCTATTAGAAGAATGTGATTTTATATGAGTTTCAAAAAAGAGCTTATTCAGATAATATTAGATATCAGATGATGATAACATCTACACGAAGATACAATGTTTATTAAGTATAAACAAATATTCACATAGTACATTTCCAAGTGTCTCCAATGTCGACGAGTTAAAGAGGAGTGCAGATACCCAACCAGAATGTTGCGACAAATTCCAATCCTTGAATGAATGTGGGAAATCATATTCATGGACTTCATCATGGCGTTCCTAAATATTCCCCTTGATGCCACCATTGTGTTAATAGAAAAATTGAAAAAAGAATCTCAATTCATACTTGTAACATCCACCACATTGCATAGATATTTATGAAGGACATGTTCAGGCTACATGGCATACACAAGAAGTCAATCTTTAATCAGGATGCCAAATTGACATCAAAATTTTGGAAAGCACTATTCATGAGATTTGGAACTTAGTTGGAATTTAGTACAACATATCATCCTTGAATGGATGGAAAAAATGAGAGAGTAAACATGGTGTTAGAAGACATGCTGAGAATGTATGTTATGCAGAAGCTTGTTAGATTTTGTATGTGGTAGAAAGTCTAATACATCGATTAGCTGCGATGACCCTATGAACATCGTAACTCTCGGACCTGATATGTAAAATGAGATGGAACAATAGGTTATTAGTATTCTAATATCCGCGATGATGTGACTCAGGACTCCATTCATTAATGTTTGAACTATTGTTAACCTGGAAAATTTGAATTATAAAGTAAATATGTTTTTCTATTAACAAGATATATATATATATATATATATCTATATATATATATATATATATATATATATATATATATATATATATATATATATATATATATATATATATATATATAGATATATATATATATAAAGAAAGGGAAATGATTTTTTGCATTAATATTCTTGAGAATATATAAAGGGTTGTCGGGTAAGACTACATTCCCAATAATAAAAGAAGCAGTTAGAGAATTAGTTGTACCCCAAGAAGGGGAAATAATAAAAGAGAAAGAAATCCTAATTTTTCCCATTCTCTCACAAACAAACATAGAAAGAAGGGGGAACATAAGAAATCTAAGGAAATAGGTAATCAAAGAAAAATGGATGGAGATAAATGAGATTAGTAAAATTATGTAGAAACCATAAGTAAGTGGCTAGAGATCAATGTCATGAGTCTTTTTTTTCTAATCGAAATTATCGTGGTAAAGAAATACAATTGTTTCCAAACAACATTATTGGGAGAGAAAGTTTGGTGAAACACTCAAACTAAAGCAAGACACCACTTGGGGTTACAATGAGATATTCATTAAATTGCTCAGAGAATTGATTCTCTAACTATAAGAGATGGAGCTCGGGGGTATCTAGGTGAGCAGCTATCTTACAGTTGGGTTGACAATAGGATCCCTTTACATATTTCCTAGAAAATATTAAATAAGTTTTCTTATCTAGGTTCTCTGTATTTGTAAGAAAATTTATGGATTTGTGAATGTATGTTAACCATGTAAATGAGTAACGTAGAAGGAATAAGTGGTACGAAAATATGCATCCAGATAAGCACGAAAGTGTAGATGTGAAGGTACAAGTTACTATCTATGAAACATTGTACATGAACTAACATTGTTGATACAATATTTTAAAAAGACAAGAAAAGAGTAATGAAAAGGGTTGGTAACGTCAAAACAATCAAGGTTTATGAAACCAATTATAGTATAGTTTCTTGTTAGCATATATGGAAATTATTTAGAAAAGAAAACTGGTGTGAAACATATTAGGAAGGAAACAAATAGAAAATACCTATTTGTACATGTAGGTTTTATTTTTTAACTTTTTTCATGAATAGGGGAATTGTATTTAGTATTTTGATTAAAAGGCTAGCAAGTAAATACCGCCCTTACTCAATACAGTCCCTAGTTCAAATACTTACGACACAAAAAACCCTTAAAGTTCCATCACAGGACTCATGAGGGTTATGGACCTCTTTTGGTGTAGTTGGGTTAGCGTACAATTAAAACAACAAGAAAATTGCAAATATTTCATGTGCATGTTGAAGAAAGAAAGCAATTATGTTCCCTAAATTATACATGTCTAAAATATATATATATATATATATATATTGTTTCTAAATATAAAATCTTTACCTATATTGCATGACAACAATATTGTATAGAAAGAAATTGTAAATGTTGAAGATAACATTGACATGGTCGAGTTGTAAATACAGTAAAGGCTCACAAAAATAACAAAGGAACTAGTTATTGAAGGCATTCCATTCAAACCAAACATATACAATTATATCATGGAAGACACCTATGAACAAATTCAGAATAAAAGAAAAGTATTTCTAACTGAATGTACAAGAACAAATAAGCATATATAATCTATTTATAAGAATATGAAGAGGACCCAATACTACAAAAAAATGATATTATATCTTCATTTTTCAAAAAAACAAAATACACTATGTGTTAAAGGCTGACCAACCTCGCTAGTATGTTGTTGTGAGTAAAAAAATAATAGCTACATGAAATATCATGGACAGAATTTTAGTCGTAGCTGAAAAATGATGTTAAGTTCCTTGCGTGAAAGTAAAAGGGATAAACCCTTAAAAGGAAACCCTCTATGATGATAGAGATATAACTCAAACCCCACAACTATGGATAAACCCTAACAAATCAGAATGTAGTTGAGGAAAACCATGTAAATTAAGGTAAGACATGTAATTAGAACTTGATATGTCATGAGTAAGAAGCTCCATAGAATGAGAATGTTTCTTGGAGGTGAGTCAGATAACACGTAGAGAGTGGCTCTGCAATTAAAAAAAAACAGCAAGAATAACATGAGAATATAAAAGGAAATGATATAAAAATTATTACTTTTAGCTAGTTTGATTCATGGCACTTCTTTGTTAAGTTGTTGAGATTCAACACTAACAAATATATACAATCATGGGGTTATAATTCCCATAGAATGCCTGGAATGCCTGGTGTCAAAATCACTCTGGGAAAGCTATTAACATGCCACTGCTGGCATGTTGGGCCATTTGGATCGCTCGGAATCAGTCTATTTTCAAGATTAAAGCCCCTCATTGGCCTTATATCATTCTCCACACGATTTCAGACTACAATATGCTACCTGATGAGGATCCCCCAACCCTGCCCCGCATTCTCAGACCTGTACCCATTGATACATCCAAACCATGGGCGTTTTTTGATGGCTCGGCTCAAGAAGCGGGCTGTGGGGGAGGAGCTATCCTCCACCTAAATGAAAGGCATTGTTATAAGCTACAAATCAACCTTGGAAGAGGCACTAATAATTTTGCTGAGCTATGCACCGCCAAACACATCATTCATTTTGCTCTTCATAAGCAATGCAGACACCTTCAGCTTTTTGGAGACTCTAAAATTGTTTGTAATTGGCTGAATGATGCATCCCATTGTTATGCATTTACTTTGAGGCATATACTTGATGAAGCAAAGAGATTAACAGCTGCTTTTGAATCCTTTGTCTGCCAACATGTTTACAGGGAGCATAACACCGTCGCCGACCAGCTCTCCAAAGAGGCCGCACATAGAGATGGAGAAGACTGGTTGATACAGGAGGAGATCGATGGCACATACTACCAGCATTACCACAGACCTTTTGACGACCTCTTGGACGCGGGGCTGTGAAGCCCATATTATATCAGCACAGTTTTTGTTTATAATATGTACATAGATACTATCCAGATATGTCTACAACACACTTTATTTTGTTTATACACAATATATATATTGCTCTCTACGAAGAGCACAGTCAAATTTTGAACTCTGATAAACTTAACAGTTTTATTATTTTGGAAATGCTCCCTGCGTGGAGACATCATGGACTGCTCTACAGTTATTTTTTGAACTCTGATAGGCAATGCTGCCTACATATGAATATGTTACGGCATCTGCAAAATGTAATTTCTTAACTCATAATAGAAATTACGACTTTTTCCCAGGGGAAAAAAAAAATAATTCCCATAGAAGGAAAGAAGAATCAATGAAATACCTTGACAAAGAGAAATGGCTAATGTGTAATGCCTCCTCCAATATCTATCCACTTTGACCAGCCTACCAGGGTAAACATGAGTTGAGCGCTACTATGACATGACTCAATCTCCTAGATAACCTTAAGTAAATGGAATCGACAAAACAAGACCTTACTAACTTCCCTCGGTGCTACAAGACCCCCAAAAGTTAAACCGCCCTTCCTGGTTCCCAAACCCTGAGTTAAATTTCCTTTTCATTGATATGGACCCATGGAAATTGGCATGACACTGTCTAAATTTGACGGCAACCCTCCAGTCAGATGCATTAACCTGCAAGGGAGAGAATGTAGTATTTTTCGCTGATTTCTGTGTTGGCGACCATGCGTTCTAAGCCACTTTTTTCAGGGCTAGTCTCCAAAGCATTGCCATGAACATAAATAATTCTTTCAAGAATGATAAATGAAACAAGGAAAAAACCTCTAACACAAAACTTAATCAAGTACTTGACCTAACCCGGTCTAACCATGATATTCATTTTGTCAAACACATGGTGAACATGAAATCTACAGGTCATGAACGCATATCTGGACATAGAGATTTGAAACTTATTTGAGAAACATAAATAAGGTCTAATGCCCTCTCACAATAGCGGAAATAACATCTATTAGGTCATGCATTCATTAACCAATCATTTACAAGTAAAACATGATAAGATATGTAACTTGAATCTGTCATTAAACCATGCTTATAACCAGAAAAATGACAATGATATAACAACCATTAAAGCCACATAATAACAACTATAAATACTCCTGAATTACAAGGGGAAAGAGATCTTATCATTCATATGCCAAAGCCAACCAAGTCAGGGATTTACACATACCACCTGACCATATATTAGCATAAACCAATTCTCTCTTTCAACAAATCACCCCCATTCCATCTTCCAAGCATGAATGTGAGGTCTCATGGAATAAAGAAATATATAAATAACCAAGGGAATCCAGAGGTTAAACTACCTCCACCCTCACATTGTTGTTATCTCACCTAAACCAGTCTTGTGATCACAAAACCAAACCAAGCTTGGATTCCTCATAATTCCTTGACCATCCCTTGAGGAATTTTCCTATCTCCACCCACATGGTGAGGGATTCCCAGAGAAAACCATCTCCACCCCCCACCACTGGGATTTTGCTGAAACAACCTCACCCAGATCCAAAAAACCTTATGACAATCCAAAGCTCAACTAAGAATGAACAGCATCACACCATGGGTACCTAGAAACTGAAAGGCAAGGCTGAAACCACTCTCAAACTAAGAAAAAACCATGCCAATGACAACAAATGAACCAAATACACACATGTATATATGATGCATGCTAGCAATATCTAAGAAATGATAAATGAAACCTTCTATCTGCAAGTATTCCCATTGAAACCACTTGATACAACTTTTCCTTTCTTGATCCTTGCTTTCCCTGTCCTCCCATTTCTTTCTTTTGCTTTCTCTTTCCTTCCTTTTCTTTCTTTCTCTTCTTTTTGATCTTCTTCTCTTCGAAAGAAATTCCAAAACTAAACTGAAAAAATTTCCAAAACTAATGCTCTGAATCCTTTTTATTATTAATGCCTCTAATTTCTTCCATTTTCATCTCTTTTCCTTCAATTTCCTCCTCACATGCAACTTGTGACTTTTCACCTTCCTTTTCTCTTAATTTCCTTTATTTTCATAAATAAAATGCTAATAATTCCCTTTTGCCTTTTCAAATCCTTTTCCGTTGTCTTTGCCAATTTTCCCTTAGCTATAATAAACAATAAGTGATGCCCACAAGGATATTTTACCCAAGATTTAGCTTGGAATTTGTGTCCCATGACCATGGTCTTGTTTTTCCTTTATTAACTCTATTACTTCAACTTTTAACCCAGGGATATTACAAACCCCCCCCCTTAGGGGAACACTGTCCTCGGTGTTTAATGACACCTATAACTAGCAAAACCAGTGAAAACAGAAACATACTACCCATGGAGCATTGTAACCCAACTCGATGCAGTATTTACAATGAAGAAACTGCTCATAAGTAAAACCTTCATGAAAAACATGACAACCTTACTACTTATTGGATATTTATAACACAGCTCATTATAGTATTTAGAGTAACAACTATACATAAATATGAACAAGTACCAAAAATAATTTTCCTCCACCAACAAATAATGAAGGATACATAGTGTACATCTAATCAACCACCTCCCACGTAGCTTCATCCGGCTCAAAATGCTTCAATTGCACTTTAACTTGCTTGATTCCTCAATTCTAGAGCATGAATTTTCTCTGCTGCAATACGCATTGAGGTTCTAGCTCGAATTCTCTTTCTCGCTCCACCTATAATATGGACTAATAAATCACATGATAAACATCCTTTACATATATTTTAAGTAACGAGACATGGAAAACATCATGGAATTTCACTATCATATGCAGTGCAAGTCTGTAGCCCACTGGTCCAATCCTCTCAAGGATCTCAAAAATCTCGCAATACTAAGGTCCCAACTTGGCACATGATCCAATCCTCAAGGAACCCTTCTTAGGATTGATGAGCAAGTACACATGCTCCCCAACCCGAGATTCCTTAAAATCCATGTGTTGATCTACGTAACTCTTTTGTCTATCCTGTAATGGCTTTAGATTCTTCTTTATAACCTGCATTTCCCATTCCGTCTCTACCAAGATATACAGTCTAATAAATACCATGTTCATTGGATCACTCCAGCTGATGGGAGTGTTACAAATCCTCCCATAAAGTTCCTCAAGTAGACTCATCCTCAGTGACTCCTGATAACCATTGTTGTAAGAAAATTCAACTAGTGGAATATACTCTTTCCACTTCTGCTACTGATGCATAACATGCATTCTCAACAAGCCCTCTAAAATATTATTGATGCTCTCTATCTATCTATCTATATATGGGTAATAAGTTGTAATGAAGGCCAGCTTTATACCCAAACCTGCAAATGAATTCTTCCAAAACCTGGAAGTGAACTTAGCATCTCTATTTGACCCAATATTCTTCGACACACCATGCAACGTCACTATATCTATGATGAAGGTGTGTTCTACTTCCCTATATGAATAAGCAAACCTATATGAAGTGAAATACCTTGGTTAACCTATCAACCACAACCATGATGGAATCATGTGTTTTCAAGTCCCTTAGAAAACCTATAGTGAAATCCATGTAAATAATGTCCCATTTACACTCAGGAATGCGAATAGGATGTAGCGAATCAACTCTGTGTTTACACTCAACTTTCACCTACTGAAAATCTATAAATATCACAACAAAGTCCCTTAGTTCCTTCTCCAAATTCGGCCAATAGTAGAACTTATTTATGGCTATCAGTGTCTTCTAATATCCTAGGTGACCTGAATATCGCTTAACATGAAACTCGCCAAAGATAAGATTCTTAAGTTCACTATCATCTCACACGTAGATCCTATCCCTAAATCTCACCAAGCCATTTAACATGAGATGATAGTCCACATCTTGATAAATTTTACCATGTTGTTGTAACCTATGTTTAAGCTCCTTGTACCTATCATCTCGTTGTCCTACTTGTAAGATATGATCCTATAAATTTTTCCCATAAGGTATCACAACTGTAACATGGTTTTCAAGCACTCTCCTACAAAGAGAAGTTGCAGCCCTATTCTCCTATCCTTTAATATATATGATCTCAATTCAAACTCACTAAGGGTAGCTAACCATCTAGCTTTCCTGGCACTCATATTTTGTTGGTCAAACATGTACCTCATTCCACTGCTGTCGCTCATCAACACAAACCTCCTCCCCAGAAGATAGTGCCTCCACATTTTTAGTGCATGAATAATACCTGCAAACTCAAGATCATTAGTCACATAATCCTTCTCATCCTCATTTAGTTTCTTTGACTCATAGCATACCACTTGTCCCTCCTGCATCAAGACTCCACCAAGTCCTATCTTGCAAGCATATGTACACACCATGAACTCTTTATTTGGATTTGCAATCTTAAGAACTGGAGCATTTGTTAACAACTTCTTCAACTGCTCAAAACTTGCTACACACTCATCTGTCCATTCAAATTTATTTTCTTTCCTCTAAAATGTTGTAATAGGATAGGTAATGTGGGATAATTTCCTGATGAACCTCCTATAGTAACTTTCTAACCCCCTGAATGGTCTAACTTCATTCACATTTCTAGGAGCTACCCATTCTAGGATAGCTCTTATCTTTTCTGGATCCACTACTATGCCTTCCTTGGAGACAACATGTCACAAGTAATGTACCTTTGTCTGAATGAATATGTATTTACTAAGATTCGGATACAATTTATGCTCTCTTAGAAATCTCAAAACTGCTTCTAAGTGTTAAACATGATCTTCTTCATTCTTAGGATATATCAATATATGATCAATGAATATAATAACAAACTTGTGAAGATAAGGATATGACACACTATTCAACAAGAATATAATAGTGGCTAGAGCATTGGTCAAATTTGAAAGGAACCACAACAAAATCATAATGCCGATACAAGTTTTGGAAAGTGGCCTTGTAGATCTTCTCTTCTTTGATGAGTACTTAATGATATTCTTCTCTCAAATCAATCTTTGAGAACACTTCTGCTCCATTCAAATAGTTGAAAAAATCATAAATCCTTGGCAATGGATACCTGTTCCTGATCACCACCTTATTCAATTGCCTATAGTCAATGCACAATATAAGAGTACATCCTTCTTCTTCACGAACAACACTGGTGCACCCAAAGGCAATACACTTGGCCTAATTTATCCATTATAAACCATTTCCTTCAACTGGAAATTCAATTCCACCAACACTGGAGTAGTCATCCTGTAAGGTTACTCTGATGTTGGTGTCACTTCTAATACCAACTTGATAGAAAAGTCCACTTCCCCGTGGGGAGGAAAATGTGGAATCTCTCAAAGAAATAAATCCTAAAATTGTTGTAGAACTTGGTACCTCTTTAATACTTCTACATCCTCAACATACTTACCTTTATCACTCAAGATATGAACTACAAACAACTATGCTTTTCCTACATAGTTGTGACCATCCTCACTGATGTAGGCTTCTCCTTTCCCTGCAAGATTCTCTTTTCCCCATTATCATCTAAGCACTTAAGAGCCTTGCCATAACAATCTACTTTGGTTTTGTGGAGGTACAACCAATCCATGCCCAAAAGCATATTGTAGGATCCCAATGCAAGCACATTTACATGCGTCGATGCCGACATACCATTCATGTCAGATGCACAAGGTCTTAACCAATGATAGATGCTCTTCTTAGTACCTGTAGCCAACTGCACCAACCACGACTCTGGATGCACTTGTTTTCTCAAACCACACTTATCCACCAGGTCAAGATTATCATAAATATAATTAGATCTAGGGTCAATTTAAATAGAAAAAACTTGACCATAGAGCTTACCTTCCATCTCAATAATGGATTCCTAGTTAGCTTCCTACTTGTTTTAGATAGTTGCATAAATCTAAGCAATATTATGGCCCACATCCCCAACCATTTGTGCCTCCTGAGCACTGCAGATATGAGGTCTTCCACCCTGGTACAATCGATAATCATTCTTGGGATGATCTTAACACTGCAACAGTCCCCTACCATCAACTTTATTCTACTCCTCTAGGCCATGACCCATGTCCCATTCGTTGGATCTGCCCCATGCCAAATGTATAACAGCGATGTGGCCAACATATCCAAGAATTGATAAGAAAAAATAGTTTAATGTTAGATATTATTCCAGCTTGGAAATATCCCTATGGTATACAACTACACATCAAGAGAGTTCAATGTATAAACAAGTTAAACATTACATATAAAAGAGAATTAACCAACAACCATAATAGAAAATGTCAACTTATAATAAGCGTTAGCTACACCAATATTAGTAATCTCTCATAAGCATGCCATAAAATTCTCAATGGGATAATTATCAAAGAAGATGTATAATGATGCACAAGAGCTAACAGGTGTGGAGTGCATCCTCATACGAGGAAGAGTAAGAGGGTTAGTGCGACATGAAACCATATCAATGTTAATACCTATATGGTATATACATGGTTATTGTGATTCTAATAGTGGGTATAAATTTTGTGCTAACATAACCCTTTTCTCATAAATCAAGTTCTAATTCAAAAAAATAAATATAACTATTAGGTTAGTAAGTTGTGGATAAAGGAAACCAAAAATAAAAAGAAAATATAGCCCAAACTATGAGGATGAAAACATTGACATGATGGATCACAAGATGTGTTGTAGTATATAAAAGTTTATAACAAAAACAATTTTATGATAAAATAAATTGCGTTTTCTGATTATTCTTTGGTGAAGGTTACTAACCTGGATTTTTCTTCCCGTTCTTAATAGAAGTAGAAATTTTACACGAGGAAGTCACTAAATGGTAGTAGTTAAAAAAAAATACATCTCTCATTTACTTTCAATGTTATGAGTAATTTATCTAGCAATCTCATTGGTGATATGACGGGTGCTATTAGAGCCAAATTTTAGAATTGAGATGTTGGGTTAGCCATAATTTTCTGGAAATTATCTAACAAAAATAAAGTTGTGAATTTTGCACAATTAAATCAAGAAGAAATCATACGAGGAGGCTTAATGGAGGAAAATAATCGTGAAACACATATTGATGAAAATGAGATTTATGTACATCTAGGACAACGAACTCAATATCTTAACAAAGAAATATTAAATATAATTATAGAAATACAAAATAATATACTAAACCTTCATGGAAACTGTTAGTGTCGGTCTTGAAAGCCCTCCATCAGTGATCAAAGCTCTTTGCATTTGCATTAGTAGGTGTCCCATCAGTGTCAAAATTTGCATCCCGTTAGGCATGCCATAACCTTGATGGAGGAGCTGGTCTATTCATATCCCTTTTGGCTTTGCTGGATCAGGTCATATCAGGTCATTGAGTTTGTCAAAATGCTCTTGTTTGGTCTTAATGTCAAAATTCTAGGTCTCTGGTTTTGGTCAGTTGTCTTAGCAAGGGTAGCAAGGTCATGTTTATGAGAGTCCTTGACTGACCAGCAAGCCAGAGGGAGGATGGTAAACATGTTCCTTTCAAATTTTCATCATGTATAGCTCTTTTATAACCTTGGATTTAAAAACTCTGTTTTTAAAGCCAAGGTCATGATAATTTTTGTAAAAAGATTAAGTGTCCAAGAAATCTTCAGAAAGGCAGAAACAACCCTGGTCCCCTTGCCACAGTTCTTCAGATGATCTCCCTGCAAAAAGAATCAAGTGAAAGCACTCAAAAAGTCAACTTCAGGATAAAGGAAATCAAGAAAACCAGTGTTTTTAAAAAGTGACAAAATAGACTTTATAAAGTGGGTTTTGGATGAAATTTTTTCAAAAGTGAGATTATAAAAGGTAATTCTCCCTCCTTTAACTTTCATTGTGAATTTAGAGCTTCTAAGAGTGATTGTGAGAGAGTGCAAGTCGAAGAAGGCGAAGATACAGTGTTTCGGGCAGTTTCCAGGTGCGCGACCCATCCAGGCTCGTGCGCGACCTCTTGGGTGGTGCGCGACCCCTCCAGCAGCTTCCGGCAGTGCAAAATCACAACGGGCGCGACCCGTCGAGCTGTGCGCGACCCCTTCAGCTGGATGTGCGCGACCCCTTAGGAAATTTTTGCCAGATTTGACCAGTTCAGCCCAGAATTTACAGTTCAACTCCAGTTTGACTTGTTGAGGTCGATGGTGGTCCTTTTGATTGTACTTGTGGCACTTTTTAGATACTTTTACTATTGTTTTACTCTTCTAGAATTTTTCCTCATGTAAAAGAGTAAAATTGACTGTATGAACTGGTTTCCAAGTTTTTAGAGGCAAGTGGTTTTGACTGCCTATTTTGTAGTGCTTAGTTTAGGAGTTGTTCAAACAGCTCCTAGGATGGTGAGCTCGACCCCTAGAGGTGGGGAAGAAGTTAGATCATCTATATTATGTACTTTCATGCTCATTTTCATGGTTGGACTCTTGAGGGAGGAACTATCATTGTATATTTTGCTTATATCTCTGCAATTTTTGGCTAAGGAAGACCAGGGTTTTGCAGTCATCATTGGGATTCTTGCGGACTCATTGTGTTGATGGTGTGTCTCTTCATGTTATTGTAAGCTTTGTTATGTGATTCATTTCCTTTCTATACTGCTGCATATTAAACAAATGAAGTGATAAAGTTAGAATTCATGCTTGCATGCTCTGCTTTCAAATTTGTTTAATTTCTATGTTTTCTACTGTCTAAAGAGAATTCAAATCCATTGTTTGCTCTCTTTAGCCTTCTTATCTTTCTTCCAGATCATCCATTTCAGCTAAAGACATCTACACAAACTCCTACCTTGCCCCAAAGATCCCCCTGCAGAAACTGTGTCCAATCCCCGCACCCTAAATTGCAGATCCTCAATTTGCCACCAAAAACCCCAAAAACCCCCAAATCAACCTTCAAATCAGTTTACTAGCCTAATATCAGTGTTATCTTGATTGGTCATCTCATCCCATTGAAAATTTGCAGAGATAGATCGGAGAGAGCCTTCTCATACCCCGTAGGGCTAGCTACGAGGTGAAATGGTTTGATGTAGCTTTGAGATTTGCCTTCTCAGCCTGAGGTGAAATTTCAAACGCTAACAGAAACCACCAACATTTTATAAAAAATAGTGCAGAGAAAGAACATTTGATTAAGACTTTAATAGAAAGGACCTACTTAAAAACAATGGAAGCCATGAGGGAAGGTGAAGATGGAGAGGAGACTTCGAAGAAAATATTAATTGAAGGGAACTAAGGATATAGAAGGAAATAATGGAGGAATAAGAGCACAACTCCTCCAAGGCATGTTCTCCACCAAATAAAAAATCTAAGGTGGGATTACATGGATAGTTTCAGAAGATTTGACCCCCAATATATGATGGGGAATTAGAGGAGGTAGCAGAGGTATGGTTGTTAAATATAAATTGTTATTTTTAAGTTGATGAATATACATTTGAGTTAAGAGATAGGCTATCCACCTATATCCACCTATAATTTACCAGGGAAACCATATATGTGGTGGGAAGAAGTCTGAATTGTTCATAATCTTGAAGGAAAGGAAATCAGTTGGGAGAAATTCTAATGACTATTTAAGAAAAAATATCTTAAATACGATATTTCATAAGGAAAAGGAGTTTCATGATTTTAACCTGGTACAAATTTCTATGGATTATGTGATCACTAAATTCACACACCTATTGCATTATGTGCCTCATATAACAAAGGAAATATATATATATATATATATATATATATATATATATATATATATATATATATATATATATATATATATATATATATATATATATATAGATATAGATATAGATATATGATGATTTATAAGTTTCCTTCCCCATTCCTCCAAGGATCGTAGAGAATATTATAATTCGAAGTTTATGGATGAATTTATTCACAAATCAAGGATCTATTACCAACAACCTAGACAAAGAAATAATAATTCAATGGAATGGAAGGGTCAGAAGAAGGAAAGGTTTTTGTAGAATAATAAAATGGGAAAGTGAACTGCACAAGCCAGGAATTAATAAAGGGCAAGGTAGAAATTTTAATAAAAATAATAGAGAGACTTAGAAATATCAAGGACAAACCCACGTGGGATATAAGAAAGTTGAAGCAAACAATATCTTTAATGGAAAGAAGAAGGAGCCACTAACATGTTGGGGATGTAGTAAGGCCCGTTTGTTTAGGAATTGCCGATACAACAAAAAATATATACAATATCTCTAGAATATCCAAGAAGCTTTTATTTTCAATGACATAGCCCAAAACATACCACACATCAGCACAAAAATGGTAGAATGACAGGCGGAAAACCATTCCACCATGGTGGAAATAGAAGGTTCAATTCTTGATCAACTTGTTTCTCCATTAATTGACCTTAGTGTCAATTTAATCTATATTAGCCCTAAGATCGTAGAAAGTTGTAAATTGGTAACTGGAAAAATTAGAAATCCTTGGATCTATGAATTGGCTATGGGTGCAAAAAGGAAAGTTATGAATTAGATCAAATCCTGCCCAATTTCTCTGAATCGAAAATGAGATGTAGTGAATCAAAATGTGCTACCATTGCGCTCTTATTATTTGCTGATAGAAATGGATTGGTTGAAGGCCATAAGGACTTCATTAATTATTTACAGAAAATTATTATCAGTATAATTGATGAAGGTGAAATTCAGGTCATTAAATGAATTCCTAGATCTTTATCAATATGCCAAATATCTGTTATATATTTGAAAAAATCAGCTAGAAGAGTGTGTTTTTTGTTTGAAATAAAGGTGGAAAATCGAAGAGTAAAAAAGATAGATGAAGCTGAAAAATATATGGAAGTGGAGGGGGACTTTCCATATGTTTTCCCAGAGGAAATCCCTATTTTACCCCCAAAGAGAGAGATGGACTTTCATATTGGGTTATTAATAAGAGTGGCACCGTTGTTCAAGACCCCATACCATATGACTGTGCTTGAACTTATGGAATTAAAACTTGATTTATAGGAATTATTAAGTAAAGGATTTATCAGACTCAGTGTAAACTGATGGGGTGCACTAATTCTCTTCATCAAGAAGAAATATGGGACTCTCATAATGTGTATATGCTATTAGCATTTGGATAAATTGACAGTAAAAAATAAATACCCTCTACCGAAAATTGATGACCTTTCCGATCTTTTAATTGATGACCTTTCCAATCAAGTAAAAGAGAAGAATTATTCTAAAAAATAGACCTTCAATCCAAGTATCATCAATTATGAACCAAAGAAGTGAACATACTGAAAATAAGATTTAAAACCTAATACAAACACTATGAATTCACTGTTCTACCTCTCGGGGTCACGAACGTCCCAACCAACTTCATGTGCATAATGAATAGCATATTTAGAAAGTTCCTATATAAATTTTTGTTAATACTCATTGATGATATAATGGTGCAATCCATAACATTGGAATAACACAAAAAACACTTGGAAATAATTCTACAAATATTATGGGAAAATCAGTTGTACGTGAAACTTAACAAATGTGAATTATTTCAAATCAACATACAATATTTGGGGCATGTGACTTTAGAAGTCGAGTTAGTTGTGGACCCTGACAAATTAAAATTAATACTTGAATGGCCAATTCCAAAGGATGTAGAAGAGAACAGATAGTCTATGGGCATAGCCGGTTGTTACTGCAGGTTTATAATTTTTTTTCCAAATTGGAACATTCTTTTGTTGCTAGAAAAAAGGGGGTAAATCTCTTATGGACTTAACAATGATAAGAGAGTTTTAGAAGGTTGATGTATTTATTAACAGTCTCCCCAGTAGTAAAAGTAGTTGGTACAAAGAAAGACTTCCAACTATGCATAGATGTCTACCCCAAAGGTTTGGGTGGTCTACTCATATAATAAGGGAATTTGGTAGCCTATGAATCACAAAAAATGAAGAAAAAAAATAATTATGTAATGTACAATATAGAGCTAGCAATAGGGATTCACACCCTCAAAATGTGGAGGAATTATTTGATCGGGATAAAATTCGCATTAAATATGGAACATGTAAGTTTGAAGTACTTTCTTAGTCAGGCCAAAGTGAACAGTAGACATGCTAGGTGGATTTCCTTTCTAAGTGAGTATGACTTGAACTTTAAACATATTAAAGGTTAATAAAAAAGGTAGATGATAACTAAATAAGTATGTCGAGTTGTTATCATTGAGAATGAAACAATTTTTTTGGAAAAAATTAAAAGCGCAACTTCCACATATGAGGTTTATAATCATATATATGTAAATCTAGAAAATAAAAAGTAAACCTGAAATGTGGTAATACTATAAAATTAGTAAAGAGGGGTTGTTACTATATAAAAATAGAATTTATGTACGATAACAAGAACCAATTAAGCGGTTGATATTAGATGAATGTCACAAAAAACCCTTTGCAAGACATCCTGACTAGAAAAAATTAGTTACATCCCTCAATGAGTTCTTTTGGACAAGAATGAAGAAGGAGGTGGCTGAATATCTAGCATGGTGTGAAGAGTGCCAATAGGTGAAAAAAGAACACAAACATTCATCAGTATTGTTGAATCCATTAGATATACCATAATGGAAGTGCAAGATGATCTCCCTGGATTTTATTATAGGTTTTACCTACACCAGAAGGTAACATGAATCCATAATGGTGATGGTTGATAAATTAACACTAGAATCTCACTTCATATCTATGCACTCTAGCTACAATGATGCACATCTTGTTGATATTTTTATGAGAGAAATTTTAAATTCCATGGCATACCTAGGATTTTCATCTCAGATAGAGATCCAAAATGTAATGCAAATTTCTAGTTGGCAATAGCTACTAGTATGGGCACCCAATTAAAATTTTCTATAACATATCACCCACATTAATTTGGGTAGAATGAAAGGGTCAACCAAGTGTTAGAGGATATGTTGTGTATGTACTGCATGAACCAACCCACTAAGTGGGAATATTACATTCACTTTGTGGAATTTGCATATAACAATGGTTATCAAGACTAATTAAACATGAGTCCTTTTGAGGTTCTATTTGGAAGTAAAGTCACTTACCCTTCATTTGGAGTCTCCCTGACGATAAGATAATATTTGGTTTCGTCATGCTTCAAGAAATGGAGAAAATAGTAAACCAAATTAGTTAAAAATTAAACGAAGCTCAAGAACGACAAAAGAGCTAATATGATTTGAAAAGAACTTCTAGGGAGTTCCACATGGAAGATCACATATACTTAAAAGTGATAGCAAAGAAACAATATATGAAACTAAGGAATTGTGCTAAGTTGGCTCCACAGTATTGTAGGCCATTTGAAATATTGGCCAAAGTTGGGCTAGTGGCTTATCAACTAGCTCTACTAGTTCATGTTAAAACACATAATGTGTTTTATGTTTCTTTGTTGAAAAAACATGCATTTCATCCTAACCATGTAATAAAGTGGAATGTTGTACATGTATAACCGTAACGAGAGTTCTAGTTTGAGCATGTACATATCCTGGATCAGAGGGACATCACTCTTGGGAGGAAGACAATTCCCCAAGTCAAAGTGAAATGGGAGCACTTTGGGCTAAAAGAGGACACTTCGGAATGGGAGGAAGAAATAAAGGAGGTTTTACCAATACTATCCCAAAGAAGAAAGTTATGTGAAAACATTGAGGATTGTGTCTGGTTTTAGGGAGACAGAGATGTAATATCCAAGGTTATGTGACTCGAGACTCTATTGGTTAAATTTTTAACTATTAAGAATTGGAAAATTTGAATTATGAAGTTAATATGTTTTTCTATTAATAAGAAATACACACACACACACACACATATAGATTCGAAAAAAAAAGAGAAAGGGAAATGAAATTTTATTGCATCAATATCTTGAGAATTTGTAAAAGGCTATCAAGTAAGACTAAATCCTTAACAGTCAGAGAAGCGGTTGGAGAATTATTTATACCCCAAGAACGTGGAATAATGAAACAAAAAAATTTCCCAATTTTTCCCATTATCTAGAAAAGAAAAAGTGAAAGAAGGGGGAATAAAGGAAATCTAAGGAAAGTGCTAACTAGAGATAAATGGTTCGAGATAAATGTCAGTATTCTCGAAATTTACATAGATAAAAAAAAAAAGTAAATTTCTAGACATAATGGTCATGAGTCTAATTTTTCTAATTGGAATTACTATAGGAGAGAAATACAGTGTTTCCAAATAACATCAATGGGAGAGAAATACTAGTGAAATTTTCAAACTAAAGCAGGATCCTACTTCATGTTACAAAGAGATATTCTCTAAATTGCTCAGAAAACCAATTCTCTGAATGAAAGGGATGAAGATCAAGGGTAGTTAGTTGAGAAGATAGCTAACAGTTTGGTGGACCATGAGAGCCCTTTGTATATTCCCCCTAATATCTGAAATAATTTTTCTTATCTAACATCTTGGTATTTGTAAGAAAAATTATGAATATATGTGTTGTCACTCACTGCATTGTGTGTTTCAATTGGTTAAGGTTGCCCGAGAAAAGTGAATTTAAAGCCATTTTTTAGGCCATAGAATCCATCATAGCTTAACCAAACCCTCCCAATTTCTAGGTGCTTAGAAAAATATTCCAATGATATATGGAAGTCCAAAAATCGACTCTTGGAGAAGAAGATTAAGCATTTTAAAGAACACCTTGGAAAAGCCCAGTTGATAGAGAAAAATGACTAAGTGTAGAAGAAAAATCACAATCGCAAACCGGACTTGTTGGAGGGTAAGGAGAACTAGTGGAAGTAGAAATGGTGATCCTCTGATTGTTAATATTTCATATTGGCAGTCAGCAAATCAAGGCTCAGTATCCGTCGGATATCGCCAAAGTTTTGAGTCCCAAAACTTCACAGGGGGTTGATATTGTGATGCAGTGTTAAAGATTCAGGGAAGGGCTGAAAAATTTAATAAAGGAAATTCTCAACAAAACCAAGGTGGGCGGCCCCCTTTCTCTCCCATCCACTTGGCATTGGAGATCAATGATCAACAGAACAACGGGGATTCAACTTAAAAAAACCCACAAACCATCGATATTGTGATAAAGCCGTGGATTGCTGTGGGGCCGAGGAAACTGAGTACAAAGGAAAGCATGAAAAAACAAGGCTTGGCGGGCCTCTTTCTCTCTCCTCTAGGGGGTCACGTGGTGGCCTTTAATTGGTCCACCGAGCTAACATGGCAGTTGATAGTAGGGATGATGTGGCAACTATGGATGACGATGTGGCGGTGGACACGTCTCACTCATTTTTGGTGTTTTCAGGCATCCAATGGGGTTGTTTCAGGGTTCCACATGGTGCCACTTGCAAGGTAACACATGGTAGTGATGATGTTAGCAATGATGTCACCCATCACAATTGGTGATCGACGATCGCACAATGTAACGCTTTCTCTTCCGCTGAATCTCCTTCCCAATTGAGATTGCGATAAGAAAAATGGCCCCTCGGATGCGATGTTCCATAGGCTATATTCCATAAATATCATGCATCCATACTATTGGCCCGTGCTAAGGAAAAATGTAAAGGGGTGTTCCTCTCTATGGTTCTGATTGTGATAACAAAGGAATAAGGCCCCCCCATAGCTATTGATAACCTTAGTGCTGAGAGAATTAAGCCCTTAGTTCTAGCTCCCCTCATATGTCCAATGTTACAAAAGGGGCTGAAAGCATAGGGTCTAAGGGGAAAGTTAAAAGCTCTTGCCTATTTCATATTTCTTTAGTGTTTAAAGGACCTCGACTAGGAGATTTGTTTTTCACACTTTAGCGAGGCATCGAGAGTGCATGATAGAGGGAAAAGGGGAGTGATGGGTTGGTAGTTAAGGTAGACAATGACCAGGAACTAACTAAGAGAGTATTAACCATGACTTAGTAGAAACATGCAAAGACCAAAGGCCAGCAAAGAAGAGTGGCATGAAGATATTTTCAGAAACCATCTTTTCGTTTCTATGGATTAATTATGTTTTGTTGTTTTGATCACTGTATTGTTATTCTAATTTTATTTCAAGAAAGGAATCTCCCTACAATAATAATTAGAGGATTCACGCTGAGACACCCATCCATACAGACAGTTCTAACTTCAGCCTAAAATATATTTTCTATAAATGATTTTCTCGCCCTCCCTCTAATTATAAAAGGGGGGAAGTAACATTAAAGAAAGCTTTTGAATTCTAGGGAAAATTGTATGTGCTTCTCAAGTTGTATGGATTCTAGATCTACATATTTCTTAATATCAATGAAATAGTGGTGATTCCCATGTTTGAGTATTATAGTATGTTGCTTTTTTGTTAAAATTCCATTATGTTCGCACTTCCTCTCCGATTTCCAGCAATTGTAGTTGCCAAAAATATCTCTTACATTCTTACAGATTCATTGGTGCTAATTAGTTAATACATATGACTGTATGAAAGTATGATATTATATCTTTAAGTGTGTGCTTCCTGAAATCATAACATTCACTCTTCTTACATCGACCTGTCTATCTTTGGCTCAGATAGGTATAAAACTCTTTATTTATGTTTCAATATCTATGTGATGAGTTATTATTCTCTTTCTCTTCTTTCATTATTCTGTAAAATTTGATTAAACTGTAAGTCCTTGATTACTCGGCCTCCACTTGTTTTTTCCTTATTCCTGTGATTTGTATATGTTAAAGGTTACCATAAATACATGTCTTATATCGTTAGTTGAAGGAACCACCCCATGATGTTATGTGTATATTTGTATATATGTAATTAATATGTGTAGAAGAGGCACATGATGCCTTCGGTTTCTTGAGGATCATATGAGATACATAGAATTAAATGTGCCCAGGCACTGGTCTTGAAAGCAATCTAAGGTTGTCTTTGGGAGAGACAACATATTTTTGCACCATTGGCGTGGAGATAATTAAAGGATTCTTCCCCTATGACACGACAAATTGAACACCCTCTGTGTAGGTGAGTGAAGTCTGTTCTGATTGCATTCATATCACCTTGGTGGCTCCACACCCCCTCATTATCATTCATAACCCTGGCTTTTAAAAGGCCTCATTCTCACTCATATACATCCCAAAATAAATCCCCATTGTATCTGATCTAGAAAAGTTAATTTTCGAGAAATTTGGGAAGGATAAAACTCCCCCTACCTATACCACCATCTCATCAGCCTTTACCACCTCCGCCTCCAATTCTGAGCCCACTATTTCTCACTACTCAGGAATTACTCCTAAGGCCCTGGCATACCCTACTTCTCCTCCAACCACTGTGGTCTTGGTTCCTCAAGTGAATTTTAATCCCCCTCCACCAACCAAGATGGCTCTCCCAGGATTTTTTGCTAAATAAGTATGCACCTCTTAATTTACCTCAGCGTTTGAGTGCAACACCCGAGAACCACCTAAAGAAGCTACCTAGGTTCAATTCGGAAGATGATAACATGGGAAAGAGTCATATTTAAGCCTTCAATTCTTTTTCTCACATCATATACATGGATCAGCTCGATGTGGCCATGAGACTTTTTGTATAAAGTCTCAAGGGAGAAGCTATAAAATGGTTCAGAGATCTACCCAATGCCTCCATCACTACCTGGGAAGAACTAGAAAATGCTTTCACCCAGAAATGTGGAGAAAATAGGGATCAAGAGTACCTCCTAATTGAGTTCAATGCCCTAAGAAAAAATTCGGAGGATACTTCAAAATTTATCAAAAGATTCAATAAGCAGTACAATAACCTACCTGCTGACATAAAACTTCCTCCAAATACAGATTGTGTCGTTTTCCTTAGAGACTTTGAGTTTGACATTGGTTTTTCCTAGAGAGAAATAAAGTCTCTCAATCTATTCCAAATTCATATCGATGCTCTTGAAGTGGAAACCAGAATGGCGTCGGCGGGCAAGTCAAGGGTAAAGAAAGAAACTACTGAACCCAGAAGATGGAAAGAGGAGACATTCTCCTTTGGTAAAGACAAAGAATCATTAGACCCGAAGGAGGACGAGTTGGAGAAACTCGTCAGGAGTTTAACACAAAATGTTGGAAAGCTTGAAATGGAGAGCAAGAACCTTTCCAGACACAACACTCATGTCAACAATCGAGGCTATAACCCTCAATATAGAAGGCCTCCATTGCAGCTACTTCCAAGGGAAAGAAAGGAACAACTTCATTAGATCCCTCATCCTTTATACTTGGAAGATGGTCTCGATGAACAATCATCAGATACACAAGAGCTATAGGGAAATATGTATTCTACTTCTATCAAAGAAGAATATGAGAATATGGCTCACCAGGAGACGAGCCATGATAGAGAGGGAACAACAAAAGAGGAAGATATGGATTATTATTGAAAAGAGTTTGCAGATTTCATGCAAGCACAACCATAATGAATGTATGATCTAAGATCTTCAAAGAAGAGGACTAGATAACTAGAACAAAAAAGTGAAGTTTCTCCCCAATTTGTTCCCCCAATACTGAATAGAGGGAAGGGTAAGTTGAATCCTGAACCTTCCAAGATAAAAGTATCCTCTAATGACGAAAGAACTAGTTCAAAAGAACACATAGAAAAAGAGACACCTATTCTACCGAAAACATCCAATGGCAAGGAAGAACGAACAGAGCCAGGAGGTACAGAAAAGGTCCAAGTTGCATTAAATCTCCAGAAGGAGCTTGTGAAGGTAAAAATTCTTGTTTCCCTGACTAAGCTTATAAAGAAGCATATTTATAAAGCTTAGCTCTCTTAATTTATGCATCCCTATATCCCAACACTAGCACATGATAGTTTAAACCTCCAGGAGGAAAGGTGAATGGTTGTTTCTGGCCCGCATGTGGAAGAGTTGGATCCTTCTATCATGCCTTTTTATGTGACTTTGGTGATCCATGACCTTTTGCTACATAATTTCATGTTGGATTTAGGAGCTTCCCGCAACTTCATGCCATTATCAATAATGGAACAACTGGGTTTGGAGATGACCAGACCATACAAGGAATTATACTCTTTTGACTCCAAGAGATTAAAGTGCTTAGGCATGATAAAGGATCTGGTGGTAGACTTGGCTCAAATCCCGGTTCAAAGTGTGGCAATGGATATAGGGTGGTTGATATAACTCCTCATTTTGGAATGCTCTTATCTAAATCTTGAGGTTCCAAGGTGGGTAGCTCTATCAAGCTAGATCTGACTTATGCCACCATTCCCACTTTTGGAGGTGAACAAAGAAGGTTGTATAGAGAATCTCAGTTTGTGAAAACCATGACCCCAGCTAAAGGCTCATAAGGAGATTAGAACCTCTTAGAAAAACCATCAGTACACTTGACAAGACAGTTCAAATACCAAAATTTAAATTAAAATTAATTGTGGAAATTTTAGTTCAATGGAGCAAACTCAAAAGAGGGAAATGGAGATGGAATATTGTTGGTATCCCCAGAAGGTAGCATGATACCCATCTCATTCAAGCTTGAATTTTAGGTGACCAACAATGTAGCGAAGTATGAGGCATTTCTCCTAGTGTTACAAACAACAAAAAATATGAATATTTAATGCCTAGTGGTCTATGGAGATTATGAATTGGTCGTAAGGCATATTAGAAATCAATGCCAAGCCAAACACCCCAGGCTGAGGAAGTAATGAAATGAAGTGTGGCAGTTAATATACATTTTCTTCCTTCCTTTTAACAACCATATTCTGCTCAGGGAATAAAACAAGACAGTTGACTCTCTTACAGTAGCTGCAAGCACTTTTAGGCCCCCACATAATCCACTCCTCAGATATGAGATAGAAGTCAGACACAAGCCTTCAATACCTGATAATGTCAAACACTGGTAGGTATTTGAAGATGACAAGTAGGTCAAAAGATTCATAGAAGTCATTGGGGAGTTTTCCCACTCCACCATCGATCAAGAAGAAGAAGAAGCAAAACAAGAATCCACTCCATGGAAAGACACAGTGGCTGGGCAAAAGAAATTGCAACTAAAAGGGAACACCATCCCTTGTGGACTTGTTCCACTTGAAAGACTTTTCAATAAAGACGACATAGCATCCAAACAAATGGCCCCAGAGAAGGATGAGCAAGTAGAGGACTACAACATCAGATCAAAGGAGGAACCCCAGATGATCAAGATGTTCAAAGGAATCCCCTTGCAATATAGACATAGGTATTTTTCTCTATTCAAAACTTACAAAGATTTATTTTCTTGGTCTTATAATGATTATAAATCATTTGATATAAATATTATTCAACATAAAATTCCTTTGAAGGGTGGGATATAGCCATGCAAACACAAACTCAGACAAATAAGCCCACTATTACTCCCCTCCATTGAAAAGGAATTAAGGAATCTTTTGTAGGCCAAGATCATAGTCCCTCTAAGATACTTTAAGTGGGTAGTTATTGTAGTCCCTATCCGTAAAAAGATTAGAGAGATAAGGCTATGTGTGGACTTCCAAAATTTAAACAGGGCGTCTCTAAAAGATAACTACCCTCTGCCCAAGATGGATAACATATTGAAAAAGGTAGTAGGTGTATCCAGAATGTCCATGATGGACGGATTCTTAAGATATAACCAAGTGGCAGTCCACCCTAAAGACCAGATAAAAGACTACTTTCACCACCCTGTGGGGAACCTTCATGTACGCACACATGTTGTTCGGGTCAATAAATGCAGGGGCCGAATTTCAGATAGCAATGGATATAAGTTTCGTGGCTGAGCAAGATAAATTTGTAGTAGTCTACTTAGATGACATCATAGTCTTTTCTAAGCATAATGAAGAGCATATCCTCAATTTAAAACTCACTTTCGAGAAGTGCAGAAGGTATGGCCTCTCTCTGAATCTGAAGAAATCTCAGTTTGCCTTGAGTAAGGGCAAGCTTCTTGGACACATAGTAGCGTAGGAATGAGTAAATATTGATCCTAAATGTGCCAAATCCATCAACCTTATTCCCCTACCCAAAAACAAGAAAGAAGTCCAAGCCTTTTTGGGGAGGATAAATTTCTTAAGGCGATTCATACCCAACTATGCTGAGATAGTTAAAGGTATCACATATATTCTTAAGAAGGAGAATGAAGTTAATTGGACCTCTGTCCCTTATGATTCATTTACAAGAATCAAAGAAGCTTTGGCTGAGGCCCCAGTGCTAGTCAGCCCCAATTATTTAGTTCCCTTCTACATATTTTCTTTCACCTCTCCACATACCACTGTTGTTATACTGTTACAGAAAAATAAAGAAGGTTACAAGAAACCCATTTCCTTTTTCAGCCAAGTCCTAAGGGATGCTAAGCTAAAGTATGATATATTGGAGAAACAAGCTTATGCACTGGTCAAGGCGCTGAAGTCATTCTATATGTATGTACTGCAATCTGAAATCACAACGTTTGTCCCAATGACTGCAGTCAAAGAAATTCTTATCCAGGGAAACAAAGAAGGAAAGAGGGGTAGATGGATAGCTAAAATACAGGAATATGAGCTAGAAATCAAGCCTACCAGGCTCATCAAAGGCCAGGGATTGGACAAGATTTTGTTTCAATCCAACTGCCAAGCTCTAGGGATAATCCTAATCACAGAGGAGGGTAGTCCATAGGATGAACATGGCAGAATTAAAACGAATTAATAGAATAACTATGTCAAGTATGAAGGATCGCCCAGGTATAAGAACATTGTTCATTACCTCTTGTTTCTAAGATGCCTATTGGGATTGGATAGATCAAAATATCGGAGTCTAAGATTGCATGCACATAAATACATTATATCCAATGGACTTCTCTACTGGAAGGACATGGTGGGGGTATTACTCCTATGTTTGGTTCAGGGAGAAACCCATCAAGTGATTTAATATTTCCATGTGGGAGTCTATGGAGGACACTACAATTGGAAGGAAACAACACACAAAATCCTTAAGGGAGGATTTTACTATTCCGTGTTGTTTGGAGATGTTTATTCTAAGGTCAGGTCATGCCAAAATTTCCAGTTGTTTGCTGAAAGACATAAGTTTTCTCCTATCCCCCTGATTCCTGTGCAGGTATAGGACCCCTTTAGACAGTGGGGATTGGACTTCATCGGAGAAATCAACCCACCTTCTAGTGGCCAACACAAATGGATTTTAATAGCCACTGAAAATTTCACCAAGTGGTTAGAGGCTATCCCAACTAGGAATGCTACTGATTTAGTGGTGATAAAATTCATGGAGGAGAACATATTGTCTCGCTTTGGGTGTCCTTTTAAACTCGTCATTGATAATGCACAACTCTTCAAATCTGCCAAGTTCACCAACTTCTGCCACAAATTCAACATCATTGTTGGACACTCCACTACATACTATCTTCAAGGGAATGGCTTGGCCGAGTCTTCTAATAAAACTGTGGTGAGAGTTCTAAAGAAGACCATCACTGAAAATCAAAGGCACTCGAACTCTCAACTAAAGTTTACTTTGTGGGCTAATAGTGTAACACCCAAAATATCCACTTGGAAATCTCATTTTGAGCTAGTATATGGGAAGGTTGTTGTCTTCCATATCCAATTAGCAATGCCAGTAGCCAAGTTGTTGCAAGAAGCCGAGGAAGATCCTAGTGCCTTGACCACAAGAATAAATCAGCTGGTGGAGATTCACAAGAACATAGAGTAGGTGTGGACCAAACTGTTAAACTACCAACAAGGATGAAATATCTGTTTGACAAGAAGGCTAATAACAAACCTCTTTAGTAAGGATATTAAGTTCTCAGGTGGGATTTTAGATGAGAAGACAAAGGAAAATATTGTAAGTTTGATATGTTATGGTTCGACCCATTTAGGATTGTAGAAGAAAGGGGACATAACACATACATGCTTGAAAACATAGATGGTGATCTATTGGAACTGCCTGTGAATGGTTAGTTACTGAAATTTTATTTTCAAAATTAGAGATATTTGTCTCTTACTGATTGTAAATATCCGATGTGTGTGTTAAAATTGTTATTTTAATTTTTCAATTTATTCTTTGAAAAGCCCTTTTTCACAGAATTATATTTTATTTAAGAATAAATCAACGCCGAATAGAAGGAAATGCTACTGGTCTATACGTCCTCAACACCTTTCCAGCAAGGAACTATCCCTGTTTGGAGCCAATGTTGTCACTCACTGCATTGTAGGTTTCAATTTAAATCCATTTTTCAAGGCACAAAAGCCATCAAAGCTTAAGAAAACCCTCGCCATTGCCAAGTTCTTAGAAAAATCTTTCCAACGGTATATGGAAGTCCAAAAATAGACTCTTCGAGCAGAAGATAAACCATTTTGAAGATTACCTTGGAAAAGCCCAACTCATAGAGAAAAATGACTAAGTGTAGAAGACAATCACAATCAAAGGTTTGAGGCTGATTTCATTCACAAATTGGGCTTACTAGTGGGTAGGGAGCACTGGAGGAAGTAGAAATAGAAATCTGTCGATCACCGATATCACATATTGGCAATCAACGGATTAGAGCTCAGTATTCATTGGCAATCGGTGGGGTTTTAAGTCCCAAACTATGCAGGGGACTAATATTGTGATGCAGTGTTAAGTTTTCAGGGAAGGGATGAAAATGTTAACAAAGGAAATGCTCAAGAAAACCAAGGTGGGTGCCCGCTTTCTCTCTCCTCCATGTGGCATCAGTGATTGGTATTCGGTGGATCAATGGGGTTTCAACTTAAAAAATCCTACAAACCACCGATACTGCGATAAAGCGTTGCATTGTTCGGGGGCCAAGAAAACCGAATACAAAGGAAAGCATGAAAAAATGGGGCTCGACGAGCCTTTTTCTCTCTTCTCTAAGGGGCCACATGGTGGCCTCTGATTGTTCCATTGAGCTGACATGGCAGTTGATGTCAGCAATGATGTGGCAAGTAGGGATGATGTGGTGGTAGTGGACACGTGTTACTCACTTTTGGCATTTTCAAGGGTCTAATGGGGCTTTTTCCAAGCATTACATGGCACCACTCACAAGGTGACACGTGGCAATGATGACATCAGCAATGATGCCACCCATCACAATCGACGATTAGTGATCATGCAATGTAAAGCATTCTTTTCCACTGAACCTCCTTCATGGGTGCGATTGTGATAAGAAAATGACCCCCTCAGATCCAATGTTCTGTAGGCTATATTCCATAAATATCTTGCATTTGGACTGTCGGCTCGCACTAAGGAAAAAGGTAAGGGGGTCTCCCTCTCCATAGTTATGATTGTGATAACAATGTAATAAGGCCCCTGTGCAACCGTTGAGAGCCTTAGTGCTCAGGGGATTAACCCCTTGGTTCTAGCCCCAGGTCATATGTGGAAATTTACGAAAGGGGCTAAAAGTATAGGGGCTAAGTGGAAAATTAAAAGTGCCCACCTATTATGTATGTTTCTATTGTTTAAAGGCTTATTGTCGGGAGATTTGACTATCGCACTTCAACAAGGCATCGATAGTGCAGGACAAAGGGGAAAAGGTGTGATGAGTTGGCAGTTAAAGTAGAAAGTGACCAGGAACCAACCAAGAGAGGATTAACCATGGCTTAGTAGGAACACACCATGACCAAAGGCCAACAATGAAGAGTGACATGAAGATATTTCCAGAAACCATCATTTCAGTTAAGATAGATTAATTTTATTTTTTTCTTTTGATCACTGTATGTTATTATGTTTTTCTTTCAAGAAATGAATATCCCTATTGTAATAGTTAGAGGATTCACACTAAGACACCCATCCATACAGATAGTTGTAACTTTACAATGAAAGATATTTTATGTAACTGATTTCTTTCCCTCCCTCTCATTATAAAAGGGAGGAAGAAACATTGAAGAAAGGTTTCGAATTCTAGGAAAAAATTGTATGTTCTTATGAAGTTGTATGTATTCCATATCTACACATTTCTTAATATGGATGAAATAGTGGTGATTCCCATGCTCGAGTATTACAATATGTTTTTTCTCTGTTAAACTTCCATTATGTTCGCACTTCCTCTCTGATTTCAAGCAATTGTACCTTCCAGAAATATCTCTTATATTCTTACCGATTCATTGGTGTTAACTAGTTAATACATATTCTTGTATGCAAGTCTGAGCTTATATCTTTAAATGTGTGCTTCTTGAAATCATAACATTCACTCTTCTTACATCCACCTTTCTATATTTAGCTCAGATAAGTAGATGTTTCAAGCTCTATGTGATGAGTTATTATTCTCTTTCTCTTCTTTCATTATTCTGCAAAATCTGATTAAACTGTAAGTCCTTGATTACTTAGCCTTCACTTGTTTTTACCTTATTCTTGTGAGTTGTATATGTGAAAGGATACCAAAAGTACATGACTTATATCCTTGGATGAAGGAACCAACTCATGTGGTTATGTGTATATTTGTATATTTGTAATCAATATGTGTATAAGATGCATATGATCCCTTCAGTTTCTTGATAATCATATGAGATACATAGAATTAGATGTGCCTAGGCACTAATCTTGTAAGTAATCTAAGGTTGTCTCTGGGAGAGACAACATTGTGAATGTGCGTTAATCCTGTAAATGAGTAACATTAGGAGTAAGTGGTATGAAAATATATGTCAAGATAAGTATGAAAGTGCATGTGTCTCGAAACAGGTTACCATCTCTGGAAGATTGTGCATGATCCAACATAAAGATTGTAGATAAATTATTTCAGAAAGAAAAAAAAAAGGTTTAATGAAAAGCGTTGCTAAGGTTAAAACAATCAAAGTTTACAAGATAAATTATAGTATAGTCTCTTATAAGCATGTATGGAAATTATTTAGAAAATAAAATTGTTGTGAAACATATCAAGAAGGAAACAACCATAAAGTACCTATCTGTGCATATAAGTTTTATATTTTAAATGTTTTCCCGAATAGGGGAACTAGGGTTAGAATTATCGTTGAAAGAGTAGTAGGTAAATGTACCCCTTACTCAATAGAGTCCCTAGTTCAAATCTTTCGGACATAATAAGCCCTTATAGGTCTTGTAGCACGGCCGTCAGGGTTCTAGACCTCTTATGGTGTAGTTCAATTAGCATACAGTGAAAAGAAAAAGAAAATGTTCAAGTATTTCCTATGCATGTTGAGGAAAGAAAACAATTATGTTCCATAAAATATATATGTCTAAATTATATATTTTTATACAATCCTGCATGACAACAATAAAGTATAGAAGGCAATTACAAATGTTGAAGATAAAAATTACATAGTCGAGTTATAAATAGAGTGAAGACTCACATATATAACAAATGTTGAAGATAAAAATTACATAGTCGAGTTATAAATAGAGTGAAGACTCACATATATAACAAAAGAACTTGTTATTGATGGCATTCCATTCAAACCAAACATATACAATTATAACATGCAAGTAACCTACAAATGAATTCAGAATAAAAGTGGAGTATTTCTAGTCAAATGTACAAGAATAAATAAGCATATATAATCTCTTTATACGATTATGAAGAGGAAACAATAATACTAAAAATTGGTATTATATTTCATTTACAAAAGAAAAAAAAATACATTGTGTTTCAAAGGTTGACCGATCCCGGTAGTCTGACGGTATGAGTAAAAGAATAATAGCTACATGAAATATTATGTCTAGAAGTTTTTTCTTTAACTTAAGAAAATGTTAAGTCCTTCTATGAAAGTAAAAGGGATAAACCCTTAAGAGGAAACCCTATGTGATTATAGAGATATATCTTAAACCCTACAGCTATAGCTGAACCGTAAAAACTCGACTGGTAGTTGAGGAAGACCCTGTAAATAAAAGTAAGACATGTAATTAGAATTTGGTATGTCACAAGTAATTACCTCTATAAAACGATAAAGCTTCTTGGAGGTGAGTCAAATACCACGTAGAGAGAGCCTCCACAATTAGAAGCAAACAACAAGAGTTAGACCTTGTTAAAAGGAAATCTGGTTAGGGATAACCCCATATGAACACATTTAGTTTGAAGAAGAACATCGGAATAAAAGAGGGAAAGTGTAAAAATTATTACCTATAGCGAGCCTAAGAGATGGTTCTTCATTAACTCTCCTAGATTCGACACTACCATAAATATACAATTATGGGGTTACAATTTTCAAAGAATTAAAGTAGAATCAACGAAATACCCTTGATAAAGAGAAATGCTTAATATAGTTAACAGGCAGAAATTTGTGGAAAATGAACCGCCGAGTGCAAGGAGAATGGAGTCGAAACCTTTCCCTGAGTGAAACAATCCTCTCGAATACGATAGTTGCATATAAAAAAAATTGTCAAACAAATATAACAAAAAAAAAAAAACGAATTGAGAGTAGACGTTTCAGTTAATTAAAATCGAAAAGAAAAAACTTACCGAGGGATAATTGTTGTCGGGGTTCGCCATTAGATCATAAGTCGAGGAGCAAGTAGGTCGCACCAGATTTAATGTTTAGATGGAATGCCAATTCTTGGCAGAAGATCAAATGCTAGAAACCCTAGGATGTTGATAGCCTCTCACCATTCAATGGAAAATGCAAATGAGAGGGACCTATGGCCATCCCAGAGGGTGGTTACCACGATAACCAACCCGAAAGAATTCTGACTGTTGGATTTTCCCCATGAAAAATGGAGAGCAGTGTTTTGGCCGACACATCCAAGAATTGATAAAAAAAAATAAGTTTAATGTCAGATAATTTTCCTGCTTGGGAATATGGTTGTTGTTTATAGCTAGGCATCGAAACAGTTTGATGCTTAAACAACTAAAAAATTTCGAAGAATTTACCAACATCCATAATACGTTGTGTAAACTTATAATAAAGCTTAACTACCAATATTAATAATCACCCCTATGCATGGCATAAAATTCCCAAAAGGATAATATATCAAAGAAAAGGTGTAACGATGCACAAGCACTAAGCGGTGCAGAATGCACCCTAATACGTGAAAGAGTGACATGGTTAGTGAGATTCTAAACCACAGTAATGTTAGTCGGTATATGGTATATACATGGTTATACTGATTCTCATATTGGATATAATTTGTACGCGAACATAACCCTTTCCTCATAAATCAAGTCCTAATGTTGAAAATGGAGTATAACTATTAGATTAGTATGTTGTGAATAAAGGCAACGAAAAACAAAAAGAAAATATAGACCTAAACTAAGAGGATGAAAAAATTGACACGATGGATCGCAAGATGTGTTGTAGTATATAAAAGTTTACGACAAAAACAATTTTATGATAAAAAGAATTGTGTTTTTAAATCATTCTCTAGTGAAGGTTGTTCATCCAGGTGGATATTGGTGGGGTCCAAGTGGAACCACCCGCCAATTCCACTTCGACCCCCATCATTATTTTTTTCAGTTTTTCATTTTCTTTAATTGTAGCAGAGTTTACTATTTTTCGTAGCTTTTCAGACCTTAAACTTCAAGAGTTGTTTTGAGGCCCTAAACATCTTTTTTTTGGCAGTTTACCACAACCAATTCTTTTGGGTAAAATTATCTTTCCTGTCGTAGTCATCGGAGAGATCTTTCCAATGGGGTATCATGCGCATCAAATGGAGATAATATGACCAAGTCGCGATCCAGGGAAGTTCGTTGTCCAACTAACCCCGACGGGGCCCATAAACTCATGGTGTTACATCTCCTCGGGTTAGGATTTTGGTTGTTTAGGGTTTGCTCTTATTGTTCAATAATAAAAAGGCCCTTGAGCCTCATTGAAATGCAGTTCAAAAGCATGTAGCCGCCACATCTCTTCTCAGAGATAAGCTACCATTGCCTGAGCTAGTCTTATTTCCATTATGTCTGAAAACATATTTCAGTATTTGATATTAATGAAATGAAGTGTTATTTCTACTGCATCTTTTTATTTATGGTTATATCTGTAATTTGTTGCGTTCCTATTTAAATTCAGGTAAGTGGTATCAAAACGGTCGAATCTTTCTCTATTTTTCTTTGCATGTCCCCGACGAGGTCGGGATATAAGGAGTTACGGTTTGAACTAGTCGAACCTTTGCAAGACCAGCCTCAAAAATCCCAACGGCCTCCCATGCTGGATGAAAATAAAGATGAGGGGGCAGGAGATCCTATCAAAATCTTGCTCGAAGAAACCCTCGAGTGACAAAGGAATGCGATGATGGACAACTTTGCCTAGATCCTTCAACGACTACCCAACGGCAACACATATATTTCTGGTAGCTACTGTGGAAGTGCCACACCGTTTAAGTTACAGGTTAACTTTGAAATTCCAATATTTGAGGGTCAGATAGATGCAGACATTGTAGATAATTGGTTAAATCTGCTAGAAGGATATTTTTCCATTCATGATTTTTCCAGCCAGGAAAAGATCACTTTTGCACTTCTCAAAGCAACCCCGCACATCAAGGACTGGTGGGAAACATACTATGAGTAGAAGGATGAAGGTACGAACTCACTTCTTTCAGCCACACCCACTTGGAACTCGTTCTGGGATGCCATCAAGGAGCAGTACTACCCTGCCGGAAGCTATGAGGATAAATACATAAAGTGGACAATGCAACGACAGGGAAGGGACCAAGATGTGTCAAAGTTTACCAATGCCTTTCATACCCTTCACACGAAATTGGGTATCAAGGATTTTGAGAAGAATTTGGTTCTCAAGTACCGTGGCTGCCTGGACAAGTACATCCAGGATGAGATGGAATTCCTAGACATCTCCTCACTTGGCACGACATATCAATATGTCATCAAGACTGAGAAAAAGTTTAAACTGAAGAAGGGAGACTTTGGATTTGTGAATCTGAAGCAAGGGAAAGGTGTCCCCAAACCACAGAACAAAGGACAAATCCAAGGCGGGGTGGCCCAGGACAACCCATCGAAGCCACAAGCAAAGAAGAACATCGCGAAGTCGAAGAAGGACACAGGAAAGTGGTATGAGTTCCATAAGAGCTCCACTCACAACACAAGTGAGTGTCGGGCCAAGCAGTCACTAGTGGTTGAGCTAAAGGCTTCATAATCAGATGCGTGTTCTGACTCTCTGTTAGAACCCGACAAGGGGAATGACAAAGGGAAGCATATTATCAATGTGGAACCCAATGCCACTGTTTCCACCACGAAGATCCAGAAGGAGGAAGCTAAGGATTGAGAGGAGGAGTGCCTCTTCCACTCCCAGATGTGGGTAAAGGGTTTTCTGCTACAGTTCATTGTCAATAGCGGGAGCCAAAAGAACCTCATTTCGACAGAGGTTGTGAAGTGGCTGGGCTTACTGACCACAGCACATCCACAATCATACACCATTGGGTGGCTTCACCAAGGGCGAGATTTTTGCGTGAGCCAGAAGTGTCGCCTTCCATACAACATCAAGCCCTTCACTAATGAGGTATTATGTGACGTTTCTCCCCTTGATGTTTGTGATTTATTATTAGGCCAAATATACTTATGGAAGAGACATGTTGTGTATGAGTCAAGCCCTCGTGCTGTTATTGTTACTTTGGGAAATGAGTTGTACAAGATACCTGAGGTAGCAACACCTACTACCATCTCTTTGGTTACTGCAAGACAATGCAGTAAGATCATTTCTAAAGATGGGAATTTTTTTCTTGATGATATGCCCTCAGTGAAAGAAGAAGTTGGTGGCCACAACCCCTAGACAGGGCCCCTCCGCATGACAACAATATATGGACAAAGTCATAGAGGAGTACAAAGACATCTTCACTTCCCCCGCAAGGGTGCCTCTGCACTGTTAGGTCAATCACTCCATTGATTGGACCCCAGGTGCATTGCTTCCCAATGGACCAATCTTTTGGAGTTCCATTCTAGAGAACAACAAAATCAAGAGGCAGATTTAGGAGCTGTTGCAGAAAGGTCACATCCATCTGAGTTCATCACCTTGTGGGAGTCTAATCATGTTGGTACAGAAGAAGGATGGGACTTGGAGACTCTGTATTGACTATCGGTCACTGAACAAGATCACTATCTGGAATAGGTACCTGATCCCACAGATTGATGACCTTCTAGACCAACTGAAGGGGACAAAATATTTCAGCAAGATCGACCTGAAATCAAGATATCACTAGGTACCAATAGAACCCTTCGATGTGTGGAAGACTACCTTCAAAGTCAAGGAGGGCCTTTTTGAATGGTTGGTTATGCCTTTTGGGTTGACGAATGCTCCTGTAACCTTCATGAGGCTGACGGATGAGATCTTACAGGCATTCACCAACTCATTTATAGTGGTATACTTGGATGACATCTCGATCTTCAGCCATAATTGGGGAGAGCACCTCCACCACGTCCGACTGGTTCTCCAAACACTGCGGCAACACAAGATATATGCCAATTTAGAGAAATGCACTTTTGGCATGACCCACGTTAAGTATCTGGGATACATTATTGATGAACGTGGGGTGCATGTGGATCCAACCAAGATTCAAGTCATTCAGGATTGGCCAGATCCAACAACTCTAACAGAGCTCCACAACTTTCTGGGTCTTGCCAATTTCTACCGTAGGTTCATGTTGGGATTCTTTCATATCACTTGGCCCTGGAGTCAAGTCACCAAGTGAGGAGTGAAAGAAAAATTCTTTTGGTCTGAATCTTAACAGAAGGCATTCACACAGTTGAAACATCACCTCTACTCTGCACCAGTGCTCACATTACCAGACTTGCAACAACCATTTGAGATCAAGATAGATGCCTCTGACTATGCTATTGGGGCAGTCCTTACTCAACAGGGGCATCCAGTCGCATATCATAGTGAGACACTTTCAGACATAGTCCGAAAGTATCCCACTTATGACAAAGAGATGTATTCCATTGTGCAAGCCTGATATCAATGGAAACATTACATTTTTGGGAATGAAATGGTCATCCACGTAGACCACCGACCCCTGCAATTCATACAGATTCAAGGGAAGTTGCATAATGATTTCCATCAGAAGTGGTCCACATACCTGCAATAGCTCCATTTGAATATCAAGTATAATAAGGGCAACACCAATAATGTTGCAGATTGCCTCAGCCAACCACTGATCATGGCGTTAACCACTGTGCTCAACTCTTGTGGGCACGAGACTTCTGATTGGCCACTTCTCTACAAAAGCGACTCAGAATTCGGCCACACATATCAGATGCTCTTGGAGGGTCAACAAGTTCCATATTTTCACCTCCAGGATGCCCTATTATGCCACCTAGGACACCTTTGTGTTCCTTCAAGCAAGCGTTCCAAGATGATTTGGGAAGCACACTACGGTCAGGCCACTAGGCATTTCGGGGTCGAGAAAACAGTGGGAGTACTACAGAAGTATTTCTATTGGTTGAATCTTCGACAGGATGTCGAGAAGTACATAAGATTCTGCACTGCCTGCATCATTGCCAAACCGACCATCAAGAATCAAGGCCTCTATACTCTGCTACCTACCCCTAGTCGACCTTGGGAATCCATCTCCATGGATTACATGTCTAGCGTTCCTTCTACTAAGCATGGAAATGACTATGTTTTTGCGGTCATCGACAGATTCTCGAAGATGGCCATTCTGGTTGCCTGCAAGAAGAATATCACAGTGGAAGCCACTGCTAAACTCTTCTTTGAATGAGTGTGGGTACACTTTGGGATCCCACAGTCTATCATCTCAGATCAGGACAACAGGTTCCTCAGTACATTTCGGTCTAGTCTCTGGTCGATGTTGGACACGAAGCTCACTAATTCCACAACTTTCCATCCACAAACTGATGGCCAGAAAGAGGTCGTCAACAAGATGCTCATACACATTCTGCACATGTACAACTCAAAGCATCCATGGACATGGGATGAGAGCCTCCCCTATGTCCAACATAGCTATAACCAGGGTCTCCACAGCTCGACTGGCCACAACCCTTTTCAGGTGGACTTGGGATTCATGCCACTATGTCCCATTGATGTGGCCATGCCATTTGTAGCTACTCAGGAAGATTCGGCTCAGGTCCAGTCTGAAACTGATAAGGCAAACAACTTCATTGATTACATCCAACATATCCGCTAGCAGGTCCATCACATTTTGGATAAGTCAAATGCCAACTACAAGCAGTGACATGATCAACATCGGGTGCCACACAAGTTTCAAGTGGGCGACAAAGTCTGGCTGCATTGGCAAAAGGAACACCTTACCGGAGCCTATTGGAAACTCATACCACTCTGATATGGTCCTTACACCATTACCAATGTTGTGGGAGACAATGCATTTGAGCTCAGCATTCCCCCATTCCTTGGCCTGCACCCAGTGTTCAATGTGCACTGCCTTCGACCATACTTCCCACCATTGATAGACACATCAGACATTGCAGAACAACTCACACCTACATAGTTAAATCCAGATTGCATGGAACAAGCCACAACTGATCGGATCATGGACACGCAAATCAATCACACTCGCCAGTAGAAGATCCAACTATATCGAGTTGTCAAATCAGGCTAGCTCCTTCACTAGGGCAAGTGGCTTACAAGGGACCAAGTTCAACAGAGGTTTCCTCATCTCATGGAGGAGCTCAACACAATGGGGACCATTTCTTCCTAAGGGGGGAGGAATGATCGAGGGGGATATTGGTGGCCACCTGCCAATTCCACTTGGACCTTCACAATTGTTTCTTTCAGTTTTTCAGTTTCCTTAATTGTAGCACAATTTACTATTTTTAGCAGTTTTTAGGATCCTAAACATCCAGAGTCGTTTTGAGGCCACAAATAATGCTTTTTTGGAAATATATTGCCATAAAAATTTTGTCTATCATCACCTTTTCCATCATATTCCTCGGAGAGATCTCTCCAGCGGGGTATCATGCACGTCAAACAGAGATAATATGACGAAGTCGTGACCCTGAGAAGTTGGTTGTCCAACTAACCCCAACGAGGCCCATACACCCTTGGTGTTACATCTCCTCAAGTTACGGTTTTGGTTGTTTAGGGTTTGCTCTTATTGTTCAATAATAAAAAATCCCTTGAGCCTCATTGTAACACAGTTTAGAGGCATGTAGCTGCCACATCTCTTCTCAAAGATAAGCTACCATCGCCTGAGCTAGTCTTATTTCCATTCTGTTTGTAAGCATATTTCAGTATTTTATATTAATGAAATGAAGTGTTATTTCTACTACATCTTTGTATTTATGTTTGTATTTGTAATTTGTTGCGTTCCTGTTTTAATTCGGATCAGTTTTTAACCTGGAGTTTTCTACCAGTTGTTAATAGAAGTAGAAAGTTTATAGGAGAAAGTCACTAAATGCTAGTAGTTAAAAAAACTACCTTTCTCGTTTACACTCAACATTATGAGTAATTTCTCTAGTAATATCATTGTAGATGTAACAAGTATCAGACAAGGGTTGAACGAAATCTAAGATATATAGAAGCGCTATGTTGATCTACATAGAATGCATTGAGAATTTCAAGGCAGAGATTATTAGTTGGAATTATGAAAACAAGTTAGCCAAAATTCTCTTTTCTATTTGTTGTCTAAATAGGCTAACAACAAATTGAGATATTTAAACCCCAGTTGTGCCTATGCTAATGTATTGTGTACTGATTGCCAAAAGGTTAACAATTTATAACAAATAATGTTACATATTTATAACATATATAAAATAAAATATAACATAAAGAAAATCATGACGCAATTGATTAGAAATGGAAACACCTGTAGAAGAGAAGCAATGCCTTGGACCGCTACATCCTCCTCCATGGAAGGGTTCTTTGTATCCCTTTTCTTCTAATATTGATGTATTTCTCTTTTTCTAGTATACAATGGGGAAAAAGGTGGTGCTTAACTTGAGTGGTGGGCTCAAATGGTTTGAGATCATAGTTTCTATGATGAAAATTGGTCATGGTAAAATGGTGGAGAAAAACCACTCTATTTATACTAAAATCCTAGATTACTCTCGGCATGCTCAAATAATAAAGTAGTTGGTAGACAAAAATCAAGATCGAACCATTATGACTATTTTATTATTTTTAGGAGAGAAAACTACTAAATAAATAGTCAATACTATCTATTTATTTAAGTAACTCAAAAAAATGATAATTGAGTTAATTAAGAAAATTGGGTGAAATAATTAATAAATAAAAATGTTTTCATTAATTATTTTTTAGTGATGTGGTTAATGACTTAGAAATAATTATTAAATAATGAATCAATAATTATTTCCTAACAAAAATTGAAATGATTAAGCAATAACAAATAGATAATGATTTATTTAATTATTCCATGGTAAAAGAGGGTGAAAATCTTTTTAATTATTTTCACATGAGTGGGTAAATAGGAATATAACATGAAATTAAATGAATTTCTGGGTTATTTTCATGTGGATAAAATATATGAGAATAATATGAAATTAAATAAATTTATAGTTTATTCTCATACAGTTAAATTAATTAAATAAAAATAATTTAGGAAAAGTGGTTCACAAAATTATTTCCTTTGGTGAAAGAGGGTTTTAACATGTAAAATGTATTCGACCAATGTAGTCAATATGGCTATGTGTTCAAATTTTATGTGATAACAGGGATGACGTGTATCTCCATATTAAACCGAGAAGGAGTTCGTTGAAAGTGGGATTTTTTGTTGTGTTGGAAACTATGTTTTGTGAATCATTTTATATTTTGGAGAGAGCGGGACCAACAACTTATAAAATACCATTATCTACCAACATAAAGGCTCATGATGTATTTCACATATCCTTACCGGAAAAATATGTGCTTGACTCTAATCATGTGATCGATTGGTATGTGATACATGTGGAGCCCGAGGGAGAGTTCTAACCCAAGCATGTATGCATCCTAAACCAGAGGTTGACCATGCTCCATAACTGAGTAATAAAGTAGGTAAGGGTGTAATGGAATCTATTTGGACCTAAATAAGCAACATGGGAGCGTGATATCATATGATCATTTTCTACCCTATTTTGTTCGATATATAAAAGATGTAAAAGAGTTGTATGTATAAATCCTAGATTTTTTTGCTTTTTTCTTTTTCATAGAATACCGAGGAGGCTCCTCTAATGGGATGGGGTTTGTGACATCCCCGATGTTGACCATGAAATTTATAATTTTTATATAATTCTTCAACCCCATTGTGATCACTCTTGTTGTCAAAAACTCTGTTTAAGCATAATGGAATTATTTATGATGAATCTCATTTATGCCTTGATGGTGGTAATGAGATGTATGATTATTTTATTCCATTTTAAAACTTATTAACCATGGGTTAACTCTTTAATTTTATTTAAGAATTATTAAATATTTAAGTGCTTTAATTAATAATAAAAATTATTGAATTAATTTTTTATTAGTTGTAAATCAAATTAAAACATATGAGAGAAAGATGACAAGCTGGAGTTTTAGAGGAGTCTTTAGTTTCAGCTATTTAACATGAATCACCATGCCCATACCGTTGAATTTAATTTTGAACCCTATATGGATAGGAAAAGCCATCCTAATCTGATTTGGTTATTAATGTGATTCGGCAACACTGTCATGACCTCCCTTTTTGATGATTTGAAAGGGTAATGTGTGATGTATGGTAGCATGGGGACAAGGGGATCCCTCTTGACAATATGAGAGGTGAAACATGGTGGTTAAGAAATGGTTGACTGAATGCAATGAATGAGTTTGAATTCACTCTAGAAAACTTTGTGGAGAGCTAGCACTAGTGTGAAGCTCACAAAGAGCATTATACACACACTAACCATTGTTCATCCTTTGTTTTTACTTGGTTTTTAGAGCTTGGGAGTAGATGGATATTGCATCAAAAATATTGTTTTTTTGTCGAGACCGTGAAATCAATGGTTCTTGCTACAACTCTGAAACCACCAATGCTTGTCTCAAGCTGCAAAACTAACGGTAGTTACTATGGATACAAAACCACCAGTTATTGTCATATCATTAATAAACTACCTACAAGTGAGGTCAATCTTCGAGCTCAATTAGAATATCACCCCTCTCAATTTCGCTCTTAGTCTTTGGACCTAGCGTTGAAGTGGTAAGTTACAAAACATAGTGATGTAAGTGGCCTATGGCTAGGCGGATACTAGGAAGCCCTTCTCGAGTCACCAATGGAAATTAGCTTATGCAGATAAGTAACTTTTTTCTATGCATAAAGACCCCCCCAAATTATTGTCAATTCAAACTACAAAGACCCACCACAAATTGTTGTCAATTCAAACTATGTGTCAATCCTCTTGGTAACAAGAGGGTATTATATGGCATAGGGCTAGACAATACATAAATGACAAGGAAAACATAAAAATTAGAAACATGGATCATCGGTATGTCATATTTCCCTTCACCCACTATTCACTAATTCAAGACCATATGTTTGCAAAACATAGAAAGAAAGAGGAACCCTTGCCTTCATAGAAATATTTTACAACATATTGATGGTAATATATTGGAGTGTTTTTGTCCCTATCTCATTATAGATTTGACATCCTCTCTTTTCATTTTAGTTTATTTGAATTTCAAAGCTATTAGTCATGTTGTTAACAATCCTTTAATTGCATTGAGAGGTTAATGTAAACCATTTTCAAATTCAACTTTTTAATATTTTAGTTTGTTTTTATTAAAAAATTACGAACATTTTTTTTAGATAAAAGAAAATAATAATATACATATCACATTAAAATATATAACATTTAAATAGTATTTATTAATTGATATTCATTTTACTATTAAAATTAAAATTATGATTCATAACCATATTTAAATTTAATTAATAAACACATAAAAATTAATAATTACAATATAACAAGATTTTAATCATAAATATTCACTCCCATTTTTACCATGGATATTATTAATTTTTAATAAGGGCTTTACAATACCATGGGACAATACCATGACTTTACCAATACCACATGCCCAAAAACCATAACTCATCACATAGCCTCATCAAATAGATTACTAGTCCTTGATGATGGGTGGAGTTTCACCCAAAACTTTAGACAAAGTGACTGTTATATATAGTTCTCTTCATCAAAATAAAAATATTTTCAACTGATTTCAAAATCAAAATATTTTATTTTAATTTAATTTTATAAGATTTTTAAAATTAAAATTTAATAGTTACAATAAACTTACATTATAAAAAGATTCCTAACCATGAAGATTCACTCTCCTTTTTACCATGGATATTATTAACTTGTAAATAGGATTTGTTACAATACTATGGGCCATGGTAGGGCTACTAAAATGGCTTATCAATACCACATGCCAAAAAACCATAACTCATTTCAAAATTAAAATATTTTATAAATATTTTATTTTGACTTTATTTTATAACGCTTTTGGGCGAAAAGGGACTCTCCAGCCGAGTATGGAAGAAATATTGTCATGTGGTGTAAACATTAATTTTCTTTTAGTTGTGACAAGACATGATTTTTCTCATAGTATCATTAAACAATGATTTTTCCCATAGTATTTTTCTCTAATGTAAACTTCTATTCAACTGTTCTTAAAAAAGTATCTTGAAATAGGAAACACTTCAAAATTCACCAATCATGTTAAGTTTGCAATGGCCACAACCTTGAAGCTTTATTTCTTCAAAGTCGCGAATATAGGGCCGCTTTTGACTCTATTTCCCCTCTACATTCAGATTTAGTGGTTTGTATTTCAAATGTTGTACCCTAGAGATAGTTCTCGGCTAAAAAAGAACTAGTGCCTCAAACATTTATTTCAGAATAATAAAGCTTGTTAAAATATTTTCCCACAATATATCCTCGTGTTTAATGAAGATTTTATCTCAGAAATAAAACTTAGCACCAAGCCTAGCCTTTGCATTACTGATTACAGACCCTAGAATATTTTGTTGGAAAGAGGAATTGAGTTAGGGTTTTATAATTTGGGCTTTCAAGAATCTAATATTTAAACCCTAAGAAAGAAAATGTGAATGATATTAGGAGAGAATGGAAATGATAGAAATAGTGGAGCGCCTTTCAAGCTTTCCTTGAAGATTATTACAATTATTTTTTGCAATTTAAAAAAAAAACATTAATAAATCTATATTTCATTCAAGAAGAGCTATTTCAATCATAGACTTACTTATAAGAAGAAAACATAGATTAAAATTCACATAAGAAGAAAAACACACACTGTACTTCACCAATAAGGTAGAATCAATCTTGTAATCTTTATTATCCCCAAAGGAGTATGATATTACATGAGTAGCCAAAAATTTCAAAAATCTCCTAACCCATTTTATGTGGTCCCATTTTCTTTAAATATTAAATGAAAGCTTTCCACTTTTAGGAGTAACTTTAAAAATTCCTTAACTACCTTTACTACTTCTAACGCAAAGTCACTTTAGCAAAACATTTAGATACAAACCTTTTTAATAAAAGAGAAATGTAATAATTTTTGTAATTAAAGTGAGATAGAAAATTTCATTGATTTGGTTCATTAGGAAAACATTTAGATACAAAACTTTTTCATAAAAGAGAAATGTAATATTTCTTGTAATTAAAGTGAGATAGAAAATTTGATTGATTTGGTTCATTAGGCACTGACTCCATGACTTCTACTTCTAGAGGCATGTTCGTCCTTTCACACCTTTTCCATATTGCCTCATTTGGAAATTGATATGCAAGTAAGTGTTAATAGGCCATATGGAAGATTGAGTGTTTGGAGGTTTTTCAATGAGCAAAGTCTTTGAACCAACCAAAGGAGTAGAAAATCACAATGTAGATAATTGACAACAGTTCGACCCTTCAATCCTTTAGTTGTCCCAAGAATTCTTTCAACTTTATTTTTCATACTTGGTAACACCTTTTCATATTCTTTCCAAGAAATCAATTCACGCTTTTCCTGCCAACAATTGGGAAAACCTACTCTTTTCGATTGACAAAACTTGTTATTAAATATTGTAATTGCCCTATGTACTTCTTCCTATCAATTGGAAGCCTGGATATGAATAATATTCTTCTTGATGGCCTTTCTTATTTCTGAAAGAAAAGACGCTATGTCAACCACATCTGAAGCTTTCAGTTCATTTAGATTTATTTCCTTCAAATACTTTATCATCTTCTTTTCTTTCAGGACTCTATCTCCTATTTCATTCCCAATTCCTTTTATAACTTGCTATGATTTTCTTAGTAGATATTTTTTCTCTGCAATAACACCAATATAGTCCAAATTTGAGTGCATATCTTATATAAATTCATCCAAAACTGCTCGTTTTTCTTCTATTAGATAATTATTTCCGTTCAATTTTCCTTTCATCATGTTGATTTCCTCTTGAGCATTATGTTTTCCACATTGAAGTTGGTTATTCTTCTCATTTTATAGATTGAGTTATCTCTCTTTAATATTTAATTTATCTTTTATTTTCCAGCAAAGAACTTTGTGTTTTTATTAATAATTGAACTTCTAAAATCTTCAAATCTGTCATCACCTTTGCTAATTGTTTTGAAGGATCATTGGAATTAGTGCAAACTGGTACGTCAATAGTGTAAACATGACTATGAATTTTCTTCTGCATTCAATAACAATTCTTTCTCTATATTAGTTGTTCCAGTAATAAGTCCTTTTCCTTTTCAACTTGAACAAACTCTCTTGTTTGAGCATGTTCAGAACGAGGAATCTTTAATTTCTTCCTCAGAGACTGTATTTTAGCTTTAGTATTCTGCAACAATGCCTTAATTGTTTCTCTATCCTCCAGATCAACCCCAAGTTTAGCATTTAACTTCTTGTATTCTTCAATTTGTATTTTCTTTTCTCCAGAGTTAGCCTTTTCTTGCTTTAATTAATTGGTATCTTTGTCAACAAGTTTCCTTGCTTTAGTTACTATTAAGGAACTTTTGCTCAAATCACTATAAATGATCTCACAAGCTGTTTATGCAGAATAATTTTATTAGGTATTGGAACATCACTCACATTAATATACAAATTCATTTCCTTGAAGTAAGGTCCTGTAGGAACACATTGAGTGGTAGAGTGTGTGAGAGATAACTTTAATTAGATGGTAGAAAGTAACCTAGTTTGATAAACCAAGGTTGGTTGCACTGATAGTTGAGCTACTATATTACTTCTTACATTATGACTCCTTTCTTCAATTTGTTGATAACATTGCTACAAGATATCTACAAGAGATGCAATCTTCTCAACTAGATGTGTTGCAAGATAATTTGATGTAGAGCAAGAGATTGTCACTTCGGATTCTCCAATTTCATTTTAAAACCATGTTCTTTTGAGGGAACCTCTGTCAATTTGATTTGTAGATCTTCTTCTTCCTCTTGTTCTTGGATTCTGGCTCCTTTCTCTGGCTGTAAATCTTCCATTTCAACATCTACTTGCACAGGAACAGTTCTCTTCATAGTCTTCTCCTTAAGAGTGGTAATTTCAATATCCATCTTTTGATGTTCTTTAGTTTCTTCCAATAGTTTGTCGCTAATCCAAACCTCTTGATTTGACATCGTTTCTATCTTTGGTCTTCTTTCATGTGAGTAAGGCGCCAAACCCACCTAAATTCTTATATCAGAAATCATAGGACAGGGATCATATTTCCAATTCTCCCCTTTCTCAAAATTAAATTGTTTCTTCGTATCTTCAATTTGTGCAAGGGAATGTTCGGTGTTCACGATAAATAGTCATGTAACCCTTTCCAGCTTAAAAGTGTATCCCTTGTGACGAGGAACAAAATAAATCTGTCTAACATTGATACTTTGTATTATAAATTCAAGGGAGAGAATTGTCATGGGAAATAATATTAAAAGTGATATCATTGCAATTCGTTTCCATATACTCTTATCTCTATATAATATTCAAATAAATAGCAATCAACCACCCTTGTGTCAAATCTAAGCTGCAGGAGCTCCCTTGCTACAGGCATAAGTATTTGAGGTGTTTGATCATTCAGAATAGAGTATACAAGAACCATGAAAGAAGATTACTCAGTTTGGGGAAGGAATTTATATATAAGTATTAGACTCTGATCAATACAATATTGAGGCTTTCAACCGCGGGAAATTTAAAAGCATCACTGACTAGTTCAGGTGTGACTTAAAGACATTCTCTCATGTTGCAGACATGAAAAAATTTCGCTAAGGAACTAGAGCAGATACAATCCAACTTATGAATTCAGGGAAATTATAAAAATAGGGAACAGTTGCATGATAAAGTCCTCATTGAACAAAGTGGAGGAGGTTATTGGATTTCCAGGAGGTGAAATGGTCATTGTGGGTCATGAATGTCAACTTCACGGTCAATTAATGGAACAATAACAGTCAATTAATGGAACAATAACAAGTAATGGGGAGGTTACAGGGTTATGAGTCTTTTTCTTCATGCTAATTATTTCAAAGAAAGAACAGGACCGGGTAACAAGGAATTTCGAATTACCCGACAAGAAGAGGTTGATGTTGAGCTTGATATTGATGCAGAAGTGGAAACAGATTGGACAACTGGATACTATCAGTCTGTGGACAAAAGAATGAAATGACCAGGGACGGGGAATAGGTATGAATATAAAGGTTTGACGATGTTAGGGAGTACGACAAGGGATGACGTGGACTAACGCATCAGGAGGCGACATGGAAAACTGATGTGGAACAGTGACATGGACTCACTTGCCTGATCTGGCCTGCTTGCGTAGCATGTTGGCTGGCATTACTCTCGTGGCAATGTTGAACTTGAACGCAATTGTTTCAATGAGTAGTTTTGTAAAATTGTTTACTGCTTTGTGATGTTTAATTTTTGTTTATGTCATACGCATTTTTATTTTTGGAAATAAAACAAAATTTTTTTTATTCAAAATAAAGAATAAAATGAGTATAACAACAAAGACGAAAAATATCGAAAACTACATAGAAGGTATTGTGTCTTCTTCTCTTATTCTATTTCTTTCCACTAAATAATTGGGCGAAATTACATTTGTTTGGATGTTTTTGTTTATCAATAATTACTCATTTTCTTTTCTTACTATTTAATAATGATCTAAAAAGGTGTTAAATTTCCATAAGGAAATCTATATATTCATATTAATCAAATAATGTTACAAATAAATATATGAAGTGTTGTCTTAAGATAGGGAAATTACTTTGGACACACAATATCTTGGTTGAGAGAATATACCAACCACACACAAATCTAGGAAACAAAATAAGAACAGACTCTTCTAGATAGGAAGGATCACAATTGAGACAAGTAGGAAATACATATTCCAACACACCCCGTTAATGAGTACTTGTCTCGATATCAATCTGCAAAGTCTAATTGTGGTCAAACATAACAAAAGAATATGTTGATGTCCATATAAAGAAGAAACCATCCACCATAATGCATGGGTTCCAAACATTGTAATTGCCAGTGTATTAGGATGCCCTTCACATACATCATTTTGTCAACCATTATAACTGAATAAATGTCCCTGTACTTGCAAATCCCCCTCCAATATCATCATCATAGGTTTTACTTGATTACCTGTAACCATGCTCTGGGTTCTTTCAGATCACCCTTAACAATGCCGCCAAGGGCTCTCAGCCACCACGACTCAACTCAGCCACGAAGGCTCAATGCAACCACCGAGGGCCTCAAATCTGCCACTAAAGCACTCTAGCATCTAAGGGTCACTAAATACCCGACTCAACGACACCCAGGATTTTCTCAACTGACACTAAACCATGCCTAAAGGAATCCATGCCCACTTCACTCTCGCACGTGGTTTCTGGTTTACCATAAACAAACTTTGCACAGTGGTTTTTGGCTTACAATAAACACTCCAACTCTTGAAGTTACCGGGTACATATTTTACAAAGACGACTATAAAATACTACATATAATTACTCACTAACACATATATGATTAACATTACAACATAATAGAGTCTATTCCACAAACAAAAACAAACTTTTAAGTCTGTTTGGATCCTTTTCCACTCATCTTGGATACACCATACCATTCATATGGTGGAACACACCACTGCTTTCCTACTTGAATATCATAGGCTTTGTACTTCTAGCCTCTAGGATACAGGTGTTGATCTCCATATTTTACCTGTCATCACTTAGAGTTGCGAATTCTAACAAAATGACTTCATATTAAGTTCATGAATCTCAATCTGTATACAAATTTCCAAGACTAATTTACCTTTACCCATACCAAATAATATAAGTACACACAACCTTCAACACACCACAATCGGCTATCTACCATCTACGAATTTAATTTATAAAACCAGTTACAGGCTCTCCACCATCGGCTCTACAGCCTCAATGCAACTCGTCCAACGAAGCGTTCACCAACGTCACCACCTTCACCACTTGGCCACCATAAATTGAAGGAGTTGTTATTGCAGACACCATGGAATCTATTACAACAAAAGAGATCCCATCGATTTTCCTCCAACCTTTCAACACTTGGACGTTACTACTTATATTTTCTCCCATCATCACCATGATATGCAACAAATCTCCTTCATCGATGCCTCTATTGGCATATCATGCTATTATCTAGTCCCCCATGACAATGTGAGAGCCCTCGCTGCCAGACTGCATGGACTCAAGGTTCGAGAAAGGCGATCTCCTCGTGATTTCCCACAATTCCATCGTCATTCCTTACATTTACCTCACTATTCTCTCCATTGGAGTAGTCCTCACCACCGCCAATATAATTAACATAGAGATAGAGATCAAAAAGCAGGTTTCCGATTCGAAACCGATAATTTGTTGTATTAATATGGGAAATAATGAAGAAAAGAAACTAAACACAATCAGTTATAGATTGCCTCTTCTTCACGCAGAGCAGATGGGCATGCTGCCAATCCTCTTCACGCCTACACGCAGGCAGTTCACCCAAGTTCTGGATAATACACAGATTTGTTGGCTTCCCCTTCACATGCAGGTTCTGGATAGTATGCAGGTTCCAGTCTGCTCCTCAGCCTTCTGACTTCAAGAAAAAAACACACAATGTTTTACTAGGATTTTATGCAGCGCTCTGATACCACTTGTTGTATCAATATGGGAAATAATAAAGAAAAGAAACTAAACACCATCAGTTATACATTGACCAAGAAAAGAAACTGAATTCAAACACATGCAAATAGACACATAGGATTTACGTGATAAAACCTCGACAGGGTGTCAAGGAAACATCCACGGGGCAAGGGATTGGAAAGTTGTTGTCAAGGTGGTGTTTGTTAGTTTGACAATGAATTATGTGATTTTGGGTAAAATGTAACAAGTCAATTCTATACCGAAATGTTAGTTATGTAACAAAGGTGGCTGGTATAAAACTGGTGAATGCCCGAGAAATGTAAGTGTGGAGAATTATTGTTGAATTAATAGATTCCAATCCCTTGACCCATGGATGTTTCCTTGACACCTTGTTGAGGTTTTACCACGTAAATCCTGTGTGTCTATTTGCATGTGTTTGAATTCAGTTTCTTTTGTTGGTCAATGTATAACCGATTGTGTTTAGTTTCTTTTCTTCATTATTTCCCATATTGATACAACATAATTATCCTCACACCAGCAAATCTAATCAAAAAGATTCATGCAACCCAATTGCTTCAAGAAAATGGATATACATATCTGCGTTCGCAGCCGTAAACGCAAGAATTTGATGAGAATATCAAGTGTTGCAAATTTGTGTATTGCATCCTTGTACTCCAGCACTGGAGCATCAATGTTCACCTTTCTCAATGCTTCTAAATAAGCAATTACATGGTCCTTCGTCCAGTCAAGTTCTTCCACCATTGTCGGCATTGGAGGCATTAATTTCAAGGGAGGACCTATTCCAGGAATAAGATGGTTGGCTGCGACATGGTCTAGGCTAAATTCTTCATTGGAAAAAAAAAAATTCCATGTTAGAATGCACATTTCTTTCCCATAAAATCATGAGTTTGCTAGCTTAATCTCTAAGTGTGTTGGGACACTATCGATGAAAAATGGGTACATGAGCACTTAACCAACCACTTTTATTGGTTGTAAGTGATTTCCAGCCTGAGCTACCTTACGAGCTACATGGTCTGCGATATTTGCACCAGAGCTTACACCAACAAGTACACATCTGGAAGGATCACCATGAGCTGCAAACCATGGCTCCTCATGGAACCTTGAAAGGAATTGACAACCTTGCATTCGCTGAAGTGGCCCCTCTTTATAATTCGATCAAACAACTCGTCACGGGCATAGAGCTCCAATATTCCTCAACCAGCTTTATAGATATGGACCTTGGATCCCAATGAGCCATCACCTGCCCTGGCACACCCAAAACCGTACACACATAGGAAACACCAAACTCTTTATTTCCCTCAGCCCAGGAGAGGCCAATGACTAGGCCCTCATGGGCTTTGATACCATGTTGAATTTCCATCAGGAAATCTATATATTCACATTAATCAAATAATGTTACAAATAAATATATGAAGTGTTGTTTCATGTATGTAAATGAGTGCACAAATACTCCAAGTTTAAATCTGAAAATGTGAGAACTTCTTATTTCTAATACAAAGATAGACTGTAGGGGCATTTACTGGATATGACACCTCTAAAGAGAGGATGAGATCCGGAAGCTACCTGACCCTTTACAGACTCTGCCTAAAAAAATAGTAGAAGTAAATATTCAATTTTAATTAAAAAAAGACCTTGCTTGAACTTGACGTTACGCGGAATTTTAGCTTGAAAGAGGTGTATGTATTTTCTTCTGTTTATGTGTTTTAACTTGATTTGTTTCAGCTGATATTAAACACATATATTAGACATATATGGAAGCAAATAAATGTCACACATAACAACAAATTTAATAAGGAGTTCACCCCTATCTCGTAGGCTACGTCTCTTGTGAGCTCTAGTCAACTAGACTTGGCTCTTTGGGATTATGGCTTGAATTCTTTTACGAGTTCCACACTCAACTCCAACAGGTTACTGACTGAACCTATGGGTTTAGAAAAGCCATATACATCCCTATCATGGCTATCCTCTTTGTGTAGGCAGATCTAGGCTCCCTTGGACTTGATTTCTTCAGTAGGTGCATTAAGTTGCCCTGAGCTTCTTAATGGCCAAAACTCCTTCAGAATGATTCAAATGTCTATGAAACCTCTGCTAATGTCTCCAGCACATATTTGACATCAACAAATGACTGTTCAATTGCTCAAAATGAGCACTGCATCCCCGATCTAGGCCTTCCTCCATGGTTGGCTTTGGGCTGCCTGAAATTTCCGTTCAGCATCTTGGCCTTTAGAAGTCTCCAAATGGTTCTGAAAACACCTTCATTAGATTCAGAAGGTTCATTACAACAAAAATAGGCTTTTGTTTCATCTCCAACGGCTACACACAACGCAATACAACGCCAACACTGAACAGGCCCTAGTGGCTCCTAGAACTTTCTCAAAGCAAAAATACTTGAAGATGACCTTTATTCATTGTGAAACCTATGCCAGTGGCTCCAAAATGTCGAAGACACCAAAAAAAAAAATAAATAAATAAATAAATCGTTTCATAAAGCCTTTTCTAGTCAAAGTTATCGCATATTCAATACCACTACTAGTTTGCCCCTAAAACCACTCCACCTAACTTTACTTAACTGCAGTTAAGTCTGCCAAAGTTAGCGCAACTCTTGCACGCACAATCTGTTGGTTGAGAGAATATGTCAACCACGTACAAATCTATGAAGCAAAATAGAAACCGACTCTTCTAGATAGAAAGAATCACAACTAAGATAAGTAAGAATTACATATTCCAACACAAGGGCCAAGAGATAAAAAAATTATGTGTAAATCTTTTTAAGAGTGAAAAGAGATTTGATATTTTCAGATTTGATTTGATTTGAGATTTGAGATTTGATTTAAAATAAATCTAAATTATTTTACTTATCCTGTAACCATAAATATAAATATAATTTTTTTTTCATAGAGAAAATTGAATTCTCACCGTAAACTAATGAATTAAACATTAAAAAAATACATCAAAAAACATATAAAAATCAAAATTAAAATGCAATATTAAAATAATTAATATATAATAAAATTTAATTCTTCCTTACCAGGTATATGATTAAATAATAAATTTGTTATTTTAGTTATCATTTTAACCACTAACTATTTACTTACCTAATCATATTAAATTTGATTATTCATTCTATATTCATTCTACAACAGATTTAAAAACATATCTTTCAATTTATCATTAAGAAATTACGTCATCTTAAACATGCATATACACATTCTCGCAAACAAATGCATTTCCATTCTATTTTGATTTACAAATTTATTCAATGCTTTGACTATACGATAAATCTGTCGCTGCACAGATAATAGAATCTCTTTGGGTATACATAACGTGATCTTTCCCTACATGAATAGCTTGTGCAACATCAGTGCAAAATCTAGCTTCATAGGTTCATGGAAGTGGCTCGTATAAATTGTGATTATATTATATCTGTTATTATAAAAATAATAAATTAATGGAATTGTTTTTAGTGTAATTTTTTGGATAATCAGTAGAAAAATTTGAGGTGAAATTTTGCTTTGTGTTTCTTAAACTAGTTTTTTTGATTGTATATATGGATTCAGCACCTTGGAAAATCCCTGAGGCACTTCGATTGAACAAAATCACCCATCCAGCTAGTGATTTCAATAAACTCCTGCTGGATTTTAGAGAAATTTGACCAGAAAAAACCCACTTTAAAACTTCCAAAAAGTCGCACTATAGACAACTCCTAAATTAACAGTCTTTTTTTTCTTTTGATCACCAAAGATAAGTATATACTCAAGAAGCTTTCTTGACATATAAAAGAACTATTTTAAATAAAGATTTAATATAAGCTGAGAGATTTAATTTAATATGAGCTTAAAAAAATTTAATTTCTTTAAATTTAAATATGAGTAAATTTCAATTTTGATGATAGATAAATATTTTTAGACATCACACTAAACTATAAAATAAATATCTCGACTCAACCAAGTCTCAAACACTTTCCAATCCTCCCATTTATCTCATCCATTTTCCAACCTTCCCACTATCTCGGGCTGTTTGAGTTAAACTTTAGAATAAAAGCACGCCTAGAGCACATGCTTCATTTTTTTTGGAAACTATACCGAGTATAGTTTGAGTTTGATCTGAATATTTGATTCAGTCAAAAGGCATACGGTGATGAGCTGATACTCTTGTTTAGTTTCATTTTTCCTGGACTCCTTGAACGCCGTGAAGAAAGGTCACCGAACGCAGACACGACATCTGAATTTTGGATGAGTTGTATCACTGTAGATAAATATTTTGCCAGGGCATTAAAGGAGCCTCGTTGTACGTCTATTTTTAGATTTTGACAGGTTAGTTATTCAAAAGTAAGTATATACAACCCGTTAGGGTAGGAATTTCAAACCTAAATCACTCGTCAAATTTGATGGTTCAGATTACTTTAACATTCGGGCAATTTATTTTAATATAAGATATTAATCATTATGGAAAAAGATTTACTGTATTTGATAGACAAATCACTTATAATTAACAATTTACTCGTCAAATTCCATCCCTAAACCCCACTTATTTAATGTTTATTACCCAGCTACATATTTATTATCCAATTATAACAACCAGTTTCACATGACTAACTTGATAGATCACAAACATATTCGTAGCTACCATGGCCACATTGAATAGTAATTACTATATTCCAGTAGTTTATTTGATGGATCAAAAACACATTTAATTTACAGATTTGTAGGTATTATTCCTACATTGAACAGTAATTACTATATTCCAGTATTCTATCTGAATTCTAGTTGGGTTTCTGAAAATGGATACAATAATTAACATCTACCCTGAGCATAGTTACCAAATTCGCTTTACGACAGAAGCAGTTAATCGCCTGCATGAATGAAAGTCGGGTTCGGATTTGTTCATATCCACATGAAATGTCTAAATCCAAAATATATGGCGGCGGGATCCCAAGTGCATAAACTTCCTAATTTTTCCGTTTTTCAATTTTATTGTTGCGTTCTAAGGGTTTGGAAAGTTAAAGAAAGAAAGAATGAATTTGAGCTGTAAAGTCAGCAAATCATGTGTAAACGACAGGGAAATTTTATACAAATTTTTACTATTTAATTTTTAAATATATATTGTTAAATGAATTTAGATAGATTTTAAATTTAGGGAAAATTTTTAGATTAATTTTTTGAGTTTTGAAAATAAGGTAAATTTTGACCACAAGCATGAAGTGTGGTTTTTTTTAAATAAATTGTTATTTTAAAATTGTTTATATAATTAAAATTGATAAAAATTATTTAAGTTTCAAAATTAATAGAAAAAATGAACAGAAATTCTTACTACAATAAAAATACAACTGTATTTTACTAAATATTTATAAGGTATAATATTAAATTTTTTCGAATTCTACTTTTTATCGTATCCCATTCCCATTCGAATATTTTTATTTATGGTAAAAAGAATTCAAATTCTAATTTGATAATTATGCCTTAAATAGTATTTTTCAATCTATTCCATTGAATGTATAAATAATATTTATATTCGTACCATTAACATCTACTCTTGAGATCTCAGGCTGAAATATATGGTGTTCCTAGGGTACTTTTTGGAGGATTTGACAAGGTTGGGTTTTGTCGGAATCTTTTCCGGCAAAAAAACCCAAAACAAACATTTCAATCTCAATTTTGACAGCTTGGGAAAAAGAATAAACCAATTCTCAATGAATGTAAGACTGTCAAATTGGCACAGTGCTATTTTTCAGACAGTCATAGTGGGTGGTGTTGGACAGAAAAAAACGGGTTATAGGAAGCTGCCACGTTGGACGTAAAAAACGGGTTATAGTAAGCTGCCACGTTGGACGTAAAAAACGGGTTATAGTAAGCTGCCACGTCCACGTGCCGCGATAATTATTAATATTTGTGGCGAACCCGGGACTCTACGAGGACATTGTGCTTGTCAGCACGAACTGTAGTTGTAATAATGTTGTCAGGGGAATGTTATGGAAGCTGTTTGCAGCCTATCATGAAAGCAAACCTGGTTATCATTACCATGTTTTTATTTTAATTTTGAGAATGTGGTTTACTATGCTAATCTGGTACGGAGTAGTGTACAAAGAGTAGTCTAGGTCTAATTTTTTTCAAGTTTTTATAAGATTTTTTTTTGAATTTGAAAAAAAAATTGTGTTTAAATGTTGATTTGTAATGTTTAAACTAGTTTTTTGATTACATATATGGATTCAGCATCCTCAAAAAATTTTGAAACATTTCTAATATGAAGAATTCACAAATCAAACTTCTAATTTCAATAAATCATTACTAAATTTTAAATAAGTAAATCCGATACTACTTAAGTTCACTAGCATTATCTATTTTTTATTTTCAAAAATCAAAATACATAATCATTTTACATAATCAAACATGTAATAAAATGAAATTTAAACCGATAGAATAAGATTTAAAAGAATATGAAAAAAAAACAACCTACCACGGTCACTACATAAACTACACTCACTTGACTGATGCTATTTTAATAAATAGAATAACATTTTTCAAAACATCCTCCCTTGGTGCAATTTTCATGTTTTAATTGATTGGATATTGCTCTAAGTGGAGGATCTTTGGAAAACGGTCGGTAACTTATCATGTTCAGTTTTCATTTCCGTACTTGCAAGGTAAGTTGATATCAGATGGTATTTAAATTATTTATCTAATGTAAATCTGTTTTGCAGGTCAGATGAATTTCTCTCTTTATATTTTATGAAATATCCTTTTGGGAGGAAAGAAAAGTATATAATGTGGTCAAAATTCTTCCTAATGAGGGCAGCTTTCTGATGATATTTTGATTCGTAAGATTTCATTGTTCTTTAATGAAATGTGTTGTAACTAAAATATTCATCGTTTATAACTCATTTTCTTATAGCAATAATGATAATTTAATAAATAATAATAGTCTAATGATTTTTTAACTATTAGTTAAATTAAATTTTGATAAATAATAAATGTTTCATAGTAGCAATGCTAAGTTAATAGATAAAAGTTAATAATGATTATTCTTATTACTTATTAATAACATAAATATGAACAATTTTGTCATATTTTGTAAAACGGAAAAAAATAAAAATAAAAAAATAAACAAACATATAATTTTATAATTTTAAAAATAATATAGATAGGTTTATAAGGGTGAAGCTATGGGGATATATGTGTAAACAGATAGAGATAAATTAGAAGAGAGAAGAATGGCATGTTTCACAATATTACAGTGGTAGTAACTTACAAACATCATTGTAGTGGTAGTATCTTATTGAAATAATAGCTTATGGCTAACGTTAAAACAGGTTCAATAAATTTAAAATTGATACTTTGATTGAGTATCTATCACAAAATCTATGGAAACAAAATATGATGATAATATTATTTTCTCTAATCATGGCTCAAGTTATCAAGTAAAAAAGAAGCCAGAGAGTTATCTCCATTCAATTGCTAACTCAGAGAAGCCTCCAACATTGAAGGCTCTTGTATAGGAGGATGATCCATCAAAAGGTGCTCAGGGACACCTTTCCATGTGTGGAAATAAAAGGGAATCAGATAAAGCATAACAGAAGCATCAAGAAATTATAATTTGGAAGATATGGAGGTCAAGGGTCAAAATGAAAACATAGAGCGTGTGGGTGAGGAGTCATATTCTTTCTATTAGGTATTTAACTTTTTCTTTTCCCATCTTGTATGGAGCACTAGAAGGTCTAGTGATTAAGGTTTGTCAAGTATCTAGTTGTGTTCTTATTTAATTATTAGCCTTGTGTTTTTCTATCCATGTGTCAACATCTATAAACCCCATTCATACTTGTTTATTTTTCCTTTCTTCAAATAGAGTAACCAAGGGAATCAAGGTCTATGGTTCACCTACCCATTTCTTACATGTTCACACACGGTATTTTCAAATGGTTGGTTGGCTACTTTCACTAGGTTTCTAGGTGATAAAGTCTCATGCTAAACACGTTCATCAAAATTTTGCTGTATAATTTTGCCTATCAACCAATTTTTAGCCGTATGATAAGAATTATTGAAATTCTTACCTCCTGTGATGTCCATCTAATACAGGATTAAAAGGAAGTATTTTCACCTTATGCAGGTACTTGAAAGGTGCACTGACTACTAATTTTTTTCTCATAACAAAATAAGGGATGCCTAAATTTTCTATAAATAAAGTGTTGGGGCACAAATCATAGTTGTGTTAGGGATGTACTCAAACAAACTCCTTCAAGTGTATCACTTATTTCTTTTTTTCAATTTTCTGGTGGTGTAAGAAATAGGTAGAGTCCCGAGATAATGTTAAACCACATGGAGAGAAATTTTATCAAAGCAACACAAAAACGAAAACAACTTGATGTCAACAAAGCTGCCAATATTAATAGAAATCGTCATGAACTAGAAAATCATGTGCAACACATTTATAGTGGTGTTGAACTTAAGGTAATATAATAGTTGTTATAATTTATTTTTCTTGATGCTTTGTCATTCTTCATGCTTAAAATGTTCTTTTGGGAAAATTTTTATAGCTTTTGCATTCTCTACTTGACTTACATTAATTTCTGCATGACTATTAAACCATATGCAAAGAAATTATATGAAATTTGAATGAAAGGGAAAGGGTCCTCTCAATAGAGCTCTCTACAAAACAACACAACTTCATGTTAGTGATATTTAGTGATTGTGCTGAACATGAGGAGCATGCACATGATATTCATAGTGGTATTGATGTTGAACTCAAGGTTAGTGCCATGAAACAACATGCAAGTACAAGTAAGCACTATTCAAGTAAGTAATGGTGTTTTATTATGTAAATAAGGGTAATCATTACATATGTGATAGAAACTAGTTAGAATAGTAGTGAAGTGTAATTAGCTAGTATACATAGATTATGGAAATAATGATTGTTTCTAATGATGGAGAAGTTCTAATAATATGATCGTGGTTGTTTCTAATGATCTTGGTCATCATTTCTCATAGAGTAATAGATTGATTTTGTTTTCTTTCTGCTGGGAATATGCTCAATATAATTAAAATATAATTGTTGTTGAAACATTTTTCGTATCTAAATATAATGTGTAGTTTTACTTGTTTTTGCAAAAATGTAATTATAAAATCCTTGAAGGAGATCAAGTTAAGGTGTTGGGTGGTGTTTCTTCGGGGATTGGGTAGATTCACTCATGATCTATTATACATGGATTCAATCTAAAAGGAACAGGAGATGCAAATGTAAGAATTTTAAATATCACAAGTAACATAACCCTTATTTATGAAATCAAAACTAAAATAGAAATAAGTAACCTTTACATGTTGTCCACTAAAATATTTGCGAAAAATTACATAGTTGATGTTTCTCATGTACTAGGTATCAAACAACTTCGTCCACTACATGTAGTGGTTTGTATGTGTTGATGTATATTTATCACAGTGAATTTGCAAGAGTTTGAAACTCTCATACTTTGGCTCTTATATATGTGTGTGTGTGTGTGTGTGAACATCTTACAATTCATCAAAATTGCATTATGTTTTTTAATTGCAGATTACCTTTTTATGTTATCATGATGTCGAACCAATCTTTTAACTTTTTATGATATTGTGTATATGTAATATTTTTATTTGTTTTTATGTTTTAATCCAATTTTAATATATTTATTTCTAATTACACAATTTATGGTATTTAATAAATTATTCATATCATATAAATGAAAATCTACTACTAATTGACAAAAAAACAATGAATAAAATGACTAAATATACTACAAATTGATAGAAATTAATGATTATATTTAATAGATAAATGACTCCCATAACTAAATAAATAACTAGTTAATAAAAACCAATGACTAAATGAATGACTAAATATACTACCAAATTGATCAATTAAAATAGCGAATAATTAACTAGAATTGGGTTAGCCATAGATTTTGTTATGTGATTAATGACAAACAATAAACCAACAATGGTCATGTGACCAAACTAAGTCATTTATAAGCAATTTCCAGTAGTTTCTACTAGTGGAATGACTTTGAAGTGACAACTATTTTTAATTTAGCAAAATTATATAGAAAGTTTATTGGATACTTTAGTAGCATTTTCACTCTTATTGTAGTGATTGTAAAGGACAGAAAATGGCCATTCAAATGGACTATAGTAAGTTACGGAAATTTTAGATTGTTGAAGGAAAATATAATAGAACAACATGGGTTAGAGAATTTTAATAAAAAAATTCATATTGAGATAGATGCAAGTGGAACCACCATTGGAGCTTTATTAAGCCAATAAGGAAGCCCGATTTCTTATTTTAATGAAAAAATGAATGAAGAAAAATAAAATAGTGCTTTTATGATGAAGAATTTTATACCATAGTTAAATCCTTACAGAACTGAACAAATTTTCTCATGCCCAAGTAGTTAGTTTTTATATGGTGACAATCATGCTTTGTAGTTTATTAGGGGGCAACCAAAATTAAATTGAAGGCATGCGAAGTGGGTAAATTTTTTGCAAAATTTTACATTTGTACTTAAGAACACAAATGGTACATCAAAACAAGTTACTTGACGCAGTGAGTAGAATTCATCTATTTTTACTTGAATTTTTGGTTAATGTTTTTGGGTTTGATGAGCTAAAAGAGATGTATAGAGATGATGTAGATTTTAAGGACGCATATGCAGCATGTGAAAATCCAATTAGTATGAATAGAACTTAAGGGTTGATTTGTATGATTCAAGAAGGATTATTGTTCAAGGATAGTAGGATTTCATACCAAGATTCTCAATGAGGGATAATTTAATAAGATAAAAGCATAGTGGGGGAATATCAAGACACTTTGTTGAATGCTTTTTATTTTTGGATAAGCATACAAATTGACATGAAAAATTTTCTTTGAAAGGTGTTGAGTATGTTAGAATTTTAAAGGAAGGAGCCAAAATGCAAGTTTATGTTGGACATTGTGAACTCCAAGTAGACAATGGGACTCTATAGGTATGGATTTTTTTCGGGGGTTTCTGTTAGACATTCTACAATTTTAACCATGATTCTGCATGCGGAATAAACTCAAAGAATCATTAAACCTTATTGCCCAGGGATACGAGTTACCTCCAGCCATTGGTGATGTATTAACGCAGGCCGCAGTCCACAAGCTTCTTCTTCAGCACTCCAGCTTCTGTCCAAGCAAAGAACACAAAATTCTGAAGGCACTTCCGAGCTCTGCTATCTCAGCTAGATGGTGTAGAACTGAAGGGGGTTGAGATATGAGCTTGGGGACCAACAGATAAACATATAGCTAAGCTTCCATCAAGCTTTTAAATGCTATGTGTTAGAAAAACCACAAATCAAGGTAGAGATGAGATCAAAGTAATGGACCACTTTAGTAGTTCCCAATTATTAATTTAGTAATTGCAGTTGATTTTCTTAACTTAAGGAAACTACTGCAGTTGGTTTCCATAAGTTAAGAAAAGCTGCAACTCCATAAATCAAGGTAGCTTTTGTGTTAAATTAATGGAGCTTAACATTCTCCCACTTGGTCCATACTTCCAAACTTAATGTCTCAACTTAAAAACCATTGATAATCTGTATTAAGTAATAGATACATGAATCATGGCGATAAGTCCTCTAATGACGAGTATTACCTTCCATGTATTACTATGCGTTTATTCTTATTATAATTTATGTGGCAACAATTTCTTAATGAATAAACCCTATGTTTATTCTTGGTCCTTCTTAAATGAATTTTCTCAAATCAACTTAAGGTGCACATAATATGAGAAAAAACATCACAATAATTAAGAATTTCATTAACATTGTCCATACAATGAAAAAACTGCATAATGGAACCAAGTCCCATATTCAATACATGATCCTTGAAATTAACTGTGGCATGCCCTTAATCAAGGGATCATTGATCATTAACTCAGTGCTGACGTGCTCAATGACCACTTTATTTTCTTTAACACGTTCCCTTATAGCTAAAAACTTAATGTCGATGTGTTTATTTCGACTCCCACTTTTTTAGCCATAAAACCAGCAGCTGAATTATCACAATATATTCTTAATGGCTTAGATATAGAATCCATAATTCTAAGCCCAGAAATGAAATTCTTAAGCCATACACCATGTAAAGCAGCCTCAAACAGGATATACATAAGCATGTAGTCTTTGGTCCAATGAAGGTACCTCATTACTTTCTTTGCAGCTCTCCAGTGGTCTAAACCTGGATCATTCTGACATCGTCCCAGCATTCCTACATTAGGCTTCCGACAACAGAAGCATATGGAATGTTCTTCATTTGTTCCCTTTCTAAGTCGTTCTTCGGGCATTGGTTCATAATTGAACCTATCACCCTTCACAATGGGAGCTATACTTGGTGAACAATCCTTCATCTGAAATCTCTCTAAAATTTTATTAATATAGGTTTCTTGGGACAGACCCAAGATGCCTCGAAATCTGTCTCTATGGATCTTAATGCCAATGACATAAGATGCCTCACCTATATCCTTCATATCAAAACTTTTAGAGAGGAATTGTCTCACCTCATGTAGCAAACCCTTATCATTGGTTGCTAGCAAAAGGTCATCGACATATAAAACAAGAAAACAAATTTTACTCCCACTAACCTTCAGGTATATACATTGATCCATAATGTTTTCTACAAAACCAAAAGAAGAAATTACATTATGGAATTTCAAATACCATTGGGAGGATGCTTGTTTTAAACCATACAATGACTTCTTGAGCTTGCAAACCAATTGCTTACCATGACTAGAGGGGAATCAATGAAGATGTGTTATTCATGAAGAAGTGTTATCAATCATTAATGAAGAAGTGTTATTAATCATCATCTTTTAGTGCTAGTGTGAACATGCATTGAATCATATGTGACTTTGTTTTGCAGTAAAGACCATTAGACAAAATACCATTCCCAACATAATCAGATTTATAGAATAGACTGAAAGATTCTTCTGAAAAGTTTAAGGAATATCCAAAAGGTACAAGCCTTGAAACTGAAATCAAGTTTCTAGAAAAACTTGGAACATAAAAGGTCTTTTCTAACTCCAAAACAAAGCCACTACTTAAAGTTAAATAACATGTTCTTATAGCTTCCACATGCGAGCCCATCTTGTTTCCTGATAAGATGCTTTGCTCACTTCTCACTGGCTATTAACGTTAACCATATTAGATTCATAACAAACAAACAAGTTTACTTCCTCAAGTTCGGGAATGTCAGAACGAATTTTAGAGAAAATTTGCAGGTTGTACTACTGCATCAAAATAAAGAATCACATGCTTATGTTGAGGCTTAATAAACTTTCATGTTCTACCAATGTAAAACATGGTAAAAAGAATTGAATCAAATGACATGAAAATTGCCTGTGGGCTAAATTTTCAACTCAAACAGATTCAATAAAACTTTATGAATTTTCATGTTTTACCAATGTAAAACATGCTAAAAAGAATTGAATCAAATGACATGAAAATTGCCTGTGGGCTAAATTTTCAATTCAAGTAGATTCAATAAAACTTTATGATCTTTCACGTTTTACCAATGTAAAACATGCTAAAAAGAATTGAATCAAATGACATGAAAATTGCCTGTGGGCTAAATTTTCAATTCAAGCAGATTCAATAAAACTTTATGATCTTTCACGTTTTACCAATGTAAAACATGCTAAAAAAGAATTGAATCAAATGACATGAAAATTGCCTGTGGGCTAAATTTTCAATTCAAGCAGATTCAACAAAACTTTATGAACTTTCACGTTTTACCAATGTAAAACATGCTAAAAGGAATTGAATCAAATGACATGAAAATTGCCTGTGGGCTAAATTTTCAATTCAACCAGATTCAATAAAACTTTATGAACTTTCACGTTTTACCAATGTAAAACATGCTAAAAAGAATTGAATCAAATGACATAAAAATTGCCTGTGGGCTAAATTTTTAATTCAAACAGATTCAATAACACTTTATGAACTTTCAAGTTTTACCAATGTGAAACATGCTAAAACGAATTGAATCAAATGACATGAAAATTGCCTGTGGGCTAAATTTTCAATTCAAATAGATTCAATAAAACTTTATGATGATGCTAAAAAGATTGAATCAAATGACATGAAAATTGCCTGTGGGCTAAATTTTCAATTCAAACAGATTCAATACAACTTTATGATAAAACTTATTAATTCATAACTCCTGTGGGTAGGTTATGAAATTTTATCCTAATTAATCACATAAATATAATAAAAATTCCTGTGGGATAAAATTTATTATATTCAGTGTAATTAATTACAATTTAATGTCTAAATAATCTTTATGTGATCTTGCCAATCAATATATAATTTTATTTAATTAAAGATGCTGTGGCTACTCTCTAATTAATTAAAATCATATGGATCACTAGACATTATTTTGTTGCACAAACAAACCTTAACCAGAGAGAAAAATAATGTTTACTGAAAGGAGTAAGTCAAAATGACATTTTTATAAACTCCATAAAACTGTAATAATTCTCCAGCAAAATCAAAAGCAGTCAGCATTGCCGAAAATGACTACAAATTGATTGTTCAATTTATAAACTAAACCCGGAGTTTATAAAACAACAAAATAGACCAGCAAACAAGCTATTTTGCTCGCAAGATAAATGGAATTAAAATCAAATTTACATTCCTTAGTCTCACTGTCCCATAATTTATTTAAGACTAATTCTTAAATCAATTACAAAATGAGCTCTAAACAATTTGCAAACAAAACTGCAAATTTGAAATATTATTTATATATATTTATATAAAATTTCATGTGAGCCTCCAAGTTTCTTTATCGACTAATATCTCTGGAAACGGGATAGAACAAGCGTATGTTCCAACAAAAATTACTTTCTTAAATTCCTTATCAACGAAGGTACTTGGAAACCAAGAGTTTTGAGAATAGAAAGAAACGCAGACTTCACAAAGTATACCCGTCAATATTAATTAGAATCTTCGAATATCATTCTCAACAAATATTTAAGAATGCATAAACAACGATGTGGGTATGTTGGTCATCATATCCCCATACATTAACTCTGAAAACATTCTTAAACTTAAATACCTTTTCACGAATTTCCCATAGACCATCGCTATATCAATGTTCATATATGTTCGCATGAGAAGAATATCCACTCTTTTAAAACATATATCATTCCTTTTATCTCCCACCTTTATATTTAAAACTTGACTAATTTCCATGTTTTCATATAATAATATAAAAAAACATAGTGCTTTCAAATTTTTATGAGCATAAATTATGAATGGTTACTTTATGACCCCACATCTAAAGTCACGAATTATTATATGTTCCCAAAAGGCAATCACTATTTTTATAATATTCCATCGTGGATTTTTATTCTCCACTTTCTCACTATATTCAAGGACAGAAAATAAAGGTAGCTTCATTACCGCATATTAGCGTTTGGCTATGATTGGATAAATGTAGGATCTGACAGAATTTAGAAAATAATCTCTGCAACCATTTATAAAAGCAAAAGATCTGATTGGCACCGCTCAGATCAAAACCGTTCGACTAGCTCGAAACCACTTCAAGGAAAGCCAGAAAATTTGAATATATTTGATAGCGGGCAACACATATTCAGTATTACCATCATGAGAGTGATGGTAATAAATGAATGAACAACTTTTTTAGTTCACCGCGTTATGGGGCAACAAGAATTGTTTGAAACAATAAAAAAAAAAAAAAAAAATACATATAAATAAAAGGGTGGGCAAGGTACGATCCACGTTCAATCCCAATACTGGTGAACATATAAACAAATGATGAATCAGCTCACCCTATGATGGCCGGTGGGGTTGCAAGGATACCGTTGAATCAAGGATGCATTTACAAGATTCTGACAACGTAGACAGATTCAAAGAAAATAAAATGAAAAAATTCGTAATGCAACTCGCACTATTTGGCTACAGCCAAAGATAAACAGCGCCTGAGTCATCAGTGCCGACTCTTGTGGATAGAAGAGCCAAACATGACAAAACTGTGAAGAAAACTGCAGCTTCACCGACGTTTAATAATCCGCCACAAATTGTCGCAAGAAAGAAAGAAAAATCAAACGAAGCCTCCAATTTCAAAGAAAGAGACCAAAGCTTACGGAATGCACAAAGAAATACTATTCGACAGGCTGAAACGGCTGAATAAGATTAGGTTTCTTCTTCATTTAAACCCTTTCTTTGCAGCATTGGAAATTCTGGAAGCCTCGCTGAGCGAAATGTTAATAATATAAAATATATTATGGTTCCGGGGGCCGAGCCACCGATTGACGACAGAACTATGTACTAATTAAATATTTAACCTTTTATCATCACATCACAAGCACCATGCCAAGATGCATGCACTGAGGGAGAGAGACAGAGACCCGGTTCGCAGCAGCAGAAGAGGGGAAAGCTCTCAAACGACTAAAATTATTGTAAATTCAGGGCATTTCGCCAAGAGTATAATAAATCATGGACTGTACAAATGCTTGGCAGGTTCACTGTGATAAACTTGAAACAGAGAAGGAACGTGTTAAGGGCATCCAAACCCTCCGGCAAGAGCAGAAAAATACTCAGATATCATCCACAGCAATATAATTTCAGGCTGTAGACAGGTTTTCGGTTGTTAAAAGTGATTAGTCAACCGCAGCGAAGAATTCAACCTACGCTGGGAGACTCGAGAAGGAGGCTAGGATCAGAATGTTTAATAACATAGCGTCGACATTTACTTTTGAACCTAGACTCCATTTCAAAGTATTCGAATCGCACCAAGGCAGAGATAAATAAACTCGCTCTGATACCAAATGTTAGACATTCTACAATTTTAACCATGATTCTGCATGCGGAATAAACTCAAAGAATCATTAAACCTTATTGCCCAGGGATACGAGTTACCTCTAGCCATTGGTGATGTATTAACGCAGGCCGCAGTCCACAAGCTTCTTCTTCAGCACTCCAGCTTCTGTCCAAGCAAAGAACACAAAATTCTGAAGGCACTTCCGAGCTCTGCTATCTCAGCTAGATGGTGTAGAACTGAAGGGGGTTGAGATATGAGCTTGGGGACCAACAGATAAACATATAGCTAAGCTTCCATCAAGCTTCTAAATGCTATGTGTTAGAAAAACCACAAATCAAGGTAGAGATGAGATCAAAGTAATGGACCACTTTAGTAGCTCCCAATTATTAATTTAGTAATTGCAGTTGATTTTCTTAACTTAAGGAAACTACTGCAGTTGGTTTCCATAAGTTAAGAAAAGCTGTAACTCCATAAATCAAGGTAGCTTTTGTGTTAAATTAATGGAGCTTAACAGTTTCTTCAAATATAGAGGGGTACCAATATGATTTATAGTTTTGTGGAAAAATTTTCAAACATGATGCATTTGATAGCTTGTGCAAACACTACTTATTCAACTAGTGGTCCTAACTTATTTCTTATAGAGTTTGTAAGATCGTATGGTTTTCCTAGAAGTATTTTTTCAGATAGAGATACAAGATTTGCAGGCCATTTTTTGATAAATTTGTTGAAGAAGCCAAGAAGTAAATTGGATTTCAGTTCAACATTGAACCCACATAGTAATGGGAAGAAAAAGGTAGTAAAAATGAGCTTGTGGAATATCTTGAGTAGTTTGGTTAATGAGCATCCCAAGAAGTGGGATCAAGAACTTTCTCAGACCAATTTTCCATATAATGATTCAACCAATAGAAGCATGTCAGTGAGCAAACTTTAGATAGTACATAGAATGCATCTCAGAGGAATTTATGAATTATGAAATTTTGGAAAGAAGGAGTCAAGGAGTGTTGATTGCGAATAATTTCTAGCAAGCATGGAAGAATTACAGGATAGAGTTAATAGATAGTTGCAAGAGAATAAGAATGAGTATAATAGAGATAAAATAAAAAAAGAAGCTAGCCACCATTTAAAGTTGGTGACTTAGTGGTGGCATATTTTAGAAAGAAAAGGTTTCCTGTTGGGACATACAATAAATTAAAACTTAAGAAAATTGGTCCATGTAAAATTTCAAGAAAAATCTCTTCTAATTCCTATGAGTTTGAAATCCCAATGGATATTGATAATTCTCTGATTTTCAATGTTATAGATTTATACCCTTTCAAGGAAACAACAAGTGCTATAGAAAATTAACCTCTAAGTGATGAAGATCAAACCAATGGACGGAATAAACAAATACTAAAATAAGTTTTGAAAGATATTGAACTGGTGTTGAATCGAAGGGTAGTGAGGAGAAGCAGAGGTAACGAATAATTTCAGTATTTGGTCAAATTGAAGAACCATCGTGTAAAAGATTCTACTTGGAAAACAAAAACATATATCTCCAAGTATGGCAAAAATGTTGAAGACCCCATGAATATTTTCTTCTTCCCTAGGAGTTTGTTACAGGAGAAACTACCAACGAATCCCATTTTTTACCTTGCTAAGTAAAAGCCCATTTAGTGAAGGAAGTTGGTTTTGTTAATTTTAGTAGATTGTAATATTTTCCTAGTAAATAATCTAGCATGAATCTATATTATTAGAGAGGATATGGTGAGTGTAATTTAGTTGCTATATAAAGGGTAAACTTATCCAAAATAGGAGTTTATTAGATAATTCAACATAACAGATTAATTTGATTGAGTTTGGATACGAGATCTCTATGTAATAAATTTCCCATATAATTGAGAGAGAACAGTTGAGTGTGTGTGTGAGAAAAAAAAGTGAAGAGGCCTAAGAAGACTGAGAGAATGATTGTGCATCCAATACTATAAATTATAATCATACCTCTTTCAAATAATAAACTCTTTGTGACATTATTTGAATGTGTGATTTAGTTGAGTGTAGAGACAGATGGGCTTCCCTATTTTGCATAAGATGGATCGATTATAATAGTGTGAACCAGTCCAAGTTCTAAATTATATTCAAGCTTTAGGGATTGTAGATTAAATTTGCAGTTTGTAATAATCGTTTTCTTCACATCCCCCAATAACCTCACATGAAATGCTTGGAGTTAGAAAACTTTTATAACATTTACCAACGTGTAAATTTCAGGATTACTATTGCATCTTAATTCGTTGATCATTAGATAAACCACCATCATTACATAGAACAATATCTAGCAAATAAATAGTAAGTCACACAACCATTAACTGACATTATTGTAGCATATTATCATAAACTTTCTGATGTAACCTTGAATCATTTCCACACTTCTTTTAATTGATGTTGAGCTTGATGCTGATGTTGAAGTGGAAACACATGAATTGCATAACTCACTACTATTTCTCTTTGAACAGAAGAAAGAAATGACCAGGGACCAAGAGGAGAAACATTTTTACCCTTTGTGGAATACGTAGGAAAATAATAGTTTGACGATGTCAGGTAGTACGACACTGGATGATGTGGAATAAACTTTTATAATATTTATCAACATTTAAATTTTTGGATTACTATTGCATATTACTTCGTTGACCATTAGCTAAACCACCATCATTACATGGAGTAATATTCAGTAAAGAAATAGTAAGTCACACAACCATTACCTGACATTGTTGTAGCATATTATCATAAACTTTTTTATGTAACCTTGAATCATTTCCATGCTTCTTTTAATTGATACCGCGCTGGATGCTGATGCAGAAGTGGAAACATATGAATTGGGCAACTGGCTCCTATCACTCTTTGGACAAAAGAATGAGATGACCAGGGACTAGGAAGAGAAATATTTTTACCCTTTTGTGGAATATGTAGGAAAATAACGATTTTACATTGTCAGGGATTACAAAAGGGGATGACTTGGACGAACGCATTAGTAGATGACGTGGAAAAATGATGTGGAATAGTGACATGGACTCGCTCGCTTGATCTGGCCTGGCTGTATTGCATGTTGGTTGGCATTAATCTTGTGGTGACGTTGAACTTCAACACAACTGTTTGCATGCGTAGTTTTGTAAAATTGTTTACTACTTTGTGAAACACCCCTCCGTCCTCGCCGCCTCCCCTCCCTCCCCCCGCCAATACTGGTTTCAAATTGAAGGGGTGGGATGTCACATTAGGTATCGACTTATGATCCTATGATCAACGACGTTATGATATCGCTCTGCGATGGTTGCCCATTACTTAAATTTCGACAGGCGAAAGCACGATACTTACCACCCGATATAAGTTTATGCTATACGTACCATGATTCGAAGAGATCTATGCACAATTTAACTCTTTGATTTTTAGTTTGTGTCGACCCACTCCTCTGCAAATTTTTTCATTGGCACTTTTAACCTATTATGTTAAGCCTCCATACAGATACATGATAAAAACATTATAAAAGAGATATTTGATGTATTTTTATTTCTATTTTTTTAACCCATACAGTACTTTTTTGTCCTTTTCATTTTTTTTTTTTAATTTTTTCCATTTGAAAAAAAAATACAAAAATCTTATACAAAATAAAGAAGAAAAAATGTGACTACAACAACAAACACTAAAGATATCTTAAAACTACCTAGAAGGTACCGTTCATTCTTCCGTTATTCTATTTCTTGCCACCAAATAATTTGTCCAAATTACATTTGCTTGGATGTTTTGGTTTATCGATAATCAATCATTTCCCTTTCTCACCCATTAATAATCTCATCTTCATTACTACATCTAGAAATTTTTCTATATAAAATATTATAAATAAATATTTTTTTGTTATTAAAGTTATTTTTTTGAAATTTATTAAATATTAAAATAAAAGATAATAAGTAAAAATATTGTTTTAATATAGTTTTTTTAATTAAAAAATAATGTTTTTTTTATCTATATTCATTTTTAATAAATATATATTAATATTAATTTATATATTTATATGAGCCAATTTACATTTATCACACTATGGCTTTAACCAATCTAGATCCATTTTAACTTCGGATCTATCAAGTACCAGGAGGGATCAAATCTCTCGAGGTGCAAACCTTTTTTTGGAGTGAAAAACATGAGGACAGGTTTGTAGATTGAGATACTTGATCCCTCTCTACACTTGATAGATCCAAAATTAAGATGGATCTAGGCTTATTTCAGTCATGCATGGTCAAATAAAATCTAACAAACTTATGTTAATTTTATCAATAATATGTAAATTCATCTAATATTAATATAATCATTTTGAATATTCTAAATATGTCTGAGATTAATTTGGTCATTTTAATTTTAAATTTTCTTAGTTGCCTTAGATTGTTGAGATGATAAATATTGTTAATAACTTTAATGATGAAAAATGATGAAATGAAATTTTTGAATGTAAAGTGACATTGTAATAGTGTTGAATGATAGAAAATGTGAATAATAAGAATACAGTCAATTACAAATAATCTTCATTGTGACTAATCTCAAACTATTTTCGTCTACCATTCTTATTGTCACCCTTGTTACTTTTATTGTCTTTGCATATCGATTATATGAAAAGGATAGGGTAAATCGTAAAGCCTTTAAATCTTTAGCTCTAGCTATTGTAGTGAGCATCATACCTTTTCTCTCTTTCTCTCCAATATTAATAGGTTGAATTACTATAACACAAAAATCAGTGTACATTGTCAATAACTTTTTGTGCTTACACTAAAATCAATGCACAATGTTAATCCAATCACTTTAAAATTAATGTACTATCATACATCCAATTACATCAAATTAGAAATCAACATGTACACTGAAATCAATGCATCTAATGCAATCAATCAAATAATGTTAGAAAACATAATGAACACTGAAATAAATGCATCTAATGCAAGTAATCAAATAGGATTAGAAATCAACATTTACACTCAAATCAATTCATCTAGTGCAAGTAAGAAAATAGGATTATAAACCAACATCTACACTGAAACCAATGCATCTAGTCCAAGAAATCAAATAGGATTAGAAATCACCATCTACATTGAAATTAGTGCATTTAGTGCAAGCAATCAAATAGGATTAGAAATCATCTACATTGAAATCGATTCATCTAGTGCAAGCAATCACATATTTCTAGAAATCACCATCTACAATAAAATCAATGCATTTAGTGCAAGTAATCAAATAGGATTACAAATCATCTACATTGAAATCAATGCATCTAGTGCAAGAAATCAAATATCATTAGAAGTAAACATATAAACTAAAATCAATGCATCTAGTGCAAGCAATCAAATAAGATTAGAAATCACCATCTACATTGAAATTAATGCATCTAGTGCAAGAAATATTATCCCCACCCCTATCCCCACCCCCCCCCAATCTATATCTATATCTACCTCCATATATCATTCTTTGTCTCTCTATATAACCACCCCAAACACACATGCTCACTCACTCCATATCTATCTATCTTTACGTCCCTCCCTCTCTCAATTTGTCTCTCTCTCTTCTTCCCTCTCCTCACTTTCAATATATATCTCTATCTCCCTTCATCTCTCGATATCACCCCCATAAACATACACTTTTTTTTATCCAATCTATCTATCTATCCATCCCCCCTCCTCTCCCTCCCTCTCTCCCTCTTCTCCTTCTCTCCTTCTCCCCTTATTCTATCTCTCTTCCCACCTGCTATCCTCTCAACTTCTCTCTCCATATTCCTTATGACTCCCTCTCTCTCTCTCCACCTTTCTCTCTATATTTCTTTCTTATTACCTCCCTATCTCTCCCCCACCAACTCCATCTCTCTCTCTCTCTCTCTCTCTCTCTCTCTCTCCCCAACTTTCTTACTATATCCCTCCCTATCTCCTCTCTCTTTCTCTCCCTCATTCTCTCCATCTCTCCCTCTTTTTCTCTTTATCTCACCCCCAAACATACACACTCTCTCTCCATCTCTCCCTTGTCACTCCCTCCTTCTCTCCTCCTCTCTCCCTCCCTCTCTTTCCCTCTCTGTCAATTACTCTCTCTCTTACTTCCTCTCTCTCCCATTGCCTCTTATCTCCCTCTCTATTACCCCATCACACACATACACACTCTCTCTTTGAGCTCCAATCCTCTCTCTTCCACCATCATTATCCTCCTCTTTCTCCAGTCATATCTCTCATTCTTCCTCTCTCTCTCTTTCTCTCCTACGCCCCTCTCTCTTCCCCCAGCATTCTCTCTCTCTCTCCAACTATGTCACTATATCCCTATCTCTCTCCTTCTCTCCCCACTTCTCTCTATATATCCTTCTTTGTCTCTTTATCTCACCCCTAAACATACACTCTATCTCTCTCCATGTCTCCCATGCCACTCCCTCTCTCTCCACTTCTCACTCTCTATGTCTTTCTTCTTCCCTCCCTCTATTGCCCTCCAACTTCATCTCTCTATCCCTCCCTCTATCCCCCTCTAGCTCCATCTCTCTATCCCTCCCTCTCTCCTCTTCTCTCTCAAGTCCTCTCTCTCATCCTTCATCTCTCTCCCTTCATCTTCTACCTCCCTCTCTCTTCCCCCATATCCCTCTCTTTGCCCTCAAATCCTCATTATATCTCTCTCTCCCCTTCTCTCTCCCCCCTCCATCTTTGTGTCTCCCTCTCCTTCTCTTACCCTTCTACACCTCTCTTATGCCTCTCTCCCTCTCTCTCTTCATTGCTCCTCTCCCCTCTCATTCAATTTATCTCCATCTCTCCCTTGTTACTCCCCGTATCTCTCCACCTCTATCACTCTATGTCTTTGTTCTTCCCTCCCGTACATATCTAGAGTTAACATATATCATGATATATAAATATATATTATAGTATAGAAAAATAATCTTTTATTAAGCAAGTTATTAAATTTAATATTATAATAATAATAATAACAATAATCTTTTAATATTAGGGTTAATAAAAAATTTTGCATGCTATTAATGATAATTTAGTCCGTGGTATTAACAATTATTTGTCCCATGGTATTAACAATCATTTGTCCCATGGTGTTTGGCCCATAGACTTCCCCTAAATAAAATCTCCTTTTTAAATATAAAGAGGCTTACAAAGTAAATATAAAAAGAGGTTTTATTTATTTACCATACCTCTAGTTTATTTATATTTTTATTTATTTACCATATCTCTAGTTTATTTACATTTTTTTATATTTGCCATACATATGAAGTATATATATATATATATATATATATATATATATATATATATATATATACCATGCCTCTGGTTTATTTATATTTTTATTTATTTACCATACCTCTTTTTTGAGTGTTCATAAACCTCTTTATATTTTAAATGTAGAGTGTTTATACATAATAATAATTAGATTGATTTTTGAATAGCCCAGACATTAGATTAAAAATGTTAAATGTTAAACATTGTGTTGACATTTACGTTTACTTTTACATGTTTATGTATTAAGTGAGATCTACCCCATACTGGGTTGTAGAGCACCTCTAGGTGCAACAAGGAGGGAGAGAGATAAAATCTCTTGAAGTGCAAACCTTTTTGAGAGTGAAAACAAATTTGATTTTTCTAAGTGCTTGGTAGATCCTAATCTAAAAAGAATCTAGATTGGTCATTAACTTTGCATTAATTATCTTCTAATTATAAATATAAATTCAAATTATATTTTTCTATCATTTTACTTATACAGAAAATTGAGTTCTTATTATAAAATAATGAATTACACATTAAATAAATACATACAAAAAAAAATCCCAAAAAATACAAAAATCAAAATTAAAATGCAATGAATTGAAATAGTTAATATATAGTTAATTTATCTCATTCATTTTCCAACTTAAAATGCAATGAATTGAAATAGTTAATATATAGTTAATTTATCTCATTCATTTTCCAACCTTCCCATTATCTCATGCAGCAAACTATTGAATTAATTTCTAAAGTAAAAGCACCTCTAGAGCACATGCTTCATTTAATTTAAAATTTTGTGGAAACAATACCATTGAGTATAGTTTGAATTTGATCTGAATTTTTGATTGAGTCAAAGGGTATACTCTGATGAGCTGATATTCTTGTTTAGTTTCATTTTTCAACGAACTATTTTCACCGTTACCACACATGTTTGTTTAGTTTCATTTTTCCTGGACTCCTTTCCCTGTTTCGAAACGAATGCACCAACCAAATTACTATATTGCAGTATTTTATCTGAATTCTAGTAGGGTTTCTTAAAATGGATTCAATAATTAACATGTACCCTAAGTAGTATTTGTCTAGATTATGAACTGAACGATTCCATTGGATGTATAAATAATATTCATATTCATATCATTGACTTCCACTGTTGAGATCTGGTGCTGAAATATATGGTGTTCTTAGGATACTGTTTGGAGGATTTGACAAGATTGGGTTTGTCGGAACCTTGGGAAAACCCCAAAACAAACATTTCAATATCAATGTTTCCAGCTGGGGAAAAAGAATAAATCAATTCTGAATGAATGTGAAACCCCCATCCAACGTACTCTCCTGTAAAGCTGTCAAATTCGCACAGTGCTATTTTTCAGAGAGTCAGAGTGGGCGGTGTTGGACGGCAGAAAACGGGTTATAGGAAGCTGCCACGTCCACGTGCCACAATAATTATTAGTATTTGTGGCCATCCCGGGACTGTAGGAAGACATTGTGCTTGTCAGCACGAAGTGTAGTTTCAACTGCCGGAATAATGTTGTAGGGGGAATGTTATGGAAGCTGTTTCCAGCCTATCATGAAAGCAGACCTATGATCCAGCAGACCTGGTTATCAAGACGTTGTTTTTGTTTTTTCCTTTTCCAAATGTTTACTAGTGGATTTCTTGTTTGAATTTGGCAAAAAAAAATTATGGCTAAATTTTGATTTGTGTTGTTTAAACTAGTTTTTTTTTACTACATAAATAAATTCAGGATCCTCAAAAACATTGGAGCACTTCGAATCTGAAGAGTTCACTTGTCAAAGTTTTGATTTCAATAAATCATTGGAAGATTCTAATCCATCTAAAAACGTAAAAAATTTCAAAAAAATCACACTTAAAAACTACTCACTCCTATACTACTTATGTTAGCTAATCATATCTATTTGTTATTTCCAGAAATCGAGCTATATAATCATTTTACATAATCAAACACTAACAATATCTATTTTCTATTTCCAAAATTCAAAATAGATAATAATCATCTCACATAATCAAACATGTCATATAATAAAACTCAAAAACATAATAAAAATTAAACCGATATAAATAAAAAAAACCCAAACCATACCACCTACATTCACTTGAATATTACCATGCTATTTATTAAAATATAATATCAGTTTTCAAAACATCCTCCCTTCATGCACTTTTCCTGTTTTAATTGATGGAATATTGCTCTAAGTGGAGGATGTTTTGAAAACGGACGGTAACTTATCATGCTCAGTTTTCATTGCCGTACTGGCAAGTTAAGTTGATATCAGATGGTATTTAAATTGTTTATTTAATGTAAATGTGTTTTGCAGGCCAGATGAATTTCTTTCTTTATATTTTATGAAATCTCTTTTTGGCAAGGAAAGGAAAATATATAATATCGTCAAAAATCTTGCGGACGAGGGCAGCTTTCTAATGTATTTTGATTCGTAAGATTTCATTGTTTTTTAATAAAATGTGTTCTATCCAAAATATCTACCATTTATAAATCATTTTCTTATAATAAAATAATAACTTAATAAATAATAATGGTTTAATGATTTTTTTTTAATCATAATAACATATGATAAATAATAAATATTTTATAGTAATAAAATGATAAATAATAATAGTTTAATGATTTTTTTGTATGATAATGATGAAAGGAGATTTTGGTGGTGAATTAATTTCTCTTTTTCTTTATAAACTTTGATATTAAGGCCTTTGAGTTATGGGTCCATAAACCTATCAGAGGCGTTAACACTGCACTCAGCTTCAAAACTCGAGACCATTCAACATATCGAAACACACAGGATAACATGGGATAATCTGCTCCCAAACACATAGACCGAACTTCAAATATCACACACCCGTGTTCATAAATATCGACGGGTCTGCTCTCCCAGTCTTTCCATAGCGCTGCTCTGATCTCCGAAATGCCGAAGCCCAATCTCTGATTTATGCCATTCATTACTTCTCAAATTTAATGGTCAATGCTAAATCGGCCATCGACGTATCGCTGATTCACAGTCCTTAACCTCCCCAACATCCGATCAACGATCAAACCTTGACTGTTGATCTGGTTCCCGATCTGACGGTAATCATCTTTCCCAATCGCCAAAGCTACTTGATACTCCTCCATCGTTGATCTACTGCTTATTGATGGATTTATGCTAAAACCCTAGTTTCTCTGCCATATACAATTTCACACACGACATAACAATTAAATCGTTTATCTTTAGATCGTCATCGATCCTCGTAGTGATCGATGGTTGATTGATACTACAACACGCATACTCAGACTGTTCAAGAAATACAACACACAGGCATACAATATCAACACTGAACACACTTTTCTATTATATACAGACGATTACAAGCTAAGGCATTTCAGCCTTAGGAACAAGCTCTCTTCTCGACTAAATTGTGAATACTCTATGCTTACACAGTTTTATTTGTTACTCCCTATCATTCTGAACATGTAGGTTCATCAATATATATATAAGGAAGCAATGGATTGGATCACTATGAAGGATCCAATCACATCCTTTCCTCCAATCTCTCAACTAATCTCATACATGGCAGATTACATTTAAATCAAGTCTTCTTGAGACTTATCCATTCCATCATTTAAGCTCTATTTTAAACAGAATTTCCCCTATTTTGCTCAAATGGTCCACGTCCTCCTTCTTCTATACTTTGGATTCCTTGTTCAATGAAAAGTGCTAGATTCTCTTGCATCAAACTCCCGAGGAACAAAAAATTATGACGTTCTGGTCATATGCTTCTCCTTATCCTTAGTGATTATGCCCACTTCTCAATGGAACTGCCTTCATGATCTTCTGTGAGTTGCAACCAACCTCTGCAGTAATAGTCTTCCTCTGCTACATGATACCTCACAAAGCTTTCTGCTATGAGCTTAGTATTTTGGCATCCTTCTAGTTCTCTCTTCTTTGGAACCCCTTGAGCACTCTATGCTCTAGGTTGCTGCAAGTTTTCTCACCTTCCGCTACCGCTATCTATACGACAATAAGATCATAACTCTCTAGTCTCCAACACAACTATACCTCTTCTCCTTCTGCTTGCACTCTTCCTCCTTCTCGCAGGAAATGTTCTTCCCTTTCCCTGCTTTGATACCAAATGATGAAAGGATATTTTGGGGGTAAACCAATTTCCCCTTTCATTTATAAACTTCAATCCTAAGGCCTGTGGGTTATGGGCCCACAAACCTATTGAAAGCGTTAATATTGCGCTCAATATCAAAACTCGAGACCATTCAACATATTAGAACACACAAGATAACACAGGATAATCCACTCCAAAACACATAGGTTGGACTTCAAATATCACACACCCATGTTCATAAATATCGGCGAGTCTACTCTCACAGTCTTTCCACAATGCTGCTCCGATCTCTGAAACGCCGAAGCCCGATCTCCGATCTCCACCATTCATTACTTCTCAAATCTAACGGTCAGCGCTAAATCGGCCATCGATGTATCGCTGTTTGATAGTCTTTAACCTCCTTGATATCCGATCAGCAATCAAATCTTAACCCTCGATCTTGTTCCCAATCTGATGGTCATCATCTTTCCTGATTGGCAAAGCTGCTTGACGGTCCTCCATCGTTGATCTACTGCTTATTAATGGATTTACGCAAAAACCCAAGTTTCTCTGCCATATACCATTTCACGCACGACATAACAATTAAATTGTTTATCTGTAGATAGCCATCGATCCTCGTAGTGGTTGATGGTTCATCAATACTACAACACGCATACTCAAACTGTTCAAGAAATACAACACACAGGCATACAATATCAACATTGAACACACTTTTCTATTATATATAGACGATTACAGGCTAAGGCATTTCAGCCTTACGAATAAGCTTTCCTCTCAACTACATTGTAAATACTCTATGCTTACATAGCTCTATTTGTTACTCCATGTCTCTCTGAACATGCAAGTTCATCAATATATATAAGGAAACATTGGATCGGATCACTGTGAAGGATCCAATCACATCCTTTCCTCAAATCTCTCAACTAATCACATACATGGCAGACTACATTTAAATCAAGTCTTCTCGAAACTTACCAATTCCATCATTTAAGCTCTATTTTAAATAGAATTTCCCGTGTTTTGCTCCGATGGTGCACGTCCTCCTTCTTCTCCGCTTTGGATTTCTCATTCATTGAAGAGTGCGAGCTCCTCCTACATCAGATAATAAAATATAATAAATAATAGTTGTTTTATATCAACAATGATAAGTTAATAGATAGAAGTCAATAATGATTATTCTTGTGGCCCCTTAACAACATAAATATGATAATTTTTCCATTATAACCTAAGAACCAACACAAGTTTATAAAAGGGGTGAAGATATGGGACACTCGCTTATGTATAAGATAAATTTAATATTGACACTTTTGATTGAGTATTTGTCACAAAATTTATGAAAACAAAATATGGTAATGATATTATTTTCTCTAGTCATAACTCAAGTCATCAAGTAACAAATAGGTCAAGGAGTTATCTCCATTCAATTGCTAATTCAGAGTAGTCGCCAACATTGAAGGCTCTTGTGTAGGAGGATGATCCATCACAACCACTAGGTGCTATGGGAAACCTTTCTATGTGTGGCAATAAAATGGAATGAGATAAAGCATAAGAGAAGCATCAATAAATTAACAATTTGGAAGATATGGAATTCAAGGGTTAAAATGAAAACCCGAAGCCTCTGGGTGAGGAGTCATATTCCTTCTATCAAGTATTTAAATTTTTCTTTCCCAGCTTGTATGGAGAACTAGAAGGTCTAGTGATTAAGGTTTGTCAATTACCTAGTTGTGTTCTTATTTAATTATTAGCCTTGTATTTTTCTATCCATGTGTCAACATCTATAAGGCTTATTCGTACTTGATTATTTTTCTTCTTTCCAAATAGAGTAAGCAAGGTAGTATGTGTCTATGGTTCACCTAACCATTTCTTACATGTTCACCCACATTATTTTAAAAGAGTTTGTTGATTTCTTTTACTAGGTTTCTAAGTGCTAAAATCTCATGCTAAATATGTTTGTCTAAATTTTATTGTATAAAATTGTCAGACACCCAATTTGTAGCTGTATGATAAGAATTATAGGAAGTTCTTATCTCTTATGATGTCTATCTATTACAAGATTGAAGGGAAGTGTTCTCCCCTTATTCAGGTACTTGAAAGGTGACCTCACTATTACTTTTTTCTCATAACCAAACAAGAGATGCCTAAAATTTTCTATAAAGAAAGTGTTAGGGCACAAATCTTAGCTCTTTTAGGGATGTACTCAAACAAACTCCATCACATGCATCAGTTATTTATTTTGTTCAATTTTTTAGAGGTGCAAGCAATAGGTAGAGTCCCAAGATAATGTGAAACCACATGGAGATAATTTTTATCAAAGCAACAAAAAAATGAAAACAACTCGATGTCAATAGAGTTGCCAATATTTATAGATATTTTCATGAACTAGAAAATCATGTGCAACGTATTTATAGTGGTGTTGAACTAGAGGTAATATAATAGTTGTAAGCTGTTTTTCCTAATTCTTTGCCATTCTTCATGCCTAAAATGTTTTTTTTTTGCAAAAAGTCATAGCTTTTGCATTCTTTACTTCAATTACATTAATTTCCGCATGATGATTAAACCACATGAAAAAAGATTATATGAAATTTAAATGAAAAGAAAAGGGTCCTATCACTAGAGCTCTCTGCAAAAAAGCACAACTTCATGTTAGTGATGATAGTGATTATGTTAAACTTGACGAACATGTTCATGATATCCATAGTGTTAGTCATGTTGAAATCGAGGTTAGTGCTATGAACAGACACGCAAGTAAGTACTATTCAAGTAAGTAATGGTGTTTCTTTTTGTAAACAAGGAGGGCTACTGAGCAGCAAGTCCCTGCCTTGAGTGAGTGCAAAACATATGAGAAAGACATAACAATTGTTGGGATTTGTAAAAGACATAACAATTGCTGGGATTTGTAGGATAAGCAGAGACATAAGTCCAGATAGCATTTTTTACATTGATTTTTATTAAATGAGGGCTTATAGTATGACAGTAAACATGCGCACCTGTTCATAGTTTGGTTCCCTATCAAAGATTTTATTTAAAGTAGACTAAATTTCCTTGTCTCGTAAAGCGAGATGCTAATAATCCATTTACGAGATGAACCCATGTTAACTCAGCTTAGTTATTGTCCACGGGCTTTTAAGTGGCATAAATCGAGTCCATATTCAAAGATTACATCGTGAAATAGATGATCTTAACAACTTTGGATACTTTGACTCCTCAGAGGCATTACCACGTATCTCTCATGCTAAACGCGAACAACCACGTATCTCTCATGCTGAACACGAACCTGCATGCATACCAAATGCCTTATTCTGGCATAAAGAAATCATTTCGTAGCGGGCGGTGGAACAAAGGTTAGCTTGGCTATCAGCGACGTCCATTAACTATTGGCTCCAATGTCCATTACCAGCTAGCTCCCGACTGTAAAAACCTATCTAATGGAGCAATCCCTTATCTCTCTCGAATATGCTAACTAGTTCTAGCTTCAATTCTTTTGCTCGTGGTCTATATGAAGACCTTGAACCAGCAGCGGCCATCTCACAAAGTACCAGCGGTATACCAAACAGTCTGGCATTTCAGGTGCAAAATCAAAGCGAGTAGTTCCACCAGATGCAGCAAGTTCCAAAAGCAGGAGCAAGGCCACCACAGAGGTTACAGACGCTGGGACAGAAGCAAAGGTAGCTCGTAAAGTAAGACTTCCATGGATGACACAGAGCTGCTCTAATTAATCTGCAAGTTCCCCATACTGTATTTGATTTCTGACATTTCCACCAGATATTAATATTTTTAGTTGTTATCCCTAGTCTCAAGTTCGGTCTAGGCACAAAGTGAAAATAAGTTTATTGGACAATATTCAAACTTCATCTAAATTGAAATGTGTATTCTGCAACTTATGAAGAAATGTGTATTCGATGTCTCTTTTGTTTACCCATTGGCAACAGGCGGTCTGTCGCATGTAAAATTTGTAAATTTTCTTATCCAGAAAGCAATCGGAGCATTGACATTGGTATAATAGTGTTTTTTGGATTCCATTGGTATAAAAAAAATGGAGATTTTAGCTATTTGTAAATTTTTATTAGTGTAATATATAAGTTGAATGGGGGGTAATATTAATTTTACACCAGTTAGCATGGCAGCATAAACACGACGTTTACAACCATTAGCATGGCAGAATAGACAAGTGCAGGTGTGCTTACAACAAAAGGCTTTTGAAGAAGCATTTAGGTCAACTACTCGCGCTGCTGGTGATGGTAGTAGTTCAGATACTAGGTATAAATCTCAATCTGGAGAAGTAATGTAGTCAACCGCCTTAGCTTCTAGCTCAAATTCCTTCACGATTGATCGTAGAGCTGATTTGCTAAAGCCTTTCTCTGAAGCCAAAGGTTTATGAGAGTTTTCCGGGAACGAACAAAGCAGTCTCACTTTATAGTTTCTAGTTGACGCATTATAATTCACACTTTATGATTAACAATTCACAGTTTGTGATTCATTATTCGATGTTCAATGTTTGTTATTTTCTATTTTCCACTTGAATCAGAAGCCTAATGCCTCTTGTAGCAAAAGGAAAAGGACAGAAGCTGGAAATGTTGCTGGAAGACAGGTATTACTCTTCATGAATCATTAGCTTATAATATTATCTTTTATATATAAAAAAGATGAGCATACCTTGATTGTGATAACAGATAAAATGTGAACAGAATTGAAAAGAAAGAGATGTAGCTCTCAGGTGTGGCCTGCACCTGGGGACTACACTCACAAAACTTGAGAGATCACTCTCGTCCACTCTATTCCACAATCAATCAAAGATTACATCATTAAATACAATACTAGGAAATAGGAAGTTGCACCCAAACCCCATAACTATAGGAACTAATCCTAAACTAGGGAGAAAGTTACAACAATGTAACTATTTTCTCCATTAATATCAAAATAATATTAATTATTCTCAACTCCCCCCCTTAATGGAGAAAGGGTTCTCCTGGACTCCTAGCATCTTTCTAAACAATTCAAATTTCACTCGTGCAAGGGGCTTTGTAAAAATATCAGCCACATTGTCACAAGTTTTACAATATTCAACAGCAATTTCTTTTGACTGTATTTTCTCTCTAACAAAATGGAACTGAGTGTCTATATGTTTGGTGTTTTTGTGAAACACTGGATTGTATGCTAATTTGATGGTGCTCTGGTTGTCGCTTTTGATAGAAGTGGGTGAACCTTCTGTTCTTTTCCTGCATCTTTGAGAAGTCTCCTCAACCAGATCGCTTCACATGTTGCTGCACACAATGCTTGATACTCAGCTTCACATGACGACAAGGCTAAAGTACTCTGTTTCTTGCTGCTCCATGCTATGACCCCGAAACCTATGTTGAATGCATAACCTGTGATGGACCTCCGATCATCCAGGTTACCTACCCAGTCTGAGTTTGAAAAACCTGCTAGAGTAACATCAGATACATCAGTGTATAAAATACCAAAATGAACAGTACCACAAAGATACCTCAACACGCTTTTTGCTGCTATCCAATGACTCTCTCGCGGTTTCGACATGAATTGGCTCAACACACTAACTGAGTATGCCAAGTCAGGTCTGGTTGTTGTAAGATATATCAGGCTGCCAACCAGCTGTCTGTACATTGTGGCATCTACCTCCTTAGTGCCATCGTCACTGCTCAATTTCAGATTTTGCTGCAAAGGTGTCGCTGCTGATCTACACTGATCCATCCCAAACTTTTCCAACAGATTTCTAGCATACTTCCCTTGGGTAAGAAAAGTTTGCCCAATATCTCTGAATACTTCTAATCCCAGACAATAGTTAAGGCTTCCTATATTTTTCATCTCAAAGACTTGTGCCATGAGCCTTTTGATTCCTCTGATTAATTCATCTGCATTTCCTATTAGAATCATATCATCCACATATAGAGAAATCAAAATAATCTGCCCCTGATTATTGTACTTGGTATACAAATTTGGGTCATTTAAGCTTCTATGGAAACCATGCTCTATAAATAAAGAATCAACCTTTTCATACCAAGACCTGGGAGCTTGCTTTAAACCATATAAAGCCTTTTTCAACCTACAAACAAGTTGTTCCTGCCCCTGCTTTACAAATCCTTCTGGTTGTACTAAGTAAATTTCTTCTTTTAAATCACCATTTAAAAATTCAGATTTAACATCTAGTTGGTGTAATTCCCAATTACATTTAGTAGCTAAAGCAATAAGTAATCTAATTGTATTTAGCTTTGCTACAGGTGCAAAAGTATCATCAAAATCAATACCTTCCTGCTGTGAGTATCCTTTTGCAACCAACCTAGCTTTTAACTTATCTATACTTCCATCTGCATTAATTTTGGGTTTAAATAGCCATTTACTTCCTATAGGTGTTTTGTTTTTAGGTAGCTCTACTAATTCCCAAGTATTATTTCTAAGAATTGATTCCATCTCCTCATTCATTGCAGCTCTCCATTCCTCAAATTAACTAGCTTCTTTATAATTAGAGGGCTCTATAATGTTCAAAAACTTTGACATCAATGCATAGTTTCTCAACTTCAATGGTAATTGAGTCTTCGTACCTGACCTCCTTGGTAGGGGACTTGCCTCAAATTTATTTTCTTCTACCATAACTAGGCCTGCTTTTTCATCTTCTTGCTGTTCTTCTTCATTCTCTTCTTTCTGCTCCTGTTCCTGCTCCCTTTCATCCTCGCTGCTTTCCTCCAACAGCAATGGAATGTGCCAATCATCTCTAACATCAGCTTTCCTTTCTTGTACCTATTCATGAAAGACTACATCTCTACTTGCAAATGTCTTACGAGACTTAGGATTGAACAGTTTGTATGCTTTAAACTCTGTACCATAACCAACAAGGATACATTTTACTGCCTTAGGGTCTAGTTTCTTTCTATCAGCTTTGGGTACATGTGCAAATGCCTTTGACCCAAAGACTCTTAAATGGTTTACTGCTAGTTTAACTCCATGTAAGGCTTCAAAAGGGGTTTTGAAGCCAAGAAACGTAGTAGGACTTCTATTTTTCAAATATACAGCAGTATTTATCGCTTCTGCCCAAAAAATATTAGATAGACCTTTACCTTGCAACATGCTCCTTGCGCACTCTACCAAGGTTCTGTTTTTACGCTCTGCAACACTGTTTTGCTGTGGTGTGTGCGGTACTGTATACTGCTGAACAATCCCGTGAGATTTGCAGTATTTCATGAATTCCTTTAATTTGTATTCTCCTCGTTGATCAGATCGGAGAATTTTAATACTTTTTCCAAACTGTTTTTCCACCAGGGTTTTGAAATCTATAAAACATTGGAAAGTCTGAATTTTCTTGTTTAAAAAATAAACTCATGAATACCTAGTGCAGTCATCAGTAAACAACAAAAAATAGTATGCTCCTCCTAGTGACCTTGTCTGCATGGGACCACATACATCAGTGTGCACTAGCTCTAAGATTTTTGTTTGCCTCCTCCTATCATGCACAGGGAACTGTTCTCTGTACATCTTTCCTAAGGCACAACCATCACAGCTTAACTGAATGTTACGAAATATGGGGAGACCTTCGACCATACCCTTCTTTTGTAACAACATGAGATCTTGCATATTCAGATGACCAAACCTCTGATGCCAGAGTTGTTCAGCTGTCGACTCTCCTACAACCATGGCTTGCTTTGATATACTTTTTGCATCCAATCTGTATAGGCTTCAAACTCTCATGCCTGTTGCAACAATTTCATTCCTGCAATCCTTTATCACACAGTGAGTCTTGAAGAATTCGACATGCATATCTTGATCAGCCATCATGGATACAGATATCAGGTTTTTCTTTATTCCAGGTACATATAAAACATTTGAAAGGTGACTAATCTTTCCATTTGGTAACTTAACTGAAATCACCCCATGACCTTTAATCTGATATCCATTATCATCCCCTAGATATATTTTTGATCCATTTATAATTTCTTCAAGACTATAAAAAAATTCCTTATTACCTATCATGTGAGAGGATGCTCCGGAATCGACATACCAGATGTCATCTTCATTCGATGCTGAAAGGGCACAGTCGACTGTGAACAGTCGAAATTCATGACTGAAGTCTTCTTCTTCAACAAAATATCCTCTGTGTTTTGGATTTACCTGTCTCCTCCTTGCCTCATCAGCCTGCTTCTTATAATAACAATCTCTCTGTATATGACCCTTCTTTCCACAATAAAAGCATTTCTTTTCAGAATGATTTGCAAGAATACCTTTATGAAAGTGATGTTTATGTGTTGTTCCTCCTTTCTGGACTGATTGCTGCTGTGACTGCTTCCCTTTAGATAGTCGTCATTTTGCCACCAGCGCAAGATCGTCACTTTGGGGGTTCAGATTCAAGTTCTGCCGTCGCTCTTCCTCTTGCTGCAAGATCGCAGTGAGATCATCAAATGTGGGTGTTTTCTCCCTTGCCGAGACTCCAGTGATGAAGGTTTGGAAATCATCGCGCATCCCATTCATTGAAATTGCAACAAGATCTTCATCAGCCACCACCACTCCAATGGCCCCCAATCCGTCTTTAACATCCTTAATTCGGGCGACAAATGCAGTAGCAGACTCCCTTTCATCCATCCTCATTGAAAATAGCTTGCTTTTCAGAGCCAAAACTCTGTTTGCATTCTGGGTCTCATACAGACTTTTGATTTTCGTCCAAATCTCTGCGGACGTTTTACAGTCTCTGATGTGTGCAATGACATTGTCTTTCACAGACATCTTCAACAGGACTTTGGCCTTGTTTTCTCGTTTTTCCCAGTCTTCCTTCTGTGTGGTTGCAGTCGGCTTCTGCTCATCGCCTGTCACTATAGTCCAGGCATTCGCACCTTCGAGCAGGGTCTGGATCTTAAACTTCCAATTCGTGAAGTTAGACCCATTGAGTTTACCAGATTCGTTAAGGTAAGATTCCATCGTATTACTCATTGTGAATCTACTTAACAATAACAAGATACAATACCTGACAGATGGATCTGTCACCTCTGCCACCGATCTACAGTGTCTGGCATTCCCGCTCCAATGAGCAAATTCGACATTTTCAACACAGCCGAAACAATGATCTGATCACAATTGATCCGATCCACCTCTCCCGGATTGATCTGCCACTTCGCTGATCCTGCTCTCCCTGCAGATCGCCAAACGAAGTCGAGGTTTCCTGCAGATCTCCTCTGGCGCTTTCCCGATCTGTCTCTCCTGGACGGATCTGCAACTCCGCCGATCTGCACCGTTTGCAAACCGCCAAACGAAGTTCACACTATTCACAGATCCCCTTGGCGCTACCCCGAGCGAAAAATCCGCGCTAATTGAAAATCGGTGCGAGTATTTTAATTGGCGCGACTTTCCCGGTAAAATCCCGCGCTAATCGGGCTTTCTGGCGCTTTGGCGCGATTTATCCCTTAAAATCCGCGCTAATCGGGCTTCTGGCGCGACTGTCAGCGCAAAATCCGTGCTAATCGGCCTTTCCACTCAGAAAAAAAAAAGTTTCCGAGTCTGAGCCAGGTGTTCTGCAGTCCACCTGCTCAATTGAGCACAGAGCTCTTGTCTACACACAGCCACACAGGCACTTCAAGCCACACAGGCTATTCCAACCACACAGGCAATTCCACCACACAGGTGACAAAAGATCAGGCTCACTCAATCTGAGCTCTAATACCAAGATAAAATGTGAACAAAATTGAAAAGAAAGAGATGTAGCTCTCAGGTGTGGCCTGTACCTGGGGACTACACTCACAAAACTTGAGAGATCACTCTCGTCCACTCTATTCCACAATCAATCAAAGATTACATCATTAAATACAATACTAGGAAATAGGAAGTTGCACCCAAACCACATAACTATAGGAACTAATCCTAAACTAGGGAGAAAGTTACAACAATGTAACTATTTTCTCCATTAATATCAAAATAATATTAATTATTCTCAACTATAACTCAATGCCTCTAGCAGCAAAAGAATGCCTCTGCAAAAAAAATCTTGCAAAAAAAGAGCCTGCAATGAAGATAGGGGTGCTGAAGCTTGCAACAATGCCTCCAGCAACAGAAGAATGCCTCTGCAAAAAAGAGCCTACAACAAAGACTGTAACAAAGATTACAACAAACTTGCAAATATTACAAAGATAAGCATGCAATAGATTTTCTAATTAGAATCTGGAATCTACCAGAGCTTTTGTGACATTTATTAGCTGCTGCAATCTGCCATCAACTTGCATGCATGGCAAAAGCGGTTCTGTTATTGAAGCCATCAACTTCCATGCATCAGCTTGCCATCAACTTGCAGGCATGGCAGAAGCGGTTCCTGTTATTGAAGCCATCAATTTCCACGCATGTCAGAAGCTGTCCTGTTATTGAAGCCATCCTGTTATTGAATTGTGGCATCACCGCCCGTCGTCCAAGCGGGTCCTGTTATTGAAGCCATCAACTCCCACGCAGGTCGGAAGCTGTCCTGTTATCAAGATGCCATCACCGCCCGTATGCTCGACAACTGATAACAACATGCACCACCCCTGGCATGCACCAGCTGCCAACTTCAACCATTGGCACCTCAACAACAACATGCATGCACCACCTGTAACCTACAACTTGGGAACTTGCTTTAGCTTATATCCATTATAGCATTTAATATCTGTTAAACTGTGAAACTAATGCTAGCATTAGTTTACACAGTGAAACATGTTTCCGAAATAGATTTCCAAATAAGTTCATATAATATGCTTTTGGCCTCTCCGCCTCGGGAAGAGGCCAAATAATATGGTGAAACGATATGCGACTAAAAAGTTTAGTTATAAGTGATCGGAGTAATAATAAGCAGGTTAAATTAATTACTTAACATCGCTAACTGATTACTATAGTCCCTGGCCATTGCCAGATGGCAGGGACTAATAAGGCTAATCATTACTTGTGTGATTGAAACTGGTTAGAATAGTAGTGAAGTGTAATTAGTTAGTACATATAGCTTACGAAAATAAGGGTTGTTTCTAATGATGGAGAAGTTCTAATAATATGATGTTGTTTATTTCTAATGATCTTCATTGTCATTGCTCATACAATAATATATTGATTTTCTTTTATGTGCGTTTGGAAATATGCTCAATATAATTAAAATATAATTTTTGTTGAAACATTTTTCGTATCTCAATATAATGTGTATTTTTTCTTGTTTTTGGAGAAATGTAATGATAAACTCCAAGAAGGATATCAAGTTAGGGTGTTGGATGGTGTTGTTCAGGGCATTGGGTATATTCACTCACTATCTATTATACATGGATTCAAATTGAAAGGAACAGGAGATGAGGAGATGCAAATGTAAATATTTTAAATGTCACAAGTAACATAACTCTTAGTTATGAAGACACAAAAAAAACTAAAATAAGTACCCTTCACCTGATGTCCACTAAAATATTTGCAAAAAATGACATATTCATGTTTCTCATGTACTACGTGTTACACAACTTGGTCCACTATGCAATAGTTTGTATGTGTTCATGTATCTTTATCATGGTGAATTTCCATGAGTTGGAAAATCTTGTATTTTGATATATATATATATACATATATACATACATATATATATATATATATATATATATATATATATATATATATATATATATATATATATATATATGATATTACAATTCATCAAAATTACATTATGTTTTTTAATTGCAGATTAATTTGTTAGTTTATCATGATGTTGAACCAATCTTTCAACTTTTTATCATGTTGTCTAAATGTAATATTTTTATTTTCTTTTATGTTTTAATTAAATTTTAATATTTTTATTTCTAATTATACAATTTATGGTATTCAATAAATGATTCATATCATATAAATGAAAATATACTACTAATTGACAATAATCAATGAATACAAGTACTAAATATACTACAAATTGATGGAAATTAATGATTATAATGACTAAATAAACCACTACCATGGCTAAAAAAATGACCAATTAACAACAATCAATTTGTTAATAAATGACTAAATATACTACCAAATTGATCAATCAAAATAAGAAATAATTGACTAAAATTGGGTTAGTCATAGATTTTGTTAATTTATTGATGACCAACAATAAACTAATAATCGTTGCGTGAGCAAACTAGGTCATTTATATGCAATTTTTAGTAGTTTGTACTACTAGAATGATTTTGATGTCGATTTTATTTTTAGTTTACCAATATTATAAAGAAAATTTATTAGATTCTTTAGTAGCATTTGCACTCTTATTGTATATATTTAAGGAAAGAAAACAACCATTCAAATGGACTATAGTAAGTGACCAAATTTTTATATAGTTGAAAGAAAATATAGTAGAACAACATGGCTTAGAAATTTTTAATTAAAAAATCATATTGAGACAGATGCAAGTGGAGCCAAGAAGGAAGACCGATTTCCTATTTTAGTGAAAAATAATGAAGAAAAATAAAAATATTATGTTGATGATGAATAATTTTATACCATAGTTAAATCCTTACAAAAATGGACACATTATCTCATGCCCAATGAGTTTTGTATAGTGACAATCATGCTTTGTAGTTTATTAGCAATGAACAAAAATATAATTGAAGGGATGCTAAGTGGGTAAATGTTTTGCAAAATTTTACATTTGTAGTTAAGAACGCAAATGGTACATCAAAACAAGATACTTGATGCATTATGTAGAATTAATTTAGTTGTAGATGAATTTCTATCTAATGTTTTGGGGTTTCATGAGCTAAAAGAGATGTATATAGATGATGCATATTTTAAGGATGCATATGCAGCATGTGAAAATCCAATTAGTATGAATATAACTTAGTGCTTGAGTTGTATAATTCAAGAAGGATTATTTTTCAATGATAGCAGGATGTTCATACCAATTAATACAAGAAGAGCATAGTGGAGGACTATCAAGATACTTTGTTAAATGCTTCTTCTGTTTGGCTAATTATACAAGTTGAAATGAAAAAGGTTTGTTGAAAGCTGTAGATTATGTTAGCATGCTAAAGGAAGAAGCCAAAACACAAGCTTATGTTAAACATTGTCAATTCCAACTGGACTATGGGACTCTATAAGTATGGATTTTGTTCAATGGTTACTTCAAACTAAGAGAGGTATTTTTGTGGACAATTTTTCAAACATGATACATTTGATAGTTTGTACAAACACTACTTATGCAAATAGTGTTCCTAACTTATTATTTATAGAGAATGTAAGAATGTATGGTTTGCCTATATGTATTTTTTCAGATAGAGATACAACACTTGCAGGCCAAATTTTGAGAAATTTGTGGAAGAAACTAAGCAGTAAATTAAGTTTTAGTTCAAAATTCAACCTAGATAGTAATGGGATGAAAAAGGTGGTAAAACCGATCTTGTGAAATATCTTGAGTAGCTTGGTGAATGAGCATCCCAAGAAGTGGGATCAAGAACTTGCTCAAGCTAGTTTTCCATGCAATGATTCACCCAATAGAAGCATATCAGTGAGCTAATTTTAGGTAGTATATACAATGCATCTGAGATGAATTTATGAACTAAGAAATTTGGGAAAGAAGGAATGAAGGAGTGTTGATGGTGAATAATTTCTAGCAAGCATGGAAGAATTACATGAAAGAGTTAAGTGATAGTTGCAAGAGAATAATATTAGTATAATAGAGATAACACCAAAAACGTAGTTAGCAGCCCTTTGAAGTTGGTGACTTAGTCATGGTATATTTTAGATAGGAAAGGTTTCCTATTGGGACATACAATAAATTAAAACTTAAGAAAATTGGTCCATGTAAGATTTCAAGAAAATTCTCTTCTAATGCTTATGAGTTTGAACTCACAAGCGGTATTGACATTTCTCCAATTTTCAATGTTATATATTTATACGCTTTCAAGGAAACAATAAGTGATATAGAAAATGAACCTATAGGTGATGAAGACCATACAACTCGATGAAATAAACAATTACTAAAATATTTTTAGAAAGAGATTGAACTAGTGTTGGATGGAAGGGTAGCCAAGAGAACGAAAGGGAAATAATATTTTTAGTATTTGGTAAAATGGAAGAACCATCTAGTAGAAGATTTTACTTGGAAAATAAAAGAAATATATCTAAGTATGGAAGAAATGTTGAAGAATTCATTCGTAGTTTTTTCTTCCCCGAAAGGTTGTTACAGGAGCATCTACCTATGAAACCCATTTTTGACCTTTCTAATTCAAAGCCCATCTAGTGAAGGAAGTTGGTTTCACTAATTTTACTAAGTTGTAATATTTTCCTGGTAAATAATCTAGCATGAATCTATATTAAGGATATGATGAGTGCCATTTAGTTTCTATATAAAGTATAAATTTATCCAAATCAGGAATTTGTTAGATAATTCAAAATAACAGATTGAATTTGTTGAGTTTTGATATGAGATATCTAAGTAATAAATTTCACATCTAATTCAGAGAGAAATAGTTGAGTCCGTGAGTGATAAAACTATGTGAAAAGGTCTAAGAAGACCAAGAGGATGATTGTGCATGCAATAATGTAAATTATAATCACACCTATTTTAAATAATATATCTATTTATAAATTATTTGTTACACTATTTGAATGTGTGATGTAGTTGCGTGTAGAGACGGATTGACTTCCTTAATTTTCACAATATGGATAGGTTATTCTAGTGTTAACTAATCCATGTTCTAAATTAGGTTCATGTTTTAGGAATTGTAGATTACATTCCTAGTTTGTAGTCATCGATTTCGTCATATCACTCGATATACTCACATGAAAATTTTTTGAGTTAGAATTTTTTATTGCATTTACCAACATGTAACTTTTTGGATTACTATTACATCTTAATTCGATGACCATTACATAAACCACCATCATTACATAGAGTAATATTTAGTAAAGAAATAGCTAGTCACATAACCATTAATTGACATTATTGTAGCACATTATCATAAACTTCCTAGTGTAACCTTGCATCATTTTCATGCTTATTTTAACTAAGTTAATTAAGAACATGCTTCAAAATATAACTTTCATGTCATGCAAGGAATAAACATGATGAAACTTGAAAAATAGGAAATCACATCATTGAACATCAATATACTATGAAAACTCCATAGGGTTAAAACAAAAAAACATTCAATTTTATTTTTAAATGCTCATTTGGGTATTCACCCCTCACTCAATAGATTTTAATGGAGTCCATCCCTTAACCATTATCATAAGTATTACAAAGAAATATCATTTAAATACAACATATCTAGTTATAAGCTATTACAATCACCATGATATCATTTGCCCATAAATCCTTAATCTTTATATCTTTGTGGCAAGGTTGTTTCCATTAGTGGATTATCTTACAATTGACATTCCTTCAACCTACATAGACCACTAGTCTATTTCCTACCATAATGATAGGCATGATCTATCTTTTGCATAAGTCACAGTCTTTTCTACAACTACTACTGTCTGCAAAATTTTGTATCATGATTAGATTAAACAATAATCAAGCCAATAATAATATTTATCATTGATGATTCAACATCTATTCATGTGCATTCATAAAAAAATAAACATATTATCATTCCATTCCTTCTTTAACACCATTTTACACGCATTAGTAACAAACATATCACTATCAAGCATGTCCATAGATAAATACCACATTAACTATTACTTCCCTCACATAATTACACACTTCTTTCTAAAGACAAATCCACTAGAGCTGTCTAGATTGTTTTAAAGGAGATCTAACACATTAGCTATGTTTTTTTAGAAAAATACTTTGTATTTTCACAACAGTTGTTATTCCTGCATGCGGTTACATAATATTTTCTCAAAAAGAGATCTAACATAATCTTGCATGGAAATGCACCATCTTTCCAACAAAACGCTAACATAATATTGTGTGCAAATGCATAATCGTTCCTAAAGAGAAGTTAACATAATAGTCATTCTTCTCATGCATGCAATTTCTCCTCAGCAAATCTATCTCAATAGTTTCTTTCCATAGATATAAAATTATTTTCTTTCCAAGGAATCTATCTCAATCGAAAATTATTTGTGTGCATGCAACACATATTTTCTTCTCTAGAACTACCATACTTAACTATTCTTTTATATAAACAAATACATTCCTTTTTCAAAAAGGAAATTCACACAACAACTAATGTTACTATGCATAAAGATTCTTATTCTTTTCACATTAGCTATAGTTTTTTCTATGTGTAAAGACACTATTTCTTTTCAAGATGTCTAACACAATAGTCACTCCTTCCTGCACATATTTTCTTCTAGCTTTCTACCCATTATTTCCATGCAACTTTTTCTAATTAAAATGACATACTTTCTTTATGTTTTTGTGTAAACTTCACACACATTCCTTTCAATAAATAGCCTCACTTCTTTTCTTGTATGTGCAGGGTTCATAAGGATTCTACTTCAAGAAGCTATCATGGATACTTTATATTTTTATGCGTAAGGTTAATGTGTAATTTTCTCATGAAAATGACGTAGATTATTTATTTATTTTCCGCATAGAAGCCAAGAAAGATTTCTGAGGAATGCACAACATATATTTTCAAGAAAATAAATATACTTCATCTAGGATCATGCACACAAGAACCATTGATGATTTCCAAGAATATTAACACAATTTAAAACATGCAAACACATGTTTTATTTTCCAAGGGAATCTAACTAAATCTTGCATGCAAAACCATATTTCTTTCTCAATAAATACAACACTGATACTTTTGTGCATATATATACACATATTCTTTCCAATAACACTAACTCATTAGCTATTCTTTTCATGCATGCAAGAACACATACTTCTTTTTTAGTAACTAATTTATTTCCTCCCCTGGATGAAAAATAAAATATAATAGATATTATTCTTAAGCACATAAGCACATATTCATTTCAAGAGTACAATGATTCTTTTTAGGAATCTAATGGATAGGCATCATGTGAATACCTCTGATAATATTTTAAATGAAATAACTTAGTCTCTTTATCTTTTCATAAACAAAGTTTACATGCATTTGTTTTCCATGGGTTCTTAATCTTCTTTTATGCAGGGTTTGATGCATTCTTTTCAAGAACTAAAATACAGAATAGCTATTTGTATTGCATGTAAACTTATATTTTTCCTTTTCAACAAATCAACACAATACTATTATTTTTTACATCCAAATATCTACAAGATATATAACAAAATAATCTCATGCATTCATATCCATAATCTTTTCTAAAATAAATTTTCTATAATAGATATAAATCTCATGCATGCGAAAATTATTATCTAACAGAAATCTAATATAATATATATTAGATCTATTAATCTCATGCATATGAAAATTCTTTTCTAATATAAATATAATATAATAGGTATTAATTCTACTAATCTCATGCATATGCAAATTCTTTTCTAGCAGATTTCCTAGTACCTATTATTTTCTGCATACACATTCTATCGAGACAAACTAGTCGATATAAGTGCACACATAAACACCTTCATTTTCTTCTAGGAATTTACAAAATATATTCTTATTCTTTTCAAGAAATGAACTTGGTTACTTATCTTTTGAACACGCTTTATTCTCTAAACATAGACTTCAAAACATTCACTCATTGCCAGTATTGCCACTTACATTTATCACAAAGCTGTCGTTAATGTCTCCACTACTGAATCTTCACTCTGTGGATATACAATTCAACGAATATGGTGAAGGAGAGAAATTTGTTTATTAGCATACCTTCCATCAACTTTCCCTGCTTTCAAAGGAATCAAAATTAAGCCTCCAAGATGGCGTCACTGTGACCAAGGAAATGTAACTGAAATTGAATTTTGTTTTGGAATGAATTCTTAAATGGTTAATTATATAATATATTAATAATATTTGTATTATTTCCATATGTAACTACGCGTTTTTTTGGGTTTTTATCACCAAAAAATAATCACCTATCCATTTCTAGCTAGGCATATTGAAATACACCATGTAGGATTAATTTTACGATAGTAAAATCACTTTCAACATGGGAAATAATTTAGTAAACCATTTTTATTAAATTATTTCTGATGAAAATTAAAAGACCACACGAGTATAATTGAATAAATCATTATTTATTTAATTTTCTCTAGGAATGATTATTAAATCATTATTTGATAATTATTCCTTGTCACATTTGACCAAATTACTTAGGAAGAATTAAATAAATCATTATTTATTTATTATTCCTTAATTCTATTATTGGAAAAATTGTTAAATCACTATTTAATAATTATTTCAATTTCACACCATTCTTAATTATTTCTAAATAATTATATTTGACCATTTTGAATATCTTTTCCCTCTCCAAAAAATATAATAAAGTATTCCTAATGGTTAGATCTTGATTTGGTCGATATTATTTTATTATTCTCCATTTTCGTGATCAACCCAATACTTTGTTATAAATAAGAGGGTTTTCCATTCATTTTTCACCATGATTATTATCATCGTCTCCACTATCATCTTCTTGCATTTGATATCCCACTTGAGTTCTACACATTGTTTTGGATTTTGCACATATTGCGAGAGAGAATCGATTACTGAAGCATCAAGGACATCAAAGGACCCATCCCATGGAAGGGTATTTGCAGACCCTTTTGTAGATCTCCTTCACTAGGTGTTATTATTAATTATTATTCATTCAAAAGTCATTCCATATTGGGTTATTACATTTGATTTCTATTATTTTTCGCTATTTTTGATTGCATATATCACTTTATTGTAGGTTTTTCTAGTTTTATTATTACAAATCTGAAGCGTAGGGAGCCAAAAATTGTTGTTAGGGTCACTTGTCAGTAGTGACTTAAGTGAAGCGTTCTTGGTACACCTTCAAATGAATTTCATACCAACAAATGGTGACTCCATTGGGTTTTTAGCTACATTTATCATCAACAAATGGTGACTCCAATGGTGTCGTAATTACGTTCTTGGGTGATTGAAGTTTAAGCAAATTTCATCTTTTTCTACAACTGTTTATAGCCTCTCAATTTCTATTTATAGTTTTATTTCATTTTTTTTTTAATTTTACGATTCTAGCGATTCTCTGCTTCTTTTCGGAGGTCACAGCTACTAGCTATGAAGGAGATGACAAAATCTATGTGAGATCTATCGAATGATATTCTCGAGAGAAAAACACAAATTCTAGCCCCAGATATACATTCTAGAGTGTACTTTTTGGAAATATGTCTACGTTTTCCACTGTTTCCAGGTTCATACTTGCGTTTTTTATTTTTCTCAAGAAATTTTCAAAAAAATTTGAAACTTGCTGAGAGTGCTATGTGTGGATTGGGAAGGATTTCAGATCTTTTTTTTATTCTCCCCTAGGCCTATATTCTCTTAGTTTTTCTCTTTGAAGAAGGAAAAATCCACCTATGGTTTAGAGTACATGTCCACCTTTTTAGGAAGAGATTGGATGGGTCAGGAGTTTGGGATCTCAGTAGTTTTAGCCACTGGTTTTCACAACCTGATCCATTATTTTAAAACACCTTTGGGTAGGTTTATTTAACCTTTTATTCCTTTATATTTTGGGTTTTTACCTCTCCCCCTTAGGATCCCCTTGAGCATCTTAGGTTTTACAGCTTCATACCTATCTGTTACAACATTTTTCACCTCTAATTTTTGTTGGTTGTCTACACAATTTACATTAGATTGGTCCATATATATATCATTCTGTCTGATGTTAGATATTTTAGGCCTTCTATGTGTCTTTGCGTAGCTTGTCTTCCTTCTCTTAATTATTTCCTTGATAGCCTTTTTGGGTGCGATTTCATGTGCTTGATTTGCTATTTATTTTTCTATCCTTTTTAACATTATTTACAGTATTTTAGCACTTTATTTTCAGTAGCACATGGCATCATAAAATATGCTCAATTAACTCTTCCATTCAACACATCATTGTCACACACTTACACACTAAGTGAACATCAGCTTGGTTAACACCGCAAAGCCATGACTTGAAAGACTACATCTTCGTACCTTAACACACAAATATTATGCCCACATGGGAACTAACAAAAAAAAATGTGTGTAGCTTATTTGTAGGGTCAGTGGGATAAGATTCCAATAACACCCATATCACTTAAATTGATACATAGAAGTTGACATATTAGGGAGCTTAAAATCCTTCACCATCCCATGGTCCAAAGTTGGAGTATGTCAGAAACTCGATTTAGAGGGGGTTAGGCTAGGTGATCATCTAAATGGTTCTCCTTGGGGCTACGTAAATCATTGTAGGGAATCCCATGCGGTGGTTAATAACCAAGAAGTTTATAGCTCGACCACTCCCATGGTAAAAATGTAACCATAGTGGCCAATATTAGGAAAACATCGTATAGGATTGGCTATGATTAGCAATTGGTTCTCTACCCTACCTTTCTATGGACATATTTGCTTGCGGGGCTGAGATTCCTTCAAGTAGGAACTTCTTTGGAAGGCTATCTAAGAAAATAGATTTAGGATTGTTTCAAGCTTTAGACCACTTATAGGCTAGAGTTCTTTGTCTTTAATATGATGTTCTTGCATGTATTAGAGTAGCATCATTAGCACAGTTTGTTTACACTTGGCACAACTTCATTAGGTGTTTTCTTGTTGTTTGTTGCTCGTTTTCTCCATAATCACCCTTTAGTCAATAGATTCATCATTTTATTGACATCATTGCACCCCCTAGGCATTTGTCGTGGAGAATTTTAGGCCTTTTCCCTTAGTTTATATTAAGACCTATTACTCCTCCCAGTCGAGCTAGAGTTCATTCTCCCATCCTCCATCCAGTCCTCATTCTGACTCTGGTTCTACTGATTCTTCTATTTCTTCCTTTGATTCCATGTCTTCTCAACTCCATACCATCATCATGTCAGGAACTAATGTGGGTGCGGTAAATCGAGGTTGTAACCTAAGTACTAACCAGGGTAACGCCATGAACAAAAACTCCACCGATATGGTCAATCCTACTCAATTGCTTCCTTTTATAGTTGGTTTGAGTCTCTCTGATTTCAACTAGCTCATCAATGACCCTCTTCTCCATGACCCCAATTTCCCAACTATGCTTACCAAACTTTCGTCTGAAATCCCCAAGTTCAAAGGTAATCCTGGAGAAGTTCTCACAAATCATGTTAGTTCATTCCATAGGTGGTGTTCATCCAATTCTATCATTGAAGACTCTGTCCATCTTCACCTTTTTTAATCCACACTTACTGGAGCTTTTGTTAAGCAGTATGTCGATCAACTAAGAGACACTCATTCCACTTTCATCACTCTTCTAGTTACCTCTCAGTTATGAAACTATTACCGAACTATTGAATTATTTCCATCAAACATTTGTCACTCACCTATCCGACCATATTCAGGAATGGCATAGAAGTAGGAGCATATGTAAAGCTCCTGAATTCAGAGACTGTATCTATATGGATTGGTTCCTTAGATCGATTTTCACCCCAATTGCTAAAGATGTAGCTTCTCACTTCCCCTAATCTGAGGAATATGTGCTCCAAGTAACCTTGAAATTTGACTTGATTTGCACCCATTTAGGCTATATTTATATTGGAATTCCCAATTTTACTTGGCTTGGTGCTACTGATGCGCTGGGGGAATCTCATGCCACTGATAGTCGCATTAGATCAATTTCAAAACCTCAACATCAACCCTATGCTCCACCGCTATTGAGTTATGGTCAACCCCAAGGGGGACCAATTCCTCTTAAACCTATCCCCCCCAATATTCCTCATGGAAACTCTTATCCAGGTCCCAAAACATCATATGCATATTCCCATCTGCCTCAGCAGATGTCAAGGCCAACTATTACTCCATGTGTCTATCCCAATGTTTCCACATATCCTTACTATCTGTAGGCACCACCTAACACTCCAACCCCACCAGCACCAATGTGCCAACCCCCATGCCTCCTCTACCTTTGCCACAACAACAACCTCACCCACAAGGTCAATTGTAGACTCAACAGAGTGTGGCCAATCCCCCAAACCCCAAGAAAAGGAATAAGGGGAAAGATAATTAGAACTAACAATCTCAAGTTAATTAGGGTAACCAGGGTTCACCACCTAATCCACCTCATAGAAACTAACCTAATCCTACAACCCAACAATAGGGCGGATAATTGAAGAAAAATAAGGCTCTTCGTATGAACAAACTTTGTGCCTATTGCAATGTATATGGAAATTATACTCATGAGTGTCCCTTTTTACCTCAAATGTGTCAAGCATGGGAATATCAAGCAGTGGCTTCTAGAGTGTTGGCATTATGATACAAGTGTTGTCCTTGATGGCAACTCACTCAGAGACAGGTACAAGTGATGGCAACTTGATCAGAGGACAGATCTCAGTACAGCAGGACAAGAAAGAGATATACGCAGGTTCATTAAGGAAAACCAGCGTGTACATGTAGGTTGGCTTCAGTAAAAGCACGTACATGTGAAAAGTACCTTTGGTCCGTGGCGGTTAGTCCTTGGAAGTTGTGCCTATGGTTTTGGACAATGGTGTCTCGACGGGCGTGTCAATCCCTAGTTTTGAAGTTGATGGTATTGTGTTACTATGGTTTTGGTCCGTGGTATTGCGAAGTGCCTAAGGCTATATAAGGAGAAGATCATTAGGCAAAGTGAGGAAGTAAGGTGTGTCTGATGAAGTGAGAAGATCTGGTATTGCTGGTTATCTGTTCGGGATGCTTGGCAAGGGTCAGATCTGACAACGAAGGTATAAGTAATTATTTCTAGATCTGCATGCGGGTTGCCTTTGGAGAAAGTGCGTATACACGCGGTTTTGGTATATCGAAGTAGCATATGCATAATAAGATTTGATATTTCAGGTTGCTGTTGATTTTGGTGGTTGTTGCAGAGTTCTGGGCTCTGGTTTGTGTTCTGTGTTCTTGATGACAGGGTTTTAGTGATTCAGTATTGGGTGATCTAGAGAATTATGATGCAAGTATAAGTTGATGATTGTATTGCAGTAGTGTTTGTTTTATACTCATGGATCCAGTCTGAAAATTTATGAAACGTGGTCCCTGTAGGAAAGAAGGTTGTAGCCTTCTGTAGGGTCAGCACCTACGTACTAGTAAATGGATCGGCTAGTACAAGAGCTGAGGGGGTTGTAGCTCCCTTCCAGAAGTAGTTGGAAAATGAGAGAGGGTTGTAGCCCTCTGCAGGTTGTAGCCTGCGTACTGATATAAGGCTGCACCAGTACAAAAGATTGTAAACTGAAGTTTCTTATTAAAAAAGGAAAGAGACGACTTGTAGCAGGTGGTTTTCACCCACATTGGGTTTCCACCTTATATCATGGTGTTCATGTGTGTGGCTTTTATGTGATGATCTGTTCTGTTATACTGCACCTGTTTACTCTCAATGTGGTTAATAATGTTCTGATGCATTTACTGAAGATAAGCTAACTGAATCATAAGATTTCTGGATATACGCTAGTTGCTTTAGACACAGTCGCGTGTACACGTTGTTTCACTTAACTGAAGTAGCGTATATGTTTCTAAGCATGAAATTTGAAAAGTTTTATTGATCTGATAATACTGATTCACCCCCCCCCTCTTAGTATTATTTCCAACAATTGGTATCAGAGCAGGTTCTTCAGAGGAAGCTTGATTGCTTGAAGGAAAAGATCCATCAGAATGGCTAATCCAGAAAGAGAGGCACACATCAAGCCACCAGTTTTTGACGGGAACAATTTTACCCACTAGAAGATAAGAACCACTGCATATCTACAATCACTTGGAGCAGAAGTTTGGGGAATCATAGGAGGATACAAATTCCCATCAGCAACTCCTACAGATCCAGCAGAGAAAAAGCAATATGAGCTTAATGCCAAAGCTGTTACTGTTCTATTGAGTAGTTTGACACAATCAGAATTTATGAAGATCATGCATTTCAAATCAGCGAAGGAAATATGGGACAAAATCGTTACAATCTACGAAGGTGATGATCAGGTAAAAAGAACAAAGCTTCAAACTCTCAGAATCCGGTATGAAACTCTTAAGATGCATAGTAATGAAAGCATAGCTAATTATTTCCTGCGTATGGATGAGATTGTAAATTGTATGAGGGATCTGGGTGAAGAATTTGAGGAAGTTGTCTTAGTTGAAAATGTTTTGAGATCTCTGTCTGCTAAATTTGATTCTAAAGTATCTGCCATAGAAGAAAAGGAGAATGTGGAGAAAATCACCATGTCACAGCTTCACGGGATCTTAACTGCTTTTGAAATGCGACAAGAGGTACCATCAGAAGCCGCATTCGAAGTGTCAGAGGAAGAAGATGAGGTAAATTTTGTCAAGAATCTTGAACGAGGAACTGGACGGTTCAAAGATAAGCTACCTTTCAAATGCTTTCTATGTGGTAGAGTTGGTCACTATGCTGCTAGATGCCCTCATAACAAAGGAAAGATATCTGAAGAAGATGGTAGAAGCTATTATACCCATATTAAAAGTTCATTCAATGATAGTGAAGATATTAGAAGTCTCATGGCACATGAACAGAAGAATGCAGAAACTGAAGAAGTTACCAAATTAAACGAACAATTGGAGACAGAAACCAGGGTAAGGGAGCAATTGCAGGATATAGTAAAGGATCAGAGCATAACTATTCAGAGACTTGAATCAAAGATCCTCTCTCTAAAAGAAGATCTTAAAAAATCAAGAGAACATAATGGAGAAGCTCTTGAAGATCAAGAACATGAAGTGATCAAACTAAAGCAACAAGTGGAAGAAGGAAGAAAAGTTGAAGAAGACCTAAGGAATCAATATCAGAAAAAGGAAGAACAACATCAAGTTGAGGTAAATATCTTGAAAGGTAAATTAGAAGAAAAGGATAAGCTTTTACGATTTCAAGATAGTACTAAAGTCTTGGACGATATTCTTAATAGTCAAAGGTCTCCTGCTATCAAAACTGGTCTTGGTTTTCATGAATATGTTGAAGGTGAATCTAGTTCACAAGGTGAGGCAAGAAACTCTAATGAGAAATCTGAAATGATCAACAAGGAACAACCAAGGAAAGAAATTCCTAAAGGAAGATCCTTTACTCCTAACTATGGACGTGATAGACGATTATTTCCTCCACTGAATAATGTTGAATGTTATGTATGTCATAATCTTGGACATGTTGCAGCCAGATGTAGAAGTAGAATGGTTCAAGACCATTACAAAAGATCATCGCATCCCAAGTATTTCAGAGGATATTGCTTTGCCTACAATGCATATGGACACAAAGCAATTGATTGCGATAGAAGGAACATGAAATATGTAAGATGTTATGCATGCAACAACTATGGGCATAAAGCAAGGGAATGTAGGAGCAGATTTCAAAATTCAAAACAAGAGGACCATACATCATCACAGTTCTAGGAATTGAAGAAGACAGAGACGAAAAGGTGTGGCATAGCTCAGACAGCTGACACAACAGACACAGGGGAATTTGAAAGTGATGAATTTCAGTATTCCATCTTGCATACGCTGATATAATGAAGACAAGTCACATATATACTCGAGTTACAGGCTGCAAAGTCGTGTATATGTAGAAAGGGCAGCAGAACAGACCCAGGAAATGGTTCAAACATGGTTGGCTCAGGCTCAGGGGAGCATAAAGGGCAGCAGAACAGACTCAGGAAATGGTTTAGTCATGGTTGGCTCACGCTCAGGGGGAGCATATACTTCAAATTATTCATTGTTGGCATTATGGTTGGAAGTTGCTGATGAAACTAAATAGTACATCTTGTTGTTTGATCAAAGGAATGGTATTGCAGGCTTATGCGTATGGTACAAATCATATGTGATAAATGTTAGTTATTGCTGGTCTTAGAACCTGCATCCGCTCAGGGGGAGCATGGATAGATTGGTACACTTTGGCATACACAAAGGGGGAGCACATTTGGAGATTTCAGCAGGTACTCAGGGGGAGTATGGACAGCAGAAGGTATACCAAAGAAGAGAATATCTTGGTCCACCCTTTGCCCTTGATGTCAAAGGGGGAGAGTGACTTGGTGTGGTGGTTGCCATCAAGTCCAAAGGGGGAGATTGTTGGCATTATGATACAAGTGTTGTCCTTGATGGCAACTCACTCGGAGATAGGTACAAGTGATGGAAACTTGATCAGAGGACAGATCTCAGTACAGCAGGACAAGAAAGAGATATACGCAGGTTCATTAAGGAAAACCAGCGTGTACACGCAGGTTGGCTTCAGTAAAAGTGCGTACATGTGAAAAGTACCTTTGGTCCGTGGCGGTTAGTCCTTGGAAGTTGTGCCTATGGTTTTGGACAATGGTGTCTCGACGGGCGTGTCAATCCCTAGTTTTGAAGTTGATGGTATTGTGTTACTATGGTTTTGGTCCGTGGTATTGTGAAGTGCCTAAGGCTATATAAGGAGAAGATCATTAGGCAAAGTGAGGAAGTAAGGTGTGTCTGATGAAGTGAGAAGATCTGGTATTGTTGGTTATCTGTTCGGGACACTTGGCAAGGGTCGGATCTGATAGCGAAGGTATAAGTAATTATTTCTAGATCTGCACGCGGGTTGCCTTTGGAGAAAGTGCGTATACACACGGTTTTGGTATATCGAAGTAGCGTATGCATAATAAGATTTGATATTTCAGGTTGCTGTTGATTCTGGTGGTTGTTGTAGAGTTCTGGGCTCTGGTTTGTGTTCTGTGTTCTTGATGACAGGGTTTCAGTGATTCAGTATTGGGTGATCTAGAGAATTATGATGCAAGTATAAGTTGATGATTGTATTGCAGCAGTGTTTGTTTTATACTCATGGATCCAGTCTGAAAATTGATGAAACGTGGTCCCTGTAGGAAAGAAGGTTGTAGCCTTCTGTAGGGTCAGCACCTACGTACTAGTAAATGGATCGGCTAGTACAAGAGTTGAGGGGGTTGTAGCTCCCTTCCAAAAGTAGTTGGAAAACAAGAGAGGGTTGTAGCCCTCTGCAGGTTGTAGCCTGCGTACTGGTATAAGGCTGCACCAGTACAAAAGATTGTAAACTGAAGTTTCTTATTAAAAGAGGAAAGAGACGACTTGCAACAGGTGGTTTTCACCCACATTGGGTTTCCACCTTATATCATGGTGTTCATGTGTGTGGCTTTTATGTGATGATCTGTTCTGTTATACTGCACCTGTTTACTCTCAATGTGGTTAATAATGTTCTGATGCATTTACTGAAGATAAGCTAACTGAATCATAAGATTTCTGGATATACGCTAGTTGCTTTAGACACAGTCGCATGTACACGCTGGTTCACTTAACTAAAGTAGCGTATATGTTTCTAAGCATGAAATTTGAAAAGTTTTATTGATCTGATAATACTGATTCACCCCCCCTCAGTATTATTTCCAACATAGAGGAAAGCAACTAATAGCTCCTCCTCCTCCTCCGGCTTCATCTCAACTCAAGGTGCTTAATAATCCTTTTCCTCACCAACAATATCTAGTTGATTAACCTACACAGGGTTATACAACTCCTCAACTCCCACCATATGGTCAAAATGATTATGAGATCCTTATGATGAATTCTAACAAATTCAACACCGAACAAGTCAACCTTCAAACTCGATCACACCAATATGAAAAGGCACCTTCTAAGTCAGCAACTGAGTCCCAACCTCAAGTTTCCACCAAGCCTCTATCACCATCAAATGGTACCTTACAGATACCTCTACCTAAGGTAGAGGTTATCCCCAATATCCCTAAAGGCCCATTACGTCAAAACATTGCTTCTGCTAGTGCTGCCCATACCTATAGCATAGTAGATGACTTGGCATAGTCTCTTGCTACCATGTCAATGCTAGAAATCCTCCAGACGTGATCATCCCAATAGAAATCTCTACTCTCTACTTTGGTTATTTTGAATCTTTATAATGATCGTATGATTGTATTTGATGTTGAAAAATCAAAACTTCCCCCACTTCCTTCATCCTTTGGATTTCAAATAATAGTTTCCATAGGAAACACCATTGTTCAATGATGTATCATAGATGAAGGAACCTCCACCTGTGTGATGGTTGTTACTATTTGGAAGCAACTTGGCTCACCTGACTTGTCTCCTTCCACCATCACTCTCTGTACTTTGGAGACACATCCATTTTAGCCCCTTGGCTTATATTGCAACTGTCTTGTTACTGTTTTCAACAAGACTATCTTTATCAACATTGAGGTCATTGATGCCCCATTATATTATAACATCCTCTTGGATCGTAGTTACACCTAGGCCATGTCAACTATCACATCTGAGGTTATTCATCAGATGTGCTTCCCTCATAATGGAAACAACGTCACTATAGATTGGTTGGCGTACTATGATCCTAAGTCTCAGACTTCACCTCAGTCCACTATCTCATTGATGATTGACAATAAGACTATCTCATCCCTCCCCAATGTCTCTCCTTGGGCCTACAAATATTCTACCTTGCTTGGTGCTTATTATGGTCCACCACCTACTCCTTCTGAGCATAGCTTTTCCAATTTTTGCATCCTCTAAGCATCATGGGCCACCGACAAGTAGTCTCGTAATCCTTCATAGAATCCAGCACGTCCATATCCTATTGTTTACAACTCAACATAGTCTTCAAGTACTACTCGTCAATGTTATTTTCCTTATGCTAGTATCTCTCCTAGTCCTTTTTTCCTGAAACCATTCCCCCGAGTCTTAAGCATCTCGGAGTAGGTCTGTCATGTCATTACCCTTCTAGTTAGATACCATTCTTATTTCTACCATGTGGAGTTTATTCTACACCTGTTATGGCTATGTTGAGTTTATCTAACATTACCCTTGGGATCCTGGTCTGGTATATTGATCCTGCCACAAACACCCCCCCAATCAACTCAAACCTTACACAACTTTGACACCCATTTAACCTATTATTACTACCCCTTCCTTTGCTTTAGCTCCTTAGCAAAGTCAACATGAACCTACTTCTGTTGGGAAAAAATTTGGTAAGCGGGGGAAGCCTAAAAACGGAAAACCAAAGACAAGGAACTCCGACCAACGCCAGCTCCTACTAAGCTACCAAGGCCTACTCCTCCATGTGATTTGTGTGATGCTGTTGGTCATGCCACTAATAATTGTCCTGAACTCCCTCATATCAAGAATGTGCTCTCTGATACCTTTCATGATTCTAACATTTCTGATGTCAATGTCACCTTACCTGAGTCATCTAAGAAGAATTGCTCATCACACATTAATCACCCCTGTGTTTGGTGTGATAATTATGGTGATTATTCTAATGATTATCCTCGTCTCAAAGAATTTCATTATACACTTCAAGTGGTTTTCGAATTAGAGGTCACTCATAGTGATTCCACATCTCCTCTACCTTCAGGTTATGGTCCCACTCCTATTCCACAGCAGGAGGTCTCTCAACCACCCATCATGATCCCTCATTTTGATGTTGAGCTAATGGATAGTACTACTCCTATTCTGTACCTATCATCATTCATGGGATTGATATATTGGAACTCCCTTGACATCTCCTATTGTGCTTCTATTGAACCTTTTTTGACGAACACTTCGATCTCAAAATCGGTAGATGTTGCATATACTAGTGATATGTCTCCCAGCATTGATGACGCATGTTAAGCTTATATCTCATGAATATGCTTCACTTAGCTCCTCTTCATCATGTGGTATTTATTCCTCCCATCCTCCCATATTTCATTTTGATGAAGACGTCATGGAAGCCATAACCACCGCTAATTATCCTTAAGATGATATGAACCATCACGCATACTTCCTTTTGTAGAAAACCCATGATTGATATGTTGTGGAGACCAATATTATCCTTACCTATTTTTGAACCCATAAATCCCCCCCCCCCATCTTCCTTGCCCTGATCGACGAAGTATTTGGTGTCAAGCCCCTCACTATCTCCTCATCGATAATGATCTTTATCATCACATTTTTGACATTGTCTTCATCATTGTATCACTGATTCATTGTCTTCTTACGTCTTTCAGATGGATCCATCATCCACACCTCATATCGGTTATGTTGATGGTGCGATTTGCTTCTCTAGGAATCTAGCCTTAGAAGCTTCGGCCATTTTTATCCCCTTGGATTCATTAGTCCACTCCAACAATGTCTTCATTGGATCTTCCACCAATAACCATGGTGAATATGATGTTATGATAGGTTTTTTAACCAATTCCCTTGATCATTTCATCCTTCACCTTCATGTTTGTCTTGATTCCTTTCCACTTGTCATGAAATTGAACGACATTTATCATGTGCATAATCCTATCCTATTTATAAAATATCTACGAGTTAAGATTTTGGCATGTGAATTTCAGTCCATTACATTCAATCATGTGCCAAGAGCCTAAAATCGCTATGTACATATCAATGCAAATAAAATTCTATATTGGCATTTATCAAATGCATATACAAGAATATATCCATATCATAAATAAATGGCGAACCAAAATCATCGTGAAAACATGCATAAACATATTATGTATCATAATATCCAATATATACTATTTGGAGTCAACTACTCTAAATACATCTGACATGCTCATTCACATGTTATAACAAAACAAAAATGGTGACCCACATGTCCCTATGCCTAATCACTATCATCTGGAAGCTCCTGAGCTAATGGCTCTATCCCATTAGCCTGTAAGTCTCGAACTGTCTGAATCAACATAACAATACGCCTCTTGATACCTCACCACTTTGAGGGAAGATTACTGCACTCATTTGTATATTGATCTTCTAACTCATTCCACCTACGCTTTGTCATCTTGGTTAGTAGCACATTGAACCTACGACAGATATCCTCCAGTAGAAAATCACTACCTAATCTCTGATGTGATGTGAAACCACCCTGATCTGTAGCCCTAGGCACTACAACTCATCTTGTCTATGATGTTTGACATACTGGTGCTATATATGCATACCACAATGTTGGAAGTTAGTACCACATACATATATTTCTTAAAATTTAAATGCATCAAATATATAAAAAATTTCGCTTACCATCTCGACCCCATGCTCGTCCCAGCAGAAGTGGTAGGTCATGACCTCCATGATAGTTAATTCCATTATACAAATAGTCATCTATGTATAGTGGCATATGGCCCCAATGATAAAAAAAAATAGGTCATAACCCCTATATGACTCCCCCTCCTCCACCTCATCCTAGTAGCTTCCCCTAGCACCACATCTCGGGCTCTTGTGGGCCACCATCACGTATCTGTACATGTGGTCATTTTGTCGATATTTTCTCAAAGAAGAATGAGGATAAAACTGTCCCAAATGACCAATTATGATTGTTCTATTGCCTATTGCTGTATAGAAAATTCCTCTCTACGGACATAGATGATCACACTACTCCAATGAGTGGGACTAGCAACCTACGTTACAATCTACTAGACACTTTCCTAATTTACAACCAAAATAGGAGAAGAGGAAGATGACCTACCTCGGTCTGACGCTATAACGTCCTCCTTTGTTGAATACCTTCAATAGTTTGTGCCACAAGCTCAGTCCTACTACTTACAACATTTGAATGCCTACACAAGAGATCAAGACACAACAAAGCATACACGTACAAATAGTATAACTAAAAGTAATCGTCTTAACAGATCAAGGAGAATTAAGATAAATGATGAATTAACACACACATTGATGGAAAGTGAACCAGCAATTCTATATATTAATAGAATAAAGGAGGAAGAATACAACTAATCCTTGATGCCAATAATCTCTCCTTGAGTGAATGTCCAAATCCAAGATCAATCTCTCCGAGCACTCCTTCTCCAAGCCAAATGAGTAGCATGTAGGCACAATCTTAGCATAATGGTGCAAATAGCAAAATACCAACGATTTGGGAATGGGATAGGATGAATATATAGGTAAGAAAGGGAGTTAGGATCTCTCCAAATATAGGAGAAGGTCCTCATCTCAAGGAGGTAGCTCATAGGGAAAAGACCAAAGGGCCAAGTTGAGAGAACTCAACCTCATCCACGTTGAACAACCTCCTTCTCGTCATTCTCGAAGCCTCTAGATCACACAGCTTCTTGCCCTCTTTGGGAAAATTTGCTTCTAGGTATCATCGCACGCACCAAAGCCAAAAGCTCACTGGAAACGCGAGGTTAGTATAGTGCAAGTAGTGACCAGCACGGGTTCCCAGTGTCAGGGGAATGATGATCGTCATATTAAGGTTTTAGAGCACTTTTCCTCAAGGAAAGATTAAGGCATTTTTCATCAGTGTTTTAGCGAGAATCTAAGCCACATATTTGGTTGAGTACACTACAAAATGGTCATGTTTCGGGCACTTCAGGGTATGTCATAAGAAAGTGTGGGAGGTGTGACAAAATATTGTGTAACAGATGCCCCCTAAAGCATGGAGGCATAACCGAGAGTGATTGTTGAGATGCTTTACTAGATTTTGCAAGTACGAGAACAAACACTGTTAGGAGACCTGAAAATGAAGGACGCATACACATATACATATTTGATATCAAAACATGAATCCACAGTATGGATGCAACCATCTGGATAGTAAGGAATATGAAAAATATTCATGGCATGGGAGCAACCATCCGAATGATAAGGATCATCTGTCAATCTAAGATGAAAGGTATGGACATAGCCACCCATTATACAAGGGTCATCATAAATGTAAAGTCCCACGGTATGCTCACAACCATTCGTAAAGAAGAAACATGTGTATAATCATGAACAATACATAACTCTAAATAGCTTGAGTTATATCAGACAAAACTCAGGGTCTTGTGCTCCATCCCAACTCAATCAAAGTACGAATTATAACATGAAAATGAATGTGTCGAAGTTGAACATGCTAGAAAACCACTTGATTACCAACCAATAATGATAATATCCCTCAAGGTATGACAATACAATATGTGAATGTGAAAAATGAAGTTGAAGTCGAACACTCATGGAATCATCCGATTGAAGGTGAATGATGGAAACCTATCGCTGGATTCGAAGAACTATCCATTAAAGCTTGCAAGCTCTAAGGAATTGAAAGGGAGTCTTTAAGTAATTTTCCTGGATTATGAGCTAAAGTCCACAGGAAGTGACTTGTCAAAGGAGGACCATGATGAGTCCCCCATCATCGACACAAAGTGATGAATAAATTGGAATGAAATGAATAGGATCCAAAAATGTAGCAAAGGGTCAAACAATGTATAGGTAATAGACTACAGATAGGACTTCTCTTGAAGATCAGTGACACGACTCTGGAGCGTGGTAGCATTTCACTCAATATAAGACTAAGGGTCATGATGACGAAATGGAATAGTCAGATGAGAGGGAAAATGAATCACCCAAATCCGAAAGGACAAGTGACTGAGTGAGGGTATCCTAAACTTGACATGAGAAACATATGAATGTCATGTTCAAGAGTGACATACTTCCTATACAAGAGATTTTTCACTTTCATTTTCACCACTATTTATTGTGAGTACCTCTTTATTTTTACACAAACTTGAAGAGGATACCATATTCTTGTCATATAATTTCACCCTTCAGATGAATCCATCCTAGTAAGTTTTATGATTCCTAGGAAGGAGAAACTTGGTCTCGTCATGGTTACAAGTATTTCACTTTTTAATTTTTTATGAGTCTGACGAAATAATAACTCGATATATTTTTCATATTTATAGAGTTTGAAAAAGAGACGAAAAAGAAACTCCATCATGTCCCCTTTCGTAATTTTTTGATCGAGTCGGAAAAGGCAAAGAACAATATTCGAGAGAACCTCTTGACCATGTTGATAAAGGTGTTCCTTTTTTGTAAATAGTCCCAACCCAAAAAAGGGGTAAATGTATACTGAGACAATGTCAATTCATTTAGTTTAGCGAGTTTGAAAGGACAAGTACTCAACAATATTTTCATATTTAGAGAGTTAAAAAGGAGATTAAAGATGACTCCACATAGAGGAATGAGTGGTATAGAAAGGATAGAAACTAGTTCCAGTCATGATGGAACTACTCAAAACATGTAAGGGTCAAGAGGTTGGCTAATAAGACCACTCATCACAGATGTTCCCTGGTGAAGGGTGAAACAACCAAGTGAAAGTGAATGATCAGCCAAAAATATGGTGACGATGGAATGGACAAATCAAGGCTCATATAAAAAAAATCGGCTGATAAAAATGGCAATCAATAGATGTAAAGTGGGAATGGTTTCATTTTTACACAAGCTTGAAACATGGGAAACTATGCTTGGATTTGGTTTCATTTTTACACAAGCTTGAAACAAAGATAAACTATGCTTGAGATGAGTTTGCATGCGCCTAGCATAATGACTCAATTGGAGGTACATGCCCCCTAATCTTCATTTCATTCACCTAAGTAGACTACTAGTTACTAACAGGTGGATGGAATGAAGGTTTACTTAACACATCAAGTGCAATACTCGATTCGTATATTACGAGATCTAATCGAAAACTAGAATTGGAAGGGGGTGTTTTATTTCTTAATGACCTTGACACAGGAAAAGAACCATGCCCATAACCTATTTCATTTTTAATGAGGTTGACCTCATTGGGACCTATTTCATTTTTTAATGAGTTTGACATAGTAAAAGAACTATCCTCATACCCCTCGTTTCAATGTTTAACGAGCTTGACACAATACAAGGAACTCTGGTCCAAACCATTGATCATAGACCAAAAGAGGCCATGGCTTCCAAGAGGTTTTCGTTAGATGGGAGAACAACACTCTGGAAGGAATACATGTCCACAGATCCAATGGAAAAATCAGGCTCCAATGCCCCCAGTACATGATGTACTACATCACCTACTAGATCATCAATCGATGTGGGCATGGAACAAGTGGCCATGTAATTAACCTGTGGAGAGGGTGTTACCTCCTAGATATAAAAAGCATTTAGGGATGATGGTTGATGGGAAGTTGATTCAGGATCAATGAATGTAAGTTGAACAATGATCACAATACTTCCTTCATGCAAGAAACACATCACTTGAAAGAGGGACGAAACAAAAGCTCACATAGTCATTACCAAGGAGTAGATTAAAATATAAAGGGCCTTGGAAAACCATCGCATCTATATAGAGAGTGTTTCCTCCCAAAGTAATGGGTAACTTAGGAAGGATCCCAAATGGTTGATTGGTCCTTTTGTTAAAAGCTAACATATTCTGAGTGATGGGGACAAGCTGTGGAGAACCTAGACAAAATACTAACAGATGCGCCCTCATCTATGATTGTGCTATGTACGACCATATGATAAGCCTATATTGTAATCTGGGAAGGCACATAAGACAGAAGACGACATCCTTCCAATCAACTCAAATCAAAAGAAGTGACTAAACTACTTTAAGCGGCTGTCGTAGAAATGTGAGAGCTCCCCCCTTACTCTATGTGAACATGGGAACCACTCTCATGCACCTCGGAAATGGAAGGATGTCCCTATAGTTCCTTCGAAACTAAAGAAACCAAAAGAACTTGAGCAGTATGAGGTTCAGTCTCTACCGGAAAGGTACAATTAATTGAAGGTGGATTTAAGTCTACTGTTTTGTCAACCAATGGTTGATTGAGAATGAACTAACAAGACTCACTTTTAGAGAGAGCGGGGTTGACCAAAGATGAATTTTCATCAATCATTGTATCAACTAGTATTTGATATGGGGAAAGCTTCCAATAACCAACTAGAATACAAGTTTTGGAAGTTGTAAGCTCTTCCAACTCTTTGGAAGCCTCATCTGGAAGAGGGAAAAGGTGAATCAAATGATTACCCTCACACAACTTACAAGGAAATTTCACTTTTCTATTTTTCCCATGGACCTTATTATTACTAGTTGAAGGTTTATCACCAGCATGATCACTAGAGTCTAATGACAATGGTTGATGTTAACTTGTGGACCACACTTATAAGACCTTGGGAATGCTAGGACAACATTAAAGAAGGTTGTCACCCTTACATAACATGTAAGGGAATTTTACTCTCCAGGTCTGGTTGGAAGATTTTTATACATTAGTTGCATCAGTAACCATAACTTCTTGGTTTTCCCCTTGCATACTTTTCTTCTTCTTCTTCATCCTCCTCTTCTTCTTCTTAGCTTCCCGGTTACTATAATCCAAACATTCACCAGGCGAAGAGGGAAGATTGGTGTTAAAAAACAAGCAAAGAAGGCGAGGGGTCAACTTTTGGATCAACATGATGTTGATATTGTTCAGGTGGAGAAGAACTGAGTTTAGAAGTAGTTTAAACACTTGAAATCACCAAGGCCGAAAATAACCAAACTAGCGGACCAATGGTGAATCCGAGAAGCGACAACGTTGCCATATAGGAAGCACCAATATATCCAAAGGAAGGAAAATGATTAGGATTCCCATCATGGGGGTTTCCTTCGTTGGTAAACTTGGGAAATGTTTCCATCACTATCAACCTAAGATCTACTGAGTATTTCCATAGGAATGATGTTTTTCCACAGTCAATTAATTAATTTTAGAACTTTAGCAAAAATAACATAAAAAATGGGGGAATATAGGAATAAGGGTTTACCAAGTACCTTTGAACCGCTATATACACCTTAGCTTGAACCAAGGAATTAACATATTGTATCCAATCTCCCCAAATGTTATGTTTGGTGTATCACGTTTACAAGGCGATTGACTCGGTTACCTGTGACTAAAAGATAACAACCTAGTGGAGTCTCCTAATATATACTCGATGGTACGAGGAACACAAGTCTGTGTTAGCATTGTCTAATGCATAACCGTTTGGTGAGATCATTCTGATATACTTGCCATACTAGAGTGCCTCCAATATACCCTAGAGTACTGGAGAACCTCTACTATACTTCCGTACTGGAAAGGAATTTCACCCCCGGGATACAATTAAGGTAGTTAACGACAACTGCTAGTTTTATAGGCGTCAAAACATGTCTATAACCTATACTTCTAAATGTTTGCATTAAGTTCCAAATTCTCCTTAGGTTAATTGACGTAAATTTTAAGTTGATCTTCAATTATGATTCAATTTTGGGCTCAAAACAATGTCACCTAAATCCTAGGATGCAATAATATGAGGAAAAGGAAAATTTTCCATTTCAATGAGAGATAGACTAATCAAGGGAAGATATTTCAATCAATAATGCATCAAACAAAAGGAATCAAGCAAAATTCCTTTCACTAACTTACATTTTCTTTTTGCAAATGCAATGCCAAAAGTAAAAATTATTTCCACTTTTCACTATCCTAAATGCAACTTTTTCGAAAGAAAAATGATTTTACTTTACAAAGATGCAGTTATATGAATTATGCTTTTCTTTTCATTTTGAAATGTTTTGATGCACATGATATAATTTTTAGCTTTCAATCACTGAAAAATGTGATATATTTTCAATTATGAATCTCAAAAAATAACTTTTCGATGCAACTAATCTAATGCATTTTCACAAAAAGTAAATTTGGAAAAACAAGCTAAAACAAATGCACAATGATGTTATCAATGATTTTCACATAAAAAAACACTCAATCACTTAGAAAAACTAGCATCTCAATGACACCAACAAGCAACAAGCAATGAACAATTGACGAGAAACCCGGGAACTCAGTCAGATTTCACTTCAAAGCCAATGAGAAAAAATTTACAAATTAATCAAGACAATCAATCAAAGAACTAACAAATCCAGGTGTACAAGATAGGAAAAGACCTCAGGGGCCAAGAAACACTAGATTCTAAGGAAAAAACCCTAAAAGTTCACACATTCAAGCATCAACGCTACTTTATATACCAAGACTCCACTGGTCAGGGCCATCAACACTACATTATATAGCAAAAGTAGTGATGATTTTCAATGAAGCAAACAGTGAATAAATTTTTTTTCACTACGATTGTAAAGGTAAAAACAAGCGTTGCTAGTACGACTGTCACTGGTAAAACTCACGCTGAGTGATGGATATGGGAAAAAATAAAAAGTATTTGAAGAATCACTCTAGACTTAGCACTCTAAGGTAGCAATCATTAACTGTATAAACCCAAACTGGTGCATACAAGCCGAGAAATTAACAATTGGTCAAACTAATCAGAGGATCAGATTGAAGGAATGGATGGAAAGGGTTATAGCTTCCCCAGTGGAGTTACCATTTTGTTGTCTAGGAAAATCCTTTCTACAGATAGAGATGATACCTCTAGCCCAATGAGTGGGACTAGCCTCCTACATGACAATCTACTAGACACATTCCTAAGTTACAATAGAAATAGGAAAAGAGGAAGATGGCCTACCTCGTTTTGATGCTATAATGTCCTCCTTTGTTGAATACCTCGAATCGCTTGCACCACGGGTTGAATCCTACTACTCACAATATTTGAATTCCTACACAAGAGATCAAGGCACAACAAAGCATACAAGTTCAAATAGGATAATCAAAGGTAACCTACTTAACAGATCAGGGAGAATTAAGATAAATGATGCATTAACATACACATTTATGGAAAGTGAACCAACAATTGTATATATTAATAGAATAAAGGAGGAATCATACAACCAAGAATTGATGTCAATAAGCTCTCCTTGAGTGAATGTCCAAGTCCAAGCTCAAGCTCTCCAAGCACTCCTTCTCCAAGCCAAATGAGTAGCATGTAGGAAGGATCTTAGCATAAGGGTACAAATAGCCAAAGACCAACCATTTGGGAATCAGAGACGATGAATTTATAGGATGGGAATGGGAGTTAGGATCTCTCTGAAGATAGGAGAAGGCCCTCATCTCAAGGAGGTAGCTCATAAGGATAATACCAAAGGGCCAAGTTGAGAGAACTCAACCTCATCCATGCTGAACAACCTCCATATCTTCATGTTGGAAACCTCTAGATCATGAAGCTTATGGTCCTCTTTCGGAAAATTTCCTTTTAGGTATCATCACGGGTATCCAAGCGAAAAGCATGGTGGCATCGCGATGGTAATATATTGAAATTAGTAACCAACATGGGTTCCCAGTGCTAGGGAAGCAATGATCCTCAAATTAGGGTTTTGGAACCCTTTTCCTTAGGGGAAGCTTAAGGCATTTTTCTTCAATGTTTTAGGGAGGATCTCAGCTGCATATCTAGATGAGTACACTACATGATGGTCATGCTTCAGGCACTTTGGGGTATGTCACAAGGAAGTGCAGGCGGTGTGAAAAAATACCATTTAACAAGTGGATAGTGCCAACGATCATTTTAAGGATGAAACATCATCTGGGCCCACCCAGAGTAGGTATTTACCAATACACTCTCCACAAGCATCATCTACCCCCCAGTGATGTGATGAAAGGCATGATTACCCAAGATCCGAAAAAATATTGTGGTTGTAACTTGTATCTCAAGCCTCTCTAAGTCATTTATGTCGATGGTCATTCCCTTTGCACGAATACCTAGTACACAATGATGGTCCAAAAAGTATCATTTATTCCTCCCACGAGGCAACATTGGATGCATCTGCCCTATCACCCCAAGCGGGACAATCTTCTTGAAAACATATGTCTTGGATTATGATCTCGATCTTGTGCCCTTGTACTACAAAGGCCTCCTACTTTGGGTCCCAGTAGCTCACAATAATCGACAGAATAGGCTCACTAGCCCTCATTAATGGTTCTTCAAGAAATACCTCATAATGTGCCAAATCCACTTTGGCTCCTTAGTTCCCCTGAATCTCAGTACAAAGAGTTTGCAAATATCATTTTTTCCATGACACCTTTATCTCTTCCATAACTTAGCATACCATTATGTTTTCTCAGTTTAGATTCAATGGCACACATCAAAGGAACACATAATTGGTTCAAAGCTTCAACTCAATAGAGACCACCCATCCTACTCTTCAACATTCGAAAACACACTTTTTGGCCTCAAATCTACACTGAACACATTTATTATTCCAGTTTCTACATTCCTAAACTTAGAACAAGGACTAAAAAGTGCACTCTGATCGTGGGGAAGAACAGGTGTTTCCCCTAGTGAGTTGAATCCCTAATCCGAAAATCCAATCCACCAAAATTGATGCGTAAGTTCTAGCCATCTACATCCAACTTGCAGATCTTAATTCTGACAGTTTCTTTGTTCATTACAATCTCCACAAGATTTAGGGCCTTCTCCTCCTCTCCAAATTCTCCAACAGCTCACTATGCAAATGAATTGGATTTGGGGGCAAGAAACCCTTTTATAAGAAAAAGCATAGTTTTTCCAATGCCCATTGTGACCACATAATAGCTCAGTTTGGTGAACCTTCAACACTGTTGAAAATATCTTATTGATTCCTATAATGGGTCTCCGTTCATTTTTGATAGCGTAATACTTCACTAGGAAGCCATTTTTCTATGAGGTTTCACTTTGCCACCGATTAAAATTGAATTTCTTCATTTGAGTGACCTATACTTTGGTACCACTTTACTCGCACACTAGTTGACTCACGTGTCAATTTTCATCATGAGTAACCATAATTTACTCATGCTTTTATGGTCCCCTCTAGGCCTCCCCCATGGGTAGCATCATTAGGTCACCCTTGCTCATGGAATTATAGATGAGTCACCTTTGCATCTTTGGATTCTGTTTCAAGTCCCCTTGGGTCCATTTCAAATGTTCCATATATATATATATATATATATATATATATATATATATATATATATATATATATATATATATATATATATATCCATTCATCCCATGTTTCTCATACTTGGCCTCCAGCGACACTGCTACATCTTTAAAAAGCCCCCATCTGAGTAATTGACCATCCCCTCTAGAATAGAGTCAATCTCTAATACATCAACCATGCATATTATACTTTGATAATGGAATTTCTATGTCCGCCACTCATCTTGTTTACTTCCATCATCATCCCTGGTGTCAATCCATCAGTCACTTTATTATGATTCCTCATGTCTTTGTTGAGGATTCGTCATTACCTTAACTCTGGTGGGCCCTCTTCTACAACTTCAACATATTTAATTCAGAAGTGTAGTATAGAGAGAATTGTGCCTTGGTTTTAGCCTCCATCTTTGTTTGGGGCCTCAAATCAAGAAAATGGAATCATAATTTCCCTTTGACTTGGTTTTTTCTCACGTGATCGATGCTAGCTCATTATCACGTGATTGAGAATCATACGCTTGATGGTTCAGTGATCTAAACAATTTTACCAATGAGTCTAGGGGGTGTGTGAGATGTTCCAGAACTCATGAGGGGGTGGTCCTTCAGGTAATCCCCCACATGCCTGAATGGTCACAGATGTTGATCCAACCTAAGATGCAATTCCACATATGTGATGGGTACAGTTTCAACCACTTGCAACATCCACAACATGCATGTCTCCTTTAGATGATCCATTCAGTACTTCAGAGCCCTTTCCTATTTAGTAGCACTTCTTTGGTTGTGGTTCCCCTCACCAAGTTAGCTTGAGGGGCATTATGTCTCATGTAATCAGATTTTATTGTATTTAGTCCTGAACTATGTCTTTCCAAGCACAATATGTATATGGGATTCAATGTATTATTTCCTGACCCACTGATGCCAGTGTATCATGTATCATGCACTTTCTAGCTCAGTCCCACATTGATGGGGTCACCATTATTCTTTGTACTCAATTATCTTAGAAGGTATAGTATGCCTCCTCCACCTCATATGAGATCATGTACTCTAAAATAAAAGGAGACTTATATGAGATTAGTAGGTCTCGCCGCCTCCATTCATCTGTCCTTGCATTGCTTTAATTGTATCTCTCTCTCTCTCTCTCTCTCTCTCTCTCTCTCTCTATAAATTCCATTTGATGTCTCTTGGAAGTGTAACCTACAACATACTTTGGTCATACGATTTTCTCCTAACACTCATACATTTAGGGGGAATCTATTATCAACAAAAAATGATCACCTGGCCATTTCTAACTAGGCATATCGAAATACACCAGGTAGGATTAATTTTACCGTAGTAAGTCATGGGAAATAATTTAGTAAACCATTTTTATTAAATTATTTCTGATTAAATTTAAAATATCCTATGAGAATAATTGAGTAAATCATTATTTATTTAATTTTCTCTAGGAATAATTATCAAATAATTTTTTGATACTTTTTCCTTGTCACATTTGACTAGATCACCTAGGAATAATTAAGTAAATCACTATTTATTTATTATTCCTTAATTCTGTTATTGGAATAACTGTTAAATCACTATGTAATAACTATTTCAATTTCACAATTTGAGCTCTGCAACCAAAACCTAATGGCGACCTCGAGGTAAAATGACAGGGAGAAACCAAGACAGGTAACAATGCAGAAAAAATAGAGAGCAACAGTAAGAGGAAAAAAGGGAAACCGAGAGCAACGTGCAGGGCAGAAGAGGTTAGGAGGGGAGAGATTGCCTCCTACCAAGACGCGGAGACAGGAGAAGGACAAAATAGTTAGCAAGCAACAGAGAGGCAGAACGCAAGCCCAGTCCTAGGTGCAACTTGGCAGGCGAGCAGAAGGGGAAAATGCCTCCCATGTGCAGAGGAGAATCCGAGGTACATAATATCGCCAGAAAAGAAAGAAAGGTACAAAATCTACATGAAGGATCACAACCTGATCTGCAAGTTTATCGGAGTCTGACCATCAGAAAAAGAACTCATCAGATGGATTCAACAAAAATGGAAGCCCCTAGGACATATTGAGTTGAAGCTGGGAGCGAAAGGCTTCTTTACGGTAATCTTCTCTAACCTGCATGACAAAGAAAGAGTGTTTGAGAATGGCCCTTATTTTTATTATAATGCTAGACTATTTATGAGATATTGGGAAGAAAGCTATAACCCCAATAAGGAAAAAAATTTAGCAGCACTGGTATGGGTTAGATTATTTGGTTTACCAATGGACTTCTGGGACCTGGAAATTTTGGAAGGGATAGGGAACTCGATAGGGAGTTTTGTGAAAATAGCGGAAACCACAAAAAAAGGAAGGTATACTTCGTATGCTAGGATTTGTGTTTACATGAACATCGCTAACCCGATCCCAGATAAAGTGGAGTTAGAATATCATGAAGAAGTATGGCAGCAAACCCTGGACTATGAACATATACCATTTAGATGTCGCAGATGCCATGAATATGGACACCTGGTCAAAGAGTGTCCCATAACAATGGAAGAAGATGAGAAGAAAAGTAAGCAACAGAAGAAAAAACAAACAAATCAGGAAGGATTCTAGGAGGTGAAGAGTAGAAGAAGATCAACAAAAGAAAACTCAAATGAAGGAAAGAAGGAACAACAAACAAACCCAGGAAAATCAAATAGCTTCGAAATCCTACAGGAAGAAGGGGAAGACGAGGATCAAACAATGGAATACCAGGAAGACAAAGAGAAAGACACAAGCTCCAGTAGTGAAAGGACCCACACTAAGAGGAAAGCCCCGAGTGAGCTTCCAGATAAAGGCAAAGAACAAGAAGAACAGATAGAAAATATGGAAACAGAAATGGAGACAAATAGGGGGAAGATCTAAGTATAGAAGAAGAAGTCCTGAAAAAGCTATTAAATGAATGGAAAAACTTGGACGAGAGATTTATCCTTGAGGATCAGAAAAGACTCTATGCGGAAACATTTCAGCAATATCAAGCCAAACAGGAAAAAGGCAAATCAGCGCCTGAAGAACATCAAGAGAACCAGAAGGACAGTCGAACAAACCACCAAGGACAAGTAAAAGGAGGGAAAAAAATGAGGAAGGAAAAATATTAAAGACTCTATACAATTAATGGGGGAAATGTTAGTGAACACAGGGAGAGTTGTTTTGATTTTGGCAGTGTTCCAATACCTCCACCAACCCCCCAATGATTTTGACATTCTGGAATATAAGAGGTCACAACAGTAAAGGAAAACAGAGGCATCTAGCGGAACGGTGGAGAAAGGACAAACCACAGAACATGCTACTTCAAGAAACTAAAATATCAGGACAGAAAATGGAGGAAATTCTAAATAAAATAAAACCTAGATACAAACAAGTAACCATAGATGCTAAAGGAAGCGTGGGAGGGATAGCAGTCATCTGGAACCCAGCTAAAGTCATAACAGACTGGTGGATATAAATGCCCAGAATACTTACAGGGAAGTTTAGACTCATAGGGAAAAGTGAATGGTTTTTAGTTTCAGCAGTTTATGGGCCCCACACCCCAGTTGATCGAGGCTTATTCCTCAATCACATGCAAAAGCTTGGGAATTTGCACCAGGAACAGATGTGGATCATTGCTGGAGACTTCAATATGACAACAGCCAAAGAAGAGAGAAAAGGAGGAGTACAAAGGGAAGACCCAGAGATGGAAAGATTTAGAGATGTACAAATGGAATTAAGACTAGTGGACATCCCAACCATAAATGGTAAATTCACCTGGAATAACAGAAGAGGCGGGAATAAACAAATAGCGTCAAGACTAGATCGATTTCTAGTCTCTGAACAATTAATCGGAAAGGACATCTTCTATGAAGCGTCCATCCTCCCGTCAATAGGGTCAGACCACTGGCCTATTAAATTGGAGATAGCTATGAACACTCAGAATAAAAAACGACCATTCCGGTTTGAGGCTTTTTGGCTAAGAGATCCAGAATTCATAGACAAAGTGAAAACATGGTGGTAGGAGAGTCAAATTGGAATGGCAGGAAGAAACAAAATGCATACATTCCAAATTAGACTCAAAGACCTAAAAGGAAAAATAAAGAAATGGAACAGAGAGGAATTTGGGAATATCCAAATAGAGAAAGAAAAACTACAAAAAAGGATGGAGGGAATCCAACAACAAATTATAGAGGGAGGAAGAAGTGAGGAGCTGGTAGAGGAGGAAGGAAGGGTCATTAACCAAATAGAGGAAAGAAGAAAGCAAGAAGAAATACTGTGGAAACAAAAATCTCGAGTCCAATGGTTGAAAGAAGGGGAGAAAAACTCAAAATTCTTTCACAAAGCAATGTTGAACCATAGACATCATAACAGAGTCTTTTCACTCAAGGACAGTCAAGGGAACAGGGTACTTCCACAGGAAGAAATGGAGAAGCTACTGGTAGATCACTTCAAAGGGATCCTAACAGAACCTAACATAAGCCGGGAGGAGGAAATTACTAATGTGTGTCAACATATTCCACAAAAAGTAACCAGAGAACAAAATTTGGCTCTACTCAAAGTGATCACGAAAGAAGAAGTGGAGGAAGTAGTAAAAAAAATGGTGAAGAACAAGGCCCTAGAGCCTAATGGATTTACCATAGAATTTTACCAAGCCTTCTAGAGTTTCATGAGCCAGGACCTTGTGGAACTGGTTGAAGAATCAAGATGTACAAAGTGCATGCACCCAGCTCTAAATGCCACCTTCCTGGCTCTGATTCTGAAAACAGAGAAATTGGAGGAACCCCGGGGATTCAAACCAATATCTCTTTGCAACGTAGTATACAAAATTCTGGCTACTGTAATGATAAACAGACTGAAACCAATGTTTCTAGACCTCATTGCTCAGGAGAAAACTGATGGTATAGTGGTGGCTCAAGAGGTTATACATTCACTGAAAAAATCCAGAAGCAAAGGCATGTTAATAAAATTAGACTTGGCAAAGGCGTACGATCACCTTAGTTAGGACTATCTGGGAGGTATACTAAAAGCTCATGGCCTTGACGTGAGATGGGTAAAATGGATTATGTCAATCATGAGCACCTAGACGATGTTAGTTATGGTGAATGGCACGCCTTCAGAAGCTTTTAATCCCATGCGAGGGCTTAGACAAGGAGATCCCCTCTCCCCATTTCTATTCATTCTAGTAGCAGAAGGACTAGGCAGGCTGGTGAAAGCGCACCTGGACACTGAGCAGATAAGGGGATTGAGAATTTGGGGTAATGAAACACCTATCACACACCATCAATTTGTAGACGATATAATGATCTACGGTCAAGCCACTCTCAAGGAAGCCCAGCAGATCTCAAAAATTATATCTGAGTACACAAAAGCCTTAGGGACAAAGATTAATAATGAGAAATCAGAGATATTTTTCTTTAATACCAAGGTAGCATCCCAGATATTTCTGGCTAGGACAATGGGATTCAGGGTAGGTAACTTCCCAACAAAGTATCTTGGCATAATGCTCAATGAGTATCAATACATAGTAGCAAATTGGGAACCTCTCATAGGCAAGATAAGGAAAAAGACAGAAAACTGGACATTTCGGGTTTTAAATACCCCTAGCAGAATAATCCTTCTCAGAGCAGTACTGCAATCCATCCCAATATACCAGATGTCTAGCCAAGTTGTCCCTAAATCTATTTGTCAAAAATTTGTAGCAATGTTTAAGAAATTTTTATGGCAAGGAACAAGTACAATAAGAAAATGGGCATTACTCTATTAAACAATGTAAACTTTGAAACGAGAACCCATACTGTTACCCGTTTTGTAGAGATAGCAAAAAAGTGACCCGATTTCGAAAAGGGGTTATGCAGAACACACATGTGTTTTTTAAAGCTTAGTTTTTGGCACTATAATTTTTTTTATGTACATTGCGTTTTATAATGGTAGTGTTTTTTATGCTGATTTAAAAATGTGGTAATTCTGCACTAGACCCTTTTTTTAAAAGGTTTTTTTTTTACTTTTTTAATTTTCTAATGTATGAAATGTAAATAATTATTTTGTAAACTTAATAATTTTTGAAGTGGTCTTTTTCTTCATATTTTCTTGTTTTTATTTTAATTTTATTTTTTTTGTAGTGAGGTTTTTATTGTTTCGCATATTTAAAGAAGAAGGTTGATATTTTGAATTTTCGATATTCTACATATTTATACATTGTTAATTAATTTTTCAGTCCACAAGAAATAATTGTTTCTAAAAAACAATATTTTCTAACAACTGACATAAAAATAGCCATTTTTAACATAAATATAATTAAAAAGCTACACGTTTTGATCATTTTTTGCTACAATTAACATGCGAAAATCACAAATTTTATATGAAAATTTTAACTAAAAATAGTTAAATAATAGCTTTTTTTATGAATTTCATGTCAAAAAAATAATAATAATCACTTTTTTTTTTCAAAAAATAATGGTGAACTTAAAAATTAATGTGAAAATCACATATCATAAATATTAAATGCATAACAACCTTAATTGAATGTAAATTCTTCTCATAAAATGTCAAAATATATAACTACTTAATAGTTACAAAAAATGAGCTTGATTTTCATGCATAACTTAAATTTAATCAACAATGTCACGTAATCCAAACTCTTCGTCCTCTAGAGTTTCATCATTGTTTTCTTCCTCAATATTTTCTGCATCCTTTTGCTCATTTTCGTCTTCTAATGGATCTTTCGTCTCTGTCAATCTTCCAATGTATGTCTTTCCAAACATCCCATGTAATGGTGGTTGAGGTTCCTTTGCCTTTTTTTCCACACGTGATTCACTAAAGTCCCCTTTCTTCAACCCAATTTGTTGCATTGCATCTAGAAGAAATTGAAGAGCATTAATTCTTTGCTAAATGAAATTGCATTGTAATGGATCTTTTTCAATTGCAATGCAATTTCTTCCTTTTTGAAGGGAGCATGCTAGTGTTGTACCTAGTTATCAAGCACAAAAGAAATAATGAAGTAAATTAGTACAATGACATATTAATTAAAAAAATAACATATTGAAATTCAATTCTATATAATAAAACTTACCTGAGCTAGAAAATAAATCCAGAACCCAATCTCCATCATTTGAACATATGTCTATAAGATAGTTAATCAATAATTGTGGTTTTTGATAAATGTTAACTATCTCTCCTTTTGCTTCTTTGTCTTCATATGTTAGTTTTCTCACAACAGCATCATAACTCAGTATTTGGCTATGACTCTTTTCGTCCACCCAATTAAAAATCATAGACATATAGCTATCATCTTTTACCCAACTATCAATATGAATGAACACACAATCATTTATAAATACTTGATCGTCACGGTTAAGAAGATTTGACTTTTGCTTTTAACATGAAATAGTAGAAGTTCAATCAATTTGTACATAAGTGAATTTTTCAACATTAATCAAATATACATTTTAAACGTCTTACCATGTAAGCTGCATCCTTGAATTTGTTTTCCCTTTGAAGCTTGACAATATCATTGTGAATTGTGTGTATGAATGAAATGTCACAAATCTCCATAATTGTGATGACGTGACTTCTACAAATCCCGCAACTAGTTTACTAAAAGCTTGATAAGTATAAGGGTCACTATCATAGTTAATATTTGGAATATTGAAACCATGGGGAATATCTGCAATAACTAGGGCATACTCTCTTTTAGGTATGAGTTTAGCAATGTTTTCACAGTCGCCTTGTATTACTTGATATTGAACAGTGTCTAGCCCATTCCAAATTAAATGAGTAAGAGTTGGATCAAGTTCAACATTCTTAACACATTGCTTCCTCAATCTTTTGGTCTTTATTTTTTCAGTAAAGGTTCTGAAGTTAGTTGGCGCTCCATTATCATCCTTCTTCATATTTTATAAAATAAACAAATATATGTGTAAGTTATAAATTAAAAATAGTACACAGATGAATAAAAAAAATGTGTAAATCAAGATACCTTTTTAAATGCAAGATAAAAAGCTTTTAATATTGATGTAGAACTTGAATCTGGATAGTTGCGTAAGACATCATCCCTACTATCTTCACTCAACAATCTAACCATTTGTTCTTGAATTTTCATCTAAACTTTGTGACTACATACATAAAGTAACAAAAAGTCAATATAATGATATGTAAAACAAATACTACCAAGAACAACATGTTTTATTTAAAAGAAAATTATAATCTAGAAATATATAAAAATAATTCAACAAACTTACTTTTAAAATTCCTTGGACATTTCCTCCAATGATAATTCCTCTGACTTCACACGAGATAATATTGTTTTGACAATTTTTTCATCTTTCACTCCTTGCATTGCTCTCCAAGATAATATTGTTTTGACAATTTTTTCATCTTTCACTCCTTGCATATCTTCTAGAAGCTACTTCAAGCCAGGACCTAATTTACTGCCGCCACATATCAATGGCTTAGACTTTTTAACCTTCTGGATTTTAATGCCAATGTTTTCCCACATGCTAAAAATCTCATCAATCAAGTTCCAAACATCTCCAGTTCTAAATGCCAATTGGAAAATGTTATCAACGCCTCTGAATATATCACTAGGAAGGTTGTGTTTTCCACCTTTTGAATTGGGTTTCTCTTCAATTTGATAGCCTATTTCCATACAACATTCCCTTTGGAAATCTGTAGTAACATTTATCCTATCCCCACCACATTTTTCTTGAAATTCACTATGAATAAATCTAACCCTTTGGATGAAAGTCATAGACATCCTATATTCATTATCTGAATTATGATCCCATGCCACTAACTTTGCTTCTGTATCCGATAAACTAGCATAATTGATACATTTCATTGTTTCAAAACGTGGGTTATTGGATATTCCTCCATCAATTGTCTTTGAGATTCTACAGAATGGTTCCCCCCAAGCGCATAATAATTGTATTCAAAACATTTTGACTTATCAAATGCTTCTTTGTTGGGAACTTGAACTGGATCAACAAGAAGCACTTAATTAACCACATGAGCATATGTATTATACATTATCAATCTCTTCAAGTTGTGAACATGAAAATGGTGTGGCTTTCTAACTTGATATTGACATTGTCCTTCACTTGCCTTATAGGTTTGTATGACATTAAGATGAAATGTACGACCACCATCAATTAAGTTTTTCTTTGTAAAATTTTGTCGAATGACATTTTGGTTTGTTTTGATAATGCCAACATCTAAATCAGCGCCTAGTGTAATGATTTCTCTGCTTTCTTTTGAAGTTTCACTAGGTTCTTGACTGCTGGTAATGACTACTTCAAAATCTTCAACTTTACTTTTCTTCATCATAACATTCTCAACAGATTTATTTTTGAGTGTTTTTACTTTTGGTCTTTTAGGGCTCTTCTCAGTTCCAATGTCATCTTTAGTAATGGCAACATATGCTTCACTGTCAGTTTCAACTTCATTGCCCTCAAAAGTAACTTGTTTACTCTTGCTAGATTTATCCACTAGAGGCCTTTTTTTTTATCCTTTGGATGTAGTTTTGTAGCATCATCAATTACTACATTTTGCTTGTTTTCCATATCTTCTTCTGACACTGAGTAAAAACTGCTGACAACTTTCATGATATCATGCTCTATGAAATGAATGCCTCCCAACCTAATTGAGAAACTTTCAACAAAATTCTGCCAAACAAAATTTCATATGTCAATAAAAACAAAATTAAAAAATATAGCGAGACACTTTCAAGAAAAAAAAATACAAATATAAATAACAATACTTACAATGTTTTGTTTCATCTCATTTACGGTTTGTTTACACAACTTTGTAGATACCTCTCTCGTGTCATACAATGAATATGTTAGTTGATATTTAATCCTTTCATGTGACTTGGGAGATTTTGTAAGTATGTAAACAACTTCAGTGTCTGGTATCAAACACATATCTATGACTCTTCCCATCAGCTCAAAAATTCCATTTTCATTCGGTATATCAATATATAGATATATGTTCACATTTTGGCTTTCTATTTCTTTCACATACCAGATTCTTGATGGGAATTTCACCGCTTTTGAATTCTTCCAGTCTGAAATCATCTTCTTATCATTTGAGGCACTTGAAAGATTTGTAGCCATGAGCTCAGGTGGATTCCATTCAACAATGTTTTTTGAAGATTCACCTTTAAGTATCTTTGGTCCAGACATATTCACAGGAATCTTCTTTGATGCCATTTTCCTGAAAAATAGAAACACGTAAATTAATAAACAACAAAAACATATTAACTTAATTCCACAACGAAAATATATCCTAAATTTTTAATTTGTATAATCAGATAATTGAAAGTTAAAAAATATTAACACTAAGAAATGGCAGAAGCCCACTAACACCACCCCTTAGCCCACACTCCCCCCTACCCCTCTTCCCTCTTAACCAACCAACGCCACCCCACCCCACAATCGGACGACCATCTAACCACACCCTTACCCCCCTTCCACGCCTCCCCCCTACCCACATGCCACCCCACCCCCCAACCACTTCCCCTCCATGCCCCCCTCCACCCACTAGCCCCCCTAGCAGCCCACAAACCCCACGCCACTTCACCCCCTTCCCCCTCTCCCCAACCCCCAATAGCCTACCCCCTTCCCCCCCCAACCGAGCCACCCCACCCCGCAATCAGATGGCCACCCTAGCCCACCCTTGCCCACCTTCCACCTATTCCCTCTACCCCCCTCACCCCCAACTGAACCACCCCTCCTCGGAATCAGACGGCCACCCTAGTCCACCCTTACCCCCCTCTCCCCTACCCCCTACCTCTTCCCCCCCTCCTCTCTTCCTCTAACCTCACCCCTCATCCCTCCCCCTTCCTATCCCTCCTCCTCACTCCCCTTCCCCCCCCCCCCCCTGTTCCCCCTCACTCTAACACCACCCCCCCCATGTTCCCCCTCACTCTACACTCCCTCTCACCCCTCATCCTCTCCCCTCACCTCACTCCTCATCCCCCTCACTGCCCTTTTTGCCCCTCCCCCACCTCACCCCTCATCCCCCCTCTTCCTACCCCTCCCCCACTCCCCTTCCCCCCCTCTACCCCCACCCGCTCCCTCGCACACCCCTCATTCCCCCTCACACTACCCCACCCCCCTCACGTCACCCCTCATCCCTCCCCCTCACTCCCCTTTCCCCACCTCTGCCCGACCCCCCCCCTCACCCCTCGTTCCCCCTCACTCATCCCCCCCCTCACCTCACTCCTCATCCGCCCCCCTACTCCCCCTCACATCACCCCTCACTCCCCTTCCCCCACCTCTACTCAGCCTCCCTCCTCACCCCTCGTTCCCCCTCACTCTACCCCTCCACCCCCCACCCTTCATCCCTCCCCCTCATCCCCCACCCTTCATCCCTCCCCCTCACCTCACCCTTCATCCCCCCTCTACCCGCGCCCCCCCGACCCCCCCCCCCACCCTCGTTCCCCCTCACTCTACTCCCCTCCCCCCTCACCCCTCATGCCCCCCCCCACCTCACCCCTCATCCCCCTCACTCCCCTTTCCCATGCACGAGTATCCAAGAGTATGGATGTTGTGTTGCGAACACATGCAATCCCATCTATTGGGACTCTCACCTTGGTGAAGACAAAAAAACAAGGCTGACTAGAGCTTGACTCATACTTCATCGAGTTAATACACATTTCCACCAGCTGAGGCTTGCCCATCAGTGCAGACATCATGCACAGGTATGTTTCTGGTCCGACTGCATTGAAGACAATGATGTGCATGCTTCCATACGAGTTGGACAAAGGAACCCAAGTAGTGTACCCAGTTGCTATGGAGGCAAGTGTCAGGTTTCAAATAGATGTCACCGTGGAGCACATGGACACCACCAAGGACTACCAATCTTGGCATCAGTATGTTACTGTTGATTGTTATGAAGATGTTCATGAGTTGGACTTGCATGGTCATCTAAGTCAGAGTGATGTCTAGCATGGCTTGTTCAACCCATTTTGTTTCACATGGGTACATGTGCATTGTAATGAAAAGTCATGTGAACTATAAATCAAGTTGTGATAGTTGGATTTAAGAGTCATAGAGTAGGTGAAGAGTCATGAGGGTAGCTGAATTGTCACAAAGGGGAATGTCAACGGTCACCCCACCCTTTGCTATAAATAATCCCTCATAACTCATTGTAAAGGATTTTGGTAAGCCAAGCTTCTGATAAGACTATCTTGGAGAGAGCTTGGATAGTATTGTAACGCACCTTGGCTTCTTCACTACACGAAGCTAGTACATCTCTTTGGAGGAGTAGGTGGATGTGGCTATAACGTTCCACTATTGGAGCTAGTGGTTGGACATGGATGTATTTTATGACTGGAACTTACACTTCTTTATATAATAAGAGCCAGCACGTTTCATGCATATGTTGCATTGTATTCCATCTATCTTGTTTACTCTAAATGGCATATGGATTTTCTTTCTTATGCGTGCATGTATGGACTATTTTGTATGAGTATGTATGAATCTTTCTGAAATGTGTTTCTGGTTTAACTGTCACTTTGGATTGCCAGCTAGCTTGCTTTCCAACTTGTTACTTATCTTTGCTCGTGTGTTCCCTTCCCATCCGAGTACTATTATAGGTTTCCAAGGGTGCATTCATCTCAACCCACATGTGTTAGAACCTCTCATGCACCATCCTTGACACACTGCAGCTGTCACACCCTTGCTACCAATAGAGTTATCATACTTGTCTCTATTTGAAATCACTGTCAAGGCATTACCGTACGACCCACTGTTGGGAATCCTACACAAAATGGTCTGAGGTATAATTGGGACTTCTTACTGGGGAGATCCCCTTGAAATGTTGGTAGGTCCAGCACCGTCAACATTTCTAATGCTTGAAGGAGGTCTAGATGACAAGCTATGTCCTCTCATCCAATTTTGAACCTTTGCGTATATTTCATGGATTCTTTCACTCTTCTCCCACCACAATCTTTTTTGAATCATGAAGATGTCACCAACATGAGGGAGTTTTTCGATCTCTTGTCCACTTACACATACAATGGTGAAGTTGAGGTGGCTTGGCTTGAGTACTTACATGACTTTCTTTCCATGCTTCAGGAGGAAGATGGGTGTTCTAACTAACAAGCTAGCTTGTTGCTTGCATACACACTTCGCAAATCTCCACTTCGATGGTTGTGCAGCCTACTGGCTGATAGCATACACTCACTTAATCACTTCTGTCATCTCATTGAAGAATCTTTCTATCATTTTGATCCAGACCATCTTGACCGAAAACTACTACAACAATGGAAGGCTCCCCATGAATCGATCATGGATTTTGGCAACGTTGTCGTGATTTGTAGTTTCAAGCTTCGGGGAGCTAGATGAAATTTACCTATATTTGGGACAGGTTCACGCATTGTGTTAACAAATCTGCCCATCCCAAGAAGAAGCTTGAAATCAAGCCTCTCCAAACATTCTTCATTGATGGATCTATGCAATATCATGCAGAGGTGGCCACTCTCTTGACTGACTATCTACCAGCCCCTCATTCAACAGCTCCACCACTGTCGAGCGATGTTGAGGATCATGCCCACTCATTTGCTCAACTAGCACATCCTCCCAACATCACTTCACTCAATTTTCACACAATGTTGGTTGTGACTCCCTCGAGTTCCCTTATGCATTCTGTTCCATGACCTCTGTCTTCACACTCGACTGTTCCTGAGGATGATATTGTCTTATGTTCTTCCATTCCAAACTCCTCTCTTGTTGTGAACGAGGAACAAACCATTGATGTAGTTGGTGTTGCACAATAAGCATTGGTTGTCATTCATGAAGAGTACAAGTGGGATCTTGAACATCAGCACTGTTGAAGGATGAATATGTTCTGTCCAAGCCTCTTCTATTCTTTATTGACATCTTTGGTGAACCTCCCATCCATGATTTCACGTGTATCTCCATCCATGGAGGCACCCATTGTTGATCACTCGCTAGACTCACCAGATGCTGGTCCATCATTTGAGAATAGAGAGGATAAGTTGTTCATTGGAAATCCTCTTTATCTTTCATCTGTCTTTTTCGGAAACACAGAGGATGAGTTTGTTCACTTTTCATCTACACCTCTCTTTGACTCATCTGATCATGAGGATTCTGAGGAAATCATTGATTTTTCTGATCGTGGCAGTTATGACCCATTTACTGTCATATTTGATCACAATCAAGACTCTATCGTAGTTGGTCTTTAGAAGCCACTGGTTTATGATGATCTACCTGATGATGGAGTTGAAATACCCAAGACTATCGAGGAACTTCAGCTCGAGCTGATGGTTATGTTAGGTCCCCTCTCTCTTGGGGTTAGTCTCACCTCCGATCAGGAAACTATTCAATCACCAAAGGGTCCTCATCACTCATCTGTATGCATTGAAGACCCATATAACACAAAGATCATACTTCCTCCACTTGAACTACATGATCCCATAACTCATGCATTGGAGGAATCTTACATTGAAAGAACTTGTTAGCGACACAAGTTATATTTGTTTCCTTCACTTGCTTGCATGTCACAGTCAAGAGTGTGCTTATGCTTCAAGGTTGTGTGCAGTGTCACACAGCTTTATTACAAGTCGACAGATTACTCACCATGCACTTGTACTCACTTATGTCCTGTCGGCACTTTGAAACATGAAGTGTGGTTGTCTTCATTGTTATATCTTTCTTGTTTGCTGGTTCACACAACTGGGTTGCTCACGGACCAAACCTTCACCAACATTGGTTAACCAATGTGGCAGTGGTTACATTAGAAATATCACTTCACATGATCAGGCCCATGCACCATTAGCTTAGTAGTAGGAGTAGTGCTTGCTTTCAGTCAGTTTGCTTGCATGCTTGTTTGTTTACTTTCTTCGTTTTTCTTTTTGTTTTCTTGCTTGTTTGCTTACTAGATTTTCTTTTTCTTCTGCTTCTGCTCTTGCTTTGTTTTGTTGTTTGTTAGTTCCCTTGTTTCGTTCGTAGGTTAGTTTCGCATGAAACCATGTATGACTCGTGAAACGAGCTGGGTAAAGTACAAGATGGCTTGAACAACTATCACTACTTGGTTATCTCTCATCATGCCTCTATATGAATAACTTGTTACTTTTAGTCCATGATATGTCGAAGGAAAATATGTACTGTTCAAAGTGAACCTTAGTGAAAACACAACGCTTGCACACTAACTAGTATCAGCTACTCTAGGTGGTTGTTTTTGGGTTCATCCTTATCAGCTCAGTCAACTAGAGTTAGGTGAGGGGGAAAACCTTAACAGGAACGTCAGAGATATAATAAACTACTTCTCTGTTGGAATGACCTCTTATGATCTTAATAAGTAAGGATCCTTCTTCCGCCTCTAAAATGAATAAGTGTTATGCATAGTTAAAAAAATGAAAAAATGAAAGGTGAAAAAATTCGAAATGAAAAATGAATGTGAAATAAGAGAAATGCTTCGTGTGGAGGGAGGTGATGCAAGTAACTCTGCTGAGGTACTAACCAAGCTCACTGGCAGTGGAGCCATGGTTGTGTTCCTATGTGACCCTATCGGACTACTTTCCAGGCCTGCTCGCAGTGGAGCAACACCATAGATCAAACTAAGACTCTAAAGACTATATTTCTAGTGCACCAATATAGCCCTCAGCTCCAATTGAAACAAATATGTTTCCTTGACTTGTAATGTGTGTCAATCGACCAAGATTTTGGTAGATGATACATCTTACAATCAAGCTAGTGTGAAATCAAGATGAGTTGAGAATTGGACAATACTTCCATAGGTGTTAAAGTTTCTTTTCATGAACAAGTTCCATTCATAGAGCTAGAGTTCTACCAACGTGTTTCCAAGTGTTATAGCAGCTACAACCACACTAAATTTTTTTTCCTTAGCTTTGCTTTGGAGCCTCCCTACCAACCTTTTGTAGCACCCTATCTTGGTTCATCAAGTACACAAGATTCAGTATTTTGCTTGCACAAAGGCATCCTGTCGATCAGAGGTTGATTCATTCCCCTCACAAGTTGATCACCTGGACTTGGTCCAGCTGCAGTTTAAGCAACTCCCTCAAGAAATTGTACATTTTTGGAGGCCAACTAGCCTTTCCTCGAGAGCTAGCATAATCCTCTCTAGCAGCCTGCAGGGCTTCAGAATTGTGCAATTCCGCTAGTCAACACTCACATTCAAAATTACTCAATTTTCCCTAGTAGGGCTTCTTAGCCCAGAATTTGCACAAATTTGGGTAGCAGTTAGTTGCTCTACCCATAAATTTTGCAAATCTCCTGGGCACCCAGCCCAACGCCCAGCCAGAAATGCGCATTTCCTTCAAGAAGTTGAGCAGCTACATGCATGAGCAGTTTGTTTGACCAGTTCCACCTGAGACCGAGGAAACTTGACTTGCATGAATAGCTTTATTTTTCCTGGAATAGCAAAAGAAAACATGCAAAAGGCATCCCATGATTCAAGGAGCTATCTTTAGTAGCTAGGGGTTACATGAAAAGTTGTTTTAGAAACTTTCCTCCGAGTGTCTCTTTTTCCTAGATTTGTGGCATGCGCTTAATGAGCTCAAAACTTATGTATTTGACACATCAGAGCTCATTCTTTCACATTGACACATCTAGTACTTTTCCACACATCCAACTCAGCTATTCATGGGTAAGTAGCCTCAACTTGTCTTTCTCATCATTTCTATCACTTTTTGTGTATTCCCTTGTGTGAGTGTTGTTTGCTTGATTTCTTTGAACACTTGTTGTCATTTACATGTATACTAGCTTGTCCTAGCTCTGTTTCATTTTTCATTGCTATCTCACTATCGTTGCATGCATGAAACTTTTTTGCACGAACAGTCACTGATTCGGTGATTCACTTCACCCACATGCATGTTGATCTATATACTGAATCTTTCATTCACATTTTCATGCACTGTCAATCACTTCTTCTTTTACTTAGTGTCACCATGCATTCACTGTCTTATTTTCTTTCAGTTTCCCGTCGGTGAGTCTTGCCAACCTTGGCCTACCTTCACGGAGAAAGCATCACGCAATCTGGGGAAGGAAGGCTTTGTCTTCCTCTCCAGAAATGCTCATTTATGCCTAGCACCATCCTCCAGGACTATTTTGCTCATTTATGAGGGATAGTGACTGCTGGCCTAGAAAATTGAGCAATGCAGTCCCTAAGCCTGCAGTCACTCCTAGTTGGAATTTTACATTGCGTAATCCCAGTAGCCAGCAGCCAGTCTTGCCTCCTAGATAGCCCAAACTACCTTTTTTGCAGTTCTCATAGCCAGTCACCCAGCCTCTGAGAAGAAATTGCGCAATCTTGCCCATCAGTTTCGCAAGTATGTGCTATGTCATTCCCCGAATTTTCTTTGGTTTTTGCTGACAAATTTCTTGCAATGCATGTTTCTTGTCTCCAGATCATTTAGGTGTTCATCTGCCTCTTATCAGTACTAGATCAATGGCCTCCAAGAGAGAGGGATCACAAGATGTTCATGGAAATGCAGTTGGAGAAGCAGTTGAGTGAATGTCCTCTAGTCTACCAATCTATGAAGATACAAAGTTGTATCTAGACAGGGACATAAAACTGAAGTGGAAAGAGGTCAATGAAACATTTGCAGGCACTTTTGAGGAAGGCCTCGAAGACCATCAAGTGTATGTGAACATTCACAAGTCTGGGTTGCACAGGATTTGATGCAGATACCCTGTCTTCCCATGCGCAGACATGATACACTGGATCGTCTTTCACACTGATCACGAGACAATGACCTTGAGTAGTGTCAGTGGGAAGAAGCTTGCAACCTTCTGGACATGAGATTATGATGAGATGTATCAGATGTATGAGCCTGTGACTATCATGAAGACTCCATTCAGATTACCCAACAACAGTGCTACCTCCAAATACATTTTGAAGAACTAGGTAAAGGAGCCAGCTCAATTTTGGTTGACACACATCCAGATCTACAAGGCAAAGATAGTGAGTGTTTTCGGGAAAACCAGTGTCGATTCGAATTGCGAGTTCCGCTAAGATGGGTAGATATCGTAGAAACAAACAATCAAAGCAATTTGAGATTTCCTTTAAGTGTAATAGATAAGAGGGAAGAAAAGAGGACCAACCCGGATCTTCCGCTTGAATCCTTGCTTGATTTCTCTTTGCCTTGATAGAATTTGCCACTCCTCTCCTACTTGCCCCGCTTTAAAGAGTATTTGTAGAGTCAAAGTAACAGAAAACCATCATAACATCTCTATCTGAAACATCATAAACAATGCAGAATCAGAAACAGATTGACCATACAATTGCATTCATAAACAATAAGATTCACAAACAAACGATTATATGGAGGAAAACTCAAAGAACTTTATTAATAGTAGAAGAGAGGATTACAAACCAGCTGTCTGATCTAGCATCATCTTCCCAGCATAGAATCCCTCTTCACCTCATGAAAAGCAAGATCACCCAACATTACAATGTCTCCTCTCACAGATAAACCAACGGCACTTCTTTACAAATTACAGAATTCCAGCCTCTTGATCTCTTAGATTTGGGATCCATTTAAAGATGTCTTACAAGGGTGTGAGTCAGCTTTGGGTTTTTTATTAGTGTCATTCAACTGATAGTTCTTGGTTCCACTTCGAGATTTCATTGATCTCTTACTCATCCCTGGGCGAATTCAGAGAGACAAGTGTCATATGAGAAGTTTCTAGAAGACTCCATGATCATCCACTTAGCAAACTGCCTCTGCCATTTGTCTTTTCCAACTCATCGTACCCCACAGAAGGCTCTTTCAGTATGCATCACACCTGGCTAGTGTAGCAGCCAGTATGCATCGCACCTTGACCATGGAGCAGTCAGTATGGTCCAGTTTTGGCTAGTTCTGAGTGGTTTTTCAGGTGGAACTTCTAGGAAATGATGTAATCATTTGACCATGATCCTTTATGGTATGAAAAAACACTTTTAGGGGTTAAAGAGACCCTGGTTTATGGACATATGTGTTTGGGGTTGCAGTGCCTAAATATGTCTATAATAGTTGCCCCCAAAACATGAGGTCATAAATATTTTGATGTCGGGTGAAATGCTTTATCATGAGGATCCAAGGTATTTGAACTAGAAGGTGACCTATATAAGATACAATACTATACATCATCATCATATTATTTCATGATCGAGCTGAGGTGGGCATTCCCATGCTCAACTTTATAAATTCATTTTCATGTACATAGGATAGACAATCATCTGCTATTGCAAACTAGTGATTCTTCACATGAAGAGTCATCTTCGCTGGCTTAGATGACTATCTATGTAGCTTTTGTGTACAATTGATGTCTTTATTTTCCTGAATATATCGCAGCCCAGATCGATGAAACTAGATCCAGGGTCTTCAAACTCATTCAATCTTCGTCCGATGTACAAATCGATCCATGTGAAAATATGTTCTAAAGTCAAACGTGGAAAGACATCGCCTGATTACTAGCCAATAATGTAAGCTGTTAACAGGAGCGAGAGGAGTCACCGATAATGATAATAACCCTCAAGGTACTATAGTACAATTCATGTGGTGTGAATATATGAACTATTATCGAACACCACACAAAATCTTTCGGTCGAAGGCCATTGACGCAAACCTGTCGCCGGAAGTGAGAAACTTGCCATTGAGGCATGCAAGCTTCAAAGTACTGAAAGGGTTGTTTCTAAGTCAACTTCTTGGATAATGAGCTGATGTTGACAAGAAGTGACTCGCCGTAGGAGGGCCTTAATGTATCCCACATCTATGACATGAAACGGAACAAAGATATCTTCAGGAGGTGAAAACGATTTGGTGATATAAGGTTCAGGAATGGCGGTCATGAAAAATGAAGGGTGAAGGTATTGCAGTGGATGAGGCATTTACTGGATGGTGAATTCTTTGAATGACTTCTCTTGAACATGTCGGCAACACTAAGATGGATTGGTAGCATTAACCCCAAAAGATGGATGGTACGGAGGACCAATGGTGATATGACTGATGAACGGAATAACTCAACCCGACTCAATCATGGTGATGGAGTGAAAGTGTCATGCTCAAGAGCAACTTGCTACTAATAAAATTCTTCAAGTTCTCTTCCCTTTTTCCGCAGTCATTGCTGACCAATACCTCTTTATTGTGGTCAAGCCTGACGAGGATAACATATGCTTGTTCTATAATTTTCCCTTCAGGCAAACCTGTCACATATGTCAATAAACCAAGGGCTCTTTAACCCCTAAAAGTGTTGTTTCATACCATAAATGATCATGGTCAATTGATTACATCATTCCCCAAAAGTTCCACCTGAAAAACCACTCAGAACTGGCCAAAACTGGACCATACTAATTGCTCCATGGTTAGGGTGTGATGCATCTCACCTTCTACACTCGGGGGGTGCGATGCATACTAGCTTCAATTCGAATTGCTAGTCCCACTAAGATGGGTAGCTATCTTAGAAACAAAAAATCCAAGCAATTTGAGATTTCCTTTAAGTGTAATAGATAAGAGGGAAGAAAAGAGGACCAACCTGGATCTTTCGCTTGGATCCTTGTTTGATTTCTCTCTCCCTTGATAGAATTTGCCACTCCTCTCCTACCTGTCAGCTTTAAAGAGTACCTGTAGAGTCAAAGTAACAAAAAACCATCAAAGCATATCTATCTAGAACATCATAAACAATGCAGAATCAGAAACACATTGACCATACAATTGCATTCATAAACAATAAGATTCACAAACACACGATTATATGGAGGAAAACTCAAAGAACTTTATTAATAGTAGAAGAGAGGATTACAACCTTGCTGTCTTATCCACCATCATCCTCCTAGCATAGAAGCCCTCTTCACCTCATGAAAAGCAAGATCACCCAGCAATACAATGTCTCTTCTCATAGATAAAACAACAACACTTTTTTACAAATTACAAAATTCCAGCCTCTCGATCTCTTAGATGAGGGATCCATTTATAGATGTCTTGCAAGGGTGTGAGTTAGCTCTGGGTTTTTTATTAGTGTCATTCCACTGATAGTTCTTGGTTCCACTTGGAGATTTCATTGATCTCTTACTCATCCTTGGGTGAATTCAGAGAGGCAAGTGTCATATGAGAAGTTTCTAGAAGATTCCATGATCATCCACTTAGCAAACTGTCTCTACCATTTGTCTATTCTTGCTCATCGCACCACACAGAAGGCTCTTTTAGTATGCATCACACCTGGCTAGTGTAGCAGCCAGTATGCATCACACCTTGACCATGGAGCAGTTAGTATGGTCCAATTTTGGCCAGTTCTGAGTGCTTTTCAGGTTGAACTTTTGGGAAATGATGTAATTAGTTGACCATGATCCGTTAGGGTATGAAACAACACTTTTAGGGGTTAAAAATCCCTTGGTTTATTGACATATGTGTTAGGGGTTGCAGTGCCCAAATATGTCTATAACAGTGAGGAAGGTGTACCAATACTTGGTCATATTTGCTTGTCGACTGTATGGCCAAGAAAGAACGGAAAACTTCCCATGGAGTTGGGTCATCGCACTGAACCAAGTGGCTAGAGAAGGAAAGCCATGTAACTGGTCTGGCATATTTGCTCATCAACTAAAGGAATAAATAATGAAAGCTTGACAGTCACCCAGAGGTATGCATGCGTAGATTTAGATGTCTCCCTAAATCTTAGATGCAGTTTGTGCCTAACAGGAGTTCTCGGGTCTGGAGTGGGCATGGTCACTAGTGAAGACTACTATGAACATGTATTTTAAGTTATTGTCTGAATGCAGCTTCAAAGGAGTAATTACATGGTTTTTTGACCATTTTATCATGCTAGTGTACAAGATGATATTAAAATAGGATCCACCCTACATATTGAAGGAAGCAATGGAGGCACTGATAGGCATTGCTGATTAGTATGCCTCACCGTCTGGCACCTTCATCTAAATGTTCAATGAAGAGAAACCTCTGCATGTTCTACCGAAGTTTTCCTTGGACATACTTGTCATGTAGGAAGTAGCATATCACATCCTAGTAGGATTGACAACTAGACTGCACCAAAAGAAGAAGGCACCTTGGCCCGCTCTTCCACTCCAGATTGGATTATATGAGATTTGGAGTATCAAGCAAGCGGATGTCAAAGAAGAACTAATGAAGAAGTACCCATTTGACCTCTGAAGCTATAATCTATATACCCGCATTGTATTGTGAAGGATCACTGCACGAGAGTTCAGTTCAACTAGATCCACGGGGCATGTGATTGGGCCAAGGAGGACCCACGAAGATATTGCTATTGTTTCTCTAGACCCAATGAACCGGTCAACTTCACTATGGAGTGGTTAGCGAATCAACATGAAGTAGAATCATGGATAGCACCCACAATATTAGTAGTAGCAGTGGGAGAAGAGGCAAGCATACCAGTGCACAACAAAGGTAAGAGGAAGATTGTCCATCGCATGGAGGGGGAGCAAAGCTGCAAGTTCCGAGCAGATCCATTGGTAGAGAAAGAAGCTATGGCTATAGAGGAAAAGAGGCACCATCATGAAATGTGAATTGCAGAAAGGTAGAGGAATAAGATAAGAATGGAAGAAGCAGAGAAGGAGTTGCGTGAGCTGAGGTAGCAACTTCAAAAAGAATAAGAGTTGCGTAAATAGGATAGTGAAGTGCAGCAACAGTAAATACAACAAGGGGGGTAACATGTACAAAGAGATGAAGAAACACCTATACAAGTAGTTGATTCATCAAAATACCTGGCATCAGGGGAATAGGGTGAACCATCGCAAGGGTAAGACTTTGCTCATGAGATAGAACAAGCACTTCAACAGTTGGATGCAGAAATGGGGCCGCAAGAGTTGGAACATGACATCGATCTCATGCCTCACCAAAAAGAGGTCGACTCACCCACTTCAATGCATCTAGATGATGAACAAGTCTTGAACGACCAAAGAGGCACTGAGATCCTTGGTGATGAGCCGGAAGAAGATATGCACAACATCTCATTCGACGAATCCCAATGTAGAGTTATGCACTCTCGCAGAGTGTCAACTCTGGAGGATCATACATCTCCTTTGCAAGTTGAGAAACGTGTGATCGTGACTGATGTGCGCAAACATCCAACAGCCTTGACCGATGCAACCAGAGTGTATGCCAAAGCCACTAGCTCAAGTGTTTTCTTTCTAATAGCTGAGAATGAGCGAATGGAAAAGGAACTACAAACAACCAAGCAAGGAGGAGACTTGGTGACAATGTCCACCTGAGCTTAACTAAAGAAGGAAATACTAGATGAATTATTTTCCCTTGACATGGTTATGCAAGCATTGTACTCCAAGTTTGGTACCATGCACAAGGCAGTCGTCCATATGAAATGGATGGTAGTAACGATTCCTAGAAGAGCACGTATCTTGATGAACTTGCATGTTGTTGTTGATGACATGGAAAGATGGACAATGAAGTACAAGGGTGCCCCAATTCACTTGCCTAAGATGATGAGGGCTAGCGGGGTCGAGATGAAGGCACGTATCCGTAGTCAGATCTGGAAATATTAAGAGCTCCCATAGTTAATCACTAGCATATAAGCTTGCCATGAAAGAGTATTCGTGAGTATGGATGTTGTGGTGCGTACACACACGATCCCATCTGTTGGGACTCTCACCCAGGAAAAGACAAAGAAACAAGTCTAACTAGAGCTTGACTCATACTTCGACAAGTTCATGTGTATTGCCACTAGCCCAGACTTGCCCATTAGTGCAGACATCATGCACAAGTATGTTGCTGGTCTGGCCACATTGAAGACAATGATGTGTATGCTTTCAAACAAGTTGGACAGAGGAGCCCGAGCAATGTACCTAGATGCTATGGAGGCAAGAGTCAAGTTTCAGATAGATGTCACCATGGAGCACATGGACACCATCAAGGACTACTGATCTAGGCATCAGTATGTTACTGTAGATCAGCATGAAGATGTTAGGGGGTTGGACTTCCATGGTTGTCTAAGTCAGAGTGATGTCTAGCATGGCTTTCTCAAGCCATTTTGTTTCACATGGGTACATTTGCATTGTAATGTAAAGTCATGTCAAGTGTAAGACAAGTTGTGATAGTTGGATGTAACAATCATTGAGTAGGTGAGGAGTCATGAGGCTAGTTTAATTGTCACAAAAAGGAATGTCAAGGGTCACCCCACCCTTTGATATAAATAGTCCCTCATAACTCATTGTAAAGGCTTTTGGTCATCCAAGCTTCTGATAAGACTATCTTGGAGAGAGCTTGGACAATATTTTAAGGCACCTTGGCATTTCCACTACACAAAGCTAGCACATATCTCTGGAGGAGAAAGTGGATGTGGTTGTAACGTTGCACTATTGGAGCTAGTGGTTGGACATGGATGTATTGTATGGCTGGAACTTACATTTCTTTATGTAATAAGAGACAACACGTTCCATGCATATGTTGTATTGTTCCAACTATCTTGTTTACTCTAATTGGGATATGTATTTCTTTCTTACACATGCATATATGGAATATTCTGTATGAGTATATGAATCTTTCTAAAATGTGTTGTTGGTTTAACCATCACTTTGGATTGCTAGCTAACTTGCTTTCCATATTGCGATGTATCTTCGCTCGTGTGTTTCCTTCTCATCCAAGTACTATTATAGGTTGCTAAGGGGCACACTCATCTCAAACCACATGCGTTAGAAACTCTCATGCACCTTCTTTGACTCACTACAACTGTCACACCCTTGCTACCAACAGAGTTATCATACTCTCCTCTGTGCGAAATCATGATCAAGGCATTACCATACGACCCATTTTTGGGACTCCTACACCAAATGGTCTGAGGTCTAATTGGGACTTCTTACCATGGAGATCCCCTCGACATGTTGGTGGGTCTAGCTCTGTCAACAAAATTATAAGGGAAAAGTGGAGTTTGCATACCCATTCCTTACATTACATTCTACTTTGGCACACAAGAAGTGATGACTTTGAAATCATTTGGAAAATGAGATTCCACTATTTTTGCATAGAAAATGTTGGCAAAAAAGTGTCAAATGAGGCCCCTTTTTATACACATGAAGACCTTGAATGTGACTTCTTTAAAATTTATAGGCACTAAGAAAATCATCTCACCAGTTTTTCTCCTCGCTTCAACTTATAGGAAGGAAGTAAAGGATGAAATAGAGCATCAAACCTTCCTTTGATAGAGCCTTGACTTGTTTCTACCTTCAAAACAACTAGGGACATTGTAATAAATTGTGTTCACTACATTCATAATAAAACAATCTTCAAAGTCGAGGTGAGTCAGCCTTTGAGTGTATATTTATCTTTCATTTGTCCATGACCATTTCGAATTTGCATCATCTCAGGTGGGAAACTATTGGCCAAATACTTCATGAGCTAAACCTACACATTATTTGTCTTTTATGGTGTCATCTCTAAAACGTTTCTCATTTAAAAAGAAGAAATAAGTAAATGGCTTTGATATAAAAAAATCTATAAACAAATGGCTAGTATAATGATGAAGATATTGCAATAGAATGATTATAGAAGAGAATTCATGAAATCTTTCTTTCTCATCCCCCTTCTTGAGATGAAAAGGCATTGGTTCATAATGAGCTACTTGTAACCATACGAATTACCATCTAGTTACAATTGACCAATTTGATCATCAATTCCTCTCTTATTTTTTATCCTTTCTGAGATTATATTATCATTTATTAGATTATATCTATTCACAAAATATTAATGCATCCATGCATTTATTTATAACCTAATAATACTTCCCACCTAATTTGTCATAAATTCCAAACATTCAAGATTAATATGTGGTTACTATGGATATTATATTCCCCCCTCTAAAGATAACAATGTCCTTGGTGTTTATCTTTTCTTCCTCTCATCAACATTATATTTTTTTCCCAATCTTAATATACCACTCAAACTTTTTCCTTTCAATGAGATTGTTTTTATCTCCCATAACTTGCTTTTTAGATTGTCTTTCATTCACGAAAATTATCTATAGTCATGTTACTAGAACAACCAAAAGGGGATCTTTCCCTTTCAAATTGGAGGATATTTTTCTAGGAAATATAAAAAATTAAAAGAATTATGATTTTTTTAATAACCATAAATATATTAAAAAAAAATTCTAGTATTTCATTCAAAGTTAAATTTTGAAAAAAATAAAAATAAGAAAATATCTTCATAAAAATTGGTTGTTAATTGAAAATATTCTTGGAAAGCATGGCCATTCCATGAAATATTTTAATTACAACTAGTTTATTAGTTGTAACAAGCCCTCTAAGAGTGGCTTATCATCTTCACAACAAGCACCTTGGGAGGTTTATCAGTTTCCTTGGCAAGCATATAGTGGCATAATGACTAAGGAATCCAATTAGTATTGTCTTAATCATTATTACACTATTCTTAATCACAATAGATTCAATTTAATATCATTTATCATAGTACCTCTACAAGTACTAAGAGAGAATATAGTTCTATAATCACAAAAATGATCAAATTAGTCATGATCGCATTGACTACATATTATCTTTACTATGTCCAAAGACACCCACAAATCTAATATCATGAATTCATGCAAAGATAGTAGAGGTAACCTTTGAGATATACTTTTAGTAGTTATTACATGAGTATTAGGCTCTCTTCTTACCAAAAAAATAATCATAAATGTTTCACATAATTACACCTCGACCCAAGCAATGTTGTCCTAGTTATGGCTATAGGTCTAGTCTTTATCTCCCACTAGCACCTTCTAATTTTGGTTGCCTTTATCTCATGCATTCCATTTCATACATCTTCCACCCATGAAATTTATCTCTAGTCATGTTAGTTTGTGGTGGACCTATTAACCAAACAAGGTCATCCCTCTTAAAAAAATGGAGGATTTTTGTTTTCCTGTCCACCATGGGACCATAACTAATTTTATTTTTTTCCTGGAAGTTAGGGGTCTAACCTCTCATGTGATGGATCCTCCTATATTCCAAAAATAACAATAAGTAAAACACTTTCATTTTACCATCAAAATAAATATTTATATTCTCATAAAGAATATTTACATTTCAGTTTTGGCTTTTCAACTATATACCATCTTAGAAAATCATAAAATCATTTAAAGGAGCACATTTCCTCGACATTGTTTGTGAATCTGTATCTTAAAAATAAAAATCAAAGTAACAATTTGACTTCCACTATCATCAAATGTTTCATTGAATCATTTTCCAATTACCAACTTATGTTTCCTAGTAGCTCATAATTCCTTGAAAGTTTTCAGTTTTTATTATATTCAAGTTTCCTCAAGATTTTGGTATTTAATCAGGGCATCTCGTAAAATCCAAGAATTCGTAGGAATCATGACATCTCACGTCTCATGAATAATATTCATTCAAAATTTCCACATAATAATCAACATGCATTTTGTAAAAAACACCATTATATGTTCTATCCTAAAAACTTTCATGTTATGTTTGCATAATAGTAAACATTATACCTTTGCATTATTAGTCACAAATAATATTAAAATATCTTACCTTTCATTGGTTCTTATGTTCCGTGTTACCAAAATCTTAGCAATATCACTATGGTGCCATTAAAATACCACTACTTAATCATATTCGCAACATTAGCTCAATTGTAATTCATAAAACCATAGTCTTTACAAAATTATGTTATTTACATATAATACATCTTGTCAAATATACTCAACATGCATTTGAATTTCCACATTTGTCAATGTTTCTCAATACTTGAACAAAGTAGGAAGGTATTGGTACTGTCAATTTTTCACTTAAATAATTTCCATGCATTAAGAATAAGCATATAAAATAAGGATACATCCTCCAGAAAATATGTATAAGAGAATTACAAACAAGTTTACATGGAGATGTGATGGGACCAACCCTTTATATCTGCGGGTTAATATTTAACTATTGATTGAATGATATTAATGATGTGGTTGGTTGTCCTTTATCATATTATACTACAGTTTAATTGTGGCGAGGACATGTGTCCTAGCCTCGGGCCTCGTTCCTTCCTGCTCTTACTATCCTCCGAAAACCTAAACTATTCATTCCATTGTTATTTCTCTATGCTACTTCGAGGTCTGCGGTTTCACGAAATAAGGGTCTTCTCTATTATTTGACAGTGTTTCATTTCACTATGCCTAGCGTGAAACTCTGCGAGGGTTTCCACCTGCATATGCTCTCAATGCTTCCGGTTTCATGCTTGGTTTTGAGACTTTGGGTTTGGAACCCTTGGTCTCGGTCTCTGTTATCAGTTTTGCTCAGTTTTGGTTATGTTTCCAATTTTAAGCTTTTGTTCTATATGGTTATCTTCAATGCACTTGCTTCGCAGTCTGATTGTTTGCTTGGTTTTTTGACACAGGTTGCAGTTGTGGAGTGGCTCAGATTTTGGCTCTCACTCGGTGGTCATCCAAAAGGTGAGTTCTCTCTCCATGCTGGTCTTTTTTGCTTTGTTTTCCTTCAGCGTTGATAGTCTTAGCTCCTTGTGGGTAGTGAGCACCTCTACGACTGTAACCTTAATTCTGTGGCTTTTCTTCTAGTGTGCATGGGCTTGGATCTCCGTCGGTTAGTTTCTTAATAACCCTTTCCTCTGCTTTCTGTTTTGTTTTTGTATATGTGGTTTCATTCTTTGGTTCTAATGGCCTGCTTGTTGACCAATGCAAGTGAATGACAGGCTTCAGTCGCTGTCCTCACGCCTTGTCTCCTACACCTGAACCGGGTAGGGTTGCTCCTCGGTGTTTTTCCTGTTTGACTGTTTTAGGGTTTTGCTATTCATAGGGTTTTATGGGTTGTTAGTTGAGATTTGGCTTCGATCTTGCTACACCCTGGCCTCACTATGCCTATAAATTTACTATATGTTTTTATGGCTCTGCTATTGTAACCATGGTTGTATTGATATGGTCCTGTGATGACCCCGCGGTGGTTTATAGTTTTCTTAACTCTATTTTATTTGCTATTCTCTGAATAGTGAACTGTGGAGGCTTGGCTTTGACATATACATATATATATATATATATATATATATATATATATATATATATATATATATATATATACAGTAATTTCGATTGTAAAAAATTTGTAAGGAAAATGGTTATGCATTCATTTTTGTACCTGTAGCTTGTTTTCATGATATTCCTCCGACTGTGGTTAACTTGTTTCTCCCGTAGGCTTGCTCTGTTACGCTATTGACTTGTTTGGATGCTCTCCTCACTTCAGTGCTTACTGTTCATTGTCTGTCATCATTGTGCTTATAGAAAAGAAAATAAATTTAATTGTATTTTGAAGAAAAGATGTTAAAGTTGTAATATGAATGGATTCAGATGTGTTTGTTCTTCAGAATTCTTCTGTGCATTTTCTTCATTCAATTCTATGATGGTCAAAAAGATTACAATAGTCATTTCCTCTTTTCGTTTTGTAGAGAACACCAGACAGTTAGCAAACTGCCAGTAGTTACATTAAGTGGTTACATTAAGTGGTTTCTGAATAACTGTCTTTTCTTGTTTTGTAAACTAAAAGAAAATTTTAAATAAAACTAAAAAGTAAAAAGAACATGTAAGCAAAACATTAATAGTGGCTGAGACAGAAATTCCTAGAAATGTAAATGAAAATGAAAACTAAAGAAACTCAAATTGTTAGAAGAGACAAACTCCCAGCCATGACCTCCCTAAGCTGGACGCTCCTGCATCAGGCTCTCAGGGTAGGTGAAAATTCATGGCTTTGGTCCATGAGCTCCTTGATAGAATACCCTACACATTGTATCTATCCTGCATCAAGCCACGAACTATCCTCAATAGGGTGGTTCTTCCACTTGACGAGGTACTATAGGTACTCCTTTCTCCTAGTCTGCCTGGCCACCTGTGTATCGAGGATTCCTTCGATTTCAAGTGGCTGAGCTGAAGGCATTTGTCTCATCCACGAAATACTCTCTCCCTAGGTATCCCGCTTTGGCTGTGCCGAACTGTCCTCTTCCGGACTGGCGGTGTATGTGAATAAATCTACCACATTAAAGATGGGCGATATTCCTATACCTAGAGGCAATTACAGCTCATAGGAATTTGCAGAAAATTTACACAGAATTTTACAAGGTCCAATTTTTTTGAATTTCAGCTTATTTTATTCGCCCTTAGGAAATATTTCTTTGTGCAAATGTGCTAGAACCTGATCCCCTACATTAAATTGTACCCCCCATCATTTCATATCTACTTTCTATTTGTACCTTTGACTATTGTCCTATAATTTCACCTTCACCTGCTCATGTAGGTCGTTAATTGCTCTTGCAAAGTCTTCCCCATCAGCACTTCTTCTTTCTAACTATCCCAAATCTCCTAGCTCATGGACTCCTCAGGGATGCATTCCATACAAAATCTGAAAAGGACTATTTCCCGTGCTTCGATTCGGTGAATCGTTGTAAGCAAATTCTACTTGAGCAAGTACATGATCCCACATTCATGAATTTTCTCCAACTAGACTCCACAGCAAGTTTCCTAAGCTTCTATTCACTACCTCCGTCTGCCCATCAGTCTGTGGGTAATAAGTGGAGTTGAACTTCGTGTCCAGCTTTTTCCATAAGGTGCGCCAGAAATGCCCTATGAATTTCACATCCCTGTCAGAAATAATGGACTTGGGTAAGCTGTGCAATCTGACGACTTCAATGAAAAACAAGTGTGCTACATGGGTAGCATCACTGGTTTTCCTGCAAGGGATAAAATGTGCCATCTTCGAAAATTGGTCCGCCACCACCATGATGGAATCAAAACCCTGCTGTGTTTTGGGTAGACCCAAGACAAAGTCCAAACTGAGTGAATCGCATGGTTTGTTTAGAATAGGCAAGGGTGTATACAACCCTGTGTTCTGACTGTGCCCTTTTGCCAACTAACATATCTTACACCTAGTCACATACTGTTGCACGTCTCTTCACATCTTTGGCCAATAATAGAAATGACTGGGCTGATCCAAGGTCTTATCAATGTTGAAATGTCCAGCTAGACCTCCAATATGTTTTTCGTAGATGATGTCCTCCCTCATCGAACATTCTGGGACACACAGCTGTCCTCCCTTGAATAATAGCTCCTCCTGCAAGTTATAGTCTAGCCATGAGCTATTGTTCCTCAACAAAGGAGACTGGCAGGCTTCATAAGCCTCCTTGAAATCTGCATCTATTTGATACAAGTCCTTTAGGTGTTCAAATCCCAACACTTGTATTGTGCTCTCCTGCAAGAGTAGAACTCTTCTACTTAGTGCATCTGCTACCTTGTTTGCTTGACCACTGATATGCTTCAATACGAATGTAAAACTCTGCAAGTACTCCACCCATTTTTCATGTTTGTGATTCAGCTTATGTTGCTGCATAACATACTGTAATGCAAAATTATCAGAAAACAAGACAAACTCATTACCCAATAGATAATGTCTCCAATGCTTCAAGGCTTGGATGACGGCATAAAACTCCTTGTCATAAGACGTATACTTTTGCCTGCTTTCATTTAATTTTTTGTTGAAATAGGCTACTGGTTTGTCTTCCTAGCTAAGTATGGCTCCAATGGTTGTACCACTGGCATCAAAACAAACTTGAAAAAATTTGTTGAAATCAGGAAACCTAAAAATTGGTATCTCAGTGATCTTATTCTTCAATATCTAGAAGCTCTTCTCTGCTACTTCAGTCCACTGAAAAGGTTGACTTGCCTCTTTGATTGTATCCAAGATAGGTGCATAGATTCCACTAAAATTCTTTATAAACTTGTGATAGAAACTTGCCAACCCATGAAAACTTTGAACTTCAAACAAACTCTTAGGGGATAGTCAGCTAAGTATAGCTACAACTTTTTCTGGGTCCATTTTCAGCTCATTTTCTGCAATCACAGAACCCAAATAGACTAACTCCTTTTGAAAGAAAGTACATTTTTCCAAATTTATCAGCAACTTGTTTTGCTGCAACTTCTCTAGAACATATCGAACATGTCAAAAATGTTCTTCCTTCATCTTGCTGAAAATCAGTATATCGTCAAGATACACAATAAAAAATTTCCCAATGAACTCCTTCGATATCTTATTCATCAGGCACATGAAAGTAATAAGGGCGTTACTCAACCCAAATGGCATCACCAGCCATTCATACAACCCTTCATTATTTTTGAAAGTTATTTTCCATTTGTCCCCTCCTCTGATTCTAATCTAGTTGTATCCACTGTTTAGATCTATCTTCGAAAAATATGCTGCCCCACTCAAGCAGTCCATCATGTCATCCATTCATGGCAATGGAAACTTGTATCTGATCGTAATTTTGTTTAGTTCTCGTAAGTCTGTACACATCCGCCACTCGCCTCCTTTTTTGGGAGCTAAAACTATTGGAACTGCACCAGGTACTTAAACTTTCCCGTATCAAGCCTTTGTCTAACAATTCCTGTAACTACTTCCTGATCTCTTTGTTGTCCTTGGGACTCATCCGGTACGCAACTTTATTCGGTAAACTAGCTTTAGGGATGAAGTCTATGTGATGACTGATACTCCACTTTGGTGGTAACTTATTCGTTAAATCATCTACCACAATGTCGTTGAATTCCTGCAACATTTCCTCGATTGCTTCAGGTAAGTCAGAAATTTCAGTCTGCAACAGCACTGCTCTTGGTCTCCTTACAACATCATACTTTACCTCATCATCCTCAATCTATTTTAGAAATTCTTTTCCACCCACTAGCAATACTTTTGTCCCACTAGTTTCTGTTGTTTCTTCTTCCTTGATGGGTACTAGCATATGCTTAATCCCATGCTTGACAAACTTGTAACAAATTTTTTTTTTTTCCGTCATGAACAACTTTTCAGTCATACTACCATGGTCTACCTAGCAAAATATTACACACATCCATGGCATGATGTCACAAATCACTTTGTCCCTATACTTGCTAATATGGAACTCCACCTCACACTGCTCATCAACTAGTAGCTGGTGACCCTTCTATAACCAAGACACTTTATAGGGAGTTGGGTGCTTCAACCTTTTTAAACCCAATTTCTCCACCATCTCTGTTGCAACCAGATTATCAGTGGTTCCATTGTCTATAATTAGTTTGCAGCATTTTCCATGTGACTTGCACACAGTCCGGAATAATGCCTTTCTTTGGGTTTGTTCAGTTGTTTCCTTTGCTGGTTTCAGTAGTACCTTGTTCAAGACTAAGGCCTCTCCTATCTTTGGTACGTTCTCTACCTCCTGAGGCAGTGCCTCTTCTTCCTCTATCTAAGCAACATATGCTCCTCTTTGACCAACCTGTTCTCCTTCAAGACACTCAAAGGACCTGTGCCCCCACTTGTGGCACTTGTAACACTAGTAGGAAGCTCCTCTGCCCTTACCATTTCCCCTTCCTCTCTAGTATGGCCTTCCTCCCCTAGTGCTACATTCCTTTTCTGCTATCCCTGAGGTCTTTGAATTGTCGCCCTCTTCACTGTTGTTGGAAGTTCTTCCTCTACCAAAGGATTGTCATCTCCCTCTGCGAGTTCCTCATCTTCTCCTGGCATTCTGCTTTCTTGCGATCTTTTCTTCTGCCTTTAAGGCACTCTGGTATGATTCCTCTATGGTATTTGGAGAAAGAATACTTATCTCGTCCAATATCTCTAGCCTTAGGCCATTCAAAAACCTTGTTTCCTTTTCTAGGGTGCCTTCAGTATAACCAGCTCTGAAATTCACCCGATAGAATTCTTCAGTATATTCTTTCACCGTCATTCTTCTCTGTGTCAAATTCTGCACCTGTCGATACAGAGAAATCTGGTAATCTTTGGGAAAAACCGTACCCTTCATCTTGGTGACCATTCTGGTCAATTTTAATGGGTAACTTATTAAATCTTCTCCTCCCTACTTAGACACTGTCCCACCATAAGGCCACATGTCCTTTCAGCTTGGTGGTAGTGAATTTAACTCTCCTATCTTCACTAACCTCCTCACATTCAAAATATTTGTCTAACTCACTAATCCAGTCCAACAGCACTTCTACGGACAAACTACCATCATAGTTCAGAATTTCAGGCTTTGGTTTATTGCTAGCCAACAAAGCTGACCCTAGCAATTTGATTTCAGGTCCTTCTTCATCTGATCCATTTGTCGTAACTATAGCTTCTTCTTCACTGTTGTCCCCTACTTCTAGATCCCTTCTCCTTCTTGCTTCTACCGCCGCCAAATGGGCATTTAGGATCCTAATCTCTTCCCTCACTCCTTCATCTACCACTCTTCAAATAGCTCTACCATGACCTCTTCTTCTAGCTTCCATTTTATAAAGAAAAATAGTTAACTGTACCTACTCTGATACCAAAATTGATGGGACCAACCGTTTAGATCTGGAGGTTAATATTTAACTGTTGATTGAATGATATTAATGATGTGGTTGGTTGACCTTTATGGTATTGTACTATAGTTTAATTGTGACGAGGACATGTGTCCTAGCCTTGGGCCTCGTTCCTTCCCGCTCTTACTATCCTCTGAAACCATAAACTGTTCATTCCATTGTTGTTTCTCTATGCTACTTGTGAGGTCTATAGTTTCACGAAATGAGGGTCTGCTCTGTTAGTTTGATGGTGTTTCATTTCACTGTGCCTGGCATGCAACTCTACAAGGGTTTCCACCTGCGTATGCTCTCAATGCTTTTGGTTCCGTGCTTGGTTTTGAGGCTCTAGGTTTGGAACCCTTGGTCTCAGTCTCTGTTATCAGTTTCGCTCAGTTCTGGTTATGTTTCCAGTTGCAGGCTTTGGTTGTATATGATTTTCTTCAATGCACTTGCTTTGCAGTCTGATTGTTTGCTTGGTTTTTTGACACAGGTTGTGTTGTGGAGTGGCTCGGCTTTCGGCTCTCACTCGGCGATCATCCAAAAGGTGAGTTCTCTCTCCATGCTGGTCTTTTTTGCTTTGTTTTCCTCCATCACTGATAGTCTTGGTTCCTTATGGGTAGCGAGCACCTCTGTGACTGTAACCTTAATTATGTGGCTTCTCTTCTGGTGTGCACAGGCTCGGCTCTCCCTCGGTGAGTTTCTTAATAACCCTTTCCTCTGCTTTTTGTTTTGTTTTTGTAACTGTGGTTTCATTCTTCGGTTCTAATGGCCTGCTTGTTGACCAATGCAGGTGAGCGACTAGCTTTGTTCTTCATCCTCATGCCTTGTCTCCTACGCCTGAACCGGGTAGGGTCGCTCCTTGGTGTTTTTCCTATTTGACTGTTTGAGGGTTTCACTGTTCATAGGGTTTTATGGGTCGTTAGTTGAGATTTGGCTTTGGCCTTGCTGCACCTTGGCCTCACTGTGCCTGTAGCTTTACTGTATATTTTTATGGCTCTGCTATTGTAACCATGGTTGTATTGATACGGTCCTGTGATGACCTTGCAGTGGTTTATAGTTTTGTCAACTCTGTTTTATTTGCTGGTCTCTGAACAGTGAACTGTGGAGGCTCGGCTTTGACAAATATATATCTATATATATATATATATATATATATATATATATATATATATATATATATATATATATATATATATATATATATATATATATATATAGTAGTTTTGATTGTTAAAAATTTGCAAGGAAAATGGTTATGCGTTTGTTTTTGTACCTGTAGCTTGTTTTCTTGGTATTCCTCCAACTGTGGCTCTCTTGTTTCTCCCGTAGGCTTGCTCTGTTACACTTGTAACTTGTTTGGATGCTCTCCTCGCTTCAGTGCTTACTGTTCACTGTCTGTCATCATTATGCTTATAGAAAAGAAAATGAATTTAATTGTATTTCGAAGAAAAGATGTTAAAGCTGTAATATGAATGGATTCAAATGTGTTTGTTCTTCAGAATGATTCTGTGCATTTTCTTCATTCAGTTCTATGATGGTCAAAAAGATTACAATAGTCGTTTCCTCTTTTCGTTTTGTAGAGAACACTGGACAGTTAGCAAACTGCCAGTAGTTACATTAAGTGGTTTTTGAATAACTATCTTTTCTTGTTTTGTAAACTAAAAGAAAATTTTAAATAAAACTAAAAAGTAAAAAGAACACGTAAGCAAAACACTAACAGTGGCTGAGACAACCATTCCTAGAAATGTAAATGAAAATGAAAACTAACGAAACTCAAATTGTTAGAAGAGACAAACTCCTAGCCATGACCTCCTTGAGCTGGATTCTCTTGCATCAAGATGTTTTCCATAAAAAAATTAAGGGAACAAGACCTTCTAATATATATAAACTTTCCGATCCACGCATCAACATTCACCATAGTTCTCATTAATGCAAAATAATATTTCATTTTCATGCACATATGTCAATTCATCAGTCATTATGCAGTATTTCTAACTTGAAGTCAATCACATAGAATTTTATAATCAAAGAAGTCAATAATGCGAGTTGATTCAAAAGGTCATCCAGATTCTATTTAGTGATGGAAAAGAAGGCACCACAATCTCTATGACATAATGAATGTAACTGATTAGGTTTAATATGTAGTGTCACCCACAATATTCACACAGATTAGATGAATTTCAGAAGGATGAGAATGATATATTTCTTTTATACATATGATGTATACAAGATCCTTCATACTAAGAACATCATTGAATCATGAACTTGTAGAATTACATTTTCATGTATGAATTTTGAGCAATCAATGTAATCAACAACACCTAGTTGTTACTAGTTTTATCATTAAAGTTCTAGAACACACATAATGTATTTCATCACATATGTCCCAATTATTGCGAAGTCCATTATTAAGCTATCAATTAATATTTTTGCCCTTATCACACCAGTTACCATTTATGCATGTTCATATAAAAGGCCACAAGTCTTTTCCTTTATTATTGACGCAACAATGCATTTCTATTGAATCAATCACTTTTTATAAGGAAATAATGATATCATGATGATTTTCAAGACTTTATAGTCACACTTAGTATCTTCCTAAGCTTCATCCAATAAAATCATACCTCTACTCCTTCTCATTCTTATGAAACCTAAGAGGTGTTAGTGTTTCCACCTCTACTCTGATACCATTTGTCACATCCCTCATTATACCTAGTATAGAATATACAACATTAAATTCTTTTACAAGTTTTTCCAGCATGTAGTATTCCAAAAATGAATTATCACACACTTAACTGATCCCTAAATGATAAAATCACCATCATATGTAAAGTAGCCATAGAAATCAAATAGCTATTTGTGTAAGGGAATAATCATTAATGAAACTTGTTACCACAATGCAATATGATGTATATTTGCATCGTTAACATCATTTAATTAACGAGGGCTTATAATAAATTATTTAACTTCCAACTCCATGCAAGGTAACAATATATTCAAGATAACGAAATAGGAAGTCAAAAAAATGAGCATAAATATTACCTTGGAAACCCCAATGAGAAAAACTAGAAAATCTTTATTTTATTAAAAAAATTGTAATGCAGTTCGCCCCTCCCTTAATCGTAACAAGCAAGTCCATCCCTTTTCCATTGTTGAGATTTTACAAAAGAATCGACATATTTAATTCAATTATATTAATTAGAGGCCTTTACATTAAACATTCTCTAATGTTTCTCAAACACATTACGCAATAATTCTTAAAGAAAGATGTTTTCATGGCATGGATGTTTACCATAGTGATCTCCTTTCCCTTCTTTCTTCAACATTGTCAAATTATCACAAGTTAGTAATATATCTCAGTAAACCAAGTTACCAACAACAACCTACACTTGACAATCTTTCACCTATTTTTTTGAAAGTCGTGATTCTTCATTTCAAACACTATCATTAGCAAACACTCTAATGTCATGATTGTCTGTAATTGATAAAATATCAGTTTTTCCAAACCCAAATATTAAGGTACATCTTTGGAGGAAAAAACTTTCTTGCAGATGCATAAATAAAATTAAAATTCATCTCCATAACTAATCATTTCCTTTTAAATGCATCATCAAGTACATAAATATAACTATTTAACACATACAATACCATAAATACTATCTACAAAACTATACTTTTAATGCATTTAATCCCAATGAAAAGCCATGGGAATATATTAGCATAACAATGGTATTGTTTTCTAGTTATTCTTCTTGTTGCAAAACCTTGGATAATATTCTACTTATTTTTTCTACTACAAAACCAAACTTGTTATTACTCATGTAACAACATATGCAATGATACAAACGGTCATCCTTTTCAAATCTATTATACAAAAGTGTACACTTATAGAATATCGCCTATTTATCTATATTCCAAATGCATTAATTAAGTGCATATAGTTAGAAACACATGCATTTTTATCTATATTTCACTTGCATTAAATAAATGCATAAAATTATAAATGCATATCTATTCATCTTTATTTCATATGCAAATGCATAAAGATTATAACAACATGCCTAATCATCTATATTTTACATGCATTAAATAAATATATAAAAGATGTAAGAACACACATATTCATTTATATTTCACATGCGTTAAATAAATGCATAGAGATTATAAATGCATGCCAATGTAGAAAAACATAAAAATCACCATGCAAACAATAAGGGAAAAGAAAAGTTTCATACAGATTCCTTACGTTACATTCTACTTTGGAGCACAAGCTATGAAATTGTTGGAAATATGGGCTTCCACTATTTTTTCGTAGGAAATGTTGCCAAGAAAGGTACAAAAGAGCCTCCTTTTTATAAATAGGAAACGCCTCAGATGCAACTTTTTCGGCGCCTAGCTGAGAAAATCGTCCTCATAGTTTATCTCCTCACTTCAACTTGCACGAAGGAAGTGGAGGATGAAATATAGCATGATAATTTCCATAAATACCTAGATTCAATCAATCACATTCTCTAGATTCAGAATAGAACAATCTTGGGAGTCGATATAAGCTGACATTTCAACGTATTCTTATTTTTCATTTATCTATTTGACATAAAAACCCAATTATTTGTTGAGCTAAACCCATGCATTATTACTGTCTATGTAACCTTGTTCATCTAAATAGAACATATAAGTAAAGGGCCTAGCTATAAATAGAGTAAATAAATGGCCTGTAGAATGACGATGGCCCACCCATAGAACGATTTCAAACTGAATTTATCAGTGATTTCTTTCTCATTCCCCTTCTTCAGATGAAAAGACGTTGCCTCATAATGAAAAACTAGTAATTGTATGCATTACTGGCCAATTACCATTAACGAATTTTTCCATCAATTCTTGGCTCATCTTTTATCGTTTCTTGGCTTATATTTATCAGTTCTTGGATTATATAATAATTACCACATTATTTATCATAAATTTCAAACGTTCAAGATTAAATTGCAGGTTCTACGAATATTTTGTAAAAAATATGAAAGTTTAGCAACCCAACAACAATCCTTCAGTGTTTTTGTATTGTAAATAAAATTATAACTAAATAAAACTAGGAGAATGCAGAGATGAATCAACCATTGGAAAATGATGAAAATGGTTACACCATTCGCTACATTTGATTACCCATTAATGGGAATCAAATGGGCGAGTTACCCATCTACTTGGCAATAACACCTATACTAGAGGATAATTGGAAACTTCGCAGGTCAGAAATCCCTTACTAATCCTTACTAATCCTTAGATATCACTGAGCATTACAAAATTTTATGTATTTATACATAAGTAATAGTTGAATTTCATTGTATAATAAGTAAATGCTAAAATTGCTAATTCTACAAGTTAGAAGTAGGGAAAAATTGGATGATGAAAATTTATCTTAAATTGTAGAAGCTTCGGTAAATGTCACTAGTTGTATATATGAAAACTATAAATTGTTTGGTAATAGTTTTGTAAAAATATTCAAATTTATAATGATTTTATATAGAACCTAAAAAAATATGATTATTTTTAAGATAGAATAGTTTTCTTCTATATAGTTGGACAAAATCACTTCCATGGAAAAAGAATGGAAAATTATTTCATTTTCAAAATTTGTGCCCTAAGGATTTCCTTTGTTGCATGATGTTATGCTAAGAGAAGAAAGTACATATTGTGTTCTATGCTAGTGGTATTGTGCAATGAAGGTTAATTTCTCCTTATAAGCAACTTATGCATCAATGTAAGCTTTGCTAACATAACTCCTAGGAAATCTATTACAATTTTCTTTGGGATACATTTGAAACCCCTTAATCTAGAATCACTTCATGTTGTGAACTTATCTGCTATAAATTGTTGTCAATTGAAACTACGTGCTAATCCCATAGTAACATGGAGGTCGTATGTGACATAGGGCTTCATAATACCTAAGTGACACAGAAACTATATAAATTGGCAACATGGACCATCAAGGTGCAATATTATCTTGCACCCACATTATTCAATGCAAAGACAATATGTAATGCCCCTAGAGTAAAAACATATTATGTGACTTTTGTTCTTTTACTGGTTTGAAAACTTAAACAACGTGTGGGAAAATATTATTTTTCTTTAAAAAAAAATGAATGAAATGAGAAATTATTTTAGTCTATTAGTCCTCTCAGAAATATGTTAAAGGATAACATGAGAAACTAATCCTTAATTGTTAGGAAAATAGTTAGAGTCGGTTATGCCTAAAGGGGTAGGATGAGAAATAGAAAAAAAAAACCTCCTCCTATCATGATGCTAAATCTTGTAAGCCAAGAGGAAAAAACATTAAAGACATTGACAGTTTAAACAAACCACTAATTAATGAACATGACTGGAGAGGAATGTCATGTAGTGGACCCGGTAACAAGAGACTGTGGGAGATAAATATAATTACCTTCCAAAAGAATATTAGTGGGAGAATACTGGTTGAACCCGAATTTGTTTTTAGCATGACACTACTAAGGGTTCAAGAGGTCACAAAGACTTCTGAATTTTTTTTCCTGACAACTATAGGTGAGATCCGGGGGAGCTGATAGAAAATTCAGTTCAAGGTTGGGAGGATCATGTAATCCTTCAACATATTTATGAAATGATTTAGATAAGTTATAAACTTATGAAGTATTCATTGGAAGATTTATGATTATGAGGCTTGCATTATAAATGGTAATAGTTTGGGCAAGTAATGATACACACACACACACATACATGAAAGGAAATGTTATATTCTAATTTTCAGTGTCGAATGCTAGAAATTATGATGTGTTAGACTAACCCTTTCTTGCTGGAAGCAAGAGGATGATCAGAGTGTTGAACAAGAGACCTCCGATTACAGGTGGAAGATAACGGTTACCTGAAGAACCCAAAAAGTAATCTATGTGGAATTTATATAATAAATGGTTCTATTAAGAGTAAGAAAGATAAGAAGAATAACCATAGGGAAAGGGTTTGAACAACCACTTTAACATATAATTGTTATTAAATGAAGTAGTGTTTTTCTTAGAAAATAATACCTGAACTATTAAATAGGAATATCTAAAACATATATGTGGTATTATAATATTATGGCTGATTTTGGGATTTATATTCAAGTTAGACATGTAGGTCCTAAGAGTAGAAATTATACTTCCATGTCCATAAATTCATTCCACTGAGTCTCTCTACTAAATAAGCATGGTATGCTTAATATATAGTTCTACATATGTATATAGTTATTTGTACATGTATATAGTTAATATAAGTATGCAAATATAACATATTTTACAGATAAACAAAGAAATGTTACATTCCATATTCCTGAAAAATAGACAAATTTGAATAGAGATAAAAATTAGTGTGTTGATTAGATAATTTAGAAAATAAGAGAAACAATCCTTTTGTATTATTAGAGTCCCAAGCATTCTCAAAAGAAGAGGAAGAAAAATAACAATAATTTTTCCATTTCTGTAGAAAACATTAAAAGTATTGCAAAGCCATCATAATAAATATAAACATCCATGTTTTAAATGGTTACGAAAAAGAAAAATACTATGTTCATATAAATTAAAAGACAAGGTTACAATTTAAAATTGAAGAGGTCAAGTGACCTCATAGAATCTATGAGTAGGGTATTAGAAACAAATTTATTTATCATGTAAATTATGCCATAAGGATATTGAAACCCATAAACCCTAGGTACAATAGTTCTGGTCCTCAAATATATAAGAATTTAAGTAATTACAAGTGTTGTTCTGGAATAAAAGCCATGGTACTAATAACAACGACGACGCAAATAAAACCATCTTATACAAATTTGTACGAGAAAGAAAAAAATTGGAATCCTTGTATCTGCTAGGCATGACTACTTAAGGAACAAATATGGTCTGATACATGCTTACTGTGAATGTTACAACATGTGGAATGCATCATACATGAGCAGTTGCAAGAGAAAAAAAAATGGCAAAAGAGAGAGTAACAAGAACCTAAGACCCTTGTGAATTGAAATGGAAAAGAAAATATAACCCTCAAGTTAAAATCCTTCCATTAACCAATCCCAAAGTAGAATGCTCCATAAAATGCACCTATAATGAGATTCTGATAAGTTAATAATAGTCTTAATTAATAAATAGTCTCTAAAACTAGATCCACTAGCTTGTTGGGAATGGAAATTACCTATGGAAGCGTAGATGAAATACAACTTTCCTGTAAATAAACTAGTAAAGGAAAAGGAGGTTAATTCGACTTTCTCACATAAGATAACTAGAACAGGAACATGAAAAATGTCGAAAATAATAAGAGAAATTAAGTGTAGATAGAGAAAATTAATTTTTAGAGTAATTACCTTGAATATTTGGCGTAGAATGTGCTTAGTTTGACATGGATGGAGTAAACCGATAGAAACCATGGTAGGGTTTCAAACCCTCATCCCAGTTGGAAGAGGTAAACCATTCTCAATGGAAGTATTAGAAAAATTAACAAAATTACCATAGGTATTACCTTGGGAGGGTAAAATACCGAAGTTGAAAATTTCAAGTAAGAACTAGGATATCTTTTGCTATATTCCCTGTGACCAATACTTATAATACACTTCTTATCTTATGGGAGGACTAGAGAATTTCTTGGTTGAATCTTGACACCAAAACATAGGATAATCCTTTAGGAAAAAGGGTGAAATTTTAGGGTTTGAAGAAATCTTGCAAACCTCTACTTTGTTGTGAGAGCTAGTTCACAATTAACCTTCATCGATGGGATTGGGTGGGGTAGTTACCCTAACCCTCACCAAAATCAATCCATGTCATTCCTAAATGAGATCAAATCTCGATCATTGGATATGAAAGCTCAATAAATCGCCATAGGGAAGATTGAACCCACACAAAATGTTAATGCGTGTGACCACATGTCGAACTGGTTGTTTGTTTCTAATATGTACATATTCTATGTAACCAATGCATTACATTATGAGGGTATCAAGACACAAAACCATATATTAAACCCAAAAACTATATATATATTAGAACCATGCAAAGCAGAGGAGCCATGTGTTGGTAGTTTTCATATAATAGATTATGTCTATAAGTAGGTGCCACTGTGAATGCCGACATGGTTAACAAGTATGGTGTTATCATGATTAACATGAGATCTTTATATATGTTTAATAAAAAGGTTCAAGTAACTTCAAAATCCCTTGGTACACTATATGATATATATGTATAAACATATAAATATTATAACTATATATGTTATATTTATATTTGTAACCATCTTAGGGTAAGGAAGCAGATAGCGCAAGTGTGAATGTTTTGGCTCAAGGGAAAAGAAAATGAAATCACAACCATAGTACAAAGAGAAAGTGATGGAATTTTCGTGTACAAGTATTTAGGAGAAAAATAAGCAAACAACTAAACTTTTTACTCATCATAGAAAATTAATGCCATGACTATTGTGAGGTTTTTATGAATTGGCAAAGAATTTACTAGTGATATTCTTGAATTTATGTATATTGTTTTACCTTAAATTGTTATTCGATTCATCCTTGGAGTATTTTTTTTAAAGAAAAAGAAAAAAAATTGCTATCAATTGGGATAGTTTTACCTTCTTGGAAGTGGGAGATGTTACACATGGTATCAGAGAATACTAGGTTTCAAGAATGATACCTTTAGCTAGCTACATTGTTATTAACTGAGAAAATGATTGTGTATATAGAGAGAAAGAAAGAGATCACAAAAGGAACCTTTTAGTGTGTGAAAAATGATGAGCCACAATGAGGAACCCATGTTGGGGAGGAATATGTATATGTACTCATGGGACAATATGTGAAAATAATGACTGTTGGTGTCCAAGTATGAATACCTATTCAACCCCTTTCCACATTTAATTATCAATCCAGGTGCGTAATTTGTTTCAAGGCAACGCGCAAAATATATGTAGGTAGAAATGCCACAATGAATCACTAATCTTAGATTCAACAATAGAGTTAACGAAAGAGTCACTGTGATAGCAACTAAGAATGAATTGCATAACTATAACTATCACTCACAACAATTAACTAAAATAGTGTAACAACAACCAAATTAGCTCACACATATGAAATATAAACACACAAAAATAATGTAGCGCCTGATCAGAGGAGTGGGCCGAACTCTCTGACCAGGGTTGTGATGGATTCAAAGCTTATAGAAAGAACAACAAAATAACATGCATTCGGTTACCATAAACAGTCTTCTATTACAATATCAATCTCTTGCACGGCTAAACTCGATTCACAGCATTGGAACACTTCTTAGACAATACACAGAGAAAAATGTTTCTCAAGATGGCAACTAATGTTCTATAACTATACAGTTGTTACAATGGCCAATTAGTTGCCGAGAGAAAGACAAGAAAGGTCTAGAACAGGCCTCAAATTTGTTATAATATTAGAGCACTTGCTAATATGATACTGGAAACTCAGAATTTGCTTCTATGTTTTGCCCCTGTAACCTTTGACCATTATATCTGTGGAAATGGTAAGATTAGTGACTCGCATAGGCAAATTCTCCATAACTATTACTTCATTAATTAAACATTCTGTGAAAGCAATCAAAGAGGGTTTACCTTATGCATTTAGGGCGATTAGTGAAATTAAATGATACAAAGGAGTGAGAGAGAGAGTAAAAATGGAGGCGAAAGGTATGCAAGTTTGGCACCCAACATCTCCCCCCAACTAGTCCTTCTGCATGTCCTCATGTAGCTCGTCGTCTCTTCAGATCTGGGATGGACTGACTGTGGTGTTGGGTGTGGTTTTTTACCTATTTTCTACACATTCTTTCCCCTGTTTTGACCTTTCTGTCCCCTAGGTCCATGCCCTTATATGACCAAACTCCCTATTTTCTTACCCTTTTAATCCATTTTAATGTCACGTTACTTTGCTATATTTTACCAAATAATACGAGGCCTTATTCCTTTTTGTGGCTCACTGGGAGAGCATTGAAGAAGTATTTTGGGAAGTTCATCTTTTTATGTGTTGGATCGCTAGAACAAAGCTATGAAGTAGAAAGGGAGCAAGGATTAACTGTGGGAAAGGTTAGAATGGTTCGTTGTTACAAGTACCTCGAGTGCTATTACGGGTTGCTGCTACACACTAGGTGTTGTTATAGGTTGCCTCTATTACAGATTGTTGTTACACATTAGATGTTGTTATAGATTGTTGTTACACATTGGATAATGTTACACCTCGTGTTGATCCGTCATCACACCAACAATGTTGTCATCAGTTATGCTACGTCATCCCAAACCACCATTCTCTCAATGTTGTTGCAGCGAAGCTAGAAATGTGGGTACTATTACACATAACAATTGTCGACAGTAGGGATTGTTTATTTTTGAAGCAACAAGAATCCGGCAGTTGCAACTAATGTATATTTATTTAGCAATAGGTTGTAACTTCTTTATCTTTTATCAACATGAGAATTGGGAGATTCTCACGACCGATATGTTTCTAATTTTTGGGTTGTAATAGTTATAAAAGACTCGACTTTTTATGTATTGAGGACAGTATATAGAAAAGTATTGTTACTCTGTTTCTATAATTTTGAATTTATTTTAATATCAATTAGAATGGTGATGTTGTTACTACATTCCAACTCATTCGTTAATCACTTTCGTGTTCTTCTTGCACGCTGTTAGGAGGTAGGGCCCTCCTCTTTGGCAAGGATTGCAGTGATATAGGTAGTGTATATTCTAGTTTAGTTCATTGGTTTATGGTTTATCTTTGTTGCTGTACAAATTGTGGACTACATTCGTTGTTGTTTCTATTTATCTTATGGTGTTACATTGAGTTAATCAACAGAGTGGTAGTCACCAGCTAGAGTAGATGTTAGTTCTTGTGTGGCGCACCCTTACATTAATACTTGTGAGTTTTGATTTAATTATGTAGAGTGTTTTATATCTACACGCATGGTTTGATTCAGCAATTTAGATTGGCGACATATTTTACAGTTTTCTGCATTTTCTTTTGCTTGGCTGGAGTGTATCACCGCAGACAGTGCGAACTCCATTGAAACAACAAGACCTACCATGGGTTGACAATTAATGTCGCAGTCTGAGTCAATTAAGCCTGATTAAAACAACACTACATTTTGGTGCCATTGTTGAGGATGGAAACTTGACGATACAGTGAGACAAGTTGTTTGTTTGATGTAGAGTGCTCCTAGTCCATAGTTGTTGGGCGGTAAGACGAGAGGTAAGAACCTGTGCATCCTTATAACATAACTTGGCGGGCTCACCATTGTGATTTCTAGGACACTTATGAAATTTTGATGCTTTGTTAGTGTGTCTTTAGCTCTTCAATCATTGGGCAGTAAGACGAGAGGTAAGAACCAACATATCACTCTAACATACCTAGGTGGGCTCACCACTGTCGAAGACTAAGATACTTAGAGTGTGATTTAATACACATAGGGTCCATGTGTGCACTTGTAGGACTTACATAGATACTGCAATCACCCCCACTCTAATAAGTCACAGGAATGACGGGTCGTAATCAAGAAACGAAGGGTGAAGATTTGGGAAGGAAGATATTTATCCAGGAATTAATCTCCAAAGTGGAAAAATAACAGTCCAACTCTCAAAGAAATGCAAGGAAAATAGGGCCACAGAAGGCTGTTACTCCCATAGCAAAAGCAGTAACCTCTAATCTCTCCATCTTAGGATCGTATCATTCTAAGGCTAGCACTCATACACCCAAGATCAACGATTTGATTTATGAGTAAGAAGGGGAAGTTAATAGAAAGAATTTGAGGACCAAGGGGCAAGGGGAAACCAAGGGGGGACATCGGACACTGAGATGGAAAAGCACCCGTTGATTTATCAATATCCAAATATGGGTAGTGCAGTGAAACACCTAGCACCAGGGGTATCTGAGGCACTAATCACGTCTGCAGGGCTATCACAAACACAGCTCGAAGAACGTCTATTATAGAAGGAGTTAGAAGAATTAATAATGGGAGAAAACAATGATAACAATGATAAAATAGACACCACCACGACTACCTTTGAGTTCCCAATCTAAAATATAGGAGGTGAAGCTCCTATGAAAAATATTCCTTTATCATCCTTACCATCCTTCTAGGGGATGACTGTGGAAGATCCAGATACATTTCTATTTGAGTTTGATTTCCTATGTAGCAGTTATGATTACACAATAGATTCTTAGAAGTTAAAGTTATTTCCTACTACCTTAAAAGGAGCAGCCTTGAGATGGTTCATGGGATTAGGCCCCACTTCCATTTTAACATGGAATTCTATGAAGGAGATGTTCTAGTCAAAGTACCAGGACTATTGTAGGACCAGGGACTTAAGAGAAGAGATATTTAGAATGACACAGAAGGAGGAAGAAAGCCTGGAAGATTATGTGGAACAGTTCCACTACAATCTGCAGAGGTCAAAACATAGAAATTTAGATCCGGAAATCTTGAATACTATATTCATTAGAGTAATGAGGGATGATTGCCTTGAGACCCTAAGCCTATTAGGAAAAGGGGATATATCACAAGAGACATTCACTGAAACTGTAAAGCTCTGCCTACGATGCTCTCAAGGATCGTCTAAAGGAAGAAATAAAATTTGGGATGCCTCTATTCACATACAAAACTTTGCAAGAGGAGGAGTAACTAGAGTGGAGATTGGAAATTTGTTCGAAAATTTAAAGACCGATATCTTCAGTACTCTCTCAGCTCACATAACAACAGAACAGATCAAAAGGACACAAGAAGAAGCTAACACACCCCTGGCCGTGTTTTGTCTGACTTGTCGGAAGAAACATCTTTACTGGGAATGTGAATTGAACAACATCAGCCTGTGTAATATTTTCGAGCTAGAGCATTTGACAAAGAAGTGTTTGGAGCTTCCTAGACTAAAGGAAGTACTTAAAGAATCAAGCGAAGAGGTGTATTCCTCTTACTTCTTCGCACGAAGGAGGCCATGGAAACCGCGACCTCCAGGTATGTCTCAAGACTTTTCCTCTTTCAATTCATGGAAATATGCATATAATAACCAAAAATATCAATGGCAATATTTCGCCCCTCCTTCAGCACAGTTCCCTTCACCCTGCAACCAATGGTCTCCATCTCCTCCTATTCAATATCCTCAATCCCAACCATACCGGTGGAACCAGAACTAGAGAGGAAAGGCCTAGGATTCAACTCTGCCTGCACCACCCATGCAACAATAGCTATAGTTACCTCCTTTCCAAGGTCCTACTCCTCCACCACCTATGTGACCCCAACTACCTATGCAACCTAACCCAAGCCCAAAAAATAAATCAACTCAGTGCATAGAGGCTCCTACGACCTTCCAGACCTACCTTATTATGCCCATGGAACTTAATGAAATACAATTGTGATTGGGCACAATAATTAACCCTAGTCACTCCCCTATCATTACAGAGGAGGACTGTGAACCATCTAGAGTAGAAGTTGGAGGCTTTGAGGTGGCTACTGTGCCTACACCAACTGATATAGAAGAAGTTGTTACATTTGTAATAGCCAACCCACGAAGAACTGTTACATTTGTAACAACTAATTTGGGAATTCCGATACACCTGTAACAGTAGATTCGACTGTTGTTACACAGGACCCCCCGTACCCTTAGAGACTGACCGAACCTAGGATGGCTTCACAGCCTGAATCCCAGTAGGGGTTTTAGGTCACGTGTTAAAGCCAAGGGGATGTTCGAAGATATAGTGATTATGATAGCTTCCTGGAGATATCCATTTGATTTCCTTATGCTACAGCCCAAATCCAATTTTGGGGGGCATCCTTTGATCCTAGGGAGACCTTGGCTGGCCACTGCAGACACATTTATAGGCTGCAGGATGCGATCCATGGTGATCTCGGATGGCCAGGTAACAAAGAACCTTAATATTTATCCCCCAAAACCAAATATGGATGTGTACAACCCTTGTTGGAATGTGTTTGAGCCTGAGTCAGATCTTTCCCTGCCACTCATCACTCTGGGGAAAGCCCAATATTTCAAAGATGAGACAGAAGATGATGTTATTAATGTTTTTATTAGTAATTCACTTTCTGTTGGTTCTATTAAGATTGCAAATGAGGAGGAAGAGGTGGAAGATATAAATTTTGAACAAATGAGAACCACTCTGAATATTTCTAGCAGTCCAATTGAGATTGAATCTGGAAAGTTTTTGAATGTTAATCCCAATTTGACTGTTAAACAAAACCAATGCCTGTTACAACTATTACAGAAGTATAAAAGGACATTTACATGGGATTATATAGATATCAAATTCATCCACCCTAACCTATGTACTCACTATATTTATTTGAAGGATGCCTGCAAACCAGTCAGGCAACCACAGCGCCGCATGAACGCTGCACTAAAGGAAATGGTGAAAGAACTAGAAAAACTCTTGAGTGCTAATTTTATTTATCCAATATCTAGCAGTCAGTGGGTGTCACCGCTTGTCATAGTTCCTAAAAATAATGGCAAGTGGAGAGTCTATGTTGATTATAGAGAACTCAACAAGGCCACTCAAAAGGACCATTTTCCATTACCATTTATAGATCAGGTCCTTCATACTCTCTCCAGAAAGAAATTCTTTTCATTTTTGGATGGATTTAGTGGCTACAATCAGATACAGATTGCCCCAGAATACCAGGATAACAAGACATTTACTTGTCCTTGGGGAACTTATGCATATAGCATGCTACCTTTTAGGCTCTGTAATTCGTAGACAACCTTTCAAAGGGAAATACTGGGAATTTTTTGACTTATTGAATGACTGTCTGGATATATTCATGGATTATTTCACACCTTATGGAGATGCTTTTGAAACAACATTAGTCAATCTGGAAAAAGTGCTAGAGTGATGTGTACAGGCTAATGTTGCCTTGAGCACTGAGAAATGTCACATGATGATGACAGAAGGGGTCGTGCTTGAACATTACATTTTTGCTCACAGAATCAAGGTAGACCCTGCAAAAATAGAGGTAATTCTAAAAATCCCAAACCCCCAAAGGCAGAAAGAGGTATGTAGTTTCTTAGGGCATGCAGGGTATTACAGAAGATTTATAGAAAAATTTTCAAGAATTGCATCGCCATTATTTTCCTTGCTCATGAAGGATGTTAATTTCTTGTGGACAGGGAAGTTTGAGCAGGCCTTCTTAAAGCTGAAATGTCGTGTATCAGCATCTCCAGTCTTGTGAGGACCTAATCGGGAACTGTCGTTTCACATAGCTACGGATGCATCAGATATTCTTGTAGGTGTTGTTTTGGGCCAATTGGAGGATAAGAAACCTTACTTTATTTACTGCATAAGTAAAAATATAACTCCAGCTGAGCTCAACTACACAGTGATCAAGAAGGATTTCTTAGCAGTTGTGCATGCCATCAATAAATTCCGGCATTACATCACCGGGTATCAAGTATTTATACACGCTGACCATTCTGCCATTAATTTTTTAATGAATAATCCAATTACAAATGGTAGGATTACACACTCATTATTGCTGTTACAAGAATTTGATATTACTACTGTAGATAAACCTGGAAAAGATAATGTAGTAGCTGACTTTATTTCTAGGCTAAATATTGATGACAATTGCACTCCTACTAAAGATTCTTTCCCCGATGAATATCTTTTTTCTATTTCTACTTACTCACCTTGGTATGCAGATATAGCCAATTATCTTGCTGTAGGGAAGTTTCCCCAGTATTTGTTCTCCAAGGAGGAAAGGAAAATCATACAAAAAAGTGCTGCATATACCTACATAGATGGGAACCTTTACCACACTGGACCTGATTTCTAGATCAGACGCTTTGTTAGAGAGGACGAGGTCTTTGATATTCTCAAAGCCTGCCATGAGGAACCTTGCGGAGGACACTTCGGAAACAAACAGACATGATACAAAGTCCTTTCAACAGGGTACTACTGGCTAACAATATTCTAGGATGCCAAGAAGTTTGTGAAGGGATGTGATAGTTGTCAATGGATGGGCCAATCATATGAGATGTTGTTACAACCCCAGATCGTCATAGAACCTTTTGAGAAGTGGGCTCTAGATTTTTTGGGACCAATCAATCCTTCATCTAGATAGAGATCCTACATCTTGGTCTGTACTAACTATGTCACAAAATGGGTTGAAGCGAAGGCACTAACCAGATCCATGGAGCAGGTTGTCTCAGACTTTCTGTTTGAATACATCTTCATTGGGTTTGGCATACCTAGGGAGATAGTGACAGGCGGAGGGCCACAGTTCACATCTCATCAGATCTGGGAGTTGGTTGAGAAATATAAAATCCATCACAGAATCACAATGCCTTATCATCCACAAGAAAATGGCCAAGTAGAAAGCACTAAAAAAGTCATTGAGGGGATCCTTACTAAGACTGTGGCCAGTCATCAAAGAAATTGGGCTAGCAAACTTCCAGAATTGAATTTTAAATTAAGACACTAATGACAGCATTGCAGGTCAATTTGGATTTGGCTACATCACAAAGGCATAGATTGAACCAGCTCAATGAATTGGAGGAAAAATGGTTGGCTTCTATCCAGCAAACAAATATTACCCAGCAGCAGAGAGCTAAGTGGCATGAAAAATTTATAAAGAAGAAGTAGTTCCAGAAAGGAGATTGGGTTCTCTTATATGACTCAAGGTTTAAAGACTTCAAGGGTAAGCTCTGCAGCAGATGTCTCAGTGCTTATGAGGTAGATGCAGTCTTTGACAATGGGACAGTAAATTTGGTGGCCATTAACAATGCAAGGACACCATTACTTGCAAATGGGCATTGTCTCCAGTTGTATCACAAACCTACCTCGAAGGATTCATTTGTCAACATTGTCACAAATTCGGATATACAGGTTACTGTAACAGGGGAAAGTCGCCCTGTGCTACAAAAAAATTATTTTTTCCAATAAGTGTAACAGCTGAAAAACCCCTGGTGGCGGCTGTTACACCTTCAAACTTTAAAAAAAAAATGTAATAATAATAATAATCTGGCTGTGAAAACCTTTCTTAGGCACAGACAGACACTTTTATAGTAGTTCAAAACCACCTGGTGGTGGCTGTTACACCATTTGTAATAGAATTTTTTATTCCAAAGTATATCATGCGATAAGTGTTGTTACACAATATTTTCTTCTTTATCTTTTCAGAGAAATTAAATTAATATATATCAGTCGTCTTGGCTGTTACATCTATAACAACCAATGAATTTTTAGGAATACACTAGATATTTTATTATAACAAATAGCAAAAACATCACCATGATCCTCGTCATCAGAATTAAATTCGCATATCTCGCTGCCCGAGTATGATTTGATGTCATGCTGCCCATTACTTCGCCCCATGTCACCTAGGTATGTCATCAAAAAGGTAATATTGAATTCATTTTATTTTGTAATTATGGCAACTTAACATGGCTATTGACAGCCAAGGATGACTTTCATAATTAAGCTGGGGGGGGGGGGGGGGGGACAAATCATATTGCAACATGATTGTCGCATGATTTGTAATTATTTGAAATATCCAACAATTAAGCCATGTGACCCAGTAGTTATTCTTACTTAATGCTGAATCATAACAGAAATGGTAAGTGCACCATTGACGAGACCTCCCCATGAGTCACAATTAAGGAAATCTTCATTGTGTAGTATGAACCATGTGTGCCAAATTGTAATGCAAAATCTTCACTTGCACCACCCTGCCACCCTACCATTTACCCCTACTGGATGCACTGAATCCCCATTCAGAGTGTTCGGAAAGGAGGAAGATAGCAATATAGTCTGAAACAGCTAGAGTATGTGTGAAAGGGAAGGATAAGTAGGTGAAACAACATTGAATTACATAAGAAATGGGAAGAGCAACAATACTGCACGAGCCAGGGTATACAGAAGCCCTGGAAGATTTCCCTTAAGCATGTCAGGTTTTCAAAGATGCAGGCTGGTTCAAATTTTTCTAGAGATTGGAAGGATCAGACAATGGTATAGCCATGGAATTTGCAAAGAATCTGGAGAGAAACTAGACGAAAGTCAAAGGGTTGAAATTGGAGGTCACGGAAGAAGTTATTGCCAGAGTAACAGGATTGCCAGTAGAAGGGAAGAGATGGTTTACTAGGAAGGTTAATGACCCCTCACTGAAAGGGGATTTTCTCTAGGAAAGCGAGTCGTTGGTTAAGAAAGGTAGGGGAATTGATAGACTGTCACTCCCCCAGCCATGGGCGGATGTTGCTCTCTTCCTCATTAAGTACATTACTTGTGAGGGAAGGGAAACAATTATGTTTAATTATCATTTTCCATTGCTGAACCATCTCCGGCATCAATAGCTGATCAACCTTCCTTATTTCTTGCTGGAAAATATTAGGCATATGATCACGGCTGTGAAAACGATTGCACATCCAAAAATGTGTGCTACTAGCCATGGCCTTACTAAACTGATTGTGCTGGATGCCTTGAGCCGAAAGGGAAATAATTGGGAAGAGTTCATGTAGAAAAGGCTCAGGAGCACTCGAAGAAGGAAAACAGAGACGACTAGGGAAACTCGAGAGGTGACAAAGGAGCAACCCCAGTTCTCGACTGTGAGGGTTAGTAAGAAGATGGTTGATAAACCGATTGGTGACAGAAGGCCGAAGCAAAGATTAAGGGTTAGCAGGCACCCACAGTCCCCATCCATGTTGAGAAAGAACAAAGAAGGAGTTGAGCAGAAGGATGAGTAGCGAGCTCAGTCATAAAAACCTCCTTCACCTGGTAAGAGCGAAACCCAGTCTTTGCTGTCGAAAATTGAAATTTGAGAAAAAGAAAATAAATCATTGATGGAACAACTAGAAGTAGGAAAGGTAGAGCCAAGAGCCCTAGGGCTAGATACTTTGGTAGAGGCCATGGATAGGGCCAAAAGGAGAGAAATCCCAGGCACTCTATGTGTAGCCTGTGCTGAGAAGTTGGTGGAAGCAGGATTCAAAGTCTGTGGATTAGACACTACCTCAAGGGGGACTGTTATAGACATATTTTGGCACTGCAATCCCAATCACATATTTCCATAAACCAAGGGCTTCTAAGTCCCTAAAAGTGTTGTTTCATACCCTAAAGGAGCAAGGTCAGTTGATTACATCATCTCCTAGAAGTTCTCCATGAAAAGCTACTCAAAACTAGTCAAAGAAAGACCATGCAGACTGCCCAATGCTAAAGGTGAAATGCATCTCACCTGCCACATGCAAAAAGTGCGATGCATACTGGAAAGCCCTTCTATAGGGTGTGATGAGCGAGAGCAGACAAATGGAACAAGCAGTTTGCTAGGTGGAAACCCAGAGAATCTTCTAGAAACTGCTCATTTGACACTTGCCTCTCTAAGTTCGCCCAGGGATGAGTAAGAGATCTAAAATCTCCAAGTGGAACCAAGAACTATCAGAGATATGACACTAATCAAAATCCTAGAAGCTGACTCACCCCCCTGCAAATATCTATAAATGGATCCCTCATCCAAGAGATCCAAAGGTTGGAGTTTGGTAATTTGCAAAGAGGTGCTGCTGGTTTCTCTTTGAAGACATTGTTGGGTGATCTTGCTTTTTGTGAGGTGAAGAGGGCTTTCAAGCGGAGAGGATGGCTCTAGGTTAGACCAAGTGGTTGTAATCCTCTCTTCTATGACTTTTACTAATAAAGCTATTTGAGTTTTCCTCCATATTCTTGTGTATCTCTGAATATTGCGTTTGTTATATGCATTTGTATGGTCAATATATATATGGTCCTATATTGTTTATAGTGAAAGATCTCTATGCTTTGATGGTATTATGCTGTTGTGAATGCACAAGTGCTCTTTGAGGCTGGATAAGTAAGGAAGCAGTGGCGAGATTCTGTCAAAGGGGAAGGGAAACAAGCAAGGAGCCAACCAGAAGACTGAGGTTGGTACTCTCAGCTTCCTTCTCATCTCTCTCTCATAAAGGAAAAAACAAGTGACTTTAATGTGTTTGTTTCTAAGATAGCTACCCGTCTTAGTGGGACTAGAAACTCTGAATAGACACTAGATTTCCCGATAATAGAATGGTGACTCCACTGGGGATCGATTAGTTTGATTGCTTGTCTCTATTTGTTTGATTCATAAACCACAGACAGAGCCTGAAGTTAAGTCAGCTAGCCTTCGAACTGCATTTGCTATTCAAGTGCAAAGTAGATCAACGCTGCTTCGGTCAATCTCCGGGTTTGTTTATGAACTAAACAATTGACTTTCAAGCATCCTAAGTGCCCTTGAGGTAGCTTGAATAACCTCATTAGATCAGCCCTATACTTTGTAGTTACTGACTATCATTTTCTCGGCCTAAATCCATGAAATAAATTGAAAACTGTGACCAAAAACCAAGTTAAAGTCTCATTCCTTGACCATCGCACCATCTCCTTTAGGAAATCTGGATGCATCGCACCTCCCATGTGCAGTAGGTGGGATGTATCCCTGTTTCCCTGTTTTAAAGGTGCGATGATCAGACAAGACTAGATCTGCCTCCGGATTTTAGTTTTTTCTTCACTGTCTTCAGTTTTATTCGGGAGTTTTGCTGTCTATGATCAGTAGACCATTGTAGAAACCCACCTTCTTTGCATCATCCAACCTCTATTGTACAAATAATTGTGAATGTTTTTATGTATTGTGCACCATTTACAGTTCTCTTTTACAAAATAGTAGCTTAATCAAATTGTCGTCTTTTGATTTGGAAGTGTCGCAAGTGTCATTTTTAGTCAAAGAAAAGAATCACATTGTTCTTGATAGTCAATTATATTGTTACTCTTGTATTTGATCTGAATTTATAAGCATTTTAAGTGTTGAAAGTAGTTTTCAATTCAAAATTGCAAAGTGTCGTCTTGCCTTCCTGTCATTTTTTGAAAAGAAAATTGTTAGTACTGTCGCTTTGAAAGAAGAGATAATTCAGATTTGTATTTAGCATTCTTTTTTTCATTCACACATTAAGAAAGAGGAAAAAGAATACATGCATGTGAATTTGCATTTATACTGCTTTTTGATTTTGATTTAGGACAGTGCATCTAGTGTGTGCTCTCTGCTCTATGTTGAAAGAATTTCATTTCTCTTTCCTTAGTACCTAGGATTTTCATTGCGAAGAGAAGATTAAATGACTGTTTATCATCTTAGATTGCATTTTAGGAATTGTATATCTAGATCACGCGGTGAACCTTAAAGGAAAACTTCTTAAGAAAGATCAATTGTAAAATAAATTCAATGAACATAAAAACGCTTTGGAACCTAACGCACAACATCTAGAAGTCTAAGCTAGAGACGTATTCCAATGTCTTAAAGCCTGGTAACTGTCGCTTTCATCGTAGGTTGGGTGATTCCTCCTCTTTGAGACGATAAGTGCCAGTGTGGACTTGTGCTCCCACGTACCATCAAGTATATATTGGGAGACCACAATAGGCTATATCTTTTATCCTTAGGAAGCCGTGTCTACTACCCTATCGATCGCAATGCACTAAACACAACATTCGGGAAGATTGACTGCCGTACCGTAAAAAGTATTCTGCATTTTTGCGATTGGTTTGGTAATCCCTCTGTCTAGATTTCCATAGCAGTCTTTTTCGTTCCTTTTTAGACTCCTTAAAGGAAAAGGTCCATTTGATCACTTTTCACTTTAGGCTCATTAAAAATTGAAGGTGACTAGAGTCATCTTTAGCTTTTTCTCGACTCTTAAAAACTGAAAAAGCAAGTTGTGTCAAAGCATCTAAAATTTATTTTAATCGGAATAACGTCACTGTTCCCTTGTTGGTCTTAGGTTGAGAAAATGGAGTCCACCAACCAAGGATTTCCCCTTGGGGGAAGTCCTAGTCCTTTCTCCTCTTGGGGAGATGTTGGTGCACCTTATATGACCACATTGTCCCTTCCAGGACTGACAATTGGCCTGCCGTTATGGCTTTTCTCGACCTCTGTTCTTCAAAGCACCATAATTCCTGAACAATTGAATCAGCATCTAGATGATACCAGAGTTTCCCCCCAACCTTCTTCTTCATTTGTCTCTCCCTCTCCTTCTTCCTCTTCACTTGGTAAATATAGTAAAACTAAAAACCAAGTAACTGAGAAGAAGAAGAAGGGGAAGGAGAAGAAGAAGAAGGAGCCAACGACAAAAAGGGGCGACCGTGCATCGTCTAGCGAAAATCCACACAGTGCACCATCCAAACCTAAATCTCCATGTGTCATCTACAAATGAGACCACTATCACCGAGATTGTCCTTGTATTCCACGGATCCTAAGGGACTAGTCTCCCCGCTTGCATAATTTGGGGTCATCAACCTTTGACGATCATGTTGAAAGTACACCGTCAACTAGTGAAAGCGAAGTCACTAGACAAAATGGAAAATCTAAATTTCCCTATAGACTGTGTGTAGGCAGTCATGCCCTCCACCATTTTCCCTTCTTGGACGAAGCTAAAAGAGTCTTGGTTAATCGTCCTGTATCACCACAGCGACTCCCTCCTGGGTACAAGAAACTTTTGCCGAATCCATCGATAGTTGAAAATCCAACTGACCCACCTTTGGAGTCAGTCGAAGCACCTATCATTGAAGATAAACCCTCTGAGTCCACATCGAACCAAAGTCAACAGGCCGAGACGGCAGTTGACCCCATATTGACTTCAGAGGATTTACCTTCAGATGATACAATCACCAAAGAGAATGAGAACGACACCATTCAAATTATTTTCGTAAACACAGACTCTAATGAAAATGGGGGCAATCTACCCATTCCTTTATCACAGGAAGGAAATTCACCGGAGTTGTATATGGCTGTTTATTCGGTCCCATCTCCAAGCAACCTAGTCATTTCCTTCGATTGGAATCTACTAGGCAGACCCTGTTTACCATCTAATGTACCATTTCGAATCATAGTGCAAACTTACAAAATGGTCATGGTTGGTACCATCATAGATGAAGGGGCTTCTATGAGTATCCTTCCCTCAATTGCTTGGAAAGCGCTTGGTTCACCAACGCTTTTGCCTGAGATGCAATATCTGACAGGCTTCGATAAAGGAACCAGTCGACCATTAGGGATCCTTCCGAGTTTGCCTATAACTTTAAGAAGGAAAAACATTTATCTGAATGTAATGGTAGTCCAAGAACCTTTAGATTACAATCTACTCCTTGGTCGTGACTACATTTATAGCATGGGAGCCATCGTCTCCTCATTCTTTTGAGTAATGTGTTTCCGGCATGAAGTCAGAATGGTCCAGCTCATAGACCAGCTTTCATTGCCTGGCTCACACATAGCTAATAGTCAAATTCTATCCCTAACAGGTCTTTCTACACAAGGAATGTCTTGCCAATCTCTAGTCCGTCCACCTGATGAGCACGAGTGATTCAGTGGTCAAGATTGAAACCCAAGGGGCATGCACCCTGGCCTGCTTCAGCAGGAAAACTTCAAGTATAGGGTAGGTTTCCGCAGAGGATATATGACTAGTATGACACACCCATCCATTTAGGAAAATGGGATTGGACCGGAATAAGGTACCTCTGTTAGAAGGTAGCCCTTTCTTGATAGAACAAATGTTTTGTCTGCAAATTGAGGGGTAACCTAGAGAAGGTAGGCCTTCCCCGATAGAACAAGTGTTTTGTCTGGAAATTGAGGGGTAACCTGGGAAACTCTACTTCGCTATACCTGGGGGCATGCAAACCTTTTTGCATGAAAGTGAAAAAAAACCATTTATTTTCTTAGTTTGTAGGTTCTTGACCCTTTAAACTCCTAGGATTGGTTGTTCCTAGCTTACATAATAAAATGAGTTGAAGCATAATTTGGAATGGTGCAAGCTCCCTAAAAAATGAACCTATCGATGAGACATCCTTATTATATGACAGGCATGAGCATTTTTGCGTTCAAGCTCGTTAAAAATTAAATCTTGCAATGAGAATATGTTCCACCAGAGTTTAAGCTCATTAAAAAATGAACCCACCTCCGATAAATAACCATCGTGAATGCATTATCATCAGCTTTTGAGACTTGGTTGTGTTCTTACCATCACCTCCACACTATTGTTGCCAATCATCCACCTCCATTTGATTGTTTACCCCTTTTGAGGAATAGCTGTGACGAGTGATCCTATTAGCCACCTTTTTACACTATCGTGATTGAAAGTTCCAAACCTTACCTGGAACCAGCTGCTCTCTGAAAACATCACTCGTTCCTCAAAAAATGAGTCTCCTTTAAGCTCTTTTCATCTGACTCGTAAAATATGAAAATATTTCCGAGCGATTGGCCTCTCCAGCTCATTAAAGTGATTGGAAGTGCTATCGCTCCTCTAGATTTTAATCTTTTTGGACCTGAGGGATTATTACACAAAAATATCGTGTATTTGTCTTGTTTGGCTCGTTGAAACTATCAAAAAGTCATCCCTTTCGAATTGTTTTATACTTTTTTAGACTTAACGAATTATATTATGAAAAAGGAATATTGGAGTCTTCTTTCTGTCTCTTTTCAGACTCTCTAAAATTGAAAAGGATCGAGTTATCCTTGTCGTTAAACTCGTTAAAACAATAGCGACAAACTTGTCCATTCAGATAAGAGCGAGTTTCACTTTCGTTAAACTCGTTAAAACAATAGCGACAAACTTGTCTACTCAGACAAGAGCGAGTTTCACTGTTGCTAGGCTCGTTAAAACATAGCAACGGGTTTTCCTGAAGGGAAAATTATAGAACAAGCATATGTTACCCTCCTCAAGCTTGAAGAAAATAAAGAGGTACTGGTCAGAAATGACTGGAGAAAATTGGGAAGAAAACTTGAAGAAACTTTATTGGTAGCAGGTCGCTCTTGAACATGACACTTTCACTCCATCACCATGATTGAATCAGGTTGGGTTATTCCGTTCATCGGTCATATCACCATTGGTCCACCGTACCATCCACTTTTGGGATTAATGCTACCAATCCATTTCAGTGTCGCCGATATGCTCAAGAGAAGTCGCTCAGAGAATTCACCTACCCAGCTTGTGTCTCATCCACTACAATACCTTCACACTTCATTCTCTCATGACCGCCACCCTGAACCTTGTATCACCAGATCATTTTCACCTCTACAAAATCATTTGCTCCATTCTATGTCGTAGATGTGGGATCCATTAATGCTCTACTACGACGAGTCACTTCTTGTCGACATCAGCTCATTATCCAAGAAGCCGACCTAGGGACAACCCTTCCAGTACTTTGAAGCGTGCATGCCTCAATGGCAAGTTTCTCACTTCCAACGACAAGTTTACACTAATGGCCTTCGACCAAAAGATTTTGCATGGTGTTCGACATCAGCTCATGTATTCACACCACGTGAATTGTACTGCAATACCTTGAGGGTCATCATCATCATCGGTGATTCCTCTCATGCCCATTAACAGTTTATATCATTGACTGGTAATCAGGTGACGTCTTTCCATGTTTGACATCAGAACATCTTTTCACATGTATCGACTCGTACTTCGGGTAAAGATTGAATGAGTTTTGAAGACCCCGGATCTAGTTTCATCCATCTGGGCTGCGATATAATTAGGAAAATAAAGACATCAAATGTACATCATTGCTACACAGATAATCATCCAAACTAAGGGATGATGGCTCTACCAGAATCATCAGTTTACACACAGACAGTTTTCTGTCCTATGTACATTAAAATGAATTTATCAAGCTGAGCATCGAAATGCTCGCCTCAGCTAGATCATGAAAATATTATGAAGATAATGTATTGTATTGTATCTTATTATAGGTCACCTTCCAGTGCGAAAAACCTCGGATCCTCATTATAAATCATTTCACCCGACATCAAAATATTTACGACCTCATGCTTTAGGGGGCAACTGTTATAGACATATTTGGGCACTACAACCCCAATCACATATGTCCATAAACCAAGGGCTTCTAAGTCCCTAAAAGTGTTGTTTCATACCCTAAAGGAGCAAGGTCATCTGATTACATCATCTCCTTGAAGTTCTCCATGAAAAGCTACTCAAAACTGGTCAAAGCAAGACCATACAGACTGCCCAGTGCTAAAGGTGCGATGCATCTCACCTGCCACATGCAAAAAGTGAGATGCATATTGGAAAGCCCTTCTATAGGGCACGATGAGCGAGAGTAGACAAATGGCACAAGCAGTTTGCTAGGTGGAAACCCAGAGAATCTTCTAGAAACTACTCATTTGACACTTGCCTCTCAGAGTTCACCTAGGGATGAGTAAGAGATCTAAAATCTCCAAGTGGAACCAAGAACTATCAGAGAGATGACACTAATCAAAATCCCAGAAACTGACTCATCCCCCTACAAATATTTATAAATGGATCCCTCATCCAAGAGATCCAAAGGTTGGAATTTGGTAATTTGCAAAGAGGTGCTACTGGTTTCTCTTTGAAGACATTGTTGGGTGATCTTGCTTTGTGTGAGGTGAAGAGGGCTTTCAAGCTGGGAGGATGGCACTGGGTCAGACCAAGTGGTTGTAATCCTCTCTTCTATGACTTTTACTAATAAGCTATTTGAGTCTTCCTCCATATTATTGTGTATCTCTAAATACTGTGTTTGTTATATGCATTTGTATGGTCAATATATATCCGATCCTATATTGTTTACAGTGAAAGATCTCTATGGTTTGATGGTATTATGCTGCTATGAATCTATAGGTGCTCTTTGAAGCTAGACAAGTAAGGAAGTAGTGGTGAGATTCTATCAAAGGGGAAAGGAAACAAGGAAGGAGCCAAGCAGAAGACTGAGGTTGTGTTATGAAACCAGCTCAAGAAAAGATAGAAAAGAAAGATCAACGCCTTAGAATTCAGCCTCTTCGAGGGGGCAACCTCGTTTACATTACATAAATGAACAATTCTTGGATGATACAAATGAAAAAACCTCCTTTCTATATATAGGAGTCTAAGGAGTCACAATATAATCCAGCCGACCTAACAATAATAATATAAAGCCACAAAAATAACAATAGAGGGATTCTATGGGGCACAGAAATAACAATATGGGGGTAATAGGGGCACAACAATATAAATAAGGGGTATAACTACAATAGTAATGGGGTAATCACTAGTATTATAGGGACCCAACATGCCCCTCTCCTTCAAAAAAGTGTTGTCCTCAACGCTTGAGCAGTTCTGGATACTTCTGCATAAAATTCTCATCCTCCCATGTGGAATCTTCAGCGGATAAGTTCTTCCACTTGATAAGATACTCTGAAATTGATCGATTTCGTAGCTGTCGAGTTCTTGTTTCTGTGACTGCTTCCGGTTCCAATATAATTTTTCCTTCCTCGTCAAGTTCTGGCAATATTGTTTGAACTGGGAGCTTGTCGCCTATAACCTTCTTTAAACATGAAACATGGAAAACTGGGTGCAATCGAGAAGCTGCAGGAAGCTCCAATTTGTATGCCATAGTACCAATCTTTTCCAACACCTTGTACGGACCATAATACTTTGGTGATAATTTATTATCCTTCTTAGCTTGCTTTAGGGACATTTGCTTATATGGTTGTAGCCGTAGGAATACCCAATCACCTACATCAAAACTTCTTTCACTGCGATGTTGATCTGCCTGTTGTTTCATTCTATTTTGTGCCAACACGAGGTTATCCTTTAAGAGTTGGAGGACTTGTTGTTGATGTTCGATGTGATGTTCCACTGCCTGAACCTTAGAATTTTCTCTTAAATATGATGTGATGGATGGTGGTTGATACCCATAAAGTGCCATAAATGGGGTCATTTTTGTTGCTGTATGGAAGGAAGTGTTATACCACCATTCAGCCAGAGGCAACCATTTGACCCATTGTGTCTGTTTATCAGATACAAAGCAACGAAGATATCCTTCCAAACATTTGTTTACTATCTCAGTTTGCCCATCAGATTGAGGATGATAAGATGAGCTATGAGCTAACTGAGTACCAAGACAAGAAAATAATTCTGTCCAAAAATTTCCAGTGAAAATGGGATCTCTGTCACTTACAATAATCTTTGGGTTTCCATGTAGCTTTTGAACTGTTTCCATAAATGCAGTAGAAACTGTACTGGCTTTAAATGGATGTGATAATGCACAAAAGTGTGCATACTTGGTAAGTCTGTCAACTACCACCATGATGACACTCTTTCCCTCAGACTTGGGTAAACCTGTGATAAAATCCATTGAAACCTCCTCCCAACGTTGGCTTGGAATGGATAAAGGTTGTAATAGACCCGGTGTCTTAATTGTTTCAACTTTATTTTGTTGGCAAACCAAACATTCCGCCACAAACTTTTGAATATCTGATTTAAGGCCATCCCAAAAAAATTCCTTCTTAACCCTGTGGTAAGTTTTTAAAAATCCTGAGTGCCCTCCTAAGGGAGAAGTGTGCAATTCCATAAGAATCTTTTGTTTTAGCTGGGAATTCTTACAGAGGTATAAGCGATCTTTGTACCATAACGAATCATTTTGCCAGCTAAATGTATCAGAAGTACTGGAATCTTGTTGTAGCTTTCGAATAAGTGCCCACACTTCTTCGTCATTCTTCCATTCCTCCTTTGCTTCGTTTATCCAATCTGGTTGGATAATAGAAATGGCACACAACAATGCTTCCACATCCTCATCCTTTCTTGAGAGTGCATCTGCCACCACATTTTGCTTCCCTTTTTTGTAGATGATTTCAAAGTCATAACCCAACATCTTTGTGACCCACTTTTGTTGCTCTTCAGAGGATAATCTTTGTTCTAAAAAGTATTTAAGGCTATCATGATCCGTTTTTACCTTGAAGTGTCTTCCCATTAGGTAGGGTCGCCATTTCTTAAGTGCATGGAGTATTGCCAACATTTCCTTCTCATAAATAGCTTTGCTTAAAAACTTTCCCTTGATTGGACGACTTTCAAAAGCAATGGGTCTTTCATCTTGCATTAGAACAGCACCAATTCCATTTCCTGAAGCATCACATTCCACAATAAAGGTTTTTGTGAAGTCCGGTGTAGCTAAGACCGGTGCTTGGCACATTGCCTCTTTAAGATGTTCAAAGGCCTTTGTTGCTTCCGAGTCCATGAAAATGAATCTTTCTTCAATAATGTTGTTAGAGGTGCTGCTATTCTCCCATAATTCTTAACAAACTTGCGATAATACCCTGTCAACCCAAGAAATCCTCGCAGATGCTTTATGGATGTGGGGATTTTCCATTCCTTAATGGCTTTAATTTTGCTAGGGTCTACCTTAACTCCTTCATGAGATACAATATGACCCAAATATTCCACCTCCTGGACTCCAAAGAAACATTTGGATCTTTTTGCATATAATTGTTTCTCCTCCAATAGTTGTAGCACCTTGTCAACATGTTCAACATGATCCTTCCAAGACTTGCTGTAGATTAGTATATCATCAAAAAATACTAACACAAATTTTCTAAGGAATGGTTTGAAAATTGAATTCATCAAACCTTGAAATGTTGAAGGTGCATTGGTAAGGCCAAAAGGCATGACCAAAAATTCATAATGACCCTCATGAGTTCTAAATGCCGTTTTCGGAATGTCTTCAATCTTCATTCTGATTTGATGATATCCCGAACGAAGATCCAACTTGGTGAAGTAAATTGATCCATGCAATTCATCCAGTAATTCATCAATGACAGGAATGGGGAACTTATCTTTAATAGTGAGCTTGTTGAGCTCCCTATAATCTGGACACATGCGCCATGATCCATCCTTCTTGTGCACCAATACTACTGGAGCTGAGAAAGAACTTTGACTCGGTTGAATTATACCAGCCTCTAGCATTTCTGCAACCATACGTTCAATTTCACTTTTTTGGACATAGGGATATCTGTACGGCCTGATGTTTGGAGGAACACTTCCTGGAATCAGATGAATAGCATGATCATGATCACGCATAGGTGGGAGACCTTTGGGAGTCTCAAATACCTTGGAATGATTGTCCAGGACTTTTTGGAGATCTGGAGAAATAGATGATTCCAATGTGGAAACATCTAGCGAACATAATTGTGCAATTACACCTCTTTGCTCCTTTTTTAGAAGCTTTGTCATGCCATTAGAGCTGATTATCTTTCCTGGTTTCCCTGCAATACCCCTTAATTCAACTTCCTTTCCTTCCACAGAAAATTTCATGAAAAGTTCTTGAAAATTAAAAGCTATTGTACCCAAGGATTGTAGCCATTGGACTCCTAGTACAACATCAGCACCTCCCATTGGAATGGAAAGCATTGGGCTAGTCAATACATATTCTCCCATGGATAGCTTGATATTATGGCACTTTCCGAAACAATTTATTGTTCCTCCATTTGCAATCATCACTTGACACTCTGGTGCTGGATATAGGAAGCAATTCAATTCTTTTGCTACCCTACAATGAATAAAATTGTGGGTGCTTCCTGAATCAATCAACACTATTACCTTTTTCTTCTTGATTTGTCCTTCTATCTTGATGGTTTGAGGAGTGGTAATTCCCGCCAATGCATTACAAGATATGGTCGGATTTATTTGTTCTTCATCTAGGCTTTGTTCCTGGAATATATCCTCTTCTTTTGACCTTTCTTGCTCCTTTTCTTCTTCCTCTTCACAATCTATGTAGAATAATTTCTTCTCAGCACACTTATGACCTTTTGTGTATTTGCTATCACAATTGTAACAAAGCCCTTTTGCTCTTTTTTCTTCCAATTGTTGTGGTGTCAACCTTGTAGGTTGTGGAAGACTATGGGCAACAACACTTCCGTCTTTATAGTTGTGAATGGTATGCTTCCTAGTTGCCATAATTTTGCTTTCCATTTTTCTTGCTAACCTGAATGCCTTCTCTAATGAATCAGGTTCCCAAAGGCGCACATCATGTTGGATATTATCCTTTAAAGACCCTATGAACACATCAATCCTATGCTCCTCTGGAATATCTTTTACCCTTATGTTCAATTTTTGGAACTCCTCAATGTGCTCCATTATTGAACCCTTTTGTTTGAGACTTATCAATTGGCTAAAAAAAGTGTTGCTTTTTGTATCCTCATAATGTGCTATCAATTCTTCCGTAAAAATTGCCCAAGTGATAAATTGTTTACGAGAGCAAAGCCATTGATACCATACAAACTGATTTGGTTCCAAATATAAAGTTGCCATACGTACCTTTTGTGTGTTTTGCACATTATTGAGATCGAAGAATTGCTCCATCTGTAATATCCATGTGGCGGGATCCTTGCCATCAAACTTCCTCATATCGATTTTTGGAATATGGTGGGTCTTCGATCCAACATTAGAGTCTATGGAATCATGATTAACATTTCTTTTGTTCACATCATGAGTTTCCTTTACAACCTTTTCACCATTAGTAAGTATTTCTTGTAGAAAATTTGTCAAATCTGTCTTCAAATCTGCCATGTCTGTCTTCAAATCTGTCCTCAAATCTGTCTTCAGATCATCCATCTTAGCTTCCATGCCATTTATCTTAGATTACACGCCATTTATCTTAGATTCCACGCCATTTATCTTAGCATCTGTTAACTTTTGTGAGCGTGACATTTGTTGCACTTGTTCTTGTAATTTTGATATATCATGTAGCATTTCTTCCTCTTCTTCATGAGTCATGCTAGAGCTTTCAGGTTCCTTACTAGGTGTTTGCATTTTCTTTCCTCGGGGCATCAGTTACCGATAATAATGCTTTACTATGCCCTTTGAATTCCTTCAAACCAAGCTTATGCAAAAATAAAAAAAAAAAAAAAACTACACACCTTTTTTTACTTTGTAGAAGCCTGATATTGAATCTGATGTATCTCTGTAATTTCGAATCATCAAGTTCCAAAACTATGACCTATAGTAGCCTTCTATGTCCTCTTTCCAATGCCACTAGTCTGATCCAAATTGGATTCTCCAAGAGAGAGTTATACACAATCTCCCGCAGTAACCTGATTATAGACTAGTTCAGTAGAGCGAAATTGTATGAAGTGTCACGTGTCACTGTTCCAACCTTTGACTCTGAAAAATATATACAAGAAAACTGCAGTCCGTTCTCTTTCTGTACCTTCTTACGAAATTTCAATCCGATGCTCAGAAAGAAAGTTATGACGATTTTCCCCAGGTCACCTGTTTTGAATGTAATTCAGGAGTCTGCAAAAAGACCAACTTCCTCAGATCATATCTCCGAAAGTATCGCGCGAAATACTCTGAAATTCGGACCCAAGGTTCAGCACGATGTCTTCTCAAATGGGTTTTTTTTGCGACTTCTGAAATGTCACAGAAAAAACGTTATAGTGAAAATTCCATGATGACCTGTTTGGAGCAGCGAAACCCTAGAATCCAAAGCTCTGATACCAAATGTTATGAAACCAGCTCAAGAAAAGATAGAAAAGAAAGATCAATGCCTTAGAATTCAGCCTCTTCGAGGGGGAAACCTCCTTTACATTACATAAATGAATAATTCTTGGATGATACAAATGACAAAACCTCCTTTCTATATATAGGAGTCTAAGGAGTCACAATATAATCCAGCCGACCTAACAATAATAATATAAAGCCACAAAAATAACAACAGAGGGATTCTAAGGGGCACAGAAATAACAATATGGGGGTAATAGGGGAACAAAAATATAAATAAGGGGTATAACTACAATAGTAATGGGGTAATCACTAGTATTATAGGGACCCAACAGGTTGGTACTCTTTGCTTCTTTGTCATCTCTCTCTCATAAAGGAAAAAACAAGTGACTTTAATCTGTTTGTTTCTAAGATAGATACCTGTCTTAGTGGGACTAGTAGCTCTGAATAAACACTAGATTTCCCAATAATAGGGACTCAAACTGAAATCTGGGAAGCTGTTACACCAGAGCTTGTTGAGGACATTGCTTCTACACAAGTACTAGCAACCGAGACAACACAATCAACATAGAGTGATCAAGCAATGGATACACAGGAACCCATGGCTAACACTTATGTTTTATCAGAACCAGCAGTGGAGGAGGAAATCATCCAAGAGGAGGAAGAGAAAGATAATATCCATGAGCCGACTGTCAATGTTGCTATTACACAAGAACCAACAACACAGACTGAAGCTAGTCTAGAGGAAATCGATGAACAGAAGCTTATGGATATCACTACTACCACACAAGAACTAGCAGTGAGAATGGAAGATGACCAGGAAGGTAAAGAAATTGTGATAAAACCCACTGATGAAGCTACTATTACACAAGAACCAGCAGCCGAGGTGGGACAGTTTCACCCTTGGGAGGCTACTACACCCTCAATTGATAGTGCATACGGAAGAACGTAGGGTCCTGATGAACGATGGCATTCTAAGAAATTGTTGTTATTGGAAGAGCTGCAAAAGCAGAAGCAGTTGGTTCTGTCTCTACAGGAGGGAGTGATTCCAGTCAAGATGCATAAAAGAATGATGGATTCCTCAAGAGAAAAATGGCTAAAATAAGAATGGGAAAGAGAAGAGCAAGCACAGAGGCATAAAGAAATTATGAAGAAAAAGGATGAACAACTGTATCAGCTGCATCGGGAGGTCTCCGACCTAACGTTTGATAAGACCAAACTTCATGACCATGCTCTAAACCTACTAGCATGCAGTCGGTCATTCCTGTCATACCCTGTGTTCCTATGGGAACGTTACTACTTATTTCAGTTAAGGGTAGTTTATGAGAACAAGTCCTATATGGGTTCTTCAACCCACACCTTTTTGGAAAATTTCCATTCCTGTGATTTTGATGATCAGAATTTGTTGTGCGAGTTGTTCTTACACAATATTATGTGGAAATATGTGAGCACGAAGATGGTGGCGACTCTCCTTTCTTTCATGGGAGACTTGCAGTTTTGGACATTCCTCTCATTTATGAGGAATTAGATTGAGTGGCAACTGGCCAAGAAAACAATAGAGGCCAACGAGGAAAAGACAACATTATGGGTCAGGGTTGAACCACGAATGGCTTACAAACTCTGGTGAAAGTTTAGGCAGTTCCTGAGCACTATGGAAATCAGAGATCAATCAGCCATTTACCGAAGAAGAATCATGAGGATCTGCCTCAACTTGTTTGCAAATATGAAGAGCCAAGTGCTAGTCAGATGTCTCAAGTGCACTAAGGCTTGTAGTGTGGAGTTGTAGGAAGGGGACACCTTTGACTACAAGAACTTTGTGGCTACTGTTACATGGGTGCCGAAATATGCTCAGATTGTGCTAACACTGGGGGCATTTTGGATTAGCCTCAAGTTAAAATTCCCTTTGATATGGTTGCCATTGAAGGAGTATCAGCCTGATTATCAGTTATGTGATTACGAAGAGGAATCTTCGCCATGTGATTTAATGGCCAATCAAGGATTCAGAGCTTTGGGCGATGATACCGTTGGTACCTACAATTTCATAGATTTCCACTGGGGGCACAGTAGAAGGAACTGATATTCTAAATGGGGACATGCAGTTGCTCCAGTCAGGGGGAGATGTTGGGTGTGGATTTTTACCTATTTTCTGCACATTCTTTCCCCTATTTTGACCTTTCTATCCTCCAGGCCCATGCCCTTATATGACCAAACTCTTTGTTTTCTTACCTTTTTAATCCATTTTACTGTCATGCTACTTTTCTATATTTTACCAAATAATACGAAGCTTTATTCCTTTTTGTAGCTAACTGGGAGATCATTGAAGAAGTATTTTGGGAAGTTCATCCTTTCAAGTGTTGGCTTGCAAGAATGAAGCTATGAAGTAGACAGGCATCAAGGATTAACTACAGGAAAGGGTAGAACGGTTCTCTATTACACCCTAAGTGTTGTTACAGGTTGCTACTACACACTAGGTGCTATTATAGGTTATTGATGTTACAAATTGCTATTACACATTGGATGTTGTTACAGATTACTATTACACATTGGACGTCGTTACACCTCATGCTAATCCGTTGTCCCACCAATAGTGTTTTCATTATTTAGGCCGCGTCATCCTGAACCACCATTCGCTCAATGTTGTTGCAACGAAGCTAGAAATTTGGGTACTATTCCACATAATAGCTGTCGGTAGTAGGGATTGTTTATTTTTCAAGCAACAAGAGTCCAACACTTGTAACTAATTTATATTTATTTAACAATAGGTTGTAACTTCTTTATTTTTAATCAGCATGAGAATCAGGAGATTCTCATGACCAATCTATTTCTAATTTTTGGGTTGTAATAGTTATAAAAGACTTGACTTTTTATGTATGAAGGACAACATATAGAAGAGTATTGTTACTATGTTTCTGTAATTTTGAATTTATTTTAATATCGATTAGCAAAGTGATGTTGTTACTGGTTTCCAACTGATTTGTTAATCACTTTCGTGTTCTTCCTGCGCCCTACTGAGGAGGAAGGGCCCTCCTCTTTGGCAGGGATTGCAATGATATAGGTAGTGTACATTATAGTTTAGTTCATTGATTTATGGTTTCTCATTGTTTCTATACAAATCATGGATTACATTCGTTGTTGTTTATATTTATCTTATGTTGTTACAATGAGCTAATCAACAGAGTGGTAGTAACCAACTAGAGTAGATGTTAGTTCTTGTATGGTGTGCCCTTACCTTAATAGTTGTGAGTTGAGATTTAATTCTATAGAGTGTTTTTATATCTACGCACATGGTTTGATTCAACAATTTAGATCAACGAAATCTTTTATAGTTTTCTAAATTTTCTTCTGCTTGGCTGGAGTGTGTCAGCATAAAGAGTGTGAACTCCATTGAAATAGAAAGACCTACCCTGGGTTGACAATTAATGTTGTAGTCTGAGTAAAATAAAATTGATTAAAACAACACTACATGTGGTTAGCATGTAGCTGAGCAAGGTCATATTCTTCGGCCATCTATGTCTCGGGAGGCTTGTATCCTTTTGTCATAAGGACATCCTTCCACTAATCATTACTCACATTATATGTTGGAGCCTAATGCTCTGCTGGTAGCCAAATGAGGGGAAACTGAAACCTCAGCCCCATCCACCAGACCTCACAAGTCTAAATGCATGCAAAAAAACATGGCACCCTTTCTAATGCTCGTGCAAAATTGGGTGCCCCAAAAATCAACCAGTTTCTGACAACTGATGATGACATCATCCATCTTCTTTGGCAACTGTGAAGGGCTTCATCCTGAAAAGTGACTACTTTTCTGACACAGAGGTCAGTACACCATCTCTGTGTTGTTGGAATTCGTTCTGTACACCCCTCAATCTCTAGAAAGGTAGAGTGCTTGTTATAAATATTCACTGACTGGCCATTCTCCCTACTTATTATCAGTGGCTTTGTAGCTTGATTTCCTTCAAAATTATCACAAGCCTGCCTCCGTTTAACCTGGCTAATGGTGTAGGAGATAAAGGCTCTCAGGTGCACATCTCCCATGAATGGAACCGGATTGAGGCTCTCGACATGCTTTAAGAAATAACCATGCGTGTAGATCTCACACATCAAACGCTCGTTCACAATATCATGGATTCTTATAATACACAGGAATTGTGTCATTTCCTTGATCTCATGGCTGATCTCTTTGTAGATGATTTCTAGGGAGAAGAAAAAGAACTTCTCCTAAAGAAACAAAGCCTAACTATCGGCAAAAGGCTGACATGCAATTACCTGTTGTGCTAGGTTAAACATCTGTTCCTTATCTGTCTTCAACACCTATATCTGCCCTTCTAAACCCCTTATATTTTTTTGTTGTTTCTCCTACCTCTGCTTTTCTTTATCTAGCTGGTCTATATACTCGATGACAATCGCAACAGCCTGTTCTCGAACCCTCACTGTCTCCTTCTTTTGTGCATTCACGGCAGATTTCCATCTCTGAATTTCAACCACTAAGAAGAATTCTCGGGCCTCAAAAAACTATTCTATAGGACCAGTTTGTGTAGCAGCAGAAGTTGTGGGAACATCTTTGGTCTGTACAACTGCTAAGGAGACTTCAACCTTGGGCCTTAGAGCCTTCCATTTATATTTCTTTACCTTCTTTTTTAGCCAAGATACCTTCTTTCTTAGCTTCCAAACCTCCATTTTTAATTGCATGGTCTCCCAAAACTAAAGTTGAAACCTCTCCTTGAGAGGTGGTCTTCTCCTCTCACACTGTTACGCCCACTCTTGTTTAACACTAAATTCTTTTCCCAGCCATGCAACTGGTTTAGGAGGTGGTGGATTGTCTTTCGAGACATCAGTTAGTTCCTTCATCAAGTCTTCCTTACCTGGTTTCATGTCCTGGGGAGCACTTTCCTCCTCAAATTCTCTCAATTTGGGAATTTCTAATGTCTGGATAGTGCCTTCGATGATCGCCACTTGTTCCAATCCTACTGTCAAAATTCCTTCCTTGACCTGTTCTTTAGGAGGCCCCTACTGGGAATCCTCAAGTAATGAGCCAACAATGGCTGCGCCCTCCTTCGGGCTGACGTACTTCAATATGGGAGGAACAACAATTTCCTCTGTGGAATCTCGGGAGGAATGGACCTTCCTCACTCCTCTTGGCATTGTGGCCTGAAACAAAGAGTGGGGAATATCCTCCGCTTCGTCAATACCAGTCCCGCCTGCTACTTCTAATTTTCTTTCTTCTTCGCCTTCATCCCTCAATTGGGTCGAGCCTTCTTCGTGTGGTGCCTCTTGTCCTACGGTCGACACTGGTTCTTGTGGAACATCGTCAACCTCAGGATCCACCTCTTCCACATTTTCCTGTCCTGACTGGGTTGGTGGTGGTTCTTGTGTAGCACCCCCACTTATTTCAACATCCACATTTATTTGGGCAAGTGGTGCTAGTCCTGGTATAACATCATCACTTATTGGCCCTTTGACCAGAACTTCCTCTCCTTGTGCTTCATTAATAAAATTTGATTCCTACAAAATAGCATCAACTTCATCCATTTCCTTCATAGCCCCATCGATAAATTCCATAGGCGAGGCTAGTTCTTGTGTGACAACCTCAACTGTATCACCAATCATCTCCTCGACTTCCATTTCTGCAATAATAGGTTCCATAGATGGGGTTGGTTCTTGTGTGATAGCCTCAACTGTGTCACCAACTGCTTCTTCCACTTCTACTTCCATGTCTATAATAACAGGTTCCACAATTTCTTCCACTTCCATCTTTGTACTAACGGGTTTCACAACTTCTTCCACTTCAATTTCTGTATTAATGGGTTTTATAGCTTCTTCCACTTCCATTTCTATATTAACCAGTTCCACAACTGGGGCTGGTTCTTGTGTGACAGCCTCAATTGTTTTACCAACCACTTCTTCCACTTACATTTCCATTTGTGCATTAACAGGTTCCACATTCGGGGCAGGTTCTTGTGTGACAGCCTCGATTATGTTACCAACTGCTTCTTCCTCTTCCATTTCCATTTCCTCAGGCTCCTCTCCTTCTTATCCTGCTGTACCAATAGGAGATGCTGGTTCTCCGTTGGGCTCTTCTTCCTTTCCTGCTGTACCAGTAGGAGATGTTGATTCTTGCCCCTCCAATTCCTCGGGCTCTTCCTCTCTAGCAGCTATAATAGCTACCACTTCCTCCTCTGTCATCTCGAGGAATTGCACCCAAGGTACTTGTAATTGGGTCACTACATGCATGACTAGCAGTCGAACTAGTCCATGATTTGTGAGGACTACCAGCACTTGGCATGAGCGCCAAGTAGACTGCACCATAAGTTGAAGATTTTTCATCAAGAAGAAAAGCATGTTCATAGAATGAAATTGTGCCCATGGAAATTGAAGGTGGGCTAAAATTTTGAAGTGGTATTTGAACAAGGTGGTAAACTGCCCCTCAAAGGTTATATATTTTATAACAAAGCCTGCTACTTCACCCGATGGATGTGGCAATGACTTTCGATCATACCCCCTTCCCTTCAGAACATCACTTTCTCCAGCCTGCAAAAATAATTCTGGGAACTCAAGCAATGGAGGCTTCCATGAAAACCACTTCTACCCCTGTTTTGTTAACCCATTGAATTCTGCAATGGCCTCCTCTGTGATAGGTATTTCTAATCCTCTAACCCACGAGCAATTATCATCCAAATTCATTGTGAATTCCACTGTGATCCCCTCGTCGAACCCCTGCAGTCTATTGAAATAAACATCCCATCCTACCTCTACAAAGACCCACCACACATATGCACAGCCAGTCCACCCATCCTATAGAAACTGTAACAACACTTTGGGTGCAACAAACTATTGGGAGGAGTGACAAAAACTAACTTCTTGCAGTAATAGCATGGTAAAAAAAATTAATAAGGTGGAATGATGGTAAAACGGTGCATAATTTCTCGGGAAACAAAGAGAATCATGGTGGATGCAGTGAATGGTATGGTAATTATTCTGTATTAAATTAAAAAGGTACATATTTCAAACCTTGACGCATACCAATGATTATATGGAATAATGATGGAGATCATGGAGCGTACCATCGCACAAGTTTTAATGATGGTAGTTTTCAATCATTAGTACAGTTTTAATTATGCCATTGTTTAACTATGACGGAGCCCCCCCCAGCTTATAAATAGTCGTCCATGACATGTCAATGTCTTGTCCACAGAATGTTTAGTTAAATTTGTAAAAATCAATGGAGACGTACCTAGAGACCTACCTGACAGAGCTAGCAGAGTAATAGTCGAGTAACAACAACGGTGGAGTAACAGTAATGACGGAGTAACAGCATCAGTAAAGTAACAACAACAGAGGAGTAACAACATTGGAAAAGTAACAACATCAGTGGAGTAACAACATCGGCGGAGTAACAACATCGATGGAGTAACAACAACTGAGGAGTAACAACAAACGAGGAGTAAAAGCACCCGATGATTAACAACACCCAATGATTAATAGTAACCAAGGAGTAAAGACAACCAAGGAGTAATAACACCCAAAGAGTAACAACACCCGACGAGTAACAACAACTGAGGAGTAACATCACCCAAGGAGTAACAACACCCAACGAGTAACAACACCCAATACTTAGAAAATTTTTAGGAGTAACAACAACAATGAGTAATAGCACCCAAGGAGTAACAACACCCGAGGAGTAACAACACCCAATACTTAGAAAATTTCTCAAGAAGATCAATATTAGTGGAGTGATTGTCCCAATTACTCAAGAAATTTTTCAGCTCCTCCATTATTGCGCCTTGATAGTAGCTCCTACAAAAAGACAACAAGTGAGTAGTAACAACATTATATATATATATATATATATATATATATATATATATATATATATATATATATATATATATATATATATGTATATATTAATTTTATTTTTTATTTTTTATTTTTAGTTTAAGGGTGCAGGGGAGGTATCTTCTGGACCAACAACCTTCAATTCATATTTTTTAGAGAGATGTTTGATGAAGCCTTCTCTGGAGGCTGGGTGATGGTAGAGTCTAATTCGATGTCCATTTACAATGAAAGAAACATGGGAATCATAAATTGTAACCAATGTAACAGTCCCATTGTCAAATACTGCATCAATCTCATATGGTCCTAGCCATTGTGAGTGAAGATTTCCTTTGAAATCCTTAAAGTGAGAATCATACATTAATGCCCCATCCCCTGTGTGAAACATCTTATTTTTAATAAATTTATCATGTCATTTTGCACTCTGTTGTTGTATGGCAGCAGTTCTCTGGAAAACCATTAAACAAATTTCATCTAGCTCATTTAGTTATTCTAGTCGGGGTTTCTATGCTTCTGAAAGATCCAGTCCAAATTCCAGAGTTATTTTGAGCGTACTAATTTCAAATTTTGCCAAGAACAATGGGGATTTTCCATATACAAGTTCAAATGGTGAAAATTCTATTGTGTTCCAGCATTTTGTTCTATATGCCCAAAGAGCTTCAGGAAGTTTTTTAGCCCAATCTTAGCGATGATTTGCCACCATCTTGGTGGAAATGTTTTCCAATACATTGTTTGTGCTCTCCACTTGACCATTTGCCTAAGGATGATACAAGGTTGTTATCCTATGTTTTCTCCCATATTTTTCCATAATATTTGCTATCATGTGTGACGTGAACTATGCTCCACCATCTAAAATTATCTCTTTCAGAGTACCATACCTGGAAAAGATTTCTTCAAATAGAAATTCTGATACAACCTTCTCTGTCGCTTTTTCTACAACCTTAGCTTCCACCCACTTTGTCACATAATCTGTGCAGATTAAAATGTGGACTTTCTAATATGAAGGTGGGTTAAATGGACCCACAAAATCAATGGCCCATATTTCAAAAGGCTTAAGAACTACCTATGGCTTTTATGGCATGTCGTCTGAGTGACTAGACTGACCCATCTGTTGGCAGCTATTTCATCTTCAAACATAGTTTCATGCATCGCTGAAGATAGATGGCCAATAATATCCCATCTACAACACCTTGTGGCTGGTTCATTTGTCTGCGAAATGCCCTCCACAAAGGCCATCATGAGCAGCTCTCAAAACCTCATAGATGTCACTTTCTTCTACACAATGATGAATCTGCTGATCACCCTCTATATAAAAGAGATATCTTGTTATCCATGAGTGATGGGAACTATGATGAATAATCCTTCACTGTTCCTTGTATGACAATTGTTGAGGTACTTTTCCTGTAGCCAAATAGTTAGCAATATCTGCATACAAAGGGGTATTAGTAGAAATTGAAAACAACTGCTAATCCGGAAAGTTATCTTCTACAATTTCTCCTTCATTATCAGCATTTAATCTAGACAAAAAAATCAACAACTATGTTATCCTTGCCTGGTTTATCTATAATGGTGATATCAAATTCTTGAAGTAATAACAACCACCTTGTTATATGCCCAGGAGTTACAGGTTTGCTCATGAAATACCTGATTGTTGTGCGGTCAGTGTGCACAAAAGTAGGATATCTAGTAATATAGTGTTGAAATTTATTAGCATCATAGATAACAGCCAAGAACTCTTTCTCCATCACCGTATAGTTTAACATAGTAGACATTAAATTCTTGTTGACATAATAGACCACATATGGCTTCTTCTCCTCTTGTTGTCCCAACACTACCCCCACAACCGTTTGAGAGGCATCTGCATGGATATGAAATGGAAGTTCCCAGTTGGGACCACGTAATATTGGAGCTTGGCAGATTAGTTCTTTAATCTTTTCAAAAGCTACTTCACAATCATCTATCCATAAAAATTTTGCATCTTTAGTTAACAGCTGAAAAAGTGGAAATGCAATTTTAGAAAAAAAAATCTATAAAACACCTATAGTAGCCAGTGCAACCAATAAAACTACGTACCTGAGTCGGTGTCTTAGGTACAAGAAAATGCAAAATTACTTTTACCTTGGCAGGATCAACTTGTATCCTAGCAACTGAGAGTAAATGTCGCAACACTGCTCCCTCTTCTCCCATCATATGACATTTTATTGTACTCAGAGAAACATGCATTTGCTTACACCTTTTAAGAACTTTCTCCAAGTTTTCCAATCCTTCTTCAAGTGACCCCCCACATAGCATGAAGTTATCCATGTAAATTTCAACACTGTCATTGAGTAAATTAGAAGAAATCCCCAATATTTCCCTCTGATAGGTGGCAGGCGCATTACAAAGACCAAACGGAAGGACTTGGTAAGAAAATGTCCCCTAAGGGCATGTAAAGGTAGTATTGTCTTGATCCTCAGGAGCTATTTGGATTTGGTTATACCCACTAAACCCATCCAAGAAAGAGAAGAACTTATTTCCAGCTAGGGTATCAAGGACTTGGTCGATAAATGGTAGAGGAAAATGATCTTTCAGGGTTGCTTTATTCATCTCCCTATAGTCTACACAAATCCACCATTTACCATTCTTTTTAGGGACAATGACCAGCGGGATACCCACTGGTTGTCTGAGATTGGGTAAATAAATCCTGCATCCAATAACTTCTGAAGCTCCTCCTTGACAATGTTCTTCAAGGCAGGGTTCATCCTTCTTTGAGGTTGTCTTACAGGTCGACAATATTCTTTGATGTAAATATGATGAGTACACAAATCGACAGGGATACCTTTCATATCAGTATAATCCTAGGTGAAAGCTTATTTCTGTTCTCGAAGGATCTTAAGGAGTTGTTCCGTCTGGGCCAGTGAAAGATTTGGGTTGATATTCAATGTCTTCCCTGGCTCAATCTCCACTGGTATGCTGTCAAAAAGTGTTGTTACAGGTATGTCTTCACCTTCGGTTTCTGATTCGATAGTTTCCTATATCTCACAACTCATGACTAATTCCAAAAAATATCGAGTTAGATCTGCAATAGCATGAGGGCAGCTGATCAAAGTGCTAATAGTATCATCCTCTATCTCATTCTTAACGTAGAGGGCTTGCCCCATAGTAAGCACTGGGTGAAGTTCCTGTTGTTCAATTTCAATCCCATCCAAGGACAAAGAGTTTTGCTTGGGCTTTTTTTGCAAGCTAGGTTTTGCAGGGGGATAAAGAATAAGATTTTTCATATTTTCCCCATTAGGAATTATCATGTTCCCTGATCGAAATCCAATATAGGCATCAATAGTTGCAATTCACGGTCGTCCAAAAGTAAGGGGATGACCACCAACTAGGGACTGTGTATGAAAGACTAGGAGATCAACGAGGTAGCACCAAGAGTCCACTAAAATCATTATATCTTTTAATTTCCCTATCGGTCTAATTGTAGATTTTTCAGCTAATTCTAAGACTATAGGGGTTGGCTTGAGGTCACGCAACCCCAGTGTAAGCATGGTTTCAGAAGTGAATACATTAGTTGAAGCATCCAAATCTACCAGTACATTCGGAATATCTATCTCATTAATATGAACTATTAGAATTGGGTTCGTAGGATTCCCATATTTTACAAGCATAACCTTTCTCAGCGTAATGTATGATAATCTCCCTATAACATGAATTGTAAGCAGATCTTTTGTTTTCTTCCCGCGTCTCTTGGAACAATATTCTCTAATAGTTTTAGCATAAATAGGTACATATTTCATAGCCTGAAGTAGGGGGATTTTGACAAACAAATTCTATAATTCTCCTAAAAGATCAAACTCTGGTTGAGGGACTAGTTTACTCAAGGCTAATAATTCTGGATAAGGAGGATTGGTTTGACAGGCCTGAGTAATAGTCAAATGAGGAGGATAATGTTCCAGAGATGGTTGGGTTGTCTCATCCTTGACTTCTTGAGACTCTAGATTCTCATCATCATGATGTTCAATGATAATAGGCAATGTAGGAGCATTTACTACCAGAGCAGATCACAAACTTATCTCATTAAACCCTGTAGTAGAAATGTTTTACAAAGGAAGGTTGAGGGTGTTTACTTGGTGAGTGCCCTTATTGTTTGGATTTAGGTTTGTCTAATTAGGAAGTTGATGCTGGAGAAGAGGATTATTGGAGGGGACGTTAGAGGGCAGTTGTAATTGCTGTTGCTGTGTAGGTTGAGGGAATTGAGCAATAGAGAGAACAGGACTATACCAACTTTGAGACCATGAGGAACTTGAATTAGGTTGAGGACACCATGGTTGCCAAGGTGGGTATTGATAATACTAAAAAGGATCCTGAGACGTACTTGGATTTAGACCTGATGACCATCGTTGCCATGGTTTCTTGGATCCATAAAGCATAGCTAATATGGTTCTTCATTTGTTCCCTGAAATACTACTTTTAGTGCTAGAAGTGATGGACATGCACCGTTGGAGTGGTTCTTCTCACATATAACGTATGTTTGTATAGTGTCTAGTGGACACTCCTTCAGTGGGTGTTTCTTTCTACACCGTGGGAAAAAAATAGCCATCGTTCTTTCCAATTCCATCTACTTTTGCTTTGTCTGTAATGTGTCCATTTGGGAGGATAATGTACTTAGGATATCAGTTTTCAAATTATCCAGCAGGTTCCCAATTTTTGCTTTTGTGATTCCCCCACTTGATGCTTTGAAAGTTCAAATTCCTTATTTATTCCTTAATGTTCTTGTTGAACATTGAACACCGAGTTCACAGATGGTGTCAAATATTTCCTTAGATATATCTGCTTCACCTACTATGTTTAGCAGCTCCAAAGACTCTTCCCTCAAGGCCCGAAGAAAGATAATTTTCAAAATATCCTTATCTAGGTCATTGTGGCCAGACCTCTGGAGAGTGTACTTAAAGTTCTCTACACAGTCCTCCATATTTTCATCCTCCTTCTGCATAAAATTCAAGATTTATTTGTTAATGTCTCGGGATTTATGATAATCCTGATATTTCTTCTCCAAGGTCTTCTTCATCTCATCCTAGGTAGAAATGGTTTTCCCTCCTAAACCCATGAACCATCACAACGCTGTCCCTTTTAATGTAGCAAGAAAAATTTTCAATTTTTGAGCATCATTGACACAGTCATACCCTCTACAAATGATATCAAACTTGAATAGGAAAGTTTCTGGATCCTTCACGGAAAGCCCATGGAAATTTGGCAATGCGGTCAGTGGAATTGGCTTCATTGGTTCATCACCCATAATTTCCCCAATTGGGAAATCAAATGAAGATGTTGCAGGTGCCATAAATATCCTCTAATACTCGCTTAGAACTTCAATAGGTTCTTGTTATGTAAGAAATGGTGGTTGTGAATATTTGACAACAGTCCCCTAATCACGAGGAGAAGAGAATCCTCTGAGGCTTCCTTCTTTAATCCTTGAGTGGATTTGTTCTTCTCATCGTTTCCTGGCTACCTCCTCCCCGTCTGATACCAGAGGAGGTGTCTCTTCTTTCTCTGATGCCATGTTTCCTATTTCTCCTACGACTGTTGAAAGGGATACTTTCACCTCTGGAGGCTGTATAGGTTGTTCAATAGAATGTCCTTCGGATCTTGTGGGAACCCTCACCCTAGCAGCAGCTCGCAAAGAGGCTTCTGATGCAGCTTTTGTAATAATTTCCTGGATATAGGTATTTCTCCCCAGATCCTTTCTTCCTTCCCTTTGGGGTCCTCCTCTACCCCTCTTATTCGAACACTTGTTCATAAATTTATTAGAAAGAAAAAATTAAAAATTTCACAACTCAAGACCTGGAGTAGGGCGAACAGACTCTTGTCCCTCCTAAGGACGAGAGGAATATTTAAAAAAACAATAAATGTGTAGAAAAAAAAATTAGAGCTCAAGAACTGGAGCAGGGTGAGGAAACTCTTTCCCTCCCTAGGACAAGATAGTGGCTGCTCTATAAAAATAAAGATTAAAGTGAAAGAAAACCCAAGAAAACAACTAAGGCTTAACATCTGGAGTAGGGTAGCAATTCCCTCCCCAAAACGAGAGATTGGCTTCTACAGAATCATCAAAATAGAAAATAGACAAAAAGAAAAGAAAACAGAACACTACGCTCAGGACTGAGAGCAGGGAAATAAATTCCCTCCCTAAGATGAGAGATTGATCCATAGACCAATGTAGATCATGTTCGTGCACCTTGTTAGCCTCCCCAACAACGGTGCCAAAATGTTGGTGTCCAAGTGTGAATACCTATTCAACCCCTTTCCACATTTAATTTATCAATCTAGGTGCATAATTTGTTTCAAGGCAATGCAGAAAATATGCAATTAGAAATGCCACAATCAATCACTAATCTTAGATTCAACAAAAGAGTTCACGAAAGCGTCACTATGACAACAATTAAGAATGAATTGTAGAACTATAAAAGGCATTCACAACAATTAACTGAAATATTGTAACAACAATCAAATTCCCTCACACATATGAAACATCAACACAAGAAAATAATGTAGCACCTGATCAGAAGAATGGGCCCAACTCTCTGACCAAAGATACGATGGATTCATAGCTTATAGAAAGAACAACAAAATAACTTGAATTCGATTAACTTACACAATCTTCTCTTACAATGTCAATCTCTTGCATGGCTAACCTCGATTCACAACATTGAAACCCTTCTTATACAATACACAGAGAAAATTGTTTCTCAAGATGGCAGCTAATGTTCTATCCTTATACAATTGCTACACTACCAATTAGTTGCCGAGAGAAAGACAAGAAAGGTCTGGAATAGGCATCGAATCCGTTATGCTATTACAACATTTTCCGATATGATACTGGAAACTCGGAATTCGCTTCTGTGTTTTGCACCCATAAACTTTGACCACCAGATCTATGGAAATGGTAAGATTAGTAACTCACGTAAGCAAATTCTCCATAACTATTACTTCATTAATTAAAAATTTTGTGAAAGCAATCAAAGAGGGTTTACCTTATGCATTTAGGGCGATTAGTGAAATTAAATGATACAAAGGAGCAAGAGAGAGAAATTAAAAATGGAGCGAAAAAGTATGCAAGTTTGGCACCCAACAATCACTAGGGAGTTGCTAGATATGATGAGAATCTTACAAGAAAACATATAGATATGTCTATAAGATGCGATTAATTGTTGAAGGCCAACGTAGACCTAGAGAAACTTATCAAAAATTTAATTGAAAAATCGAACCTCGTGATGGTAGAAATAGTGAGGGATGAGGAGAACCAGCGTAAAAACTCTAAATGGAAAAAATGTTGAGGATATGGTAGAAAGGATGGCGAAAAGCTCAGAGGGAGCAGAGAAGCATATTTCCTAAAAAAGTGAAGGAAAAATTAGAGTGTAAACCAAAAATAGAATCGCATAGGGAATTTATAAAGATCATACCCCTCACTTTGTTGGAGAAACAAAAGAGGTTGTAAAGTCCTAACTACTTAACATTAATCGATTATTCTAGGTATAAGCTAACATCCAAGTTGCATTCCTATCAGCTATAGGGAAAAGACTCCAAGTGGTTGGAGTAAATGAGGAAAGTTCATAATTTAGAAGGAAAAGAGGTTGATTGAGAATAATTTCAATGATTTTTCAAAGGTAAATACTTAACACGATTTTACTTTGATGGAAGGGCTAAGAAATTCAATGAATTGAAATTGGGTAAATTGCCATGGAGGAATTAGTCAAACAAAAGTGGAACAAGTTTCACAAGGCTAATAAAATCAACAACATTAAATGATCAAAATTATGATTTGATTTGTGATAGTTTGAAGAACATAACTGCCTAAAAAGAACAACTAAAATATAAAATTAATGAAGAGGGACTGCTATTATACAAAAAAGGACTTTCTATTTTGAATGATAATGAAATTAAAAGACTAATCTTGATTAAATATCACAAAAACCCATACACATCACATCCAAGATATCAAAAACTGATTATTTTCACTTAAGAAATAAATTTTCTGGCATAGGATGAAGAACGATGTTGTAGACTATTTTGCAAGGTCCCAAGAATGTCAATTGGTGAAGGAAGAACACCAACATCCTGTAGGACTATTGAACCCCTTACCTATACCAGACTGGAAATGGGAATTTATATCACTAGATCACCCAAAACTTGGAGGCAACATGACTCCATTATGGTAGTGGTAGGTAAACTAACAAAAGCTACACATTTTATTCTTGTGCAGTCTACTTAGAAATCTAGACGAGTGTTGTAGGTCTTTATGAAGGAAATATTTTGAATTCATGTCATGCCCAAGGTAGTGATATCATATATGATATAAAATTTACCTCAATTGTTTCGAAGCCCTTGTTTACAAGAATGGGAACACCAAAAAATTTTAGCACAGCATACCATCTACTAACTAATGGGAAAACTGAAAGATTCAATCAAGTTTTTGAAGACATGCTAAGAATATATGTTATGAAACATCCCAATAGGTAGGAAGATTACTTAAAGTTGTTGGAATTTCCTATAACAATGGTTACTAGGCATCACTAAAAATGATCCCTTTTGAAGCCTTGTATGGAATAATGTGTCATATTTCTATAAATTGGTGTTATCCCAAAGAAAACCTATTGGGCGCAGGATCCCCCAAGGGTAGTTTTGGGGTGAAAAGCCCATATTTTGGTCCAATTTTGTAATCCAAATGTAAATACTCTGCATTTTGTGGTCGCGGAGCACGTAGATTTTAAAGACTCATAGGGTTGTTTGCCCTTATTTTGCTAATGCAATGTCAGCTGTAAAAGATCTACCCATGGTCCACGGAGCATGGGATTGTATCAATAGAGCTAAGCTCTAAGTAGTTTGATAGCACAGAAGAATCAATGAAGATATGATGTATGAGGGATAGCTCTGAAGTAGAAGTCTAAATTGTCGGTCGTAGTATAGGTAGAGGTTCTGCAACTGAGCGCGCAAAGTCCTAGTAGTTTGTAGCTGAGTGTGCGGACCCCTATAGCTGAGTGCACAGGGTGAGTCGAGTCTGTAATATTCTGCAATTATCAATAAAGAGAAGTATTCTATAATTTCTGCATATTTATTTCCTATTTATGCATCTGTTATATTGGGTATGAAGTTCACTTATAATGCTTATATGATGCGCGAATGTCTATAAATGTATTGGCTAAGTGAACGCAAGTGAGACCATCTATTTACATGAAGCTAATAAAGATTTGTTAAGAAGATAAGAAAACCACTTAGCCTAGTTTGAGAGATATCATATTCCTTTGCCCTAGAAGTGTGAAAGTCCCTAAGCCATAGGTTAGGGCTGTGTGAAAGCCAATTGTTCCCTTTCGCAAAGGTACTGAAGCATGGAAAAAAGGGCTAGGCAACCTGCATGAAGGCAGGTATAGTTGGAATAAACCAACATCACAACCATCTCAAGGGTGTGGAAACTTGGTTCTAGCATCCCCCCATACTACCTTGGGTGAGACTTCAATCCACGCTCTTTGAGCTGATGCCGAAAGGGCCAGTAATGTAGGGATTTATTTGGCTAACTAACGTTGAACTTGGGTTAGGCCCGCTCAAGCCAACAAACGGTTCTATTGGCGAGACCGGAATCTGCATAAGAGATGTTCGATGTCGTATCACTGGAATCCAACTAAGAAAGAAATCGAAGGCTAGTTGGATAGAAGGATCCATGAGTTCGTGGCACAAGAAAACAGAAACACATGACTGTCGAAAGAACGGTGGTTGGACCGATACCTATATACAGAGATCCACAAAATCTTTTTCGCCTCCTTTCCTAGTGAGCTATACGAGTGGATCGCGAAGCTAGCAGATAGCCAAGGAAGGTGGAAACTGGACGATCCTATTTTGTGGACCCCAGAGCTAGTGCGAAGGTTGGAAGCACTAGAGGATAAGATCGCCTGCACTGTCGATCATTAGTTTGGTCGCATCATAGGAGGATTTGTGACTGAATTCATGGTCGATACCTCAGTCAGCTATAGTGAGGCAGAGCGATGCTTTTTCAAAGGATTGTGAGGTAAGTACCTAAAATCTCTGCTTGGATTAAAATGTTGTTGTGTGAAAAATAGGTTATGCAACTACCTTGATGTTAGAGACTACGCAAAGTGGAAGATTTTATAGAAACGAAGGAAATAAAGGCCCAAAGAATATCCCCTTGATTTCACCTCCGTGAGGGGATGAAGAAGGGATCACGAAGGTCTCTTTGCAAAGTATTATTCAATTGATAAGACAAGGATTTCCATGAATACCACCTCTACCCACACCTCCTCCGTACTCACCACCATCACCTCCAACTTTGTCCATACCACCTCCACCTCCACCGTGATTCAGTATGGAAAAAACAGTGAAGTTTCCTTTGTTCAAAGGCTTGGGAAATGAGGACCCAGACCAATTTTGGTTTGTTGTGAGGGCTGTATGGGAAGCTCAAGCAGTTATAGATGATCACATAAAGAAGGCAATGTAGGTTAGTGCTCTACAAGATCGCGCACTAACCTGGTATATTAAGTACTCCAATGATAACCTGAATGCTAGAGTAGTAGACATCCAAGCAACATTGAATAGGGAATTTAGCAGGCCTAAATCTGAAGTGCAATCGATTGTGGGATTCAAACAGATCACGATGCTACTAGGAAAGACACCTTGGGAAGTAGATCAAATGCCAAAATGTACAATTCGTGAAGCCAACATGAATTTAATAGATGGACAACATCGCAAGTGTTTTGTGGTTTCGCTACTACCACACTTAAGGCGTGCACTGTCATAGCAGAAGATAACAACTCAGGTAGAGGCCTTGGAGATTTCCATGAGACTACAGGAGACTTCGATGCAAGATCCTAATCTAGGAGTCTAGCATATCCAAGCGTAGTTGAAAATTTTGTGCCTTGAGATGCAAAGTCTGAAGCAGGATAGGGCAGTTCAGCCATAGGTCCACAAAGATATATGGTGTTTGAAATGTAAGAGTCAGGGTCATGACAAAGACCACTACCCAGTCTTCACAAATTACCTTCCAGGAGGAGGATCAATTCCTTTAAGGCCAAAAGCTCAAGTAGGACCTAGTGCGGCACCTACTTTATGGTGCGTTATATATCAAGTAGCGAGAAAACATGCCACAGACAATTGTCACTTGCTACAGAAGTATGTGCAAGCACCACAATTGTTGTTTTGCAACTTTTGTAGGTCTGTAGGACATGATGAGCATACTTGTAGGAGCTATGAATTGATGATGGATAGAACCCCCGCTTACAGGGTTTAGGCCGAAATGCAGCCCCTTGACCAGAATGTAGGGATGGCACAGAAAGGATTTCAGGGGGGAGGCCGAGGCTGAGGTAGAGGAGGACTTGGTAGAGGTTGAGGATATTTGATTTGCTACAATTATGGAGGAATAGGAAACTATGGCTATGATTGCACTAATCCAACGTGCCCATCATGCAAGTATTACATGTTGTTTGATCATGAAACAAAATATTGTCCTATGCTGGTAGCTAGGATATGTGACAAAAGGGTGCTACTGCCTCCCACAACTCAGAACTTGCATATGATGAGGTCTGAGTCACGTGAGGAAGATTCAAACGTAAATATAGTGCTATGGAGTGGAATCGCGATGGGAGATGACAAAGGGAAACGACCAGAAGACAGTACATAGGTTCGCAAGGCCCTCATGAAAGATTTTGAGTTTGACTTGGTGTGCACTCAAGAAGAATTCATGGAAGCTAAGAAGAGCTTCGCTGAGGCCTCCACTTCCGGAAGCAAGGATAAGCCTAAGTCAGAGATGGACCCCTCTATGCTCACAACTTTCCTAGAAACCTATATGAAGTTACTGCGTGATAGTAAGGCTGTGAAAGGTTTACAGGAACTTATCAATAGATGTGCTGGGACTGCGCTAGGTGAACTACATGTAGTCTGCAAGATCATAAAGCATAAGTTAAGGATGAGGCATGAAATGAGACTCACCGTGCAGATCAAAGAATACGAAATGGATCAAGTCATTTTGGAGTTGGGATCAAATGCGAATGTACTACCAAAGAAGACTTGGGATCGAATGGGGCGACTTGTGTTGCAGTGGTATCTGATTCAGCTACGGCTGGCGAATCAACAGAAAATCATACCCATGGGGTGGCTGCAGGGAGTGACCATGGATATTGAGGGAGCAAGCATGCTAGAAGATTTTGAAGTAATAGAGAATGTTGATGATAACAATCCCTACCTTGCTCTCCTGGGAATTCACTGGGCTACTGATATGAATGGGGTAATCAATTTGAAGTGGTGAAAGATGATCTTTGAGAAGAAATCATTGTGCATAATAATACCCCTGGAGCATGCTAAAGGATCACGCTATACGGAACCAGTCCGCGACTATGAAAGTGACGATGATCTAGACTGCATCTATAAGTTAACAGCGCGAGACCAAGATTGGGTGAATCCCACTGTGGATGGATGGATTACATGGGAGCATGAGAGTTCCTGCACTTCAGATTTCGATGAAGAAATAGAACGCTGGTAGAATTAGTTACATGAAGTAACTATGCTGAATTGCAATATGATGACCTGGTCACTGCGTTGTGTGTCATTCGAGGTAATAAATCTACCTACTTATGATGGTCTAACTCAGGGAGATACCTTTTTGGATGCATTTGAAAGGGAGGTTCCAGAAAAGCAACCCATCCAGGCCTTGGTCTGGGTATTTCGCGCTACGCCCGCAAGATGGTGGGGTACGCACAAGGGAAGCTTTGATGATTGGCATGAATATAGGAGGATGATGAGAGCACAATTTGGGAAGCCTAAGATGCAACTGACAGACAAGTATAATGGGAAGAATGATCCACGTGTGCAATTGGCCAAAGCGGAGAAGAAATATTCTACCATTGAACACAAAGGGCTAGCTATCATGTATGCGGTCCAGAAATACCGACACTACTTGCTAGGAGGCCACTTTAAGATGTATACAAACCACTCTGTGCTAAGGTACCTAGTCAATAAGCCTGTGTTGGGGGGGTGAATTTCTAGATCACTCTTATTTTTCCAAGAGTACAATTTTGAAGTTGTTGTGAAGCCTAGACGATTAAACGCGGGATCAGACCATCTTTCGTGCATTGAAATAGTGGAGGAACCTACTAATTTGGAGGAAGTATTTCGTGATGTGAAGTGCTTTACTGTGTGCATCGCGGATGAACATTTTGAGGATATAATAAACTTCCTAACAACAGGAACTGTGCTAGAAGGATACTCTGTCCAGCAAGAGAAGGAATTAGTGGTGCATGCGACAGAGTTCTCTATCATTGCTGGGAATCTATACAATATGGGGAATGATGAAATACTGCAAAGGTATGTACCTGAGTTTGAACGAAGCAACATCGTCGCAGACACTCATTGGGGTGCCACGGTAGGACATTATGCAGGGAGAGCAACCTCGCAGAGGATTCTATGCACAGGGTTGTGGTGGCTAACCCTTCATCAGGATTCAAAAGAATATTGCAAGGCATGTGATGTATGCCAAAGAATAGGAAAGCCATTGCGGAGGGAAGAAATGTCTTCCAATACACAAACGACGTTGCAACCTTTCGAAAAATGGGCAATAGATTTTGTTGGACCCATTGAGCCTCAAGGAAAGACAGGCATGAGGTATGTCATCACTGCAAAAGGGTATTTGACTCATTGGGTAGAAGTGTAGCCAGTGAAGGATTTCAAAGGTGTGACTACTGCGAAGTTTATATTTGAGCATGTACTGACGTGATTTGGATGTCCAAAGATCTTGATGAGTGATCAAGGTACGCACTTCCTGAATGAGACGATCAATGCACTAACGAAGGAATTTTAGGTGTATCACCAAAAGAGAACACCTTATCACCCACATGCTAATGGGACAGTGGAGGCATTCAACAAAGTGCTTGAAACCATGATGACCAAGGTTTGCAATGCTCAATGAAGTAATTTGGACCTGCACAAACCTGCAGTGTTATGGGCTTATCGGACGACGTGCAAGAAGCTAACGAGTTAGACACCCTTTAGGCTGGTATATGGGGTTGAAGTGGTGATGCTTATGGAATACATTATGCCTAGTTTATGCATAGCAACGTTCACAGGTATGATAGATCGTGGAGCCTTGGAAGAGAGGCTTGTACAGTTGAATGAGCTTGAAGAAGAGCATTTTTTGGCCGGATTTCACCAGCAGGTCCAAAAGAAGCATGAAAAAGTGTGGCACAATTGACATATCAAACTGCACACATTCAAGGTAAACGATCTAGTTTTTTTGTATGATACTAAGTTCGATAAATTCGCCAGAAAATTCAGGATGCACTGGTTAGGGATGTATGTTATTAAGTAGATTACCAACGGTGGTGCGGTCCAGTTAGTTAAATTAAATGGAGAACCCTTCCTAGGAAAGGTGAATGGAAGTCGCTTGAATCCATACACCAGTGATCCGGACATGTGACTATATGAAAGTAGCACAGTCTTAGTGCTCCAGGTAACTGAAAGGAGGCATGGGACTATAAACTACAATGCCCGAGTTTGGGAGCTGCGCGATGTTAGGACTGCACAAAGTAGCAAAGTGTCACAGGGTCCACTATAGCACGAAGATAGTTGCATTAGCGCACAGGTCCGCCAAAAAGTGACTGTCAAAGTGATATCTATAGGCTAAATTCTTGAAAATTTGCCGCCAATCTAGCATTAATGGGCTAAATGTTGGGGGAACAATCGAATTTGAATTCAAAAGGCCCTATAAATTACAAGTGGCTATCTAGCGAAAAACACTTGGCATTTTGAAAATTCAGTTCTTGCGCTCTCAAGTGTGGATGGACATTTTGAATTTTAATGCTTTGAGAGCAAGTTCAATGTTTGGAACATTGTCGAAAGAGACGTAGGACCTCCTGACTAGAATGATGTCAATGCAGGAAATTGTGGTATTAGAAGCCCCAAAGAGTGCTAGAGTGATAGTTGAGGTCCCTAAATCACCAAGAACACTAAGACCTAAGAAGGATAAGCAGGCTATGATCCTGATGCATGTTTCACCAAGAAACTCATGGAGGACCAAGCTCACCTTGCAAGAAAAGGGGAAGGCCATTAATCTGGAGGCTAACAGGGAAGAGTTTGAAGAACACCTGGTGGATGAGGAGGACATGGAAATGGAAGTTGAAACCCAGTGTTCGGACCCTATTACAAGGTTACCTGAATATGTTCCTCCGCGAAAGGGCAAAGCCAGGGTGCCGAAGACATAGACGAGAGTAGTTCAGTGACAGTCGTTGAATAGCGAGTGGAAGAAGTCCATCAAGTAGCTGCTTAGTGCGCTGTCAAAGTTGCAGTGATCCAAATGGAGCTGGGGGGTCTTTGCGCTAAGATATCTGCACCTGTAGAGTGACTCGAGGGAGAGTCATGATGTTTTTGTTGGGGGCCTATTGGGTGCGAGATCCCCTAAGGGCAGTTTTGGGGTGAAAAGCCCATATTTTGGTCCAATTTTGTAATCCAAATGTAAAGAATCCACATTTTGTCGTCACAGAGCGCGTAGACGTTAAAGAGTCATAGGGTTGTATGCCCTTATTTTGGTAATGTAATGTCAGTTGTAAACGATCTACCCATGGTCGGTGGACCATGGGATTGTATAAATAAAGCTAAGCTCTAAGTAGTTTGATAACATAGAAGAATCAATGAAGATATGATGTATGAGAGATAGCTCTGAAGTAGAAGTCTAAGTTGTGCATCATAGCATAGGTAGAGGCTCTACAGCTGAGTGTGTAGAGGCCTAGTAATATGCAGTTGAGTGTGCAGACCTCTGCACCTGAGTGCGCAGGGCAATTCGAGTCCGTAATCCTCTGGAATTATCAATAAAGAGAAGTATTCTATAATTTCCGCGTCTTTATTTCCTGTTTATGCATCTATTATATTGGGTATGAAGTTTACTTATAATTCTTATATGATGCACGGATGTATGTAAATGCATTCGCTAAGTGAACTCAAGTGAGAGCATCTGTTTACGTGAAGCTAAGGAAGATTTTTTAATAAGAGAAGAAAACCACTTAGCCTATTTTGAGAGATATCACAGTTCGTTGCCCTAGTAGCATGAATGTCCCTAAGACACAGGTTAGGGTTGCGTGAAAGCCGATTGTTCCCCTTCGCGAAGGTACTGAAGGGTGGAACAAAGGGCTAAGCAACATGCGTGAAGGTAGGTATAGTTGGAATAGACCGACATCACAACCATCTCGAGGGTGCGGAAACTTCGTTCCAGCATCCCCCCATACTATTTCAAGTGAGACTTTAGTCCGTGCTCTGCGGGCTAATGCCCAATGGGCTAGTAGTGTAGAGATTTGTTTGGCTAACTAATGTTGAATCTGGGTCAGGCCCCCTCAAGCCAACAAAAACTTATGCACATTTTAGACTAGTTATAGGAAATAGAAGAAATGGTAAAAATAATTAGACATAATTTAAAAACAACCTAGGATAGGCATAAAATTTATGCATATTTGAAAAGGACACATAAGGAGTTCTAAGTCGGGGAGCATGTCTATGCTAAAGTAAGACCCAAGAAGAGCTCCCTAAATCTGATAAGTTGTTCTAAACTGGTCGCTTAGTTTTATGGGTCCTTTGAGATATTGGCTAGGGTAGGGCTATGATCCAAGTGGATCCCTAATGGATTAGAAACTCAATGTCCTCATATTGTAACGAAACTAGTATCAGATCAAAGAGCTTGATGCAAGTTGTCCAATAGAACAAACAATCCCTCAATTCGAGTATGTATGACCAACTTATCATAGTTTTAAGTTTGTCAGAACAAACAAAAAACGTGCACCCATATTCTTCCATTTGGCATCCCAGTCAGAAAGCTAGGTGGGACCCACATCTAATGTGGTAGTGAGCTAGTGGCGAATAAGGCCCAACTAACCAAGAACACTTTTCATTCGGTTATTGGGTTAATTAATTTTATAATATAGTTATAAAAACCATATAAAACAAAATATATATTAGAAAATCTCATGTAAAAAAAATCATTTAAAAAAAAATATATATAATAGAATATGGTTATTAATATAACCATATAACAAACATAATATTAAAATTTGGTGTGGTTTCTAAAAACTATGTGATAAATCGTTTATACAATTAAAAGTTATATTTCATATATATTAACACATTGTAGCCATATTAAAGTAATGACCATAGGACCCGCAGGGTTTGAACCCTGGACTCCCAATGAACCACATTCCAAATTAAGCAATGTCAACAACCATTGAGCCAATGACTAGTTTTGGTTTATCCACCTAGTGAAATATATTTAACCCATTGTAATTGCATACGAAGGGGAGAGCGAGTGGAACTAGTAAGATGGAACTAGGATGTAGGTGAAATATTCAACATCCTCAGGAGGGAATATGCTACATCCTAAGCAAGAATATTCTATAGTGTATTCTCATGGAATATTCCAAGCATATATCCTTAAGAGACTCGTATGGCATCTTAAACATTCTAGAGCAGCCCATAATTGAAAATTTCATATTATAGCATATTTTATACTCATTTTACTAAAAAAATGTTGAAGTATCTCAATGGTGAAATAGGTTTTCGCATTTGAGCAACGAATCTCAGAGGTCATGGAAGAGGCCAAAATTCTTCAATAACCATTTTGCAAGAAGTTCAAGACAAAAATGTATCTTTCACAAGTGGGACAAGTTTACAGTCAAAAGTATTAGAAGGAGGAGATAGATCTATTGGTGTTGTGATTGTTATGAGTTGAGTAGTGGAACTTCAAGTAACGCCCATAAATGGTGGTATAATTATGTATTTTCCCATCTAATTTTCTTTTTTTTGAGGACATGAGTGAATCTGCCTCCCCACAATTGAATCAGGGCCCAGAGACATAGTCCACACTCGATGAAATTCATTATCAAACTTTTTTGTGCATTGTATTTATGGTATCGTTTATGTTGCTTCTTATTTAAGTATTAGCTCATATTGTTTTAACATGCTCATTTGTACAATTTTGCTAACATCTATCAAAGAAAATATCTTTGATAATGTTGGTATGAGAGGAGTACCAAATAAATGTTAATATCAGAGAGGTCTTCTTGATTATGTGAATTGTGAGTGTGAATGACAACTAGGAACAAACTCAAAAAGGGTGAAGGAAAACTTAAGCCTTTTGAACGAGAGGTTGGACATGCAACACAAAGAAGGAAAATGAGAGATGACAGTGTTTGGAAAAAGAATGATAAAGCTCTAGAAAAACCTTTTTACAATATGGCAAATAATTTAGATAAATTATTTGCAGTTTATGAGAAGAGAGTGGCAAAGAAAGAAAAGAAGGAGGAAGAGAAAGTAGAGGACAATGCTTCGATAAATCAAGGAAATGTAGTAGAACCTCCTGAACCTCCATCTCCATCTTCAAGTGAATTCTCTTCTTCATCACCATCTAATTCTCATCATTCTAATCAACAACATAGAATTGCTTATAAAATTCCCATTTTAAGTTGAATGTAAAATTCGATTTTGCTATAAATGGATAACCTAATGCAGAAAAGCTAAACAACAAGATCAAATAGATTAATGCATATTACAGAATATAATAGATGAAGGAGGACGTTGCAAAGGTCTAGTTATCATTTCTTCAACTGGGAGACACCACTCTTGTATGGTGGGAGAGAAAATTTCAGAAAGGTAGTAAGCATGTGGATAAAATTCTTTCTTTTTTGCCTAAATTTGTTTCTACATTAAAAGGATAATTTTATGCATTAGGATATCAACAGAAATCCATGATAGAATGAAAATATTTGAGACAAGGAAAAGGTCAAAATGTTGAAAGTTTCATAGAGTAATTTAGCAAAGAAAGTTTTGGCATTGGGATTTCCTTTAGATTCCCTTGATACTTTGATTAAATATATTGGCTCTTTACACAATTATCTCCAAAATTCATTGTTATTGTCTCAACTCAATACCCTTGATACATCTAGCATGAAAGGAATTCACCTTGAAAGTAGTGGAAATTATAAACAAGACAACCATGAAATGAAGGTAGTGACAACAAGGAAAAAGGAAGCAAGTCGCTATTACACTCATTACAAAAAAGAAGGGCATGTTGAGGAGCATTGCTAGAAACTGCATCCATAACTGAAGCAAAGATGTATGCTGGATAATGGAAGTAAAAAACTATTGCTACAGTGCAACATGACCTGGGTCCTAATTCAAGTGATGACATGAATATATTATCTATTGGGATTGGAGGTGTTGGACCAATTTACCTAGGTTTTGATTCAAACAATTAGACGAATATTGCGATAGGTGTTCCACCAAAAATGAGAAAATCACCAAAGAATTCATGGATTCAAGAAATCAAAGAGATAAACTAAAACATTCAAGTAGAGAATGTTGAATTGAGAATATTACTACAAGAAGTATAAGTGGAGAAGCAGGGATTGAAGGTTTAGTTACAAGCCACAGAAGAGGCCTTGGAAAAGTTGAAGTGAGAGGAAGGATTAACAAAGATATCATCAACCACATCATAATCAGGAACTGAGACAAACAATGTTAATGATTCTTCAGTTTCATGTTCTCAATATCATGATGATTTTGGTTCTTTTGAAAGACACACCACAGGTATTGGTTCAAAACTAATTAAGAAGATGGGGTATGAAGGCTAGGGAAGAGAAGTTAATGGAAAAGGAATTGTGAATCCCATCTAAGTCATGGAAATATCTTGATATGAAGGAATATGATATGTCAGAAAAGAAGAGAGAAGAGAGTCTTCAAGTGACAAGGTTGAGTTAGTGAATGCATCAACACCTTCTAAGGATAGTGTGCATTCCAATGGAAGAAATTTATCAAGTTCACCAAGCCAAATTCTCACCAAAGACTACCATTAAAGAAAGAAGGTCAAGAAAGTCTGGAGGAAGGAAAACCATTGTAGCCATTGCAACAAGGATGTACATTAGAGATCCTTGTGTTGGAAGTTCCATCTAGATCTTCACCCAAATAAGGAAACTGAACATGTGAAAGCACCAAGGAAGGAACCAACCGATGAAGTAGTTCAACAAGGAAGCCAACTACAATGAGAAATCCCATTAGGCTAGTTAGGTAAGAGATGGGTATCATTTAAAAGTAGTTGAGTATGACCGCCATTGTAAATCACATGCTTCTTTTTAAAACACCCTACATATGGGAAAAGTATGTAACATACTGAAACTTTTTCCTTTAGCTGGATAGCAAGGTCTTGTTGCTCTGAGAAGGACCCTACAATTTTTTTCCCTAAGTCAATTTTGGATACTACATGAACCGTCGTTTCAATCCCCTTAGTGTCTTTGCATTGTTATTTTTTTTGTTCGCATGTTTCTACTAGTGGCACGTCATCCTATGTTAAATTTTCCTAAGTTTTGTCACCTAACCCTAAGAAGCGCTTGTGTAATATTTTCCATGGTTAGGTAGACTTACGACTTTTTTTTACTTAGAAACTAGCCTTTTCACCATGCACACACTTGAAAAAGAACTAGAAAATGCACAAAAGCAAGAAAATAACATTATAAATAAAAGGTGCATGTTTAGTTAATGAAGACATGCTCTTGTGTTTAGCACACTCCTTTGGGTCAATGAAGTGCACCCTTCTTGAGTGCACTCCTTCATGTTGAGCAAGTGCACCCTCCTTGGGCACATTACTTCATGTTGAAGACATGTGCCCTCAGTGGATGCATGCATGAGCATTCTTGTTCAATGTGGGTGCACTCCTAGAAAATAGGACCCCACTTAACTTCCTTAACTAGCTCATTCATTGGTTGACAAATGGTGATCATGCATGAAACAAATTTGCAAGTGATTTTGTTTTAAATCAATCTTGCTAGTCACTCATTTTCATAATTATTCTCATCTGGGTTAGGCGCACAAGTGTAAACTTGTTCTTGATCCAATATTAGGCAAAGTGCACTTCTATAACCCGAATCCTAATAAGTCGTAAACATTGTGCCCAAAATATTCCAGTTTCCCTCTTGAGCAAACGACTTCACCATGAAGAACTATTCCCTCCCTGAGTGCACGAGTGCATCCTGAAGGATTGAGTGATTTTCCTTCGTCCCTTTAGCATGTGCTAGTGCACCCTCCTTTCCCTTGAGCTCATGAGTGCCCCCTAAATGCCTAAAGACCCTAACACATATCCCTTCATCCCTTCCTAGTGCACCAGTGCACCCTCTCTCTCCTTCAACACATGAACACACCATGAAGCCTTGAAGGCCTGAAGACTCACCCTTCATTCCTTTAGAGTGCCTGAGTGCACCGTTGATGGCTTCCATTCCCTTGGTTGAGTGCATGAGCATACTCCAAATCCCCAAACGACCCTTCACCTTTATTTGTGCTTTGAAAGTGTGCCCTCCTAGTTTGCATGCCTATTTTCTTATGCATGCAAGTGATTATATTTCCATTCATAAAAATACATTCTCAGTTGCATTTAATAGCTTTTTAAATGTGATTTGTTGAGAATATTATTGCATAGTTAGTTTCATAAAGCTAATCTTGTCAACATCAGTGTGTTTGCAAAAACATGTGTTCGAGCTACAAGTATTTTCACCCTTTCATCATCCATTGGAGCCATTCCTCCCCATAAGGTTGCCTCCAATGAAGTTTTAGAGGCAAGCACTGAGGAATTTATTGAAGTAACAAAGCCAACCATTCCTATGTATGCAGACACATAATGCTTCATTGATAACTGTATTGAGGTCACATGGAGCGACATAAAAGACACATTCATGCATACAATTTTTATCAAGAACCTGGAGGAATTAGAAGTATATATCAATATCAAGTTATCCAGTATGCATAGGATCACATGTAGATTCCCAGTCATCCCATGTGTTGAAGTGATTGAGTGGATCATTACACATATGGATGACTCTCATCTTGTGCTTCTTAGCAAGAGTCGTAGTTGGCTTGGCACCAATTATGTAGAAGACATGTTGACTTACTACAAGATGCTTAGGCCCACATAATATGTAAATGATGACTTCTACAATAGATGGGCTGAGCTTGACACAACTAAAATCATCAAATATTGGTGTCAAGAGCCTCCTATGTTTCATCACCATCCCTCCACATTTTATCCAGCAAATATTCTCATAGATGTATGTTAGTATCTAATTGCCATGTGTTATTGATTACATGGGCAAAAGAGCACTGAGCTGTTTGAGGAAAATTGGATATATATGCTCAATATTGTGGTCGCTTGGGGTAAATATTTCAATTGGGAAGATATCTTGTCACTTGAGTTGCAACGTCATGTGGGTCACACAAAATAATATTTGAGGGAAAATCAGGGCCCAGAATTCTATATGCCTACATTTCTACTTGATGTGATCTAAAAATAGACCCCATAGGACAAGTTCCCAGTTTACTTTCACTATGAAGTGTTGTCAGAATCAAGCTTTAGAGGCACATATGATATATTGGCTGAGCACTTCTCTGTAATTATTTTCAATATGACATTCATGATCGATTAGGTGAAGGAGTCACTACGGGATTTCATGGATTGGTTTGTAGTTCCTGAGGGTGTATACATCAGATGTTTTTCTTATCATATATTCCTTCATATCATGTTGCAATATATGACCAATAAGGTGGTCATGTAGTAAGTAGCAAATTAGTTGTACAAGGGATTGTCAAAGTAAGAAAGCCCCTTGTCCCACCTTCCCTTTGAGTATTGGACTGTATGATTCGAAGAGCCACAAGGTGGCAGTGACATAAGTACAAGATTTGGATTTATTGCACTTCAAAACTAAATACTTTCATGGATATGATCTTAAGTGAGTCCATAGGAAACATTGTGAAATTATTGGTTACATTTTAGGGTATTCATCAATGTTCACAATAGAATATGAGAAGGTGAAGAACCGATACAATGCAATTTGAAAGAAACATCCAACAATGGAGACCAGTTCACCCCAAGAGGCACCAGCTCAAGATACGCAGGTGCACAAGGGAGAAAAGATAACCCCTCATGTAAGGAAAGTAGCTCCAAGAAAGAGGATCATGCATGATTCGATAGGAAAGAGTAACAGGAAAGGAAATTTGATCCTTTAAACACCAAACCTATTCAAGAAGAAAAAGAGAGGATAGAAGAAGAAAAAGAGGAGAAGAGGAAGCAAAGTAGAAGAATATAAGAGGAACAACAAAGGTAGTCCTAGGAGGAAGAAGCAACATAGAGACTGGAATAAGAATAGTTGACACAAGAGATATAAGAGGATATCATCCAACCCATGGATAAAAAACCAGGTTTTCCAGAAGAACCTCCTCTCATGGGTGGTCATATTTCATTCGGAGAAATGGGAGTTAGACCTCCACTGGCAGACAGAGTTATGGATGAATGAAGTGTCATGTTTGATCAACTTAAGAAGAGGATCATGTAGTTGAGGCATAGGTAGTACCTAAAGGATCCTCAGAATCCAATCTTAGTTTCTACAAAAAAGGTGATAACCTCCAATGCCAAAAGGAATCCCATGGAAATAATGGTGAGAGTTGCTTCTTTTTCCACAACAACCTAGCATAACTATGAATATCTATTGAGTGAGAATGCGAGATTGAGGAAATATCTTGCTACATTAAAGCAAGAGGAAAAATATCTTGTGATGGAGAATCAACGATTATCGTCATAGAGTTTCAACAATGCAGAATGGTAGTCAACTATGTAGGAGGAACTGGGGCCAATGGAGGACACCATGGTAGGGCTATATGATGATATGATACTTCTACAATAGATGGTGTCTCCTCTCATTACAATTTTAAAGAAAGCACAAGAAGTGCTAAAACTCCTGAAAGTAGAAAACAATGTGGTCGTTTGTCTTTAAGAGTGGGTTTCCAAGTATCTAGATGCTCTACAACATTTGGGAAAGAAAGGCATGATTTCTGTAGAAATAGATAGAATTCACTTGACATTCTACCATCAGAACGACATGCATGTGTTATTTCTACTTATAATAAACTCCACAATGGTTTCGAGTCTCTAGCACAAAAACATGGGATGCCTCCAATAGGAACACTTGAAGCAATTAGAGGCAAAGAAATCATCTTCCAGGAGATAATGAAATACATTAAATAGATCAAGAAAGAAACAGAATGGGAAGGCTTAGAATTCAACAAAGACATTATTCTATAATATGCCATGCACCAGTCAAAGCTCATATGAAACTTTCATAGCTATGGAATAATGTACATTCATGCTCCAAGTCCATATTGACGGAGGCACAAGAGGTGAAGATGCACTATGTAGGGGACTTACTAGTTTATGTCAAATCCATCTCAATGGAGTTTAGAGCATGGAACACATACATTAAAGATGAGCTCCATGAGGAAGAAAATGACTTATCAATTTCATGAGACTTTGTCCATTATCAATTTTTTCTTATATAGCCAATGTATCATATGAAAGTTTTCTTTTGTAATAAATGCTATGTAATGAATTCCAAGAGAAACATGTGGAATATAAATAGTCACATATGGAATGTAATAAGTCATCTATATAATATGAAACGTCATAGGAGTTGAAGAGTGATGAGGAAGCTAAAAATCTATTTTTATTTGTTATATATAGCTCCTCATAACTCAAGAACAAGGCTTGGATTCTTGGATTTTTGCCTTGGATTCTCTTGTAGTACATAGGAGATATATCATTCTTTGGAAAAGAAAGTTTTGGCTTCATGTTCCACTACTCGATATAGTGTTTCATTTATGTAATAATGTACTTCGGATCTTTCACTTTTAATCAGAAGTGCTATATGCCAACACTTTTCCATGCATGTATATTAGATGTAGTAGGAGTATTATCATTTTTTGACGATATATGTTTCTTTTGTTACATACTAATTTAATGAACTAATTCATTTATTAGGTATGATTTTTATTGGATCAGTGTTGTTACACTTTCACGAATGTTGTTTATTTTGTGGAATAATCTGCAGGTAATCAACAAGCCTTTCTCTTCCTTCTTGGGTCCCCATTTAGGATAGTACTATTAATTTTCTAAAATGACGCTCATTTCCTTTACCAGTTGTGGATGTTTCTCATGCACCTTACATTGGGTGTCTTACAAAGCTTAGATACTTCCTACCCCAAATAGGTGTTTCATTATCTTGTGTTTTCTTGTAACCAAGGCATATATTTGAAACCTTTCCAATGGTGGTTGGACTATATAATCTGATGGGACTCCTACAGCAAACAATGTGATGTCTAATTGGGACTTCATATCGGGGAGATCCCCTTTAATGTTGGAAGCATCTGGCGCCATCAATATTTTTGGCGCTAGAAGGAGAGCCAGGTGACAATATGAGCTTATGAAGTTTGTTTTAATATCCTACATTTAATGACTTCATCCCATATCATAATCTTGAGATGTTTTCTGAATCTTTAGATCTTTCAATCACCGTGGAATTTTTACATGACCTGTCACCTTTGAAATTTGATGAAAAGGGTACAATAACCATGCTTGATTATGCTGTTGAATTTTCTTGATTTTATTTCTTAAATGGTGTTTATTCTGAATAAATTCTAACATGTTTTTTTACTGTTACATTGGATGGTCATGTGAAGCAATGGTGCTATTCTTTACCTGCTGCTTCATTCTCATCTTTCAATAAATTTGTTAACGATCCTCCGCACCGCTTCAAAAAATATGAATATGAGGATGTTCTTAATATATTTGATCAACTTAGAATGAAAGCCAATGAGCCTATTGAACATTTCTAATATATTCCTTCACCTTTTTTATGCATTTCTGGATGAGGATGTGGACTAGAAGTTTTTGGATGATTTTTTTTTTTCTTAGTCTGGATGTCAAGAAAATATTTGAATCTAATCCATTATGTCCTCCCAATCAAAAATAGTTTCACCATCTTGAGGAAGAACCGTATATGAATTATTTTCCATGACCCCACCCTTTTTATGTTCTGTTTCCTCAACCTCAACTGATCACTAAATCAAAAGATCAATTTGCTAATCAAGAATTAATTTTTCTTTCACATCTCTCCCCTAATGATGATCCATATGATCCTATCAATAAACTGTATTTGAATCTTGATAACTCACTAGTTCATCATCTACCCATTAATCAAATCTAATCCCTGGACAACCATAACCCTAATGATTTCCTTTTCTTTAAATTATATGGTAATGATTTTTCATGTAACATGGATGAATATCTTTTCCTACAAGAAGATTTAGATTTGTAGGAATTCCAAATCGAGTCTAATGCGATCTTCGGAAATTTTATTTTTGGTATATCTCCTTTAGATCAAGAAGATGACATGCTTATCATTGAGGAATTTTACAGTAATCTCGAAAATATATTTGAATATCATGATCTGAATGATGACTCTTGCCTTGATAAGCAGCTGACCATGTTTTCTTAGAATTTAAAGTTAAGCCATGTGAGTAGGACACTTCATCCTACACTGATGGTTATGTTAGCTTCCTACCACCTTGATGGTATTTGTGATTTTGATCATTTCAAGATCCTCTCGCAAAAACACGTTGTTAATGTCATCTCATGGGATGTCAAATCTCTCTTGAGGGATTCTCATTTTCCTCACATAAAATTATTTAACCCTTAGGGATAAAAGTTTAATTTGGTTTTTGAACTCCCACCGCAACATCTCACCTCAATGGAATCTTTAATCTTCGATGTGGAAACAGACAACGATCTTAATGAATGTAAATTTTTTCAATATAACCTATCTTTTGCATCATCTATTAAAGAATGAAACTCACATGATAGCATGGATTGTGGTCATCCTACTGATTTTGCGTATGATGTGGATTTTTCTTTGATTAGTATTTCCTATCAAAGTTTCCCCAAAGGTTTTTCTCATGATTCAATTGCATATTCCCTTGAGGAATCTTATCAGTTAAGATCCATGTCTTGCACCCTATACTTGCATGCATTTCATCGAGTCTTGTATGTTTATGTATATGGTAATTACTTCTATTGTAGAGTCTTTCACCTAATAGAGTGGTCGAGCGCATTACATCATTGTGATTTCACATCCTATTTTTATGATCTAGTGCATATGTTCGCGTGGTTTATCCTTGTGACCGCACTTCACTTTAATCTCATCTCACATGATCACATTCTTCTACCTAAAGGTCAGGAGTAGCTTTTATGGCTACATTGGAAGTTCCATTTCACATGACCCAACCATCTATTTCTTATTTTAGGATGGGATAGGTTTCTTTTAGTCAGATGCATCGCATTTCTATTTTGTGCTTTCATCTTCTATTTTTCTCTTTTGGTTTTATTGGAATAAACCTAGTTTTGAGCTTCAAGATGATGTGGCTAACCTTTTGTGAAAGAAAAGTTATGTGAACACACAACTCTTGTCTTATCTATTACCCTCTTCCTTGATTTTATTTACATATTTTAATGTTAATTAACTTCAGATGGAAAATATGATCCTTTGTATAGGAAGCTATAAGGGAACCATGATGCCCATATCTATTTAGGATTCTCATTCCTGTACTCTATCCTATTATGAATAGTGTCTTCTTGCTTATCTATCTGAGTAGAGTAGGATAATGGGAAAAAATTTAGTGGAAAAAGCCTCAAAGGTGTTAAACCCATCTCTGAAGGTGAAGCCTCTTCTTCTTTCAATAAGTTGGGATCCCACTTCCGCCTGTTGAAAAAATAATAAGTGGCTATGCATAGTCCTATGAAAAAGAAAAGAAATAAAAATAAAGGGTGAATGAAGATCAAGTATCATTTTGTAGAGAGGTGAGGAAAGTGACTTCATCGAGGTATTGTTTAGGCTTGCTGGCAACGAAGAAATATATGTGTTACTTAAGTGAATCCATCGGGGTATTGTCCGAGCCTGCTCGCAGTGGAGCAACACCAAATATTGAAAACTCATACTCTGGCTTTTTTAACTCCCCATACTATCTTACCCTTACTTACATCAACATGAATGATATGGCTTACATTATGTTGTTTAACACCATGTAGTGGAATTGGGAAGATTATATATTTAACCAAGTAAAAGTGGGGATCTAAGAAAACTCACTGATATAATTAATACTTCCTAGAAAATTGAGACTTCTTTGCTTAATGAAACCATTTCATAGAATTTGGGGTTCTCCGAGTGTGTCACCAAATGTTTTCATTGTTGAAATGACCCTCCAAACTTTTTTTCTTAAGTCAATTTTGGAGCCTACATGAAATGTCATTTCAATTCCCTTAATGTCATCACATTGTTTATTTTTTTATTCCTATGTGTTATCCTAGTGTCACAACCTCTTAAGTCAATGTTTCTTAAGTTTCATCACCTAACCGTCATAAGCGCTTGCGTTATCTTTTCCATGGTTAGGTATACTTACACCTTTTCTTTACTTAGAAACTAGCCTTTTCACCATGCACACTTTTAAGGAAAAAGCACACTTTTAGTTGACGAAGACATGCTTTTGTGTTGAGGGCACACCTTCAGGTTGTAGAAGTGTGCCCTCCTTGAGTGCACTCCTTCATTGTGAGCAAGTGCACCCTCCTTGAGTGTATTCCTTTTTGTTGAAGACATGTACCCTTGTTGGATGCATGGATGAGGATTCTTGTTGCATTTGGGTGCACTCCTAGAAAATTGGACTCCACCCAACTTCCTTAACTTACTTATTCACTGGTCAACAAGTGGAGATCATGTGTGAAATTGATTTGCACGTGATTTTCTTTTAAATAAACCCAACTAATCACTCATTTTCATAATCATTATCACTTGGGTTGGGCACTCAACTATAGATCAAGAAAATCTTTATCGATCTGTGTTACAAGTAAGTTTTTCATGTTGAATCTATTAATTTCCTTTGATTATTTCATTGTCAATCTTACTTTCCTTGCTAGGATTTCCTTATTTTTCAGTTTATTTACTTATCTTTCTACTTACTCTTGTTTTTGAAAGTGTTAATTTGTTGTCTCATGTTGAAACTCTACACATTCCTCAACTATTCACATTCTCACCATGATTGTGAAAGCATCCATAAATTATTGTAGGTCCTTATTACTCTCATTTCCATCATCAAAAAATTCTGGTTAGACTTATTCTTGAGCCATCCTTAGGCAAAGCACACTTATAGAACCTGAAGCCCAATCAACTTTGAAATATGCATCGAGAAACATCTATTTTCCCTCTTGAGCACACTCCTTCACAATGAAGAATTATGCCATCCCTTAGCACATGAGCACACCTCAAAGGCTTGAGTGAGTTCACTTCATCCGTTAGGCATGTGCTAGTGTGCCCTACTTTCGTTGCTTTGTCCCTTCAGAGTGCGCCAGTGCACCTTCTCTGTCTCCTTGAGAGCATGAGTGCACCATGAAGGTATGAAGTCCTGAAATCTCACCCTTCATCCCTTTGGTGTGCACTAGTGCACCCTTGATGGTTTCACTTCCCTTGCTTGAGCACATGAGTGCACTGCAAAGCCCTGAATGAACCTTGACCTTCCTTCGTGCTTTAAAAGTCCACCCTCCTTGTTTGCATGCCTATTTTCTTATGCATGTGTTTCAATGGCTACAACCACCCTCCAAAATTTTTCCTTAGCTTCATTTTGGAGCCTCCCTACCAACCATCCTCAACAACATGTCTTGCACTATCAAGTACATGAGCTTCACTGATTTTCTAACAGCAGGACAACCTATCCATGATAACTTGTTCCATTCCCCTCACAGGCTGCTTCCACGAACTTGGTCCAACTGCTCACTCAGTAGCTCCCTCCAGAAATTGTGCAATTCTCGATGGGAACCAGTCTTCCTTCCAGAAATTGTGAAAATTTGACTAGCAACCTGCTGGGCTTAGAAATTGTGAAATCTTGTCAGTCAACCTTTGTAGAGAAAACTATGCAATCTGACCTAGCAGGATTTCACAGCCTAGAAATTGCACAATTTTGGGCAGCAGTCAGCGGCTCCTCCCAAAAATTGCATAATCCCTCTAGGCAGCCAGCACATCTTCCTCCAACAAACTGCACAAAACTTACCCTCAATCAAGCAGGCTACTGCATGTGCCCTCAGGTTGTCTAGTTCCATCGAGGACCAAGAAAACTTGACTTGCATGCATGGGTTAGTTTTTCCAAAATAGAAAAAAGCAACATGCAAAAAAGCATCCCTAGATTTTTGGAAGCTATTTTTAGTAGCTAGAGGTTACATGCAAAAATCGTTTTAGAAACCTTCCTCCAAGTGTTGCTATTTCCTAGACTTGTGGCATGTGCATCATGAGCTTCGAACTTATTTATCCAATTCTTTAGACCTCACTTCTTCACATCGATCTTGGAGCTCTAACATCCCACAACACATCTAGGAGCCTTCAACACAGCTAGCTCAACTATTTCCAAGGAAGTTCGATTAACTTGTCTTTTGCAACATTTTTGTTGCCTTTTGCATTTTGGATTTGTTGGTGATGTCTTCTTGATTTCTGTGAACACTTGATGTCGCTTGTATGCATATTAGCTTGCTAGCACTGTTTCAGTTTTCATTAGCATCTCATTAATATCACATGCATGACATTGTTTTGCATGAACGGTCACCGATTCAACGACTCACTTCAAACACATGCATGTTGTTCTATTTTCTGAATCTTGCATTCACTATTTGCATGCATGATCATTAACTCCTACTTACACTCAGTATCACCATGCATTCACCTCCACATTTTCTTTCAGTTTCCCTTCGCTGGGTCTGGGCAACCTTGGCCCAGACTCTGCCTCACCAAGAAAACATTGCGCCATCCTGAGAGGGAAGGCTCTACCTTCCTACTAAAAAATGTGCATTTTTGGCCAGTGACTGTCGTCCAGTCTTGCCTTGCACAATTCTGAGGGGAAGTGGCTGCTGGCCTAAAAAATTGTGCGATGCAGTCCCTCGGCCTACATCACTTGCCAGCTGAAATTGTGAATTGCGCAATTCCAATGCCCAACAGGCCAGTCTAGATTGCGAATTATGTAATTCTAGTAGTAAACCAGCCTCACAGTAGTCAAGACTGCCTTTTGCACAGTTCTGGCAGCCAGTCTCTAGGCCTCCTAGGAAAAATTGTCCAATCCTTTCCAGTCAATCCCTAGGTATGTTGCATGTCATTCCTTAAGTTTTCTTTCATTTTAGCTGACTGATTTCCTTCCATGCATGTTTCCATGTCTCCAAACTGAGCAGGTGTTCATCTGCCTCTTAGCGGTTCAAGATCAATGGCCTCTAAGAGAGCAGGATCAAAGGACATTGGCGGAAGTGCAACTGGAGTAGCAGTTGAGTGAGTGTTTACGAGTTTTCCGATCTATGAAGACACCAAGTTGATCGTAGACAAGGACATCAAGCTAAAAATGAAAGAGGTCAATGACGCACTTGCAAGCAGTTTTGGGCAAGACCTCGAAGACCACCAAGTCTATGTGAACATTCACAAGTCTGGCTTATACTGCATTTCATGCAGGTATCTTGCATTCCCATGTGCAGACATGATACATTAGATCGTCTTGCACACTGATCCTGAGACGATGACATTGAGTAGTGTTTGTGCGACAGAGATTGCTACCTTCAGGGCACATTATTATCAACAGATGTATCATATGTCAAAGCCAGTGGTCACCATTGAGAAACCCTTCAACATACCTAGAAGCAATGCCAACTCCTGGGATATCTTCAAGAACTAGGTGAAGGAGGTAGCCAAATTCAAGATGACACCCAAATAGGTTTACAAGACAAATATACTATGGAAGGCATATGAATACTTGGCCATCCTTGCATGTCACCTGTATGGCCAAGACAGCACGGAGACCTTCCCAGAGAGTTGGGTGATCGCACTGGACCAAATGGCCAATGAAGGCAAAGCATGCAACTAGTCTAGCATGTTTGCTCACATGCTGAAAGAACAAGCAACAAGATCTCGATAGCCACCCAAAGGTTAGCAAGCAAAAATCTACATGCTCGCTTACATCTTGGACGCAATCTGTGCTGGTTAGGAGTTCCTAGGCTTGAAGTGGGCATGTACATCGACAGAAACCTCTATGAATACTTATTGTAAAATGTTGTCCGAATGGAGTTTCAGAGGAGTCATCACACAACTGTTAGATCATTTTGTCACCGCAGTGTACAACATGATATTTGAGCATGATCCACCTTTCATGTTGAAGGCAGCAATGGAGGCATTGGTCGACATAGCAGCTTGGTACCATCTGACACCGTCATACTAATGTACAACATGGAGAAGCCTTTGCATGTTTTGCCAAAGTTTTCCATGGACAAGCTCATCATGCAAGAGGTATCATACCACATCTCAACAAGACTTTCGGCTAGGCTACATTGGAAGAAGAAGGCACCTTTGCCTTCTCTTCTATTGTGGATTAGGTTATACGAGATATAAAATTTCAATCACATGGATGTCAAAGTAGAGGAGATCAAGAAATATCCTTTCAATGCCCGAAGGTTCAATCTGTATAACCTGCATTATTTTGTAAAATATCACTACTCGAGAGCATAGTTTCAGTGGATCCACGGGGCGTGTCATTGGGTGGAGGAGGACCCATGGAGATATTGTTACACCTTCTCTAGGCCCAATGAACTGGTTGACATCACTGTGGAATGGTTAGCTAAGTAACTTGAAGTAGCATCCAGGAGATCATTAACAGTGGCAGAATTAAACATACCGGTGTGCGACAAAGGTAAGAGAAAGATTGTCCACAATGTGGAGGTAGAGAAAATTTACAAGTTCAAAGCAAACCCACTTGTGTAGAAAGAAGATTTGGTAATAGAGCCAAAGAGGCAACAACGCGATAGGAGGAACGTGCAAAGACATAGAGAAAAATAGAGAATGGAGGAAACAAATGAACTGCATGAGTTTAAGGAGAAACTCCAAAAGGAACAGGAGTTGCACACATAGGAGAAGGAAGTGCAGAAAGAACAAGTACAACAGGGGGTGCAACATGTATAGACAAATGAAACTGTGCCCATACAGGTAGTTGACTCACCTAAATAGCTGGCACCAAGCAGACCCGGTGAGCAGTTGTAGGAGAAGGAATTCGCTCAAGAGATTGAACAAGCACTTGAGAAGATGGATACGAATATGGAGCAGCAAGAGTTATAGAAAGACATCGACCTCACGCCTTACCATCAAGAGGTCGACCCACTAGCTTTACTGGATCTAGAAGCAGAGCAAGTCCCAAGCAACCAAGGAGACACTAAGATCCTTGGAGACCATCTGGAAGAAGAGATGCACAACATATCGTTCAACGAGTTGCAACATAGAGTTGTGCAATCTCACAAAGTGTCTACTCTGGAGGACAACACATATTTTGTGTAGTTTGAGGAATGTGTGATTGTGTTTGACGTACACAATCATCCAATTGCATTGGCTGATGCTAATAGAGCATATGTTGAACTGGTTATAACATTCACCTGAGCAGAGTTGAACAAGGCAATACTGGATGAAGTATTGTCCTTGAGACAGTCATGAGGGCATTGTATTCCAAGTTTGGTACCCTACATAAAGAAGTTGTCCATCTCAACGGTTGGTAGCAACGATGTGATAGGAGAGTAGGTATCTTGTCAAACTTGCATACTTCTGTTGAATACATGCAAACATGGATAATGAGATATAAGGGAGCCCCATTACACTTGCCCGAGAAGATGAAGCCCAAAGCAGTCGAGCTGAAGGCACACATCCAGAGTCAGATATGGAACTATGAAGACCTCTCGCAGCTCATCACTTGTCTATAGGCTTTCCATGCATGAGTATTCAGGAGTATGGATGTTGTTGTGTGTGCACACATGATCCCATCTATTGGGACACTCACTAAGGCAAAGAAAAAGGCACAAGTACAACTAGATCTTGACTCGTATTTTGACTATTTGATGTGCATAACCACCAGAACAGACTTGGTGATCAGTGTAGACACCATGCATCAGTATGTTTCTGGTTTGACTGCACTCAAAACAATGATGCACATGTTATCAAACGAGTTAGACAGAGGAGCCCGAGCAATGTACCCAGATGCGATGGAGTCAAGAGCTCGTTTCCAGAAAGATGTCATCATAGAGTACACAGACAACATCCCGGACTACCAAGCATGGCATCAGTTTTCACCATTGACCATCATGATGATGTCAAAGAGTTGGCCTTCCCACAATTTTCCAAGTCATAGTGATGTCTTACATGGCCGGATCAAGCCTATTTTGTCTCACATGGGTACATGTGTAGATTGTATGTAGTGTCTTTTCAAGTGGAAGTTTGAGTGTGAATAGTTGGATTTAACAATCATAGAGTAGATGAAGAGTCATGACGATAGATAAACAGTTACAAAGGGGAATGTCAAGGGCCACCCAACCCTTTTCTATATATAGTCCCTCATAACTCATTCTATAGCCTTTTGGTAATCCAAGCTACCGATAGGAGTATCTTATAGAGAGCTTGGATAGTATTGTAATGAGCCTTGGCTTCTCCAATGTGCAGAGCTAGTACATCGCTTTAGAGGAGCAGGTGCCAGTGACTGTAATGTTTGACTATCAAAACTAGTGGTTGGTCATGGTTGTATTGTATGACAGGAACTTACACTTCTTAATATAACAGAGCTAGCACGTTTCATGCATATGTCGTATTGTATTTCAAATATCTTGTTTATTATAAATGATATATGTTTCTGTTTGCTTACGAATGTGTGTGTAGCTATTTTTTGTATATGTATGTATGAATCTTACTGAAATGTGTTGTTGGTTTAACCATCACTTTGGATTGCTATCTCACTTGGTTTGTGATGCATCTTAGCTCGTGTGTTCCCTTCTTAACTCTGTGGTTTCATAGGTTTCCAAGGGGTGCACTCACCTCAACCTCCATGTGTTAGAACCACTCATGCACCTTCCTTGACTTGCTGCACATGTGACACCCTTGCTACCAACAGGGACATCTTACTTTCATCTGTGTGAAACCGTTGTCAAGGTGATACTGTACGACCCACTGCTGGTACTCCTACACCAAATGGTCTGAGGTGTAGTTGGGGCTTCTTACCAGGGAGATCCCCTAACATGTTGGTGGGTCCAACACCGTCAACATCGTGCAAGTGATTATATGATATGGTTCATAGGTTTTCATTCTTAGTTACATTTAATGGCTCTTGCATTGTGATTTTCTCAAGGTATTACCACTCAGTAAGTTTCACAAAGCTAATAGTTTCATGATGATTATGCTGCCATAAATAGGTGTTTGAGCTACAAGTATTGTCAACCTTTCATCATATTTTGGAGCCATGCCTCCCTATAAAGTGACCTCCAAAGAAGTTTTAGAGAAACGAAATCATGAAGTTATTGAAGTAAAAAATCTAACCATTCCTATATATGTATACACACAATGCTTCAATCATAAGTCTACTGAGGTCACATGGAGCAACGTAAAATAGAAATTCATGTAGAAAAAATTTCCCAAGAACTTGGAGAACTTAGAAGTATATATCAATACCAAGCGGTCCAGGATGCATAGGATCACATGTAGATTGTTGATCATCCACTTTGTGTAAGTGATTGAGTCGATCATTACACATATGGATGACTAGTGCTTCATAGTGAGAGTGGCAGTCATCTCACCACCTATTATGGAGACTGCAAAGATACTTACTATAAGATGCTTAGACTCACAAAATATGCAAATGATTACTTCTACATTAGATGGGTTGACCTCGACTCAAATGACATCATCAACTCTTGGTATCGAGGGCCTACTAAGTTTCATCACTGCCCATCCTCAGTTTATCTGACCAATACTCTCAGAGATGTATATTGGTATTTGATTTCCATGTGGTATTAGTTTCATGGATGGAAGAATGTTGATATGTTTGAGAAAAATTGGATTTATATGCTCAATATGGTGGTCACAAAGGCTAAAGCCTTCAATTGGGCAGATATATTGTCATTTTAGTTGCAGCCTCATGTGGGCAAGGAAAAAGCATCTTTGATGGCAAATCAAGCCCAAGAATTCTACATGTCCTCATTTCTACTGGATGGGAGCTATGCACAATATACATGCCCAAGAATATACTAGAACTGGACCCCACAGGGACAAGTTTTGAGTTTACTTTCACTGCAAATCATTGTAAGAATGAAGCTTGGGAGGTGCATATGATAGATTGGCTAAGAGCTTATTTGTATTTATTTTCAATATTCAAGATCCATTCTCATTGCATGACTGATCATATGAAGGTGTAGATATGGGATATTGTGGATTGGTTTGTAGTGCTTGAGGGTACATATATTAAATGTTTTCGTTTTTATATATACCCTCATCTCATGCCAGGATATATGACCAATAAGGTGGTCATTAAAGAAGTAGAAAATTAGTTGGAAAAGCGATTGTGAGGAGTTCTTCACAAGAGGAAGAGAGCCCCTTCGCCCACCTTCCCTTTGAGGACCAGACTGTATAAGTCGAAGAGCTATAAGATGACAATGACAAAAATAGAAGCTCTAGATTGCTTGCACTTCGTAACTAAACACTTTCATGGATATGATCCCAAGAGAGTGTGAAAGTAACATTGTGAAATGATTAATTTAAATTCTTGGTATTCGTTAATGTCCATAGCAGAATATGAGAAGGTGAAGAATTGGTACAATGTAATCAGAAAGACACATCCATCAATGGATACCAGTTCACCCCAATATCCACCAGCTCCAGAAGTATAGGTGCAGGAGGCGAAATAGATAATCCATCATGTAAGGAAAGTAGCTCCAAGAAAGAGGATCAATCATGATTCAATAGGCAAGTGAAGCAGGAAATGGAAAGAAGATCCTTTAAACATGGGAGATATTTGTTGAGAAATATATGGTAACTAGTTTAAGTGATTTCTTTGCTTTCGGTAACTGATTGTGATGTATTTTTTCTTAATTTGATTAACTTCTTCTTTCAGTTGATTATTATTATTGTTCTATATCATCAAAAAAATACCAAATAATAAAATCAATGAGACAATAGGACACAATATGTAGGCGGTCATCGAGGGCCAAAATCTCTCCAATTGGGAGGAAAACTAATGATAATTATTTTCTTCTTATAGAACTTCAACTGAAAAATTCCAAGACCTGTGGCCTTTGACCAAGATCCTCTAGGACTGATTCAAATCCTTCCTTCTTGACAAGTTTTCCTTCCAACAATTCCTCATCATCTTCTCTAATTTTGGCCTCGAGGCAATTGTTTTGCAATTTTGACCCCTAATAGAATCTTCTGCAACTTCGATCCCCCAACAAAATATTTTGTAACTTTGACCTTCAGTAGATTTTTCTGTAGAAAGCCTACCATTTTTATGTGTGGAGATTATGATAGTTTTTTCCTTCTTTGCTTTTCAATAAAGCTTATTTTCTCTCCTAGAGAACTCGACTTTCGAGGTGTACTTCTTGGTGCCCTAACTTGACTTCTTCAACTCGTCCTTTGATGTTGCAATAGGTCACCTAATTCATTTGCATGTGTCGAGATTAATAGAACCAAACAAATCCATAAATCTCTCTCTTCTTTTCCTTCTATTTATCCTTCCTTTCTTTTCACTTCTTTCTCATTCTTGACCGAACTTGTGAGAAGTGAGTGGGTGACTCAAGTGACGTTAAATTATCCATTGAATATAGCTCTCCCACTAGGCTGAATTTCTCCTTTTAGGTTGAATTTTCCACTTCTGTAGGCTGACTTGATATTTCCAACATTATGAGGCATTGTAGGGTCTTTTGACTCTATTTTGACTCGATAAATTCCTTTTACAATATGTAACATGTCGAAGAAGGGTATTTCATACATGAAAATGACTCACTTGACTTGTAGACTTAATGACAAGTCCTGGATGCTCTCAATGGGAGCTTGACGTATAAAATAAATTTCCTTGATCATGAAACCCATGCCTTAAGAATAAAAATAATAAATGTATTTTTCTCATTACATGAAATACAAAACATCATGATTACATATGTCATTATGAATACTGAGACTAGTTGTAGAATTTTCTACAAATTCTCTAGAAATCTACCTCTGATATCTATGTAGAAAATCTTACTGTAGATTAACTCGATAATGCAATATACTGAAGAAAAATACTATAATATAGTTCTACTATCAAACTTGCGGAAGCTTAAAGATTGAGCTGAATCAGAGCTGAACACATATAACCAGAAGAAGAAGAATCAATACACATGAAACGCAAAAAATACCCAGGGGAAAGCCTCAGCTAAAAACCCCACTATCTGTATTATCATACAAGGTGGAAATACATCAGAATTATACAAAGCCTTAGTTGTCATAGCTAGCCAGCTCTCAATACAATCCTCCTAGATGCTCACAGGTAATCAAAGCTTCTCACAAGCCTTATCCTCTACCCTCCAATCTCCTATTTCCTTGCGCGATTACCTCTAGGATGATCTCCTTCACCCAGTGTAACACTGCTCTCACACACTGCTCTAACACACTGTCAGAACTACGTAATCCTCGCGGAAACTTATTCCTTTTGGATGAATGAGTTTCCTTTATAGGAGAAAACATGCAACTAATAGTACATTGTCATTGACATTTAGCTATACTGGATCTTTCTTAGAGTAGACATGCATGAGTTTCTGATGAGAGAATCTTTAGCTATCTAGAGTACACTTGTTGAGTGCATGCATGCATCAACTGACTGATAACTCACAATTAGTTCCTCAAACAGTTTGGAACTAATTTAACTGGACTTAACTAAGTAAACTAATCTAAATAATTACAACTCAAATATAACTAAATCTTATCTCCTTAATTAAGGGTTAATCTCCTTAATTTAAGGGATAATTGTCGCATGCCTTCATAAAGACTTCTAACTTGAATTTCTCCAAATGATTAATCCATAATGAATTAATTATTTATTTCCAAGTATCTGGTGAGACTAAATTCGAATTTAATTCACAATTTTAATTCAAGGACAAATTAAAATTGGAATATTTTGGATTCTATTTTTATGATTTCTGCTTGCTATTTTCAACACTAGTTACATATTTCGACACTCCCTCTTAACTAGGGAGGTATTCATAATCCTTACAAGGTATTTGGACATTATCAATGTGAATAACTCACTTAAGAAGAGTCGTGCTGGTAAGCCATCTATTTTCATTATATCAACCAGAATTGTTGCATAGTAAGGCCTTGACTAAGAACTCTATCTCTCCACAAGATCAAAGCACAATGTTGGCGAGACCAATGAATGACATACACCATCACTTTTGCATCTCAAGGCACATACCCCACCCATGTTTCCATATAATATGTCCTTCCAGGACTATTATTATCTTAGATTCCCTGTCCTCAAATAATATCAGTCCTCCTAGACCACTCTTATCTTGGATGCCCTATCACATCCTCAAAGAGTATCGAATGATAGATGCTTACCAATCCTCCATTCTATCTTCACAAGATGAATACAAAAATGATATGTGTATCTCTCCCTCTCAACTAAGGAAGATATACCCATTCCTATAAAGGAATGTACCGAATCTCCCTCTTATCTAAAGACTTTTCCAAGCTCCCTATTAATTAGGGACATGCTTCCAACAACTTTCTGCTCTAGGTGGAGATCTTGGTACTCTTAGCTACTTGTTGGGGCTCCTTATTTCAATGTATTGAAGTTCATCATTTTCATTATGGATCCTTCATTAATCACAGGGCATCAACCATCCATCACTTTCCTTCATAGACCATATCAGTCATGTCATCCATCTCTTCATCAAAAAGTAATCTTCTATTCCACATCTTCTTTTTCTTCATACTGTTATCTCTTCAAAGTCACGTTTCCTTTAGGATCTTCCATCCAACTGCATGCGTGCTAGTTGTTGGTAACAAATGAAATAATCTTTCAGTAGTCCTGTATTAAGACATCTAGATATTTTTCAAAACTAAAAAATGAACATGAAATCATAATTACCCTTTGTGATGGCCTTTCATCATGACATTTTTCTTGTTTGCAACACCAACATCCTGCACATTCATAAAAACATTTCCAGGATTTCATATGCAAAGATTCTCCTTTCTTTACAGAAATTATCATTGATTTCTTCATTATGCAGATGTTAGGATCAATTCCTCTAGTCATTAGATGTTGACTTCCCTTTTTCTTATGTGATCGTAATTGCATGTTTCTTGATCCCTTCTTTCTTTCTTAACATGTTGCTTCCCATGAACTCATAGTTCCTTTATCTTTCTCAACTACCTCATATTCTATATTAGGGCATATTATTTTTATTTCATCTTGTAAATATGCAAACCATTCCTTCATGCATCTTTTCAAAGGAAGAGATTGATAATCATGCTCACGAGGTAGATTATTTACCCATGTTGTTTTCAAATGTATGACAAAACTTAATATATCAAATATATACATACCACTTTTTTCATTTTGATCATCTAGACTTCCTTTGGTAGACTCCTTTGAGAGTAATTAAATCGTCTTCCCCGGCTACACTCCTTTGTTGCCATACCATCATCCTTCTAAACAATGTATCCCACACAGGGTGAAATGCTCACTAAGACACTTGCTTCTTCTAGGTAGAGGTGAGCCTTCCAATGAAGATTCCAATGGAGGATCTTGATTATCCTCATCCTACAAATGGTCCTTCCAAATGGTGATGATTTATGATGAACTATTTTTATCCATCATCATGTTAGGTGACTTTTTCCTACCAATAAGCACCACTTATGCTTTTTGTAAGGTAACCAAGAGCTACCTTCTTTCTATGATGACTATTACATTCATGTAGACTTTTATTTTAGCTATTCTTTCAATCTTCTATAAAGATGTCATGAGCTCTTGCTTCAATTGTATGCTTCGAATATGATTCTATATCCTAATATGATGCATCCTATCATACTTACTATGATAGCTATTATTTACAAAACTAAAAGAAAACATAGTGAAGGAGATTATCTCAGTCATAGTAAAGATCTCTCACTTCCTCCTTCTTTTATTTCTTCTTCTCAAGTTCTTCCATTTCTTCGATGATATGGGATTCTTCCGTTCCTCTTTTGTTTTTTTCTTTCTTGAGGTTAGGAAAATTTCTCTTGTAGTCTCGATATTGATGACAACCACATCATTAGATCTTTGACATATCCTTCTTGTTCGTTTTTTGAGGACCAAACCTTCCAAACATTCCTTTCCTCCTAGCCATGGTAGAAAATGCTTGAAATTTCTCATTTGATCCTACATCAATTTTTTCTTTCAAGATGGTATATTCAATATTACATAATGACCAAATTTCACTGAATGGGGCAGCTTCCTTCATTACATATATGCTTGATACAAAGTTGCCCCATTCCTCTAGTAGTGTATTGAGCAACACGGTGGTCATTTCTTTATCAAAAATTATTTCCCCCAAATATTTTAATTGATCACTTATTTCTGATACCATGGTAAAGTATGAGGCTATTCCATCTTCCTTTGAGATCTTGATTTTGTATAGTTCATCTCTGAAAGATATCACCTTTCCAGCAGTACTTAGGGAGAACTATTCTACTATCTTCTCATATATTTCTTTTGATGTCTCCAATTTTACAACATATGGTATGAGGGAATAGTTGATGGATTCCATAAGGATCCTTTTAGCCCTAATTTCTCCTGTCATATAGTTGTCTATGGATTTAGATTATTCTTTTGGAGGTTTAATTATTAATCCCTTAACATGTTCAATGAATTCATTTTGTATGAGGATCATGTATGTCCTCTTCTTCCATGCAAGATAGTTTGATAACCCAACTAATTCCTTACTTTCCTTGCAAAGTGAGGTCATTTTTATAGTAGATTCAGTCATAAATATAAAGCTACTTACTTTTCAAGTGAAGATACTTCTTTATTAGAATATCTTCAACTTAATGCCCTCTTGATTTTGATGATGATGTTGATAATAGAAGTTGTCATCCTTATGAATATGTCTTCCTTCCAAATTGATCCTTCAAAGAGACATCGATCACCTTGATTCCTTGATGATGATGCCAACATCTCTTATTTCTACCCTTGGATGTAGAGACTTCAATATGCTTCAATTATTAGTCCTTATTTAAGTGGAGGTAGGGTCCAGTATATATTCTCTTTGTGATGATGATGTGAGCTTCTCAAGAAAGCTTGAAGTGTATAATCCTTCTTTAGATGAGCTCGGGTTTTAAGGTCTTCTTTATTTAAGGTGTGATGATCCTTAAGATGAATGGTCATTCTTGATCATTGATTCTTTTGATGATCTTTATGGGCTTCGGCCCTTGAGTGCCCTTCTTTAATCTACCTTTCCTTTTCTTTTCAGCTTAGCTTTGATACCATGTTGAGAAATATAGGGAAACTAGATTAGGTGATTTCTCTTCCTTTGATAATCACTTGTGATGTATTTTTACTTAAATTTATTAAATTCTTCTTTCAGATGATTATTCTTAGTGTTCTCTATCATCAAACATCTGCCAAAGAATAAATTCAACAAGACAATAGGACAGAAGATGTAGGCAATCATCCAAGACTAAAAACTCTACAATTGAGAGGAAAACCCACCATAATTCTTCTCTTCCAATAGAACTTCAATTGATGAATTCAATGACCTATGACCCCTTGTCAAGGCCATCTAAGACAAAGTAAAATCCTTCCCTCTTGATGATATTTCCTTCTAGAAATTCGTCAGTAACCTTTACAATTTTGACCTGCAACAATTTCTTTTGCAACTTCGACCCCCAGCAAAACCTTCTGCAACTTTGACCCCCCAACAAAATCTTCTGCATCTTCAAACTCCACTATATTCTTCTATAAAAACTCTAGAGTTGGCACATGTGGAGATTGTGATAGATTCTTCCATCTTTCCACTTTTCTTGGGTTGTTTCTCTCTCCTAGAGAACTCGGCTTGCAAGGTGTACTTCTTGATGCCCTAACTCGACTTCTACAACTTGGCCTTTACTACTACAATAGGTGCCCTAATTCCTTTTCACATGTGGAGAGTAATAGCCGAAAACAAATCCATAAATCTCTCTTTTCTTTTCCTTCTCTTCATCGTTCCTTTCTTCACACTTCTTTCTCTTTCTTGATCGAACTTGTGAGAAGTGAGTGAGTAATTTAAGTCACGTCGAAGTCTTTCTTATATATAGGTCTTCCACTAGGTTGAATTTCTCCTTGTAGGCTGACTTGTCAACTTGTGTAGGTCGAATTGATATTTGCAAAATGACGAGGTCTTGGAGGACCTTTTGACTCTATTTTGACTCAAATAAATGCCTCTTAAAATATCTAACATCCCGAAGAAGGGTCTTTCATACATGACAATGACTCCCTTGACTTGTACACTCAATGATCAACCCTAAAAGCTCTCAATGGGAGTTTGACCTATAAAATAGATTTACTTGAACATGAAACCCATGCCTTAAGAATAAAAATAATAAACTTATTTTTCTCATTATATCAAATACATAAAATCATGGTTACATATGTCATTAGAAATACTGAACATAGTTACATATTTCAACACTTCCTCTTAACTAGGGAGGTATTCATAATCCATACAAGGTACTTGTACATTCTCAATGTGAATAATTCTCATAAGAAGAGTTGCATTGGTAAGCCATCTATTTGGATTATCTCAACTATAATTGTTGGATATCAAGGCCTTGACCGATAGCTATATCTCTCCACAAGATTATAGTAGAATGATGGAGATAACAATGAATGACAAACAACATCATCATTGTTTCTCAAGGCACATACCCCACCTGAGTGTCCACATAGTATGTCCTTCTAGGACTATTCCTTTCTTGGATTCCCAATCCTCAAAGAATATCAGCCCTCTTTAGCTACTCTTATCTTAGATGACTTACCACATCCTCAAAGAGTATCAAATTCTAGATGCTTACCCAATCCTCTATTCTCCCTTCACAATATGAAGACAATAATGATGTGTCTATATGTCCCTCTTATCTAAGGAAGATATACCCATTGCTATAAAGTAATGTACCCAATATCCCACTTATCCAGGGACTTGTACAAGCTCCCTCTTGACCAAGTTCTGGCTTCTAGCATCATTCTTCCCTATGCGGAGATCATGGTACCCTCAGTTGCTAGTTGGAGCTCATTATTTCGATGTCGTGGATTTCATCTTTTTTATTATGGAGCCTTCATTAGGCTTAGGGCATCAAACATCAATCACTTTCCTTCATGAACCATATCAATCATGTCATCCTTCTCTTCATAGGAAAGTGATCTTCTAGTCCACATCTAGCTTTTATTCATTGTGCTAACTCTTCCAAGTCATCTTTCCATTAGGATCTTTGATTCAACCACATGAGTGCTAGTTGTAGGTGACATCTACATTCCTCTTTCGGTATCCTTGTATTAACCCATCCAAATGTTGCTTTCAAATAAAAAAATGAACATCAAATCATAGTTACCTATTGTGATGGCCTTTCATCATGACAATTTGTTTGCTTGCAACATTTGCATCCTCTACATTCATAAGCACATCTCCAAGATTTCATATGCCAATGATCTGACTTCTTTACAGACCTTATTATTGTTTTCTTCTCTATGTAAATGTCATGATCAATTATTCCAGTCATTGGATGTTGACTTACCTTTTCATTATGTTACTGTAGTTGTGTCATTCATGATCTCTTCTTTGTTTCGTCACATATTTCTTCCTAGGAACTTATATTTCCTTCATATTTTTCAACTACCTCATATTCGATATCAAGACATATTATGTTGATTTCATCTTGTCAATATGTGAACCATGCCTTCATCGTTCTTTTGAAAGGAAGAGATCCTTTAACATTCTCCAATTGAGAGGAAAACCCACCAGAATATTCTCTTCTTATAGAACTTCAATTGAAGAAGTCCAAGACCTATGACACTTGACCAAGGCCCTCTAAGACCAAGTCAAATACATCCTTATCAACAAGCTTTCCTTTCATAAATTCCTCAACAAATTCAACAATTTTGACCTGCAGCGAATTCTTCTACAACTTCCACCCCTAGCAGAATCTTCTGCAACTTTGACCCCCCAACACAATCTTCTGCAACTTTGACCTCTTGTCGATCCTTCTACAGAAACCATAGCCTTGGCACGTGTGGATATTATGATAGTTTCTTCCTTTGCTCTTCGCTTGAGTTGATTCTCTCTCCTAAATCACTTGGCTTGCAAGGGGTACTTCTTGATGCCCTAACTCAGGTTCTACAACTTGACCTTTTCTACTGGAATTAGTGCCCTAATTCCTTTGCACCAGTGGAGAGTAATATCACAAAATATTACTTTTCTTTTCCTTCTGTTCATCCTTCCTTTCTTCACACTTATTTCTCTTTATTCATCGACCTTGTGAGAAGTGAATGTTTGATTCAAGTGAGGTCAAAGTATCCCTTATATATAGGTCTTCCACTAGGTCGAATTAGTCTTTTTGTGTTGAATTATCCAATTGTGTAGGCCGAATTAATATTTGCAACACGATAAGGTTCTGTAGGGTCTTTTAGATGTATTTTGACTTAAATAAATCATTTTTACAATATGTAACATGCCTAAGAGGGGTCTTTCATACATGACAATACTCTCTTGACTTGTAGACTCAATGACAAGCCTAGAAGCTCTCAATGGGAGCTTAATGTATAAAATAAATTTCCCTAAGAATGAAACCAATTCCTCAAGAAAACAATAATAAATTTATTTTTCTAATTACATCGAATACATAAAATCATTATTACATATGTAATTATAAATACTGGACCTAGTTACATATTTCAACACCCCTCTTAACTAGGGAGGTATTCATATTCCATACAAGGTACGTGGAAATTCTCAATGTGAAGAATTATCATAAGAAGTGTCAGATTGGTAAGCCATCTATTTGCATTATATCAACTAGCATTTTCACATATAAATGCCTTGACTAATAGATCTATGTCTCCATAGGATTAGAGCACAATACAAGGGAGACCAATAACTGACAAACACCATCATTATTGTCTGTCAAGGCACATACCCCACCTGGGTGTTCATAGAGTATTTCCTTCTAGGCCTATTTTTTTCTTGGATTCCTAGTCCTCAAATAATATTGATCCTCTTAGAATACTCTTATGTTCGATGCCTTACCATATCCTAGAAGAGTATCATATGTTAGATTCTTACCCAATTCTCCATTCCCTCTGAACAATATCAATAAAAGAATGATGTGTTTATCTCTCCCTCTCAACTAAGGAAGATATACCCATTCCTATAAAGGAATGTATCCAATGTCCCTCTTATCTAGGGAATTTTCTAAGCTCCCTCTTAACGAGGGACTTGCTTCAAGCAACTTTCTACTCTAGGTGGAGAACATGGTACTCTTAGCTGCTTGTTTGATCTCCCTATTTCGATGTCATGAATTTTATCCTTTTCATTATTGTGCCTTCATTAGTCATAAGGAATCGACCATCCATCACTTTACTTCATGAACCATATCAATCATGTCATCCTTCTCTTCATCACAAAGTGATTTTCTAGTCCACATCTGGCTTTTCTTCATACTACTACTTCTTCCAAGTCATGTTTCCTTTAGGATCTTCCATCCAACCACATGAGTGCTAGTTGTAGGTGACATCTACAATCTTGTTTTAGGAGCCCTATATTAACCCACCTAGATATTGTTCAAAAATAAAAAAATGAACATCAAAGCACAATTACCTTTTGTGATGGCCTTTCATCATGAAATTTTACTTGCTTGTAACATCAACATAATGAAAATTCATAAGAACATCTCTGAGATTTCAGATGTCAAGGGTCTCCTTTATTTACAGACCTTATCACTATTTTCTTCTCTATCAATATGTCATGAGCAATTCTTCTAGTCATCAAATGTTTAATTCCATTTTTATTATGTGACCGTAGTTGCATCTTTCATGATCTCTTCTTTCTTTCTTCACATATTGCTTCCCAGCAACTCATAGTTCCTTCATCTTTGTCAATTACTTCATATTCCATATGAGTACATATTATGTTGATCTCATCTTGTCAATATGTGAACCATGCCTTCATGAATATTTAAAAGGAATGGATCCCTGATCATGTTCATGAGATAGAGTATTTACGCATGATGTTTGAAACTATATGACATGACTTAATCTATCAGATATATACATACCTCTTTTCCCCTTCTCATCATCTAGACTTCCTTTGGTAGCTTCCTTCGAGAGTACTTCAATCATCTTGACCCGCTTCTCTCCTTTGTCACCATACCATCATCCTTCTAAATAATGTATCCCACACAGGGTGGGATGATCAGCTAGATACTCGCTTCTTCCAGGTAGAGGTGAACCTTCTAATGAATATTCCAATAGAGAATATTTATTATCCTCATCCTACAAATGCTCCTTCCAAATGGTGATGATTTAAGATGAATTTTGTTTTTATCCCCAATCAAGCTAGATTACTTTCTTCTACCAATAAGTATTACTTATGATTTTCATGAGGTAACAAATAACTACTTTCTTTCTATGATGACTGCTACATTCATGTAGATTTCTATTTCAATTGTCCTTTCAAGATTCTATAATGATGTCATGAGCTCTTTCTTCAATTGTATGCTTCTAATATGATTGCATACCCTAATATGATCCATCATATCATACTTACCATGATAGCTATTATTTACAAAACTAAAACAAAACTTAGTGAAGGAGATTATCTTAGTCATAGTAGAGATCTCTCACTTTCTCCTTCTTCGATTTCTTCTTCTCAACTTCTTCCACTTCTTCGGTGATATGGGCTTATTCCGCTCCTCTTTTGTTGTTGTCCTCCTTAATTGTCAAACAATTTATCTTGTATTTCCCATATTCATGACAACCATAGAATTGGAACTTCAACATATCATTCTTGTTCTTTTTCTGATGGCCAAACCTGCCAAACTTTCCTCTTCTCCTTGCCATGGCAACAAATGCTTGAAATTTATCATTTGATCCTACATCACTTTTTTTCTTTGACTTGGTTCATTCAATATTACATAATGACAAAATTTATCTTAATGGGGTAGCTTCCTTGTTTCAATAGATTCTTGATACAAAGTTTCCCCATTCCTCTGGAAGTGCATTCAGCACCACGATGGTTATTTCTTTATCAGACATTATTTCTCCAAACTCTTGTAGTTGGTCTCTTATTTTTTATACCCTCATAAAGTATGAGGTTATTCCATATTCCTTTGAGATGTTCATTTTGCATATATTTTTTGTCAAAGATATCACTTCTCCAGTAGTACTTATGGAAAACAATTCTACTAAATTTTCATATATTTCTTTTTATGTCTCCCATTCTACAGCATATGGTATGAGGGGATCCTTGATGGATTATATAAGGATCCTTTGAGCCATAATTTCTACTTTCATATAATTGACTATGGCTTGAGATTATTATTTTTTAGGTTTAGTGAATGAGCCCTTAACATGTTCAATGACTTTATTTTCTATGAGGATCACGTTTTTCCTATTCTTCCTTGAACGAAAGTTTGATGACCCAACCAATTTGCTCCTCTCCTTGCAAAATGAAGTCATTTTGATAGTAGAATTTAGCGATAAATATAAAGGTACTTACTTGTCAAGTGAATATGATTCTTGATAAAAATATCTTCAACTTCATGCCTTCTTGTTTTTGATGATGATGTTGATAATATAAGATGTCATCTTGATGGAGATTCAAAAGTGATCCTTCAAGGAGAGGGATATCACCTTCATTCCTTAATGATGATGACAACACCTCTTCTTTGTTCCCTTGTAAGTAGAGAATTGAATATGCTGCAATGGTTATTCCTTATTTAAGTGGATATAGGGTTCTATAGATATTTTCTTTGTGATGATGATGTGAGGTTCTCAAGAATGCTTGTTTGTATAACACTTCTTTGGATCAGCTAGGGAGTTAAGATATTTTATATTTGAGATGTGATGATCCTTGAGATGAATGGTCCTTATTGATGATTTATTCTCTTGATGATATTCTTGTGCTTCGATCGTTGAGTGTCCTTCTTTATGTTTCCTTTCCATGTATTGTCACCTTATCTATGATACCATGTTGAGAAATATAGGGAAACTAGATTAGGTGATTTCTCTTCTTTTGATAACTATTTGTGATTTATTTTTACTTAACTTGATTACATTCTTATTTTAGTTGACTATTCTTAATGTTCTCAATCGTCAAACAAATCCCAAACAATGAAATAAATGAGACAATAGGACACTAGATGTAGGCATCATCCATGGCCAAAACATTTCTAATTGAGAGGAAACCTCACCAAAATTATTCTCCTCTTGTAGAACTTAAATTAATTAATTCCAAGACCTATGACCCTTGAACAAGGCCTTATAATACCATGTCAAATCGTTCTTTCTTGATGATGTTTCCTTCCAACAACTCCTCAACATCTTCTACTATTTTGACCTCTTGTAAATTCTTTTGCAACTTCGACCTAGAGTAGAATCTTCTACAATTTCAACCCCAAGAAAAATCTTCTACAACCTTGACCTCCAATAGATTCTTCTTTAGAAACCCTATCCTTAGCACGTGTGGATATTATGATAGTTTCTTTATTCTTTCCTCTTTTATTGAGTTGATTCTATCTCCTATAGAGCTCAACTTGCAAGGTGTACTTCTTGATGCCCTAGCTCAACTTCTGCAACTTGGACATTACTATTGCGATAGGTGTCCTAATTCCTTCACACGTGTGGAAAGTAATAGCCCAAAATAAATCCATAAATATCACTTTTCTTTTGCTTCTCTTCACCCTTCCTTTATTCACACTTCTTTCTCTTTCTTGATCGAACTTGTGAGAAGTGAGTGAGTGATTAAACTGAGGTCTAAGTCTTCCTTACATGTAGGCCTTCCACTAGGTCAAATTACTCCTTTTAGGCCAACTTGTCAACTTTTGTAGTTCAACTTGATCTTTGCAACATGATGAGGTCTTGGAGGGTATTTTGACTCTATCTTGACTCAAATAAATTTCTTTTACAATATGTAACATGCCCAAGAAGGGTCTTCCATACATGACAATGACTCTCTTGACTTGTAGACTCAATGGCAAGCCCAAAAAGCTCTCAAAGCAAGATTGACCCAGAAAATAAATTTCCTTGAGGATGAAACCCATGCCTTAAGAATAAAAATAATAATTTTATTTTTCTCATTACATCAAATACATAAAATAATGATTACATATGTCACTATGAAGACCAAACCTAGTTACATATTTCAACATTAGTCAAGTAGAACATTAAGGATAAAAGCAAAAGAAGAGGAGAACAGGAAGCAAGATGAGTTGCTTGGGAAGAAACAAGAAGAGGAGGAAGAAAGGGAAAAAATAGAAGAGGAAAAGCGAAGGCGGTCCTAGGAGGAAGAAGCAACACAAAGACTTGAAGAGGAAAAATTGACTCAAGATATAAAAGAGGAAGAGTTGGAGGAAGAGGATACCATCCAACCCATGGATGACGAACTGGGATCTCTAGAAGAACATCCCCTCACTAGTGGTTATCTTCCATTCAAAGAAATGGGAATCAAACCTCCACTAAAAGACATAGTCATTGACGTATGCAGCATCATGTTTGATCGACTTAATAAGAGGATTGTATAGTAAAGGCATAGATATTTCTTGAAGCATCCTCAAAATCTAGTGTCTGATTCTATGGAAAAGGTGATAACTTCCAATACTAGAAGGAATGCAAGAGAAATCATGGCTACAAATATTTCTTTTTCCACAATAGTGGAGGACAAATTTGAATATCTATTGAGTGATAATGCTATATTCAGGAAATAACTTGTTGCAGTGAAGTAACAGGGACAATATCTTGTGGTGGAGAATCAATGGTTATATTCATAGAGTTTAAAAAATGAAAAATGCCAATTAGCTATGCAGGAGGAACTTGGGCCAATGGAGGACACTGTGGCACAATTATATGATGAGATTATACTTCTACAATAGGTGGTGGCTCCTCTCATTGGAATTCATAAGAAATAAGAAGAAGTGGAAAAACTCCTAAAAGTAGCAAAGGGAGTGGTCAACCATCTTTAGGAGTGGGCTACCAAGTATCCAGATGCTCTGTAACATATGGAAAAGAAAGAATGGATTTCCGCAAAGATATACGGATGTTAGTTCAGACTTCACCATGAGAACTACATGTGTCCTAGAGAACAATCGATTAGTACTATTGTTTCTTATAATTGGCTACATAATCATTTCAAGAATCTAGCACAGAAACATGGTATGCCTTTAATAGGAACACTTAAAGCAATCAAAGGAAGATAAATCCTCTTCTAGGAGATTGGGGAATACATTGAGCAGATCAAGCAAGCAATAAAATAGGAAGTCTTGGAAGTCAGCAAAGACATTATTGTATAATACACCATCACACTAGTGAAAGCTCATATGAAACTTTCATCGCTATGGAATAATGTACTGTCAAGATCCGCGTCCATATTGAGGAAGGCACTAGAGGTGAAGATGCGCTATGTATGGGACTTACCAGTTCAAGTCAAATCCATCTCAACGAATTTCAAAGCATGGCATACATACATTACAAATGAGATCCATGAGGAAGAAAATGACATATAAATTTCATGAGACTTTGTCCATTATAAATTTTGTCATATATAGCCATTGTCTCATATATAGTTTGTCTTTTGTAATAAATGAAGTCCAAGGGAAACATGTCAAATATAAATAACCACATATGGAATGTAATAAGTCATGTATAGAATATGAAAATTCATAGTAGTTGAAGAGTCATGAGGAAGCTCAAAGATCATTATTATTTGTTATAAATAACTCCTCATAACTCAAGAAAATGGCTTCGATTATTGGATTCTTACCTTGGCCTCTCCTGCAGTATATAGGAGATAGATCATTCTTTGGAGAAGCAAGTAGTGGCTTCATGTTCCACTACTGGATATAGTGTTTCATTCAAGTAACATTGTACTTGGGATCTTTCACTTTTAATCAGAATCTCTATGAGGTGAAAATTCTTCATATACATATCGTAGTTGTAGTAGGACTATTATTATTATGTTTATGATATATGTTGCTTTAGTTACATACTAAGTTAATGAACTAATTTGTTTCTTAGGTATGGTTGTTATTGAATAAGTGTTGTGATGCTTTCATGGTTATTAATTATTATGTGGACCAATCTATACGTAATCAATAAGCCTTTCTCTTCCTTTGTGGTTCCCCTTTTAGGACAATACTATTACTTTTCTAATAGGAGGTTCATTTTCTTTACGAGCTTTGGGTGCCCCTCATGCACCTTACATTAGGTGTATCACAAGGCTTACATACTTGTTGCCCCAAAGAGGTGTTGTGTTCTCTTATGTGCGTTTGTAACCAAGGCATATCTTTCAAATCTTTCCAATGGTGGTCAGACCATATAGACATATGGGAGTTCTACATCAAATGATGTGAGGTCTAATTGGGACTTCACATCAGATAGATCCCTTTACATGTTGGTGGTATCCAACACCGTAAACATAAGGGATATGGTTTTTGTTATGAAAATTGATCATGAGCCTTGTTATAAACTCTTGGAAATTATGGTATTGTCTGGAATCTTGCAAGTTGGACATGTATTGGTAGCTACATATTTTCATATGGATACAGGTGTTAGTTTCATCACTTATGGCTCTGAATTACAAAGGTGAAGGAGAAGTTTATGTGGCGTGTAAGAGAATTTTTTTATGCAAATAAAGAGTGTAGTATTGTTTATACTTTTGGAGGACCAAAAGTCCTTTAGAGGGGAGGAACAATCTAGGTCAATCCCTAGTGGCTTAAAAAAATCAGGGTCATTGGATTGTAGTGAAACTAGGACCATACCAAAGATCTCATCGCAAGATTTACAATGCACAAACTATGCCTTAATCTGAGTCTGTATGACCAACTTATTTCAGTTTGAAGTTTTATAAGAAGACAAAAAATGGGGCCCACAAATTGCCATGTGGCATCCGCATGAGCAAGCTAGATGGGACCCACATCTTTTATGGCTGCCAGTTAGTGGCCAATAAGGCCCAACCAACCATGGACCCTTGTTGTTGTGTCATTGGGTTGATTAATTTTATAATATAATTATAAAAATCATATATATATATATATATATATATATAACCTATATAAAACAATATAAAACAAAAAAAGTTTAAAAATCATTTTATTATAATAAAATATGGTTATTAATATAACCTTATAACAAACATAATATTAAAATTTGGTATCATCGTTAAAAATGATGTGATAAATGGTTTATATAATTAAAAGTTGTATTCGATATATATTAATAGATTACGACATATACATATTAAAAGAATGGCCACAAAACTTGCAGGGTTTGACCTGAGGACACCTAATGAACCATATTTTAAATTAAACCATGCGAGTCATTGAGCCGACAACTAGTTTTGGTTTATCTGCTCAATAAAATATATTTAACCCAATGCAACGTGTATGAAGGGGAGAGTGAGTGGAACCAACAAGATGGAATCAGGACATATGAGAAGGCTAAATGGTTATTGCGAAACTAGGCACACGGAGTTCTAGGTTCACCTGGGCACAAATTTCAGGGCAAAAATATTCCATTGTATATTCCTAAAAGATTCATATGGCATCTTAAATATTCTTAAGAAGCCCATAATTGACAGTGTCATAATATAGCTGAGTTTATATTCATTTTACTCAGAATTTCTACAAGGATCTCAATGGTGAAGTCTCCTTTTTCTTTTGAGCAACGGATTGGCATTTGAGCAGCCCACATTCTTCATTAATCACTTAACAATAAGTTCAAGACATCAATGCATCTTTTAGAAGTGGGTCATGTTTAGAGTCAAAAGTCTCAAAAGAAGGAGATAGATTTTCTAGTGCTATGATTGTTGTGATTTGAGCAGTGGAACTTCAAGTCACTCTGAGAAATGGAGTTATAATTCTGTATTTTTCCATGTACTTTCCTTTCTTTTTTATGAGATGAATGAAGCAGTATCCCCACTATTGAAGCATGGCTGGAAGACATAGCCCACACTTGACAAACTCTATTATCAAACATTTATGTGCATTGTCTTAATGGTCTCCTTTATGCTGCTTCTTTATTAAGTATTTACACATATATTTTTTACATGATCTTTCATGCAATTTTGCTAACATCAAATAATGAAAAGATCCCGAATAATGTTGGTATAAGAGAAATATAAGATCAAGCTAGTGGCCTACCTACTCGCATTACCATCTCATATTAAAATTCATAATGTATTTCATTTGTCTCTCTTAAAGAATGATGTACATGTCCTGACTCGTGTAATTGATTGACATGTTATTTAGGTCAAAGAAGGAGAATTCCAGGTCAAACCACTACAAATTTTGGACCTCAGGGAGATTATACTCAGCAATCAGGCCATCACCTAGGTTAAGGTGCAATGGAAGCACTTTGGCCCTATAGAGGTCATCTGGAAAATGGAATATGAAATGGAAAAGACATTTCCTATGTTTTTTCTATGAAGAGAGATGTCAAATAGAACACCTATGATGGTGTCCCCATTTAAGGGGAGGGAACATGTAATACCCCTAGAGAAAAAACTTATTAGGTGACTTTTATTTATTTACTGGTTTGGAAACTTAAAGAACATGTGGGAAAATATTATTTGTTATTAAAAAAAAAGTGAATGAAATGAGAAACTATGCTAGTTTATTAGTACTCTTAGAAATATTTTAAAGACTATCATGAGAAACTAATCCTTAGCTTTCAAGAAAACATGTAGAGTCAATTATTCCTAGACAGGTGGAAACAAACAAAGAAAAAACCTCCTGTTGTCATTATGTTGACTCTTGCAAGCCAAGAGAAAAAATTTAGAAATAATATTGACAGTAAAATCATATCACTAATTAATGAAGATGGTTGGAGATAAATGTCATGTAATCACAGATTCTATAACAACGGACTATTTGAGATAAAGAAAATTTCCCTGAAAAAGAATATTAGTGAGGGAGAAAGACTAGATGAACCCAGAAAATTTTTAGCATGACACTGCCAAGGGTCTAGGAGGTGAGTCTAGACAAGGAATATTGAAAAACAATTCTTGATAGCATGGAAAATTTGATTTTTGATTATGTATCTCTTCAAAACAAATTTCAACAAATATGTTTACTTTTATATTTAACAAATTACCTAGACACAAAATAAAATTATATATATATATATATATATATATAGAGAGAGAGAGAGAGAGAGAGAGAGAGAGAGAGAGAGAGAGATAGATAGATAGATAGATATGAGATAGATAGAAATTTTGAAACACCACCTCATTTCTCTGACATATTTCTTTTCTTTTTTGATTTACAACTTTGTCCAATTCTTTGTTTATATAATAAATATTTCTCTCTGTACAGATAATAGAATCTCTATGTGCACATAATATCACTTAGAAATAACTCTTACAATAGTATATTGATATATTAGGTTTGATGGTTGTTGGAGTTTGTTGAGAGCTTTTCTCAACAATAATCTCCTAGTTTGGAATCTTTGGATCTCGTAAGCACTATATATGTGGTATGTATTATGGTTTTGAAATGTAATATATGTGTGTAATCTATGTACTATGTTTTCTCCACAATTATCTATTTTGGTATCAGAGCCTAAATGGGGTTGGCTCCCTTAAAGGAGGGCCTAGGATGTTGGAAGAATTTTGAAGATTAATTCCCTAATGTATACATAGACTAAGCGTAGGTCATATATTATTGTGTGTGAGTATTTTCTTTGTCTATTTTTTTTGCGGACTGTGATTTGTGTTTGTCAAACGAGCTCAACTGCTTGGTGAATGTGTTTATGTAGAAGGGAGAAGACATGACTATCAACGTGATTGGCCATATTTTCGAGGGAACCCTGGCTCTGCTTAGTTTCTACAAGGTCACATCCAAGGGCCTCAATTCACACCAACATGTATTAAAGTTTAAGTATTGAAACATAGCAACTGTACCTACAAATATCAAGTGGAAAGTGGGAAAAATAAAACATCAACATCTTAAGGCTCTATACTGGTTCTTTAAGTCGAATATAGAATATTTCATCTTTAGAGTTGTCATAGCCAATAGTTTCCTCAAATTTCATAGCGATGCATCTTGGATTAGTTAACGAGCATTCTCGAAACCCATAGAACCACTACAAAACTACATGCACGGTTATCGGTTTGGCATGCTCGGCTTAGATGATGTGTATTGATCACCTATATCGAATCCTAGACTCACTGATGCTCCTCATTTTCAACAAAGTGATGACATAACAGCTTTAGTTCTATGTCATGCCATCTCAAAGCACTTCAACTCGATGGTTCGTTGCGAGGAAATTAACATCGGCTATGGAAGACTTAAAATCATGTCCACCATGGTTAGAAAGTAGCATTTGTAGTGATTTTTCTTCTATTGATGAGGCATCAAAAATAAATAATTATGGTTTTTTTCTTCACACATCACTATATTTCTAGAAATCAATGGTCGAAATCAAGAGGCTTAGCCCTTATTTTTCTTTGGAGTTTGTATAACAACATATTGAGTCTAGTCAACTCAATATATGAGTGTGATTTTGTTAGACTCTAACAATTGTGAAGAAGAGAAACTCCAAGAAAAACATTGAAGTAAGCTGAAACATTGAGACACCTATACATATACATAAACAACCAGGCAGGGATGAGGAGACTTATTTTTGCTTGGATGACAACATATAGTTTCATGATTATTGGTTTTGTGTTTATGATATTTTTCGATTAAGTAGTTTTCCATTTTTAATTTTGTTTGTAAAAAATGTAGAACCAATTATTGAACTGTGTTGCATAATTCAAGTTAGTAGTTCTTGGCACTTGGAAGCCCTTGACCACATGACTAGTTTGATTGCGTTTACATATTATTATGGTTTTTTGTTCCTGGCACTCAGAAACACTTTAACAACGACTACTCACTATAGTATGAAATCCTTGTGTGTTAGACAAGTTAAGTTGTATGTTCAACTTCCGAACACATTCAGTATCTACACTGTCTTCCAAGAAAATCATGGACAGCCAAAAGCGTTTTATTTGATAGATGTTGGTATGCTTATAGATTGGTTCATTATTTGAAAGCTTTTATTGCAGAAGCCCCGATGAGCTTCGTATGTTAATATTCATGATCTTACAAGTACATCAACAATGGTCAAAGACAATTCTACCTTAAATGAGTTAAGTGGAAGGCTCAAAGATTGTGGTGGAGAAAAAACGTGATTTGTGAGATTTCATAGTGGGTTGAAGTAGAAGTGCCAGTGGAGACTATATCATATAGATGTGACTTATATGTGAACTATAATTTGTGATTCTTGTGATGTTAATTTTGTAATGTAAGTGTTAAGAAAAAAATTTAGAAATAACTTTTACAATATTATATTAGGAAATTATATTCATTGAAGTTTATTGAATTTTCTAAAATATAATATTCTAATTTGAAATCTATTTGATCTCATAAACACTATATATATATGAATGTATTTTGAATTGTAAAATATACAAATTATTTAGTAAGTAATACAAAATATTTTGTCTGTAATTTGTGTACTATGTTCACTCCTCAATTATCTATTTATGTTATCATAGAATACATGAATGGATAGTGCAACATCGCTGCAAAATCTAGTGTCATAGAAGTCGTTTGTATAAATTGTTATGTAACATGAAAAATAAATAAATTATCAACTTTTCTTTCTTCTTTCGATAAAAATGATAGATATGGAATATCTAGAAGCTTTTTTAAACATAGAAACTAGGTTTGAAGGATTTTCCAACGCTCCTATTTTTCTCATTGATTTTCCAACCTTCCCATTTGTCACATGCATCAAAGTATTGAGTTACTTTCTAGATTAAAATCACCTCCAAAGCACATGTGTCGTTTAAAGTTACATGTTATTGATATAGTTTTAATTTGATTTGAACTTTTCATTTTTTGAAAAGGTATACTATGATAAACTATACTCTTTTTCCCATTTTCTACGCTGTTTCTTTAGCTTCCTTTTTCCTGGACTCATTTTCCCCGTTTCTACATTGTTTGCATAGCTTCCTCTTTCCCATCATGGCTACATTGAAATAGTAATTATAAGAGTAATTATTCTATTAATTACATTTCTTAGCTTCCTCTTTCCTATCATGGCTAGATTGAAATAGTAATTATAACAGTAATTATTCTATTAATTACGTTGTTTTCTTAGCTTCCTCTTTCCCATCATGGCTACGTCGAAACAGTAGCTATTCTATTATAGATGTAATTCCAATATTATCTGAATTCTACTAGGGTTTCTTAAAATGAATTCAATAATTAATATTTAACATAGATTTCATTGAATGAATAATTATAAAATATCATTGACGTCCACTCTTGATATATGATGCTGAAATAGATGGTGTGCTTATGTTACTGTTGGGAGGATATGACAAGCTTGGTTTGTCAGAATCTTTTCCGGCTTCAAAAAGAAAGATAAAGTAATTATGAAGGAATGTGAGGCACCCATCCAACCTAATATCCTGTAAAGCTGTCAAATTCCCAGTGTTATTTCCTCGAAAGCTGTCAAATTAGCACAGTGCTATTTGACGGAGGCAGAGAGGGTGGCGTTGGACGGGAGAAAACGGGTTATAAACTTATAGGAAATGCTGCGTTAGTTGTTAATATTTCTGGCTATTACCGGACTGTAGCAGGACATTGTGCGTGTCAGCATGAACTGTAGTTTTAATTGATGGAACAATGTTGTTAGGTGGGGGATGTTCTGAAAGCTGTTTGCAGCCTTTCATGAAAACGGACCCAGTTATCATTACCATGCTGTTTTAATTGATGGAATATTGCTTTAAGTGGAAGATATTTTGAAAACCGTCTTTAATAGCAATCATGAAAACTAACTCAGTAATCACTGCCATCCTTGCACGCAATTGGATACCAGATGGTATTTAAACTATTTATTTCATGTAAATGTATCTTGCAGCTCAAATGAATTTATTTCTTTATATTTTATGAAATCTGTTTTTTTTGTCAGGAAAGTATATGATCTGCTTAAAGTGTTTACTGACGAGAGGGCCTTTCTGAATGATATTTTGATTGGTTAAAGATTTCATTGTCCTTCAAAGAAATATCTACGTTGTAACTAAACTATCTATAGTATAATACAGTGATGTGTGGTGTGGTAGCTGAGTTTACTCAACCAGGTCAGGGGTCAAATCATATTGAGTATAGTATCTTGCTATGGTGTGTGGTTCAAGGAATAGACTCTCTTTATCTGTGAGTTTCGGCTCTATCTGCTGGCAGGTTGTTGGATGTACTCTTGGTGTTAAAGTGGCAGCTAGGAGAACTGATCTTGGGTCTTCCTTAAGTCTGACAGTTAGGCCGTGTGCCTGAAAAAAAATGTATACATCAATTTCTTATAACAATAATGATAATAAGTTAATAAGTAATAGTTAATAATGATTAATAAGATACCAGCTCTGCCAAAGTTAACAAAAAAAATAGTTAATAATGATTATTTTTACTATCAATTAAATTAAATTATGGTAAATAATAATTAAATTATGGTACATTGTAATTTTTCTATCATATGTTAACAAGATGAAATTTTAAAAACTGATTATTTTTACCACCTATTAGCAACTAAAATATTATAAATTGTGTTATATAAAATAGAAAAAAAAAACATATTTAAAAATAAAATCATGGTGTAACGTTCAAAATAAGAGAGGTTTATAAAAATAATATTTTATATGAAATTTTATGTTTACTAAAAAGACATTATAATATAGATATATAGTAAAATGCAATATTTAATTAATGTAATGAAAATTTATAGTTTGATTCGAAAAGAAATGAAAAAATATTTTTCAAAATTATTTGTTATTATAATGGACACATTCAACTCAAAATTTATGAATTTTCTTATTAAATTAATTTTATAAAACATAAATATATAATGAATTACGAAATTCCAAAAAATTAAGAAATAATTATTAAAATAGTATGACAATTAATATTGTATAATTATATTTCATTTTAATGTTAGCTAAAGATTCTAATTTTTTTAACCATGTCTATTCAAGACGGGTATAGATCTCTCGTGGACGTGTCTAGATCCGAAGCCCTAACATACCTGAATTAGAGCTCGAACTCGGGCCTCACGTCAACTCGGCAGAACTCAGTGGTCTCTGCAGGGAGGGTTAAGTCAATTGCAGATTTCCGGAATAATTTGGGAATCCAAAGGACCTGGGCACGGATAATTTTATTTTGGAAATCTGCAATCGACTCAAGGATAGCCATCTTAGTCAGATCTCTTCTGGTGGGCCAGTGAAATTTATCTGGGAGTTAAATCGCAGCAGACTAAGACGTAAGCGTCCACGAATCTGCTCTGTGGCAAAAAATGAGTATTAATCTGGAGTGGATCGCACATTCTGAGGCCAAGAAACCTTTCGGTATCCACAACATCATACGTCTGTGTTTCTAACGCTGAGCGAGGAGGGTTGCTAAGAGTTTGTTCTACAGATCTGAAGCCCTAAAAGTAACACACAGACCCTGACGGAGTGCAGACTATAACATACTTGAATTAGAGAATGAACTTAGGACTGAGGTCAACTCGGGTAAACTCAAAAACCTATGCGGTAAGGTTCCGTGTGGTTCGGTTGACTTGTGTAATTGATTCAGTGGTCTCCACGGTGCAGCACATATCCTCAACTTGAATCTTGTGCGGGTCGGTGCAAATAATATCTACAATGCACTCGACATATCTCTGCAGGTGACCTGAGTGACTCGGACTGTGATAGGTGCATATGTTCTCTCTCAATCTCTTTGGTTAGGTTTTGTTTGTTTACATTATTAGTACTTCTTCTCACATGACACTCTTTAGCAAAGGTCTGTTTACATTATTATACTTCTTCTCACATGACACTCTTTAGCAAAGGGAGACCAAATAAAATTACTCTACACAATCTTTATGAGTACATTGAATCTTTAGACATACAAAGAGAACAAAGAGAAAACTAATTTATAATAGAATTAACGAGATTGCTTGAAAACAATCACAAATCATTGGAAAATAGAATAATCTCGGTTGAGAATGAACTCCAAGTAATGAAGGTAGGATTCAAGAAATAGAAAATAGTAAACAATCAATGGTTGAAGAAAAATACGCTCTGAACCAGATTCAAAGTTTAAAGGAGCAACTAAATAATAACTCAGCCCTAAATAACATAGAGAGTAAATTAGATATTAAACACATAGAAGAGGAAATTAACAAATTGATTGAACTCGGCCATGAGCACTATAAAAGAGTCTTACACGTTATAATGGCTGGTATAGAAAAACTAAACAATGAGGACACATTAGTAATAGTGAAATAACAATGAAAAACAAAATCTCTAATTCAATTAACGTATATGGTGGAAGCAATTCGGTAGGAAAGTTACTTGAGAATAAACATAGACTAATCTGTATTAAGGTAAGTTGCAATGACCACAAATTACATATACTCAAGAAATCCCCAAGCCTAAATGGAACCAAAATATTTATAAATGAAAATTTGATTCCAAAAGAGCAAGTTGAACTCAAGAAAGAAGTCCAAAGGTCAACAAGGCAAGAAATGAGGGGAAATGGGCTATCATTATGAATGGGAAAGCTATTATTCAATATAGAGTTCAAAATACGAGTGATAATTAGGGATTATGATCAGTCAAGATCCTCTTCTGGAATTGTCATGGTTTTCCATGGTATAAGGTCCTATGTTAGGTTGGATCCTGAGTGATATTGACCTTATTTTTCTAGTTGAAACTTGGGAGCATGACAAATCTAGGTTCCTCACCTTGAGAGATTCATTCTTTGGTTTTCTTGGAACAAGAAATCCTCTCAATGGGGTCTTGGTGGTATAGCCTGTTATATTAAGAACATTGTTTCTTCTGACATCCAATTTCATACTATAAACCCCTTCAATTAGTACATTTAGATCAAGATCTCTAATTCTTCCTCTAATAAGATTTTATTCTAATCTTCTAATTTTCTCCTATCAACTCTACCACCTATAAGAAAAACAAATTAGATAAATTTCCCTCTCACTACCTTAGAAAAAGACATTCACAACTTGAGGAATGAAGGTAATATCCTTTTGCTTAGGGACTTCAATGCTAGAACTGCTACCAACCAAGCAATTATGTTAAGTAGCCTCTCTAACCCTGACCCCTTATCGCTTGACAAAGATGATGAATTAGCTAATAGATTCAAGAGAACCTCTAAATACATAACCGATAAATTATTTGGCACCGAGTTCCTCAAGCTTTATAGTTCCCTTGACCTGATCATCTTTAACGGTATTAGCAAGTGACCTTCCTCTCGCTAGATGACCTTTTTACATGGAATGGGCAGAAGTGTTGTGGATTATGTGATTTGAGACACCCATGTCCTTAACCTTATTACCAACTTTGAACTTCTTAAAGATTTCAATCCCGGCTCTAACCATAGGGCTTTGTCTTTATCCCTCAATCTTATTATGCATACCAACCACATGTAGGATACTAGTGAAAGCCAAAGACACACTCATTTTAATCAAAGTAATATAGACCTTTTCTTAAAGTAGTTAAAAAGGGATTTAATTTCCTTGACCTATAATAACAATATTGATCAAATTTATCACAATTTTACTACTACCCTTTCCACTGCCATACCGAGGAGGCTAGAATAGAGAGAAGAAAACGACCCCGCGGGATGAGATTACTTACGCAATTATGGACGGATCTTTTTTGTATTTACTTATTGGGTGGGGGGCGGCTGCTGCGGGCTGGGATAAGAAACCGGTGCTCGTTCCAAATATGGGGGCAGTATAGCGGGCATTCATTAATAGGTTCTCTACTGGGTTTCATATAACAAGATTAATAGAACTTCTGACCCTTAGTATGACAAAGACTGTAAAAGTTTTAGGAAAACTATTTGAGACACTCCTAATGAAACTGTAAAGCTCCAAAATATTAGTATATACAAGGCCCTCATTAAAGAGAATAAGTGGTCATATATTAATAAGAGAGAAGAGAATCTTCTTCATCTTTCTATAGTTGTGCCCAGAAAGTTTTGGCAGAATGTGCTTGTTCATCAATATAAAGATAATCATTCCATTCCCATATAAAAGTGGTACATCTATCTTAAGAAGTTGTATGGCTCTCTGAACACCATCGACAACATCCTTAGCACTCCTATTAAGGAATATATATTTTCTTGAGGAATTTGAATCTGGGATGAATAAGATCGCTAGTCGAAAAGATAAATATATTGAAGGATACCAATATGAAATCTTAAAGTTGGGAAGATATATCCTCATTCCTCATCTCCACAAGCTTCACAATTTGGATGTAAAGCATGACTTCCCATGTTAGGGTCCAACCCTAACCCCTTTAATTATGTAATAAGCCCAGTGGACCGAGTCATAGTCATAGTTAGTTAGAGAGTAAATAAATCCTGCATTAAGAATTGTAAGTGGTTAACCCGGATTAGAGAAAAGGGACAACCATTAGTTGTAAATGGGCCATAATTAATAAATAAAGTGGTTAACCTGTGTTATGCAAGGGACCACTATTAGTTAGGGTTTGGATGCCATTTAGATATAAATAATCTTAGTTAGTAAAGGAATGATTTTCGAGTCTTATTATAGTCGATCTTTGCTCTGCTGGAGCTTGCCACCTCAAAGAGGCAAGTGAACATTGAGTCTATTTCTAAATACTAAAATACTTGCAGATTTTCTCATTTTATTCTGTGTTCTCAACTGTATTTCTTCGCATTTCTGTTATTCTGAAATTTCTCGTAGCTCAAGAGCATAACAAGTAGTATCAAAGCGCTTTTCACAACCAGTTGTACCTTCAATTTTCGCAATATTTTTTTTAAGGCTAGAGACGTGTTCCTACATCTTTCAACCATGAGATCCGTCGTTGACTGCATAAACCTGCGGATTTGGGGAGGCATGCATGCAGGATCTACAAGAGGTTCTCACACTTGTTGAACTCCCTTGTAACACCTATGGGTACCCCTTTGAGTAGTAGTGCATTAGAAAGAACCACGCATGGACCGCACTTCCACGTACCATTGGGTATATCGGAAGCCCCCTAGGCTCACTTGAAAGCTAGCCTTAGATAAGATGTCAGCCATTTTTCTGCTACAGTACACTGAGAACAACACTTAGGGAGATTACTCACACATACGATAAGGTAATCAAGTAGTACATCTAAGGGTACGGTTGATCCTCCTTAGTTAGCGCCCTGAAAGATTGGGCCGAGTACTATCCTTGGACCCGTGCGTATATTGCGATCTATAGCACTTAAAACTCCTTTGTGACCATAGTTCCCTCTGCTATCTAAGGATTGCCCTGTACCTGATCTTCTAGATCAAATCCAACAATTGGGGTTTTGTTTCCACCTTGCAAATCAGATCCAACAGTTGGGGTTCTGTCGTTGGCGTGTAAATTAGACCCAATTGTTGGGGTTATGCTGCAGCCATCCAACTCACACTCAAAAATTGGCATTTTCATAGTGCTGACCATACTCTTTTTGCAATGAGGCTTGTTACTACTATAGTCCGGGCCTTATTTTTATAGGACATTGGAAAGGATCATTTTTTCTCGCAATCGACCACTGTAGTATTGATTGACAAGGAGTAAAACTCCTTTCGAGGTAAAACATAAAAATAAAAATAAAAATTAGAGACCATCCTAAGGCACCTACAAGAGACTTAGTCCATAGGATTGAGGAGAACAAGTTGGTCACAGTGGTACAATTCACTTGTGGGCTACAAATTTTTTCCTAACGGAACCTCAAGTGATCTGAATCATTAGAATCTCGTGCTTGCCCTCTTTGCAAGAAGAATACTCTTAAGTCAGCTCAAAAAATTGTCCAGCAATGGTTTATGTAAGGTACCCAATCTCAAGTTGTGGTTTTGGAAAAAGCACTTGAGAGGCTCACCAGCCTTGAGTAAAAATTCAAGGCCTTCAAGGACAGGGTTCTCAAACAACTCTCACATATATCATCCATTATAAGGCTGCCTCATATGGAGGAGCCTAATGTTGATCCACACATAGAAGGAGAATCAAGCCATCACATTCAATTCCATGGAAATCACCACTCTTCCAACCCAAGAACGCCCCAGCCGGACATGTACAGATTTGATGGCTCTAAACCTACAATATGGGTAGCACATATGGAACAATATTTCTCCTTTAATGATATCTAGGAAAATCAAGCTAAACGACATGTGGGAACCCTTTACTTCAATCAAGAGAGATGGCAATCATGAAAGTGGCACCAGAAATGTTATCTAGGGAAATTAACTTTGCACATGTTCTCAAAAGCCATATGTGATCGCTTTGACTATGAATCTAATTTTTTGGGTTGTCTCACTAAGCTACGACAAACCAGAACAATAAAGGACTACATTGCAACCTTTAAGAAATTGGCCATAAAACTGACAGTCTAGGACATGACTTCTACTCAGAGTGTTTCATCAGTGGCCTAAAAGAAGCCATCCAAGCCCATGTACGGATCCACCACCTAGCTACTTGGATGGATGCCTACAAAAGGGCCTTAGTAGTGGAAATAACCTTAACCTCCTAGTCGAGTCATCCAAATTTTTCTGCCAAGACATGTCCCACCCAGGCTCACAGCCCCACCAAAAGAAGAAAACAAGGACTGTACTACTACTCTGGTGACAAGTACACTCGTAGACATAAATTCAAATAACCAAAATTATTTGAAATTGATGCTACTGATAATAGCTCACGTGAGGAAGCTCCATCCCTTGAGGTGCATGAGGATGAAGTTGGGGAAACCCAAACTGACAATGACCTCACAACTACACTGGATGAGATGATTATTTGACTACACGCTTTGGCTAGCATTTCTTCGCCTCAAACTCCCAAATTTCGAGGCTTTATTAAACATCGAAAGGTCATGATATTGATTGATAGTAGAAACACTCACAAATTTATCCATAAGTGAGTCTCATAAGCTAATCATTACTTTGTACGGGAAGTAGCTAATTTCTAAGTTGTTATCGCTAATGGGAAGACCGTGAAATGTGAAGGCTGATGTGAAACTATTAAGCTTCAGATGGGACTACCACCTAAAGACCCACATATTTTCTATTGAAATGGGTGGTTGTGATCTTGTCTTCGGTGCTGGATGGCTTCGCACACTAGGCCTGATCACAATGTTTTTATAGGAGTTATATATGAGCTTTAAGTAGAATGATCACATTCATACATTACGAAGACTCGAGGTAGGTGCTCCTACTATCAATAGCTCACATCGAATGGAAAAGATTTTGAAAAAGGGCCATCACAAAGTCATCACCCAATTTAATGCCATCGAGGCCATTGAATCCACTACTCCTCATATTCATCCTGAGATGCAAGAGGTCTTAGACTTGAAAAATCTAAAGAGATTCCACCCTCTAGGGGTGAACATGATCATAACAACACTTTGGTCTTGGGGGCCCAACCACCTAATGTGCACCCATACCAATATCCTTTCACCCAAAAGCATGAAATTAAAAAATTCATCAAGGAACTCCTTGAAGCCAATGTTATTCATCCCAGCATCAATCCTTATTCATCACCAGTGGTCCTGGTGCTAAAGAAAGATGGAGAATGGCACATGTGTATGGAAATCGGGGCCCTCAACAAGCTCATTGTCAAGGACAAATTTCCTATTTTGATTTTTAATGATTTTCTTGATGAACTGCATGTTGATCAATTATTTTCCAAGCTAGATCTTCACTCGGGCTATCACCAAATAAGTATGAAGGAAGTAGACATTCCCAAGACTTCCTTCTAAACTCATCAAGGCCATTATGAATTCTTGGTCATGCCATTTGGTCTCTATAATGATCCATCTACTTTTTAAAGCCTTATGAACCACCTGCTGAAACTGTATCTCTAAAAATTTGTTCTCGTCTTCTTTCATGCGATTCTAATCTACAACCTAACAAATATCTTCAGCATGTAGACCCGATCTTGCAACTGCTTCAGAATCACAAATTATTTGTCAAATTCTCCAAGGGTTCTTTTGGTATGGAAGAAGTTGGGTATTTGCGACACATTGTGGCTCATAAAGGAGTGAGGGTTGATCCCAAAACAATACAGGCAATGCAATATTGGCTCCAATCAAAAACCTTGAAGAGTTTGAGGGGATTCTTGGGTCTCACTCGTTACTATCACAAATTTGTCCGCAACTATGGTCGCATTGCTAGACCTCTCACTAATCTTCTCAAGAAAAATTAATTTCTCTAGATTGATGTAGCTTAGTAGGCATTTGTGTATCTCAAACATGCCATATACTCCACTCCCATATTAGCCCTACTAGACTTCACCAAACCTTTTGTGATTGAGTGTGATGCTTTTGGTATTGCTATTGCTGTTGTATTAATGCTAGAAGGTCGAACATTGGCCTTCATCAGAAAACAATTGAGTGGAAAACATTTGGGTCAATCTAACTATGAGAAAGAAATGATGGCCCTCTTACATGCAGTAGACACCTAGAAACCATACTTATTGGGCTGACATTTCCAAATCTGCATTGACCATCAAAGCATAAAATATTTTTTGGAGCAACATCTGTCATCGCCATAGCAAAATAAATGGCTACCCAAAATTCTAGGATATGATTATGAGATAATTTACAAGAAAGACGTGACAATGTAGTAGTTGATGCTTTATCATGCCAATTTGAGGATGAAAGCACCCTTCTATCAATCTCTCTACCCATACTAGATTGCATTGAAGATGCCCGCAAGGAATGGTTCTCACACCCCTCTCTCTCCAACTTATTAATAACTTGAGAGAATATCGTAATTCCTCAGTCAACTACTCTTGGAAGGATGATATTCTTCGCTACAACGATTGAGTAGTTATATGACCAACATCAACCCTCAAAAACGACATTTTGGAAGAATTTCACTCATCACCAACTGTAGGGAATTTAGGATCTTAGAAGACTTATGCTCGCACTCGTCTTCTTTCTTTTGGATTGGTATGAAAAAAAAACAATCTTACTTTTGTAGATGAATTTGATTCATGTTAATGCAACAAAGGAGAAATAGTCAAGTTACTGGGAACATTACAACCATTTTCACTCCCTACCTTTGTTTGGACGAATGTTTCCACAGATTTCATCACTAGTCTCCTGAAGTTGGGCAACAATTCCGTCATCATGGTGGTTGTGGACAAAATTTCTAATTATGCTCAATTTTGCACTCTACCCCACCCATTTACTCCCACTTTGGCGGATCAAGCCTTCATGGACCAAATATTCAAACTGCATGGCATGCCAACTTTCATTATGTCTGATTGTGACCCCACTTTCACGAGCAAATTTTGGAAAGAACTTTTCAAGCTACAAGGCACACAATGCCAACTAAGCACCGCCTATCATCCCCATACTGATGGTCAAACAGAGGAAATCAACAAATCTTTGGAGACATATCTAATGTGCTTCACTTCAGAAAAGAAACATCAATGGGTACAGTGGCTACCTTTAGCTGAGTGGTGGTATAATAGTAAGTATCATGAAGCCAACAATATGACTCCATATGAGGCAGTGTATGGCCAGCTCCCACCTTCACTTATTTCCTATATCCCTGGATCATCTAAGGTGTACGAAGTTGATAAAATCCTACAGAACCGTGCCGCCATGATATCTCATCTCAAAGATAATATACATCAAGCTCTGAATAGAATGAAGAAATATGCAGACAAGAATCGTTTCGACTGCACATTTCAAGAAGGGAATTGGGTATTCCTACGATTGCAACCATATAAGAAAACATCTCTCAAAGAAAAGGGTTGCCAGACACTAGCACCAAAATTCTATGGGCCTTATCAGATACTTCAGTGCATTGGAGCAATCACCTACAAACTGGCCTTGCCACCAGCTTCAAAAATCCATTCAGTCTTCCATGTATCATGCCTCAAGAAAGTGGTGGGCAACAATTACAGATTTCAAACCACTCTACTGGAATTGGATGAGGAATTTTCACTCTACCTCTGATAAGAACAGGCAATCAATACTCCTCAAAGACGTCTCTGCGGCCATACGATCAAGGAAGTCCTGGTCAAGTGGAAAGACACCTATCTAGAAGATGCGACCTGTGAACGAGCCACTATTCTTCTGCAGTTTCCACAACTTCAGCCTTGAGGACAAGGTTTCTTTTGATGTGGGAGGGCATGTTAAGGTCCAACCCTAACCCCTTTACTTATATAATAAGCCCAATGGGTCCAGTCATATTCATAGTTAGTTAGAGAGTAAATAAAGCCCAGATTAATAATTGTAAGTGGTTGACCCACATTAGAGAAATTGGACCACAATTAGTTGTAAATGTGACATAGTTAATAAATAAAGTGGTTAACCAGTGTTATGTAAGGGAACCCTAGTAGCTAGGGTTTTTGATGTGATTTGGCTATAAATAGTCTTAGTTAGTAAAGGAACAATCATCAAATATTATTGTAATCAAGCTCTTCTCTACTGGAGGTTGCCCCCTTGAAGAGGCAAGTGAACATTAATTCTATTTTTGAATAATAAAATAGTTGCAGTTTTTCTCAATTTATTATGTGTTCTCGACTATATTTCTTCGCATTTATGTTATTCTAGAATTTCTCGCAGGTCAAGAGCATAACATCCCTAAAACTTGGATGCAAAGTCTTATTGCGCTTATCTTTAAAAATGGGGAAAAAATTGTTCCCTCAAACTATAGGACCATTATGATTAGCCACATCTTAACCAAGTTTTATGGTCTCATTCTGGAAAAGAATATTAGCCATTGGCTTGAAAGCCATGGTAAAAGAGCTAAAGGGAAAGCGTGTTTTAGGAGATATTCCTCGACTATCGACCATATTGTCACTCTTAGGATCATTTCCATGGTGTTATAGACATTTTTGTGCCTTACAGCTATAAGCATGAAATGCCCAAAAACCAAGGGATCCTAAGTCCCTAAAAGTGTTGTTCCGACCCCTAAAGGAACAAGGTCAACAAATTAAAGCTTCTCCTAGAAGTTCTCCACCAGAAACTGCTCAGAATCAGTCAAATCGGGATCATTTCAACTGCTCAACTAGCTAGCTGCGTTGCATAGCACCCAAGTACACTAGCTAGGTGCATTGCAACACACCTAAATGCACTACCACGGTGCGTTGAGCGGGAAATGACAAATGGCAGTGGCATTCCGCGAGGTGGAAAGACAATGGAAGCTTCCAGAATCTTCTCCAATGACACTTGCCTCACTGAGTTCGACCAAGGATGAGTAAGAGGCTCTCAGTCTCCAAGTGGAAGCAAGAACTGACAGAGAGAAGCCACTAGTCAAATCATAAGCTGACTCATATTCCTTGCATATATCTATATATGGATCCCTCATCCCAGAGATCCAGAGGCTGGAATTTTGTACATTGCAGAGAATTGCTGTTGGTTTTGAGATAGATATCAGAGTATTGGGTGATTTATGCTTTGTTGGGGGTGAAGAGGGGATTATTTGCTGGGAGGTTGATGCTGGATCAGGAATCATCGGTTGTAACTCCTCTTGGATCTTCTTGCTATACCAATAAAACTATTTGAGTTTCTCCTACATGATTGTGTATCATTGATGTTTGTTACATTTGTATGTTTATCTTAAATCTGATCCTAAGCTATTTATGAATATAAATCCATGTCTTTGTGTAGTTTCCTTCTTCTGTGATCTTACAGGAACTTGGTGAAGTTGGGCAAGTAACGGAGCAGGTAGCTGGAAGCTGTCAAAGAGGAGAGAGATTGGATCAAAGGACAAGCCCAAGACACAGGTTGGTTCATCCTATTCCTCTTCGTTTATAGTTCATAAAGAAGAATACGAAAGTAGTTTTCTCTGTTTGTTTCTAAGGTCACTGTCACACCTTAGTGGGATAGGGTCATTCTGAATAGACACTTTTCCCGTTAACAAATTGGCGACTCCGCTGGGGATCGTGTCTAATTAGTTTGTTTGTGTTTCTCTTGTTGTTTGTTTCATAAACTTAGAAGTAGCAATCGAACTGCATTTGCCATTAACAAATGCAAAGTAGGCATCTGCTACTTCAATCCATTCATTGGATCTATTTATGATTTGAACAACTGATTCACAAATGATCTGATTGCCCTTTGTGATAGCTCTTAGACCTCCTTTAAATCTACCCTCTGATTGTGCATTACTAATCGCTTTTACTCGGCCAAAAACCATAGATTAAACTGCAAATCGTGACCCAGAACCCCGATAGAATTCTCGTTTCTGCGCCAGCACAGGCTCTGTGAAGAGGTTCTGCATTTCAACGCACTTCCCGAGAGGGCTACCTGTGCTGAAATGCAGTTTCTCTGTGTAACAGGTGCGCTGATCAGCCTAGCCCTGTGCAGCTGAGGTTCTTTGCTTCATTTTTTCAGTTTTGTCTCTGATTTTTGCAGCGTGTGATCAGTATATGTGTCTGTTTAAAAACTCCTTTTCTTTGCCTTAATTCTGCCTCCTTTGTACAAAAAAAACTGTAGATGTTTTTGTGTGTTTGTTACATCATTTACAATTTTCCATTGCAAAAGTAGAATAGTCATACTGTCGTCCTTTGATCTATCGTAACTGTCGATTTTGGTCTTAGGAGAAAGTTTATTTGCTGTTGACAGTCGATTATGCTATTACTTTTGCCTTTGGTTTGAATTTGTGACTTTCCAGTGTCGAAACGAGTATTTATTTCAAAATCATAAAGTGTCGTAATCATCTCTACCTTTTGATTTCGAAAAGAAGCTTGTTTGTGTTTGTCACTTAAAAGCAAATTCAGATTTGTACATCAACTTTCTTTTTAGGCATCAATATTAAGAAAGTGAAAAACAAATACATGCACATGTGCATTTGCATATTGACAGTCTGTTTGGCTTGATTTAGGAAAGTGCATTTACAGTGTGCTCTTTGCTCTTTGTGAAAAGATTGTGTCTTTCTTTTCCCTTGTAGCTAGGATTTTCATTGCTGAAAAGAGATAAAAGTTTGCTTATCATCTTTAGATTGCATTTTAGGAATTACATCTACATCTCATGGTGAACCCAAAAGGCAAACTTCATAAGAAAGATCAACTTAAAATAAATTGAATGAATCTAACAACGCTTTAGAACTTAACGCACAACATTTAGAGGTCTAGGCTAGAGACGTATTCTGGCGTCGTAAAGCCTGGTAACTGTTGTCCTCACTGATGGTTAGGTGATTCCTCCACTTTGAGACAATAAGTGCCAGTACGGACTTGTGCTCCCACGTACCGTCGAGTATATATTGGGAGACCCCTATAGGCTTAAAACCTTTTATCCATAGGAAGCCGTGTCGGCCGCCCTACTGATCGCAATGCACCGAACACAGCATTCGAGAAGATTGACTGCCATACTGTAAAAGGTATTCTGCAGTTTTGCGATTGGTTTGGTACTCCCTCTACCTAGATCTCCAGAGTAGTCCCTTTCGTTCCTTTTCAGACTCCTTAATGGAAAAGGTCCATCTGAGCACTTGTCACTTCAGGCTCATTAAAAATCGAAGGAGACTAGAGTCATCTTTCGTTTTTTCTCGACTCTTAAAAATTGAAAAAACAAGTTGTGTCAAAGCGTCTAAAAATTTATTTTAAACGGAATATTCATTACCCTTTTCCTACGTTGATCTTAGGTTGAGAAAATGGAGTCTACCAACCAAGGAATTCCCCTTGGTGGAAATCCTAGTCCCTTATCCTCTTGGGGAGATGTTGGTGTACCCCATATGGCCACATTGTTGCTTCCAGGACTGAAAATTGGCTTGCCGGTATGGCTCTTCTCAACCAATGTTGTTCAGAACACCACTATTCCTGAACAATCGAATCAGCAATTAGACGAGTCCAAAGTTGCCCACCAACCTTCTACTTCCTCTAATTCTTCTTCTCCTCCTTCCTCTTCACTTGATGGGGCTGGAAAAGCCAAAAGTCAAGTTCCTAAGGAGAAGAAGGAAAAGAAGAAGAAAGAGAAGAAGAAGAAGGAGCCATAAGTGAATGGGGGAAAACGAGTATCGTCTAATGAAAATCCACACACTGCACCGACCAGGCCTAAATCGCCATGTGTCATTTGCAAAGGAGACCACTTTCACAGAGATTGTCCTTGCATCCCTCGGATACTAAGGGACTGGTCTCCTCGTTTGCACAATTCGGTGTCATCAACCTCTGGTGATCATGTTGAAAGCACACTGTCAACTAGCGAAAGTGAAGCCCCAGGACAAAAAGGGAAAGCTAGATTTCCTTGTAAACTGTGCGAAGGCAATCATGCCATCCACCATTGTCCCTTCTTAGACGAAGCTAAAAGAGTTTTGGATGATCGTCCGGTTTCACCGTTACGACTTCCTCCTGGATATAAAAAACTCTTGCCGAGTCCGTCGCTAGTTGAGAATCTAGCTGGCCCGCTCAAGTGGTCGGCTGAAGTGCCTATCATTGAAGATAAACCATCTGAATCCATACCAGATGAAAGTCAAAAGGTTGAGGCGGCAGTTGACCCGGTCTTGCCTTCATAGGTTTTATCTTCGGATGATACAGTCACTGAAGAGAACAAGGATGACACCGTCCAAATTCTCTTCATCAACACAGACTCCGACGAACATGGGGGCAATCTACCCATTCCTTTACCGCAGGAAGGAAGTTCGTCAGAGCCATACCCGACCGTCTACTCGGTCCCACCTCCAAGCAACCTAGTTGTCTCCTTCGACTGGAATCAACTAGGCAGACCTCGTTTACCAGCAAGCATACCATTCCGAATTATCGTTCAAATATATAGAATGGTCATGGCTGCTACCATCATAGATGAGGGGGCTTCTGTGAGTATCCTTTCCTCTATTTCTTGGAAAGCGCTTGGTTCGCCATCGCTGTTGCCTGAGATGAGAAATCTGACAGGCTTTGGTAAAGGAACCAGTCGACCTTTAGGGATCCTTCCCGATGTGCCCATAACATTGAGAAGGAAGACAGTTCACATGAACGTAATGGTAGTTCAAGGACCCTTGGATTATAATCTACTCCTTGGACGAGACTATATTTATTGCATGGGAGCCATCGTCTCCTCACTCTTTAGAGTAATGTGTTTTCCGCACGAAGGAAGAGTGGTCAAGCTTGTGGACCAGCTTTCATTTCCCGAATCACGCATAGCAAATAGTCATATACCATCCCTAAATGGTCTCTTGACGCAAGAAATGTCTCAATCCCCAGTCCGTCCTCCCGATGAGTGTGAGTAATTCGGAGGGATATGAATGAAACCCAGGGGGCATGCATCTTGGTCTGCTTCGGCAGGAAAACTTCATGTATAAGGTAGGTTTCCGCGGGAGAATATGACTAGTCTGTACCCTGTCCATAGGTGGAAGAGGGGTTATTCGAGAATAAGATTCTCTTGTCAAAGTTATGTGAGTGGCGGACGTCGTTGCTAACCTTTGTTTATCTCGGTAGACATCGCCGAAGAAGTGTTTTGTTTGCACCGCGAATAGAACAATCTTTGGGTAACCTGTAAGAGGTAGGCCTTTCCCGATAGAACAAATGTTTTGTCTGCAAATTGAGGGGTAACCTTGAAACCATATTTTATACCTAGGGGCATGAAAACCTTTTGGAGTGCAAGCGAAGGGCGGCTATTTATTTTTTTAAAATTTTAGGACCTCTAACCCTTTAAACTCGTAGGATTAGTCGTCACCTAACTTGCATAAAGAAAGGATGTGGGGCAAAAATCTAAAAATTGCCATTTTTATATGAGACTTTCTTATCATATGACTGGATTAATCGAGCAGTTTTAGCACATAGTTCAAGCTCGTTAAAAAATAAACATAAGACATGAGCAAATGTTTCCACCCGCGTTTAAGCTCGTTAAAAAATGAACTATTCCCCGGTAAATAACCACCATGAATGTAACATTTCAGCCATTAAAGCCTTGGTCGTGTTTGCACCGTCACCTCCACTTTTCCATTGGCCGATCATTCACCTCCATTTGATTGTTTACCCATTTTGAGGAACAACTGCGAAGAGTGATTTCACTAGCCATCCTTGTGACACTGCCGTGATTGGAAAATTCCAAACCTTACCTGGAATCAGCTGCTACCCATTTTATCACTCGTTCCCCAAAAGACGAGTCTTCTTTAAGCTCTTTTCAACTGACTCGTAAAATATGAAAAGATTGCCGAGTTTTGGCCTTCCAGCTCGTTAAATCGACAGGAAGTGCTATCCCTCCTCTAGATTTTAATCTTTTTGGACCTGAGGGATTATTGCACAAGAAGATCGAGCGCTTGTTTTGTTCGGCTCGTTAAAACTATCGAAAATTCATCCCTTCTGTATTGTTTTATACTTTTTCGGACTTAAGGGATTAGATGACGAAAAAAGAATTTTGGAGTTAACTTTACGTACCTTTTCAGACTCTCTAAAAATGAAAAGGACCGAGTTATCTTTGTCGTTAGACTCGTTAAAAAGATTAATAGCGACAAACTTGTCTTTAGACGAGAACGAGTTTCACTATCGCTAGGCTCGTTAAAGCATAGCGATGGGTTTGCTCGAAGGGAAAATTATAGAACAAGCATATGTTATCCTCCTCAAGCTTGACAAAAATAAAGAGGTACTGGTCAGCAATGACTGGGGAAAAATTGGGAAGGAAACTCAAAGAATATTTATTGGCAGCGAGTCACTCTTGAACATGACACTTCCATTCCGTGCCTGAGTCGGGTTGGGTTGTTTCATTCACCGGTCACATCACCATGGTCACGCCATACCATCCACATTTGGGGTAAATGCTACCAGTCCATCACATAAGTGTCGCCGACATGTTCAAGAGAAGTCATCCAGAGAAGTCACTTGTGTCCCATCCACTACCATACATTATACTTCATTCTTTCATGACCGCCATCCTGAACCATATATCATCAGATTGTTTTCATCTCCATCAAAATCATTTGCTCTGTTCCATGTCATTGATGTGGGATTCATTAAGGCCCTCCTTTGATGGATCACTTCTTGTCGACATCAGCTCATTATCCAAGAAGTTGATCTAGGAACACCCCCTTCAGTACTTTGAAGCTTGCATGCCTCAATGGCAAGTTTCTCACTTCCGGCGACAGGTATACATCAATGACCTTCGACCGAAGGATTTTGCGTGGTGTTCGATGCCAAGTCCTTTATTCACACCACGTGAATTGTACTGCATTACCTTGAGGGTCATCATCATTATCGGTGATTCCTCTCGCGCTTGTTAACAGTTTACATCATTGACTGGTAATCAAGCGATGTCTTTCCATGTTCGACTTCAAAACATTTCTCAGATGGATCGACTTGTACTTCGAGTGAAGATCGGACGAGATTGAAGACCTCAGATCTAGTTTCATCCATCTGGGCTACGATATATATTCAGGAGAATAAAGACATTGAAATGTACAGCATTGCAGCACAGATAATCATCCTACCAAAAGGATGATGACTCTATTAGAATCGTCAGTCTACCATCAGACGATTGTCTGACCTATGTACATGACAATGAATTTATAAAGCTGAGCATGGGAATGCCCGCCTCAGCTAGATCATGAAAAAAGTATGAAGATAATGTATTGTAGTGTATCTTATTACAGGTCTCCTCCCAGCATTGAAAGAACTTCGGATCCTCCTAATAAAGCATTTCACCCGATAAACGGCCTCATACTTTAGGGGGCAACTGTTATAGACATTTTTGTGCCTTACAGCTGTAAGCATGAAATGTCCATAAACCAAGGGATCCTAAGTCCCTAAAAGTGTTGTTCCGACCCCTAAAGGAACAAGGTCAACAAATTACAGCTTCTCCCAGAAGTTCTCCACCAGAAACTACTCAGAATCAGTCAAATCAAGATCATTTCAGCTGCTCCACTAGCTAGCTGCATTGCATAGCACCCAAGTACACTAGCTAGGTGCATTGCAATGCACCGAAATGCACTACCAGGGTGTGTTGAGCGGGAAATGACAAATGGCAGTGGCATTCCGCAAGGTGGAAAGACAATGGAAGCTTCCAGAATCTTTTCCAATGACACTTGCCTCACTGAGCTCGAGCAAGGATGAGTAAGAGGCTCTCAGTCTCCAAGTGGATGCAAGAACTGACAAAGAGAAGCCACTAGTCAAATCATAAGCTGACTCATATTCCTTGCATACATCTATATATGGATCCCTCATCCTAGAGATCCAGAGGCTGGAATTTTGTACATTGTAGAGAATTGCTGTTGGTTTTGAGATAGATATCAAAGTATTGGATGATTTATGCTTTGTTGGGGGTGAAAAGGGGATTCTTTGCTGGGAGGTTGATGATGGATCAGGAATCATCGGTTGTAACTCCTCCTGGATCTTCTTGCTATATCAATAAAACTATTTGAGTTTCTCCTACATGCTTGTGTATCATTGATGTTTGTTACATTTGTATGTTTAGCTTAAATCTGATCCTAAGCTATTTATGAAAATAAATCCATGTCTTTGTGTAGTTTCCTTCTTCTGTGATCTTACAGGAACTTGGTGAAGCTGGGCAAGTAAGGGAGCAGGTAGCTGGAAGCTGTCAAAGAGGAGAGAGATTGGATCAAAGGACTAGCGCAAGACACAGGTTGGTTCATCCTATTCCTCTTCGTTTATAGTTCATAAAGAAGAATACGAAAGTAGTTTTCTCTGTTTGTTTCTAAGGTCACTGTCACACCTTAGTGGGATAGGGTCATTCTGAATAGACACTTTTCCCGTTAACACATGGAATGTTGTAATATAAAATATGATCTCTTTTGTTTCTTTGTGGACTTTAGAAAATACTTTGACATTGTTCCTCAAGATAATCTTTGGGAAAGACTTGATGAGATAGGGATTCCTTTTGAGTTGTAGATTGTTGTGATTCACCTCTACGCTATTGTCAAGCTTAAAATGAATGAAGGGTGGTCTAAAGATATTAAATGCAATATCAGGGTGAAGACAGGGAGTCCCCTTTCCCCTACCCTTATTGGTATTTACATCAATAATCTAGATGAGTGTTTGGAAATTGCAGGGTGCAAGGGGACTGAACTTGCTGGTATTATCATTACCCTTCTCCTCTATGTCGATGATATTGTTCTTCTTGCTAGAAGGCATGAGGAGCTAGACAAGCAACTTAAAACTCTTCATGACTATTTCTTGAAGATAGGTATGACGATTAATACCAACAAGACTAAAATCATGAAAATTAAATCCAAAAAGATCACCCATGTAAATTTCTTGTATGATAACAATTGTTTGGAACAGGTCTCTTCTTATAAATATTTGGGTATTGACATTCCTTATTAGCTCAACTAGAATTACAACATTGAGAAAAGGATTATTAGAGGCTGGAAATCTTATTATGAGATTCAAAACAATTGTAAGGCTGTCGATCTTCATATTTGGAGTAAAAACAGGTTCGTCTTTGAGATCCTTGTCACCCCTATTGTCCTATACGGTTATGAAGTGTGGGGTTGCAATATATCCAAAGAGTCATGGAGAAATATTGAGATGATTCAAAAGAAATCCATATTCTATAATCTTAAGATCAAAGGAAATACCCCCTATCCTATCCTCCCGATTGAAGTTGGTCTCTCCCCTATTGAAAGCAGGGCTATGTGTAAGTATCTAATGTATAAGAAGAATATTTACAACATGGAATCCAAGAGACTTCCTAAAATTGCTTCTAACTTTAGTCAAAACCCCCACCTTCGCCTCAAGCGTGGGTGGCATAAGGATGCCCATTCATGGCTCAACCACTGAGGGATAAATGAGGAAGATAATCCTGGGAATCAAGGATAATGTGAAAGATACTATCACCTTGAACTTTAAGGATAAGATATGGGATGATAAGACACTGGAGGGTGAAAGGAAGCTAAGATATTATAAGGATGTGATCAACCCCACCCTTGAGAACCAAAATTCTAGTTTGACCAACTCGAAGAAAAAGATGAGTATCGCTAAGATTAGAACTAATTCTCATGAACTTCGAAGTGAAGCCAGGAAGTGATCGACTCCCAAGGCTCCCTTGGATGATGGAATTTTTGGTCTTTGCGATACTAGGAGGGTAGACGATGAAAACCATTTTCTTTTAGATCGTCTGATCCTTACTCTCATCTGCTCTCATTTCCCTAACATTTGTCACACATCCAATCTTCTTGACTTGTTAAGTCAGCCCAACTATAATGATCTTGGTGCTTCTTTCCCTTCTTTTTGAGCATAGAAATAATATTCTAAAAAATTACAATTAGATTCTTTTACGTCGCAAGGTCTGATAGAGTGCATTGTTCTTCCTTCACATTAATAATAATCATCATATGCACCATTTTCTCCTTTTTCTTAGATATAATAACGTTTTAATTTTTCTTTAAATTTTTTATAAATTAAAAATAATAATAAACTTTTATCACATATTTATATCTAATCTTAATAAAATAATATTTAAAGAAAAAACACTTGTAATAAGATATATTTTAATATTAAAATAAATAAATGAATGAATCTTTTAATACTAATCTTTATGGAATATTCATTTCAAAAAATAAAATTTTAATACCAACCGTACATGAAATCAATGAGAAATATATATTAGACATTAAAAAATATATACAAGAAAACAAAAAGGTGCATTTTCTTTTAAAATATATTTTTCTTGAAATAAATTTTTTTATTTTAAAAAGTTTATAAACTCAAATAAATCATACTTGATGTGAAACATTAAAAAACACTATATTTTCTCAAACAATCTACAACTCTTCAACGTTGCAAATATAACAATGCTTAACATACACATAACCACTATAGTACATTTAAGAATATCATTTAATACATCCGCTCTCTGTTGAGATTTTCTGTTTTGAATAAAATAGGCAAAAACACAGTAGATGACAACAATAGGAATCAGTTCCTAGATTAGCTCCAGTTTGTTGGGAGGGAGTTAATGCATCCTAAATTTGAGTTGAGAGGATTTATGAGGCAGTTAGATTCTCTTTGCTATATAACAGGTATCCATACGGATTGTTTGGTATGAGGGTGTGAGAGTTTGTGAGAATTTAATTTTGTAATCTCCTGTTTGATTAATAAGAATTGTCGATGCCTATGATTGGTGGACGTAGCCCAAATTGGTTGGGTGAACCACGTTAAAAGTTGTGTCTCATGTGCTTGAATTATTTGTTGTATATATGTTTTATGAATTGCTGTGCCTCTGATCTCCAACAAGTGGTATCAGAGCAGTTGGAGGCGTGGCGCAGCTGGAGCGCGTGCTGGAGGTGGAGCGCAAAGGCGTGTTGGACTGCGTGCCTGGAGGTGCTGCGCAGAGGGAACTCGGTCCCAAGTGTGCTGCCTGGTGTGCTGCGGAGTATGTCCAACCTGCGTAGAGGGCGTTATTCAAACCTGCGCGTGGAGTTTGCACTGTTGTTCAAACTGCGTGGATGTAATTATAGTTTGCGAGTGAGGAGATCAGCTCCAGTGACACAACGTGGATCTGTGTATGACTGCGCATAGGGATTGTGCGATGCTGAATAGATCTTGTGCGTGAACAAAATAAGCATATGAACGATTGTTGATTGATGCTGGTGGAATGCGTGGTTGCTTTGATAACTTGCATTGCGTGGAGGTGGAGCGCATACGGTGGTGCTGGCAGTGCTTGTGCATTGGATCAGGCAGTCGTGCGGTCGTTTTACAGTGCGATGGTGCCGTGGACCAACTGCTGGTGCGTGGAGTAGCTCACCGGTAACGTAAAATTGTTGTTTTGCGTATTAATGCTGTGGTACGTGTTAATGCATAGAATTGTTGTTATTGTTTAAAAAAAAAAAAACTTGCGTTGAATTCCTGAGTGGACCTACGTTGGTGCTTTTGGTGCGCATGGTTGCTGCGTTGAGAGTCATTCTCATTTTATTCTGGTTTGCGATGTGCCAACGGTTCAAAATATTCATGTTTTTTAAAATCTGATAAAACGTGGACAAAGATTCATGTTTTTTTAAGATTTGATAAAACGTGGACAGAGATTCATGTTTTTTTAAAATCTGATAAAACGTGGACAAAGATTCATGGTTTTCAAAATCGGATAAAACGTTGCTTCTTTTTTTGATAAACTACGTGCTTGTGTGGAATTTTATGCTGCAAGGATCAGGAATGTAGACAAGCCTGTTATGAAAGGCCTTTCTCAACAATTTGTTTTTTTGTTTAAAGCAAAGGCATATAAGTGCATATGGCAGAAATTTTTCTGTGAAGTACAAAGGGCAGATATTTTTTTTTTTAAGGCAAAGGCAGAAAGGCATAGGCAGTTTGTTTTGTTAATTGCTGGTATTTAAACATTGGTTTTTTGGAGATTATTGTGTTGTTTTTTGATACAAGATGGCGAAAACTCAAAGTGCCCAGTTTGAAATTGAGAAGTTTAATGGCAAGAATAATTTCGAGATCTGGAAGGTGAAAATGTATGATTTGCTTGTCCAACATGGTGTTGCAAAGGCATTGTTGGGCAAATCCAAACAGCCTTACAACATCACAGATAATGAGTGGGCCGAGATGGATGAAAGAGCGATAAGTGCTATTCGACTGTGTCTAGCTGATGATGTCCTGTTTAATATCATGTCGGAGACAAAAGCTGCTGGTTTGTGGATGAAACTGGAGAAACTGTACATGACCAAATCCTTAACCAATAGGATTCTCTTGAAGCGACAGTTGTACAGTTTGCGAATGAAGGAAGGTACATCGATTGCTGATCATTTAAATGCTTTTAATACTCCTCTTGTGCAATTACAAAGTATAGAGGTAACTATTCAATCCGAGGATAAAGCTATTACTTTATTGTGCTCGTTGCCCAAATCATGGGATCATTTTGTTACTTCTATAAGTCTTAGTTCATCAGAAACTATTGAGTTTGATGATGTAGTTGCATCCTTATTATCGGAAGAAACAAGGAGAAGGTCGCATTCTGAAACCTCTACATCAAAAGCTATGATGGTTAGAGGTCGTTCGAAAGAAAGACACTCCAGGAGGCCGAGCGACTCACGTTCAAAGTCGAAAGGGAAGAAGAGTAAGCTAAAGTGTTGGTTTTGTGGAAAATCAGGGCATTTAAAGAAGGACTGCTGGAAGCGACAACAGCAAACTTCTAAAGCAGATTCTTCAACAGAGAAGAAGGACGCGAATACGACAGATACAGGTTCGACATCTGGTTTAGGTATGAGTGATGAAGTATTATCAGTTAATGTGTCAAATCATGGTCAACATTGGTTGTTAGATTCCGGTGCATCAAACCACATGTGTATCCATAAAGAATGGTTTAAGACATATAAATCAATTGATGATGGTGTTGTGTACATGGGTAATGATGTAACATGTAATATTGTGGGAATTGGGAGTATACAACTGCAAATGTTTGATGGGACAACAAAAATATTAAATGATGTGAGGCACGTACCAGATTTAAGAAAAAATTTGATTTCATTAGGAGCACTTGATTCAAATGGATATAAAACTGTAATTCAAGGTGGAGTAATGAAAATTTACAAAGGTATTTTACTAGTTATGAAAGCTAAGAAGGTAGGAAATCTATTTCTGTTAGAAGGAAGTACAGGGTCAGATTATGTGTCTACGGTTTCTGAGCATGACAATAGTTCCATTCACTTATGGCATCAAAGATTGGGGCATATGAGTGAAAGAGGGTTAAAAATTTTTGCTGATCGTAAGTTACTTCCAAATCTAAAGTTTGGAAAGTTAGATTTCTGTAAGCATTGTTTGTTTGGAAAACAAAGTAAACAAAAGTTTAAAACAGGCAAACATACTAGTAAAGGCATACTTGATTATATCCATTCAGATGTGTGGGGTCCAGCTCCTACAACTTCATATGGTGGTTCGTCTTATTTTGTATCATTCATTGATGACTTTTCTAGGAAAGTGTGGGTCTACATGTTGAAAAGGAAGTCTGATGTTTTTTCAGTTTTCAAGCAGTTTAGAGCATTGGTAGAAAACAACACTGGTAGAACAATAAAATGTTTAAGAACTGACAATGGTGGTGAGTTTACTTCCAAGGAGTTTGACAGCTATTGCAAGGATGCAGGGATCGAGAGACATAAGACCACGATTTATACACCTCAGCAGAATGGAGTTGCTGAACGCATGAACATGACTCTTCTAGAGAGAGCAAGGAGTATGCTGAGTAACGCTGGGTTGCAAAAGGAGTTGTGGACGGAAGCAGTGGAAACAACTTGTTATGTGATAAACCGATCTCCATCAATGGCGATAGGCTGCAAGATTCCACAAGAGGTATGGAAAGGACACCCTTGTGACTATTCTAAACTTAGAGTGTTTGGTTGTGATGCATATGCTCTAGTGCCTAAACATCAGCGAACTAAATTAGATCCAAAGTCGAAAAGGTATATCTTTGTTGGGTATGGTGTTGGAACAAAGGGATATAGATTGTGGGATCCTACTACCCGCAAAATGATCATCAACAGAGATGTAAAGTTTAATGAATCCTCTCTTGTACAGTTAGATGTAGATAGTAGATTGAAACAGGATGATGTATCTGAGTTTCAGCACATTCAGTTTGATAGCATTTCTAATGATAGTCATGATGACCATAGTTCAGATACTAGTCATGAACAGCTTTCAGAATCAGAACATGAACATGGTTCAGGTTTAGATCATGAACAAGTCTCAGATACTGATCGGCAAGAAGTTCCTACAGATGGTAGTCAGCTAATCGAGGAAGCGCCAGAAACATCCTTAAGGAGGTCGACAAGAATCAAACGGCCACCGATAAGGTATGATGATTATGTTACTTCAGTTGCATTTACTGCTAATGACGATGAACCTCTGTGCTATCAGGAAGCAATAGAAGGTTCCAAAAGTGATAAGTGGAAAGCAGCCATGAAGGACGAAATGATGGCCTTGGGTAAGAATGGCACATGGGATCTGGTTAAGCTTCCGAAAGGCAGGAAAACTGTGGGGTGTAAATGGGTTTTCAAGCTGAAACAGGGTGTGAATGATACGGAAGACAGGTACAAAGCGGGGCTGGTTGCAAAAGGGTTTTCTCAGAAAGCTGGTATTGACTTTCATGAGATTTTTTCACCAGTGGTTAAAATTGTTTCAATTAGAATTGTGTTAGCATTAGTGGCTTTGCTTGATTTAGAGTTGCAGCAATTAGATGTTAAGACTGCATTTCTACATGGTGACTTAGATGAGGAAATTTATATGGAACAACCAGAAGGGTTTGTTCAGCATCGCAATGAGAAATTTTTCTGCAGGCTCAAGAAGTCATTATATGGCCTGAAGCAGTCGCCTCGGCAGTGGTATAAGAAGTTTGATTCTTTCATGTTGAGTCAGAAATATGTTAGAAGTGAATATGATCATTGTGTTTATTTTAAATAGTTAAATAATGGCATATTCATTATCTTAGTATTGTATGTTGACGATATGCTTTTAGCAAGCAAAAACATAGAAGAAATCAACAGGTTGAAGGCTGAGATGGCAAGGACGTTTGATATGAAAGATCTAGGAGAAGCAAGACAGATTTTGGGCATGGAGATTTTCAGAGACAGAAGCAATGGTAAGCTATGGCTATCACAACAAAAGTATATTGAGAAAATACTTTTGAGATTTGGTATGAATAACGTGAAGCCTATGTCAGTCCCTCTCGCTTCCCATTTCAAGCTTTCTTCGAGTTTATGTCCTAATTCAGATGAAGAAATGGATTATATGTCTCGAATTCCATATGCTAATGTAGTAGGGTGTTTAATGTATGTGATGGTGTGTACCGTGTACGCGACCAGATATTTCACATGCAGTTGGGGTTGTCAGCAGGTACATGGAAAATCCGGGTAAAGAACACTGGTCAGCAGTGAAATGGGTGCTTCGGTATCTGAGAGGCACAAGTAGTTATTGTATCACTTACAATAAGAGTAGTGAATTTGTTTGCAGAAATGTTGATTCCGATTTTGCAGGTGATTTGGATAAGAGAAGGTCAACATCAGGGTATGTCTTTACTCTTGTAGGTGGAGCTATTAGCTGGATTTCAAAGCTACAGAACATTGTCGCTTTATCCACTACTGAAGCAGAATATATTGCTGCTTCTCATGCTTGCAAAGAAGCGATTTGGTTAAAAGGGTTTGTTTGGTGAATTTGGTAGGTTGCAGGACAGAATCAAGTTATTTTGTGACAGTCAAAGTGCAATACATTTGGCTAAGAATCCGGCCTATCATAGTAAATCAAAGCATATACCGATCAAGTACCATTTTTTAAGACAGGTTATCACTGAAAGGGGAGTCTCTCTTGAAAAGGTGCATACAAAGGAGAATTGTGCAGAAATGTTCACGAAACCAGTTCTTTTAGAGAAGCTACGTTGGTGTTTGGCTTCTCTTGTCTTGCAGAAAAGATAAAATAATAATAACATGGCATCAGGCTAATTGTTGTCAAGGTGGAGATTGTTGAGATTTTCTGTTTTGAATAAAATAGGCAAAATCTCAGTAGATGACAACAATAGGAATCAGTTGCTAGATTAGCTCCAGTTTGTTGGGAGGGAGTTAATGCATATTAAATTTGAGTTGAGAGGATTTATGAGGCAGTTAGATTCTCTTTGCTATATAACAGGTATCCATACGGATTGTTTGGTATGAGGGTGTGAGAGTTTGTGAGAATTTAAGTTTGATTAATAAGAATTGCCGATGCCTAGGGTGAACCACATTAAAAGCTGAGTCTCCTGTGCTTGAATTATTTGTTGTGTATATGTTTTATGAATTGCTGTGCCTCTGATCTCCAACACTCTCAAACTATACAAACTATACTGTTCATTTTTTTAATAAATTTATTTTAAATTTTAAATTAATTAAAAAATATATTTCAACACATCAAAATATAAAAATATAAAATATAAAATTAAAATAATAATAAAAGTTCACCTGTGCTATTTTCAAAATGCACGGCTTCGTCGGGCATACATTCTAAGAAGGACTTGTTTGTTGTTTTTTTTTTTCCAGTAATGAAAATCTAATTGAACGAGTTTCGTGTTATTGTTTTTTTAATGAAATGAGATTTGCAAGACTTTGTGTAATTTAGAAAAGTTAATATGATTTGACTAGTATTAATTTCAAGCCATTAACATAAAAAATTTAAAATTATAACCCATAATATTATAAATAAGTAATAAATAAAAAATTAATCTTTAAAATTACATTTTATAAAATTGAAAATTATTTACTTTATTTCACCAAAATAATAAATCATCTACCTGTTACCAAATTAATAATCCCTGTTTAGCAAACGTAATAATGAACTTTTACCCTTTAGTGACTGCAGTAATTATAGATACGGAACCGCCTTTACGATATTTCATTTAAAAAATTCTATGCTACACAATTAGTTATAAAGTAATATCTATAAGAAAACTATGTGCATGATTGATATTTTTAAAGTGGTATGAACGTCCTGCAATGTAGGTTTTTGGTTTCCTTTCCTTTTAGAATTTTATAGATAATTTATTTTGATCGATATGTTGTATTGGAAAAGGGAAACCACTCCACTTTTTATGATACAAGTTTGATTTTAACCCATTTAAAATACGCATCAAAGTGTTTCATTATTTATGTTTGACCCTTACCAACTTTAAATACTTTGAAAAATGATATATCTATTATTATGTTTACATTCCCTCAAGATATTTTAATGCCAAATTTATACTTTTGTAATTCAATAATGGTCTAATACTTATAAGTCAAATCGATTGGAAATGAAATGATGCCATGGTTTTTCTTACTTTAGGTAGGTGATCGGGTGAGTTGTGCACAACAAAGAATTTTTCTGGATGGAGTTCAGTTGTTAGGGTGTCTCCTCACTAGAAAAAATCCAAAGTCCAGAAATATCTTTTGGTGGTTGGATGACAAGTACATAATCGTGCACTTGAGATCACATATATAATATCCGTGAATTACAATATTAAAAATCCCTTCAACCAAAAGCCAAAATTTATTAAATGCAAAGGTATACTAAGTTTTTAATACATTAGAAGAATAAGTTAAAAACAATATTATTTTAATGGTTAATAAATATTGGAAAGATAAAATTGAGTAAATTATATATATATATATATATATATATCTATATATATATATATATATATATATATATATATATTATTATATTATATTATATTATATTATATTATGTAATTTTACAGTTATAGATAGCTTATATATTAGAATGTAATATGAATTCTTTGTTTATAACATAAAGAATTTCTATTTTTGTAATGATTTGGTTTTCAAAGTTTATCAAAGTGTACATATTATATTTTATTTTTAATTTGAATAAAAGAAAAAAAATAAATGAGAGTTGTCATTTAAAGAAAAATAATTTAACACTTAAATCTTTACGTAGAGAGAGTCTCATACATTAATTTTGTGTGACTTGAACCTGACTTTAAAAATAAATTATTGTGATTATTATTATAAAAGGTATATTATAAACAATCTTAAAAATGAAATATTTTCCAATACATAAATTATGAGTATAAAAAGGTTAGTAATTACAAAAAAAACTCATTATTCTAGGGTAAATTATCTCTCTATTATTGCTTTGTGAAAAGAAAAACTAAATATTTTAAAGATAGGAACTAATTATTATGACTTTAGTATTAAGACAAGTGTTGCATGGGCTCCTAGTCTTTAGGATAGAGGTTAGAAAATACATAATAAATAGTCAAACTTGATATTACTAAGTAACCAGTGTTCTTTGTCAAAAGTAGTAAGAAAAACATTATCTACTCATAAAATCTGTCCAGGAGAACTCAATCATGTTTCTTAAAAGAAATAAGAAATTGACATCTTATGAAGCACAATTTGGTATTCTAGTTAATAATGTTATATTTATATTATATGATTGCTAATAGTTAATAATGTTATATTTATATTATAAGAATTAGATAGGTTGAATTGGGAATATGGATTACTAAATTGAAATTTAATTACCAATAATTATTAGGTGAATAGTAAAGATTATTCCCCATGTAATATTTTTAGTAGCATTTAGGATAGAGAATTGATATTTATTACAAAGGTAATTATTTCGTTTTTTCCAATTTAATGAAAAAAATGTCATATCCATAAGTGCCACCTAATTCTTATTTTTTATTGGTTATTATTTTTTTATTGTGTTCTTCTTGTTACATGATTTTGTAAATGTATATACATTTATCTCATATATTAATTTGTTTCATAATTTAAAATATTAATAATAATTTAAAATAAGTTTAAAATGTACTTAATTTTTATGATTTTTTTTAATCTTGAAACTGTGAAATGTAGGGATAAGTGTTTTTATTAATGCGTCGTTCATCCCATTTACCAAAATTTAAGTGATAGGGATGTGGTAATATCTATAATGTTGTGAATTTTTTTTTACAATATTAGTTTTAGGTAAGAAAGACAGTATAATTATTTTTAATTTTTTTATTGTAATTTTATTAAACTTTGCAATAAAACTTCAGTTCTCTATGCCAATAATCTCTCTCTCTCTCTCTCTCTCTCTCTCTCTCTATATATATATATATATATATCAAAACCATACACTTGAACATAATCGCACATAGTGAAACACATTAGTAAATGTGGTTGACTAATTTTGTAAAGTTGCAATGTGACGTTGGATAAATTGAAATGTAATATAGCATTGAAACAATGACTGACAAATTACAAAAAAAAGTGATCATAGTAAAAAAAATTAGAAATGAGTATGAAGGTTTACTTTGTTTGACTTTATTGACTAATGTGGTTGGCTATGTTTCACTATTAATATTAATCAATCATATCCATAGCAAATTATGTTTTCACTGAAGTTAGAGAATGTTGGTTGTCAAATATAATAAAAAAACATAGCTGAACATAGACAACCACATTAGTAAATGTGGTTGACTGATTTTGTAATTTCACAATGTGAGATTGGATAAATTGCAATGTAATGTAAGATTTTGACAGTGATTGTCACATTGCAACAATGTTTGTTCACAATGAGATGTTCGATAAATTTATGTACCATTCCACTGTCACAACATGTTTGATTATGAATTTTAATTATTAATATTAATAAGTGATTATCTTTGACCGAAGTTAAAGATTGTGACTATCGAGGTTGATTTTCTTTGTCTATGCCTATCAAACACGATTGAACATAACGTTGACATTATGGTACATATGTTGTCCTTGATGGAAACCCACTTATAGGTCAATTCAAAAATGATAAAGGGAAACTCAATATAACATTTCTATTCAAAGGTAATAGAGTAATGGTACAGAAGAACATGATGATGGGACAAAGGATCACTATTCAGAATCAAGAAAGTAAGGAAAGAGAATGGTTTAAGCTGTATACATTGTTTACCCTAGCCCAAGTCGCATATACATGCAGGTACACATAATAAAAGGAGAATATATGTATGCACGCAATTTCACAGAAGGAAAAGCACACATAGGATGGAAAATTAAGGTTAAAGAATACCAAGGGTCCATACCATGGTATTAGCCAACAATATTGAGCGCAATAATGGTTACTTTATCCCATCTAAGAATACCATAGATTCTAAGTGTGGTTTTCGTGCATGCTATTGACAAAGGCTCTAGTATTTAGGGAAGAGAAGATCAAAGGGCTAAGTGTGCAAGTGAAATGGTTTTTCATGAATACTTCTATTTGAAGTATATTTTATGTTGAAAGGGCTATGATTATGATATAGATTTGAAATATCTTTTGAACCCTTGGATACAATGTTGGATCAAAATCATGAGACCCAAGATGAATTATCATTGTATGATGTGATAATGGATAGGATAGATCTACATAGGTTTGGCACTTCCAAGTAGCATGTGCAAAGGAAGGGCTTATTGATCAGAAATGACTTATCTATCTGATCAATTTTGTTGTTTTACTGCTATTTTTCAATGATGTCTTCATTAGGTCTGAAAGTAAAATTGATTCTATAAGGAGATTGAGTCTGGATGGTTAATTGATTGAGTAAGAAGGGTGATCTTTTTTTCTATATGTTTAGAGCTATATAACATGAGAGTATATCTTCAGAATGTCTTTGGGTAGTACAGTTTTAGGTTCAAAAGTTTTATGATCCAGTATGTTTAGAGGTATACATAGGTTGGTTTACAGAAAGTAGCATATACACGCAGGTTGGCCTCATTGAATTAGCGTACACATTGTGATATATGATTTTTGAGGTTGTAGTTGATTCTGGTTGTTGATGCAGTGTTTAGGGTTCAACTTTGTGTTCTGGTCTGACTTTTGCTTCAGAGTTCATTGGGCTTCAGTGATTGGTTGATGCAGTTGTATTTGATGGTTGTGGTGATTGATTTTGAGCTTCAATGTTACTGATGGGTCCAATATGAAAATTTGATGAAACGTGGCCTACAAATAGTGTTGATGTGTACCAGGGGTATCTAGTCTGAAAATCTATGAAGGTGGTCCCTAGAGGAAGAGTGAAGGTGGTAGCCTTCTGTAGGTCAGTTCCTATGTACGGGTAAACATATCAACTAGTACAAGAGCTAGGGAGTTGGATCTCCCTTATAGTAGAAGTTGGAAAATGAGTGAAGGTTGTAGCCTTCAGCAGGTAGATGTCTGCGTACTGCAAAAGGTCTGCGCCAATAAAAAACTTGCAAACACTTTTTATAATAAGAAGATTGACGACCGAGATGACAACAACAGTGGTTTTTTTTCACATTGGGTTTCCACCTGAAAATTCCTATTGTTCATGTGTGTTCCTTATGTGTGTTGATTTATCCTGTTTTTACTGCATCTGTTTACTGCTTAGTAAATGCATCACACTCTGATTTAAGTTCAACAGACAATGAATTAGATATTTTATGAGTTTATTATATATACGTTGGTTCCATTCATTATAGTCACAAACATATGCTAATTGGACTATATAAAATAACGTATACAGTTTGAAAAGGAAAATTATTATTATGAATGTTTAAAATACCAGTTCACCCTGCTGTCCCCCTCTTTGTTATTTTCCCAACAATTGGTATCAGAGCAGGTCCTTTAGAAGAAGCTTGATCACTTGAAGGAAGATCTATCAAGATGAGAAATCACGAAGGAATGGGATCTATGAGACCCCCAATCTTCAACGAAAATAACTTAAGATATTGGAAGATAAAAACCAGAGCCTATCTTCAATCACTTGGAGATGATGTTTGGGAAATTGTGGAAGGAGGATACGAATATCCAGCAGCAGTCCCGATATATCCAGTAGAAAAGAAATCATATGAAACCAATGCCAAAGTTGTCAATGCATTATTGGGAAGTCTATGAAAATCAAAATTTGTCAAAGTCAGGAAGCTCAACACAACCAAAGCAATATGGGACAAAATTATTTAGAGCTACGAAGGAGATTCCCATGTAAAACATGCTAAGCTCCAAACTCTTAGAATTCAATATGAAACTCTCAAGATGCATATTGATGAAAGTATTTCTAGTTACTTTTTACGAGTAGATGAGATTGTATATTGTATGAAGAATCTGGGTGAAGAAATTAAGGAGGGTACTTTAGTAGAGAAAATTTTGAGATCCCTATCTTCTAAATTTGAGTCAAAAGTATCTGCCATTGAAGAGAAGTAGGATCTACAATATATTACTGTTGTTGAACTTCATGGAATTTTAACTGCCTTTGAAATGAGAAAAGGAAGTCCATCAGATATCAAAGAAGTTGCTTCCAAAGCCTTTACAAAGGGAAAAGAAAAAGAAGATATCAAGGAATCAGGATATATATCACAAGAACATGAGGCAAAATTTGTGAAGAAACTTCAATGGGGTTCCAAAAGATTTTGACGTAAGATTCCATTCAAATGTTTTTCTTGTGGTAGAGTTGGTCATTATGCTCCTAAATGTCCTCATAAAGATAATCATGACAAAGGAAAGGATTTTGCAAAAGGTAATAGGAAACAATTTGCTAATAAAAGAAGTTATTATACTCATGAAGATAGTGATGACCTCTCTAATAGCGATGAATCTGAACAAGATATTAAACTACTCATGGCCTATGAAAATGATAACTTTATGGATGCCTTAGACGAAGAAGATTTTCTTAAAGAAATCACTCAACTCAAAATCTTCTTGGAAGAAAAGAATATGGTCATAAACACTTTGACACATCAACTCATTGAAAGGGAAAAGCATAAAGAAAAATTAGAAGGTGAAGTAGTGGGTCTAAGAAAAGAACTTGAGAAGACAAAATCTCTGAATCATAGATTTGCTAAAGGATTAGAAACCTTAGATGAAATCATCAAGGTTCAGCGTTCTCCTCTTATAAAGAATGGTATTGGATACACTGGAGAAACATCCCAACCAGAAAAGTATTGAACCAAAACTAGAAGCTATCTTGATGTAGCAAAAACTAGCCAACAATGTGTCACTCCTCAAAAAAAGCCTAAAGGTACTCGCCAGGTAAATCATGCTCAGTTTACTCCAAGGGTGAACATCAATAGAAGCACAAAGCAAAAGGTGAACAATACCAAAATATTTTATGATCACATAAAATTCTTCTTTAATGGACAATGTTTTTTGATGCCATAACTTTGGTCATAAGGCTGCTCAATGTGTTTCTTGCAAAACTATCATGACTAGAGAAGCAAGAAAACAAAGGAGCATGTCTGGAATGAAGAAGAGATCTTATAATAACTTTTCTCCTCTTCAATATGAAATTGAATATTCATTTTGAAATAACTTTGGTCATGAAGAATCTGAATGTAGGAGGAAATTTTGGCCAACATATCAAAAGGAGCAAACATCATCAAACTCCAAGGTATGGAAAAAGAAGGAACTACAACCAGAAAGATGTGGCATAGATTTATTTGCAAAAGGACAAGAAAATAAATGGCACATTGATAACCAATCCTCAAAATGACAGGTGATAAAGATAAACTCATTTCATACAATTCTTTATAAAAGTAAAATAATGTCTCTTTCGGAAATGACACACTAGTTGTCATTAAGGGTACAGGTTCTGTTTATCTAAAAGACAAAGTTAAAGCTGGAAATGTTATGTATGTTGATGGTTTAAATAATAACTTATTGAGTGCTACTCAAATGTGTGATGAAGAAAATGAAGTTCTGTTTCGATCAAAAGAATGTGTGGTTCGTGAGCTTGACATAGGAACGACCATAATCCAAGGTACAAAAACTCCAAGAAATATATATATACTAAACGGAGGTCAAGAACAATGTCATCTAAGAAAAATAGAAGAGAACTAGTTATGGCACAGAACATTGGGGCATCTAATATTTTCTCAAATAAGAAAATCATGCACGACTCAAGGTTGTTCGCAATCTTCCAGATATCATCATCCCAGAGAATACCACTTGCAAACCATATCAATTCGGTAAGAAAACTTGAGTTCAATTCAATGTCAAAGAAGGATCATCAATTAAGCCTCTTGAACTCACTCATACTGATTTGTGTGGACCAACAAGGAAAAATTCACCTCGTGGAGAAGAATACTACATTTTATTCATTGATGATTTTTCTAGAATGTGCTAGATTGGTTTTCTAACACATAAATATGACGCATTTGAAAAGTTTGAAGTATTCGAAGCTTTAGTTGAAGATGAATTAGATCTGAAAATAAAATGTCTCAGATCTGATTGGGGAGGAGAATTCATATCAGATGATTTTTTTGAAATTTGTGAACAACATGGAATAGAGAGACAATTCTTTGTTGCCAAAACTCCTCAGCAAGATGGTGTTGTGGAAAGAATGAATAGAGCAGTTCAACAAATGGCTTGAGCTATGCTTAATGAGCCTAGAAATTTTGACACCTTCTACGGTGAAGCTACACATACAGTCCCATTCTCAGTCAATCAGTCTCAGCCCCAACTGATTAGGCCCCTCATCTGGGGTGGTAGGCATAGGCCCTTTAAGACTTGGCCTTACCCAACAGAAGCACAACTTCCCCACTCTAAATGGGATAGCAGTGAATATTCTCAACAAATCTCATGTACGTGTAAATAGTGATTAAACTCCATATGAACTTTGGTATGGTAAGCCTCCCACCATAAAACACTTTAGAGTTTTTGGAAGTAAATGTTTCATCAAAAGGACTAATGAAAAACTTGGTAAGTTTGAAACCAGAGAAGACAAAGGAATATTTCTTGGTTACTCATCTAGAAAAAAAGGATACAAATGCTATAATAAGTGACTTCGAAAAATTGTTGAATGCATTCATGTTGTAATAAATGAAGCATGAAGAAATATGAAACGGGAAACATCAACAAAGGAAGATGATAATAATGAAGACGGTGAATTCTTTCCCGTATCAAATCGAAATGATATAGAGGAAGAAATCAATGAAGCATTAGAAGAAGATACATTTGATAAGGAAAAGGCTCCATCCAGGTATGTAAAAAAGAATCATCCAGAATCTCTAATTCTAGGAGAAAAAGGGTTTGGAGTACAGATATGAAGAACTCTTGTAGGATCTTCTAGTTATCTAGCATTATTATCCTCCATAGAACCACAAAATATAAATGAACCTAGCAGAGATGAATGTTGGGTTAAGGCCATGGATGAAGAAGTTGACCAAATTGAAAAGAATGATACTTGGGAATTAGTTCCTAAACCTCATGATAGAAATGTTATAGGAACAAAATGGATTTTCAAGAATAATTTGAATGAAAATGGAGAGTTTATTAGAAATAGAGCAAGCCTTGTTTGTAAAGGGTATGCTCCACAAGAAAGTATAGACTTTGAAGAAACTTTTGCACCTGTTGCTAGACTTGAATCCATAAGACTATTTCTTGCTCTTTCAGGTTTTCAAAAATTTAGAGTTTATCAAATGGATGTAAAATCTACATTTCTTAATGGACATTTAGAAGAAGAAGTATACGTTGAAAAACCAAAGGGATTCATTTTGGGAAGTGATGCAAATATTGTATGAAAACTCAAAAAGGTTTATATGGACTGAAATAAGCTCTGAGGGCATGGTATTATTGTCTTGACAAATATCTTCAACAACAATGTTTCACAAAAGGATCTGCATACAACAACTTATATACAAAAATTGAGAATGATAAACTATTAATTATTGTTGTTTATGTTGATGATATCATCTTTGGCAGTAATGAAGAATCTATGAGTCAAAACTTTGCTTATGTTATGCAACAAAAATTTGAAATGTCTTTGCTTTGAGAATTAACTATTTTCTTGGTCTACAAGTTCAACAAACAAAAGATGGAATCTTTCTTTCACAAAATAAATATCTCAAGTAGATTCCGAAGAATATAGAATGAAAGATTTCAAACTAGTATGTACTCCAATGGTAACAGGATGTAGTCTCAGTTCTAATGATGAATCTCCTACAATGAATCAACTAGAGTACAAATATATGATTGGCAGTCTACTTTATCTAATAAGTACTAGACCAGATATCATGCATGCAGTAGGAATTGTTGGAAGATTCCAAGACAATCTGAAGGAATCACATCTTCAGGCTGTAAAAAGAATATTCAAATATCTCTAAGGAACTCAAGGCTTTGGTCTATGGTATCCTAAATATACAGATTACACCCTTCATGCATACACAGATATGGATTGGGCTGGAAATGTTGATGACCAAAAAAGCACTAATGGAGGTGCATTTTATATGGGATCAGGATTAATATCCTGGTTTTGCAAGAAACAAAGTTTGATTGCCTTATCTATGGTTGAAGCACAATACGTGGTTGCTGCATCTTGCTACACACAACTACTCTGGATGATGCAAACATTACAAGATATTCAAATCACATGTTCTACACCCATATTCATCCTATGTGATAATACAAGTGTTATTAGTATTTCAAAAAATCCAGTCATGCACTCCAAGATGAAACACATACCCATTAAGTACCATTTTCTATGAGAACAAGTGCTTGAAAAAAAGGTTAAATTGGAGTATGTTCCCTCCAAAGAACAAGTTTCCAATACATTTACCAAACCTCTTCCTAGAGAAGCATTTGAATATCTCAAACAAAATTTGGGAGTTGTTTTTTTCTCATCCTGCTGTTAAAACTAGTTTATTCAGACTCAGAGGAATGTTTCATATACACAGGTTTCATGAAGTGGATTCACATATATACACGAGTCTTGTTGGGTTGTGTTATATTCTTTCCACGACTAGCCCACATAGTTAACCAGGGGGTTAGAGGGGGGGTGGATCCCCCCCCCTTGTTTTACCGATTGCGTAGCGAGGGGGTCACAGGGGGTTTGAGGGGTGCAGGTAACCCCACTCTATGGGGTCCTATGTTAGGTTAGGCGGACCCACCTATGGTTTTGTGCATGATTTTCGCACATGTTTTTGGATGCATGGTTTTTGGTCCATGGTTTTGGACACGATGGTTTTTCGGTCCCATGGTATTGGATGCTTCGACATGTACAAATATGTATTATAACATTGAAAGGAACATAATGAAAAATCAAGCTAGTAGTCCCAGTTTTGGGATCTAGGGGAGAATCTCTGTGTATATGTGCTTTATGTGTTATGCTCTCGCATTGTTTATTTTATGTGTTTTAGAATTCATATGCAAGTAATTTCTGTGTGCGGTTGAAACCTACATTTGGTATCAGAGTTGTTTTGGATTCAAGGGGATGCCTTTGTTGCTGACGGGTTTTGCTCGGGCCTGTGGTAGACCCTGTTCAGTGGGAGATCTGCAAGATCAATTCTAGTGGTGAAAGAAGAAGGTGAGCAGTGGAAAGATAGAGATCAAGAATTTTAATGGTCAGAGTTTTGAGTTGTAGAAACTCAAGATGGAGGATCTGTTGGTGGATAAAGATCAGTGGATCGTGGTAGATCTAGGTACTAAACCAGTAGGAGTGTCCGATGAAGAATGGAAGAAGTTGGATCGAAAGGCAAAGAGCACAAGATGATTGTGTGTCTCAGATTCAGTATTGCTAAATGTATCAGGGGAAGCTACGATGAAGGCTTTGTGGGAGAAGTTAGGGACTTTGTACCAATCTAAGTATCTGGTGAATAAACTGTTCCTGCGGAAAAATCTGTATAACCTGAGGATGAAAGATGGAGACTCGGTGACAAAGCATCTAAATGCATTTAATACTATGCTAAGTCAGTTAGCATCTGTTGATATTAAAGTTTTAGATGAAGATAACTGCATCAGTTTGTTGTGTTCTCTATCAGATTCGTGGGATAGTATGGTTATTGCAATAGGTAGCAATGCAACTACCTTGCAATTTGATGAAATAGTCTCATCCATGCTGACAGAGGAGATGAGACAGAAAAATATGGAGAGCCAGAATGGTGATGCCTTGTTTGTATGAGGACAGTCCCAGAACATAAACAAAAATAAGTCATCGAGTGGGAGATCTAGATCTCCAGGAAAACTTGTAAAGGTGGTGTGCTAGAAATGTCGAAAGGAAGGGCACTACAAAAAGGATTGTAAAAAAGCTCCTGATAAAGGAAAGGGATCTGATGATGCTCCTTCTGTACAGGTGAAAACCACCTCAGATGAAGGTGGCGATGTGTACTTGGCTTGTTCAAGTACACATGTAGATCATGAGGCATGGTTGATTGACTCAGGTGCATCCTTTCACTTCATTCCCCATAGGGAGTGGTTGTGCGAGTATGAGAAATACGATGGTGGTGATGTCTTCTTAGGGGATGATAAGAAGGCTAGAATCATTGGTCGTGGAAAAATAAAGTTGAAGGTGCAAGGTGGAAGGGTTAGAACACTTTTGGGTGTTCTGTATATTCCTGCATTGGCCAGAAATTTGATTTCTGTAAGCAAGCTGGATGACGCAGGTGTAAAAATGGTGTTTGAGAAGGACACCTGCAAGATGGTTTAGGGAGCACTGGTATTGATGTGGGGAGTTCAGATTGGAACCCTGTACAAGCTGCAAGGTAGCATGGTTGTTGATGGGTGCAATAGTTCTGTGGTTCCTGAAAGTGGAGCTGAAAATCTGGTGATCTCTGGAGAGAAGACCATGTTGTGGCATAAAAGGCTTTGACATATTGGAGAGAAGGGCCTTCGAATAATTCATGGTAAATGTATGGTAGAAGGTATGAGTAATAGCTCTCTGGATTTTGATTTCTACGAAAATTGTGTATATGGGAAGCACAATCGGGTGAGCTTCTCCTCTGGTGGTAAGAGGGTGAAACATATATTAGAGCTTGTGCATAGTGATGTGTTTGGACCTATGAAGGTTCCACCACTGGGTAAGTTTGTGTACTATGTATCATTTATAGATGACTTCTCAAGGAATACTAGATATATTTCCTTAAGAAGAAATCTGAAGTCTTTAACAGGTTTAAAGAATTCAAGGTTCTAGTGGAAAACCAGACAGAGAAGAAGATAAAGGTGCTGAGGACAGATAATAGTGGAGAGTTTTGCAGTAAGGAATTTGAAAAATTTTGTAAGTGTGGTATAGCACGGTAGAAGACTACTCCATATACACCTCAACAAAATGGAGTTGCAGAAAGAATGAACAAGACGTTGATGGAAAGGGCAAGAAGAATGCTCAGAGGTGTCGGGTTAGGACAAGAATTCTGGGCAAAGGCAGTGGAGACAGCATGTTACCTGGTCAATAGATCACCTTCATCAGCGTTGGAGGATAAAAATCCACAAGAGTTATGGACTCGTAAGAAACCCTCTCTTTCACATATGAGCGTATTTGGATGTGATGCATATGTACATGTTCCAAAGGAGAAACAAACCAAGTTGGATAGTAAATCTGAAAAGTGCATCTTTATTGGGTATAAGGATGGTTTAAAGGGTTATAAACTTTGGAGCCCAGTAACAAGGAAGGTTGTGTACAACCGAGATGTGGTGTTCATAGAGGTGAAAGATGTTATTAAACATGAAGTCCAACCAAAGGAACCTAAGAAGATAGATTTTTAGCTAAATGAGGAAGAATCATACTCTACAACAGAGGAGGAATCAGAAGATGAAGAGCCACAAACTCAGAGTGTGAGAAGATCAGCTCAAGAAAGAAGGTAGCCAGAAAGGTATAGTCCATCTACTTTCTGTTCAAATTTTGCTTTATCTATTACTGATGATGATCCCAGAACTGTGAAGGAAGTAGTAGATTCAGAGGATGGAAAACTTTGGAAAGAGGCCATGGTTGATGAAATGGCATCTTTGCACAAAAATGAGGCTTTGGATCTGGGGGAGTTGTCGGCTGGAAGGAAACCCATTGGCAGCAAATGGATGTTCAAGAAGAAGACAAATGTAGATGGAAAGATGGAGAAATAAAAAGCTCAGTTGGTAGCAAAAGGTTATTCCCAGGTGCCGGGAATTGATTTTGGTGATATTTTTTCTCCTGTTGCCAAGGTAACTTCTATTAGATTACTTTTATTTGTTGTTGCTGCTTTTGATTTTGAGGTAGAACAGATGGATGTGAAGACAACATTTCTTCATGGGGATCTGGAAGAGGAAATCTACATGAAGAAACCTGAAGGCTTTGCGGTGAAGGGTAAGAAAGAACTAGTATGCAAGTTAAAGAAGTCTCTGTATGGGTTAAAACAGTCACCAAGGATATGGTATCAAAACTTTGATACATTTATACGAGGAATTGGCTTCACCAGAAGCAAAGCAGATCACTATGTGTATTTTAAATTAATTGGTGACCATGTTATTTATTTGGTCTTGTATGTTGATGATATGTTGTTGGTTGGAAATGACAAAGAAATTATCTAGGATTTGAAGACCTAATTGTCCTCCAAATTTGACATGAAAGATCTTGGTGCTGCAAACTATATTTTGGGCATGGAAATTAAAAGAGATCGGGCAAACATGAAGCTCTGGTTAAACCAGGGAAGTATGTTGAGACAATATTGCAGAGATTTAATATGCGGGATAGTAAATCGATGAAGGTTCCTATTCCTGTAGGTGTAAAGTTATCTGCTGAGCAGTGTCCCAAGACACAAGAAGAGGAAGAGGACATGTCCCGTGTTCCATATGCAAGTGCAGTCGGTAGCGTGATGTATGCAATGGTTTGTACTAGACCAGACATTGCACATGTAGTGGGAGTATTGAGCAGGTTTATGTCAAAAATAGGAAAGGAGCATTGGACAGCAATGAAGCCAGTTTTAAGGTATTTGCGTGCCACTGGTGATTATGGTTTGTGCTACCAAGGAAGACCAGGATTGGACAAAGTGTTGGATATTCATGGCTTTGTTTATGCAGAATGGGCTGGAGATCTGGATCAGAGAATATCTACAAGTGGGTATGTGTTTAACCTATTTGGAGGTGCAGTTAGTTGGATGAGTAAGAAACAATCTATAGTGGCACTATCAACTACAAAGGCAGAATACATGGCAACCACTCATGCAAGCAAGGAAGCAGTTTGGTTGCAGAGACTATGTTCAAGTATGGGGTTAGTACAGGGAGCTATATGAATAGACTGTGACAACCAAAGTGCAATTTTCGTGGCAAAGAACCCTGCATATCATTCAAAGACAAAGCACATTGATGTTTAGTATCACTTTGTGAGGGATGTGATAGAAGACAAAAAGGTGTTGCTAGTAAAGGTGGACAATTTGAAGAATACAGCAGATGCATTGACAAAATTTGTGAGCTTTGATAAGTTCTCTTGGTGTAGAGAAACAATGGGCATTGCAGGGCCCGATAAATGACTAATCTCCCTTGTGCCCCCCTGTGGAAAAAAATCAACAAGTGGAGAATGTTGTGTTGTGTTATATTCTTTCCACGACTAGCCCACATAGTTAATTGAGGGGTTAAAGGGGGGTAGAGCCCCCATTCATTGCGCTGATTGCGTAGCGGGGGGGTCACAGGGGGTTTGAGGGGTGCATGTAACCCCACACTATGGGGTCTAGGGCAGCGCCCGGGAAAATTTTGGTTTTGGAACCTATGTTAGGTTGGGCAGACCCACCTATGGTTTTGTGCATGGTTTTCGCACATGTTTTTGGATGCGATGGTTTTCGGTCCATGGTTTTGCATGCGATGGTTTTTCGTTCCAAGGTATTGGATGCTTCAGCATGTATAAATATGTATTATAACATTGAAAGGAACATAATGAAAAATCAAGCTGGTAGTCTCGGTTTTGGGATCCAGGGGAAAGTCTCTTTTTATATGTGTTTTATGTGTTATGCTCTCACATTGTTTATTTTATGTGTTTTAGAATTCGTATGCAGGTAATTTCTGTACGGGGTTAAAACCTACAGGTCTCTATGCCAGCAGTAGCGTATGTGTTTTTTGAGAGAAAAATAGTGGGTCAAACACAAAATTAGTTTCTGACATGCCTTTTTAGTCTGATGTTGATGACTCTACTAATATTCTTTTCTCACTGATGTTTATTTGATTGATAAAGATGCCTTGATGAATGAATTATTGACAATGCATAGGTAGCACAAGTTCAGGGGGAGCATTAGCCTTAAAAAAATTCTACATTGTTAGCATCATGGTTGCTGAATTAAGCTATGGTGTTAGTTATTAATGTCATTTGATGAAAAGGTCATGTAAATACCTATGGTGTAATAATATGTCTCTTTTTGTCATATTCTATCATGAATGAGTCATTTTGGACATATGATGTAATTTGTAACCCCACTATGCATGCGAAGGATGATGTAATAATTGAAATTTCCAGTCATGTATGAACATTTGGTGTATTGCCACATAGTTGGGTGATTGATATATGTATGACTTATTGGTGATAGGATGATCATACTCACATAACTTTAATTATAGAGTCATTTTATTCTTTTGAAAAATATTTCTGCAGACTTCGCATGTGCTCAGGGGGAGCATGGACATTATGGGTAGAATATCTTGGTCCGCCCTTTTCCCTTGATGTTAAAGGGGTGCGTATATTGGTGTTGCTTGATATATCTAATAGGTTATACAACTTGAATTGATCAACAACAATATGGTTGCCATCAAGTTAAAAGGGGGAGATTGTTGGCATTATGGTACATGTGTTGTCCTTGATGGAAACCCACTTACGGTTAGTTCAAAAATGATAAAGGTCAACTCAATGTAAGAGTTCTATTTAGAGGTAATAGTGTAATGGTATAGAAGCACGGGATGATGGGACAGAGGATTACTGATCAGAATCAAGAAAGTAAGCAAAGAGAATGGTTTAAGTTGTATACGATGTTTACCCTAGTCCAAGTCGCGTATACATGCGGGTAGACAAAATAAAAGGAGCATATATGTATGCACGCAATTTCACAGAAGGAAAAGCGCATATAGGATGGAAAATTAAGGTTAAATAATACCAAGGGTCCATAGCATGGTATTAGCCCATAATATTAAGCGGAATAATGGTTACTTGACCCCGTCTAAGAATACCATAGATTCTAAGTGTGGTTATGGTGCATTGTATTGATAAAGGCTCTAGTATATAAGGAAGAGAAGATCAAAGGGCTAAGTGTGGAAGTGAAAGGGCTTTTCATGAATACTTCTATCTGAAGTATATTTTGTGTTGACTTATCATTCTATGATCTGATAATGGATAGGCTAGATCTAAGTGTTGACGCATGTTCTGTCATTTAAATGCTATGATTTGGGTATATCAGAAGTCTTGAAAATATGAGAAGATATAAGTCATTATTTGCATATCTATATGCATTTTCGCCTCAGTGAGGCCGCGTATACACGTGTGTTCGACACTTCCAAGTAGCTTATATAGAGGAAAATCTTGTTGATCAAAAATCAGTGATCTATCTGATCAGTGTTGTTATTTTACTGTTGTTTGTCAATGATGTCTTCATTAGATCTGAAAGTAAAACTTATTGTATAAGGAGATTGAGTCTGGTTTATTGATTGATTCAGTAAGAAGGGCGATCTCTGTTGCTATCCATTTAGAACTTTGTAACATGATAATAAATCTTTAGAATGTCTTTGGGTAGTACAGGTTTTGGTTCAAAATTTTTATGATTCAATATCTTTAGAGCTATATGCAAGTTAGCTTATAGAAAGTAGTGTATACACGCAGCTTGGCCTCATTAAAGTAGCGTATACATTCTAATATGTGATTTTTGAGGTTGTATTTGATTCTGGTTGTTGATGCAGTGTCCTAGGTTCAGCTCTATGTTCTAGTTTGACTTTTTCTCCAGAGTTGATTGGGTTTCAGTGATTGGTTGATGCAGTTGTATTTGATGGTTCTGTTGATTTATTTTGAGCTTCAATGTTACTGATGGGTCAATTATGAAAATTTTATGAAACGTTGCCTGCAAATTGTGTTAATGTGTACCAGGAGTATCCAGTCTAAAAATTTATGAAACGTGGTCCCTGGAGGAGGAGTGAAGGTGGTAGCCTTCTTTAGGTCGATGCCTACATACTGGTAAACATATCAGCTAGTACAAGAGCTAGGGGGTTGGATCTCCCTTCTAGTAGAAGCTGGAAACAAGTGAAGGTTGTAGCCTTCAGCAAGTAGATGCTTGCGTACTAGAAAACATTTGCACCAGTACAAAACTTGTAAACACTTCTTATAGTAATAAGTTTTAAGACTCAAATGACAACAACGGTGGTTTTTTTCCACATTGAGTTTCCACCTGAAAAATCCTTATGTTCATGTGTGTTGATTTATCCCATTCTTACTACATCCCTTTATTGCTTAGTAAATGCATCACACTCTGATTTAAGTTCAATAGACAATGAATTAGTTGTTTTACAAGTTTATTATATATAAGCTAGTTCCATTCATTACATTCGTAGACATACGCTGATTCGATTTTGTAAAATAGCATATACAATTTGAAAAGGAAAATTATTATTGTCAAAGTTTAAAATGCTGATTCACCAACCACCCCCTCCCCCCCCCAGTTTTTTCCCAACACATAATCAACCACATTAGTAAATGTGGATGACTAATTTTCTAATGCCATAATGCGAAATTTGATAAATTTCAATGTAATGTAACATTACAACAAAGTTTGATCATGGTCAACAATCTAAACAATGACTCTTAATGCTCACTTTGTTCACCAATGTAGTTGAGTATGTTTCACTATTAGTATTAATCAATAATAATAGGCAGTTATGTTTGACTAAAGTTGAAGAGTATTGGATACCAAACATAGTCAACAAACATAGTCAAACATGGTCAGCCACATTAGTAAATTTGTTTTACTAATTTTGTAATGCCACAATGCGATGTTAGATAAATTTCAATGTAATGTAAGATTGAGATAACGATTGTCACATTGAAATAATGTTTGCCACAATGTGATGTTGGATATATTTACATACCATTCCAACATCACAACATGTTTGATTATGAATATTAATCAATAATATTAATAGGAGTTTCTTTTTTACTGAAGTTGAAGATTGTCGTCAACTATCTAAACATTAACTATAATGTTTGACTTTATTTGACTATGTTTAACTAATATGGTTGACTATGCTTGAATGTTGATATTTATCAATAATAATAGTAGGAAATTATATTTAATCGAATTTGAACAGTGTTGATTGTTGAACATAGTTAATCACAGTCAACCACATTAGTAAACGTGGTTGACTAATTTTGTTATGTCACATTGTGACATTTGATAAACTACAATGTAATGTAACATTACACCAATGTTTTTCATATTGCAACCGTAGATTGATTTCAATGCCATTACAGCATCATCATAATAATAATATTCTCTATATTTAAGCTTTTGGGATCCATAATGAATTGAGCAAAGTCTTTCGGTAGAAATCACATAAGAGAAATTTTTGGCCGATAGGTTTCGAACCAACAAATGTGGTTGTTCATCAGGACCAAATGAAGAGGCAGACCATGACAAAGGCTTAAATAGAGAGAATTGTAGAGACATAATTTCAAGTAACGACTATATTTGAACAATAATATTTAAATTATGATATTAAAAACAAATATTATTAAGTAACGACTATATTTAATGCTAGTTTTTGAAAAAAATATTTAAATAATGATATTATTTTATTAATTTATTAAAATATTAATAGGTAGCGACTATATTAAATGACTAGTTTTTGAAAAATAATATTTCAATTAATTTATTAAAACCAAATATTACTAGTTTTTGAAAAGTAATATTTAAGTAATGATAGTAATTTATTAAAAAATATTAATAAGTAATGGCTATATTAAATGGATAGTTTTTGAAAAATAATATTTAAATTAATTTATTAAAACCAAATATTAATAGTTTTTGAAAACTATTATTAAAATTATGATGTTAGTTTATTAACTTATTAAAAACAAATATTAATATGTAGCTAGCTATTTAATATAGTGGTTATTTATTAATATTTGTTTTTAATAAATTAATAAACTAATATCATAATTCAAATATTATTTTTCAAAAACTAGCCATTTAATATAGCCATTACCTATTAATATTTTTAATAAATTAATAAAACAATATCATTATTTAAATATTTTTTCCAAAAACTAGCCGTTTAATATAGCCGTTAATAATATTTGTTTTTAATATATTAATAAATTAATATCATAATTTAAATATTATTGTTCAAATATAGCCATTACTTGAAATTATGTGTCTACATTGCTATCTATTTAAGCCTTTGCAATGGTTTCCCTCTTTATCTGGTCCTGATGATGAACCACACTTGTTGGTTTGGAATGCGTCGCCAAAAATTTCTCCTACGTGATTTCTACCAAAAGACTTTTCTTAATATTATTATTATTATTATTGACTTAATAAAAAAAATTAAACTTGATAGTGACTGACCACTGTTGACTATGGTTTTCCATGTTCACCCATTTTAAATATTAATAACTATGTTTTGGCTCTCAATCACTATGTTTAACAATTGTTTGACTATGGTTGACCACAACTGAAAATGGGTGCCCATATTCACCATGTTAACATCTCTAACTACGTTTTGACTATTTCTGACAATTGTAAGGCTATGGTTGCACATGATTAGAATATGGTTGACCATGGTTGATTATGATCGACCTACATTTCCCATGATTGAACATGACTAGCCATGGTTTCACATATTCCATGGTTTACCATACTTTTCTGGGATACATTATGGTTTCCCATTTATATAATGGTTGACCATGTTCGATCATAGAGACCTTGATTAACCACTTTCGGCCATTGTAAACTTGGTTAACCATAGTTGTCCATAGCAATGGTTAGAGAAAGGGGATTTCTAGGTTGAGAGGGATACAATGCTTCACCAAGATTGTCTATGGTTAACTATGGATAACTATGGTCAATATATTATGAACCCTATATATAAAATCCTAATACAAACCATAATATTAAATCCTAATATTATAAACCCTAATATTATAAAACTAATTTTAAAAATTGTAATATTAAAAAATATATTATAAACCCAATACTATAAACCTAAACTATAAACCCTATATATTAAATGTTATATTAATACATAAAATTAATATATTAAACCTTAAATATAATAAACCTAAAACATAAAAATGAATTACATGGCATTATATTAAACATAATGATGGACAATAAATATAAATATAAAAATAAATATAAATATAAATATAAATATATATATATATATATATATATATATATATATTTCACACTATTTATTACCAGACATGATCAACCAAATAGGTTAATGTCTTCGGATTATTATTATTATTTATGTGCTTAATATATCGTATCATTTTCTACCATTTTGTGAGTGGACTCTCATTGAAATTGAATTATTGGGTAAGGCTATTTTTTAATAAAATGTTAATTCCTTGCCACAAGTAAATTTATAGTCATTTTGGGTCGTAGGAATGATTATTCGCTTAATTTAGATAAAAAAATATTAAACTTATTAGAACTATTAGAAACTAACACCTGTTGCCGTAATGGCATCCATAAGATGGTGAGTTGGTAAGACAGTGGCTATCACACTTTGAGCTATTAAGATGGTGTCCATGTCCATCACACAGTGAGCAAGCGAGACACTAGCCATTGTTTACAAATGAAATTGTGTAAATAGTTTAATCTTGAAATCACTGCTAAATTGAAATGGTGGCCGGTAAGAAAATGGAAAAAATCACAATTCATATATCCTTTCCACTTTTAAAAATAATTATATAATTGAAAAAGGAGAGAAACACACAAGGAGATAAATCTAAACCATCCAATCTTATATATATGATTTTGAATATTCCCATGATTACGAATATTCCCTCATTCTCTAATAGTCACCATCAATTAAATAAAAAATTAAAATTTTGTATGCCCACTTCCAATAACTGAAATAAGTATGCCTATCGGTGTAAGGGAACCAAGCAACCATATCAAAACTATATGATGTGTTGCTTTTTACAACTACATAATGAAAAAAAAGGTGCAACCCTCTCAACTATTTCAACTCAATTTTATCAATGATGGAATATATATGTTATTATGTTGTGTCATCACTAAAGTGGCCTAATGATCAATTTTCTATAAGAATTATAGGGTTTCAAATAGAATTATTGGATCACTAAATATTTTGATTAAATCTGAACTAAAAAAGGTAATCCTACTTGACTACTCTAGTCAAAACTATTCTTCTTAAATGTCTCATCAACCAATAAAACTAACTTATGATCACTTCAAAACTATTCTTCTTAAATGTCTCATCAACCAATAAAACTAACTTATGATCACTTCAAAACTATTCTTCTTAAATGTCTCATCAACCAATAAAACTAACTTATGATCACTTGGCCATAGAAAGAAGTTGATAAATATTGATTTGTTGTATCGCATAAAATATTTTATATCACATAGAAGGTGCATGTATCAACACGGTTAGAGAGCTACATCCAAAGGTTTCGTGTTTTTTATTCATCACAACTTCATATTAGATGATTGTTCTTATATATTAGGCTATATGATCCATCAACCATCTCCTAGTGGTGTGGGAATCCTTTTTCTTTGCATGAGAAGATTGCACTGTTTATTTGATCTCTTCATGCAATTTTCGTTTTGATTTTGATCGGTGTACAATAATACCATATGTATTATCAATGGAATTTGATTGAGTTATTGTAAACCATATAGTTAATTTAATGGCATAGAGGATTTGGGTAATCCAGGCATGTGAATAAGATTATTATGTTAAAGCATATGAATAATATTGCTATATTAAATGAGAGTATAAGTTAGTTTTGAAGAGTCTCAAAGTCTATTTTTATGTAGGGAAAAAAAATTACATTGTCTTTTGTTCATGTTATATTGTAAAATTTATGATCTAATAATGCTGATCTATTCTCTCTCTCTCTCTCTCACACACACATATACTTTTCTATCACACTAGGTATAAAATTTGTAGTATCTACAAGTTATTATATCCAATATATTAATTTCAAAATGTCATATCATTATGGGTTTTCAATTCCAGTATGAAATATGAATCTATTTTAATCCATCCATATTATCATCACTTTGATATTTAATGATTCATTTAATATTATCACTTAATGCCAATTTGGACATTAGATAATTAAAAAGTTTGAGGTTCATAGTTAAACTAAAAGGAAAAAACTATGTCATTTATAAACAAACAACCTTGAATAATACAATGTATTCTATGGAAAAAATAGAAAGAAACCAGGAACTACATTATAGCACCAAAGTGAAAGTCACTCTTTTCAACTATTAGTTCACCTTTAACACTTATATTAAACGTCAATAGAATTTTATTTATTTATCATAGTTGGAATGGTGTTTACTAACATAAACATCTTCTAAAATAAGTGTAGTATTTGTTGAAATGTGGCAACAAAAATATTCCAATTTTAATTTGTCCTTGAATTAAAATTGTGAATTAAAATTCGAATTTAGTCTCACCAGCTGCTTGAAAAATAATTAATTAATTCATCTTGCGATAATTAGTTGGAGAAATTCAATTTAGAAGTCTTTTTGAAGTCATGCAATAGTTATCCCTTAAATTAAGGAGGTTACCCCTTAATTAAGGAGATAAGATTGAGTTATATTTGAGTTGTAATTAGTTAGCTCAGTTTACTGAGTTAAGTCCAGTTAAGTTAGTTCCAAACTGTTTCAGGAAATAATTGTGAGTTATCAGTCAGTTGATGCATGCATGCACTCAACTAGTGTACTCTAGATAACTGAATATTCTCTCATCAGTAACTCATGCATGTCTATTCTGAGAAAGACCCAGTTGAGATTAAATATAGGGATAGTGTACTATCAGTTGCATGTGTTTTTGTATAAAAATAACTCATGCATGTAGAAGGAAGATCATTCCTTGAGTATTGCACAGTTTTGTAGGGTGTGAGTGATTAGTGTTCCACTTGGTAATAGGAGGGATCACACAGGAGAAATAGCACAAGGAAATAGGAGCTTGGAGGGTAGAGGAGAAGGCTTATGAGAAGTATATTTTTTCTGTGAGCATCTCTCGGGATTGTACTAAGAGCTAGCTAGCTGTGAGAGCTAAGGCTTACTGTAATTCTGAGATATTTCCAAGTTGTATGATAATAGAGATAGTGGGATTTTCAGCTGAGGCTTTCCCCTGAGTATTCTTTTGCGTTTCATGTGCATTGATTCTTCTTCTGGTTATATGTGTTCAGCTTGATCTTGCTCAAATCCTTTAAGCTTCCGCAAATTGATTGTAGAAGTAGGTTAAATTATTTTGCTTTGGTTATCTTGCATTATCAGGTTAATATATAGTAAGAATTTCTACATGGTATTGGAGCTAAGGTTATTAGAGCTGTGAACAGTATACTGAGAAGAGAATTTGAAGTTTGAAATTTAGGGTTACAGGTGGAAAATTGAATTCTTATCATACTTCAAGGTTGGGCAATGACGTTTGATGGCTTGAGACTCAAGTATGCCTTGGATGGTAGCTCGAGTTACATAGCATGAAAATATCACATGTTGGCTATATTTAGAAGACAACTGCTTGAAGGAATTCATTGATCAAGAAATCCAAAATCCAGCTTCTACTAACGCACAAGAGTTGGCTAAATGGAAGAAGTGTGTGGCGAAGTTGAGACAGATCATCCTTGAGGGAGTTCGAGACCATATTGTCTCGAGTCTCCATGGGAAGGATACTCCATTTTCAATATGGAAGACATTGAAGGACCTCTACCATAATAGTAGCAACTAGAGGAAATTGGCGCTCAAGGATAAGCTTCGAAGAATCAAGATGGAGATGGGCGATACTATTTCTACATATCTAAACAAGCTCACCACCTACAGAGATGAGATTAGCAGTGTGGGAATAGCTATTGTCAATGATGATATGGTGAGCCTCACCCTCCTTGGCCTTCCAAAGTGATGGAATAGCTACCAGGACTCTATGAATGGAAGGGAGAAACTACCGAATTGGGAATGACTGTGGTTGGATCTCATGCAAGAGGAGCTTAGGAGGAGCACACGATATGGTTCTTCATCCAAGAATGATGATGAAGAAAATCTGGCCTTAGCAAGTAAGGCAAGGAAATGGAAGGGGAAGGCTTCCCATTCCAAATCGAATTCTTCTCATGGAGGGAAGAAGGTTGACAAGTCTAAAGTGAGATGCTCTAATTATCACGAGATGGGACATTATGCAACTAATTTCCCATCAAATAAGTCCAAGAAGGGATCCGCGAAAGGATCGGAAGGTGAGGCATTAGCCTCTCAGTTCGAAATGCACTTTACCCTCATCACATGCATGGTGTCATCGATGATGGGTTGTGTCTGGTACCTTGACAGTGAAGCCTCATTCCACATGACCGATGATAAAAATTTATTCAGTGCCTTGGAGGAGAAAGACCTCAAGATGCACATAGAGATGGGTGACGATGGAAGGTATAGTGTTTCAGGAGTGGGCATGGTTGCTTTTTAGGGGAAGCATGGAGCTCCTATCACCCTGACAGATGCGATGTATGTGTTTGGGCTGAAGAAGAACTTGGTATCTATCATGATGTTGGAGGACAAAGGTTACGATGTTGTCTTTAGTAAAGCAAATGCATTCCTAAGACACATAGCCACGGGTCAGACTAAGAGGATAGGGATTCGGGTGAAGAATCTCTATAAACTAGAGGTAGATGATTATGCAGCATTGAGTATGAAAGCATAATTGGTGCAAAGCCAAGACATTGGTGAGTTGTGGCACAGGCGGTTGGGCCATTTGCATCATGGGGCCTTGAAGATAATGCAGCATATATCTACAGGACCTGCCAAAGGTAAACTTCAGCAAGTTGACACATGAAAATGTTTTACCTTGGGAAAGTACACCAAGTCTTCCTTTCATGATCAAGACAGTCAAGCAGAGGCTATCTTAGAGTGAATTCATATTGATGTGTGTGGACTACTCTTGACGACATCCACAGCGAAGCAAAGGTATTATGTGATTTTCATTGATGATTATTCTTATAAACCCTGGATTTTTTTCATGCAAAAGAAGGACCAAAACTTCACAAACTTTCGTGAGCTCAAAGCTTTAGTCGAGAAAGAGTCAGGGAAGAAGATCAAGGCCTTGAGAAGCGACAATGGTGGAGAATATGTCTCTCAAGAGTTTAAGGACTTCTTTCAGCGGAATGAATTAAACGAGAGTTGATGGCAACTCATAACCCCGACAGAATAGGGTGGCCGAGAGGAAGAACAAAACTATTGAAGGGGTAGCACAGGCGATGTTGCATGACTAAGGCCTACCACTTCACCTATGGGCTAAGGCATGCAACACATCGGTCTATTTGTAGAATAGAAGCCCGCATCACATACTTGGGGTGAATACACCAGAGAAAGCTTTCTCCAATAAGAGACCAGATGTGGTCACTTCAGGATCTTTGGCTCATCAGTATATTGCCATGTGATAAAGGATGTACGGAAGAAGCTTGAGCTGACAGCTGAGTTTGAGATACTTGTGGGGTACATTGATACACTCCACAACTATCGGGTATATCTGCCTACTAGTCGGAGGACACTGGTTCACAGAGATCTCAAGTTTGATGTGCAGAAGGCCATGTGAGTTTCCCTTGAGAGGGAGCTCCAACTACAGGCTATGGAGGAACTGTTGGTTCCTAAGGAGTAGGAGCCTCAGACTGATGTGGAGCCGCTGCATGTAAAGGTTCCAGGAGTGGAGACATCCACTCAAGAAGAGTCTTCCAGAGATGGATGGAAGCGCACAAGAGAAGCTGATAGATTCTTGACAGATGTGAGAGAGCATGTGGGAGAACCATCTTCTCAGCATAGACAAAGGAGGTAACCTGAGAGGTACACAAGATACATGTCCCTTGTTGGGGAATGTGTTGAGACCGAGCCATATTCCTTTGATAAATTAGGGCAACAGCCGATTTGGGTTGATGTTATGGTCGAGGAGTATGACTCCGTAGTTTGTAACAGTTTTGTGACGTGGTTCCGAGACCAGAGAACAAGTCAGTTGTGAGTTCCTATTGGCTTTACAAGGTAAAGCAAGCTGTTGATGGTAGTGTGGAGAAGCATAAGGCAAGATTTGTTTCTCGTGGTTTTTCCCAGGTCGAGGGGATTAACTATGATGAGACTTTTTCTTCTATGGCAAGGTACTCATCTATTAGATCGATGTTGGCACTATCAGCATAGATGGGTTGGAAGATCCATCAGTTGGATGTGAAGACTACATTCCTCAATGGCAAGATTGAAGAAGAGGTGTACATAGAGTAGCTGGAAGGTTTTGAGACCTTCGATTGTGAGTCACATGTGTGCTAACTCAAGAGAGATTTGTACGGGCTGAAGCAAACACCTCGTGCTTGTTACACTAGGATAGACAACTACATCACCAAGTTGGGCTTTACAAAGGGTGAAGCGGATGTGAACCTGTACCACATCATGGTGAAAGGTAAGCTATTGATCATTGTACTTTATGTTGATGACCTCATATTGATAGGTGATGATCAGTTGATCATGTCTTGCAAGGAGGACCTTTCAAGAGAATTCGAGATGAAATACATGGCTCTCATGCATTACTTCCTTGGCATGGAAGTGTGGCAGAAGGATGGGGAGTTGTTTTTGTCTCAGGGCAACTATGCCAACGAGATACTCGGGAGATTCAACATATAGAAGTACAAGCCCATGCAGAATCCTCTAGCAGGTAACTGGAGGAAGGAGGATGTTAATTCAGGAGAAGCAGTAGAGGCTACTGTGTACAGGCAGCTTGTGGGTTCACTGATGTACTTAGTGAGCACATGACCATATTTGTGCTATGCAGTGAACCAGCTGAGTCAAGAGATGTTTCATCCTGCCAAGATGTTTTGGAAGGCGGAAAACCATGTATTGAGATACTTTAGAGGCACATATCAGTATGGGTTATGGTACAGACAGACAGAGGGACAGAAGCTACAGGGCTTCATTGATGCAGATTGGCCAGGGAGTTGGTCAGATCGAAAGAGCACATCAGGAGGGATTTTCAACCTTGGGTCAGTTGCAGCTTCTTGGTACACCAAGAAACAAAGGTCGGTTACACTCATCTCAGTAGAGGCTAAATACATGGTTGCAGGTCAGGCAACATGTGACGCTATTTGGATGCAGAAAATCGTAGTTTGTTTGTTTGATCAGAGGATGGATCCAATTGGGATTTATTGTGATAATCAAAGTTGTATCAAACTCTCTGAGAATCCAGTATTTCATGATAGGTCTGCGCACATCGATATCCGGTACCATCATCTCATAGACTGTGTAGTGAGGAGGATCATGCTGCTGCAGTATATTTCGATAGAGGAGCAAGATTCTAACATTTTGACAAAGGCTTTGTCAAAGTGTAAATTCAAGTTCCATAGATACAGGATCGGGGTGGAAGATAATTCCTTTTTTGCTGAGAGGGAGTGTTGAAATGTGGCAACAAGAATATTCCAATTTTAATTTGTCCTTGAATTAAAATTTGAATTTAGTCTCAACAACTGCTTGAAAAATAATTAACTAATTCATCTTGAGTTAATTAGTTGGAGAAATTCAAGTTAGAAGTCTTTTTGAAGTCATGCAAGAGTTATCCCTTAAATTAAGGAGATTATCCCTTAATTAAGGAGATAAGACTAAGTTATATTTGAGTTTTAATTAGTTAGCTTAGTTTACTGAGTTAAGTCTAGTTAAATTAGTTCCAAACTCTTTGAGGAACTAATTGTGAGTTATTAGTCAATTGATGCATGCATGCACTCAACTAGTGTACTCTATATAACTGAAGATTCTCCCATCAATAACTCATGCATGTCCATTCTGAGAAAGACCCAGTTGATATTAAATACAAAGACATTGTACTATTAGTTGCATGTGTTTTCCTATAAACAAAACTCATGCATGAAGAAGGAAGATCATTCCTTGATTATTGTGCAGTTTTACAGGGTGTGAGATCAGTGTGAGTGATCAGTGTTCCACTTGGTAACAGGAGAATCTCCCAGGAAAAACAATGCAATGAAATAGGAGCTTAGAGGGCAGAGGAGAAGGCTTATGAGAAGTATATTTTCCCTTTGAGCATCTGTGAGGATTGTACTGAGAGTTGGCTAGCTGTGAGAGCTAAGGCTTAGTGTAATTCTCAGATATTTCCAACTTGTATGATAATATAGATAGTGGAGTTTCTAGCTGAGGTTCTCCCCTGAGTATTCTTGTGTGTTTCATGTGCATTGATTCTTCTTCTGGTTATGTGTGTTCAGCTTGATCTTGGTCAAATATTTTAAGCTTCCGCAAATTGATTGTAGATGTAGGTTAAAGTATTTTTCTTTGGTTATATTGCATTATCTGGTTAATCTACAGTAATAATTTCTATAGTATTTGAATGTATTAGCAAAATAGTAAAGTTTTTGTGGCCCAAGAAATATATTGAGGTATTTGGTTGCTTTCAAATGGGACTCAACCTTTCCAATAGTGATGTTCATAATCAAACTCTACCTTTTCGAAAGTGATGTTCATTTAGTCATGATTGAAAAATCATATTAATCTTGAATCCTTAATTTTGAAATTGCTATTGTCTAAAGGAGACCAACAACATTGATTGTACTATTCAATGATTTTTAATGAGAATACAAATAGTGTGAAGGGTTGACTATAATAGAACCTGCACATATAATTAGAGTCGAAAGGAAATTCCAAACTAGTTATAGCTCAAGAGCAATTATTACATTTGTAGGTTGTTGATATCGATATTAACAATCGAGGAAGAAAAATTCAAACTATTATGGATGAAAGTTATGGCTAGTGGGATGAAAATGTTGAGAGTGGAAAATATATTCATGGTCGTTTAGAATTAAGAGAGCTCATTTATGAAAATTTTCATTAGTTCCTACCTTTTTATAATTTGGTTTTGTTGATTCTATGATTAATAACCTCTAAAAAGTTTCCTACAACTGAATTTTGGGGCTTATTGAGGATCCTATGATTTTTAATTCTATGGTCCCTCCATGGTCGATTGATTTATTAAATCTTATTCTTGGTTTCTAACAATCAAATTCACTTGATCACACATGCTCAACCCTTGATGAATTCACAAGAGCGCTTATTTTATGAAAGTTTGAATAGGCATAGATCATTCCATCAAGATAGTGTTTGTGCAATGTTCAACATATGTCAATAGTGAGTGCACACTTTCCATTGATAGCCTCCCTCACTTTTATTGCAATTTTCCATCTATTTTGGTGTGTGTTCCCAACTATTGCTTTTGCGATTTTTTTCTTTCATAAGTGTCACTTTCACATTTGCAACTATCATTTTTTCTTGATTCCACTTTAACAAGTCTTTTTTTCTTGTTATATTTTCCCTGCCATGCGTTGTTTTCAATTTAGTCAGCTTTTTCAAGTGTCGCTTGCACACTTTCTTACTATCACAGGCATTTCTCATAGTTATTGACTCCTGTACAAGTCACACCTTTTCTCATCACCAGAGGTAGTTCTGGTGCCCTTTGTTGCATTATATGGTCATATATATCATGATAAGATGTGCTAGACACTTCCCAAGAACTTAGCACACATTCTGATCAAAGTCCACACTTTTTTCGCAACTTGTGTTCTAAGTGTCGTAATGTGGCCTTTTAACTATTGCACTTATAAATAAGTGTTGCTTTGTTGTTGTTTCAAGGTGTGATTGTTTTTTGTGAGTCCTATGCATAGTATTGGCTTTTATCAATTGCATTCATGTGTGTGATCAATGTTTGAGTGTCATTCATATCAATTTCGCTCTCTTACCCTAATGGTCTCACACTTCGCCATTTTGGAGCTCTTCTTAGTCCCACTGCCAGCGCCTATTATGAAAGTTCCAATCCTCTACTAGGTGATAATCACTACCTATTTATGAGCCTTATTGATGATTTATTTTCCTATTATACTTTGGTATTGAGTCTTTCTTAAGTTCATATCCAATAAATGTACATTTGTTGGGTTGTGTTATATTCTTTCCATGACTACCACATGCGCTATACGGATAGTCTGTGACAGCCAAAGTGCAATTTTCTTGGAAAATAACCATGTTCATCATTCAAAGACAAAGCACATTGATGTTCAATATCACTTTTTGAGGGATATGACTGATGACAAAAAGGTGTTGCTAGTAAAGGTGGACACTTTGAAGAATACTGCAGATGCATTGACAAAGTCTTTGAACAATGAGAAGTTCTCTTGGTGTACAAAAATAATGGGCATTGCAGGGCTGGATCAATGACTAAGCTCTCTTGTGGAAACAAAACAACAAGTGGGAGAATTTTGTTTTGTGTTATATTTTTCCATGACTACCCGATGATAGCCCTCCCTATACATTGCGTCAGACGTTGTTGGGGGGTCATAGTGGGGGCAGATGCCCCCCCTGTTGGGGGCATGTAGCGGGGTGGTAGCCCCACTCCAAAGGGTCTAGGGCAGCACCCCATGCAAAAATATTTTGGACCCTCTATTAGGTGGGTGTACCTACATATGGTTTTGTGCATGAATTTCACACATGGTTTTGGGCATGATGGTTTTTTGTCCATGGTATTTTCTAGATTCAGTCAAGGGAACTACGATTATGTTCTAATCTACGGTTAATGGTTTAGGGTTTATGGATGCTTCGACATGTATATATATGTATTGTAACATTGAAAGGAACATAATGAAAAATGAATCTAGTAGTCCCAGTTTTGGGATCGAGGGGAAAATCTATGTGTATATCTATTTTATGTTTTATGCTCTTGCCATTATTTATTTTCTATTTTTAGAATTTGTATTAAGGTAATTTTTGTATGGGGTTAAGACCTACAACATTGAGAAGCCTTCCTAATATGGTCACTCAACCCTTGTTTATTGAACTCACCCATTGCAAAAAGTTTTGAATACCTTTGCCTTGCATAGCACATAGAGCACTCCTAGTTGACAACAAAGACCTCTTCTATCCCCTTGCAAAAGCCAATTACACCATGCAAAGGCCCCCCTCCTTCCTTAATGAATTGAATCACTCACTAGGCTAAGTGGCCTAACTTTGAGTTGCTTCCCTCTGTGAAAAGCACATTTCAAATGAATAGTCAACCATTGTTGGGCTAGACTATGCTAGAATATGAGGAAAAGTACATTCCAAATGAATAGTGAGACCTTCTAGAGAAAAATTTCACTTTCCTTTAGGCCTCCTCTTCCTTCTAGTGCATAGGGCAGTATCAAGTAATAAGCCTTCAACCTTGTCCTATGTTCTTCCCCTCTATGTTAAACACTTTCTCAAGCCTCTTTTCCTTAGTGCATGACATAGTAACAAGGCTTATTAAGGCCTCTGTTTAGTACTTGTCAAGTCAAACTGCACTGACATAGCCTTCCTCTCTTTCCTTCCTAGGGCATGGCATAGTCTTAATCAACAAGCTCATCAACATTGTTCCTTCTGCTTCCGCACTATGCTGGAACTTGAAGAGCCCCTTCTTCATAATGCATGGCAGAGAAATAGTGAAAAATGGTGTTCCCCCGAGCCACTGTTGAGTTCAACTACACCTTCCTTATCAAGCTTTCCTCTTTTAGCCCTCATAGAGGGTAGAGATAGAATATGTGTTTTCAAGGTTGTTTTCTCTTTGTCATGAGTGATATTGATTGGTAGGTGTACCTCCTTAGCGTGACAAGGTGATGCTCAAGGAAGATGTGAAGGAGAAGAAGTAAACAAACACTTGGAGAGAAGGAACATAAAGGAGAACTATCACGAATGCATGAAGCGGATCCTCGACCATGGTAGAATGAAGACTTTGCATGATGAATTATTTGCATGATGAATTAGAGGAATCCACGGTTGACCCAAGACCCTTTAGAGGGTAATGAAAAACTACTAATGAGATCTTTCATGAAGATGGAAGGTAAAGTAGCAAGGAGAACAACTTGGCATCACCACCTCATCATGAAGTCCATGATATCATTCTCAAGTTGCGACTTGTACAAGTGTCATCAACATGTTATATGGGTCCATGTGTCTTGCCACAACATTATGTGGAATGTAATGATGTATTTTCAAGGAAAGGACGAAATGTAATGTGTGGAAGTCCAACAGTTACATGGAATATAAAATGTCACATGTGGACAAATTCATCAAATAGAACTTTAAGAGTCATTAGAAAAGTCCAAATGTCTCATAGAAGTTTAAAGGAAACATTGGAAGTTTTAGAGTCATGATGGTATGTTGTGGGCCCAACTTCCCCTTAAATTTTTTAGATTTAAGGAGTCCTTCTACGGAATTTTAACAATGTCATTAGGGATATGTCATTTGGTTTTGATGCTTTTCTCTTGCTTAGGTAGGCATGTAGCTCTATTTTCTCCAACTTCCTTCATTCATTAATGATTCCCTTTAAAAAAATCCTCTCATCAAGTGCATTGCATTCTCATTGCATTCTCTCTATAGCTGATTGCGCATAGCATTACCTCATAGTTTCTTTGTAGAAATTACGATGGCAAAAGAGGTATTGTTAATTTTCAAAACTACGATGGCAATAATGTCACCCATTGATCGAAGGCCACTTGCATCCACACCCTATTGTTGGTTGTGACATAATTTTTATTTCCCACGAGTAGTTCATTCCTTACGATATCCTTTCAGACTACAACTTGTAGGAAAACATGATCATCATCGCATCTTTTTACATGCTTTAGGCGATTTCTCTTGCAATACATTAAGATAGCTTCCTCTGCGCTTTCTTTTAAACTCTCAAAATTTTTACAATTGTCAAAGTACGGGTGTATTTGCATATTGCGTAAGGATCATTGATAGACATATTTAGTTTTGGTTTGAACATGTGTATGCAGGCATATACTTCTATTTATTAATGGTGGGTATTGCAAATTGGATGCATCTGCAAATGATAGGCTCAGCATCATTGTAATTAAAGGAGGAATCCCCAGATTTGGCAATTTTGTTTACAATTGGGCACTGTCAATAATCACACACAATCACAAACTGTTGGAATTTGTACCAGTCTAATATTGAAAGTTCGAATATACCAGTTTCAGTTGTATAATGCCATGCAAATATTTAAAATTAGTTTTTATTCGGAGGGAATCTCATACAGGAGGAATGAATGTCATTATTCTGTAATCTATAAAAAAAAATTGGAGGATTCAGGGCATGGGGTGGACTGCGGAAATTTGAATGAAGGGTTTGAATCCATCAATGAAGTGGGCGGTGGAGCTAGATTAAAATTATATTTTTTTTATCACTTCTGGAGTTCGCTCAAAAGAATTTGTGTAGAATGTTTTTTAAAAGCGAGTTGTGTTTAGTGAGATTTTTTGGAAATTTTTCGTGTGGGTTTTTCTGGTTTAATTTCTCTAAAATTCAGCAGGAATTTATTGGAATCACAAGCTTGAATTCAGCAAGAATTTATTGAAATCACAAGTTTGATGGGTAACCTCTGCACAATCCCAGTGCATTAAAAATTTTCCAAAACGCTAAATCCATATATATAGTCAAAAACCAGTTTAAATAAGACAAATCAAAATTTTACTTCAAATTTTTCCTCCGACCACATTTGACACCAGAAAGTCCAAAAAGATCACACTAAAAACAATGCATTACTGTAATTTTTCAGTGGATTTTTGGGAATGAGAGAGGTTTTCGAGTTGTGAAGAGGAGTGTGGTTTCACTATTGTAATCTCATTTCCTTTCAAAATTTGAAGCTTCTAAAGGGCTGAAATGTATTAAAAAAACGCTTGGAGCAAGTAATGATAGGGTTACTTTTCTGTACGTTATTACGTTAGACTTGTAATTTTGTTATTATATCTTCAATCGTTTAATTTCATTAGGTCGTAAATGAAATATTAATGTCTTCCCCTCTTTCACATTTTATTATATTGTTTTCTAATTAGTTTAATTTTCATGTTTACGTATTTAATTTTCATATTCAACGGTAAAATTGTTATAATATTGCATTCCTGTATTAAGGATAAGATTCTTATAATATTGCATTCATGTATTAAGGATAAAATGAATTTTTTTTGTTATTAAATATTACATTTAATTTTCGGTTACACTAAGTTTCAAAGTAAGTAGAATTGATGGTGGTTCTTAAATACTTCGAAGCCTCAACCAAATATAAGGATGTATAGTAGGGTGATTTGAAAAAAAGAGTGTTGAACTATACGAGGACATTGTCATTATTCTCATGGAAATTAATTAATGGTTTTATAAAGTATGATTTGTTATATGATGGGATTTTGAGGTTCTAATACGACAATGAACTTCAGTCATATCAAAAGCTTAGGGAATCGATGACAAGCTCTATCCTTTGGTTAGCGGAACGAGAGACACTCTAACGAATCAAATGAAATCCCCCATCTCTCAATCAAATCAAACATTACATCGGTGTTTGGTTAAATCAGGGAAAAAAAAAGAGAGCACGACACTGTCATTATATAGAGAACATTCCTATCAACTTGGTTTAAAAGGACCTTCTAGAATATGATTTTTAAATAATTTTAAAGTCATTTATTCCCTTTAATAATGTAGATATTTATTGATATTTATTTTCTTTGAAAAGACAAATATGTACAACTTTACATTCTTTTGTATAATAATGTTAGACTCAAATATGTGAATTTTGAGATAACTAATATGCAATATATTTTGGGTACTCATTTAAAGAGATATATGTGGTATATCCTCGAATGAGGCGTTATCCAGAGTTATTAAGGAGTAGTGTTTTGTAAAGATGACATGAAGTTTGTTATGGCGTGTTATAAGTTCCCTTAAGGGCATTGGGATGTGGTCTACATGTTTTGTAGTTGTAAATGGTGGTTTATTGCTCCACGGTGGTGAAGGTATGTTTTACGTTTTTTTGTGTGAGAGGAGGTGAGGCTACATCCTTGCTCTCTTTAACCTGGTTGAGGAACTTGTATTCCTTTGATCAAAGGTCTCTAGTGTGGGTAGTCTGTTTTCTATCTTGCATTCCAAAAATTATCACTTATCACTCGTAGTTTGGTTCGGCCCTTATGTGTTTTATTTTTTAATTATATTTTTCTCAAATGTGCTATTGTGTTGTCTTTTTAGCAAAATATTTGGGGCTGTAGTGGGGTTTCTCTCCTATTTTATTGAACTCCAATTGGACTCTGTTTATTTGTGTTAAACTTGTCCTAAGTGCCAAAGGGTCGACTATGTTGGGGCAATTGTGTTGGTCTCTTTTTTGGGGTTCATTGGTTCTTAGTTACTAGGCTTTATTACTATTTTGTTATGGTCAACCCCTTTTAAGTTTCTTGGATTCATGTTTGGGTATGTTGTCTTGTGTTGAGGGGGAGAAATTGTCCCTATGGTGAATCTTATGTCTCGGGGCTTTCCAGAATTGGAAAATTTGTTAGAGTTTGGATCTTTGGCATGTGGTTGGGGACATGATTTATTGATTCTATGCTCAGGAGATAAAGCCTCTATAGTTAGTCTGTACTCCTATTTTTCAGGGCATGGGTCCTATAGGTGCATAGTTTGTTTTCTAATCGTAGTCACTACACCTCCTCATCAACGAATAATGAATCGAAACGGAGCTTTGAGTAATATGGGATTCGAGCATCCTATGACCTTTTCATTTGACTATGTTGATGCATTTTTTGACATTGATCCTCTAGAAGTGAGGAGAGAAATACTTCTTCTCGAGGCTAAACAAATGGATCACCACTCCTAGCACTCTAATTTTGAGATCTTAGAGGTTGGTACAAATTTGAAAACAGTCTCAGACCCATGTAGATTTCACAAAAGGAGGCTTTGTTTCCTGTACTCTCTTGCATTGCACCACTAAATGGAGACTTTGCTACATTTAATCTTTAGAGACAAACAGGTTGACCACTACAACCTATTCTCTCGATTGGAGCATCTGAAACACATGTTGAAAAATATAATATTTTTCCTAGATAATGTTGATTCAAGACAGGATCAGGTGAAAAGTTTCATTATGTCATATTCTAATTTTGGAGACCTCACCAACCCACTTGGCGATCGTGGTGATCATATTGACCCTTCTATCAATAATGTTCAAGATCTCACCATTATATCTTCATATCAGGAATGATCACAGAGTTTCACTATTTTTGGTGCCCTTTCGCAAATATGGTTTTCAAGACTATCGATGGGTATTTTTGGTTCTAAGTGTGGATTTTCGTGGATGTATGATGGTGCTCTTGTTTTTCATGGGTATTGATTATGTTTTTGTGTAGATAAGCTATTTTAGGGGGTTTTGGTCTCAAACAGGCATGGAGAGACTTGTCTATCTCTTTTTTTTTGCAAATTTGGTTCTCATGCATTTGGAGAAGTTCTACCTTTTCTTGGCATGTTCATCTACTAGAGCTTGGGTGCATTTCTTGTGTGATATTAATAGTGTTCTGGAATAATTGCTTTTTAACATGCATATGAAATTCAATATGAGGGGAGATGAAATTCGATATACGAGCATGAATGCGTCAACTCTTTCAAGGAAATATTTGTGGTTCCAACCTTATTCGAGGACTTATGGATGCATTCTTTGTTTGGGGTACCTTGATGGATGGTTTGTTATTGGTATCTTTTTATTCAAGAATTTGGGACTTTAGATGTTTGGGAGTTGGTCTAGTTGAGGGAACTTTTTCCCTCACCCTTTCTGGTGTAGTTTTAATACATGATGGTCCGGTGATTGGTGGTGATATAACTCACTATGTAATACTTACTTCTTTTTCCTTTGAATGTATTCACCATTTTAGGTTATTGGTTGTATTGCTTGACTATAGGTAGTGTCTTGGATGTAAAAGATAATTTTCTTGTCATTTATTGTTTTCTTGGTCATTTCGAGATGTTTTTTATGGTTTCTATCTATTGGACAAGGCTAGAAAGTATGATTGTAACTCTCAAGTATCTCTTCCTTTTGGAATAGAAATCTTCTTGTGCCAATTTACAAAAGAAAAAAAGAGATGTATTTGGTAATATCTTGTCACCAATTCTAAAATTAAAAACATCATTACATCAATCAAATATCTGTAGTATTTGATTTTATTTAAATAAAAGTTTTGGTGTGTGTGTGTATATATATATATATATAGAGAGAGAGAGAGAGATATAGATATATATATAGAGATATATATAGAGATATATATATATATATATATATATATATATATATATATATATATATATATATATATAGATATATTTGTTGTGGGTGGGTAGAAGGAACCAAGTTTATCCTCTCTATCCATTTAAATTCTTGCAAGTGACATGATGAACTATTGAGTATATTATTGCAATGGATTCCAATCTTATCGTTAAATGATTCTTGAAGAATATCTTGCCCTTGCCATCAAAATATATATTTTTTTTTTAATAATAGGTATGTAGATGTTAACATAAGTATAGGTAAAGTAATATTAATAAGTAATCAATTCAAATTTTGATAATATATATATATATATATATATATATATATATATATATATATATATATATATATATATATATATATATATATATATATATATATATATAGTTTAATTTATTAATTTTAAAAACATTTTATTTTTGTTTTATAACTTTAGTGGGTCCAATGGTTAAGATAATATGTTTCCTCATAAGGGGTCACATGCTCAAATCTAGAGGAAGCTAGAGTATGTACACTAATGTATACATTAGTAGTCAATTTTTTATGTGGAAGGGGTCCCTTATCTCACAAACAATAAGGTCTCATAAGAGGTAGATTATTTACACCATTATAAACTCTAGAAGCCAATTCACTATGTAGTGGGGCTCCCTTAACCCACAAACAAGGAGATCCCATATATCAATTTGGTTTCTTGCTTGGCTATGACTTTGAATTTAGATTATTGTTATTATTATTATTACCTTTACTTTTTTCTGAAACAAATCGAGATGTTTCATAAAGAGAAACAAATTATTTTAAGCAAATGGGCCCACAGCGGAATTTCATGTTGAGGAGGCAATGGGTAGGGGAAGAATGCACCTACACAAGATTGTCCATGATGTCAATGAAAATTATTATTGGTCTATTTTCATTCACCACCCTAACCTATTAAGTAGAAACGATATATAAAAATAACTTGATAAGTGAGCTTTCATTTTTGCCTTCTTGCGAAAGGGTCCATGCTTGTTCATTTGTTAGTGCAATTTCATATTCACCTTTCTTTCCATAAGATAGTAATGGAGCTTCTCCTTTTCTTTACGTTTTCTTTGCCACATGTGGAATTCTTGAACTCTTAATTTCCTCTTTCTTGATTTTGATGGTTCAAGGGTAATTTTTTTTTATTTTGAACATTGTTGTAGGTTCTTAGCTCTTATACTTGTGCTTAATTTTTTCAATTTCTTAAATTTTTATTGCTTCTTCGTGGCTGCCAATTTATTCATACTTAAAGACAAGGTTAGATTCATAAAGAGAAGCATATTTATTCTTGCCATCCTTCTCTTTTAAGAGAGCATTCCTTTCTTAATTTTTGTCTGCTAACATGATTTTTTCATGTCTTCAACCTCTTTAATTAATTATGTTGTTGCAAACATGGTGTCCTACATTTTGTTTGTGTATGGAGGTAGGCATTCATTCTCACTAAACAACAACTTATCAATAAGATATTTCTCATACATGAGATTGAGCCACTATTCATGGGATACATAGTTCTCATTCAATTTGACTTCATACGTCTCTGCATTATAGAGAATTTCTTCATAAGGAAATTTAGATTCTACATCAATGGTTGTTTCTTCATCGTCACATGTTTCAATATCAACTATAGTAACACATTCATCATCCATCATTGCAGCTTGAAGTTTTCCATCTTGAGTTTTAGAATCAAGTATGAGGCTGAAACCATAATCATCATTTTCACCCTCATTCAAACTGCACTTCACTTCTAAAATACCCTATATTACTTTTTCATTTTGAATCTCACCATATTCCTGCAGTATACTAAACAAGATTTTTTCATCTAATACAGATGTTATAGGATATAATGATGATGCATCTCTACTCATATCATGGTTCAAATTAACAAAATCCTCTTCAACATAGTTCAATAAATCGAGCTTCCATAGTATTGTTTTCATTTCAGTTGCCAAAATTTCATAATTTATACCTAAGAAAGATGGTAGATTCGACATTAAACTTTTTAAGATTTCATCTATTTCATCAAATTCTTCACTGCATTGATCTAGATGTGAATTCTCATCTATGTCTGATCCTTCAACTTCAACTAAAAACACTTCATATTCAACTAAAAAATATACTTGTTCTACATGTTCACTCTTCAGGCATGGTTGAGTCTCTTTTGTTTACCCATCACTCCTCCTCATCACTTCAAATCATCATTGTTTCACAAGGCGCCGATCTTGTCTTTGTCCATGTTAGAAAATTTTACAAGGGCAGAGGAGAGGAGTTTCACTCAGGAATCATTTGCGGAAAGTCAAAACTTTGGTTGCAGCAAGCACCTCACAACCAGACAGAGGCTTAATTGAAACATAAATTAAACGCACAACAAAATAGAGTAAAAACAAAATGGTTGTGGTAAATCTAGTCATGAAGGTTTAAGGCCATATTGCAACATACCAAAATTTGGATTATATTATAAAGCATATGTAAATATATTCGAATGATAAATTGGAAGCTACTTCTCTAAGTAAAAACACAAAAAACCTTATTGCAATTTACGCTTCACTGGGGTTGTGGAGTAATGTTCTGTAAAACTTGTTTTCACTTGCCCACCAATGTTTCCTCCACGATTTTCTCCTCACTACATCTCAATCTTACACACTCGACTCCTATCAACTTTCTCAACCTTGCGAATGACTTTTACATTCATATTTATCCAATACATACATTTTGGCTGATTAATTCATGATAGAGAAAAACTTTAATACACAATATGGGTGATTTTACATAATAAATGGTCTTTTGAACTTGTAGGTGTTGTTGAGTGTAGATAACAGTCACAGAGTGAATTCTTTCACATATGTATTTACCAAAATTCATTAAGTTCCTTAAACTCTCTGATGTGTTGCGGAATGGTCAATATTGTACATTTGCTAATAACTCAGTCCTTTCACCTGCAAACAAAATCACAACCTGCAGAAGTTAATTGGGCAAGTATGGCGGTTGTCAGTGTGTTTAAGGTGGTGGTTTCTATTAATATTTCTATCGCTCCCCCTTAATCACAACTTCCGCCATTGACAATTCACAAAAAAATCTATGAGATAAACAAAATTTTCACGTGCCACTGGCTTTCTGAAAATATCAGGAAACTGTTCTTGTGACCTGTAATGTCGCAAGACAATTTTATCATTGTTAATCAAATCTATAATAAAATGATATTTGGCATCAATATGCTTGGTCCTCTTGTGAAAGAAAAAAATTCTTGACAATGCAATTGCAGAAGTGTTGTCGCAGAAAATAGTTGTCGTTCCCTCTTAGTCATGGAGAAGATCCCTCAACATCCTTCTCATCTGAACTGCTTGAAATGTTGTTGTTGTTTCAATGACAGATTTAGCTTCTACTATTAATAGTGACACTATTGGTTTCTTCTTGGAGTCCCATGAAATGGCTCTAGAACCCAAATGAAAAACATTTCTTGACGTGCCCTTCCTCTCATTAACACTTCCTAGCCAATCACTGTCAATGTAACCAACCAGCCTAAAATCACTTGTTGCGATGTACAAAATACCATATTGTTTTGTCCAATTGACATACCTTAGAACCCTTTTCGTTGCTTTCCAATGTTTTTCCTTTTGTGTTTCCATGAACCTCGACACCAAACACACTACATACATTATATCTGGCATAGTGGCAGTCAAATACATCAAGTTTGCTATCATAGTTTTGTATACTTTTGGATTGACATTGCTACTACAATCGTCTTTTCTCAACTTCAACCCCATGACAGTCAAATTTGGTGCAGGCTTGTTATTCTGCATTTTAAACCTCTCTAAAATTTTTGCGACATACTGTGTTTGATAAATACAAATGTCATTTTTGGTTTGCTTCACTTCTATGCCCAAAAAATACCTTAACAACCCAAGTCAATCATTTCAAATTCACTTTTCATGACTTCTTTGAAATCAACGACGAGGAAATCATCAATGCTTGTAAAAATAAAATCATCTACATATAAGAGAACAATAAGAATCTTAACATCACTCTCTTTGATGTAGAGATTAGGCTCACCGTGACATTTTTCAAAACCATTGTCCAATAAGTAAGCATCTATCCTCCTATACCATGTATGTGATTCTTGCTTCAGCCCATAAAGAGCTTTCCTCAGGCAATAGACTTTGCCTTCTTGCCTTCTAACCCATAACTAGGTTGTTGTGTGACATACACTTCCTCTTTCAGTACTCCATTCAAGAATGATGATTTTACGTCTATTTGATACACTTTCCATTTATGTTGCACGATGATCACCACAAATGTACGCACTGTCTCCATCCTCGCGACTGGCACAAATGTCTCTCAATAATCTCTTCCATGCTACTACTTGTATCCTTTAACAACTAGCCCTGATTTATGTCATTCAATCTTTCCCTCAACGTTTCTCTTGGTCTGATAGACCCACTTCACTCCAATGACATATTTTCCTTGTGAAAGATTCACTAGCTCCCATATGTCATTCATTTCTATTGCTTCTATTTTTTCCCCATTGCCACAACCTATTTTTCTTCTTTGACTTAAACTTCAAAATGGATTGGGTCATCTACATGAAAAAACAATGAAACAATGAATTTAGACTAGTGCTATTGTCAAATTCATCTTGCCCATAAATCTCATTTAAATTTATGAATTTTGGTCTTCTTGTGCTTTCTGAAGATGGGCTTGACATGTCACTTGGTTTTGCACTTTGCAGTGTGCTTGGAGAAGCACTTTCTTAACTATGTGACACTATCCTATTATTTTTTCACAGTGTAACTTTTTGTCTACTTTGTTTTGCTTGAATAGGAGTAGTGGGAGTCACCATTGAGGAATTTCTTGTTGCTATCAATTCCTCTTTGTCCTCATGTGGTATACATGCTTTCACATTGACTGTCTTCACTAAGCTTCCATCCCATGCTTCCTCTTCAATGAACTGCACATCTTTGTTGATTATGACTTCCTTGGTTGATGGATTGTAGAGCTTGTATGCCTTGCATTCATCACTATATCCAACAAATATACATTTTTGCCCCTTGTTGTCCAACTTCTTCCCCAACTCATCTGGGACATGTGCATACACCACACATCCAAACAGTCTCATGTGAGTGACACCATGATTTCTTCCACTCCATGCCTCTTCACGAACCACATTCCTAACACTTTTGGTTGGACACCTATTAATGATGTATGCTACATAGGTGACATCTTCAAAACAATAATCATTTGCAATTCTTTTTCCTTCAACATACTCCATGACCATTCCATAATGGTCCTATTATTCATTTCCATGACATCATTTTGCTGACGTTTATACCTTGTTGTAAATTGCTTGTGAATTCCATGGTCCCTACAAAAACAAAGGAATTCATTTGAGATGTACTCGCCACCTCTGTCAGTCCTAAGGAATTTTATGTAGTGTCCACTTTGCTTCTCAACAAGAGCCTTGTATTGGCAAAAGATGTCAAACACTTCATTTTTTTGTTTTATGAGATAAACGCATGTCTTCCTTGTGTAGTCATTTACGAAGGTCAATAAATAATGGTTGTCACCAATTGATGGTGTTTGCGTTTGTCCACATAAATATGAGTGGACAATCTCCAAAGGTGCCTTTTCCCTTATTGTCTTTCCTGTTGGAAATGTCTCTCTATGTTGTTTTCCCAAGATTCATCCTTCACAAAGGTTGTCCATTTTTTCGATGAGTGAAAACCCCTTTACCATGCCTTCCTATGCAGCAAATTCAAACCTCCAAAGTTGATAAGACCAAATCTCAAATGCCATAATCAATTTTCATCTTTGACCTCTACTTGATAGTTTACTTGTGTAACGACTGCAACTTTTCTTCCATTATCTTGTGAGTTCATTGATACTTGTGCTTGTGGATCTTCTTCCTTCAAATATGATCTTATCTTTAGGGGAAACATTCGATTGCTTGTCATCTGAACTTTTGTAATTAGCTTTCTTCTTGGAGGCCTATCCAAAATTGTGCATACATCATCTAAAAAAAGACATTGTAGCGCTTTTGCATGAGTTTTCCAATGCTTATGAGGTTATGCTTCAAACTAGGGATAAAGTAAACATCTGAGATGTGCTTCTTCTCCCCCTTCTTTGTTAGGATATTAACTCTTCCTTTCCCATGACAAAGACTTTGCTATCAGTCCCTAATGTCACTTCAGATTTCACACTTTTGTTTAGATTGGAAAACATTTCTATGTTCCCCGACATTTGGTTGCTACACCTCGAATCTAGATACGATATATCACTTTATTTTTCTTGTGCTACATTACAAGATAAAAACATGCTATCATGGTTCTTATTTTCTTTTGTGAAATTTACACTTGGTTTGTTACTAATGTCATATTGCTTCTCTCTACATTCATTTGCATAATGACCATACTTCTTAAAGTAATGACATTGGACTTGAGATTTATCATACCTCTGACCTTGTGCTTGATTTTGGCTTGCACCTTGACTTGGATTTTGATTGTTGCCCCTTCCACTTGAGCTTGAAGGGTTGATTCTTTCACCTTTGTGTGGGATTCTTCCTCTTCCTATAGCATATGATCTTTCTCTGCCTCTGCCTTGACCAAATGAAACTTGTGTCTTGAAGGCATGCTCCAATGAGGAACTTGCTGCTCTATTCAGTCTATGCTCATGACAAATCAGTGATGCATGAAGCTTATCCACTAATAATTGTGAGAGATCCTTTGTCTCTTCTATGGCCACAACAATGGCATCAAACCTTGCTACAAAAATTCTCAAAACTTTCTCAACTATTCTCCTTTCCTCAAATGTCTCACCATGAGACTTGATTTGAGTAACCAACCCAATTACATGTGTAAAAAATGATTCCAAATTCTTAGACTCTTTCACACAAAGTGTTTAAAAGTCTCTTCTTAGAATTTGTAGCTTTGTTGTCTTCACTTTTTTCATGCCTTGGTAGGTTGTCTGGAGGGTGTCCCATGCTTGCTTGGATTTTGTTGCTACTGCAACCTTTGGGAAACTACTTTCATGAACTACTTGAAAAATGTAGAAGAGGTATTTTTTATCCTAACTCCTATTTTCCCTCAACAAATCCATTTTACTTGAGACAAGGCATTGTATGTTGTTTCATTTGCTGGCTCTTGAAAACCATTCTCCATCAAATCCCAAATGTCTTGAGAATTAAACAGGGCCTTCACTGTAATAGCCCAATAATCATAATTTTTCCCATTAAACTGAGGTATCTAAGGATTAGTCAATATTGTGCTTGATGTTTCCATTTTTGAGTTAAAAAAAAATAAAAAATTATACCTGCTGGTAAATACGCTCCAAAGGAAAAAAAAAAATATGTCCTCAAAACAATTTTTTTAACTCCTAGTAATAACACTTATTTTTACACTCACAGAGTTTAACCTAGTTTGATACCATGTTAGAAAATTTTACAGGGGCAGAGCAGAGGAGTTTCACTTAGGAATCATCTACGGTAATTCAAAACTTTAGTTGTGGCAAGCACATCACAACCATACAGAGGTTTATTCAAACATAAATTAAACACACAACAAAACAGATAAAAACCAAATGGTTGCAGTAAATATACTCATGAAGGTTTAAGGACATATCGCAATAGACCAAACTTTGGATTATATGATAAATCATATGTAAATGCAATCACATGATAAATTGGAGGCTATTGCTCCAGGTAAGAACACTAAAAACCTTACTGTGATTTACACTTCACTGGGGTTGCGGAGTAACTTTCTATGAAACTCCGTAAAACTTGTTTTCACTTGCCCACCAATATTTCCTCCACAGTTTTCTCCTCACTACCTCTCAAATGTACACACTTGACTCCTCGCAACTCTCTCACCCTTGTAAATGTCTTTTACATTCATATTTATCCAAGACATCCATTTTGATTCATTATTTCATGACAGAGCAAAACATTAATACACAATATGGGCAATTTTACATAATAAATGGTTTTCTGAACTTGCAGGTGTTGTGGAATGTAGATAACAGTCACAGAGTGAATGCTTGCACATAAGTATTTACCAAAATTCATTAAGTGCCTTAAACTCTTTGATATGTTACGGAATGGTCAGCATTGTACATCCGCTTAAAACTTCAGTAAACAAAATCGCAACCTATAGAAGTTAACTGGGCAAGTATGGCAGTTGTGAGTGTGTTTAAGGTGGTAGTTGGGATTAATATTTCCAACACTCCAAACATTAGATAAATTACCAGATCATTATTTCTCCCTAACACCAAGTCAACAATATTTGGCATCAATGCACCATGACTGCTCCATAATGTTGCAGTTGTAGATTGGGTCGCCTTCGACTTTGTCAATGGCAGTGACATCCAAGAATTAAAAAAAAATGAGTTCAATATCCAAATGAGGTTACACAGAGGTCACCACCATAAGCAAATCCCCTACCATAGTCATGAGCAGCACCACAACGATTTCTCTCTTCTCAACTAGTCAAAGCTAAGATGATATAGCATACAACATGACATCACTCCCACTACAACACAAATGGGGGTTTAAGATAATATTTAAGACAGTTTTGGGGTAAATTGTCTTAACTTGGTACAAAAGATAACTTGTGTATTGTCTCAAATATTATCTCTAAGCCGATGTCTCAAATTAAATTGTCTTAAAATATTGTCTATAGAAAGGCAATATATAACAAAAGTATTTTTGTCTCTCTAGAGAAAATTTCATTTGTCTCTTGAAAGATAATTTCATTTTTGTCTCTCTAGAGACAAAAAAAAATTAGATAATACAACATCAGTTTTGTCTCTTTAGAGACAATATAAAATAATAAATCTAGAAAAATAGCTCACCATTGAAATAAATCAATATTAAAAGTATTTAATTAAAAATAAAATACAATATCATTGATTAATTCATATTAGGACACAGTGGAATCGAACCACCAACCTCCTGCTTATAAAGCAGGTGCTCTTCCATTGAGCTAGCACCCTTTAAAGATTCACAATAAAAATGGCAATAAAAATAATAGCTATTAAAAACAATTTGGTTAAACAAAATAATAAAACAATTAAAATTAAAATAAAATATCAATAACTCACAATTTTGATTAATTTTATTTCATTTATAATTACAATACAATTTTGAATAAATAGTTAAAATAAAAATACATCCAAATTAAAATCACAACTGAAATTATATCAAAATTTCTCAAAATAAATTTAATAAAAGCACTTTACAAAGCAGTCACAAATCTCAATAAATTGAAAATGATACTTTTGAATGGAATGGTTGAAAACACAATAGCTAGATTTACATTAAAGTCAGACCCAAAATAATAAAACAATAAAAACCCTTGCAACACAAATATGCCAATAACTTTGCAATTTCGAGAGATTTTAAATCTCATAATTTCAGTGTATCTTTTGTTAGATAAAAAATATATATACTAAATTCACCCCAAAAGAAGTGAACTCACCCACACCTGTAGATCCAATATCCTCAAGATGAATTATTTGTGTCTTCAACCCTCACAAATAGGTTTTTATATATGAATGTGAATAATAATAAATTTAAATTTAAATATATGAACCAACCAAGAATTAAAAGAATCAAATCAACAGATACCAATCACATTTAACAAACACAATGCTAAAGCTTCTTTCCTCTCCAAACATCTTAGTGGAATATATAAAAACTAATTGAAATTAAGGAAAAATGGTGATGAATGGGTTCATGGGTAAACAACAAAAGTTCAAGGCCATGTTACACCCCTCTCAAAACTGCTATCTAGATTATTGTAACATGATATGACAATAATATTAATCCCCACATTCAAATGGTGTGCATAGATAGATATTCATCCAAGTAGATGGAAAACCCAGATTTCTAGGTTTGTATACCTATTTTTTTAGTAGTTCATCCATTTATGCCTATTTTTCTAAACCAAAAGATCCATTAATAATTTGAACATAGATTTTATGATAATAAAACAATCAATTTCCTGAAAAAAGAAATACATCATGTGGATCTTTATATCAATTATAGGTTTGTCCACAATACCTTTTTTTTTTGCAATTCCTTGTTCTCTTCTTTGAGTTTTGTTAGTTCATCTTCCAACTCAACAATATATGCCTGCAAGCGAGGAAAAGTTTTAAAAGATTGATATTCCTAGATAAAAATCTAACAGCAAATATCAAGTTTTTCAAACTAAGGGTTCGGTGAGAATGTTTGTCCAAACATAGTTGGGTCGTTAAAATAGAGACAAGCATCACAAAATTGATATCAATCAGCAAAAAACAATAGTTATAGAAAAATCCTTTCATAATGTTTCTCCAACAACAGATTATCGATAAGAACCGAAATTATTACAAAATAAGACAAACAGATTGTTATCCCAGTTAAGAGATCATGGACAATTTACTTATCTTAAGTTAAGAAGGGTTTACCTATGAGGACAAGCTAACAAGACTTCATTAAAAGGTTTGGCACAATGTTACCCTCTAGCCCAGTTAAGTCCCTTTAGACAAGTACACATCCAAAACCCTCTATCCTTCAGCTTTGTTTCTTCCTTCTGGAGTGTCTGGGTGACCAAGAATACCATTAGGAGGGTTGGGATAATCTTACCTTCTACGTCAGGTAAGACATAGATGATTGGGTAGGAAGACCCCTCTCTCCTACAACATTGTTGCATCCTTTTTGCAACACCCAAGGTCACCAGGACAATTATGAGAAAAATCAAAGGCATACAAACCATGATATCAAATATTTGTAAGCCACAAGCAAGGACCTCCCAACCCATAGTAAAAATATGAGGACCTAAAAAGCACAGAGTGAACCATTAGTTTTGTGATCTCAAAATCCTGCCAAAAATAAGCAGGTCACTTCTGTATAGGGTCCAATATAAATGGCTTATACTTTACTCTTCAATCCTAATATCTTCCTTGCTACATAGGTAGATACCTTAAGCCATATAATGGATCTTAACATAGACTTATATGTAGTTAAAAGTACATTGTATAAACTATAATGTTGGAGGCTTTTGATTGATACAGCGAATAAAAATTTAAAACATTAAGGAAAAAATTACTCTTTCATGATCCTATGATTAAAAAAATGATACTTACTCTTTCATGAACCTAAGATTAAAACAAATGACACAAACGCTATTTTTACCCCTAATTTAGGTAAAGCACAAAATATCATTTTTTAGCGGAAAATTAAAAAATTTATGAAGAAAGACATAGTTCATATTTCTATAGAAGATTTTGTGTCTCATAAATTCAAAATTTGATATATGAAAGCTATGCTTCTCATTTTTACCAAAATAGACAATCAATTGCAACGGATCAAAGCATTACTTATAGTGTACACACAACTCTTCAGTACTTGTCTCATAGGAAAAATTGTAAAATACATTAGAAGAGAGCTTGCGCATGGACACAATTTCAAAAAATATAAATAGTCACCTGGACCAAGCGAAGGATAATTTTTTCATGAACCAAAAAAAAAATCAATACTGGAATTAGAAAATAAGACAAATACTATAATGCTTGACATATCTTTTAGGAAATAATAAGGTTTGTAATTGAGTTTGATTTAGGTTTGTAATCTAATGCACCGACAAAATCCAGGAGCGATTTTAAAGGATGGGTTATGGTACCAGAGAGAACAATTTGGGCCAAGCTAGATTAGTTTCAAGACCAAAGGCTGAATGCAGGCCTCACACATATCAGACCCATACTCTCTAACTTGTATAGTAAGGTGAAATCGCTGGTATAGAAAAGGATAGTTTTACATTATTACTTTTGGATTACGTGATTTGATCTCATGCCAAGAAGTATTCAAAGGGTCTCAGACAATGGCAACATAATCTTAACTAGTTACTATTGAGCATACATCCAGGGTAATTTTTATTGAGAGAAATGGGGCAAGTATAAGATGAAACTAGAAGAAATGTTTTTGTGAAATACTTCATGCTAAATTATTGTATAGAGACATGGCTCCTTTTGCACTAATGGTGAAGAAAAACATCATCAACATCTAAAAACTAACTCAAGGTGGAAGAGAATAGTACCTACTCTTGATACTAGGTATTTGGCATCACCAAGCTCATGTTATACAACTTAGATGTTCATTCTTAAACTAGAGAAGCCCCATATTCACATACCACACATTCCTAATAATTGTGTTGATAGAAAGGAAAGATACTATCCAGAAATCCTTCTCAAACTTGGCAACAAATTTATCCAACTAATTTTCTATAGATGCTACTTCCTAATTTTGTTGTTGCTTCCACTTACCCTTCTTCTAATATAGATTCTAGACACTGTTATGCATAATGACCATGCTTATGATGAATGAAGCACTTATTTTTACTCAAGTCCTTTCCTAACTATGAGGTTGACTCCTCACTTTTTCACTTACCCTTTCTAGTTCATTTACCATCACCCTTATTTTATAACCAAATAGAATAAGGTTCTTTTCAACGCCCTTCTTGCTAGCTTTCAACTCCATCCAAGTCTCTTCTTGGATACAATCATCATGCATATTGTCAATGTGAGGAAGGTTATCATGATCTCAAACACCTTTGACAAATGGTTCCCATGAAGCTAGGAATCCATTTAGTGCCATGTTCACTCGCTTTAAATCTACAACCTTCTCCACAACTATTAAAAGTTGACCATGAACTTTTGTGCCATGCATAAGGTAACTATTGACTAAGTTTGATTAGGTCATCTCTATGGATCTAAGATTGTTTCATAATATCACCTTCCTATTTATGTTATCACTCTTCTAGAGGCCCACTAGGGCATAAAACATATCATTTATTATTTTCTTCTCATATATAGAGGGATCAGATGACCCTTTACAACATCAATGATCATCTACTTGGACTTAACCTTTGTCCTCGTCTACACTGCCAACCACTGCAGATATATTGGTAAAGGCATGATATCCTAGATATCACTCTTTTAATAATAGCATAACCCTTAGTTTCTATAACAAAAGAATGAGGCGCCATAAAGTATATCCTCGAATTTGAAGCTAGCTGACACTATCTTTGAGATCCAATACACAAACACCTAGATCTGAACATTAGTCCTTCAAAGAAATATGGAAACCATTTAACTATTGGTCCATCCTTCTCACAATTTCTTTACCACTATAAATGATGGGGAATTTCAACTAGAACAAGGAGGGTTTTTGGGCAATAAGTCCTTGCCTTGAGTGCAAAACATATAAGGAAAGCATATGTTTGGCTTAAGCTGGCTAAACTTGATGACATTATGTATGCAGGTGATAGATGCAGTGTTTTAGGTTTCTGATGTTTGGGTTTCATTGTGTGGTAGATTTTTACCCTCCACCTCGAGGAAGGCTTGTTATCTAAGAACATCATCCTCAACTCCTACCTAGAAATAATGCAATTGAAGAAGGAGTCATGGACAAGGATAAGTCTCTTCTGGTCTAGGATCTTGTGACTTTGCCATCTATGTGGATATGAAACAGCAAGACTTGCAAATTGTGAGGTTCCCACAACCTCCATAACCAAAGTTAGTAGAGGGATTGACCTTAACTATAAAATTAAAGGAAAATGAAATTATGGTCCCTTCGCAAGCTAGGTATCCGAAGAATTTTGAATAGAGGATGCTTGTTTATGAGGCAATAGTATAACCAGACAGTGTGATTATGTCTGTTAAAGGATTGAACCTGAGAAGAGGCAGGATTTCTGATACTAATAATATTTTCTATGTTTTTGGTTCCAATTTGGACATCGGTCTGCTTAATGCTAGGGATTTCAAGAAATGGGACACCATGAATTTGGGTAGTAAGGCTTTTAGGAGCAAGGTTTCAGTGGCTACTCAAGAAGTGATCAAATGTGAGAAGCCTAATGGCTTAGCAATACAAGAAAGTCAAGGGTTGAAGGCTTCTGGATGGAGATCCAAGAGTGGTTTACTTTCATATGTAGATAGGATTGAAGTTAAATCCATAATGAGCTCCAAACTTGTGCAGATGCTTAGGCCTCTCCATCTCTGTGCTTGCACTATGCTTTGGAACCAAGATCCATTTATCAGAGAATAGATCATGTATCATGGTTATCTTGGTGTCCAGTAGTGGTTTCTTTATGAGAAGAACAATGATGAAAAGATAGAAGTGATAACACCCTTGGGTTTCTTCAACGTAAGTAGACATATGTGGCCATGGATTAAAACCCAAGAGGATGGATTTTCCCATTGTGCATTGTGAGCTCACGAAGAATGTCAATGGGTGGCTTTCATGGACATAGATGAATTTCTGAATCCTATAGAATATATTTAGAATGAGACTATTCCAACAGATTCTACTCAAACAGTCCCTTATAATCATGGAAAGGCTAATCAATAATGCAACATCTGCATATCTAGGCTTATTCGAAATAGGAGAGATCAGAGCTGATTTTCATAGCTTTGACCCAACTAGATTGAAGAAACACCCAGATGAAGATGTGATAGCAAGTGACACCTATAGGTTGAATAGAATAGAGGGGCATAAATATATCGTTCTCTTATATTAATTGAACCAAATCTTGATAAACATAGTCCATCATTTTCATCTCAGCTGGGGCTATTATTACATGAACCATCAACGAACTAATTATTATGACACATCAATATATTAAATAACTATTTACAACATCGATGTCTTTCTCACACTAATCACTGACTAAGTTGTTGAATCTCACACTAATATGCAATCTAAGTTGTTGGAAGCTTACCAAAGTCATTGTAGTCGATGTCGAAGAGAAACAATTTGATTCAGATGCTTGAGAGGAATTTCTTTTGATTCTTGAAGTGACTTTGCTTCTTTCCAGGCTCGTTTGTCTATATCATTAAAAATTTCACTTATTTGAAAGATATGTATAATCTTATCATGTATCACCAATTCATATGAAAAATATTCGTTGTTTAATTATTCTTTTTTATTGGAAGAGCACTTCTCCAATAGTTGCAATAGTATTTCTCTAAATTTAAAAGCCAAATTCTCTGTACTCTGACTATCTACGAATATTTGCAACAATAATTATGAATTATATGTTAGCTTTCCTATGACGTTGATCGATGTCAAGGAAAGCATACTCCTCAAATGAAATATAAACTCTTAAAAGTATTTTCTGTAGTTAATATTCAAAGTTTCTATCCATCATTTGACAATTCTATGTTAATTTACTAATTATATCTCTCAATGGACCATAAAAGTTTTCACAGCTTCCTTCACATCTCGGTTGACTCTTTGATTCAAACAACCAAGAATGGAAAAATTCCCCTTGTTTCCCTATCATGAATTCGATGAAAAAAGACCTTGGTAGACATATGCCTGTCAAAACATGTCTACATGAACATGCCAGAAATAACAACTTGTGGTGAAGTAAAATTATAAGTGTGGACATGAACGAATTCCTCTAGCTCGATAATGGGTCTAGTCACAACAGATACATTCTATGGAAGATTTCCTTAGGTTGGAATAAATCAAGGGGGCCTACCTCTTGGTTGCTTATCCTTCTTGATGATTTCCTTGCTTTCTCGGTCCAGCAATCTCTCGCTTCTTTCTTCAAGTTCCTGAAACAAGTAAACAACAACAACACACAAACATAATAATAGACAAATTGAAATTCAACCTACTTAATGAGTCAAGAAGAACCAAGACATGAATATGTAATATTACAAAACATGTAGGAAATCAATCAATAGTTTCATATATTAATATCAAATAGAGATTACAACCATTTGTCTGGACGTCGTAGTCTTCCTTTGAAAAGGCTAGGTTCCCACACACTTCTGCTAGCACTTCATCATGGATTCAAACAACAATAGTTTAAAGAATCTTCTCTTTAGGCTCCACTCCAAACCAAACAAACTTCTCCCTTACACAACTAGATGGCTACAACTAGTAATAGCTTGCCTGTCTAATCCTGCTTTTCACACTAGTCATTAGTTTGTGCTTGGGAAGAACAGAGGTTTAAATATGAAAGATGGATGGGAGATGGATCCTCTTCTCATGGGAGAAGGACTTATCCCTTGAAGTAGTTCCATAATTATAGGGGAAAGCAGCCCAAATTGTCATCCTTGACCCCATCTGACCAAACCATTTACCAGACTTCCGTTACGGAGCCTCTAGAGATGGAAGCTCTAACTTAAAAGACTTTCCATAACATGACTGACATGACTAGAACACAACTCAGTCGCACCAATTGGCACGGAAAATAGTTCTGATCTCTGCACATCAGCATGGGGGAGACAAAGGCCATTAATGCCGATCTTGTAAATTGGGCAAAACAAAAGTTTCAGGGGAAATGGTGCAAAAGGGAAATGATATGCTCATGAAGAGGGACGTAATGTGAGTTTCTTCATGAGGGAAAATCATGTGGGGTTCATTGTGGAGATCCTCCAAGATCAAGGAATGGGGAGTACAAGGACAGTGACAAAATTTTGTGTAACATATGCCCCCTAAAGCATGAAGGCCAAACCAGAGTGAGGGATGAAATGCTTTATAAATCAGTGTAGGGAACCAGTCTGCCATTGGAAAACCTGGAAAAAAGTACATATACATATACAAAAACTGAGATCTTTGTCAAATGATACAAAAATCATGGCATGGATGCAGCCATCTAGAGAATGATCATGTAAATGGATCCACGTATGGGTGTAGCCATCCGTCAAGGAGGATCATAATGAAACCAGGGTATGGTCACAACCATCTAATAATGAGAAGGATCACATATGATAACTCATGGTCTAGTCACAACCAGCCATTTAATAGAGACATGCATATCATCATAACCATGTCACACCACTTCACAACCTGGGCTTTCATGATCTGAGTCCAAGGTCTTGCGCTCCAACACGACCCGATCAAAGTACAGATCCTAGCATGTGAATAGATGTGCTGATGTGGAACATGTTAGAAATTCGCTTGATTACCAGTCAATGATGTAAACTATTAACAAGTGTGAGAGAAACCACCAATAATGAAAATGGCCCTCAAGGTACTATTAACACAATTCATAGAATGTGAATACAGGAATTGAAGTTGAACACCCATGAAATCACTTGATCAAAAGCCAATGATCTGAACATTTTGTCGAGTGCGAAGAACATGTCATTAAGGCATGCAAGCTCTAACGTACTGGAAGGGAGTTTGTCAGTCAGCTTCCCAGATAATGAGTTGAAGTCAATAGAAAGTGACCATGTTGAAGGAGGGCCATAATGAATCCCACATCATCGACATGAGGCAAGAGGATGCAAAATGATTTTGGATGATACAAAGAAATAGAGGTAAGTGTAACTGTAGAAGGAAAACACTTGAACATATCGGTGACACAATTGGAAGTTTGGCAGCTTTTAGATCCATAGGATCGGTGGTCATGGTGACATAGCAGAGATGAGATGGAAGGCAAAAATGAATGGCCCAAACCCAAGAAGGTCAATGATGTAAATCAGGATGTCCCACCCTGACACAAAGCAAAGAGTGTCATGTTCAAGAGTAAGCTGCCGACACGATTTGATAGATTTAAAAATTTTCCCCCCACCATTTCTAGTGAGTACCCCAATTATTTTTTAATCGCAAGCTTGAAGGGGGTAGCATATGCTTGCACTATATGTTCATCCTTCAGATGAATCCGACCTAGTAAGTTTAACGAGCCCTAGGAAGGAAAATTTCGTGTTTGCCATGGTGACGAATCTGATGTCGTTTAATAGTTTAACGAGTCTGACAAAGGTGTAACTCGGTATCTTTTTCATGTTTAGAGAGTTTGAAAAAGACACATAAAAAGAAAACTCCACATGGTCCCTTTTCGTACGTTTGTGTCTCTCGAGCCTGAAAGGGTAGAAAAGAATACTTGAGAGAACCGCTTGACCATTTCAGTCAAGGAGTACCTTTTTAGTAAATAGTGCCTCCCAGCCCAAAAAAGGCGGTTAACTTATACTGGGCACATGATGTTTCACATCCGTTAATGAGTTTGAAATGACAAGGGCTCGAAAATCTTTTTGTTTTTAAAGGGTTAGAAAAGAGCTGAAATCGGATCCTCCATCCTTATTCTCTTTAACAAGTCAAAAAGAGAAAAATACTTGGTGATCTTTTCATATGGGTTTAATGAGTCAATAAAAGAGCTGAAATATGACTCATCGCCATCGTCGAACATCCATCACTTGTCGCTGCACAAGCAAGGAAAAGTATATTATCGAGTCCTTGAGGCAAAATAGGTCAAAAATATTTACAAAACCTGATATTTTCATGAAAGAATGAATAAAAAGGGTAAAAGTAAATATATTTTTACCATTTACCATTCTACCTTTGCAGTGAAGACTTTTACCCACTTTTGCCCTAGTTTTTTCGGAGCAGATCTCGGGAGATTTGGGAGGTCAATTGACGAGCCGTTAGTTCCAGGTAATAGTCGAAGCCCTGAGCTCAATTTTGATGCTATTTATTTACTTTTTTAACCATTTTTTGGATTGTTAGGGTGGTTTTTGAGAAATTTTTTCACCCTCAATTAGTGTAATTTTCGGGCATGGGATTGCACCTCATATTGACAGGTGATGATCAGTTGATCCTATCTTGCAAGGAGGACCTTTCAAGAGAATTTGAGATGAAAGACATGGGTCTCGTGCATTACTTCCAAGTTGGCATGGAAGTGTGGCAAAAGGATGGGGAGTTGTTTGTGTCTGAGGGAAACTATGCCAACGAGATACTCAGGAGATTCCACATGGAGAAGTGCAAGCCCATGAAGAATCCTCTAGTAGGTAACTCGAGGAAGGAGGATGCTAATTCAGGAGAAGCAGTAGAGGCTACTGTGTACAGGCAGCTTTTGGGTTCACTAATGTACTTAGTGAACACACGACTAGATGTGTGCTATGAGGTGAACCAGCTGAGCCAAGCGATGGTTCACCCTACCAAGATGTTTTGGAAGGCAGAAAAGCATGTATTGAGATACTTCAGAGGCACATATCAGTATGGGTTATGGTACAGATGGACAGAGGGATTGAAGCTACAGGGCTTCACTGATGCAGATTGGGAAGGGAGTCGGTCAGATCGGAAGAGCACATCAGGAGGGATTTTCAACCTTGGGTCAGTTGTAGTTTCTTGGTACACTAGGAAACAAAGGTCGGTTTCACTTAGCTCAGTAGAGGCTAAATACATGGCTGCAGGTCAGGCAACATGTGAGGCCATCTAGATGCGGAAAATCCTAGTTTGTTTGTTTAATCAGAGGATGGATCCAATTTTGATTTATTGTGATAATCAGAGTTGTATCAAACTCTATGAGAATCCAGTATTTCATGATAGGTCCAAGCACATCGATATCCGATACCATCATCTCAGAAACTGTGTAGCGAGGAGGATCATGTTTCTGCAGTATATTTCGATAGAGGAGCAAGATGCTGACATTTTGACAAAGGCTTTGTCAAAGTGTAAATTCGAGTTCCATAGATACAGGATCGGGGTGGAAGATAATCCCTTTCTTGTTGAGAGGGAGTGTTGAAATGTGGCAACAAGAATATTCCAATTTTAATTTGTCCTTGAATTAAAATTGTGAATTAAAATTGTGAATTAAAATTCGAATTTAGTCTCAACAACTGCTTGAAAAATAATTAATTAATTCATCTTGAGTTAATTAGTTGGAGAAATTCAAGTTAGAAGTCTTTCTGAGGTCATGCAACAATTATCCCTTAAATTAAGGAGATTAACCCTTAATTAAGGAGATAATATTGAGTTATATTTGAGTTGTAATTAGTTAGCTCAATTTACTAAGTTAAGTCCAGTTAAATTAGCTCCAAACTATTTGAGGAACTAATTATGAGTTATCAGTCAGTTGATGCATGCATGCACTCAACTAGTGTACTCCAGATAACTGAAGATTCTCTCATCAGTAACTCATGCATGTCCATTCTGAGAAAGACCCAGTTGAGATTAAATACAAAAACATAGTACTATTAGTTGCATGTGTTTTCCTATAAACAAAACTCATGCATGAAGAAGGAAGATCATTCCTTGATTATTGTGTAGTTTTACAGGGTGTGAGATCAGTGTGAGTGATCAGTGTTCCACTTGGTAACAGGAGAATCTCCCAAGAAAAATAATGCAATGAAATAGGAGCTTAGAGGGCAGAGGAGAAGGCTTATGAGAAGTATATCTTTCCTATGAGCATCTGTGAGGATTGTACTGAGAGCTGGCTAGATGTGAGAGCTAAGGATTAGTGTAATTCTGAGATATTTCCAACTTGTATGATAATATAGATAGTGGAGTTTTTAGCTGAGGTTCTCCCCTGAGTATTCTTCTGTGTTTCATGTGCATTGATTCTTCTTCTGGTTATATGTGTTTAGCTTGATCTTGCTCAAATATTTTGAGCTTCCGCAAATTGATTGTAGAAGTAGGTTAAAGTATTTTGCTTTGGTTATATTGCATTATCGGGTTAATCTACAGTAATAATTTCTATAGTATTTGAATGTATTAGCAAAATAGTAAAGTTTTTGTGGCCCGAGAAATATATTGAGGTATTTGGTTTCTTTCAAATGGGACTCCACCTTTCCAACAGTGATGTTCATAATCAAACTCTAGCTTTTCGAAAGTGATGTTCACTTAGTCATGATTGAAAAATCATATTAATCTTGAATCCTTAATTTTGAAATTGCTATTGTCTAAAGGAGACCAACAACATTGATTGTACTATTCAATGATTTTTAATGAGAATATAAATAGTGTGAAGGGTTGACTATAATAGAACCTACACATATAATTAGAGTCAAAAGGAAATTCCAAATTAGTTATAGCTCAAGAGGAATTATTACATTTGTAGGTTGTTGATATCGATATTAACATTCGAGGAAGAAAAATTCAAACTATTATGGATGAAATTTATGGCTAGTGGGATGAAAATGTTGAGAGTGGAAAATATATTCATGGTGGTTTAGAATTAAGAGAGCTCATTTATGAAAAATTTCATTAGTTCCTACCTTTTCATAATTTGGTTTTGTTGATTCTATGATTAATAACCTCTAAAAATTTTCCTACAACTGAATTTTGGGGCTTATTCAGGATCCTATTATTTTTCATTCTATGGTCTCTCCATGGTCGATTGATTTATTAAGTCTTATTCTTGGTTTCTAGCAATCAAATTCACTTGCTCACACATGCTCAACCCTTAATGAATTCACAAGAATGCTTATTTTATGAAAGTTTGAATAGGCATAGATCATTCCATCAAGATAGTGTTTGTGCAATGTCCAACCTATGTCAATAGTCAGTGCACACTTTCCATTGATAGTCTCCCTCACTTTTATTGCAAATTTCCATCTATTTCGGTGCATGTTCCCAAATATTGCTTTTGCGAATTTTTGCTTTCATAAGTGTCACTTTCACATTTGAGACTATCATTTTTTCTTGATTCCACTTTAACAAGTCTTTTTCTTGTTATCTTTGCCCTGCCATGCGTTGTTTTCAATTTAGTTAGCTTTTGCAAGTGTCGCTTGCACACTTTCTTACTAACATAGGCGTTGCTCATAGTTATTTACTATTGTACAAGTCACACCTTTTCTCATCACTAAAGGTAGTTATGGTGCCCTTTGTTGCATCAGATGGTCATATATATCATGATAAGATGTGCTAGACACTTCTCAACAACTTAGCACACATTCTGATCACAGTCCACACTTTTATCGCAACTTGTGTTCTAAGTGTTGTAATGTGGCCTTTTAACTATTGCACTTATAAATAAGTGTTGCTTTTTTTTTTCAAGGTGTGATTGTTTTTTGTGAGTCCTATGCATAGTATTGGCTTTTATCAATGGCATTCATGTGTGTGATCAATGTTTGAGCATCATTCATATCAATTTCCCTCTCTTACTCTAGTGGTCCCACACTTTGCCATTTTGGAGCTCTTCTTGGTCCCATTACCAGTGCATGTTATGAAACTTCCAATCCTCTACTAGGTGATAACCACTGCCTATTTATGAGCATTATTGATGATTTATTTTCCTATTATACTTTGGTATTGAGTCTTTCTTAAGTTCATATCCAATAAATGTACATTTGTTGGGTTGTGTTATATTCTTTCCACGACTACCCCATGCGCTATAAGGATAGTCTGTGACAGCCAAAGTGCAATTTTCTTGGAAAATAACCATGTTCATCATTCAAAGACAAAGCACATTGATGTTCAATATCGCTTTGTGAGTGATATGACTGAGGACAAAAAGGTGTTGCTAGTAAAGGTGGAAACTTTGAAGAATACTGCAGATGCATTGACAAAGTCTTTGAGCAATGAGAAATTCTCTTGGTGTACAAAAATAATGGGTGTTGCAGGGCTGGATCAATGACTAAGCTCGCTTGTGGAAACAAAAAAACAAGTGGGATAATTTTGTTTTGTGTTATATTTTTTCCATGACTACCCGATGATACCCCTCCCTATACATTGCGTCAGGTGCTGTCGGGGGGTCATAGTGGGGGCGGATGCCCCCCCCATTGGGGGGTATACAACGGGGTGGTAGCTCCACTCCAAAGGGTCTGGGGCAGCGCCTCATGCAAAAATATTTTGGACCCTCTATTAGGTGGGTGTACCTACATATGGTTTTGTGCGTGAATTTCACATATGGTTTTGGGCATGATGGTTTTCTATCCACGGTATTTTCTAGATTCAGTCAAGGGAACTATGATTATGTTCTAATCTAGGGTTAATGGTTTAGGGTTTATGGATGCTTCGGCATGTATATATATGTATTGTAACATTGAAAGGAACATAATGAAAAATGAATCTGGTAGTCCCGATTTTGGGATCGAGGGGAAAATCTCTGTGTATGTCTATTTTATGTTTTATGCTCTCGCCATTGTTTATTTTCTGATTTTAGAATTTGTATTCAGGTAATTTTTGTATAGGGTTAAGACCTACAACATTGAGAAGCCTTCCTAGTATGGTCACTCAACCCTTGTTTATTGAACTCACCCACTGCATGAAGTTTTGAATACCTTTGCCTTGCATAGCACATAGAGCACTCCTAGTTGACAACAAAGACCTCTTCTATCCCCTTGCAAAAGCCAATTACACCATGCAAAGGCCCCCCTCCTTCCTTAATGAATTGAATCACTCACTAGGGTAAGTGGCCTAACTTTGAGTTGCTTCCCTCTGTGAAAAGCACATTTCAAATGAACAATCAACCATTGTTGGGCTAGACTATGCTAGAATATGAGGAAAAGTACATTCCAAATGAATAGTGAGACCTTCTAGAGAAAAATTTCACTTTCCTTTAGGCCTCCTCTTCCTTCTAGTGCATAGGGAAGTCTCAAGTAATAAGTCTTCAACCTTGTCCCATGTTCTTGTCCTCTCTATTGAACACTTTCTCAAGCCTCTTTTCCTTAGTGCATGACATAGTAACAAGGCTTAGTAAGGCCTCCATTTAGTACTTGTCAAGTCAAACTGCACTGACATAGCCTTCCTCTCTTTCCTTCCTAGGGCATGGCATAGTCTTAATCAACAAGCTCATCAACCTTGTTCCTTCTGCTTCCTCACTACGCTGGAACTTGAAGAGCCCCTTCTTCATAGTGCATGGCAGAGAAACAGTGAAAAATGGTGCTCCCTCGAGCCACTGTTGAGTTCAACTACACCTTCCTTATCAAGTTTTCCTCTTTTAACCCTCATAGAGGGTAGAGATAGAATATGTGTTTTCAAGGTTGTTTTCTCTTTGTCATGAGTGATATTGATTGGTAGGTGTACCTCCTTAGCGTGAGGTGATGCTCAAGGAAGATGTGAAGGAGAAGATGTAAACAAACACTTGCAGAGAAGGAACATAAAGGAGAACTATCACGAATACATGAAGCGGATCCTTGACCATGGTAGAATGAAGACTTTGCATGATGAATCAGAGGAATCCAAGGTTGACCCAAGACCCTTTAGAGGGTAATGAAAAACTACTAATGAGATCTTTCATGAAGATGGAAGGTAAAGTAGCAAGGAGAACAACTTGGCATCACCACCTCATCATGAAGTCCATGATATCATTGTCAAGTTGTGACTTGTACAAGTGTCATCAACATGTTATATGGGTCCATGTGTCTTGCCACAACATTATGTGGAATGTAATGATGTATTTTCAAAGAAAGGACGAAATGTAATGTGTGGAAGTCCAACAGTCACGTGGAATATAAAATGTCACATGTGGAAAAATCTATCAAATAGAACTTTAAGAGTCATTAGGAAAGTCCAAATGTCTCATAGAAGTTTAAAGGAAACATTGGAAGTCTGAGAGTCATGATGGTATGTTGTGGGCCCAACTTCCCCTTAAATTTTTTAGATTTAAGGAGTCCTTCTACGAAATTTTAACAATGTCATTAGGGATATGTCATTTGGTTTTGATGCTTTTCTCTTGCTTAGGTAGGCATGTAGCTCTATTTTCTCCAACTTCCTTCATTCATTAATGATTCCCTTTAAAAAAATCCTCTGATCAAGTGCATTGCATTCTCTCTATAGCTGATTGCGCATAGCATTACCTCATAGTTTCTTTGTAGAAATTACGATGGCAAAAGAGGTATTGTTAATTTTCAAAACTACGATGGCAATAATGTCACCCATTGATCGAAGGCCACTTGCATCCACACCCTATTGTTGGTTGTGACATAATTTTTATTTCCCACGAGTAGTTCATTCCTCAGGATATCCTTTCAGACTACAACTTGTAGGAAAACATGATCATCATCGCATCTTTTTACATGCTTTAGGCGATTTCTCTTGCAATACATTAAGATAGCTTCCTCTGCGCTTTCTTTTAAACTCTCAAAATTTTTACAATTGTCAAAGTACGGGTGTATTTGCATATTGCGTAAGGATCATTGATAGACATATTTAGTTTTGGTTTGAACATGTGTATGCAGGCATATACTTCTATTTATTAATGGTGGGTATTGCAAATTGGATGCATCTGCAAATGATAGGCTCAGCATCATTGTAATTAAAGGAGGAATGCCCAGATTTGGCAATTTTGTTTACAATTGGGCACTGTCAATAATCTCACACAATCACAAACTCTTAGAATTCGTACCAGTCTAATATTGAAAGTTCGAATATACCAGTTTCAGTTGTATAATGCCATGCAAATATTTAAAATTAGTTTTTATTCGGAGGGAATCTCATACAGGAGGAATGAATGTCATTATTCTGTAATCCAGGGCATGGAGTGGACTGCGGAAATTTGAATGAAGGGTTTGAATCCATCAATGAAGTGGGCGGTAGAGCTAGATTAAAATTATATTTTTTTTATCACTTCTGGAGTTAGCTCAAAAGAATTTTTGCAGAAAGTTTTTTAAGAGCGAGTTGTCTTTAGTGAGATTTGTTGGAAATTTTTCTTTAATTTCTCTAAAATTTAGCAGGAATTTATTGGAATCACAGGCTTGAATTCAGCAAGAATTTATTGAAATCACAAGTTTGATGGGTAACCTCTGCACAATCCAAGTGCCTTAAAAATTTTCCAAAACGCTAAATCCATATATATAGTCAAAAATCAGTTTAAATAAGACAAATCAAAATTTTGCTTCAAATTTTCCCTCCCACCACATTTTGACACCAGAAAGTCCAAAAAAATCACACTAAAAACAATGCATTACTGTAGTTTTTCAGTGGATTTTTAGGAATTAGAGAGGTTTTCGAGTTGTGAAGAGGAGTGTGGTTTCACTATTGTAATCTCATTTCCTTTCAAAATTTGAAGCTTCTAAAGGGCTGAAATGTATAAAAAAACACTTGGTAATGATAGGGTTACTTTTCTGTACGTTATTACGTTAGACTTGTAATTTTGTTATTATATCTTCAATCGTTTAATTTCATTAGGTCGTAACTGAAATATTAATGTCTTCCCCTCTTTCACATTTTATCATATTGTTTTCTAATTAGTTTAATTTTCATGTTTACGTATTTAATTTTCATATTCAACGGTAAAATTGTTATAATATTGCATTCCTGTATTAAGGATAAGATTCTTATAATATTGCATTCATGTATTAAGGATAAAATGATTTTTTTTTGTTATTAAATATTACATTTAATTTTTGTTTACACTAAGTTTCAAAGTAAGTAGAATTGATGGTGGTTCTTAAATACTTCGAAGCTTCAACCAAATATAAGGATGTATAGTAGGGTGATTTGAAAAAAAGAGTGTTGAACTATACGAGGACATTGTCATTATTCTCATGGAAATTAATTAATGGTTTTATAAAGTATGATTTGTTATATGATGGGATTTTGAGGTTGGGGAGCATGGCATACCTAATACGACAATGAACTTCAGTCATATCAAAAGCTTACAGAGATGACAAGCTCTATCCTTTGGTTAGCGGAACGCAGGTATAAAATTGATTCCCCTACATCGAGAGACACTCTAACCAATCAAATGAAATCCCCCATCTCTCAATCAAATCAAACATTACATCGGTGTTTGGTTAAATCAGGGAAAAAAAAAAGAGAGCACGACACTGTCATTATATAAAGAACATTCCATCAACTTGGTTTAAAAGGACCATCTAGAATATGATTTTTAAATAATTTTAAAGTCATTCATTCCCTTTAATCATGTAGATATTTATTTTCTTTGAAAAGACAAATATGTACAACTTTACATTCTTTTGTATAATAATGTTAGACTCAAATATGTGAATTTTGAGACAACTATATTTTGGGTACTCATTTAAAGAGATATATCTGGTATATCCTCGAATGAGGCGTTAACGAGAGTTATTAAGGAGTAGTGTTTTGTAAAGATGACATGAAGTTTGTTATGGCGTGTTATAAGTGCACTTAAGGGCATTGGGATGTGGTCTACATGTTTTGTAGTTGTAAATGGTGGTTTATTGCTCCACGATGGTGAAGGTACGTTTTACGTTTTTTTGTGTGAGAGAAGGTGAGGCTACCTTTTACATGGTTGAGGAACTTGTATTCCTTCGATCAAAGGTCTCTAGTGTGGGTAGTCTGTTTTCTATCTTGCATTCCAAAAATTATCACTTATCACTGGTATTTTGGTTCGGCCCTTATGTGTCTTATTTTTTAATTATATTTTTCTCAAATGTGCTATTGTGTTGTCTTTTTAGCAAAATATTTGGGGCTGTAGTGGGGTTTCTCTCCTATTTTATTTGAACTCCAATTGGACTCTATTTATTTGTGTTAAACTTGTCCTAAGTGCCAAAGGGTCGACTATGTTGGGGCAATTGTGTTGGTCTCTTTTTTGGGGTTCATTGGTTCTTAGTTACTAGGCTTTATTACTATTTTGTTTTGGTCAACCCCTTTTAAGTTTCTTGGATTCATGTTTGGGTACGTTGTCTTCTGTTGAGGGGGGAGAAATTGTCCCTGTCGTGAATCTTATGTCTCGGGACTTTCCAAGATTGGAAAATTTGTTAGAGTTTGGATCTTTGGCATGCGGTTAGGGACATGATTTATTTATTCTACGCTCAGGAGATCAAGCCTCTATTGTTAGTCTATACTCCTATTTTTCATGGCATGGGTCCTATAGGTGCACAGTTTGTTTTCTAATCGCAGTCACTACACCTCCTCATCAACGAATAATGAGTCGAAATGGAGCTTTGAGTAATATGGGATTTGAGCATCTTATGACCTTTTCATTTGACTATCTTGATGCATTTTTTGACACTGATCCTCTAGAAGTGAGGAGAGAAATACTTCTTCTGGAGGCTAAAGAAATGGATCACCACTCCTACCACTCTAATTCTGAGTTCTTAGAGGTTGGTACAAATTTGAAAATGGTCTCAGACCCATGTAGATTTCACAAAAGGAGGTTTTGTTTCCTGTACTCTCTTGCATTACACCACTAAATGGAGACTTTGCTACATTTAATCTTTAGAGACAAACAGGTTGACCACTACAACCTATTCTCTCGATTGGAGCATCTGAAACACATGTTGTAAAATATAATATTTTTCCTAGATAATGTTGATTCAAGACAGGCTCAGGTGAAAAGTTTCATTATGTCATATTCTAATTTTGGAGACCTCACCAACCCGCTTGGCGATCGTGGTGATCATATTGACCCTTCTGTCAATAATGTTCAAGGTCTCACCATTATATCTTCATATCAGGATTGATCACAGAGTTTCACTATTTTTGGTGCCCTTTCGCAAATATGGTTTCAAGACTATCGATGGTTATTTTTGGTTCTAAGTGTGGATTTTGGTAAATGTATGATGGTGTTGTTGTTTGTCATGGGTATTGATTATGTTTTTGTGCAGATAAGATATTTTAGGGGGTTTTGGTCTCAAACAGGCATGGAGAGACTTGTCTATCTTTTTTTTTTGCAAATTTGGTTCTCATGCATTTGGAGAAGGTCTACCTTTTCTTGGCATGTTCATCTACTAGAGCTTGGGTGCATTTCTTGTGTGATATTAATACGTGTTTTGAAATAATTGTTTTTTAACATGCATGTGAAATTCGATATGAGGGGAGATGCAATTCGATATACGGGCATGAATGTGTCAACTCTTTCAAGGAAATATTTGTGGTTCCAACCTTATTCGAGGACTTATGGATGGATTCTTTGTTTGGGGTACCTTGATGGATTGTTTGTTATTGGTATCTTTTTATTCAACAGTTTGGGACTTTAGATGTTATGCAGTTGGTCTAGTTGAGGGAACTTTTTCCCTCGCCCTTTCTGGTGTAGTTTTAATACATGATGGTCCGGTGATTGGTGGTGATATAACTCGCTGTGTAATACCTACTTTTTTTTCCTTTGAATGTATTCACCATTTTAGGTTATTGGTTGTATTGCTTGGCTATAGGTAGTGTCTTGGATGTAAGAGATAATTTTCTTGTCATTTAGTGCTTTTTTGGTCATTTCAAGATGTTGTTTATGGTTTCTATCTATTGGGCAAGGCTAAAAAGTATGATTGTAACTCCCAAGTAGCTCTTCTTTTTGGAATAGAAATCTTCTTGTACCAATTTACAAAAGAAAAAAAGAGATGTATTTGGTAATATCTTGTCACCAATTCTAAAATTAAAAACATCATTACATCAATCGAATATCTACAGTATTTGATTTTATTTAAATAAAAGTTTTGGTGCGTGTGTGTGTGTGTGTGTGTGTGTGTGTGTGTGTGTATATATTTGTTTTGGGTGGGTAGAAGGAACCAATGTTATCCTCTCTATCCATTTCCATTCTTCCAAGTGACATGATGAACTATTGAGTATATTATTGCAATGGATTCCAATCTTATCGTTAAATGATCCTTGAAGAATATCTTGCCCTTGCCATCAAAATGTTTTTTTTTTTTTAATAATAGGTATGTAGATGTTAACATAAGTACAGGTAAAGTAATATTAATAAGTAATCAATTCAAATTTTGATAATCTCTATATATATTTTAATTTATTAATTTTAAAAACATTTTATTTTTGTTTTATAACTTTAGTGGGTCCAATGGATAAGAGAATATGTTTCCTCACAAGGGGTCACATGCTCAAATCTAAAGGAAGCTAGAGTATGTACACTAATGTAGACATTAGTAGTGAATTTTTTATGTGGAAGGGGTCCCTTATCTCACAAACAATAACGTCTCATAAGAGGTAGATTATTTACACCATTATAAACTCTAGAAGCCAATTCACTATGTAGTGGGGTTCCCTTAACCCACAAACAAGGAGATCCCATATATCAATTTAATTTCTTGCTTGGCTATGACTTTTAATTTAGATTATTATTATTATTATTATTATTATTATTACCTTTAATTTATTCTGAAACAAATCGAGATGTTTCATAAAAAGAAACAAATTATTTGGAGCAACTGGGCCCACAGGGGAATTTCATGTTGAGGAGGCAATGGGTAGGGGAAGAATGCGCTTACATAAGATTGTCCATGATGTCAATAAAAATTATTATTGGTCTATTTTCATTCACCACCCTAACCTATCAAGTAGAAATGATATATAAAAATAACTTGATAAGTGAGCTTTCATTTTTGCCTTCTTGTGAAAGGGTCCATGCTTGTTCATTTGTTAGTGTAATTTCATATTCACCTTTCTTTCCATAAGATAGTAATGGAGCTTCTCCTTTTCTTTACTTTTTCTTTGCCACAGGTGGAATTCTTGAACTCTTAATCTCCTCTTTCTTGATTTTGGTAGAATGCTAACATTCTTTATATTGAACATTGTTGTAGGTTCTTAGCTCTTACACTTGTGCTTAATTTTTGCAATTTCTTAAAGTTTTATTACTTCTTCATGGCTGCCAATTTATTCACACTTAAAAACAAGGTTAGATTCATAAAGAGAAGCATATTTATTCTTTCCATCCTTCTCTTTTAAGAGAGCTTTCGTTTCTTAATTTTTCTCTGCTAACATGTTTTTTTCATGTATTCAACCCTTTAATCAATTATGTTGTTGCAAACATGGTGTCCTACATTTTATTTGTGTATGGAGGTAGGCATTCATTCTCACTAAACAACAACCTATCAATAAGATATTTCTCATACATGAGATTGAGCCACTATTCATGGGATACATAGTTCTCATTGAATTTGACTTCATACGTCTCTGCATTACAGAGACTTTCTTCATAAGGAAATTTAGATTCTACATCAATGGTTGTTTCTTCATCATCACATGTTTCAATGTCAACTACAGTAACACATTCATCATCCATCATTGCAGCTTGAATGTTTCCATCTTGAGTTTTAGAATCAAGTATGAGGCTGAAACCACAATCATCATTTTCAAAAACAATATTTTTGTCATTTTCACCCTCATTCAAATTGCACTTCACTTCTAAAATACCCTATATTACTTTTTCATTTTGAATCTCACCATATTCATGCAATATACTAAACAAGATGTTTTCATCTAATACAGATGTTATAGGATATAATGATGATGCATCTCTACTCATATCATGGTTCAAATTAACAAAATCCTCTTCAACATAATTCAATAAATCTACCTTCCATAGTATTGTTTTCATTTCAGTTGCCCAAATTTCATAATTTATACCTGAGAAAGAGGGTAGATTCGACATTAACCTTTTTAAGATTTCATCTATTTCATCAAATTCTTCACTGCATTGATCTAGACGTGCATTCTCATCTGTGTCTGATCCTTCAACTTCAACTAAAAACACTTCATATTCAACTGAAAAATATACTTGTTCTGCATGTTCACTCTTCAAGCATGGTTGAGTCTCTTTTGTTTACCCATCACTTCTCCTCATCACTTCAAATCATCATTGTTGCACAAGGTGTCGATCTCATCTTCGTCCATGTTAGAAAATTTTACAAGGGTAGAGGAGAGGATTTCCACTCAGGAATCAGTTGCAGAAAGTCAAAACTTCGGTTGCAACAAGCACCTCACAACCAGACAGAGGCTTAATTGAAACATAAATTAAACGCACAAAAAAATGGAGTAAAAACAAAATGGTTGTGGTAAATCTTGTCATGAAGGTTTAAGGCGATATTGAAATAGACCAAACTTTGGATTATATTATAAAGCATATGTAAATATAATCACATGATAAATTGGAAGCTACTTCTCTAAGTAAAAACACAAAAAACCTTATTGCAATTTACGCTTCACTGGGGTTGTGGAGTAACTTTCTGTAAAACTTTGTCAAACTTGTTTTCACTCGCCCACCAGTATTTCCTCCACAGTTTTCTTCTCAGTACATCTCAGTATTACACGCTCGAATCATATCAACTTTCTCAACCTTGCGAATGACTTTTACATTCATATTTATCCAATACATACATTTTGGCTCATTAATTCATGATAGAGAAAAACTTTAATACACAATATGGGCGATTTTACATAATAAATGGTCTTTTGAACTTGCAGGTGTTGTTGAGTGTAGATAATAGTCACAAAGTGAATTATTTCCCATATGTATTTATAAAAGTTCATTAAGTGCCTTAAACTCTCTGATGTGTTGCGGAATGGTGAATGTTGTACATTTGCTAATAACTTCAGTCGTTTCACCTGCAAACAAAATCACAACCTGCAGAAGTTTATTGGGCAAGTATGGTGGTTGTCAGTGTGTTTAAGGTGGTGGTTGCTATTAATATTTCTATCACTCCCCCCTAGTCACAACTTCTGCCATTGAATATTCACAAAAAAATCTATGAGATAAACAAAATTTTCATGTGCCACTGGATTTTTGAAAATATCAGGAAACTGTTCTTGTGACCTCCAATGTTGCAACACAACTTCATCATTGTTAATTAAATCTATAATAAAATGATATTTGACATAAATATGCTTGGTCCTCTTGTGAAAGAAAAAAATCCTTGACAATGCAATTGCAGAAGTGTTGTCGCAGAAAATAGTTGTCGTTCCTTCTTAGTCATGGAAAAGATCCCTCAACATCCTTCTCATCTGAACTGCTTGACATGTTGTTGTTGTTTCAATGACATATTTAGCTTCTACTATTAATAGTGACAATATTGGTTGCTTCTTGGAGGACCATGAAATGGCTCTAGAACCCAAATGAAAAACATTTCCTGACGTGCGCTTCCTCTCATCAACACTTCCTAGCCAATCACTGTTAGTGTAACCAACCAGCCTAAAATCACTTGTTGCGACGTACAAAATACCATATTGTTTTGTCCAATTGACATACCTTAGAACCCTTTTCGTTGCTTTCCAATGTTTTTCCTTTTGTGTCTCCATGAACCTCGACACCAAACGCACTGCATACATTATATCTGGCATAGTGTTGGTCAAATACATCAAGTTTCCTATCATAGTTTTGTATACTTTTGGATTTACATTGCTACTACAATCGTGTTTTCTCAACTTCAACCCCATGACAGTTAGAGTTGGTGTAGGCTTGTTATTCTGCATTTTAAACCTCTCTAAAATTTCTGCGACATACTGTGTTTGATAAATACAAATGTCATTTTTGGTTTGCTTCACTTCTATGCCCAAAAAATACCTTAACAACCCAAGTCAGTCATTTCAAATTTACTTTTCATGACTTCTTTGAAATCAGCGACGAGGAAATCATCAATTCTTGTAAAAATAAAATAATCTACATATAAGAGAACAATAAGAATCTTAACGTCACTCTCTTTGATGTAGAGAGTAGGCTCACTGTGACATTTTTCAAAACCATTGTCCAATAAGTAAGCATCTATCCTCCTATACCATGCATGTGATTCTTGCTTCAGCCCATAAAGAGCTTTCCTTAGCCAATAGACTTTGCCTTCTTGGCCTTCTAACTCATAACCAGGTTGTTGTGTGACATACACTTCCTCTTTCAGTACTCCATTCAGGAATGATGATTTGACATCTATTTGATACACTTTCCATTTATGTTGCACGATGAGCACCACAACTATACGCACTATCTCCATCCTCACGACTGGCGCAAATGTCTCTGAATAATCTCTTCCATGCAACTACGTGTATCCTTTAACAACTAGCCTTGATTTATGTCATTCGATCTTTCCCTCAACGTTTCTCTTGGTCTGATAGACCCACTTCACTCCAATGACATATTTTCCTTGTGGAAGGTTCACTAGCTCCCATATGTCTTTCATTTCTATTGCTTCTATTTTTTCCCCATTGCCACAACCTATTTTTCTTCTTTGACTTAAACTTCAAAATGGATTGGGTCATGTACATGAAAAAACAATGAAACAATGAATTTAGACTAGTGCTATTGTCAAATTCATCTTGCCCATAAATCTCATTTAAATTTATGAATTTTGGTCTTCTTGTGCTTTCTGAAGATGGGCTTGACATGTCACTTGGTTTTGCACTTTGCAGTGTGCTTGGAGAAGCACTTTCTTAACTATATGACACTATCCTATTATTTTTTCACAGTGTAACTTTTTGTCTACTTTGTTTTGCTTGAATAGGAGTAGTGGGAGTCACCATTGAGAAATTGCTTGTTGCTATCAATTCCTCTTTGTCTTCATGTGGTATATATGCTTTCACATTGACTGTCATCACTAAACTTCCATCCCATGCTTCCTATTAAATGAACTGCACATCTCTGTTGATTATGACCATCTTGGTTGATGGATTGTAGAGCTTGTATGCCTTGGATTCATCACTATATCCAACAAATATAAATTTCTGCCCCTTGTTGTCCAACTTCTTCCTCAACTCATCTGGGACATGTGCATACACCACACATCCAAAAACTCTCATGTGAGTGACACCATGCTTTCTTCCACTCCATGCCTCTTCACGAACCACACTCCTAACACTTTTTGCTGGACACCTATTAATGATGTACGCTACATAGGCGACATCTTCAGAACAATAATCATTTGCAAATGTTTTTCCTTCAACATACTCCATGACCTTTCCATAATGGTCCTATTATTCATTTCCATGACATCATTTTGCTTAGGTTTATACCTTGTTGTAAATTGCTTGTGAATTCCATGCTCCCTAAAAAAACAAGGGAATTCATTTGAGATGTACTCGCTACCTCTGTCAGTCCTAAGGAATTTTATGTAGTGTCCACTTTGCTTCTCAACAAGAGCCTTGTATTAAAAGAGCTCAAACACTTCATTTTTTTGTTTTATGAGATAAACCCATGTCTTCCTTGTGTAGTCATTTATGAAGGTCAATAAATAATGGTTTTCACCAATTGATGGTGTTTGCATTTGTCCACATAAATATGATTGGACAATTTCCAAAGGTGCCTTTTCCCTTACTGACTTTCCTGCTGGAAATGTCTCTCTATGTTGTTTTCCTAAGATTCATCCTTCACAAAGGTTGTCTGTTTTTTCGATGAGTGGCAACCCCTTTACCATGCCTTTCCTATGCAGCAAATTCAAACCTCCAAAGTTGATATGACCAAATCTCAAATGCCATAATCAATTTTCATCTTTGACCTCTACTTGATAGTTTACTTGTGTAACGACTGCAACTTTTCTTTCATTCTCTTGTGAGTTCATTGATACTTGTGCTTGTGGATCTTCTTCCTTCAAATATGATCTTATCTTTAGGGGAAACATTCTATTGCTTGTCATCTGAACTTTTGTAATTAGTTGTTTGCTTGGAGGCCTATCTAAAATTGTGCATACATCATTTAAAAAAAAGACATTGTAGCACTTTTGCATGAGTTTTCAAATGCTTATGAGGTTATGCTTCAAACTAGGGATAAAGTAAACATCTGAGATGTACTTCTTCTCCCCCTTCTTTGTTAGGATATTAACTCTTCCTTTTCCCATGACAAAGACTTTGCTATCAGTCCCTAATGTCACTTTAGATTTCACACTTTTGTCTAGATTGGAAAACATTTCTACGTTCCCCGACATTTCGTTGCTACACCCCGAATCTAGATACGATATATCACTTTATTTTTCTTATGCTACTTTACAAGATAAAAACATGCTATCATGGCTCTGATTTTCTTTTGTGAAATTTACACTTGGTTTGTTACTAATGTCATATTGCTTCTTTCTACATTCATTTGCATAATGACCATACTTCTTAAAGTAATGACATTGGACTTGAGATTTATCATACCTCTGACCTTGTGATTGATTTTGGCTTGGACCTTGGCTTGGATTTTGATTACTGCCCCTTCCACCTGAGCTTGAAGGGTTGATTCTTTCACCTTTGTGTGGGATTCTTCCTCTTCCTATAGCATATTATCTTCCTCTGCCTCTGCCTTGACAAAATGAAATTCGTGTCTTGAAGGCATGCTCCAATGACGAACTTGTTGCTCTATTCAGTCTATGCTCATGACAAATCAGTGATGCATGAAGCTTATCCACTGAGAATTGTGAGAGATCCTTTGTCTCTTCTATGGCCACAACAATGGTATCAAACCTTGCTACAAAAATTCTAAAAACTTTCTCAACTATTCTCCTTTCCTCAAATGTCTCACCATGAGACTTAATTTCAGTAACCAACCCAATTACATGTGTAAAAAAAGATTCCAGATTCTCAGACTCTTTCACACAAAGTGTTTCAAAGTCTCTTCTTAGAATTTGTAGCTTTGTTTTCTTCACTTTTGTCATGCCTTGGTAGGTTGTCTGGAGGGTGTCCCATGTTTGCTTGGATTTGGTTGCTACTGCAAGCCTTGGGAAACTACTTTCATGAACTACTTGAAAAATGTAGAAGAGGGATTTTTTATCCTTCTTCCTATTTTCCCTCAACAAACCCATTTTACTTGAGACAAGGCATTGTATGTTGTTTCATCTGCTGGTTCTTGAAAACCATTCTCCATCAAATCCCAAATGTCTTGAGAAGAAAACAGGGCCTTCATTAATAGCCCAATAATCATAATTTTTCCCATTAAACTGAGGTATATGAGGATTAGTCAATATTGTGCTTGATGTTTCCATTTTTGAGTTAAAAAAAATAATTATACTTGCTGGTAAATACACTCCAAAGGAAAAAACAATATGTCCTCAAAACATTTTTTTTAACTGGTAGTAAAAACACTTATTTTTACACTAACAGAGTTTAACCTAGTTTGATACCATGTTAGAAAATTTTACAGGGGCAGAGGAGAGGAGTTTCACTTAGGAATCATCTACGGTAAGTCAAAACTTTAGTTGTGGCAAGCACATCACAACCATACAGAGGTTTATTGAAACATAAATTAAACACACAATAAAATAGAGTAAAAACCAAATGGTTGCAGTAAATATACTCATAAAGGTTTGAGGACATATCGCAATAGACCAAACTTTGGATTATATGATAAATCATACGTAAATGCAATCACATGATAAATTGGAGGCTGCTGCTCTAGGTAAGAACACTAAAAGCCCTGCTGTGATTTACACTTCACTAGGGTTGCGGAGTAACTTTCTATGAAACGCCGTAAAACTTGTTTTCACATGCCCACCAATATTTCCTCCACAGTTTTCTCCTCACTACCTCTCAAATCTACACACTTGACTCCTTGCAACTTTCTCACCCTTGTAAATGTCTTTTACATTCATATTTATCCAAGACATCCATTTTCATTCATTATTTCATGATAGAGCAAAACATTAATACACAATATGGGCAATTTTACATAATAAATGGTTTTTTGAACTTGCAGGTGTTGTGGAATGTAGATAACAGTCACAGAGTGAATGCTTGCCCATAAGTATTTACCAAAATTCATTAGGTGCCTTAATCTCTTTGATATGTTGTGGAATGGTCAACATTGTACATCTGCTTAAAATTTCAGTCCATTCACATGCAAACAAAATCGCAACCTGTAGAAGTTAACTGGGCAAGTATGGCGGTTGTGAGTGTGTTTAAGGTGGTGGTTGGGATTAATATTTCCAACACTAGATAAATTACTAGATCACTATTTCTCCCCAACACCAAGTCAACAATATTTGGCAGCAATGCACCATGACTCCTCCATAATGTTGCAGTTGTAGATTGGGTCGCCTTCGAATCCCTCAATTGCAGCGACATCCAAGAATTAAAAAAAATGATCTCAATATCCAACTGAGGTTACACAGAGGTCACCACCATAAGCAGATCCCCTGCCATAGTGACTAGCAGCACCACAACAATTTCTCTCTTCTCAACTAGTCAAAGTTGAGACAATATAGCATACAACATGACATCACTCCCACTACAACACAAAGGGGGGCTTTAAGATAATATTTAAGACAATTTTTGGGTAAATTGTCTTAACTTGATACAAAATATAACTTGTGTATTGTCTCAAATATTATCTTTAAGCCGATGTCTCAATTAAATTGTCTTAAAATATTGTCTCTATAAAGGCGATATATAACAAATGCATTTTTTTCTCTCTAGAGAAAATTTCATTTGTCTCTCCAAAGATAATTTCAATTTTTCCTCTTTAGAGACAATAGTTGGGATTAAAGACATATTGTCTTTAAAGAGACAATGTCTTTGATCCTAACTATTGTCTCTCTAGAGACAACAAAAAATTAGATAATACAACATCACTTTTGTCTCTTTAGAGACAATATAAAATAATAAATCTAGAAAAATAGCTCACCATTTAAATAAATCAATATTAAAAGTATTTAATTAAAAATAAAATACAATATCATTGATTAATTCATATTAGGACACAGTGGAATCAAATCACCAATCTACTGCTTATAAAGCAGGTGCTCTTCCATTGAGCTAGCACCCTTTAAAGATTCACAATAAAAATGAAAATAAGACTAATAGTTATTCAAAACAATTTGGTTAAACAAAATAATAAAACAATTAAAATTAAAATAAAATATCAGTAACTTGCAATTTTGATTAATTTTATTTCATTTATAATTACAATACAATTTTGAATAATTAGTTAAAATAAAAATACGTCCAAATTAAAATCACAACTGAAATTATATCAAAATCTCTCAAAATAAATTTAATAAAAGCACTCACAAATCTCAATAAATTGAAAATGATACTTTTGAATGGAATGGTTGAAAACACAATAGCTAGATTTACATTAAAGTCAGACCCAAAATAATAAAACAATAAAAACCCTTGCAAGACAAATATGCCAATAACTTTGGAATTTCGAGAGATTTTAAATCTCATAATTGTAGTGTATCTTTTGTTAGATAAAAAAAATATATTCTAAATTCACCCCAAAAGAAGTGAACTCACCCACTCGTGTAGATCCAATATCCTGAAGATGAATTATTTGTGTCTTCAACCCTCACAAATAGGTTTTTATATATGAATGTGAATAATAACAAATTTAAATTTAAATATATGAACCAACCAAGAATTAAAAGAATCAAATCAACAGATACCAATCACATTTAACAAAAACAATGCTAAAGATTCTTTCATCTCCAAACATATTAGTGGAATACATAAAAACTAATTGAAATTTAGGAAAAATGGTGATGAATGGGTTCATGGGTAAACAACAAAAGTTCAAGGCCATGTTACACCCCTCTCAAAATTGTTATCTATATTATTGTAACATGATATGACAATAATATTAATCCCGACATTCAGATGGTGTGCATAGATAGATATTCATCCAAGTAGATGGAAAACCCAAATTTCTAGGTTTGTATACCTATTTTTTTAGTAGTTCATCCGTTTATGCCTGTTTTTCTAGACCAAAAGATCCATTAATAATTTGAACATAGATTTTATGATAATAAAACAATCAATTTCCTGAAAAAAGAAATACATCATGTGGATCTTTATATCAATTATAGGTTTGTCCACAATACCTATTTTTTTCGTAATTCCTTGTTCTCTTCTTTGAGTTCTGTTAGTTCATCTTCCAACTCAACAATATATGCCTGCAAACGAGGAAAAGTTTTAAAATATTGATATTCCTAGATACAAATCTAATAGAAAATATCAAGTTTGTCAAACTAAGGGTTCGGTCAGAATGTTTTTCCAAACATAGTTGGGTCATTAAAATAGAGACAAGCATCACAAAATTGATATCAATTAACAAAACACAATAGTTATAGAAAAATCCTTTCATAATGTTTCTCCAACAACAAATTATCGATAAGAACCGAAATTATTACAAAATAAGACAAACATATTGTTATGCTCAGTTAAGAGATCATGGACAATTTACTTATCTTAAGTTTAGAAGGGTTTACCTATGAGGACAAGCTGACAAGAATTCATTACAAGGTTTGGCACAATGTTACCGTCTAGCCTAGTTAAGGCCCTTTAGACAAGCACACATCCAGAACCCTCTTTCCTTCAGCTTTGTTTCTTCCTTTTGGAGTGTCTGGGTGACAATGAATACCATTAGGAGGGTTGGGATAATCTTACCTACTACGTCAGGTAAGACATAGATGATTGGGCAGGAAGACCCCTCTCTCCTACAACATTGTTGCATCCTCTTTGCAACACCCAAGGCCACCAGGACAATTATGAGAAAAATAAAAGGTATACAAACCATGATATCAAATATTTCTAAGCCACAAGAAAGGACCTCCCAACCCATAGTAAAAATATGAGGACCTAAAAAGCACAAAGTGAACCAATAGTTTCGCGATCTCGAAATCCTGCCAAAAATAAGTAGGTCACTTACGTATAGGGTCCAATAGAAATGGCTTATACTTTACTCTTCAATCCTAATATCTTCCTTACTATGTAGGTAGGTACCTTAAGCCATATAATGGATCTTAACATAGACTTATATGTAGTTAAAAGTACATTGTATAAACTATAATGTTGGAGGCTTTTGATCGATCCAACAAATAAAAATTTAAAACATTCAGGAAAAAATTACTCTTTCATGATCCTAAGATTAAAAAAATGATACTTACTCTTTCATGAACCTAAGATTAAAACAAATGACACAAACGCTATTTTTACCCCTAATTTAGGTAAAGAACAAAATATCATTTTTTAGCAGAAAATTAAAAAATTTATGAAGAAAGACATCGTTCATATTTCTATAGAAGATTTTGTGTATCATAAATTCAAAATTTGATATATGAAAGCTATGCTTCTCATTTTTACCAAAATAGATACTCAATTGCAACAAATCAAAGCATTACTTATAGTGTACACACAACTCGTCAGTACCTGTCTCATAGGAAAAATTGTAAAATACATTAGAAGAGAGCTTGCGCATGGACACAATTTCAAAAAATATAAATAGTCACTTGGACCAAGTGCAGGATAATTTTTTCATGAACCAAAAAAAAATCAATACTGGAATTTTGGAAAGCCCTCGTACATAACAAATAATAGAAAATAAGACAATAACTATATTGCTTGGCATATCTTTTAGGAAATAATAAGGTTTGTAATTGAGTTTGAGTTAGGTTTGTAATATAATGCACCGAAAAAATCCAAGAGCGATTTTGGAGGGTGGATTATGGTACCAGAGCCAACAATTTGGGCCAAGCCAGATCAGTTTCAGGATCAAAGGCTGAATGCAGGCCTCACACAGATCAGACCCATACTCTCTAACTTGTATAGTAAGGTGAAATCGCTGGTATAGAAAAGGATAGTTTTATATTAGTACTTTTGGATTACGTGATTTGATCTCATGTCAAGAAGTATTCGAAAGGTCTCAAACAATGGCAACATAATCTTAATTGTTTACTATTGAGCATACATCTAGGGTAATGTTTATTGAGAGAAATGTGGCAAGTATAAGATGAAACTAGAAGAAATGTTTCTGTGAAATATTTCATGCTAAATCATTGTACAGAGACATGGCTCCTTTTACACTAATGGTGAAGAAAAACATCATCAACATCTAAAAACTAACTCAGGGTGGAAGAGAATAGTACCTACTCTTGCTACTAGGTATTTGGCATCACCAAGCTGATGTTATACAACTTAGTCTTTCTTTCTTAAACTAGAGAAGCCCCATATTCACATACCACACATTCCTAATAATTGTGTTGATAGAAAGGAAAGATACCATCCAGAAATCCTTCTCAAACTTGGCAACAAATTTATCCAACTAATTTTCTATAGATGCTACTTCCTAATTTTGTTGTTGCTTCCACTTACCCTCCTTCTAATATAGATTGTAGACATTGTTATGTATAATGACCATGCTTATGATGAATGAAGAACTTATTTTTACTCAAGTCCTTTCCTAACTATTAGGTTGACTCCTCACCTTTTCACTTACCCTTGCTAGGTCATTTACCATCGCCCTTATTTTTATAACCAAATAGAATAAGCTTCTTGTCAACGCCCTTCTTGCTAGCTTTCAATTCCATCCAAGTATCTTCTTCGATACAATTATCATGCATATTGTCAGTCTGAGGAAGGTTATCATGATCTCAAACACCTTTGACAAATGGTTCCCATGAAGCTAGGAATCCATTTAGTGCCATGTTCACTCGCTTTAAATCTACAACCTTTTCCATAACTATTAAAAGTTGACCATGAACTTTTGTGCCCTGCAAAAGGTAACTATTGACTAACTTTGATTAGGTCATCTCTATGGATATAAGATTGTTTCATAATATCACCTTCCTATTTATGTTATCACTCTACTAGAGGCCCACTACGGCATAAAACATATCATTTATTATTTTCTTCTCATATATAGAGGGATCAGATGACCCTTTATGACATCAATGATCATCTACTTGGACTTAACCTTTGTCCTCGTCTGCACTGCCAAGCACTGCAGATATATTGGTGAAGGCATGATATCCTAGATATCATTCTTTTAATAATAGCATAGCCCTTAGTTTATATAACAAAAAAATGAGGCACCATAAAGTATATCCTTGAATCTGAAGCTATCTGACACTTTCTTTGAGAACCAATACACAAACACCTAGATCTAAACATTTGTCCTTTAAAGAAATATGGAAACCATTTAATTATTGGTCCATCCTTCTCACAATTTCTTTACCACTATAAATGATGGGGAATTTCAATTAGTACAAGAAGGGTTTTTGGGCAATAATTCCTTGCCTTGAGTGCAAAACATATAAGGAAATCATATGTTTGGCTTAAGATGGCTAAGCTTGATGACATTATGTATGCACGTGATATATGCAGAGTTTTAGGTTTCTGATGTTTGGGTTTCATTGTGTAGCAGATTTTTACCCTCCACCTTGAGGAAGGCTTGTTATCTAAGAACATCATCCTCAACTCCTCCCTAGAAATAATGCAATTGAAGAATGAGTCATGGACAAGGATAACTCTCTTCTGGTCTAGGATCTTGTCACTTTGCCATCTTTGTGGATATGAAACAACAAGACTTGCAAATTGTGAGGTGCCCAAAACCTCCATAACCAAAGTTAGTAGAGGGTTTGACCTTAACTATAAAACTAAAGGAAAATGAAATTATGGTCCCTTCGCAAGCTAGGTATCCAAAGAATTTTGCATAGAGGATGCTTGTTTATGAGGCAGTAGTAGAACCAGACAATGTGATTATGTTTGTTAAAGGATTGAACCTGAGAAGAGGAAGGATTTTTGATACTAATAATATTTTCTATGTTTTTGGTTCCAATTTGGACACCAGTCTGCTTAATGCCAGGGATTTCAAGAAATGGGACACCATGAATTTGGGTAGTAAGGTTTTTAAGAGCAAGGTTTCGGTGGCTACTCAAGAAGTGATCAAATGTGAGAAGCCTAATGGCTTAGAAATACAAGAAAGTCAAGGGTTGAAGGCTTCTGTATGGAGATCCAAGAGTGGTTTACTTTCATCTGTAGATAGGATTGAAGTTAAATCCATAATGAGCTCCAAACTTGTGCAGATGCTTAGGCCTCTCCATCTTTGTGCCTGCACTATGCTTTGGAACCAAGATCCATTTATCAGAGAATAGATCATGTATCATGGCTATCTTGGTGTCCAGTAGTGGTTTCTTTATGATAAGAAAAATGATGACAAAATAGAAGTGATAACACACTTGGGTTCCTTGAATGTAAGTAGACATATGTGGCCATCGATTAAAACCCAATAGGATGGATTCTCCCATTGTGCATTGTGAGCTCAGAGTTAATTTTCATAGCTTTGACCCAACTAGATTGAAGAAACACCCAGATGAAGGTGTGATAGCAAGTGACACTTGTAGGCTGAATAGAAAAGAGGGGCTTAAATCTATCATTCTCTTATATGAATTGAACCAAACATTGATAAACATAGTCCATCATTTTCATCTCAGACGGGGCTATTATTACATGAACCATCTATGAACGGCAGATTAGTATATTAAAAAACTATTTATAGCATCGATGTCTTTCTCACACTAATCATTGATTAAGTTTTTGAATCTCACACTAATATGCAATCTAAGTTGTTGGAAGCTTACCAGAGTCATTATAGCTGATGTCGAAGAGAAACAATTTGATTCAGATGCTTGAGAGGAATTTCTTTTGAATCTTGAAGTGACTTTTCTTCTTTCCAGGCTTCATTTGTCTATATCATTAAAACTTTCACTTATTTGAAAGATATGTATAATCTTATCATGTATCACCCATTCATATGAAAAATATTCTCTGTTTAATTATTCTTTTTAACTGGAAGAGCACTTCTCCAATAGTTGCAGCAGTATTTCTATTAGGCCCCTATACTACTAGTGTAACCCCTTATTGTTATTAGTACAACCCACTTATTATATTGATGTACCCATGTAGTGCCCATATTGTTACTATTGTGCCCCATAGAAGCCCACTATTGTTATTATTGTGCCCTTACATTATTATTGTTATGTCAGCTCTGATTATGTTATCACCCCTTGGACTCCTATATATAGAAAGGAGGTCTTTTCATTTGTATCATCCAAGAATTGCTCATTTATGTAATGTAAAGGAGGTTGTCCCCTCAAAGAGGCTGAATTCTAAGGTGTGGATCTCTCTTTTCTATATTTTTGTGAGCTGGTTTCATAACATTTGGTATCAGAGCTTTGGATTCTAGGGTTTCACTGCTCCAAATAGGTCATCATGGTATTTTCACTATAACGTTTTTTCTGTGATGTTTCAGAAGCTAAAAAAAAAAACCCATTTGAGAAGGAATCGTGTTGAATCTCGGGTCCAAATTTCAAAGCTCTTCGTGCTATATTTGTTGAGATATGGTCTGAGGAAGTTGGTCTTTTTTCATACTCCTAAATTACATTCCAAATAGGTGACTTGGGGAAAATCGTCATAACTTTCTCTCTGAGAATCAGATTGAAATTTTGTCAAAAGGTACAGAAATAGGACAGATTTTAGTTTCCTGTATATATTTTTCAGAGCCAAAGGTCGAAATAGTGACTCGTGGCCCGTCGTACAAGTTCGCTCTACTGAACTAGTCTATAATTAGGTCATCTTGGGAGATTGTACATAAATCTTTCGTGGAGAATCCAATTTGGATCAGACTGGTGGCATTGGAAAGAGGACATAGAGGGATACTACAGGTCACAATTTTAGAACTGAAAGATCCGAAAGTACAGAGTTATAGTCGTTTCAATATAGATCTCCTAAAATCAAGAAAAAGCAAGATGAGGAAGCTTGATGGCAAGGATTCGGTAAATTGGATACTTCAGATGGAACAATATTTTGATCTACATGGTGTACCACTATTACAAAAGGTATTTATTGCATCTTCATATTTGGAATTGAATCCATTTTTATGGTATGAAGGGCTTTGTTCTCGTAAAAAACTTGTTACATGGTCAATTTTCATGGAGGAAATGATAGCACATTATGAGGATACAAAGAGCAACACCTTCTTTAGAGCAACGCCACAACAATTGGAAAGAGTAAAAGGGCTTTGTGACATAGTGGAAAGAAAAATTATGGAAACCAGGAAGCATACCCCTCACAACTATAAAGATGGAAGTGTTGTTTCTCCTCGCCTTCCACAACCTACAAGGGTTACACCACAACAATTGGAAGAAAAAAGAGAAAAAGGGCTTTGTTACAATTGTGATAACAAATGCACTAAAGGTCATAAGTGTGATAAGAAGAAATTATTTTACATAGAATATGAAGAGGAGGAAGAAAAGGATCAAGAAACATCAAAAGAAGAAGATATACGCCAGGACCCCACCCTAGAGAAAGAAGAAATGAATCATACCATATCTTGTAAAGCATTAGCAAGAATTACCACTCCTCCAACTCTCAAGATAGAAGGACATATCAAGAAGAAAAATGTGCAAGAAGTGAAAAATCACATCGAGAAAGAAGAAATGAATCCAACCATATCTTGTGGTTCATTGGTCGAAATTACCACTCCTCAAACTATCAAGATAGAAGCACATATCAAGAAGAAAAATCTTCAAGAAGTGAAAGATCACATCGAGCATCAAGAAATGAATCCAACCATATCTTGTAAAGAATTGGAAGAAATTACAACTCCTCAAACTCTAGAGATAGAAGGACATATCAAGAAGAAAAAGGTTCAAGCAGTGAAAGATCACATCGACATGAACAACAAGTTCTCCAACTTTTAAAGGAGAACGACACTTCGGTGCAAAATCAAACGAAACAATAGGTAGATCAACATGGTAGTGAAAAAATTTTTGATGTAGGTGATTGGGTATTTTTACTGCTACATCTCAAGCAAGCTATTTATGAAAAGGAAATGTTGGCAATACTACATGCACTTAAAAAAGGGTGACCTTACCGAATGGGAAGACTCTTCAAGGATGAGGAGGTGGAAGCATTGTTTTGTGCTATTTCTATTATCCAACCAGATTGGATAAATGAAGCAAGGGATGAATGGAAGAAGGATGAAGAAGTATGGCCACTTATTCAAAAGTTGCAAAAGATCCCAATTCAAACAATATTTCCAGAAATTGAAGAGGAAGGAAAAATCATATTGGAACCTGGAGCAGTCACAGAAACAAGAACTCGAAAGCTACGAAATCAATCAATTTTAGAGTATGTCATCAAGTGGAAGAACTTACCTGCTAAAGATTCCACATGGGAGGACAAGAATTTTATACAGAAGCATCAGGAACTACTCAAGCGTTGAGGACAATGCTTTTTGAAGGAGAGGGGCATGTTAGGCCCCTATACTACTAGTGTAACCCCTTACTGTTATTAGTACAACCCACTTATTATATTGATGTACCCATGTAGTGCCCATATTGTTACTATTGTGCCCCATAGAAGCCCACTATTGTTATTATTGTGCCCTTACATTATTATTGTTATGTCAACTTTGATTATGTTATGACCCCTTGGACTCCTATATATATAAAGGAGGTCTTTTCATTTGTATCATCCAAGACTTGCTCATTTATGTAATGTAAAGGAGGTTGCCCCCTCGAAGAGGCTGAATTATAAGGCGTGGATCTCTCTTTTCTATATTTTTGTGAGTTGGTTTCGTAACAATTTCTCTAAATTTAAAAGCCAAATTCTTTGTACTCTAACTATCTACGAATATTTGCAACAATAATTGTGAATTATATGTTAGCTTTCCTATGACGTTGATCAATGTCAAGCAAAGCATACTCCCCAAATGAAATATAAATTCTGAAAAGTATTTTCTGTAGTTAATATTCAAAGTTTCTATCCATCATTTGACTATTCTATGTTAATTTACTAATTATATCTCTCAATGGACCATAAAAGTTTTCACAGCTTGCTTCCCATCTCGATTGACTCTTTGATTCAAACGACCAAGAATGGAAAAATTCCCCGTGTTTCCCTGTCATGAATTCGATGAAAAAAGACCTTGGTAGACATAGCCCTGTCAATAAATGTCTACATGAACATGCCAAATATAGCAACTTGTGGTGAAGTAAAATTATAAGTGTGGACACGAACGAATTCCTCTAGCTTGATAATGGGTCTAGTCATAACAAATACATTCTATGGAAGATTTCATTAGTTTGGAATAAATCAATAGGGCCTACCTCCTAGTTGCTTATCCTTCTTGATGATTTCCTTGCTTGCTCAGTCCAACAACCTCTCGCTTCTTTATTCAAGCTCCTGAAACAAGTAAACAACAACAACACACAAACATAATAATAGACAAATTGCAATTCAACCTACTTAATGAGTCAAGAAGAACCAAGACATGAATATGTAATATTACAAAACATGTAAGAAATCAATCAATAGTTTCATATATTAATATCAAATACAGATTACAACCATTTGTCTGGACATCGCAGTCTTCCTTTGACAAGACTAGGTTCCCACACACTTCTGCTAGCACTTCATCATGGATTCAAACAACAATAGTTTAAAAAATATTCCCTTTAGGCTTCACTCCAAACCAAACAAACTTCTCCCATACACAACTAGATGGCTACAACTAGTAATAGCTTGCTTGTCTAATCCCGCTTTTCACACTAGTCACTAGTTTGTGCCTGGGAAGAAGGGAGGTTTATATAGGAAAGATGGATGGGAGATGGATACTCTTCTCATGGGAGAAGGACTTATCCCTTGAAGTAGTTCCATCATTATAGGGGAAAGGAGCCTAAACTGTCATCCTCGACCCCATCCGGGCAAACCATTTACCAGACTTCCATTATGGAGCTTCTAGAGATGGAACCTTCAGCTCTAACTTCAAAGACTTTCCATAACAGGACTGACATGACTAGAACACAACTCAGTCGCACCAATTGGCACGGAAAATATTTCTGATCTTTGCACATCGGCGTGGGGGAGACAAAGGCCATAAATGTCGATATTGTAAATTGGGCAAAACAAAAGTTTCAGGGGAAATGGTGCAAAAGTGAAATGATATGCTCATGAAGAGGGACGTAATGTGAGTTTCTTCATGAGGGCAAATCATGTGGGGTTCATTGTGGAGGTCCTCCAGGATCAAGGAATGGGGAGTACAAGGATAGTGACAAAATTTTGTGTAACATATGTCCCCTAAAGCATGAAGGCCAAACCAGAGCGAGGGATGAAATGCTTAATAAATCAGTGTGGGGAACCGGTCTACCATTGGAAAACCTCGAAAAAAGTACAGATACATATACAAAAACTGAGATCTCTATCAAATGATACAAAAGTCATGGCATGGATGCAGCCATCTAGAGAATGATCATATAAATGGATCCAGGTATGCGTGCAGCCATCCATCGAAGAGGATCATAATGAAACTAAGGTATGGTCACAACCATCTAATAATGAGAAGGATCGCATATGATAACTCATGGTCTAGTCGCAGCTAGCCATTTAATAAAGACATGCATATCATCATAACCATGTCACACCACTTCGTAACCTGGACTTTCATGATCTGAGTCCAAGGTCTTGCACTCCAACACGACCCGATCAAAGTACAGATCCTAGCATGCGAATAGATTTGCTGATATTGAACATGTTAGAAAGTTGCTTGATTACAAGTCAATGACGTAAACTATTAACAAGTGCGAGAGAAACCAACAATAGTGACAATGGCCCTCAAGGTACTATCAACACAATTCACAAAATGTTAATACAAGAATTGAAGTCGAACACCAATGAAATCACTCGATCAAAAGCCAATGATGTGAACATTTCGTCGAGTGCGAAGAACTTGCCATTGAGGCATGCAAGCTCTAAGGTACTGGAAGGGAGTCTATCGGTCAACTTCCCAGATACTGAGTTGAATTCAATGGAAAGTGACCATGTCGAAGGAGGGCCATAATGAATCCCACATCATCGACATGAGGCAAGAGGATGCAAAATGATTTTGGATGATACAAAGAAATAGAGGTAAGTGTAAGTGTAGAAGGACAACTCTTGAGCATATCAGTGACACAACTGGAAGTTTGGCAGCTTTTGGATCCATAGGATCGGTGGTCATGGTGAAATAGCAGAGATGAGATGGCAGGCAAAAATGAATGGCCAAAACCTAAGAAGGTCAATGATGTAAAGGAGGATGTCCCAACTTGACACGAAGCAAAGAGTGTCATGTTCAAGAGTAAGCTGCCAACATGATTCAATAGATTTAAAAAATTTCCCCCCACCATTTCTGGCGAGTACCCCAATTATTTTTTAATTGCAAGCTTGAAGGGGTTAGCATATGCTTGCACTCTATGTTCATCCTTCAGATGAATCCGACCTAGTAAGTTTAACGAGCCCTAGAAAGGAAAAGCTCGTGTTCGCCATGGTGACGAATTCGATGTCGTTTAATAGTTTAACGAGTCCGACAAAGGTGTAACTTAGTACCTTTTGCATGTTTAGAGAGTTTGAAAAAGACACGTAAAAGAAAACTCCACATGGTCCCTTTTTGTACGTTTGTGTCTCTCATGCTCGAAAAGGTAGAAAATAATACTTGAGAGAACCGCTTGACCATTTTAGTCAAGGAGTACCTTTTTAGTAAATAGTGCCTCCCAGCCCAAAAAAAGGGTTAAATTATACTAGGCACATGATGTTTCGCATCTGCTAATGAGTTTGAAATGACAACGGCTCAACTATATTTTTGTTTTTAAAGGGTTAGAAAAGAGCTGAGATCAAACCCCCCATTCTTATTCTCTTTAATGAGTCAAAAAGAGAAAAATACTCGGTGATATTTTCATATGGGTTTAACGAGTCGATAAAAGAGCTGAAATATGACTCATCGCCATCGTCGAACATCCATCACCTGTCGCTGCACAAGCAAGGAAAAGTATATTATCGAGTCCTTGAGGCAAAATAGGTAAAAAATATTTACAAAACCTGATATTTTCATGAAAGAATGAATAAAAGGGGTAAAAGTAAATATATTTTTACCATTTACCATTTTACCTTTACAGTGAAGACTTTTACCCACTTTTGCCCTAGTTTTTCTGGAGTGGATCGCGGGAGATTCGGGAGGTCAATTGACGAGCCGTTAGTTCCAGGTAATAGCCGAAGCCCTGACCTCCATTTTGATGCTATTTATTTACTCTTTTAAACATTTTTTGGATTTTTAGGATGGTTTTTAAATTTTTTTTTCGCCCTCAATCGGTGCAATTTTCGGGCATGGGATTGCACTAGCTAAGGGTTTTTTGCATGGCTATCCACACTGACTGGTGCGACTATTTCTAAAATAGACACGCCATCACCATGGATAAGGAAAAAACAAATTTTCTCAAGAACTGACTGTTAAAATTTTATTTTTATGTGCCAAAAATGATGATTGACTCAAATAAATGGCTTTTGCAGGAGAGAAATAATTGAAAATGGTGGATTGGAAGGAAATAGAACACAAAGATGTGGAAACCTAGGCAATCAATGATCCAAATTGCATAGAGGCTTTGAGGGCTTGCGGGCTCCTCAAATTTTTCCTTACACCAGGGATGTAGGCACAGACCGAATTGCTTCAGTATTTTATAAGCCTTTGGGACATCAATAGTGAGATTTTTGTCATTGGGGACTAGGAGCTAGAGTTGACAACTTCAGACATCTACTTCATCACTGGGTGGTCTTGCAAAGGTGAGCCAGTAAATTTGTATGGGTCACGTCTGGTCGGAGCAAGAATATCTTCCCTACTTTCCGTGCATTGTGCCAAGGCCCTGAAATCCAAAAGTGGGAAGATCAAGATTTCTAGTGTGTGGGATTTGACACTGAGGGTGCTTGATTACAAGTAAATGATGTAAACTATTAACAAGTGCGAGAGAAACCACCAATAGTGACAATGGCCCTCAAGGTACTATCAACACAATTCACAAAATGTTAATACAAGAATTGAAGTCGAACACCAATGAAATCACTCGATCAAAAGCCAATGGTGTGAACATTTCGTCGAGTGCGAAGAACTTGCCATTGAGGCATGCAAGCTCTAAGGTATGCGAAGGGAGTCTATCGGTCAACTTCCCAGATAATGAGTTGAAGTCAATGGAAAGTGACCATGTCGAAGGAGGGCCATAATGAATCTCACATCATCGACATGAGGCAAGAGGATGCAAAATGATTTTGGATGATACAAAGAAATAGAGGTAAGTGTAAGTGTAGAAGGACAACTCTTGAACATATCAGTGACACAACTGGAAGTTTGGCAGCTTTTGGATCCATAGGATCGGTGGTCATGGTGAAATAGCAGAGATGAGATGGAAGGCAAAAATGAATGGCCAAAACCTAAGAAGGTCAATGATGTAAAGGAGGATGTCCCAACTTGACACGAAGCAAAGAGTGTCATGTTCAAGAGTAAGCTGCCAACATGATTCAATAGATTTAAAAAATTTCCCCCCACCATTTCTGGCGAGTACCCCAATTATTTTTTAATTGCAAGCTTGAAGGGGGTAGCATATGCTTGCACTCTATGTTCATCCTTCAGATGAATCCAACCTAGTAAGTTTAACGAGCCCTAGAAAGGAAAAGCTCGTGTTCGCCATGGTGACAAATCCGATGTCGTTTAATAGTTTAACGAGTCCGACAAAGGTGTAACTTAGTATCTTTTTCATGTTTAGAGAGTTTGAGAAAGACACGTAAAAGAAAACTCCACATGGTCCCTTTTTGTACGTTTGTGTCTCTCATGCTCAAAAAGGTAGAAAATAATACTTGAGAGAACCGCTTGACCATTTTAGTCAAGGAGTACCTTTTTAGTAAATAGTGCCTCCCAGCCCAAAAAAGGGGTTAAATTATACTTGGCACATGATGTTTCGCATCTGCTAATGAGTTTGAAATGACAAGGGCTCAACTATCTTTTTGTTTTTAAAGGGTTAGAAAAGAGCTGAGATCAAACCCCCCATTCTTATTCTCTTTAATGAGTCAAAACGGGAAAAATACTCGGTGATCTTTTCATATGGGTTTAACGAGTCGATAAAAGAGCTGAAATATGACTCATTGCCATCGTCAAACATCCATCACCTGTCGCTGCACAAGCAAGGAAAAGTATATTATCGAGTCGTTGAGGCAAAATAGGTAAAAAATATTTACAAAACCTGATATTTTCATGAAAGAATGAATAAAAGGGGTAAAAGTAAATATATATTTACCATTTTACCTTTACAGTGAAGACTTTTACCCACTTTTGCCCTAGTTTTTCTGGAGTGGATCGCGGGAGATTCGGGAGGTCAATTGACAAGCCGTTAGTTCCAGGTAATAGCCGAATCCCTGACCTCCATTTTGATGCTATTTATTTACTCTTTCAAACATTTTTTGGATTTTTAGGATGGTTTTTGAGAATTTTTTTCGCCCTCAGTCGGTGCAATTTTCGGGCATGGGATTGCACTAGCTAAGGGTTTTTTGCATGGCTATCCACACTGACTGGTGCAACTGTTTCTAAAATAGGCATGCCAGCACCATGGATAAGGAAAAAACAATTTTTCTCAAGAACTGACTGTTAAAATTTTATTTTTATGTGCCAAAAATGATGATTGACTCAAATAAATGGCTTTTGCAGGAGAGAAATAATTGAAAATGGTGGATTGGAAGGAAAGAGAACACAAAGATGTGGAAACCTAGGCAATCAATAATCCAAATTGCATAGAGGCTTTGAGGTCTTACGGGCTCCTCAAATTTTTCCTTACACCAGGGATGTAGGCACAGACCGAATTGCTTCAGTGTTTTATAAGCCTTTGGGACATCAATCGTGAGATTTTTGTCATTGGGGACTAGGAGCTAGAGTTGAAAACTTCAGACATCTACTTCATCACTGGGTGGTCTTGCAAAGGTGAGCCAGTAAATTTGTATGGGTCACGTCTGGTCGGAGCAAGAATATCTTCCCTACTTTCCGTGCATTGTGCCAAGGCCCTGAAATCCAAAAGTGGGAAGATCGAGATTTCTAGTGTGTGGGATTTGACACTGAGGGTGCTTCTGTTGACCATCAATATAGTGGCAAGGTCCCAAGCGGAACATGAGACTAATAAGTCGAAGTTCCTATATGCTATTGACTGCACAGCTCCTACGATCTTCAACTGGGCAGAGGCTATGAAGATGAATATCAAGCGCCAGTCGTCCAAGGTGAAGGTAGGAAATCTTAAGCAATTTGGCTTCAGATCAGTACTTGTGACCTTTTTCCTAGAATGAGTGCCACTATTCTAGTACTATTTGACTGAGGTTCATCGTCCTACGCCACGCGATCCACGGATGGCCCACTGGAGTCGTTTGATGCCGAGGACCACTGGGGGTCAGCAGATGTCTTACCAACCAACATTCTTTTTTTTGATACAATGACAGAAAATCATCATGGAGGACTGGCCATACAACGGCACTGATTTCCGTGGAGACCTGGATATGCCCTTGCTAGATGGGGAGGAATTCGATGACAAAGGTAAAAACCAAACCAAATTTTTATTTTGATGTTTTTTAATTGTTTTTAGTATATGCATGCTTATAAAATTTCTCTTGTGTATGCAAATGTTGGACTAGAGTGGCCAACGGGGATGTCCCTAATAGCTAGGCCCTATCCCTTTCCTATTGATGATGTTGCCCCTTATCAGGAAGGGAGCGATAACAAGGAGGAGATTGAGAGGAGCCTTGAGTGGTTGACTCATGGTATCCTTGAGTATGCTCAGATAGGAGACATGCCTCGGGGGTACTAGAGGCACACAGTGGGAGTCTCAGATCGGATCCACCGATTGCTAAGTTGTGTAGTCCAAGCCATCTCATGCCATCATGACCACCATGCTAAGTAGTTCCTAGGTCCGGTACTCATATTTTTGAGGCCTGCATGCCACAAATGTGCGAGGCTTGCGAGCTGCTGATGTTATTATGGAAATACATATTATTTTTTTTTGGTTTTTGATGTATCAAACATTCTCACATATGTATATATGTTATATTTTCTTGTCTATTATGGTACAAATGGTTTGTCTTATCTTTTACATGTTTTGCAAATGTCTCTCCAACCCATAATTAGCTAATGCATCTTTCAATGTATTTATGCTTCCAGGAATATGATGATATGTAATATAACCAAAATGTGTTTCCAACAGATAGATACAAAGATACATTCATAATATTTGAGGGTTCTTGAAGGAATATTACCCATTGAGTTGAAGGGAAACAGGCTGTGGATTCAGGTTGATAGCCAATTCTCTGATGCCTAGAGTGATGGCTTCTAATAATAGTTTGATGACCGCATTATATTCAACAATGTTGTTGGTTGTATGACCTAGGTAGATACCCTGAAGGTCAATCAACTCATTGTTAGGGTTGTAGATAGCCCATGTTGTGGATGATAGGTTCCCGGTACATCAGCAAGCACCATTAGTGAAATCAACATGAGGATTTGCAAACATCTGCAAAGCACGAAAAGCATAGTAAATAGGAAGGTTGTTTGAAAATTTTCACAAAAAACCACACTGTACAAAATTGAATCACACACTACTGTACATAAGTAGCCATGCAAGATGACCTAAGCATAGTACTTTTTGAGGAAGTCCATGCTGGGACTCAAGTAGTCAATCAACATAGAATGACATTAGATTCTTACCTTTACCATGACAAGTAAGCATCGAATCGACCAAATAGTAGAGTAGAACTCATATAAGGATTTTTCCCCATGACCCCTGGGCAAGGAAGGGTTACAAGTCAGAGGATAATTGGTGAAAACTTGGGGAGGGTGAAGAGTCCTAAATCCACAAAGGGATAAAGGTGCCCCCGGTTGAAAGATCTTGATTATGTTAGGATGAATTGACACATCAACAAATAACATAGAAGAGGACTCTTCGAAAGTGGTAGACATGACCACCTAGCGTGGCAGGAATGAGGAGCAATGATGAGTATCGATCCATGGTGGTTCCTAGAGAGACATCATTTCGATGATACCTTCATCAGCGAGGAAGATATCGGCTAAGGGATCAGATGATTCTAAAGTGCCAAGCCAAGGTGACTACGAATACATATCAAGAGAGGTCTTCAAGATATGAGAATCAAAGGATGTAGAGTTCGTAGCCGAAACAATTTCCATGTAATTGACTTCGGCAGGACTAAGCGGCATGATGTCGCCCCAACCGTCAACCATATCTAGTACAGGTATGTCCCAGGGATCATATTTGACCAAAATCATGTTTACAGAAGCAACATGAGGAGGTGGGGGTGGAAAAATTCCCATCAAGGCAGAATCTTTGAAGAAACTTGCCCCCACACTCTCAAAGGGAGCACCATAGTGCTTGACAAACAGAACGTTACCATCATAAGGGGAAGAGGAAAAGAAAGAAAATTGATCAATAATGAAAATCCTCCCTTGATGGGGAAAGCAGATAAAATGAAACAAATAGGAGGCCATGGCATGCATGGCATGGGTCCAACTTCAGCCCAGTAGAATATTATAATTGAGATTGGCCTCAACAATATCTACCTCAACTTGCACTGTCTTTCCTTCCAGTGTGATGGCAAGGTTGGGTAAAACATTGAAGGGGTGTGAATCACGCCCATCAAAAGCTTTCGATGTGTTTAGAGACCATTTCAGTGTAGGGGAACCAATATCCTTCTAGCACGCAGTTGACATGACGCATGTAGAAGCACCTTCATTGATGAGAGAGCGGTGGATAGTCTTTTCATTAATAATTACCTGAATAAGAAAGGCAATATGATGAGGATGTCTCGGAACATGGTTCTCTAGATCGAAACAGATCAAATTAGAATGAATGGGATCAATGCCCCTGATAGTTGATAGCAAAGATTTCCACTGTGATGGGCAGCTTTGGAGTACCTCGAGAGTTGACATGGCTGATGGCGCCTGAGCCAAATATTCAACAGTATTGTAGTGCTGAGAAGCTCGAGCATTGGGATTATACGAGGATTTATGTAGCACACCTCGGGAGGGTGGTTGTGGAGTAGAATCAGGGCTAGGGAGCTCGATTTGCAGAGGGTCGGAACCTGGGGTAGAAGAAGAAGGTGGGACTTTTTTTTCTTTCGCTATTGTGGGAGTTGGAGTTTGATAATCCTTCGATTAGGTAGCCACATTAATGGGCATGCTTATCATGAACACTTGAAATCCAGAGGAAGAATATTGAGGTTGGTCTACCATCTGAGTCTGCTAAGATGGAAAAGGCTCTTCGAGGATAACAGGGGTCCCCTTGAGCAATCGACTAACTTCGAATTGTCGAGGACAATCCTTAGTATAGTGATCCTCCTCGCAAATGAGGCAAGGATACTTAGGTTTCTATTATGATGATTCACTGGCAGACGATTTGGGAGGACCCTGTTTCAGGGCATCGACTTTAGCTTTACCTTTGCCTTTCTTTTTTCCTTTCGAGGATTTGTCCGCTGTGGTAGATTGGACAATGTGGACCTTTGAGGTTTTACCAAGGCCTAGAGGGTTTTGAGATGAACTACTGGGAGCAGTATTCGAAACCGACTTCTCTTTGGAAGAAGTTTTGGCAGGGGCTTGGGATACTCAACCAATATCTCCATCAACGGGAGGAACAACGAGTGACTTCAATGTCGTGGGATTGGATGATGGCCGTGGATAATTTGGTAATAATTCATATAAGGTGGCAGACTGAGAGTATACTAGGTCAAAGTACTGGGCGCGAGCAATGGTTTACTGTTCAATGACACATCCACCCATGGCTATATTGTGATAAATTGGGGATGCAAACAATTTGGTAAACCATTCGGTGAGTAGCTGATCAGATATCTCGAACCTTATCAGTCGACGTCTATGTCTCCATTCATGTATATGATCAGAGATGTGCATCGCAATGTCTTGCTTAAGCGATGTGAGCAAATAGGTGCCTGTTTCATAAGGAACTGGCAGCTGAAAATGCATGAGAAAGGTCGTGGCTAACGAATTGAAGTCATGAAAGATACTTTGAGGTATCTCGATCTACCATTTTGCTGCAGCACCCATAAGGGTTTGTTAGAAAAGACGAAGACGAATGCAATCGTCCACGTATGAGTTTCACAAGCACCAGAGGTGATATGTTGTGACATGGGCCTAAGGATCTTCTTTAGCTTTCCCATTAAACTTCGGGAAATCACTTGGTATATTGGATGGCACCGAAGGCTAGTATGAGAAATCAAGAATCGGATCATTCATGAGACACGATACATCCAGCAACTCAAGTGTAGCCAAGAAAGGTAATTAAGTGTTAAAAAGCATGGGAGGTCAATAGGTGGGCCCATAAGGAGGAGTTGATCCATATTGGTAAGGATTTTGACCCCATAGTGGGGGATTTGGGCCATATGGCATCTAAGGCTGCTCCCATTGCGGATTACATTAACCAAAGCGAGGATTCAGGCCTTGAATACCTTGAAATTGTCCATGCACAGGTCGCTGATAGGCAACATATGGGTTAAAAGGCTACTAAGCCTATTGACCTTGGACATATGGATATGGGACCTGTTGTCCTGGAACATAGGGTTGTTGGGCCTGCTGTCCCTGAAAAAGAGGGTCTTGGACTTGCAATCCTTGGGCATAAGCTGTATACGCTTGTTGCCCTTCGACATAGGTGTTTTGTACCTGGTGCCCTTGGCAAGTAGGATTCTCAACCTGTTGGCCTTGGATAAGAGCATTCTGCACCTATTGCTGCAGGACTTGACCTTGAACCTGTCCTTGCAAGAGTTTCCCTTGTTGATAGGTATACAAGGGTTGCTGCTACCCAAGTCAGTTTTGCTGACCTTGAGGTTACAAAATTTGTCCCTAGTTTTGCAGAGGTTGGCCCTGCAAGGGTATGGATTGAGAGTTATGTAGAGCATATTACATTTTCGGTTGCGTACTGCAACTGTTGGAAGGACTGACCTTTCAGTTGTTGCAAGTGACCTTGATGCGGGATAATCTGCCCTTGTTGTTGTGCGGAAAGCCCTTGCTGCAACAAAGGTTTCCCTTGCGGTAACAAGGGCTTCCCTGGTTGTTGTAAAAGTTTCCCTTGTTGTTTTGAGGGTACTTGAACAGTGCCTGAGAAATTACCGAACTGAATCTAGTTGTAGCCAGGCTAGATGTACTACCTAGACAGGATGGTGTAATGTTGATTAACCAATCCTTGAGAACCGTATGGAATGTAAGGATTTTCATATTCGACCTGAGCCCCATAAGGCTACTGATACTAAACATTGTTCGATCCAAATGGACCACCAAGATTCTGAACCTGTTGGTACTGGACATTGCTTGATCAATAGGGTCAGCAGGGTTGTAAGTAATACCAGAAGAGGGCTAGTCTATACCAAGAATGTGAGATTGTGAGCTGCTCACATTAGTGGCACCTGACACCATAAAGACATTCAGATTATGCCCCCTAGGCATTGGCACAATCTAGCCACTAACTAACAGGATGGAGGAACTGGCAGAGACAATCTTCGAAAACGCCAGTTGCGACTAACACATAACTAGGATTGATGGTACAAGAGTGTTCAGGATGGTGGGTTGCACCGGGACTGAAGTAACAACTAGTTGGGAAGTCGTGTTCATGACGAATGGACCTGATGTAAGTCTAAAGCCTGACACCCAAACAAAGTTATAGTAGAGTGATGAGGCATTTGGTGTGCCCAAAACTAGGTTCCCTAAAGACACATAGCTGGGTGGCAAGCTAGTAGGAATACCTTTTGAATAAGGGAAACCTTTGGGAGGGAACTGCAACTGTAATTGTTCCCCCTAAAAAGTGTGTGGAGTTGAGACTTCGGACTCATCTGGAGAAGTGACTGGAGCATCGCCTTCCGGTTCCATGTGTGGAAACAAACGACAGCGAAAAACCTAATGTGTACTGGGGGATAGTTCCAAAGGAACACCCAGTTGATCGTACAGACTATAAGGGTGCCGTGGTGATATCTAAATAGCATCAAACAAAGGGTTCAGAGGATAGATAACCAGTCCATGCTGACCATCAGTGGTCGACAACTTCTCTGAAGTTCGAACAGGATAATCTGGAGATTCTGGGTCAAGACTAGCAAATGACCTTGAATCACAAGTAGGTGGAGGATGAGATGATAATGGTTGAACACTCAAAACAATTTCAAGTTCAACATTTTGGTCCTCAAATGGCTTTGATAACTCAGGAACTGGCTCCTCAGATAATCTTTTAGATGGAAGAGAGGAAGAGGAAATGGGTGAACTAGATGGTTCAACCACAATGACCTTGTCTTAGCCAATAGAACAAATGAATTCCATGCTTTAAAATGTCCTTTTAAGGGAACTCATGATTTGGTCAAAAAATCTAATAAGATGTTTTGGATCATGGGCAATCAATTATTTAAGACACATAAAAGATTGATTTTTTTTCATTTTTAATGAGTCGAGAAAGAAACAAAGATGGCTCTATCGCTTTTGATTGGAAATGAACTCGAAAGGACAAGTGCACAGATGATAATTTAAGTTTAATGAGTTAGAAAGATCAAATGACTACTCTAGATGATCTAGGTAGACATGATTACAAGGCGACCGTGAAATGCAGAATAACTCCTGGTGAACCAAGAAGTATGAGCAAGCAATCTCCACAAATGTTGTGTTCAGTGTATCACATTCACAAGGCGATCAACTTGGCTTCCTAAGGATAAAATGATTGCAACCTAGTGGGGTCTCCCGTTATATACGTGATGGTATGGGGAGTAGAAACCAATGCTAGTGCTATCTAATGTCGAAGCTAACAACAGTTGCTATGTTTACAGACATTGAAACACATCTCTAGCCTAGACCTTCTAGATGTGATCGTTAATGTCAAATGCGCCTTAGGTAAATTGAATTCATTTTAGAGTTGATCTTGAGTTAGGTTTCACTTTTCAAGTCTTAGCAATGCTTCTCGAAAAGCCTAAAATGCAACTAAAAGGGACAATACCCTTTCAATTCATTGAAATGCCTACACTAGAGAGGGTAGAAACTACTCAATCAAATGCAAACAATCAAGCAACTGAAAACAAAATGATTTTTCACTACCTCACTTTTTGAAAAATAAAGTAATAAAAAATGCATTCCAATTCCTAATTTCTTGACAAGCACATATCTATTAGTCCTTTCAAATGAAAAAATTCTCTTCCCTTTCAAATGCTGATGCAATTCTAGTTTTTAAGAGATGCGAATCGTAATGAAGAAACAACAAGACAAACTTTTGCATACAATCTCTTAATGAGAAAATTTTCGAGACTATGAGCTCTTCAAGTAGATGAAAACATGAAAGGAGAAGTTCATTCAAATTGACGAAGCATCGACTTTGCCAAAACACAAGAATGACAATGTAATCTATGCTGGAAAAAGACGTTCAAACTAGTAAACAAGACTTTTTCAAACTTGTACAAAATGAGGTCAAAGTTGTAAGAGGGACAAAAAAAAAAATGCAAGGAGCAAACACACCCACAACTAGACTCGATGAGTCCACAAGCTGCTGAATGGACGACTGGATAGATTTCCTAGTGTTGCTGGCCACTCAATGACTCGATCAATCAAACAGCAAGATGACAAGCCTACAAACAAGAAAAACCAAACAAAAAGTAGCTTTCTAATTAGGGAGAAAAACAGTCAAAAGGCCCATATGGTCAAAAACACAAGAGCAGAACACACTAGCCAAAATTGGGATCTAGCCGTAATCTTCACTTATAGGAATCGACGCGACTGCCTAACTAACCACAAGCACAGAAGTGAGTCAGCGAGACTGTTCCTCTACAATTCGCACTGATTGGCACTACCGTCAGCCAATTAAATGTGCTGTCAGAGGAAACTAAGAAAAAATAAAATCAAATTCAAAACAAGGTCCAGATCTACTACTATGTATTTTAGGCTTAATCCAGTAAATAGGAGAAAAGAAACGAAAGAAAAGGGAAACCACAAAAATAGCATAGTTCTCATGAAATCACGAAATCCAAAACAAACAAAAAGATGGGATCTCCCCAGTGGAGTCACCAATTTATGGTGAAGTAAAATTATAAGGGCAGACATGAACAAATTCCTCTAGCCTGATAATGGGTCTAGCCACAAAAGATACATTCTATGTAATATTTCCTTACGTTAGAATTAATCAAGGGGACCTACATCTTGGTTGCTTATCCTGCTTGATGATGTCCTTGCTTGCTCGCTCCAGCAATCTCTCGCTTCTTTCTTCAAGCTCCTGAAACAAGTAAACAACAATAGCACACAAACATAATAATAGACAAATTTCAATTCAACCTACTTAATGAGTCAAGAAGCATCAAGACATGAATATGTAATATTACAAAACATGTAGGAAATCAATCGATAGTTGCATATATTAATATCAAAGAGAGATTACAACCATTCATCCTTACATCACAGTCTTCCTCTGACAAGTCCAGGTTCCCACACACTTCTGCTAGCACTTCATCATGGCTTCAAACAACAATAGTCTAAAGATTCTTCCCTTTAGGCTTCACTCCAAACAAAACGCACTTCTCCCTCACACAACTAGATGGCTACAACTAGTAATAGCTTGCTTGTCTAATTCTGATTTTCGCACTAGTCACTAGTTTGTGGTTGGGAACAAGGGAGGTTTATATAGGAAAGATGGATGGGAGATGGATCCTATTCGCATGGGAGAAGTACTTATCCCTTGAAGTAGTTCTAGCATTATAGGGGAAAGGAGCCCAAATTGTCGTCCTTGACCCCATCTGGCCCAACCATTTACGTCGCAGTCTTCCTCAAACAAGACCAGGTTCCCACACACTTCTGCTAGCACTTCATCATGGATTCAAACAAAAATAGTCTAAAGACTCTTCCCTTTAGGCTTCACTCCAAACAAAACACACTTCTCCCTCACACAACTAGATGGCTACAACTAGTAATAGTTTGCTTGTCTAATCCCAATTTTCACACTATTCACTAGTTTGTGCTTGGGAAGAAGGGAGGTTTATATAGGAAAGATGGATGGGAGATGGATCCTCTCCTCCTGGGAGAAGGACTTATCCCTTGAAGTAGTTCTAGCATTATAGGGGAAAGGAGCCCAAACTGTCATCCTCGACCCCATCTGGCCTAACCATTTACCAGACTTTTGTTACGGAGCTTCTAGAGGTGAATCCTTCAGCTCTAATTTAAAAAAAAATCGATAACAGGACTGGCGCGACTAGAACACAACTCAGTCGTACCATTTAGCGTGGTGAATAGTTCTAATCTCTGTACATCGGCGTGGGGGACACAAATGCCATTAGCGTCAGTCTTGTAAATTGTGAAAAATAGAAGTTTCAAGGGAAATGGTGAAAAAGGGAAATGATCTGCTCATGAAGAGGGACATAATGGGAGTTTCTTCATGAGGGAAAGCCATGCAGAGTTCATTGTGGAGGTCCTCCAGGATCAAGGAATGTGGAGTATAGGGACAGTGACAAAATGCTTGTTGGGCATGGAATCCCCCCCCAAGGCATGTGTTGGGGTTTAAAGCCCAAGTTTTGACCAAGTCCATTGTAAAGACTCTGGGATTTTTGGGCATGGAGCGCGAAGTCATAATAAGAGTCACAGGGTTTTCCACCCTTGTTTTTGTAATATAATGTTATCTTGGAAGATCTACCCATGGTCTGTGTACCATGGGATTGTATAAATAAAGCGAGGCTCTAAGTGTAGAAAATGGAAAATACGATAGAAGCATGACGAGTCTAAGGAATTGATTGAGTCGAAATGTAAGTTGTGTCATTGGGTCATAGAGTAGGAGAAGGCTCTATAGCTGTGTGCACAGAGGCCTAGTAGTACACAGCTGAGTGCGCAGCCCCTGCAGTTGAGTACGTAGGGTAGGTCGAGTCTCTAACCATTGGAAGCATTAATAAAAGAGAAGTTTTATCATACTTCTGTGTAATTTTTCTTATTTTATGTATTATTGGGTATAACTTGCAAGTTTACTGTTTATTTGTTGCACAAACTCATATGAATGTGCTGTATAAATAAATATAACATAAGGCATCCATCTACTCGAAGATAACTAAATGGGGTAAGAAGATAAGTAAGATCATGTGTGTGACTTAGGGAGATAGTGCAGAGCATTGCTCCAACAGCGTGGAAGCCCCACATCTCTAGTTAGGGCTGTGCGAAGGCGAATATGTCAGGGCATGAAGGCCAGGGAAGTGTGCGAAGTAACCTGCATGGAGGGACTGACAGTTGGACCGAATCAACCCCTCAGACATCTCAAGGGTGTGGAAACCTGGTTCCACCACCCTACCATACTACATCGGGTGAGACCTCAGTCCACGCTCTGTGGACTATTTCCAAAAGGGCCAGTAGTACAGGGAATTGTTTGGCTAATTAACTCCAAACGTGGGTTAGGCCCCAAAAAGCCAACAAATGGTTCTGTTGTTGGGACTGGGATTTTCATAGAGATGTCTCATGTTGTATCACTAGAAGCCAACTAAGAAAGGAATTGAAGATTGGCTGGACAGGAAGATTCATCAGTTCGTGGTGCAAGAGAACAAGAATTTGCGACTATCAAGAGAAGAGTGGCTAGAGTGCTACTTATACACAGAGATCATTGAAAATTTCTTCACATCTTTCCATACTAAGCTATATGAGTGGATCGCGAAGCTAGCAGACAGCCAAGGAAGGTGCAAGCTCCACAGACCTGTTGTGTGCACACCAAAATTGATGCGCAAATTAGAAGCATCAGAGGATAAGATCACGTGCATTGTTGATCACTGGCTTGATTGAATTATAGGAGGATTCATTACTGAATTCGCGGTAGATACTTTAGTCAGCTATAGTGAGGCAGTGCAATGCTTCCTCAAAGGACCATGAGATAAGTACGTTAAGTCTTTGAATAATTTGATTAAAATGCTACTGTGTGAAAAGCGGGTTATGCAAATAAATTGATGTTTGGGGCTATGTGAAGTGGAAGAATCTATAGAAATGAAGGTAGTGCAGAGCTAGAAACTAGCCCCTTGATTTCACCTCTGCGAGGGGATGGGGAAGAGCTCATGAATGTCTCACCAAGAAGTGTGATCAATTTGATAAGGTAGAGGATTCCACGCATACCACCCCCACTTACACCACTACCAGTACATTATCTTCGCCCCCATCTTTGCCCATACCACCTCTGCCACCACCGCGAGTCAATATAGTAAGCGCAATAAAGTTCCCAATGTTCAAGGGAGTAGGAAATGAAGATCCAATCTAGTTTTGGTTTGTGATAAACGCTATATGGGAAGTGCACGGAGTCGTAGATGACAATATAAAGAAGAAAACATTGGTCAACACTCTGTAGGATCATGCACTGACTTGGTACATTAAGCATTCCAATGACAATCTAAATGTGGTGATTGCGGATATCCAAACTGTGATAAACAAAGAATTTAGCAGGCCAAAGTCAGAGGCATAGTCGATAATTGGGTTCAAGGAAATCACAATGCTACCAGGCGAGACCCCTTGGGAGTTGGATCAGTGGTTGAAATGCACAATTCACGAAGCTAACATGATGTTGATGAATGGACAACACTGCAAATGGTTTGTAGCATCGTTAACACTGCATTTAAGGAACGCGCTGTCAAAGCAGAGGCTAACAACTTAGGCTGAGGCCTTGGAGATCATGATGAGACTGCATGAGACCTCGATATATGATCCCAACCTGGGAGTTCAACAGATTCACGCAAAGTTGAAAAACTTGTGCCCTGAGATGCAGAGTCTGCAACAAGACAGGATAACTCACCCAGAAGTGCGTGACGGGGTATGGTGCGTAAAGTGCAAGGGTCAGGGACATGACAAGGACCACTACCCAGTGTTCGCAAATTACATCGTGGGAGGAGGACAATTTCCATTGAGATAGGAAGCACAAGTAGGACCTAGCACAACACCTACATTGTGGTGTGCGATTTGTCAAATATGAGGAAAGCATGCTACGAACAATTGTCATCTGTTGCAGAAGTACACACAAAATTCACAACAGTTGTTCTGTAATTTCTGTAGATTAGTGGGACATGATGAGTGCACTTGTAGAAGTTATCCGTTGATGATAGATAGGACTCCTATCTACATAGTTTAGATCGAAACATTGCCCCTTGACTAGAATGCAGGGATGGCATGAATCAGATTTCAGGGGTGCGGATGAGGCCGAGGTGGAGGAGGACCTGGAAGAGGTCACAGATAGCGGATATGTTACAATTGTAGAGGGCCATGACATTATGCCCACGATTGTACAAATTTGACGCGTCCATCATGCTTTAGTTATACATTGTTTGATCATGAGATGGAGGATTAGCCCAAACTAATAGTGCGGTTGCATGATAAAGGAGCGCTCCAACCTCCCCCAACTCAGAACCTACAAATGATGAGGTCTCAGCCGCGCGAGGAAGACCCTAATGTGAATATTGTGCTTTGAAGTGGAATTACGATAGGGGATGACAAAGGCAAGTAACCTCAAGAGAGTACTTGGGTTCGCAAGGCTCCAACGAAAAAACCAGAGTTTGATTTGGAGCGTGCTAATGAAACCTTCATGGAAGCTAGGAAGAGCTTTGCAGATGCCTCCACATCGGGAAGCAAAGATAGGCCGGAGCCAGAAATGGACCCATCTATGCTCACAACGTTCCTAGAAACATGTATCAAGCTGCTGCATGACAGAAAGCCTATAAAGGGAATGCAGGAAATCATAAATAGATGCGTTGGGACCGCGCAGGAGAACTGCGCACAGTCCGGAAGATTGAAAAGCACGCGATGAGGATAGGAATGGAGATGAGATCGACCACACAGATTGGGGAATATGAGATGGACCAAGTGATTTTGGACCTAAGATCAGATGCAAACATTCTACCAAAGCAAACATGGGAGCACATGGGAAGGCCTATGTTGCAATGGTCTCCTATCCAACTATGAATGGCAAACTAGCAAATGATTGTACCTATGGCAAGATTGTAGGGAAGCATAGTGGATATCGAAGGAGCAAGTGTGCTAACATATTTCGAAGTGATAGAGATTGTTGATGACAACAATCCCTACCCTGCGCTTTTAGGGATAGATTGGGCCACTGATATGAATCGAGTGATAAATCTGGAGAAGTGCAAGATGATTTTTGAGAAAAAGTCTCTGTGCGTAGTTGTACCTTTGGAACTTGCAGAAAGACCACACTACACGGAGCCAGTGTGCGACTATGAAAGTGACGACGACTTGGACTGCATCTAGAAAACAACCGCGTGAGAGGAAGACTAGGTACATCCAACCGTGGATGCATGAATCTCATGGGAGAATGAAATCTCCTACACATCAGATTCCAATGAAGAGATAGGATGATGGTAGAATCGGTTACACGAGATAACCACACTGAACTGTAACATGATGATGAGATCCATGTGCTACGTATCAACGGAGGTAAGGGACCTTCCCATGTATGATGGGTTAAGTGAGGTAGATGACTTCCTGAACAGATTTGAAAGGGCGGTGCCAGAGCAGCAACGCTTCAAAGATTTGAAATGGGTACTGCACACTACGCCGACGAGGTGGTGGGGTACACACCAAGGCAGCTTTGAGGACTGGCGCGAATCTAGGAGAATGATGTACATATGGTTTGGGAAGCCTCAGATGTGATTAATAGACAAGATTGATAGGTGAAATGGTTCGTGCACCTACCTATCCAAATGGATACAAGAATATGGTACGAAACCTGCGTAGATGCACACAGTCTTCGCGTTAGGAGACATGGTCAATAAGTAGGTGCAGGTAGGGAAATGCGACAAACGACCCCTCCAGTAGGAACCACGGAGTATGGAAAGACCAACTTCCCAGACGGTTATCCATGCAGAAGCCTTTAACGAAGTATGCGGTCCACAATGCACATGAGACTGACTGGAACTTGCGCGTACCAATGTTTCTATGGAATTATAGGACCACGTGCAAGATAGTAACGACACAGGCACCTCCGAGGTTGGAGGATGGGGTGAATGGTGTAATCCTGATAGAGTATAACATGCCTAGTCTTTGCATGGCCTCGCTCACAGGTATGACAGGTCACAGAGCCCTGGAAGAGAGGCTCATGCAGTTGGAAGAACTGGAAGAGGAACGGTTTCTAGCTAGTTTCCATCAACAGTTACAAAACCAACGCGAAAAGGCTTGGTGCGATTGACATATTAGGTTCTACACCTTCAGAGTAAAAGATTTAGTGTTACTATATGATAATAAGTTTGATAAATTCCAAGGAAATTCTAGATGCATTGGTTGGGCCCGTACGTTGTTAAGGAAGTCATAGACGAAGGTGCGGTGCAGCTGGTTAAGATAAATGGAGAACGTTTCCCAGGAAAAGTGAATAGTAATCGATTGAAGCCATACATGAGTTGACCAGTTATTTGACTAACCGATGGAATCACAGTCTTTGCGCTCCAAGTAGCCGGAAGAAGGTGCAAGGCTATAAAGAAATGCAAGGGACATAGGAACAAATCCAGGGAAGCAATTCCGACACCGCGGTCTCGGAACAGTGGGTACAGGAGATTCAGCAGGCAACCGCTCAGTGTGCTGCCGACCTTGCAACAGTTCGAGTAGAGTTGGAGGGACTCCACGCGAAGATCTCCTCATTGACAGAGTGACTCAAGGGAAACTCACAATGTTTGTGTTGGGGGCCTGTTGGGCATGGAATGCCCCCCAAGGCATGTTTTGGGGCTTAAAGCCCAAGTTTTGGCCAAGTCCATTGTAAAGACTCCACAACTTGTGGGTGTAGAGCACCAAGTCATAATAAGAGTCACAGGGTTGTCTACCCTTGGTTTTGTAATATAATGTCAGTTTGGAAGAGCTACCCATGGTCCGCGGACCATGGGATTGCATAAACAGAGCGAGGCTCTAAGTGTAGAAAATGGTGAATAAGATAGAAGCATGATGAGTCTAAGGAATTGATTGAGTCAAAGTGTAAGTTGTGTATTTGGGTCGTAGAGTAGGAGAAGGCTCTGCAGTTGTGTGCGCAGAGGCCTAGTAGTCTGCAGGTGAGTGTGCGGACCCCTGCGGCTGAGTGCGCAGGGCAAGTCGAGTATGTAACCATTGGAAACATTAATAAAAGAGAAGTTTTGTCATATTTCTGTGTATCTTTTCCTATTTTATGTATTATTGGGTATAACTTGCAAGTTTACTATTTATTTGCTATGCAAACTCATATGAATGTGCTGTATAAATAAATATGACATAAGGCATCCATTTACGTGAAGATAACTAACTGGTGTAAGAAGATAAGTAAGATCACGGGTGTGACTTAGGGAGATAGTGCAGAGCACTACTCCAGCAGTGCGAAAGCCCCACAGCCCTGGTTAGGGCTGCACGAAGGTGAATATATAAGGCGCAAAGGCCAAGGAAGTGCGCGAAGTAACCTACACGCAGGGACTGACAGTCGGACCAAATCAACCCCTCAGACATCTCAATGGTGTGGAAACCTGGTTCCAGAACCCCCCCATACTACTTTTAGTGAGACCTCAATCTGCGCTCTGCAAACTGTTGCCGAAAGGGCCATTAGTACAAGGATTTTTTTAGCTAATTTACTCTGAACCTGGGTTAGGCCCCAACAAGCCAACAATGCTATGTAACACAACTTCTCAAGAAGAATGAGGAAAATATGAGGGGAAATATAAATAAATTTGTCCCAACTGTTAAATGTAGAACAGAGGGATTTTTGGAACCCTTTTACCAAACACATTACTTTATCATATAGATTGACTTCTAGAAATGTATTTATGTGCAGCCAGAGCATTTGATCATTCCAATAGTGTGTGTCATCGAGGCATGTACTAATTTTCTTTAAATACTCTGAAACTGGATCCTTCAGCAGAAGGGGAAGTACTACTTGCAATATTCAAATCTGGCCAAGAGTTAGAGGTCTTTGCATCTTGGATACAATATCATTTGAGATGTCTTGAAGAATCAATATAGTTGTTGCATCTTCCCGCAGACTGATAAATTCTTTGATGTTTTTAGTTCTGTGTTTTAGAGGGAAGAAGAAATAAAATAAATGTTCTTTACAATCATTCAACACTCCATCAAACTTTGTTTCCAGTCATAACCCAATTGGTCCAGTCAAGTGCTCCATATTTTTCAAAGATTTGAAAACTTGATACATTTGAAGCCATAGCTCTCGATCAAACTTTGCAACCTGTGGCAGACCACTCTATCCAATCAAGAGTTCAATATTTTTCAGAGTTCCTAAAACTTGAAAAATTTGAAGTAACAAATAAGATAAGATCATCCTAGATAAGATAAGATATTTTTGTTAATGTCCAATAAATGACCAAAATGATAGGCCAATGGGACTAAAGAAGATACATCCACTGTGAATTATTACCTAGGAGTGCCATAGAAAATTCTCCATAATACTTAAAAGCGAGATAAAGAAAGCAAAAATACTATAGCATGATAATTTTCCAACCAAGCAGATTACTAGATCTAACTATAACCAAAATATATATACATATAGCAGTGTTATATACTATATATGTAGTTATATCATGGTAGAGTCCAAGACTTGAAATCTGGCAATCTTGGTGGAGAGACTATGAGAGAGTTGGAAGTAGAGATAATATTTAGCTCTCTCGATCCCCATGACTGACAATTGGGGAATCAAGGAACCGACTCACTGTTGGAGTCATTAGGCACCATGAGGGGATCTGCATGTATGACCATGGAGGGTGGGGAGCATGTAGGAGATAGGAAACCTCACTCTCTTACTGTCTAAGGTTAAAGTAATCTGGGGTGAGGGGGAGGGGGTGTGGGAGAAGTATAACAAATGCAAGAGATAACAACATTAATTTATAAAAGTTAAGAATACTAATTCAGATAAAATATAACAAGGCAAGAGATAATAATGTTAATTTAGAAAAGATAAGAATCCTAATTCAGATAACATAAGGTAAGATACTATTTTGGCGAAGATAAGGATGCAACTTGGGGGAGGGGGTGTAGAAGAAGTCTAATAAAGGAAAGAGATAAGAATGTTAATTTATAAAAGATAAGAATCCTAATTCATCTAACATAAGGTGATATACTGTTTTTGGGAAGATAAGATGCAAATTTAGAGAAGACAAATTAATACTATGTTAAGAGAAGATGAGAAAGGGTATTTTAGTAGTCACTAGTAATAGTTGCTAAAGCTTATTAAGACCATGGAAAACCATACTTGATATGTATTATTGGAAGCATCTTATCAGATGGAATTGGTTGTTTTTTCCTTAGGTATTAGTATTACAAGAGAAATAAATCAATTAGGAACTTGACAATATCTTTCACTTCAAGAATGGACCTTTTTAAAGGATTTTGGTTTATGCTTTTAGACTCCTTTTAGCTTTACCACGAGGAAAAACTTGAAAAGGGAAAGTGCTAAGAAATTCTTGTCCATATCAAGATGTACACCTCCTAATCTGACTATGAACCCAAGATCTTTTCCATTTTAATGTGACCAATATATTCATAGTTAAAGATAGGCACTTGAAAGAAACAAATAAAAACAAAATGAATTTACTTAGATAAAAATAATAAAGGTAACTTAAACCATTTTAAGTAGCAACCAAACCCCTTAAACCCTATATGCCTAGTAAGAAGCAAGTAGAGAAGTGTTATAAACTCAAAATTTGATGTCTTTGCCTTTTATGTCCAAATAGAGATGTGGAAAGTGTGGATCATGTTTGCAGACAATATAGGCCACATCCATCAATAAAAAATTGCTAAAGACAGACAAAAATCATGGATGGGTAACTCAAGCATTGATTTCTTTGTTTTCTTTTGTTTTTAACGTCCAACCAAACCTTTGGTTTATCAGGCCATACAAAAAAGAAAGGGATAATTAGTCTGCTTTGAGATGCTCAGCCTTTGGTCTAGCACATATGTTATGAATTTTCCTTGACAATTAGTATTTTTCCTTGTTAAGACTAAAGAGGTGGAAAATTTTACAATATTTGGTAAACTAGTTTGATAGTTTAGTAGTTGACAAAAATTGCTTGCCACAACCAAGCCCTCGCCCTTGACAAGATAAGAGGTAAAGGTGCCAACCATGCAAGAAGACATGATACATTGAGCTCTAGTGAGAGAGAGATCCAAACTGTACATGACTGATTATATGTGCCACAGTATGAACTTATGCATTCATTTATGGGAAAGTGAGGCATTTACACAGAAATGCAATTTAGGACGAGGCTGGAATAACAATCTATTGATCTCTTAATGAACCAACTTTGCATAGCTTAAGAATTCCATCATAGATTCATACTCTTAGTCATATTATTTATTGCACTTCATACAGAGCTTCTATGACCAATTTGGATAGGTTCCTTCTTCCTTGTGATCTAGTGTCTAGAAAATGTAATTTGAAGCATATGTAAGCAATTACATATGATTATGAAAATATTCAAAGTCCAACCATATTGAAATTTTAAAAAAGAAAAGAGACCCTACAAAAATTTCACTAATAAAATGCCTCAGTGAAAGAAAATAAATCAGATTGCTTGAATTGGGATGGCTTCCATGAAAAAAACAAGTAGAAATAAAACATTTCCATGATACTTAATATCGAGAAAAAAATTGGGACTAAGAAAGAGGCAGACATGAAACATTTCCAAAAATAAACTGATACTTAATATTGAGAAAAAATGGGACTCAAACTACAACCAGGATTTACCTTACCATCTAGATAGTTTTTTTTTAATATGATACTCTGGATTCATCACATAATGTTTTTGTGTCTATGTTTCCAAATATAAATCGGTACTTAACATTGACGAAAAAGTGGGACTCAAACTACACCCAGGATTTACCTTATCATCTAGATAGTTTTTTTTAATAAGATACTTTGAATTCATCACATAATGTTTTTGAGTCTATGTTTCGAGCTAGAAACTGTAGCTCATCATCAGGACACTTGAGCCACACTTGTTGGCTCGAAAACGTCAACTCAAAAACATTATGTGATGGATTCAGAAGTATCATATAAAAATTGTTCAGATCATAGAAGCCTAAAGTTAGAAAAATCTAGATTGTTCTCAACTGGAAAAAATATCAACCTAGATCCATCTTATAACTCTTGATCTATCAAGTGTTGAGAAAGTGATATTAAATCCCTTAAGATGAAAACATTTTTTATATTGTGAAACTTAGGGAAACATTTTCACCTCAAGGGATTTGATCTCTCTCAGCACGTTTGCAATATCTTAGCGATTTGATCCAGAGTTAAACTCTGATGGATCTAGGCTAGTTTATAATGGCAGACATGCAATTTGTTTTTTTGTTATTATTTTAGAGCCAACATGCCAACATTCCAAGTAAGTGTTACCCACATTAAGAGAAACATCTATGTCATACTAGGTTGTAGATCACCTCTCATGAAATAAACAAATAGCTAGAATTATTGAATATTTCTTTGTGGCTAATGCAAATATCCCAAGATAGAGTGAAAACATAGATGCTTAACAAGCATGGAGTTATATTTGAGGGTTAACCTTGGTTAGCTGAAAATGAACAAAATTTGAAAAGTTAAAAAGAATATGAACTTCAAAAATATAAGAACTAGATCACAAAAAATTGAACAATATTTGATATGTGGACCATTTGCTTGAATCCACTATACATCCTCTAGCATTGTAAAATTGAGGTGCATCTCAGAGTTGGATTTGAACCCACTATGGATCCTCTAACATTGTAAACTTGAGGTGCATCTCGGACCTTGGTTTAGATGGGTGTGTGTTAGTAACATATTCTATGCAGCATCTAGATCAAGTGCACTATTACACATCAATACACCAATGCATGAATAGTTGATGGATCAAATCTACCCCCAATTGCGCTGCACAATGCAACTTTCTTCTCTTAGTGCAACCACAATTAATGAAGTCTAATGACAGATATATTGGAGCAAATAAATGCACTAATAATAGAGTAAGAGTGAATAAAAATTAGCAAACACAAGAAAGAATAAAACCATCACAAACTGAACTCGAGATTCATGATTTAGAACTGGATCCAAAATACTATGGGATCCATGTGCATGATGGTCACTTGGAGGAATTGAGTTCTTTATTGGTCATTGGCAAATCAAAAACCACCTCACATGAATGAAATATCACACAATCAATCTTAACTTATCAAAGAATCCTGGATGAAAGCAAGTCTTGAGGTATCCCTATGTAACATTGGCAACGAATAATGTGGTTGTACAATGAAGAATAATACCTGTAGGAATACTAAGCTCAACTTCTAAAGTTCAGTCACATACAAAAGGAGAGAAGTTTGCTACCTCCTTGACAAGAGTGAGGCCCTCTCTGAACTGACAATACAAGGGAGGACCTACTATATATACTGCTAGTGCCATGGCTAACAATACTAGTAGTAACTTCTTCAATCCTCGAGTACAAGATATTGGTGTTCGTTGTGCCATCTCTAATGATTTGGGTAATCAACTTTTTCTCTCAAACACTCATTTTGAGACTGATCTCTGCTAATATGTCTTCGAGATCAATCTGATTCAATTGAAGTGATATATCATATCAATATCTAGATTTTAAATAGGTTACGTGATTCCCAGCTAAACCAAGAGGTAAGACTTGACCCCAAGGTCCTATTTTATCTCCTCAAAAACTATCAAGGACCTAAATTGGCTTAGAGTATGAATGTTTAGTATTTACTGATATTCAATATGAACAAAAAAAGGTGTTTTATCATTTCAATTGCTACTATATCTTATGTCAACATGAATGGTTAAATGATGGGAAGTTTAGTTCCTAAATGAGAGCATGGGTGTGACAACTACAAAGGTAAAGTAAAAGAGTGATGGAGTCAAGAAGATTGAGCAGAAGAAAACAATAGCCTTACAGAAGTTTTTAAAGTGATATAACTTGCCAAAGAGGAATTAGGCAATTAGAGAGGTGGAAGATGCCACAATGATACCAAATTGCATCGAAAGAAAACTTTAACATGAGAAGAAATGGTAGTAGTAATATTAAGGCATTCAGTGAGGGCAGCAACAGAGCATTGTGAATTGGTGAAATCTCAAGGCCAGTTACTTAAAATTGCTTCCAAGCAGTATCAAGAAGTGGAGGACACTAGCATACTACTTGACACAGTCAAGGCAAGAAGTCAAAAATTGGTAAAAACGATCTAGATGATAAATGCAAATAAGGTCAATCATCAATGAGTAGAGGGCTATGAGCAAGATTTTTTCTAGCTGGTAGAGAGGGATCCCATCCATGGGACAAAGCCCTAATGGTCATGGCTAAGAATGGAGGGGGTAGTGAAGCAAAGGCCATGAGGAAGTCAATTTAGTTGGCCAATTATGCAATTAATATTTGAATGTGCATCATGAGGAGAACAATAAGTGAACAATAGAACAATAAAAAAAAAGGTTCTTTAGACTATGTATGTCCAGTTTTGCTATCAATTTCTACCATCTGGTAGACTGAAAATTGTTTCAACTCATGCATATCTACCATAGTTAATTGGTAATATTAGGAGAAGAAAATCGTGTATATTTGCAGTCCCACATCAGATACTCATATTTCCAAGTCCTCTATGTAAAGTTTCCTCCTGTGATTTAACTTAGCTCCATGAGAATCAAAGCATGGAACTACAGAGTGTGCCAGATTACAGGCCACATCCTAGCAACAGTGGAACGAACTAATTGACCCAACCACTAAGGATCTTGTCATAAAGTACTAATTTATATTATTATTAAAAAAATTCTATTCAAATAAACTCACTCATTTATAAAGCGATTTAAGAGGTGAGTTTGCATTCTTAGGCTAATGGTTAGTCTGTAGGAGCTTTGATCATTGACAATAGTTTAGTCATAATACTCTTGAAGCTTTGATCCATAGAAAAAATAGAATCATACAACAACATTAAATGAATGTGAATCATGGATCAAATACAATAGGATGTCAATTTTAGTAGGCTTCCTTTTTCATCTGTGTAATAAATATATATCATGACAAAGATAAGAACCATATTTGTATTCTCAAATTTTGAACTTGAAAATGGACTTATTGCAAACTTCTAAGAACAAACAACAAACTCATTCTAAGAGAAATGTCATAACACCAACTTAAAAGTACAAAAGTTAGTGAGGAACAAGATTATTTAATGAATAATTTCCTCATAGAGGTATATGATTTCCTAACAATAAAGCAACTTTGCATATTTCATATTTGAGTAATGAAGAAAAATGCCAATAGAATGGCATCAACTTCTATTACTATACGGTACCAAACCATACATGTGGATCCATCTCTATAGGTTGGGCATCAGGAAAATTCTAAACAAACCCAATAGCATGGATCTTCGAGGTTCTGTGTGGTTTCAATAAGCACATAAGTATGGATATTTTTGTTTCTATTAAATGGATTAATGCATAATTTCCATAATAATTCATACAAAAAGTTGTTCAATCTTTAAATAACAATAATAAAACTCCTAAAAGAAGTGAAAATCACTGCCATAGCAGTGACTTAAAACAATAGTCAATGAGAAGCAAGACTATGTACTGAGTATAATTTCTTGATGTAAAACAGCTCCACAGCTTTAGCGTTCAAGTAACCAAGAGAAATCCCACTCGAATAACATCATGTTCTAAATTCCCACCCAACCATATATGCCTGTCAATATTTATATCTTAGCCATCTGGGCATTTCTTAACAAACCAAATAGTATGATATCAAGTTCTATGGGCCTTTTTCTCAACAAAACAATCACCTAGGGATGCTTCCCCACATTTTGTGGATGGTATCCATAATATACCCATCAGTGTAGAATGTTACACCTCACCTTCTGATACCCAACCAAGGATATGTATCCCCACCACCACCTGCCACTGGAACCATTGACCCTCACCAAAGGAATTGAACATAGGTCTGTAGTGAAAAGAATAATACTTAAACAAGCTGAGCTACACTCTGTGGCTCCAAGTTCTACTAGGTTTTACTAAGAATGTAAGCATGGATTTCTTTGTTCTACGAGAGAAGCTAATATACAATATTCCTAAGGTTCATACACAATGATGTGTGATCTTCAAGCATAATAAGCAATCTCATTATGAAGATAAATGTCATAGAGCCAATATAAAAGTACAAAGGAAGAGAGGAATAAGATTTTTTTAATGAATAATTGCCTCATATAAATATATAATTTCATAACATGTTAAGGTGAAATAATTTCACTGTTTTCACATTCAAGTGAGAATGAACAAGTCCACTAGCTTGGCATCAAGTTCTAAATGCTACAAATCCATACATGTGTATCCATATCTACAGCTTCACCATTCTATGGAATTTTAGATAAACTAATAACATGACATCAAGTTCTACAAGGTTTTTTGAGGAGGGCTTTCCTGGTCAGTGAAAGCAACATGTTGATAATGCCTCCACCAAGAATCAAGTCTCCTGAGAAACATGCTTTTCCCTGCTAGACAGCTCACCTGTCTTAGTGTTTGTACTTTTGTTTTCAGTTTGAGCTAGGTGCAAGTCCTGGGGAGCTTTGGTAGAATAGAGAAAGATAGAACTTCAATTAGAACCTCAGCTCTGAATCAACTAAGAAAATGAAAAAAAAATCTAAGTGATGCTCAGAACTTCTAGTCACTTAAAAAATCACAATATTTCACATTTGAAAGAACACCACAAGAACTTTTCAACATAAAGAGAGCAATATACACTAGTTGAGTCAATATTTCTTCCTATTGCATTAAGGTTATCATCTCAACTAGTTAATTCCCTTTGAATATTTTATCATGAATTCAGGGTAGTCTATCCCAGTGAAGAGATGTTAGATGATCCAAAAATAAAATATTATCATAGGTTATAAATTTGGAATAAAATAATTATTAATTTAAGATATTAAATTAATAATTATTATTCTAGAATTTTTAAATATTTATTGGAGACATTTAGGATTAGTATATTGTTGTAACAAGATATGACTCTCCAAATGTGTCATATCTTAGGCTCTATTTTAGGAGATTTGTTAGCTAGTTGTTTTGAACAACATTTATTGTAAATGGACACTTGTTATTTGATAAGTGATCCATAATTAGAGGTAGTTAGGACATGGAGCTTTTAAATAGCTCATTGCAAGAGTGTTTGTATGTTCGAGTGTAAACTCTTGCAAAATCAAATTATGTAATTAATTTTTTCTGATTAATAAAATTACATGTCTGAGGACACTTCTGCCATTATTGTGGTATCAGAGCTCCAGTAATGCTACACTGGATGTGAGGAGGAGATTCCAGTTCTACAAGTTTGTGGAAAACTCCATTGAATTATTCAGCGAATGATTGCTATGAAATTTGTCAATTTTTTCTTCAAAAGAGAAGAAATTTTATTATTTTATTGATTTTAGACTTTTAAATCTGAAAATCATTTTTTTGAATTATTATCAAAATCGATGTCTTGAATTTCTATTATTTTCTCGGCTTCAACTTCTGCCAAGTTCTTTTGTCATTTTTTTCTTCGGCCTCAACAGTTCCTACACAAGCAACCTCCAGCTTCTCTACAAATTCAAGTAGCCTTGCATTTTCGTCCAGTTTTACCCTGTGCGCAAGCCCACTTGTCCATGCAAGAATAGAAGCAATGTTGGTCGTGCTAATTTCAACTCCCTAAGATCTATGCGTTTGATTGAAATAAACTCACCGATGGAATTCCTGTAGTTTAAGATTTTTTGTGCTTTAATTGTGTTGGTATATCCAACATCCCCCACCAACATCACAAACCTGTCCTCCTTGGCCCAACAAATCCTGTTCCAAGTTACATAAGCAGTCATGGTGAGAGGTTATGGAGATTATGTTTGCAATTACTATTTTCTGCGACGAGTTCTCTATCAGTTTTTTTGGTAATGGTGACGGTTTTGCTGTTGATTAAGGCACTTCATTAGCTGGCATAAACTACTCCCCAGCTTGATTGGTGAAGAAAATTGCTCCTCTTTCAGGTCGTCTGCCCAATTGGTAACACTGAGTGCATTATCTAGGCTCACCTATGTGACCAGCCTCACTAGGTCGCTCAGCATGGTATTGATAGATCTGGCATATGGAGAGAGCGGATACGAGTCACATTGAAAGACGTTTCGATTAATTCAATGACGTCCATACTATCATCTGGCCGCTAGGAATTCATGGAGTTCATTGTGGCTGAAGCCATTATTGCAGAGACTATGATGATTAATTGCAAGCCATGAATCCATGGCAATACAAAACAAGAAATGAAAACAAGGCAAGGGTAACGTAGGGAAAAAGAAGAGTTGTCATTACCATACTTTTTAGTCTTCAAAACCACCATCTCCAACATTGTTTTCAGCAAAAAATTCTGTCATGGTTCTCTCATTTGTACACAGAGATTGAAGTCTGTAACAGTTCTCTCAATCGACATTGAAATTGGTTGTCTCCAGAAAAGAAATCAGCCTTTGAACTTCTGGTCAAATAATCCACCCTAAGATCATCATTTATTCATTTTTTCATTGGTTCATTAAATTTTCAATGAATTAGTTTACAGATCAAAAAGAAAAAGAGTGAAAATTCTCATGGTTTGTAATGAAGCATGGTAGTTTTTAATTTATGATGAGAGTGAAGAAGCGGAGAGATAAGGAATATTTTTTTAATTTTGTAGTTTTTTTTGGAGAGATAAGGAATATTGTATTTTGAAGAGATATGGTGAGTTTTTTGAATTTTGGGAATTTATTGTTTGTGGAGTAATAAGGTGATTTGTAAATTTTTGGAGTAATAAGGAGATTTTAATTGTAATTTTTATTTGGAGGGATAAGTGTGACATTGTAACTCAAAGTAATTTTACTTTGAGGGGGGGTAACTTTTTTTTACCAAGTTTTGCAAGAGCATCATTGTAAAAGTCAAATTTTGAAAGTTACCTTGTAATTTTTGAGAAATTGACTAGAGCCAAGTGCAAAGCTCAGTCATTTTTCTCCTGCTTCAACGACTATATGAGGGTCAAGGCCAAGCCCCGATAGATTATGTTTTTTGTGTGGTGTGTTGTGTTGCCCATCTTGATATTTTTTTCCGATTCTTGGTGCAAAGCTTCAACACTACAATGTCTAAGTTGATTAATTTGTTTTCTGATACCAACAAACTTGAAGGCACAAAATCTTATAAAACATGGCATCATCTCATCGAAAGCACTCTCATTTACAATGAATTATGCCAAGGTATATGTGATGGATATATTAAGTTGAATAAACCCACAGATGCTGCTGCACTAGCAAAATGGGAAGTTAAGAATGTCAAAGCCTTAGCTCTTATTAAATCTTCTGTGAATGATGAAATGTATGTCCATATAGAAAATGCTACAGATGCATGGTCTGCTTTGAAAATTTTTAAAGACCTCTTTGATACTCAGCCTGAATCAAAGAAGTTGATTTACAATTAAAATTGTTGCAACAAAAATTAATCGAAGGAGGTGATATTCTTGAATATATATCAAGACTTAAGAATATTAGGCAGGAAATCATTAATGCTAGTCTTCCAACAATAGATGATAGTTTTATCGTCACAATTGTAATTGTTGGACTTCCTTCTTCCTACATGCATTTTTTGGAGAATCTACAATTAAATGGGAAATTAGAGAAACTAAATTTTGATGAGCTCTGCGAAATGTTGACCCAACATGAGAAGAAAGTTGGTGAAGATGATTTTTTCACAAAGGCCGGCACTAGTAAAGCATCAATAGACAATTCTCGAGGCAGAGGTAGAGGGAATTAGAATCAAGCAGCACATAATGTACAAAGTCGAGGTCGATGCCAAAGCAAAAGAAATAACTTTAATAGAGGCAACAGTTTGTGAAGAAGTAATTTTCAAGGTAGAGGAAACAACCAAGGAAGGGGCAATTTTCAAGGACAAGGAAATAATAATCAAGGTAGATGACAATCTGAAAATAGAAGTCAAAGCAGAGGCAAAGGACATTCTTCAGGAAGAGGAAGAGACTTAAGTTAAATTGTGTGTCGAAGATGTAACAAAGTTGGCCATTATGCTGAAGATTGTCGAACATCTCTTAATAAAATTCCCATGTTTCAGCAACATTCAGTGCAATTTGCAAATGATCAAGATAATGATCACTCAGAATATGTTTTTACTTCCTCACCAGCATCACAACTTTCATCCCATCTTAGAAGTGATTATGAAGATACCTGGAGCTTGGATTCATGGGTAACTCAGCACGTGACTTGTCGACGTGATTTTTTTTGGAATTTTTAAGATTTCCAACTTAATTCAATTTTTCTTACTGATGATACAAAACATACTCCTTATGGAAAAGGAGCAGTTAAAGTTTTTCTCCCTGGCATTGGAGAAAAAATGATTTCCAATGTATCGTATGTACCAACTTTTAAGAAAATTTTTCTCTCTTTAGTCACGATTCGATAAGAAAGACATCATGTGATTATGGAAGATGGTTTAGTCAAGATTAATTCAATCAAATAGAACTTGAAAACTATCATGACAGGTTATGAAGATGGAAAACTATTACAGATGAAAGGGACAGTTATTCCAGGGCATTCTGATTTTGCAGAGGCAATGACTACAGGTATTTCACCTGTAAGATTATGACATGTAAGATATGGACATTTAAATTTTGAGAGTCTTTCTCAATTGCAGAAACAAGGAATGGTTAAAGGACTTCCCATTTTCAAAAGGGAAAATGAAAAATGTTAAGCTTGCATTTATGGTAAACAAAGTTGAGAAAGCTTTCCAACAAATTCATGGCATGCAAACAAGTGGCTACAAATAGTTCATAGTGATGTTTTTAGACCACTACAAACTTCATTTGGTGGTTGCAAATATTTATTACTATTCATTGATGATTTCAGTAGAATGACTTGGGTTTAGTTTTTAAAGAACAAGTCAAAAGCATTTGAGAAGTTTAAAAATTTTCACCAACTTGTTGACAATGAAGTCAAAGAAAAGATAGGTACTCTCAGGATGGATAATGGGGGATAATTCACTTCAAATGAATTCAAAACTTATTGCAATGAAAATGGCATAAGACGACATCTTACTAATGTTTACACTCCATAGCAAAATGGAGTGGTTGAAAGAATGAATCGCACCTTGTTATGAATGGCGAGATCCATGTTAACTTTCAAGAGGTCAAGTCCAACATATTCGGCAGAAGCAATACATACAGCTGCCTACTTAAGAAATAGATCTCCAACTACTTCTTTAGACAGAATCACACCTTATGAAGCTTGGTTTGGTTTCAAACCTCAAGTTAAACATCTTAGAGTTTTTGGATCAGTATGTTATGCCTTAGTTCCAAAAGAAAAATGAACTAATCTTGACTCAAGAAGTTTATAATGCACAATGATTGGCTATTCTGATGAGAAGAAAGGGTATCGAATTTTGACAAATGGAAAATTCATTGTGACCAGGGATGTCATTTTTGATGAAACTAAGAGTAAGAGTGCTGAAGAAATAGAAAATCTTCTTGACAAGTTAGAAACTAAGGGAAGTAAAATAAATGGAAAAATGAAAATTCAACCAACTTCACCAAATTGGTATGAACTTGATTTTCCTTCCTCTGAAGATGAGTCATCCAATCCATCTACATCAACAACATCATCTGGGTCTTATATTAGTTCATCTACATATCCAAGCAGCGGCAGTTCTTTTGACAACGATTCTCCACACTCTTCACCTGAACGAAGAACATCAGTTTATATTAATCCTCTTTACAATGATGGATATTTTTCAGAAGCGCAAACAAGTGAGCACCAACAACTGAAATGGGTAGTTCAACTTTTGAAAGATGTAAAGCTTGATGAGCAGAATAAAGATGGCACCAAAATGGCACATAGAAGTGAAGGTAATTTTGCCTTGATAGCAAATGATTTTATTGAACCTTCCACATACAAAGAAGCAGTAAAACATAAAGAATGGCAACAGGCTATGGTTGAAGAATATCAAGCAGTAATTGATAACAACACTTGGAAACTTGTTTATTTTCCATCAAATGTTAAACCCATAGGATGCAAATGGGTTTATAGAATTAAGTATAATCAAAGGGAGAACTTGAAAAGTATAAAGCATGACTTGTCACAAAAGGTTTTGCACAGCAGGAAGGCATTGATTATGAGGAAACTTTTGCTCCTACAGCTAAATGGAACACCATCCAATTAACACTTGCATTGACTGCTCAAAAAGGATGGAAAGTTCACCAAATGGATGTGAAAAGTGCTTTTCTCAACGGGCATTTACAGGAGGAAGTGTATATGACCCAACCGCCAGGTTTTGAAATTGAAGGACAAAAAAATAAAGTCTGCAAATTGATCAAGGCTTTATATGGATTAAAACAAGCTCCCCGAGCTTGGTATGCAAAGATGGATGAATACCTTAAGAAAGTTCGTTTTCAACGAAGTGAATCTGATGATACTTTGTATGTGCGACAACAGGGAAAATATATGGTAATTCTTGCTATGTATGTAGATGATTTGATCATTATTGGAAACCATGATGATCATATTACATAGGTGAAAAAGGAGTTACATGCAGGTTTTAAGATTATAGATTTGGGATTACTTCACTACCATCTTGGAGTTGAAGTCTTCCAATGTCCACATCATATTTTCATTTCTCATAGTAAGTATGCAGCAGAGGTTCTTCAGCGATTTGGCATGCAGGATTGCAAGCTCGTACTCACCCCCATGGAGAAAAACTTGAAAGTTTCAAAATTTGAAAGGGGGTTCTTTCATGTTTTATGCAGAAACCATGAGACAGCCACTAGAGTGCAACCAAAAGAGTTCTTCGATATATCCAAGGAACAAAAGATTTTTGTCTTCTTTACACAAAGACTAAAAATTTGTACTTGGTGGCTATTCCGATGCCGACTTTCCTAGAAGTATTGATGATTGAGCATCAACATCAGGTTATTTAATGAACATGGGGTCAACAGTAGTATCTTGGAGTTGTAAGAAACAAGCTACAGTGGCCACTTCTTCAGCAGAAGCAGAGTACATTTTAGCATGGGAAGCAACATGTGAGATTGTTTGGTTGCGCAGAATTTTGTAGGACTTGGGAATTTCTTAGGCAGAAGCTACATCATTATTCATTGACAGCCAGCCAGCCATCAAACTTGCCAAGAACCCAGTTTTTCATTCAAAGACAAAGCATGTGGACACCAAGTATCATCATATCAGATCTCTCATTGCCAAAGATGTCCTCAAGCTAGTTTATTATCCTTCGGAAGATCAGAGCTCCGACATTTTCACAAAACCGCTTGGCAAAATAAAATTTACCAACTTCAGGGATGAACTTGGTATCTGTTGTAATGTATCTTTGGATCATAGAGGGGAATGTTAGATGATCCAAAAATAAAATATTATCATAGGTTATAAATTTGGAATAAAATAATTATTAATTTAAGATATTAAATTAATAATTATTATTCTAGAATGTTCAAATATTTATTGGAGACATTTAGGAGTAGTATATTGTTGTAACAAGACATGACTCTCCAAATGTGTCATATCCTGGGCTTTATTTTAGGAGATTTGTTAGCTAGTTGTTTTGGATAGCATTTATTGTAAATGGACACTTGTTATTTGATAAGTGATCCCTAATTAGAGGTAGTTAGGACATGGAGCTTATAAATAGCTCATGATAAGAGTGTTTGGATGTTCGGGCGTAAACTCTTGCAAAATCAAATTATGTAATTAATTTTTTTTTATTAATAAAATTACATGTCAGAGGACACTTCTGCCATTAAGTGACTCATCCTTAGCAACCTCGTATATAGACATTGCAGGAGATATATGCAAAACATTTCGTACATTCTCTTAAATGACAACCACCGCATCAAATCTGGATAAGGGATAATAAATGGTAGCAAGATATTTTTCAAGGCCATCCATGGCCCATAATGTCTTATTTTGAGGAAACGTCCAAAATGGAAATGAGGACTTGATCCATTATAGAAAAATGCCTCTTTGAAATGCTCTTATATCTCAACCATCTCTCAAAACATTCAAGAAATAAAGCACTTGTCGAAAGTCTATTACCAACTAACCTCAGAGAGGTATTTACAGCCGGTGCACACTTAAAGCATGACATTTTTTACTACATATGAATTATTTGAGGTTTGTCATGGATAAATTGGAGGTCCTATTCTCTATTATTATAAAAAACATGAAATAAATATATTAAAAAAACTACCTCAGTGGACCATGTAGGCCCTTAGATGAAAGCGACTTTCCTCGCCACTTTGTATCCACAAAATAGCATGTGAGCTTCAACCATTACACTTAACGTTATGTCATGCTAATATGCCTATATGGAGATAAAATGGTTGTCATGCTAATATGTTACAAAACTCAGACCTCGAATCCACCTCCCTCTCACCTACTCCACTCCTAGTCTACCTAACGCCTTAGCTAGCTCCCCTCACAAGGCCTATAAAAACATACTTAAAGAAGCAATTGGAAGTCATCGGGAGCATAAAAACAGACTTAAAGAATCAATTTTAAGTCACCAAACCTTGGCACAAATTATAAACACATTCAATAAGATGGTGACTTGGAAGCAAATTAGAAGTGAGAGAAATCCTTTGTCTCATACACATTATCGATAGAATTTAAAGCCATTCTCTACTAGGAGCTACCATAATTTTCCCTCTCCTAGCCCAAGCCTTTAAACACCCTCTATTATGCTATAATCAATCAAAGAAAGTTGCACAGAGATCCACAATATATAAATTTCACACAATGAGGACCTCTATTGATAACCATAAAGACAAGAAACATGATACCAACAACTGAAAATGTAAGTAGAGGCCACTCTAAGAAAATAATGGCACAATTTTACTTTTCTACATTGTAAGGGATTCTAATTTTCTTCATTACAAGTGATTCATTATATCTATTCACTGTAGTAAGTGTACCTAGGGTTATGGATCTTTCTCCCATTTCTTTTGAGACATGCATTTCGCCACCTCCTCTAGCTTGCATCTTGTAGATGTTTCTTCCTCCAAAGTAGTTTTAGGTCATAGTTTAATTTCCTTTGAGATAGTAACACATTTCATAAATACAAGTATCTAAATGAACTTTGATTTTTGTGCCTTCCCAAAGCTACTTTTATGTGTGTGCCCTATATATTTTTAATGTTTTAGACCTCCATAAATATTCATAAACTTCAGCATCAACAATAGTAGCAGTCAGCCATAAATTGGGAAAATCAGTGGCTTTCAGAAAATCTTTTGCAACCTCAAGAAATATTCGATAAGAGGATCACTAAGGAAACTAGAGGAAAGTAGTACTAGTAAAGTGGATGGACCATCTAGTGGAGGATGCTGCTTTGATGACTACCACACTTAAATACAAAAGTGGCAAGTCCATTAATGAACTCATGTCATGAGTCAAGAACAGTTTTCAGCCTCAGGAGCATTGTTCATTTGAAAGGACCATGTGGTAAAAATTTACTAGAGGGGTTGGACCCTCATGATTTTTCTTATTAAATTAGGAATTTTAATGAATACGTCATGTGATAAGGCCTGATTGGCTATTTAGATATTTATTACTATTAATTAATTGTCTTTTTCTTATTAGTCAATGTAATGAATAGAATAAGGCTTAAATTAGCTTCCGTCAATGAAGTTGATGAACATATCCATATTTTTAGGATCTACACCTAAAAATAGTTGCAATTTCCCTGTTATTGTGAAAATGGTAATAAAAATACCTCTGTAGCTCACTCGGAGCATCGAGAGGTCCAGTGTGGAATCTTGAAGAATCTTGTCTCGTTTGTGCGTTATGTATATTTTGTGCATCCCTTGAAGGTTCAATTCAATTTTTTTGTGCATATTTGTCTTGCCATAATGTGTTTCCTTGTAGCACAGAGGTCCTTTTATTTTCTAAATTAAATTATACCCCACAAGTTATAGTTGGGCAGGATAAATTTCCTTCAATGGTTGTGTGCATGATTTCGAGCAAAAGATAGGCTGAACTTGATCGAAATTTCCTTTCTTTTATTACTTCGAAACAAGATCGATAGAGGAACACATCCCCAGAATATTTTCAGAACAATACACAGTGGTTGGATAGGCATACAGTTTCATTTACTTTGTTTACTGGGTTGTTGTTGAAGTGGGTTAATCCCACCAGTAAGTTGGAGCAGGACATAAAGGAGTGCCTCGGAGGTTTCACACCCCTTTAAAGAGAGAAGTTTCAGAGCCACGGTGGCTCTACATTTAGGAATTAAGTCAGAAAGTGGTTTTGGATTTTGTTTTGCATCAACCACACTTGATCTCAAATGCCCTAGCTTCTACACCATAACCTGTTATTTCTCTACAGAGTATGCCATAGTAAACACACTATAATTTTAAAATTTAATGAAAGATATTAATATGTATTTCTCAACAATGAAACAAAGATCTTCCACAAAATATTTTCATGTCCAACCTGATTTAAAATGAATCTCTTCCCTTGATATGCTTGGTCGCAAATGGAAACAACACTAAGAGTCCCTTTCACAAGCTGTCGAGTGGTGACGACCTCGGGGTTCACTCTAAACTTTCCCTTATCATCGCATTAGACTAGCATCAGGGGCCTAACTGAGACAGTTAGAGCTGCGACTGTGGGAGTCAAAGGACTTGCTGGAGAGAGAACAAATTATTTTTTCTTAACCGACCCCATCGAAGTTCAACAACCTAACATATGCATCATCTTTGCTAGATATAACACAAAGGAAAAGGAACACCTGCTCCACTCCACTCGTCAGGATTCAAATTCAATACTGGTTGAGAATGGTATGGATACAAAAGGTTTAGTGGGAGCCACATGTTTGAGATGTTTCAATTGATGAGATTAGATTAAATCAATTGAATGAATTGGAGTTTTCGTAGAGTGGAGGGTGCATGACAACAAATTAATTGTAGAAGCAAAGGGTTTCCATGGAGGGGATGGGAGGGAAACAATGTTGACTGTCATGACTTTGAAACTCAAAGGAAGTAAAAGATAAATAGAATCTTTTTCCCTGCGAGTGGGTATAAAAATGTTAAGAGGTTTGTACTTTTTCCCGATTGGAATTTTATTTTTATTTTTTATACATTCAAAATATAAAGTTTATTAGTTTATTATAATAGTTTTAATAGTAAAGAATATATAAGTGTATGTGTGTGTCTGTGTGTGTGTATTTATAATCTAGAATTTTAATTAAAAATAAATTTAGAAATAATGAAGCTTTTAATATTTTCTGGAGATATTGTATTATTATTAAAGAGAAAAAAAAAGAGATTTGTAATAAAAAAGAGTATTTGTTTAAAGATTTAAATGGAAAAGTTGTATATTTAATTTATATTTATTTTAAAGTTAAATTTATTAGACATTTAAAGTGATATTTGTAAAAGTATAAATTATCTTTTGAGTATAAAATTTGAGAAAATATTTTGACAAGAGATTGGACTCCTTTGCAAGTTTCAAATATCTAGGATTAAAATGGATCTATGTCAATTTCTAAACCAACAAGGATCCATTTTAATTATAAATATCCAAATATAAAAAAAATAAATCAAATCACTAAAGATGTAAACCTCTTCTTGAGTATATAACTTAAGAAATGTTTACATGTAGAAATTTGATCCCCTCTTTTTTAGTATATAACTTGAGAAATGTTACACATTTATAAATTTGAACACTTTATTGATTTATAATTAAAATAGATATATGATAAATCTTTGTAATATTATTTATATTACATATAAATTTAACAGCTCACTTTGTAAAAAAAAAAATACTTTTTATTTTATTAAAACATTTTAATACATGTAGTTATATACATGTAATAAAAATGATATTTTCTTTGATATATTTTATAATTTGTTTTAATTTAATTTTTTAATGTGATATGCATAACAAAAATTATATATACAAACTCTATGGTGGATATATGTCCACAACCCATTGTGTTGACTTGGAGGAACTGCAAGGTTGGTATTGAACACATTGCAACAAGGTTGGACCAATTTTTAGTTCATCCAAATCTCCTAGACATGATGGGGTATATGCGATCCTGGGTCTCTCTGACAACTTTCTTTGACCACGCTTTGATCATTTTACAGTGGAAGGGAAATGGGATGTGGAAAGGATTGATCTTCAAGTTCAACAAAACCTGGCTCGTAGACAAGGATTTTTGCAAGAGAGTTCGTAATTCATGGTCCCATGTATTTATAGATGATTGACTATTTTGGATGGAGGCAGTTTCCTTAAAGCTTCACATCGTCAAGAGGGTGGTAAATAGATGGGAGAGAGAAAAAGTGGTTTCACATTGGAAAGAGCTGGAGGAGATTGAGGCAAAGATGTTTTACATAAATTACTTCATTCAATGTCAGATTTCTTTCATTGGCACAAATTGATGATTTATGGGAGTTGGAGGCTTGTAAATTATACATCCTTAGACTACATGAGGATACATGGTGATTAAAAACCATGTTATATGGTTAAAGGTGGTGGACAGAAAAACTTGTTTTTTATAGAGGTATGCTATAATGTGCAGGGAAAAAACCCTATTCGGGAGGTTGTACCAGTTGGGGATGTTTTCTGCATTTGAAATATATCAAGCCCAAGAACTCTTCATCATCTAAGGGAAGAACAAGAATCTAGAAGGTGTATGGTTGGTTTGATGAAGGTTCTTCTGGAGATGCATTTCACTTTGAGAATCCATTCAGGCATGTTTTACATGTAGTTTTAGGAATGGTTACATGTATTACATTCACTTTTTTCATGTCATTGATGGATATCTTGGATCTTAGGTTAAAACTAGGGCCTAAGCCCATGTGGATGAAGGATCTAAGAAAAAATGGATCTTTACAAGATGAACACCCAACTTGAGGTCATGCCATGTAGCACTAAGTTAAACATGGGTTTTGTCAAAGGCCCACTTGAGCCTTGAGGTTGGACGCCCTCTTCAAGGAGGTAGTTGGGGGATGTTGCAGGTAAGAAGGGGTGAGAAATAACCCTAATGGAAGAGCTTCCATGTATTTGAAGGTGTCTTTCCCCCTCAAGTAGAAATTCTTGGGGGTAAGGACGCATTTTCACATATTTGGAGGCATATTTCATGTTTTGAGGTATTTCGGGTTAAGTACATTAGAAAATTTCAACCCTAGGTGACTATTATCCATATCATCTGAGTTAAATAGATCAATTGCTAAATTTAATATAATGTATAAATTATGTTCAGATCATAGCATCAACTACACAATAATTGAAAATTTAAGGAGTGGAAGAATAAAAGAGTTTTGTAGATACATAAGTAATTTCTTCTCAAAATCAGCATTTCATACCTCAAGGAAACCTCTACAAGTTACTTAAATAGCAATTTCATTGTCTTAATAATCATCTCAAAATGAGGTATATGATCTACACACAAAAAAAGGTGGAAGTTGTACAACTGCTGTATTGTTCCATATGGCCATACATGTCCATATGATTGTATTGATTCTTTGTACAATTTCCTTTCAACCTATTGAAAACTTCAAATTTCATCCTTATTGTGCATTTATTTCTCTCAGTTCAATGTGGGCAATAACTCTCTATCTTGTCTTATTTATGCTTTTCTGAAACATGTACAAGTTATTGCTTGCACTACATTTCACAATGTAGATATTGTTCAAGACCTTTTATTCATATCTGGAAGAATTTTTTCATGAGGAGATACCATGAGGTTGTTCACACAATTAAACCCTTAGATGAATATTAAATTCATGATTTAAAATGATTTTATGAAATAGAAAGTGGAAAGTGGAAATAGGGACCCATTTTATTCATTTAAAAGACAAAAGGAAGTGCTCCACTTGAGGAGGATGAGGGCCTTGAAAATAACCATGAAGAAAATGGCACAAGGCCACCAATGGAGCTGCCATAGAATAACTCAGAGAAGATTTGATATGAACCAAAATGATCATGAATCCCTAACCATGGCCACCCCAATGCAAGCCAACAACCCACAATAGCTGATAAGAAGAGAAAAAGGTCTTGAGAATTCAATAGGGCAGTAAATATCTTAATTCTCTTTAACTTGATGATTGTTTATGTTACATTTTTCCTTATTAGATTTTTTCCCTATTATTACATTATGAGATACATCAAACAACTACAAAAGCAACAAGAACAATGACACAATATATAGCTTGCAAGCTAGTGCCAAAACCCCTCCTCTTAAGGGGAAAACCCTTAAATCTCTTCTCTTATTATAGATTCTTTAATTGACGAATACCATGACATAATGACTGAGATAAATACCCTCCAATATCAATATGAACTCGACCTCCTACTACAAGGACTTCGATCTACTATTTCAGATCCGAAATTTTCTCTCCCGGCAACTGTTGCAACTGTTGTTGCTCCTCTTAGAGACTTTGATCTCCCTCATATATTCTTCTCTTCCATTCTCTTGCCTTTCCTTGAGACTTAGAGCTAGTGAGATTCTGTAGGTGACCATCACTTTCTTTTCCTTCTCTCTTTCCTTCAAGATAGAACAACAGATAGTCCCAGTGCAAAAAACCTAACTTCAACTTTCACAACATTGAGAGATCTAGCCCAAGCACTTCAATTTCTTCAAATTCCTCTTCATTTGTTCTCTCTTCGACCTTTCTTCTTCCTCTTCTTCACATAGATTGAGATGAGTGAGTGTGTTTAATGCAGGACGAGTTCCTCTCTATATATAGGATCTTTCAACGATAGACGTGGCTCTTCATGTAGGATGACTTGATCTTGGATGTATTTCAACACTTTAAGGACAAAATAAATTTTCTTTACAAGATACAATGTGTTCATAGGGTTTTCAATATATGAAAAGGAATCTTCAACATAGGAGAAACCCTAGAAGTACTCATTGGGTGCTTGACCTATAAAATAAAATAAATTGAGCATAAAACCCATGTTTCAATAATAATAATTTCTTTTCATTTAAGAGTACATTTCATACTTATGAAGATAGAACCTATTTACACATTTTTCAACAACTTTTAGCATCTTCACCCCACCCAAATCTACAAGTGAATCCACCTCCTTTGACCACATTGCATTAGATAATGCCCCCTCATGCCACCATTATGATAAAATATCAAAGCCTATAAACCCTTGAACCTTAGAGAAAAACTTTGCAAAGTCCTCCCCATTCACATATGATTTGAAACATTGTAAAAAAGTATTGGTAGTGTATAATGTTCTCCCTCGTGCGGCTATTTGAACTCGTAACATCCTTTCAAGTCGTGAGATAAACAACCATCTGTGTTTTCACGATTTAGATTACCCTTTTATTTTTATTACTAAATAATCAATACTACTGTATGCCTCTTTTAGTAGATATCCCCTAGTTTTACCAAATACTTAGTTTAGGACCTCCAAAACCTGTAACCCTTTACCCAAAATCCCCACCGCAAATATCTATAATATATTGGCTCCATTTTTCACAATTTTAAACCCCCTTTATGAATGACTATGATAATTAAGAAAGTGAAGCCCCTATGGCAAGTCGTGCCTTGAAGCGGTGATGCCATTTCTACCTTTAGTAATGGTCAATCCCATATCCTCTGATGATCTATCACATTATCCCCATCCCTTTGCACACTGTACGAATGACTTCGGCCATGAGGCTCTTGTCCCTCAAACTCAGCCTGTAGCTGATTCCTCCCCTCTTTCCAATAAGTTGTCCTATGTAGCTGGGTTGTGATTTCAGCCTTTGGATATGGTCTCGTCCCCTGGTACATTTTCCCTTGATAAGAAATTAGAGGCTATTTTGTTCTCACTTGAGAATATGGCTCCCCTTTCTATTAAAATATCCCTTTACCATAATCCAAAGGTCAATCATATAGAAATTTCACACATATGAAGAAGAAACCACCTAAATATAAAAAGGTTTTGGCCTCTAGCAATATCAAATTGGGTTATGCCGATGAGGTTGAATCTCCCAATAACTGGTTTGATATTGGTTCTAATTTTACTGTTGGGAATTCCTTTATTTATGATTTTTATGGAGTTTAGGTCCTTATAGGGGATGTAACCATGCATGTGGTGCCTCCATTATTATTATTTCCATTAACATTTGTGGTTTGGGAGAAACACCAAAATTAAGCTCCCTCAGAGGTATTATTCAGGTTCATAAACCCTCTCTAATGCTTTTCCAAGAAACGAGGGTTTACATAGATAAGGTGTGGGAGGAAATGATGTCTATGTTCCCTACATGACATGTAGTTGCAATTGGTGCTATTAGATTATCTGTTGGTTTGGAGGTTATGTGGGATCCAATAATTATTGAGATGCAGGAATTTCTATCATGTGGAGGGATTATCGTGACCGGACACATGATGGGAAAATTTCATAGGGTTTGAATTTTCAATTCATATGCTCCATATGTGGGGCATAGACTATTTTAGGACCAGTTTGCACAATCTGGAATCTTTTGATTAAGTTCGATTATCATCGCGAGGGATCTTAATTTTTCGACGGGGAGTGAAGAGATTTGGGGACAAAATTCTAGAATTGATAGTATGACTACTTATTTCAGAGGTTAGATGGAGGATTTTTCCCTATTGGATGTGATGCCAGACCGTCTTGCCCAGACTTGGATGAATGGGAGAACTAGTGAGGAGGGTATTCATGAGGCTCGGTATTGCAACAAGAATGTTGCAACTTCTGAGGCTACCGACTTTAATTATCAACCTGGGGTTCGTACAAAATTCAGAGGTATCGGAACTATATGTGTAGCATACAATGTTTCCTTCCTTTTCTCTCATGAGAGAAAAGAAATGTTGTCTATTTGCAAGAAAGAAAGACTAAATTTAAAAATTGTTGTAAAGTAACATGAAATCCTCTATCTACTTATTAACACTTTGCTTGCAAAAGAACCCTATTTTAACCCTATTTGTCACATGTGATGTTTTAACTAAGCTAAGCATGAAATCTGATCTAGAGAGTACTAACTACTGTGTGCATGTGTAAATATAGAAGAACTCATTTTTTAATCTTTTTTCTTTATAAATGTAAATGCTAATCTCTCCTTGATTTTGGGCAAGGGAGACAGGTGTGGAGGAAGAGGGGTACAATGATTTTGATATCTTGGAGGGAAGCAGGCACCTAATTCTAGTTTCAATAATGATTTTTCTCAATTTTGGCTCAAAACATGCCGCTACAGAATTTCCTACAGGATGTACTAGTTCTCCTATAGGATCCCCTAGTTCTCTTACAGGATCCCCTGTTTTACTAGAAGATGTTACAGATTTACTATACGAAAATATAACTCATCGAATGGCAGAGTAAATCAAATCCAAATTGGATGGGACAAATTTTTTTATCGACTAGGATGTCTTAGGTTCCCATTCCAAGTGGAGTCATTCAAAAATACTTTTGTTAACCCATGCTAAAAAATGGCAAAAAATTATTAGTCAAAAATATAGAGACTCGAGAACTAGTGAGCTAGTAAACCTATAAAATTCCTAAACTAATAAAGTGAAAATGAAATGGGGTAGTTTTAATTATGATCTATATTTTTTTTGTGATATAATGCAAGTGGAACTAACTCGATTGAAGCTTGTAAGTATGCTCTAAAAAATAGCAGAAATTTACTGTTCTTTGCCACAAAGGAGTTCCAGAAATCTAGATTTGGGAATAAGAAAGCTAATCCAAGTAGCTCAACGATTACTATGACCTTCCAAATATTTTCCAAGGATGAAATGATTCTTGTGATGCTACAAAAGAACTTACATCAACCATTTAACCCTATCCTACAACAAGAAATCATTAATACTAAATGCAAAAGTAGAAAGAAATAAAAACAAGAGATGCATGTGAATAAGAAGTGAAAAGAAGAGAAGAAATTATACAAAAGGGCTCTGAGGCTCCTGGGATGGCGAAGCCCAAGGAAACTTAGAGACATGTGGAGGATAACAATATTTAGAGGCTGAACATGACACCAATCTTCGTTATATACATCAATACAATTACATCCCCACAAAAGAATGCAATGGAGCTGCAAAAATATGAGTTCCCTCCACAGGAACACTAATGAAAATATATCCCTATAGTAAAATTATACTTTCTACTTATACACAATGATTAGGAATCATTCCCCATGAATGGAGGAAGATTTCCCCACCAAAATCCCTTGATTAGTGGATCTAGTTCCCAATACTAGGAATATGCATTAAATGGCAGGGAACATATTCCTAGATTTTCTCAATCATTGGAGTTCTAAAATATGTTCCATAATTCCATAGTATCTTGCTGATTTATTATTTAATAGTTATACTCCTGTAGTAGGGAGAAAGTCCCTAAATTATCTCCTCCTCCAAATCTTCATAATCTGCTCAATATTCTCGTAATATTCCACAATAATAAATAATAATAGGCACAAATATGCAATTATTCATAAACCTTCCTAACGAATATATTAAAGTTAAAAATGCATTGTCTAATGCAAAAAGGGAGGCTTAATGTGCTAAAGGATGGTCATAGGCCTTAATTTATGTTTAATTTAGAGGCATGGGCCCTGATGTATGTGTAATTTAGAGGCACATCTTACCCCCCCACTGAAAGTGTTGCTTATCCTCTAAGCAACTTAGTGACCTCATTGTGCCTCATTCATGGCCTTGGTGGCCTCTCTCTTGTGTTTTAAGAATAAAGGTTCTAATTTCTACAAATACAAGCCCAAAAACATATTTGTGCAAAGAAAAATCCTTGTTTCTTGAGACCATTAGTTTGCCTTCTTCCCCTTATTGAAGATGGGTTCTTGAATATTTTTTACTTTAGCAAGGTCCTCCACATCCTTATCAACCTTTTGCTACCTTGTTCCACCGTCTGGAAACAAATGAAACCTTCAAAATGTCTTTAGATGAGAACTAGGACATCCTGTAGTAATTCCTGTCAAAACTATTGGAAAGCTACAAGAAACCATGTAAAAACTACAGGAAACCAATTTTTGAGCATAAATGAGAGTCTGAGCCTAGGAAACACCCTAAAATTGACTCCCATGCCTTTCTCTCATTTCTATAACATCTTTTAGGCCTTGGAAAAAATTTAGAAAGAGATTAAAGGCCTCTTGGAAAGTCTCTTTTCATCACCGCAGTTTGGGTTCTGTTTTGAGGGTGGATGCCTCATTTCCTTTTGTTGCCTTCTTCTTCTCTCTTGTGGCTTAGACAGTTGCCTAATGGCCTTGGAGTTCTCTATCTTGATTAGGTATCTCTTAGGCACTGTCATTTTGGGTTTTAGCACATGTTTTTCTTCATTCCTTCTTGTAGAAGCATTCTGCCTTCCTGTAGTAGTCATTCTGTCTTCCTTGATAGTCCTCTAAATGTATGGGAGTGATGAGAAATGATGTAGGTTTGTGAAAATGGAGAGGATGCTCTATTTGTTTTTTCAAGAAAATTTTTGGGTGAGAGAAAGTGTATGGTTTGTTCTTGAAATTATGAAATGGGATGGATGAATGATGGATAGATAGTGAATATGAAGTGGATGGAGGACCTTGAGTGCTGTGGTGACTTGGCCTTTGCAAAAAAAAATCTTCTTTGAACTGCTGTCCTCATTCCTTGAAATGATCACCCTTCATAATTTGAGTTTTCAACATTTAATGAGTGAAGGAGTGAGCTGCAATTAACTAATTGAAGGTGGCTGAGACTGCTGACCCATCCTTAGCTAATAAAACGTCATCTCTCATGCATTGACAACAAATTTCTAACTATAATATGCTTAAGAGAAGAGGTCAAGAATATTGCATACCTGTACCTACTTGATGGTTGTTGGACAGACATGAATTCTGCTGCTGAGTTGATGTTGTTGTGCTTCTCATGAATCAAGTACATCTTCTTGACTTCCTTTTTCTTTTTTGTTGATCTTATTTTACTGATGGGTTGTCTTCTTGTTGACGTGTAGGTGATGGCTTCCTCTGTTTTTGTTGAGCCATGAAGGAGTTTCATTGTGCCTATAGTTATTCTTCTCCTCTTTCAATAATGGTGCTAAAGGTTAGACCTATAGCCTGTTGCTACTTCCAAATAGGTTGTTGTAGCTTCCCCCCCTTTTTTTTGAATTTTGTGTCCTTTCTCTATTGGAGGGTAAATAGGTATTGGAATGAGTGGAAGGTGTGGCCATAGCATGACTTGGTCATGATGGGTGTTCACTGAGATGTGGTGAAGTCAAAGTCCTTTTTTCCTATCCCAAAATAGGTCTGCATCATAATTTTTTCATTGGATTTCCTTGTAGGTTTTCAGAACTTCCTATAGTACTACAAGAAACTCCTGTAGTAATTCAAGACAACCTCTTGTAGCATACTCGTTTTGTCAATATCTTCCAAACGGTAGAATGGATTGACCTGAAATTTTCTGAGCATGTTTACATCATCATTATGCACCTCCCCATAAAAAAAAATTTGTCAATGGATGCACGAATCTCGATAAAAACTAAAAATGACTAAAGGTGATGGAGGGTGATTTCTTGGAAACCATGCACTGTAATTTTCTGAAATTGTTTAGACATGTTGCCATCATCGATGTGCATCTCCCCATGAAACCATTTTTTAAATGGATGCATGAATATCGAGAAAATGCAAAAATGGTTGTAGGTGACGGAGGCTGATTTCTCGAAAACGGTGCACTAGAATTTGCTGAAATTTCTTGAGCATGTTACCATCATCCATATGCATCTCCCACTGAAACAACTTGGAAAATCAATGCATGGTTTTCAGGTTATGGGAAAAATAAATTTCTTCTCTATGTATTTTTGTTTCCTGTAGTAAAACAGGGCCTTTCTGTAGTATTTTGGGACAACAAGGAAAATGAGTTGTAGAAGCTTGGGAATGATTAGTGGATGGTTGAAATAAATGAGGGTGATGGATTGGCATGGCCTCGGTCCTATTGGACCATTTCAAGAAAGGAGGAGAAAGTCAAAATTTGACTTCTTTTGACTAGGTTTGACCTATTTTTTCTTTTCTTTGGTTCTAGCTTGTTCTTCTTCCTTGTAGATGTTGGAGATCATCTACATTCATCAAAGAGATACATGGAGCAAGGATTTATTTATTTATTTATTTTAGGCCCACTAGACGCCTCAATGAGGTTTTCAACTAGTAGGTCTGCCTAGGCACCTCAAATGAGGTTTTTACCTAGGATCTTTTCTTTTTCTCTTTTTTTTTTCCTAACCCATTTACCACCTCATGGAGGTTTTCAATGAATGAGCCAATCTCAGGCACCTCCAAGGAGGTTTTCAACTGAATTTTTTTTCTCTTATTTTTCATTTTTATTTATTTTTACCGTACCCTACTTGAAAAACAAAATCACTTTCAAGTAAAAGAATACTTCCAATGGATCCATGTGCACATGAAGATGACAGAAAAAATGATGTGTAGACTTGAAATGTAAGCTTTGACATGTACCTAGATTTCAGATACCAAATTATTTGACTTTGGAAGGATCAAGCATAGCTGAAGAAGAGAGTGATGCTCCTTCTTATTTATTTTTTAGAACCAAACCTCATTATAACTTTGATGTCCTTGGCTTTCTTTCTTATCTAGATCATTCTTCATGTATTATTCTACCATGACCTTCAAATCTTCCTCTTTTTGTTGATTTATCTCTTGAATACATGAAGGATTTGATGATAACCATGAGGGAGCTTTCTTCATCTATGATTTTGATGTCTGCTCTTCATCAAGTGCAGCCCATGATTTTGCGGTCTTCTCATTTGAATCTTCTTATTCTGGATGTGGTCCTTCAATGATATCAAGATAATCTCTTTTTTCGATACTCTTACTGAGATATGGTCAATACCATTGATCTCTATGACACAGGTAAGTTCCCTCTGCTGAAAGAGGCAACTCATTTAGCCCTAGAGCGGGTCTAGTCACTGCATAGATAATAGCAAAGAAAATTTCCTTAGAAAGTTGGTGTTATGAAGACCTACCTTCAATCCAAAGTTCGATGAAGTCCTCTTCATGTTGTTCCAGCTCTTTGTTCTTCTATTCGTTGATCCTTAAAACAACATGTAGAGAAACACCACAAACGGAAATAGAAAACAACCAAACAATCTACTTGAAGAGTCAAGGAACCTCAAGCTATTGACATATAATTTAACTCATGATATAGGAAACAAGCTATTGATTTGTATTAATATAAATCAAAGTAAACTTACAATCGGGACTTGATTTCATAAACCTACTTGAAGGGTCCTGTCAATATGTCTCCGTAAGCATTTACTTGTGAACCGTCTCCTAGGGGAACATATGACTCTCTCTTCTGTTCAAAAGGGTTGATACTAGAAAGCTCTCAAGCCAACTCTACTCAAGCATCTCTCAAATCAAAATACAAATGAGGCTATGTCCACACTCCAATAACACTCTCTACCTCTACACCTCTCTTAGAAACTTGAAACTATCAAATTACATCTAGCATTCATTCCATTACATCCAAGCTAGTTGATGTTATTCATGGAGCAGATATTTATAGGAAGGAGAGGTCCCATAAGAGAAGGAAGCAAGAGATTATCTCTTAGGGAGGTTGCACAAAAGGTGGAACAACTATCCCAGACGAGAAAGGAGAGCTCAACTGACCCAACAATCAACACTAGGACTGCCCATGAAGCAATTTCATCTAGAAGTTTCGACGAGTTGTTGAAAAACTTGCCAAATTTGGCTCATCGTAAGTGCAACATAGGGATAGAGTGAAGACTTCGCTAGGGCTAGTGTTAACTTGTCAATCCTCACAGGAGGATAACTTCTGACTCGCGACGACAAGAAACTTAGGTAAAAAGGGTCTTCTTCAGGGATAATGAAATGAGACACTCTTCCTGAGATTACAAGGAAGGTAATGACACATAGTTGGCAACATGACACAACACAGATGTTAGTAACATGGAATGGAAGTATCCGGGATCAAGGAATGCAGAGTTGGTGACAAATTACTATGTAACAAATGCCCCCTAAAGCATGAAGGCTGAGAGAGTGGGAGGGGTGAAATGCTTTATGAACCATAACCAAAACAAAATGTCCTTGCGGAGAACTTGCATATGCAAGTACAATTGATATCTATGATACATGAGTACATAATGAAAGGAAATACATGTGCATAAGGCATGGGCACAACCTTCTAGAAGATAAATACAAAAGGTCTATGGTATGGGCATAGCCATCCAATCATAATGACCATTAAAAAAACTCAGGTATGGTCGCAACCATCCAATCAAAAGAGTCATATATACATCAATCCACGCAACCTAGACTTGTGTAATTTGAACCCAGGGTCTTGAATCCAAACTTGACCACTATTAAATTTCTAATATGTGAATAGATGTGTTGAAGTCAAGCACACTAGAAAATCACTTGATTACCGGCCAATGATGTGAACCATTAACAAGTGTGAGAGAGACCACCAATAATGTCAATGGTTCTCATGGTACTACTAGTACAATCCACAAAGTGTGAAAAAATGATCTGGAGTCGAATACTTGTAAAATCACCCGATCGAAGACCAATAATACAAGCTTGTCATCGAGTGTGAAGAACTTGCCTTTGAGGCATGCAAGCTCCAAGGGACCAAAAAGGAGTCTCTAGGTCAACTTCCCAGATAATGAGCTGAAGTCGACAGGAAGCTACTGATCGAAGGAGGGCCATAATGTTTCCCACATCATCGATCTGAGACAAAGGAATAAGATGATTTTGAATGAGAAAGAGAATTTGAGGAAGGTGTGTAAGGCTACAAAAATGCAGAAGGATTAAGCTCTTGGACATATCGGCAACACAACTATGAAATTTGGCAGCATTTAGGTACCAAGGGATCAAAGGTCATGATGACGTAGCAAGAATCATATGGGATGAGGCAAAATGAATAACCCAAAACCTAGAAGGCTAATGGTAAAATGGGGATATCCCAACGCGACACAAAACAGAAAGGGTGTCGATGTCCAAGAGCGGCTAGCTGCCGTAATTACTAATATGATCAACAGAATGTTTCAAAATTTCCCCCACCATTTCTGGCGTGTGCCCCAATTATTTTTTGAAACACAAGCTTGAAGGGGATAGCATATTATTGTAATGCAAGTTCATCCTTCCGACAAATCCGACCTAGTGAGTTTCAACGAGCCCTAGGAAGGAGAAGCCCAATCTCGTCATGATGACAAGTTCAATGTCGTCAGTGTTTAACAAGTCTAACATAGGTGAAACTTGAAGTCTTTTTCATGTTTAGAGAATTTGAAAAAGACACAGAAAAGAAAAATCCAAAGGTCCCTTTTCGTAAATTTGTCCCTCAAAATTGAAAAGGTAGAAAATAATATCCAAGGGAACCTATTGACCATGAAAGATCAACGTATACCATTTTTGTAAATAATCTATCCCAACCCAAAAAAGGGGTAAACATATACTAGGTAGATGACGCTTCAAAGCCTTTAACAAGTTCGAAGCGACAAGAGCTCGGTGATCTATTCATGTTTCAAGAGTTAGAAAAGAGCTTAAAGACGACTCCAAGAGGGACTTTTTAGTGTTTTTACCGAGTCTGAAAAGGTATAAAATACAACTCGTGGGGTAGTCACCAGGGTTCGCGAAACCTGTTGCTCCAAAAAAACAATTGTAAGATCCATATTTGATATAAAAATACGTGAAATAGTAAAAAAACTCTAATTTACAAACCTTAATTTGATAAAAAGGGCTTATAAAAGAGTCAATTGGTAAAAACAAATTACTTTTCACTATTTTACCTCAGACCTAAAATTTTATCCTCGTGCATTCGAAATTTCAATGGTCGACTGGAGAAAGATCAACAACCTGTCAGCAAATTCGTCCAGTCCAGGTAAGCTCTAATCGTTTTCTTGCATTTTTTCATAGATAATTTGTCATTTTTGGTGGTTTGAACCACCTCCAAGGAAGGTTTTAGGGCCGGCATATGTGCGATGGTCGTCGCAAGTCGCCATCTTGGGACCACGACGACCCAAAATCTTCCATGAGGAGAAAACAGGGTCTTCGCAACTGTACACAAAAAAGTCGTGAAGATCCTGATTTTTCTCAATGGATGATTTTGGCACGGTGCACCTATTTGAAAAACAGGTTCACTAAGCACTGATTCTTAACAATTCGCAAAATTAAAGCCATTTCTTTGGATTTTAAAGGAAAAAAAAGTATTTATAATCCTTGATGTGTGTGTACAGGAATAAAAATGGTGATTAAGTGGAAATAATGAGAGCATACTGGCAATGATGAACTAGCCATGGGAGACCAAGACTATTTGGACGTGCTCCAGAACTGTGGTCTGCTAAAATTTTTCATAGTGCCTAGTCTGAGGGCACAACTAGACTTACTCCAATATATGATTGGAGCGTGGAATCCGAATGAGGATAAGTTCATTATTTGAGGGCAAGAGCTGGAGATTGAGGCAGCAGATATCTATTTCTTGATAGGTTTGTCTCAGAGGGGGGAAAGGCCCCGCATGACCGGGATTCGGATCACTAGAGAAACAATGTACATGATGATGGCAAGGATGTATCCAGAACCAGAGAAGTCGGACAAGGATAGAAAGCCCAAGATTCCTACTGTCAGAGACTTGTCTCTCCATGTCCTTCTCTCAACCATTATTAGAGCGGCTAGCTCACAGGCCCCTCACGAGGCCACCAAAACCCAACTATAGCTGGCTGCTGACTACATGGATCCCAATATCTTTAACTGGGCTGAGGCCATGGCTGATAAGGTGAAACAACAATTAACAAAGTGCCACCGAGGGGATGTAAAATAGTTTAAGTATGGGTCCATCCTAGTATCATTCATTCTTGAGCACCTTCTTATCTTTCAGAGACAGGAAGCAGTTGTAGCATGGTTGACTCCACGGGAGCTGAGGATGACTCGGTGGGCGCTACTGATGCCCAGAGGAGGTGGGAGTCAGCATATGTCATGGAGACCTGAATTTTTCTAGTGGTTGGACTGCCATATTGTCATTGTCAAGGACTAGGCATATGCTGGGCTAGATTTTAGAGGTGATCTAGAGATAGTACTTCCCCCTGGGGAACACTGGGACCACAGAGGTAATACATTTTGATTTTAATGATTTTGTAAATTTCTATCATTTTTTATATATGTTCTAAGCACTATGTTTCAATTTGGTAGATGTTGGGCTAGAAAGGCCTGCAGGCTTGTCCCCGATTGCTCAGAGAGGCAAGCGGTAGTTTGAGATTCCTCCTCATGGTGGAGATGTAGAGGATGAGATCACTCGAGACCTAGAGGGGTTTACAGAGGGAATCCCTGACTAGGCGAGATTCGAGGATGCGCCTCGACAGTACCAATGACATATAGTAGGGGTGTCAGGTAGGATTCACTGACGTCTCAAACGTGTGGTTCGAACAGTCGTGTGCTACAGAGAGCACCACGCAAAATATACTCCTAGGTTTAATTTTTGCCATTTTTGAAAGACATGTCATCTTGTGATGCAACCGAACGCATATTTTTTGAGCACTGTGATACAGTGCAACACTGATACACACACACACTCACACACGCACACACACAAATATATATATATATATATATATATATATATATATATATATATATATATATATATATATATATATATATATATATATATATATATATAGATACATATATACCTATATTTTTGCTATATGGCTTATTATGTCTTTAATGATTTACTTTCATAAATGTCACAAATGTCTATCTAATACATGATTTTCCAATACATCAGTTAATGTATTTAGTCTTCTAGGAATGCGTCGAGATGTAATATAATTAAAATTCCTTTCCAGTAAATGAACATGTAAGTATAACCTTAAAATTTGATGATTTCTGACAGAATAACGCCCGTTGAGTTGAAGAACGACAAGCTGGGAGTCTAGATTCACAATCAATGCATGAATATTGAGGACAATAACCTTAGCCAATAATTCGATGACAATACTATATTTAGCGACATTGTTTGTGGCACACCCTAAAAAAACACCTTGAAGATCCACCAACTCACCGTGAGGATCGTAGATAACCCATGCTGCGGAGGAAAGATTCCAGGTACTCCGATAGGCACCATCAGCGAAACCGACATAAGGGGGGAAAGATATCTACATAAGAAGCAAAAGGACACAATAGGTGGCAAAATCTTACACAGAAATGCATGAAAGACTCATGCACAAGATAAGTTGCATGCCCCCCAGCATAACTAGTCAAATCAACGGACATGCCCCCTAAGCTTCATTTCATTCAACGAGGTGGATGGAATGAAGGTTCACTTGCAAGATCTTGGAAAGACTTGATTGGGATGCGACGAGAGCGTAATCAAACACTCAATTGGGAACAGGGAGTGGTTTCATTTTTTAAAGATGTTTGCATAGGAAAAGAACTATCCTCAAATCCATGCTTTCATTTTTGTAATGAGGTTGACACATGAACAAACTATTCTCATAACCCTGGTTTCATTTTTGAATGAGCTTGACACAAGACAAGGAACCATGCTCCACCTCTTGTTTTATTTTTTAATGAGGTTGACAAAAGAAAAAAAAGCTCTCCTCATATCCTCGGTTTCATTTTTTAATGAGGTTGACCCAAGACGAAGAACTCTCCTCCTATCCTTGGTTCCATTTTTTAACAAGGTTGACACCAGACCAAGAACTCTCCTCATATCCTTGGTTTCATTTTTTAACAAGGTTGACACAAGATGAAGAACTCTCCTCCTTAAAACTGTTCATATACCATATGAGAACATGGATCCCAAGAGGTCTTCACTAGAGGGAAGAATCATGCTCCGAGAGGAATGCATGTCATTGGGTACCAACGACAGATTGGGTTCCAATACCCCCAGTACATGATGTACGAGACCATCTGCGTGATTTTCAATAGATGTGGAGGTGGAACAAGTAGCCACATAATGGTCTCCCATGATACGAAGGCAGAACGGGTAGCCACACGATGGTATCCTATGGATGGGGGGAATCTGGTGACTAATGAACGACAATTCATCATGAGTCACAATTGAGCCGTCATGGAGAAAACAAACCACACAAAAAAGTGAAGAAACAAGAGCTACCATGACATAAATACAGTCAAATCCAAGAAGAAGATTGAAATCTAACGAACCTTGGATTACCATCATGTCTATATGGATGGTCTTGCCTCCCAAAGTAATAGGGAACTTTGGAAGGATCCCTAAGGATCGACTGGTTCCTCTGTCGAAAGCCAACAGATTCTATGTGATAGGCACAAGCTGTGGGGAGCCCAAAGATTACCAATTAGTGGAAGACATGAGGCTAACAGATGCACCTTCATCCAACAGAGTGCTAGGTACTGCCATATTATAGGTGTTATCACCTAGATTGACCTCAGGCTGAACGGAGGCAATCCCAGGGTAACCACTCCGGGAGAGGGCTCTCTCCATAAGGATCTTAGTTAGGGTGACTGGATCAAGTAAAGGATTTTAGGCTAGGTATAGTAGCTCGAAATTTTTTATTGGATTTTGTAGAGGTTTTTCTAGATCAGGAGGAGCTAGGCAATTTAGGTCTGGGAAATTAGGGTAGAAATGCAGGGTGTTCAATGGGGCAAGGTAGGCATAGGATTTATCACTCTAGGGCTTGATGGGGTGAGATGTTTTAAACTAGTGAGAAGCTAAGAAGGGCATGTGAAAACCATGGATCCTTACTGGACTGCAGAAAACATGAAATGGTGAATGGTTTCCCAAGGCAAAGCACTGATGCAATGAATTCTTCCTATCAAACTTGAAAACATTCAACTAGAAGCAATGAAATGATTGATGGCATACATAAAACATATAAACATATAATCACAGAAGAAGAAACTGTCCTAAAACTCCATACCACAGGTATCCAATAAAAATAGCTACATTTCTTATTAATCTCCTGCCAAACTGCTTACAAAGGTGTACAATCAAGCTCTGAGCATCCACACTGACTCAAACCTATAAAATGACTAAGAAACTACATGATATAGGCCACAAAACAACTAATCATAGCCTCAGGGGTCAAATCCATGAGAGGAGGAGCATTTGCACAAAAGACTGAACTGATAGCTAATACTAGGGTGGTCAAACGGACTCATCCCTAATATGAAGCAAACTAATTCATTACATGCCACTTAGGCCATTCATCTCATGTATCTACCCTAGGTAACAAAAACAAACTTTAATTACATCATCATTAGGAATTGCATCAGTGAAAAAGAAAAATCCTACAGGTGAAGAGTATTTTTTGAGAGAAACAGTGAAAAATTTGGCTACCTATCAACTGCGCAGCGCCAGTGTCAAATGCCCAGCGCCTAAAGGAAGTGCACAACACCATTTTCAGGGTGACTTTTGATTGCCTTTATAATGTCCAAATCTAGCTCAGGATAGCTCATTGGAAATATTATCGTGTCTAGTTTCCAAACATGCCTATTGAGCTTGATTTGCCCCTCCAAAATTGCAATCTCCCAAGATTGCTCAAATGCACAGTGCCTAGCTTAGAAAATGGGCAGAAACATGATTTTTAGGTGGTTGTTTTCCTTTTCCACCTACTAGCTTTGACTTTCAAATCTATAAACATGGTTTTGTTGAGTTTAAATGGTCTTCTGAATCCAATGGTGGTGGCCATTCGTCCAAAAGATGCACCAAATGAGTGTTTTACCAAGGAATGATACAAAAATTACCTGAAGAAAACAGGAAATGCTAAAAGAAAAAAACTGAGTTTAGGTTCTTCAAAAATGGTTGACATAACTGATGTTGAAGGTGACTAAGCATGGCGTGAAGCCTCCACCAATATGTCAAGCTTGTCCTTCTCCTTCTGCCTTCTATGACAAAACCACTTGTGGACTTGCTATTCTGATAACATTAATTCTACTTCAAGTTTGCCTTTCATAGCTTCTGTAGGATATTTTTCCTCTTGAGTAGCTACAACCTTCTCTTGATTGGATTTGATCTTGGAACAATGGAAAGATAATGACATTTGTGTCCACATGGATGCAAGCTCATCGTTCTCATCTTCATCACTTTCACTTTGCACATTTCTCTACCATGGTAAATCCATTTGGGAATCATCAGCGAAATCAGGTTCCAACACTATACCCTCTGCAACCTTTACAAGTTTCACCATTTTACTCTCAAATGATTTCTCCATATTCCATCAATATTATAACATAAAGTACAATAGATACTGCAAAAAAGGAAGCCAACCTCCTTGTGGAATTTTAGTGAGCCCAAAAGAAATATATAAATTTTCCCTTTGCATCTTCGTCATCAACGTCTACCCCAAGGTTCATACTTATAAATCTCCAAGTAATTCCTCTCTAGAACCATAAGACCAGCAGCGGTAAACCTTTCACCAGCAATATCATTGTCATAGGGGAAGCTAAGAGCTCTTTGAGATCCGTGGGATCAAACCTATGGATTTTCCCTCCTTTATGTGCCCTTCTCTGCTCTATGTTTCCCTCTCTATCTAATCCCTCTTCTTCATTGTGTGGCCTATATTTTGTTTTAAGGCTGAGGAGGTATTAGGAACACTAAAGAATGAATATGGGAAAAACTGGCCAAATGCGCAATGCTTAGAGGAAGTGCTCAACGCCAAGAGGAAACGCGCAGTGCCACTTCCATGTCCCTTTTGGCTGCCTTCCCAGTGTCCAAATTAGGCACGGAATAGCTCGTTGGAAATCTTGTTGAGTCTATTTCTAGAAAATCTTGAATTTTTCAATTTAGAGTTCATTTTCCCTACCTAAAGTGCAATCTCCCAAGACTGGTCAAAATGTACAGAATGAGGCTGCCAAAATGGAGAGTGTTTTTGCACTTAACTTTTAGATTTCTTTCTCAACTCGCAATTGAGCTCATGATAGTTCATTGGAAATCTCACTATGTCTAGTTATCATTTGACTCATCATGCAAGTCATTTGGTCACTCTAGCTAGGAGAAATATTAATTTTCCTAAGGTCAGTCAAGAAGTGCATCAACTCTCCTAAGGCAACTATATTTTGACATTTCTCTAAAACCATGAAACTTGTGTAAAAAGTGAAGGAGGTTTTTATTCCTTTGCCTATTTTGGACAAAAACCTCTCTCATGTTTTCTAGATTCTTCCCTCTTTGGTCTAAAACATAGTTTGAAGAAAATCTGGACTCATGTGTGGCAAATGATTTGTCCCTTGGAATGACTTATTGAAAAATGATGAAGACATGATGTGTATGAGTTGGAATGGCCTCATGCTTGCTGAAATGACCTCACTTATGCCTCATATACTCATATGTCTTGGATTCCATAGCCAACCCTGGCTCAATGGATGAGAAAATTACGGTTTAGTGCTTGTGGAAAATTATGATTTGGACACCCTTGGGAAAAAACAACTCCCTTTGGCATGCACTTAACACTTTGAAACTTTACCCTTTCACTTGACTATTTCCTTTGAAAAATTGATATTTTCATGGTTTGGCATCTTTGAAACACTAAGTAACAGCTTGGGATGGTGAAATTATTACATTTGAAAGACATAAAATTACATAATGAAATAAGCATCTCTCTTTACAAATCATCTTCACATGGTGAAGGGATGTTATTTGATCACCCTTTACTTGCTGGTCTTATGCAATGGAATGGAACCTTGGAAACCCTAATGACCTAATGAAACCTTCAAAAACCCTAAAGACCTAGTGAGACCTTGAAGGACTGAATTTCAAGATGAAATAATGACCTCATGATTGATACAAATGGCATGATAAAAATAAGTTTATGGATGATGTGCAGTCAACAAGATATGAAACTATGCCAACAAGTAATCACATTTAGGGAAGAGTTATGTTTTTGGACTAGGACTACCATCTGTGACTAATTTTTTGCATGACATAGTGGAATGATAAAAAATTACCCCCAAAATGATATTAAAATATGATTTTTGATCACTGATGGCCGAATGCAAATACTGACACTAAAAATAGGCATGTACTGTGATCTGGACAGACACATAGGATGGGAGGCAGAAAGTAGTATGTTTCAGGGGAAACTAGTGTTGATTCGAACTGCTAGTCCCGCTAAGATGGGTAGCTATCTTAGTAACAAACAATGAAAGCTTTTCAAGAGTTCCTTTAAGTGTGATAGGTGGAAGAGAAGAAAATAGGACCAACCTGGAACTTCTGCTTTTGATCCTAGCTTGATTTCTCCTTTCCTTGATAGAATTTGCCACTCCTCTCCCACTTGTCCCACTTCAAAGAGTACTTGTAGATTCAAAGTAATAGAAAACTATCAGAGCATCTCTATCTAAAACATCATAAACAATGCGGAATTAGAAACACATTGACAATACAATTGCATTTATAAACAATAATATTCACAAATACGAGATCATTTGGAGGGAAACTCAAAGAAATTTATTAATAGTAATGTAAGAGAGGATTACAACTTAGCTGTCTGATCCAGCATCATCCTCCTAGTTGTAGAAGCCCTCTTCACCTCATGAACAAGAAAATCACCCAACAATGAAATGTCTCTTCTCACAAACAAACCAACAACACTTCCTTACAAAATAAAAATTTCCAGCCTCTAGATCTCTCAGAAGAGGGATTCATTTATAGATGCCTTGCAAGGGTGTGAGTTAGCTCTAGGTTTTTTATTAGTGTCATTCAACTGATAGTTCTTGGTTCCATTTGGAGATTTCATGATCTCTTATTCATCCATGGGCGAGTTTAGAGAGGCAAGTGTCATAGGAGAAGTTTCTGGAAGATTCCATGATCATCCACCTTGCAAACTGTCTCTGCCATTTGTCTATTCTCACTCATCGCACCCCACAGAAGGGCATTTGAGTATGCATCACACCTGGCTAGTTAGGCAATCAGTATGCATCACACCTTGCCCATGGAGCAGTCTGTATGGTCCAGTTTTGGCCAGTTCTGAGTAATTTTTCAGGTGGAACTTCCGGGAAATGATGTAATCAGTTGACCATGATCCTTTAGGGTGTGAAACAACACTTTTAGGGACATAAGGAGTCCTTATTTTATGGACATACGAGTTTGGGGTTGCAGTGCCCAAATATGTCTATAACAGCTGCCCCCTAAAGCATGAGGTCGTAAATCTTTTGATGTCAGGTGAAATGATTTATTCATGAGGATCTGAGGTATTCGAACTAAAAGGTGACCTGTATAAGATACAATACAATACATCATCATCATATTATTTTCATGATCTAGCTGAGGCAAGCATTCCAATGCTCAGCTTTATAAATTCATTTTCATGTACATAGGACAGACAATCGTCTGTTGTTGCAGACTTGTGATTCTTCACATGAAGAGTCATCTTCCCTGGTTTAGATGACCATCTGTGTAGCTTCTGTGTACAAATTTGTCTTTACTTCCCTGAATATATCGTAGCCCGGATGGATGAATCTAAATCCAAGGTCTTCAAAACTTGTCTAATCTTCACCTGATGTACAAGTCGATCCATGTGAAAAGATGTTCTGAAGTTGAACATGGAAAGACATTGCCTGATTACCAGCCAATGATGTAAGCTGTTAACAAACGTGAGAGGAGTCACTGATAATGATGATGACCTTCAAGGTACTACAGTACAATTCATGTGGTGTGAATACATGAGCTAATGTCGAACACCACGCAAAGTCTTTTAGTCGAAGGCCATTGATTTAAACTTGTCGTTGGAAGTGAGAAACTTGCCATTGAGGCATGCAAGCTTCAAAGTACTGAAAGGGTTGTTTCTAAGTAAACTTCTTGGATAATAAGCTAATGTCGACAAGAAGTGACCTATCGTAGGAGGGCCTTGATACATCCCGTATCTACGATGAAAAATGGAGCAAATTATTTTTGTGGAGGTGAAAATGATTTGATGATATGAGCTTCAGGAATGGCGGTCATGAAAAATGAGGCGTGGATGTAATGTAGTGGATGAGGCATTTGATGGATGGTGAATTCTCTGAATGAATTCTCTTGAACATATTCGCGACACTGATATGGATTGGTAGCGTTAACCCCATGGATGGCACAGCAGACCAATGGTGACGGTGAACGAAAAAACCTAACCCAACTCAATCATGGTGATGGAGTGAAAGTGTCATGTTCAAGAGCGACTTGCTACCAATAGAGTTGTTCAAGTTTTCTTCCCATTTTTCCCCAGTCATTGCTGACCAGTACCTCTTTATTTTTGACAAGCTTGAGGAGGATAACATATGCTTGGTCTATAATTCTCCCTTCGGGAAAACCTGTCACTTTGTGTTTATCGAGCCTAGCGTTAGTGAGACTCATTCTTGTCTGGGTCGACGAGTTTGTTTCTATTGTTTTAACGAGTTTAATGACAAAGATAACTCAGTCCTTTTCATGTTTAGAGAGTTTGAAAATGGACGAAAAGGAGACTCCAACAGTCCTTTTTCATGGCATAATCCCTTAAGTCTAAAAAAGTGTAAAATAATATGAAAGGGATGACTTTTCGATAGTTTTAACGAGCCGAGAAAGACAAGTGCTCGATATTTTTGTTTAATAATCCCTCAAGTCCAAAAAGATTAAAATATATGAGAGGGATAGTGTTCCCCTTACTTTAGCGAGCTAGGAAGGCCAATAGCTCAACAATCTTTTTATATTTAACAAATCTAAAAAGAGTGTAAAAGAGGCTTGTTTTTTAGGAACGAGTGATATTTCTAGGTAGCAGCTGGTTCCAGGTAAGTTTGTAACTTCTCAAAACATGGCAGTGTGAAAAGGGTGGCAATCAGAATCACTCGTCGCAGATGTTTCTCAAAAGGGTAAACAATCAAGTGGAAGCGTATGATTAGCCGAATGAAATGGAGGTGATGGAAGGAACACAACCAAAGTTCAAAAAGGGCAGATAGCAAAGCGATCACAAAGGTTATTTACCAAAGGCAGGTTTATTTCTTAATGAGCTTGAACCTTGTGCCAACATGTGCTCAGTGCAGGTTGATTTTTTAACGAGCTTGAACCTTGCGGGAATATTGCTCTTACCAGTCTTTTGATAATGTCTCTTGGTAGATTTATATTTTAATGAGCTTGATCACTACTATAACATGTTCTCATGACCTTTTTATGTAAACTAGAAATGACTGAGCTACGAGGTTAAAGGGTTAAGAACCTACAAACTAAGAAAATCAAAGATCGCTTTTCACTTGCATGCAAAAGTTTGCATGCCCCCAGGTCTTTCAGTAAAAGGAGAGTTTCCAGGTTATCAAATGGAAGTCCTTGTCGTTAGGTAGGATTGCTTTTGTTGGGAGACAAAAAATCTTCCTTTGCGATGTCCATGAAAAGAGACAAAGGTGATTGCTATGAGCTTCTAATCACATAACGTACGAAGGTGAATGTTTTGAGCTTCACAATCATACAAAGGAAATAATCCCGTCAAACTGATCACATAACTTATACAAGAATGTTATTTGGTCCAAGTATTATAACCTTTCAAGAAAATCTCTCTTTTCCTATGGGTTTGCCTGCTAAAGTAGACTAGGGTGCATGCCCCCTAATCTTCATCACATTCACCGAACTACTCGCGGTAATTAGGTGGATGGGATGAAGATGGAAGAGACATTGTTGATGCGAAGAGACCATTTATGGATGATGGTTGGTTTATAGCTGTGTTTAGACCAAGAAATGAAAGCTGGTCAATAAGTTGCACCAGTTTGCCTTCATGTGGAAAACACATCACTCGAAAGAATGTGGAAACAATGGCTTCCATGCTATATATATAATCACGTCCAAGGAGTAGATTATAATCTAGTGGACCTTGGACTACAACCACATTCAAATAAATGGTTTTCTTTCTCAAAGTTATCGGTAACTTTGGAAGGATCTCTAATGGTCGACTAGTTCCTTTGTTGAAGCTCGACAAATTTTGTTTTTCAGGAAAAAGCAATGGCAAACCAAGCTCTTTCCAAGTAGTTGAGGAAAGGATACTCACCAAAGCCCCTTCATCTATGATTGTGCCAGACACAATCATTTCGTAAACTTGTACTATGATTCGGAATGGTACATTAGATGGAAGGTAAGGTTTCGCTAGTTGATTCCAATCAAAGAAAATGACTAGATTGTTCAGAGGAGGTACCGAATAAATGTCTAGATAAGTTTCATGAACTAGGGGGGGTCTCTTCCTATTGTGAAGGAATGGGCGGATTGCCCCCAAGTTCATTAGACTCTATATCGACAAAAATAATTTGAACGGTGTCGCTCTTATCCTCTTTGGAAACTATATCATTTGAAGGTGGATTTTCTGAAAGAAAGACTGGGTTGACTGCCATCTGGACTAGTTCGATTTGATCCAGTATGGACTCAGAAGGTTCACTTTCAATGATAGGTGATTCGATCAACAATTGATTTATTTCAATTGGGTTTTCAACTAGCGAAGGACTTGGTAAGAGTTTCTTGTATCCAGGTGGAAGTTGCTACGGTGAAGCAGGATGGTTATCCAAAATACTTTTGGCTTCATCCAAAAAAGGACAACGGTGAAGAGTATGATCACCTTCACATAGCCTACATTGAACTCTAACTTTTCCGTTTTGTCTGTTGACTTCATTCTCACTAGTTGATGGTGTGCTGTCAACCTGATTGTCAGGGGTTGATGACACCGAACTGTGCAACTGGGGAGACCATTCCCTCAAGATTTGCGGGATGCAAGGGCAATCTCGATGGTAATGTATCTCCTTGCAGATTACATATGGAGTTTTTTGTTTGGAAACTTTAGTGTGCAGATTTTCGCCAGACGATGCATTGGTGTTCCCTTGTTTAGCTGGCTTCTTCTTCTTCTCCTTCCCCTTCTTTTTCTTCTCAGCTACTTGGTTTTTAGTGTCACTAGTTTCACCAGGTGAAGAGGAAGAAGGGGAAGGAGAAAAAAATGAAGTAGAAGGCAAAAGGGTAACCTCAGTATCATCTGGTTTCTGATTACATTATTGAGGAATTGTGGTGTTTTGAATGATAGAGGTCGAGAAAAGCCATACCAGCAGGTCGATTGTGATTCCTGGAAGGGACAATGGAGCCATATATGGAGAACCAATATCTCCCCATGAGGAGAAAGGACTAGGATTCCCTCCAAGGGGGATTCCTTGATTGGTAGACTCCATTATCTCAACCTCAGATCAACATAGGAACATGGATTTTATTCCATTTAAAATAAATTTTAAAGACACTTTGATGAAACTTGCTTTTTCAATTTTTAAAAGTCTAAAAAAGCTAAAGGTGGCTCTAGTCGCCTTCGATTTCTAATGAGCCTGAAGTGACAAGTGCTCAGATGGACCTTATCTTTTAAGGAGTCGAAAGGAACGAAAGGGACTGCTCTGGAAGTATAGACAAAGGGTTTACCAAATCGATCATAAAACTACAAAATACACCTTGGTGATAAATGATAGAGAAATTACCAAGGACTTATGTATGATAGTCAATCTTCTTGAATGCTATGTTCAGTGCATTACGATCAATAGGGCGGCAGACACAACTTCTTAAGGATAAAGGATATCAGCCTATTGTGGTCTCCCAATATATACTCGACGGTACGGGGAGCACAATTCCATGCTGGCACTTATCGTATCAAAGAGGAGGAATCACCCAACTTTTGATGAAAATTATAGCTACTAGGTTTTACGACGCTGGAACATGTCTCTAGCCTAGACTTCTAGATGTGTTGCATTAGACTCCAAAGCGTTTTTATGTTCATTGAGGTTTATTTTAGATTTTATCTTGCTTAGAAGTTTGTATTTCAAGGTTCACTGCATCTCACCTGCAACACATCGGAGGTTTGATTCATCCAGGTTTCACAGTTACAGATAGTGCAATGGGCCAGGGAGCGAAACTGAGCTTGGTTTTTTCTCAAAACTTGCAGCTAAGTTCAACGATTTAGGCTGAGTAATGATGGACAGTAAACACAAAGCATAAGGGTAAGATCTGATGAGGTTCTAAGCTACCACAAGGGCACTTAGAATGCTTTGTAAGTCAAATTTTTAGTTCATAAACCAACCTGGAGATTGATTGAACCAGCATTCATCTACTTTGCAATTGCATATCAAAGGCATTTCGAAGGCTAGCTAGATAACTTCAGGCTCCATATGTATTTTATAAAGCAAACAATAAGCAAACAAAACAAACTATTAAGTCCCCAATGGAGTCGCAATTTTGTTTCATGGAAAACTAGTGTTGATTCGAACTACTAGTCCCACTAAGATGGGTAGCTACCTTAGAAACAAACAATGAAAGCTTTTCAAGAGTTCCTTTAAGTGTGATAGTTGGAAGAGAATGAAACAGGACCAACCTGGATCTTCCACTTTTGATCCTAGCTTGATTTGTCCTTTCCTTGATAGAATTTGCCACTCCTCTCCTACTTGTCCCGCTTCAAAGAGTACCTGTAGAGTCAAAGTAACAACAAACTATCAAAGCATCTCCATCTAAAGCATCATAAACAATGCGGAATCAGAAACACATTGACCATACAATTGCATTTATAAACAATAAGATTCACAAATGCGAGATCATATGGAGGAAAACTCAAAGAACATTATTAATAGTAATGTAAGAGAGGATTACAACCTAGCTGTCTGATCCAGCATCATCCTCCTAGTTGTAGAAGCCCTCTTCAGCTCATGAACAAGAAAATCACCCAACAATGCAATGTCTCTTCTCACCAACAAACCAACGACACTTCCTTACAAAATACAAAATTCCAACCTCTAGATCTCTCAGATGACGGATCCATTTATAGATGTCTTGCAAGGGTGTGAGTTAGCTCTGGGTTTTTTATTAGTGTCATTCCATTGATAGTTCTTGGTTCCACTTGGAGATTTCATGATCTCTTATTCATCCCTGGGCGAATTCAGAGAGGCAAGTGTCACAGGAGAAGTTTCTGGAAGATTCCATGATCATCCACCTTGCAAACTATCTCTTCCATTTGTCTATTCGCGCTCATTGCACCCCACAGAAGGTCGTTTGAGTATGCATCACACCTGGCCAGTTAGGCAGTCAGTATGCATCGCACCTTGCCTATGGAGCAGTCTGTATGGCCCAATTTTGGCTAGTTCTGAGTAGTTTTTCAGGTGGAACTTCTAGGAAATGATGTAATCAGTTGACCATGATCCTTTAGCGTGTGAAACAACACTTTTAGGGACTTAAGGAGCCCTTAGTTTATGGACATATGAGTTTGGGGCTGTAGTGCCCAAATATGTCTATAACATAGTAAAGTGACTCTAATGGAAGGAAACGATAGTACTACTTGGTGGGGGTACCCTATGATTGCCCCCATGCATCGCAAGGACGGAAGAAGGATTCTCCTAATCAGCCAGGATAGGAGGACCATCCGTTGATTCATGAAAATCTGAAGAGATGAGAAGAACATGAGCAATATGATCATTATGCACTTCCGGAATAGAGTGAGCAGCTTGTGGTGAAACCAAGTAAACACTCGCTTTGACCAATGGTTGGTTAGGAATAGACACTAGAGGGTTAGGCTCAAGAAGAGTAGGGTGGCTAAGAGATGAAGCTAAGTCAATCTCTTTACCAACCAGGGGAACATCATAAGAAAGCCTTTAATAACCAATAAGAAGTTGGGGTTCAAGAGCTGTAAGGTTTTCGAAAACTATGGAAGCTTTATCCATAAGGGGACAAAGGTGAAGAAGATGCTCTCTTTCACATAACTACAAGGAAATCTAATTTTCCCTTTATTCTTACCATCACTAGCTAATAGTGTAGCATCGACGTGATCTCCAGAGGTTGATGAGGATGGTCAATCTGAATTTTGAGACCATACCTCCAAGACTCTGGGAGTTCCACAGTAGTCTCAGAGGAGATGATTGCCCTTACACAACCTGCAAGGGAATTTGAATTTCCGTGGAGGATTAGAAGGCTTTCCAACAAAGGGTGTGTTTGGAGTAACCTCCGCATGGTTGGCCCCTCACTTAGCTGATTGCTTCTTCTTTGTCTTCTTGTTCTTCTTCTTAGCCTCCTGATTATTGGATTTGACACTTTCACCAGGCGAAGTAGAAGAGGAAGGTCAAGAAACAGGGGAAGAAGGCGAGGGGTCAACCTTAGAATCATTATGCCATGATTTGAATGAAGGATATGGTGGGGCTGGAGTCGAGACACTCGGGATTACTAAGGTCGAAAATAACTCGACTGGTAAACCAATGGTTAACCTAGGGAGGGACAACGTTGCCATATAAGGAGCACCAACGTTTCCGAAGCAAGGAAAAGGACCAAGGTTCCTTTCTGAGGAGAACCCTTAATTGGTAGACTCCGAAAATGTTGTCATTAGAATCGACTCTAAAAAATCACTAAGGAAATCAAATGTTGCCAGGAATGTTTCGTGGGAAGTTAATTTTAGAACATTGAAACAAAACTGTGCCTTTTCATGTTTTAAGAGTCGAGAAAAGGACAAAAGGTGACTCTATTCATCTTCAAAGTTTAATTAGCCTGAAAGGACAAGTGCTCAGATGATCCTTTTACTTTTAAAGAGTCGAAAACGTAATGAAAGTGACTACTCTGGAATTCTAGGCAAGAGGTTTACAAGACAAATCGTAAAATTGCATATACACCTTGCTAATAAAATGAAAGAGAAATGACCAAGGACTTCCCATATGGTAGTCAATATTCCTGCAGGCATCTAGACTGAAGTCTGAACCATAGGTCATGACTGGGGCATAGAGACTTGAGGAGTTTGCACTGATGCAGGGAGAGTAGAAACTGGAGGTACAGATACTCAGGAACATGTGTGGTAGGTTGAACAGAAAACGCAGCAGTTGCAGTAGCAGTTCGAGGCGGAGTCTGAGGTGAGCTAGGCCTAGGCTGTTGAACTAAACCAGGTGTAGAGGTTTGAACCATAGGTTTGACAGGTTGTTGGATTGTACTAGAAACCAAAGGTTATCTAGGTTGACTTGATAATTGCACATTACGTTGCATAGTCTGTTGAGTTTGAGATGGATCTCGCACCATATTCATTCTAGGACCCATAAAAGGTTGTACATATGGAGGACCATAACCTGGTTGAACATAGGGGTGATAATTAGTAGGTACATTTCCATCTCCTTGTAAAAATGACTGACTAGAAGGCGGTTGGAAACCCTGAGTTGGGTACTGACCTTGAGGTTGATAACCCTAAGGCACGTACTGAATCTGGGGTTGATAAGCATCCTCAGGAATATATTGAGTTTTGGGTTGACCTTGGGGTATGTATTGTCCTGAAGGTTGAAAACCTTAAGGTAGCCCTCCAAGCAGAAACTGACTACCTTGGGGTTGCCCCCAAGGCAGTAATTGATTACCTTGAGGTTGCCCCCCAGGCGGTAACCGACTACCTTGCCCCCCAACCAGTAACTGACTACCTTTCCCCCCAGGTAGTAACTGACTACCTTGCTCCCCAGGTGGTAAATGACTACCTCGAGGTTGAGGATTTGGAATACTACCTCACATCATAAAAATCTGCTCTGCGTTCAACGTTTTAGTTCCATTATTACGAGGTGATAACTGATGTTCAGTCGGTCAAGGAGTTGCTCCTAAAAAAATACCAGAAAGTGACTGGTCCCCCAAAGGAATAGTAGCACCGCCATATAAAAATGTTTCCAGTGATTTGGAAAACATAGATGACTGTCTTGACATGATTGATTAAGACTAATAATCTATGGGTGTAGGATGAAAATAATCACATGCAAACAAAGAAAATTTCAATAAAAGCACCTAAAGTCTCTAAGGAAACAAACAACTGAATCACACGCCTAAAAAATCTAAGAGTTCAAACCACACACAAATAGTAACTTCCCTTACTAAAAACAATAGCTGGTGATGAAATCCAACGTCGTAGAATTTTAATACAAAAATGGCGGTCAGAACAATTACCCCGACAACCTGCTTAATGAAACAGACTGGCACGAGTTTCTTCACAAAACCAACACGAGAGAAAGGAAACCCCCAGAGAGTCCAAGTGAGTCTAGTCAATGTCTACTCGAGGTACAGTGAGACCCATCCTTCATTGTCACCTTAGGAAATAATCTTAAGTTTATGGACACTAAGGTTACCAACAACAACAAATACAACTGGGGGAACAGTCTACAATCCGATCTACGTGCAAGGGCAGAGTAACAAAGCTCAATCCCCTTGAAGGCTCCTCGACATGAACAATCTGAGGATTACCAACAAGTGACCCCAGGCTCCTCGACAATGGTTAATCCAAGGTTTACCATTTATAATACGCGCAAATCTTCTATCTTTCCCAATGAAACATACTTGATTGTTAGAAAGGTTGGGACATGATCTCGTGATTGACTCCTTTAAAAGAAGCTTCCCAGAATGTATCAATTACAATTGGATTTATTTCCTATCACAAGATATAGCTACTTGTTTGTTTTAACTATCTTGGAGAGTTAATTACTCCCTACTCCAAGATACTAGCCTAAGCTATATTAGTGATAAGAGCCCTAGAAATAAAAAAGATTACTAGATCAATTTTAATTAAGCATTGCTTTTATGGGTTCTTCTTTAAGTCAATTGGTATGGAAATGAAACTTTGATGGTGTGAAGACTCTACTCCAAAAACACTAAAAATATGCACCTAAAATGATAAACAATTCATTTTTCTTTCAATGAAATTCTAGCTAAAAGAAAGAGTTCGAAAATGCAATTCTTTAAGAAACAAATCTTTCTTTCAACATGGAAATGGAAAGAAAATATTTTTGTATTTTTCAATAAGAACTCAAAACAAGACTACTGATTAAGGCTCACAATAAATCCCTTTCTCTTTTCAAAACTCGAAACTGCAAAAAACTATTTTCTTCAAAAGAGATCCATAAGTTCTAGAAAACACTCAAAACTACAAAACTAATCTTGAGATCTAAAAAATTCTAAAAAACTAATTGTATAAAAGCTTCAATTATTTTTGAGGACATTTTACTAGTTATTCAGTAAACTAAGGATTCATTTGTTCATAATAACAAATCAATCAAAAAACATCTAGATATGTTTTCTTTTATAAAAATGAAATTCAAAACTTATGACAAAGCTTGTTCAAAGATTTGCAAAGAGAAAAGTAAATCTATTTCTCACAAAGGACAGATTTCACAAATAGGTCAGACTCATCAATAAGACAAAAAGACACCAGAGTAATCTAAGGTTTCTCAAGCTTCTGATCTTTGAGTCACTACAGAAGCCAACTGAAAACCACTCCAGGCATGCAAAACTTCTAGAAAATAATATAAAAGAAAAATACCAATGGAACTCACTCACAAGAGACTTTTGACAGAACACATGCAGATTTGGGTAGACACTAAAAGTTGTTAATGAAACCTAAACATAACTAGAACATTTTAGGTTTCTTTTAAAAAATTTACAGGGCCCGAAGAACTAGATGTCGTACCGCTATGTGTACTAAAGGAAAAGTGCGGAGATACCCGCAGTGTTTGTAAAGAGAAAGTGTGGTCCCCTAAAAACTTCGAAAAAAACAAAAAATAATCCAGATTATAAAAGCTACCCAAGTCAACATACATCAATAAAAAACCAGAAATGCAAACAAGTTTCTCAAGTCAAAGACAAAGGAAAACTAAAAACCAAATTCAGTTCCCCAGTGGAGTCGCCAATTTGTTGGCCAGATAAATCAATCTTACAGACAAGGTCGATCTCCCTGGTATCAAAAAATATCTAGAAACAAGCAGACAAACAAATCTATCTTTTTCTAAACATATACGATCATATATAAAAACTATAGAGGTGTTTAGACCCTACCTTAAGTCCAATGCTAGTTTGTAGCAGCCTTCCTTCAACCGTCCAAAAGAGTTTCCTTTTGATAATCTGCAATCAAAAGCAAGCAAACATCAAATAACACCTGCATTGCTAATATCATAAATCATGTTCATTAGGTGATCAAGGAATCCATAAAATAAACCATATAACAATAGCTTATTGAGAAAAACAAACTTATTTGTATTAACTTTGAAGTAGAAGAACCTTGAACCTTTCTAGCCTTGATGTTGAACAAGCTATTCCCTGGGTCTAAAACAAGTATCTCCTTTGACAAGCCTTACACTCTTCCAAATGAGATCAAAGATGTATGTAATCTCTCCTCATAAAAGCTCAATTAAGAAGACTAAGTTCCAGCAGCATTTCACCTCAAAAATATTCAGCTTTCAACCTCCCAAGTAACCAGCCAAATGCTTCATTTTATAGTGTAGAGGAAGGAGGTTACAGGTCCACCTATTAAGGGATAGAGTCCTTCTTCAATGGGATAAGCTCCTCACCTCAAGGGGCTAGCTCCTTAAGGTATGGGATGCATGAACCTTAAGGGAGCGAACTTGCCACCTCAAGATTCCTTCCATAAGCTTCTAGAAATGACTCAAAGTGAGTTTTTAAGAATATACTGCGCCTTTTTAACTTTTGCAGGGGTTTTCACCCATAACACAGAGACAGAGCGGTCAGGTGTGCAGGAGACATGACCTTTAGGTGTGAGACCATGGGTAATGCTAAGAGAAAGTGTGGAACCAGAGTTTTAGAGACTTTTGAGGACTTTCTCTTATTTTCAAGGCTTGATATTAAGAACTGAGGCTTAAGACTTGAAAAGGAGGAAAGTATGAGTGGTAATTGACTGACACAGATTTCAAAATGTCAAGGTGACAATTTTTTGTGCAACATATTGCCCCCTAAAGTGCGAAGTCTGTAATAGATGAAGATAGAGTTTGTCTTCTATGAAGAGTGAAGTACTTTATCATTTCAAGGATCATCTCGTGGACACCCCAGTTGGAACCTGTAAAAACATTCAATGCAAAAAATATATATATGTGAAAATATCATTGCTGAGGTAGGCATTCCCATACTCAGATCAAAACTAACTAGAAAACTAACTAAACTATTATGATACAGGAATGATTTTGTAATACACCAAGAGTATAGACATATGTAGACACAGTAGGGGCACAACCATCTGTTTATGAATAGTCCACTATATAATGAATAACAAAATTCCTCATAGCCTAGATGGTAGAAACTAGATCCAGGGTCTTCATTTCTACTTCCCGAACTAGTACGATTCTATCCATGTGAATGAATGTGTCGAAGTCAAACATGGTAGAAACCACTTGATTACCAGTCAATGATGTGAACTGTTAACAAGTGCGAGAGAAACCACCAATAATGTTAATGGCTCTCAAAGTACCCAATACAATCCATCAAATGTGAATAAATGAGCCGAAGTCAAACATGTCACGGAATCATTCGATCGAAGGTCAATGATGCAACCTATCGTCGAAGGTGAGAAACCTGCCATTAGGGCATGTAGATTTCAAGGTACTAATGATTTCTAGATCATCTTTCTAGATAATGAGCTGAAGTCGATAGAAAGCAATCTATTGTAGGCAAGCCCATAACATGAAATCATAGATCAAGTTTTGAAGAAATATATTTGGCAAGGACTAACTCAGGGATGGTCAAAATGGATGACATATATTTTGCAGATGAATGGTTTGTTTGAACCGACCTCTTGAACACATAATGACACTGCAGATGGCTTGGTGACAATTGACCCAAAGCTAATGCCCAAAAACTGGCTAAAGACTTTCATTATGGTTTGATTAATTGTTAGGGAAAGGATTTCCCAACCCAGGTGAACAGAAGTGTTGTGTTCAAGCGTGGTTGACGGGTTTTTACAGAACAAAGTGTAATAAAAAAGTTCATTTTTCTCTCTTTTCCCCCACCATTTCTGGAAAGTACCTCTTTATTTTTGAAAAGCTAGAGGAGGATAACATTTTCTTGTTTATAAGCTCATCCTTTGGATGAGTCCAACTTGGTTTAAAATTTGAACGCTAAGAAGGAGTGGTTCATTCCTGTTTAAAATTGAACATGTCCTTTACTGTTAAATTTTAACAAGTCCAGTATAGGAAAAGCTCGGTGTTTATCAATTTTAGGGAGTCAGAAGAAAAACTTAAGAAAACTCCATGGGTGTCCTTTTTCATAAATTTGTGTCCCTCAAGCCTGAAAGAGTATAAAATAATACTTGAGAGAATTGCTTGACCATTACGATCAAGGAGTAATTTTCATAATTAGTGGCTCTGATCCGAAAAGTAAAAAAGTGATCGAAGACATGTCATTTTAGAACCATTATCAAACTTGAAACGATAAAAGTCCGGTGATATTTTCATGTTTATATGGTCAGAAAAGAGCTGTAAGTGGACCGCCTTTTTATTCTGTTTAACGAGTTAGAAGGGAAAAAACTCGGCAGTATTTTCATATTTTATGAGTCAGAAAAGAGCTTAAAGAGGACTTGTCCTAGAGGAATGAGTGGTATAAAGGGTAGAAACTGGTTCCGGTAATGGTGGAACTACTCAAAACATGTAATGATTAAGAGGCTAGCTAACAAAACCACTCATAGTTATGGTCCCTCAGGAAAGGAAAAACAACCAAGTGAAAGCATATGATCAGCCAAAGAGATGGTGGCGATGGAATGAAAATAACCAAGGCTTATCTGACAGAATTTAGCGGATAAAAATGAAAATCATGAGATGTAAAATGGGTATGGGTTCATTTTTACACAAGCTTGAACCATAGAGAACTCTACTTGGATTCAGTTTCATGTTTACACAAGGTTGAAATGAAAATCTATGCTTGTTATAGGTTCACATGCCCCCTGCATAACAACGCAAATCGAGGTACATGCCCCCCAAGCTTCATTGCATTCAACTAGGTGGATAGAATGAAGGTTCATTTTCAAGGGAGTTGTTTCATTTTTAATGAGGTTGACACAGTAAAAGAACTATCCTCAGAACCCTTGTTTCATTTTTTAATGAGCCTGACACAAGGCAAGGAACTATGCTCATGACTCCTTGTTTCATTTTTTAACAAGCTTGACACAAGACAAAGAACTATGCTCTAGACATCCGGTTTCATTTTTTAACGAGGTTGACATGGGAACAAACTATCCTCAAGATATCCGGTTTCATTTTTTAACGAGGTTGAGACAAGAAAAAATGATCCTTGCGATATCTGGTTTCATTTTTTAACGAGGTTGAGACAGGAAAAAACTATCCTCGCGATAGGTCAGGAATCAGAAAATCACTGTACAGCCTGATATGCAATTTCAAAGGGACTCAAAGGCATCACGCCATGAAATGAATCCACCTCAGAATCAGAAGGTACGATCCAAGGATCATCAAAAGCAACATTTTTCGATGAAATCATATGAATAGTTGTAATAGAAGGTGATACATTAGGAGGAAGGAAGGAAAAAGTTCCTAGTAAACCAGAATCTTTAATCAAACCTACCCCAACATCCTCGTAAGGGATAGTTGTTTTACCAACGTGCTGAACACTATCTGAAGAGGCTGGGTCGGATGAAAAATAAGTCAGCTGGTTTATTGTAACGATCTTTCCGTTATGAGAAAACTTAATAAGCCGAAAGATTGTTGAAACAATACCAGTCATAGCATAAGACCAACTACGACCCAGGAGAAGGTTGTAATCTAGAGGGGTATCAACCACTTCCACATTTAGATTAATGGTTTTTCCTTCGACCCCTATAGGTAAATCTTCCAAAATACCAAAAGGATGGAACCCTCGGCCATCAAAATCCTTTAAAATTGTCTGAGACTGATTGAGTGTCGGAGAACCAAGTGATTTCCAGCACTAGATTGCAATAATACACGTATAAGCCCCTTCACAAATGACAGTTCGAAAGCAAGGTCTGTTTTTTACTAACACTGGAATATGGAAAGCCATTTGATGAGGAAGGCGGGGTGTACTATTCTCTAAATTGAATATTATTAGGTTCGAATCCTGAATATCGATTGCTCCTATAGTAGACAATAGTAATTTACGCTGTGTTGGGTATGATTGCAGCACTTCCAAAGCTGACATTGCTGAAGGGGCAATCACTAGGTATTCAACAATGTTATAATTCTGAGAAGCTCTCGCATGTGGATTGAAAGCTGACTTCTGAAATATACCTTTAGCAGGCAGTTTGATTACTAAGTTAGGGTTGGGTTTCTTGATCTGTAGCGGATCAGAACTAGGGGGAGTTGTAGTTGATGGGTTTGAATTAGAAGATTCTACTTATTTACCACCAATGGGATTTCTACTACCATAATCTTGCGATCGCATCACAATGCTAACATGAGACATCATCATAATGGGTTCTTCTGAGGTATTGGAGGAAGAAGCAACCATATTCCTATCTTGAGTAGGAGAAGGATCCTTCAAGACAATAGGTGTTTGAGAACCTTTAACGAATTTTGAAAACTCTACTCGATATGGGCATTCTTTGGTAAAATGATCCTCATTGCAAATGAAACAAGGATAGCGAGGTTTTCGTTTTTCGTCAATAGATTCATTTTTATTTGTTTTATCTTTTGAATTTTGATTGTTTTTGTTCTTCCCCTTCTCTTTATTACCGGATTTGGTCGTAGATGAATCTACAACATGGACGTCGGCAGAAACTTCAACAGAAGAATCTCCTTTGGGGAATCAGGTAAATTTATTGTAGGAGAAGAATTATTTGAAGATTTATTCTTGATTTTAGTACTAACTAAACCAATCATATGAGACCCTGAAGGAGTTGTATTTTTTGGAAGATTAGGGATTTTTTCATGTAAGGTACCTAACTGGGTATAAACGAGGTCAAGGTACTGAGCCTGAGCAATGACTTTCTCTTTAGTGACAACTCCTGCCTTAGCTACATCTTCAATGATTTTAGGTAACAATGATTTAACAAACCATTCCGCTAAAATTTGATTGGGAATGAAAACTTCACTAAACGCCTTCTACATCGCCATTCATGAATATGATCAGAAATATATGTGGACATGGATTGTTTTAGTGAAGTTAACAGTTCCGTGCCATTGTCGTATCTGACAGGCAACTAGAAATGAGTTAAAAAAGTAGTGGCTAACTGACTAAAATTATAAAAAGAGCCTCATGGTAACTCAATGTACCATTTGGCATCAAGACCAATAAGAGTTCTTTGAAAAAGACGCAATCGAATTGAATCATCAACAATTGAATTAGATGCACACCAGAGGTGATAAGTCATAACATGATTTGACGGATCCTCACCTGACTTACCCTCAAATTTTAGGATATCACTGGGCAACATATTAGGCATTGGTGGCCAATATGGAAGATAGTAAATAGGATCATTCATAAGGCATGACAAATCGGGTAAATCCAAAGTTGCAATAAATGGTAACTGATGGTTAGGTTCGTGAAAACCTTGAGTAATGAGACCAGCTCTAGGAGGAGGATATCCAGGATAACCTAGAATCAGACTTGCATTAGGAATGTTATAACCTCATGGAAAACCAGGATTAACCGGACCAAACTGGGGTTGTTGAGGCTATTGAGAAGTATAGCCAAGATATGGTTGATACTGATAAAATGGATTTTGTACAGTAGGACCAGATTGATATTGTCCCTGGTATGGTTGACTCTTGGCAATTGTACTTGGACCAGCTTGTCCTACAGGCATATGGACCGAAGTCTGAACTGTAGGTCCTAATTGGCGCACAGAGACTTGAGGAGTTTGCACTGATGCAACGATAGTAGAAACCGGAGCTACAAATACTCCAGAAACAGGTGTGGTAGGTTGAACAGTTGCAGCAGCAGTTCAAGGTGGAGTCTAAGGTGAGCTAGGCCTAGGATGCTGAACTAAACTAGGTGCAGAGGTTTGAGCTGTAGGTTGGATAGGTTGCTGGATTGGACCAAAACCCAAAGCTTGTCCAGGTTGACTTGATAACTGCACATTAGTTTGCATAGTCTGTTGAGTTTGAGATGGATCCCACACCATATTCATTCTGGGACCCATAGAAGGTTGTACGTATGGAGGACCATAACCCGGTTGAACATAGGGTTCATAATTAGGAGGTACATTTCCAGCTCCTTATAAAAATGACTGACTAGAAGGCGGTTGGAAACCTTGAGTTGGGTACTGACCTTGAGGTTGATAACACTGAGGCACATAGTGAATTTGGTGTTGATAAGCATCCTGAGGAATATATTGAGTTTAGGGTTAACCTTGGGGTATGTACTGTCCTAAAGGTTGAAAACCTTGAGGTAGCCCTCCAATCAGAAATTGACTACCTTGGGGTTGCCACCCAGGCAGTTACTGACTACCTTGAGGTTTCCCCCCAGGTGGTAACTGACTACCTTGCCCCCCAGGCGGTAATTGACTACCTTGCCCCCCAGGCGGTAACTGACTACCTTGCCCCCCAGGTGGTAATTGACTACCTTGAGGTTGAGGATTTGGAATACTACCTGACATCATAAAAATATTCTCTGTGTTCAATGTTTTAGTTCCATTATTACCAGGTGATAACCGATGTTTAGTTGGTCGAGGAGTTGCTCCTAAAAAAATACCAGAAAGTGACTGCTACCCTAAAGGAATAGTAGGACCACCATATAAAAATGTTTCCAGTGATTTGGAAAACATAGATGACTGTCTTGACATGATTGATCAAGAATAATAATCTTTGTGTGTAGGATGAAAATGATCACATGTAAACAAAGAAAATTTCAATAAAATCACCTAAAGTCTCTAAAGAAACAAACAACTGAATCACACGCCTAAAAAATCTAAGAGTTCAAACCACACACAAACAGTAACTTCCCGTACTAAAAACACTAGTTGGTGATGAAATCCAACGTTGTAGAATTTTAATATAGAAAGGCTGGTTGGAACAATTACCCTGACAACCTGCTTAATGGAACACACTGGCACAAGTTTCCTCACAAAAGAATCTCGAGTGAAGAGAACCCCACAGAGAGTCCAAGTGAGTCTAGTCGATGTCTGCTCTAGGTACAATGAGACCCGTCCTTCACCGTCACCTTAGGAAATAATCTTAAGTTTATGGAAACTAAGGTTACCAACAACAATAAATACAACTAGGGGAACAGTGTACGATCCTATCTACACAGAAGGGCAGAGTAACAAAGCTCAATCCCCTTGAAGGCTCCTCAACATGATCAATTCGAGGTTTACCAAAAAGTGACCCTAGGCTCCTTGACAATGGTTAATTTGAGGTTTACCGTTTATAATACGCGCAAATCTTCTATCTTTCCCAATGAAACAAACTTGATTGTCTCAAAGGTTCGGACATGATATCGTGATTGACTCCTTTAAGAGAAGCTTCCCAGAATGTATCAATTACAATTGGATTTATTTCCTACTGCAAGATATATCTACTTGCTTTTTTAACTATCTTGGAGAGTTAATTACTCCCTACTCCAAGATACTAGCCTAAGCTATATTGGTGATAAGAGCCCTAGAAATAAAAAAGATTACTAGATCAATTTTAATTAAGCGTTGATTTTATGGGTTGTTCTTTAAGTCAATAGGTATGGAAATGAAACTTTGATGGTGTGAAGAATCGACTCCAAAAACACTAAAAAGATGCACCTAAAATGATAAACAATTCATTTTTCTTTCAATGAAATTCTAGCTAAAAGAAAGAGTTCGAAAATGCAATTCTTTAAGAAACAAATCTTTCTTTCAACATGGAAATGGAAAGAAAATATTTTTGTCTTTTTCAATAAGAACTCAAAATGAGACTACTAATTAAGGCTCACAATAAATCCCTTTCTCTTTTCAAAACTCAAAACTACAAAAAACAATTTTCTTCAAAAGAGATCTATAAGTTCTAGAAAACACTCAAAACTACAAAACTAATCTTGAGATCTAAAAACTTCTAAAAACCTAATTGTATAAAAGCTTCAATTCTTTTTGAGGACATTTTACTTAGTTATTTAGTAAACTAAGGATTCATTTTTTCAGAATAACAAATCAATAAAAAAACATCCAGATATGTTTTCTTTTATAAAAATGAAATTCAAAACTTATGACAAAGCTTGTTCAAAGATTTGCAAAGAGAGACGTAAATCTATTTCTCACAAAGGATAGATTTCACAAACAGGTCAGACTCATCAAGAAGACAAAAATACACCAGGGTAATATAAGGTTTCTCATGCTTCTGATCTTTGAGTCACTACAGAGACCAAGTGAAAACCACTCCAAGCATGCAAAACTTCTAGAAAATCATCTAAAGCAAAAATAGCAATGGAACTCACTCACAAGAGATTTTTGACAGAACACGTGGAAATCTGGGTAGACTCTGAAAGTCATAAATGAAACCTAAACTTAACTAGAAGAAAACATTTTGGGTTTCTTTAAAAGATTTTATAGGGTCCAAAGAACCAGATGCTGTACCGCTCTGTGTTAAAGGAAAAGTGTGGAGATCCCCGCACTGTTTGTAAAGAGAAAGTATGGTCCCTTGAAAACTTCGAGAAAAACAAAAAATAATCCAAATTCTAAAAACTACCAAAGTCAACATACATCAATCAAAAACCAGAAATGCAAACAAGTTTCTCAGGTCAAAGAAAAAGGAAAACCAAAAACCAAATTCAGTTCCCCAGCGGAGTCGCCAACTTGTTGGCCGGATAAATTGATCTTGTGGATAAGGCCGATCTCCCTAGTATCAAAAGATATCTAGCAACAAGCAGACAAACAAATCTATCTTTCTCTAAACATATACGATTCATAAATAAAAACTATAGAGGTGTTTAGACCCTACCTTAAGTCCAACGCTAGTTTGTAGTAGCCATCCTTCAACCATCTGAAAGAGTTTCCTTTTGAGAACCTACAATCAAAAATAAGAAAACATCAAATAACACCTGCGTAGCTAATATCATAAATCATGTTCATTATGATGATCAAGGAATCTATAAAATAAACCATAAAACAACAGCTTATTGAGAAAAACAAACTTATTTGTATTAACTTTGAAGTAGAAGAACCTTACAACCTTTTCAGCCTTGATGTTGAACAAGCTCTTCCCAGGGTCCGAAACAGGAATCTCCTTTACTTTGACAAGCCTTACACTCTTCCAAATGAGATCAAAGAGGTATGTAATCTCTCCTCATAAAATCTCAATTAAGAAGACTAAGTTCTAGCAGCATTTCACCTAAAAAATATTTAGCTTTCAACCTCCCAAGTATCCAGCCCAATGCTTCATTTTATAGTGCAGAGGAAGGAGGTTACAGGTCCACCTATGAGGGGATAGAGTCCTCCTTAATAGGGATAAGCTGCTCACATCAAGGGGTTAGCTCCTTAAGGTATGGGATGCATGAACCTTAAGGGAGCAAACTTGCCACCTCAAGATTCCTTCCACAAGCTTCTAGAAATGACTCAAAATGAGTTTTTAAGAATATACTTGTGCCATTTTAACTTTTACAGGGATCCACACCATAACATAGAGACAGAGCATTACCTGTGGTCCCACACCTAAAGTTCATGTCTCCTGCCAGAAAAAAATTCCATGGAAACATACCTTCCCTTCTGTTACACAAAAAATTGTCACCTTGACATTCTGCAATCTGTGTGGGACCACGGAACCAGAGTTTTAGAGACTTTTGAGGACTTTCTCTTATTTTCAAGACTTGATATGAAGAAATGAAGCTTAAGACTTGCAAAGGAGGAAAGCATGAGTGCTAATGGACCCACACAGATTGCAGAATGTCAAGGTGACAATTTTTTGTGCAACAGAAGGGAAGGTATGTTTCCATGGAATTTTTTTCTGGCAGGAGAAGAATGACCAGGAACATGGAACTTCAATAAGAGACAATGAGTTGAATGAAGAAGGTCTTTGCATGTAGGAAGTGGTGAAAGGTGTTGTTTGAAGTTAGCCATTGATGTTATGTGAAGCACATTTTAAGACAATTTTCTTGACATTTAGCGAGGCAAAAGAATAATTACATTCTGTTAGGGGGATTTTTTGAAGAATGTGGCATGCTTCTTGTGCACCGATGTCCCTATCAACAATTGTTTCAGTTAGGATCTTGGGGAAACCAGTGACAGTAGGGCCATCAAGAGGAGTACTTTGTGCAAGGTGTAAAAGCATTTGGTGGTATCTTTTAAACTTTGATTCTTATTTTTCTCCATATTTAGAAATGTAGTTTAAAATAACATGGGATGAGAAGATAGGTTAGCATTCAATGTTGGCCCTCTAAATAGTATGCATGTGGAGGTTGTGGATGTTAAGATTATCATCATTTCTAGTAGGGATATAATTTTTCCTGCCAAATGTATCGATCATAGAATAGGATTCACAAAAATTCTAGGGGAATCCACACCGAAAAGATTCAATATTGTTTTCCTTCCAAAGGGATGTAGAGAAATGACAATGTGTGTGGCACTGGACATAGTCGACAAGCTCCTCGTAGTCTTCAAGATGGATACAAGAAACGATATCATTTGCTATAAGTAGGCATGGATTAGTAAGTGTTGATTGATGTATCTCTGGGTTTATTTGATGGATGACGTGAGGGTTCTAAGCAATAATGTAAATATTGAAGAAAGACTTCATAATGACAACACTAGATTCATTCTTCCAGTCAATGTTTTCCATGTTAGGTGCATTTTATGGCCATAGAAAACCATGTATAAGTCCAGAACCACTATTCTTCCATTCATACCTGATTGAAATAGAAGAGAGAAAGTAAAAGTTTTTCATTCAAGTACTATACGTAGAGGATGAAAGATAATTAATGGTAGAGTAATACTTACACCAATAGTCCTTTACATGGAATCATTTTAGTAGGACTTCTTGTAGCAATATTTTGAACCTACAATGGATGTATTGAGATTCACAATATGGATTTGTAACAATGTTTTGGATTCTCCACTGATGTTGATCATGTAGATTGGATGGAGGATCCGAATTCATAACCATGTGTAACTCATCCCAATTGGTATCAATTGCACTTAGTGTGAAGAAGAATGTAAGGATTCCTTGTTGAATGACCATGTCAATGATCTCTCCTCTAGATTTGATCTATAAAGAGCAAGTTCCTCAAAGAGATGAGCCAAAGCTCAAAATCTAGTCTTGAATTGTTGAAGGATATAGATTCTCAAGGTGGTGGCAAAGGTCTGCAATAGTAGAAGACAAGGTATCTATGAGGTCTCTTTTTATGATGATAGAAGTTGTTTCTTGGCTATGATGGTGCATGATAAGGTTGTATATGTAATATAAAAATTTGGGATGTTGTCCAAATCTATTGTCATGGTAGTGCTTTAGGTGTAAAGAGTATTATTCAATTTCAACGTTTACAACTCTTGGTTGGTTTACCATGGCAGAAAATGTGGGGGAGAGGATGGGGAAGGCCATTAGGAAGAGACCCTCATTGTTGTATTCATTGATTAACATGAGGTCAACAATGGTCCATTGAAGTGAATGGGTGGGTGTTGAATTGAAGTACTTCACATAGGAAAATATATCATCAATTTTGGTTTGAGTATTTGGTAGTGCTGATACGAAAGAGGAATTTTGGACATCAAATAGGAAATCATGGATAAGGTTAGGGTCAAAAATATCAGGAGGACATTGTTGGGGTTCAGGGGAAGAAATTTTGACATGGCATAGAATGGGGGAAAGATATGTAGGGAGAACAAAAAGGTAGATATTACAGATGGGCTAATATGGACATCATTGTAGTACAGATCATATGCTAGTTTAAACTACAAAGTTACTCGAACGTGTGATCTATTGACCAAGAATTCATAGGTTCTGTGATCAAAGTTGTATTTTTTGACAAAACAAAAATCTATATCTAAGAGAATGTAAGGAAGGGAGGTGAAAATATTACTTATCTCTTGAGGAAAGATGATGATATGGACAAAGTACTTGTACTACCCTCCATGTGCATAGACCACTTGGAGAATTCAGTTGGGGCGTGCAATTAACATTCCTTAACTTGGGTTAGTAATGAGAGGACATGTGGTTGCTTTCATGGATACATTTTGTTAAATAAGGAGAGGAGGTGGATAGATCGTTATGAGGAACAAAGAAAGCACATGAGAATACCGTGGCGAGATTTTATTTTCATTTATGAGTAAGATTAGTTACAAATGGAAGAAACGTGTAGGGGGATAACTGCATCAATCCTTTCACAGAAACAATTATGTTCATGTTGGAGAGTGTTGTTGTTGTAATTATGGGGATTTGAAGTGGAATACATGTTGGGGGATGGTTGGATAGGGAAGGTGGGTAACGAAGAAAGTGCAGGCTCGAGAGGGGTGTGGATGGCAGGTGGGAATGGATGGGAGGACAAAAACGAATGGGTCGATGGAAAGGGAGGAAGATGAATCTGGGAAGTTGGTGTCATTTGGATGGAGCTTGGTGGAGAAGGAAGATTATGTTGATGACTATTTTAGAGAACACAACAATGTGCATTAATATTTTCCTTACTAAATGTGTAGCGCCTTTACTGGTGTGCATTCTTTGCATCAATCTCTGGAGTGGATTGCATAGCTAATTAAGCAAAGAAATTTGTTGTCAAAAGTGGACGTGTAAGTGTGATTTTTGTAATAGGGGTGAGTTAGTAAGGAATGTGAAGGGAAAATTAGGGTATATAAAAAAAATTTGTTGGTGTGATGAAGGAAAAGACATTTATATTATCTGCAATTAGAAAGATAAATAACATGAATAACATTGTACTATTGTAAATGAAACAACAAACATGCATATATGAAAATAAATATTACCATTATTAGAAATCACATTAGAGTGTATCCATAGTGATATGTGTATTTTAGATATGCTAAGAGGAGGTGATGATGACATTTGATCTAGGTGGAGATGTCTCTAGTGTGGGTTGCTTTTAGTGGATATGCCATCTACAATAGTGGTCTACATATCATCTATAAGCTCAACGAAGATGAAATATTATTTTCCTTTTGCAAATTCAATAATGGGATGTTCAAATTCTATTACCATTATTAGGATCCATTTCACTATGTAAGTTTTTTTTGGATGTTGAAAAGTACACGATTTTATTTTATGAGCAGTAGAAGTTGTAGACATGTAAGGGTTTCACATTAGAGTGTATCAATATCCATATGTGTATTTAAAATGAAACCAACCTATTGTTTATTTATTTATGAGAAAATTTTACAAATGTAAGAAGAACTATGGTGGCTCAAGTTCTAAATCTTTGAGAAAGGAGGGGAAAAACCAGAGTCCAAAAATAATATAGGGAAAGGGTATGAAAAATGAAAGCATGAAAGGGAACAAAGGATAGGGGAAAAGATGGAGTTTAAAGTTCACGAGAAGTTCTTGTGGGAGGGCTAAAATTTTATTTAATTTCCTTTAAGAGAAGGGTTGATGTAGAGGCATAAGGAAGTTCTTCAAAGTACATGACGGTTGTGCGAAGGTGTTTGACTCCATTGAAAGTATTTTTTCTAAGAGAGGGTGAAAAGTAATGATGACATTTAATCTTGTTGGAGGTGTCTTGAATAAATTCTAAATCACTTGAATGGAGACATAGGTCCTTCATCATTACACCCACGAGTTCAGTTGCAGCATCATCAAAAGCAGCGACATTTTCCAGATGGTTAGTGTGGTCATTTAATTAGAGATAGAGTAGATAGTGATAGTCACATTCAGTGGAGGCACCATTGCATTTTGTACAATGCCTCATGTTTTAAAATTGTTGAACAACCTTTTTCATGCATTGCATGCCATCAATTCTAAGGGGGCATGCAAGGAAGTAAAAGTCTTCCATGTTGAAAGTTGTAGGAGTAACATGGACAACAACCCATGGAGATTTCTCGATGAGGGGAAGTGCAAGAAGTTCAGAGATTATTTTTGTTTTGAGGGGCCTTGCCAAGATTCCTATGTATTTTTGGCTCAATGAAGATGAGGATGCATTGGAATCTATTTCCTAAATCCATTGTTGGAGTTGTTATGTTTCGAGAATATATGGATTTATAAGGAGGTAGGTAGTGGGAATTGTTTTGATGGTATTTCAATTGAACTCAATGAGGTGACCCCCTTTAATTGCAAGGAATGGAATGGTTCTCTAAGAATTAATATTACAAAATTTTTCTCTTCAACATGACATTGTGCATCCCATAAGGTGACATCGATGTTGCAACCTGACATGTCACGCAACATGATATCTTTCTTAGGAGTTTCTATGCCATCACATCAATGTATAATGGATGTAGGAGAAGTTGAAGTAACAATACGAACAACATTGACAATTGAGTTGTGAGTTGCACCATTGAGTGAAGTAATAAGGGTGAAATGAAAGGAATGGGAAGGAATTTACTAATCATCATGTATGCACTAAGACATAGTTGAGGCAAAGAGGAGGAGGATTTCAAATGGATGAATTAGATGATTATAGATGGGGTTGGGGACTTTCATGGTGCCATTTATTATTGTTTATAGTTGACCAATTCCTATGAGAGTATTCAATGAGTATACCAAGTCATTGAAGGAAGTTATGTGGATCTCATCACCGTCACAATCCATGAGGTCAAAGCCAAGTGATTTACCGGTGCCACATGAGTTGTTGCATTAATGAAGGGGTGTTATCATGAGAGCCCTTCCTTAGATGGACTAATATTTACATTATGGATTTAGTTCCTTGAAAGAGAGTGTTTTTGGAGGAGAAATAATATCTATAGTTGAAGCTATAGGTTGGAAATCTACTAAGGATGTCATTGGGAGGGCATATGCATTTGTTGAGCATGAGAAAACATGGAGAAATTCATTTTTGGAAAGATTAAGATGGGTTGGATCATTGACCAAATGTGATTCACGATGGATAATCTTGATTTTGATTACTCGTAGCATCCTCCAAGATATAAGAGTTGTGAGAGGAGGAAAAATAGAAGAAGAAATGAATATAGTAGATGCCAAAAAAGGACTTAAAAGGAGATGGATGTGAGGAAGTAAGAAGTAGAAGTTTTAACATATAGAGTTTGATGGAAGGCCATGCAGGCACTTTTTTTTAGGAGAAAAATGGAGCCTGGTCGAAGATCCTCTGATGTTGGAAGGACATTTTGAGTAGAAGGAAATAGGACTGCATGCTTGTGAGTTCCATCAGATAGAGATAAAAGATATCGAGGGGATACAACCCTAATTGTGCAAATATGGTCAATGGAAATGACTTGGAGGACTACTTGTAGCTCGGTAGAACTAGTCATCAACAATGAAATTGCATTGTTAGTTAAGGTTGCCTCCATTGTGATGCACCTTTGTTTTTCGAAGAGAGGCACTACAAGTGGATAGGAAATATAAATTCATAGAAACATAAAAAAATTGTGTACAAAATTGAAGGTAAAGGATACACAATGATCCTAAATAAGATCTGTACAATTGACTATGATCTACAAGTAATTTAGGGTAATTGGAAGGTTTCTCTTGCTTTAAATTTATGGTGTTGGGACAGATGATTTTGAGGAATAAAATGATAGACAAAAATGGGCTTCAGAATACAAGGCTATTGGATCGAAATTGCATGACTTAAAAGGTAGAATCTATCAGGAATATTTTTTGGAAGAACAAGATACAAAAAGGTCATAATGATTCCATATGCCATGGGGCCTCCTTGGAATGTGTGGAAATAGCCCTAGAAAAAGTACATATTTGAGTTTAGGATCAAAGGACCTTATCATAATGGAATTTAAAGATATGTCAAGACCTTTTGAATTGGATTTATGTTATCATATTCTATTTAGTCTTCCCCTTCATTGGGATATGGCCTTTTAAGGGAGACAAATATTGAGGAAGGAACATAATATAGTTCATTAGCTATTGATAACAATAAAGTTCAAGACCTTCTAGCATGGAATGAAACACTATGAGGTAATAAAATGCATACAAGTGTCAACTTTTCGCTAAGGTCTTAAATTTTGTCTTAAAAAATAAATAGTGGATTCCATTCCTTAGCCCCTTCAGATGAGGTTTGAATGCTAACTCATGTTTATATAAATTTTAATAACATGATCTATAGCTTTTTTAAGTTAGAGTAAATTATGTTTCCCAGTTATTGTCTAACATTTGTAAAGGAAATTTTAGTTTCTCCATCATTCCAAGAGCTTTGAAACTATCTATGACTCAAAGTTAACTATGTACATTATTTTAGGGACTAACAAGTATACCTTTTACTTCAATTATCAATCAAATCCACATGGATTACGTGTCTTTCGTTTACACGTGGTATCTCAAACTATTGTACTTTAAAGGCTAACTAAGACCAACTAATGAAACACAATATAGTCTTTTAATGGAGACATCTTACATTCAAATATGAGTTCCAATATTAAGCTCAATATAACTTCCCTAAAGGCTAGTGTATTGCAACCTGAGCTATGATACCTATTATAACTATCCCACATTAACCTTGAGCTTATTAATATTATAAACATCATATATTTAATTAAAATATAAATATACTTTGCTCTTTTTAATATATATGTTACTTTATTATTTTTAATATTATAATAACAAGATATTAGACACTGTAAATTTACATATTATAAAATACATCAAAAAAATCATAGTATAACGAATTTCTTCAAAAAATTTGAAAATTTTAAATTACATTTAGGGCATTAGAGTATATGGCTATTTTGGGCATTGTTGAAAATTATAAATTTGATAAAAATTTCACCATTCCACATGACACAATAAAACTATAGTTTATTAGTTAATGATAACAAATAATTGCAAGACTTCCAACCATAATGGTTAATTAAAATCTCAAATGTATTTTATTTTAGAAAATTCTATTTATTTAGAATGAGATGGTAAATTTTATTCATTTAAAATGAGATGGATAGAAAAATGAAAGGAAAAACTAATAGTGACATCATTGAACAATTGCAAACCTGCACTCGTAAATATACTAATTTTTAAATCCCTTATATAAATGGTGAAATATGTCTATTCAAAATTATATATTTGATAACAATGTCACCATTACTACGTGACACAATAACACTATATTTTATTAGCTAATGATAACAAATAATTACAAGACTTCCAACAATAATGGATAATAAATATTTCAAATGTCTTTTATTTTAGCAAATTCTATTCATTTAGAATAAGATGGAAAATTATATTCACTCAAATTGAGATGGATAGAAAATGAAAAAATAAAAAATAAACTAATAGAGACATGATTGAGCAATTGCAAACATGCTCTCGTAATTATACCAATTTTCAAATCTCTAATATATACTGTGAAATATGTCTAATTAAATAAACAAGTGCCAATGAATTGTAACTTTGAATAATAAAAGTGTAAAATAAAATATGTATGAATTGAAATACAACATAAAATTTCGAAGTAAAAATATGATACACAAATCCATTCAGAAGTAGTTTTTTTCTTTGAAAACTCATACATTTTTGCAATTTCAACAAACCTTATCAATGTTTTCTATTCATTTAGGATTATTTTCCTTGTGGTTTGTTGAAATTATTTAATGTTGATTAATTTTTGTTTTTGTTTTTTTCTTGAAGTATTGTTTGTGTTTTATTTTGCTTTTTGTTTAGTGTTGTCATGATAAAAGAATAATAATAGCTAATAACGAATAGTTATATACATAGTCTTTACATTTAATAAATAGTGGAATACAAAACCATTTTATCACCAAGAAAGGGCAATTGTATTTCATAATTGGGAATCAACAAGTAAATAAAGCGTAACTTACCCAAGGACTATCCCACTTAAAAATGGGTGGAAATTTGGCTATAACTCTTTTTTACAAACCTTTCTTGTTCATGAATACTCTATACTCTTGTTGATCGAATAATCATATTTCAAGATTGTACACAGTGTGTGGCTACTATTTACTCAGAAAGTAATGTTTCTAAATTGGAGTATAGATCTTTTAAATATAAGAGTAAATGGATGCATCTAGTAAATTCCAATTGCAATTAAAGGAAACTCAATCCTTTAATGAAATCAAATCTTACATTCATCAAAGTAACAACAACATCAGTTGAGAGTACAGTAGTGATAACTCATCCCTCTTTAAAAATTCAATCTAAATCAAACCCAATCTTCAATAATGAATCTAAATAGCAAACGATATCAATCTGAGAGTTTCAAAAATGATACTTAATACTATTTACAGTTGATTATATAAAGCAGAATATTTATCTAAGAAACTTGATCTGAAACAAAAGCAAATTGAATCACTGACAATCCTTCAAATTATATAAAGTAAAGAGATTTTGTTAACACTAGAAAATAATGAACAACACAATGATAAAATCATGGAAATCAAAAATACTACCAAACGATCACACTTGTCAGAATTGGAAATGTATGACGCAAGAAGAGCAGCTGAATCCACCAGAGGCTAGGCCCTTAGCCGCAAGAGAAACACTGCTAAGTTACTTCAGGAAATGTGAGGGAACACCAACTTTACTTATATACTAATCATCAAACTCAATGAGCACTACAATATTTTTGTGTTCTTCTTGACAGCGAGAGTTTGTGAATACAATTACAATTACGATAATATAGAAATTTCTCCTCCCTTTCTTCTTACAAAACATATCTTTTTTATAATCAGAAAGGGTACAAAGATAAATGATAAACGCAATCCCTCAAAATCTCTCGATCCTGAGGAATTCACAATAGTTTTCCATCTTTAGACATCATTTCCTTTCTTGCACTGATCCTACTGATTTTCTTTTGGTTGTATCTACAACCACCACATTCCTTCCTTAGCTTGTCGATGTTTATTGTTCCTTCTTAGGGAACAACATTTGTCCCTTTTTTTGTTTTTCTGCATAAAGGAAGGTAATAATATCTAAGTCATAACTGCAGATAATTTCTCCATTTCTCACCGTATTTCATTAATAGACCTTTTCCACGACCCAACATACTCCCCTGCTTACCCTTTTTCATGCCCTCATGAAAACCATGTACTTCGTATGTAGAGCAGTCAAGGGATAAGTTGGAGAAGGAATGTTGTAAAGTGGTTTGAAACCATGATTCTTGGCTAAGAGCTCAAAAATGTGCCCCGTCTATCCTTCAAGCAGTTCATATATAGCCTTGTACCCTTCCGCAGGATACCAAATAATAGGGAAGCAAAACCAACAACCTAGCCAATAAGGACCTTCTCTTAAGATGAGATTGCTATAAGTGACCAAGCGTTCTGCAGCCAATTTAATTTTTTTAAAATTAAATGGATCTCAATTCTGTACATTGTTATTGGAAACTGTCCACCTAAACTTGGTTGCAGCCAAGGCACTTTCCGAAATGGAGAGGAAGTATTCTACTCCCTTCTGGGCAATTTCTTTCTGAATAGGCCCCAGAATTTTGATTGATCCTTCCCTTTTCATTGAACTTTTGTGATTGGCCAGCATTTGTAATGGGTGTTTTGGTTCACCTCTGACCCAAAGGTCCAATCCATTTTCCTACCTCTGGAACATATTATGAGCCTTGAACCATTTCAGTTGATTAACAACAAATGAAATAAAAGCTTGAAATTGCACATCCCCCACAAAAGGACTGGGGTTATTTTCGATTTCTTCCTCTAATACAAAATTATGTAAATAAAATTCACACAACAATCTCTGAACTTTTACCCCATGTTGTTTGCAACAGTTTATGAAGTCCTCAATTGTTTTTAATTCTATCGGTTTTCCAGCCCTGACGGCTTTCATTTTCGTCTGCAAGTATCTTTCTAGAAAAAATAAAGCATAATTATTGGCAAGGGATCAGCATGCCAAGACATCAGTGTATAATGAGTAAATAGTATCCATTTGACCAATGACCTTCTCTAATTTGAGCTTCATTTTCTCAATTCTTTCTTATGCCTTTTGGTATTTATCAAAGGTCTTACTTTCTGATGTATTCATGTCCCGATGTTGCCTCTATAATTCTCAGTATTTTTGCTGGGAGATAGTTTCCAGATCAATCCGTTATATGGTAAGTTGTGCCTGGGCTAAATATGCTTGAAGATTCACTATACTGGGGTCGTTTCTCGTCATGATATATTTGGCTTGAGTATTTGTCTATGCACCCCTGCTATGAGAATGGTTGCCTATTTTCTATGTTTCTTTGTTGTGGGAGGCCTAAGGCTCCATCAGGGTAAATTTGCTATAGGAGGGTACCATCTTCATCTGAATTGCTAAGTCATGAGAAGGTATAGCCACTGTTTGGGTAGTTGCTTCTACAAAAATTGCATGTTGTTGCCTAAAAAGTTCAGTGAGTATGGGCTTAGTTTGAGTCCCCGTAGCTTTTGTTTCATGTAATTCAATTTGAACGGTTGCATTTATTGTTTCTAGGGTTTTATTTGGAACCTTCCCCACTGATAATTTTCTTATCTTTTGCTTGAGCCTTTTCACTATTTTCCGCAGCTTCTGCTATTCCTTCCTAAGCTTTTTAACTTTGTCTCCCTACTTTCTAGGAGGAACAACTGTTCTTCTAATCATCTATGCTCCTAACGAGCTCGGTTACACATCTTTGTTTTGTTCTACAACAATTGTGTCCTCTCCCTCGTTTGTTTCTATTTCTCCTATTTATCCTACATTCTCTATATTTAGGCCTTCCTGACTGGGTTCTTTTGGAAGCATATCACCAAGCTGTTTCACCTCTTCTTGAGTGGTCTCTGCCCCTGTTGCTGCTTCACAACTTATGTTTTCTAATATAATTCTATCGTGGCCAGAGTTCTCTATAGATTTGGTTGCTCCAATGTTCTAATTGAGTGGGCTTTTGGGTTGTATGAAATCATTTGTATTGGCCAAAATCTGGGCCAATTTGATATCATGCAGTGAATCACCTGGGGAACTTGATGTTGAGGGGAGTTGTGATTCATTTCTTTATTCTTCTCCAGAATGCCTTGATTCTTCACTATGGTCTGACACATGGATATCCTAGCCTTCTATCTGCAATTGTTGTTCACTTCCCGAGATAGACAATTCTATGGGCTGGCTTATATTGCCCTAGGGGTTTTCGGCCACTCCTAAGTCTATCTTTAGTTGAGCAAAATGTCTATGCTTTTGCGGAGTGTTTGCTATAAGGGTAGTCCTCTTCCTTTTCGGAATAGGGTTAGGTGCAGGTAGAGCTAGGCCCCCTTCAATGGAAAATACTAATTCCTCTCAACTTGATTGCTGTTGGGTAAGGTTGTAAATCACTATTAGCCTAATCAAGCCATGGTGGCTCACGACGGTTTCAACTTGATTGCTGTTGGGCAAGGCTTTAAATCACTATTAGCCTAATCAAGCAATGGTGGCTCACGACGGTTTCTATATGTTGGGAATTTTTCATGCTTTGAGTGTTGTCATGCAATAGGAAATTCAAATATGCAGGCAAATTCACAGAACATTTTTGTTTCAGAACTGCTAGGAGTCTAAGTTGACACGGCCTTACCACGTCTTTTTACCTGTCACATGTGATGTATTTTTGGATGACTCTGGCTAGCTCTCCCCACGGTTCTCCAAGGTATTATGGTCAAATTCCTTTGCCTTTGATGATCAGGTCATGTCCCTTGTCCTTAAAGACTGCAATAGCATCCTACAACTTTAATCTTTTATTAGCCCATACGGGTCCTTCTACTGGTAATCCGAACACTTCAGCTATCACCACATCTGACAGTGTGATTTTCCTCCCTCTTATCATAGATTGTTCGTTCTATAAATTTTGTAGGAATTCAATAGCAATTGCTTTGTTGGGTTGCTGAAACCATGTGAAATATGTTATCCACCAAGCTCTGGTGAGAATTTCTCTGGCTGCATAAAAAATAGCCAGTATTAGTGGTTCCCTGTGCACTGATCTTCCTACCATACTACCTGGATTCTACAAATAGTTAGTGTAGTAGATATATCATAGAAATAGACAGAGACGAGTGATGGAACAACGCATTGTTATAATGGTTATTTCGGATGATACTTTACAAACATGAATACCATTAACTAGGAATTTCTATTGTACCACTTACTCTGTAATCATGGAATGTTGTATTTCCCTGCACAATCGAATAAAGGACTGACATGCATACATAAATACACTAGAGGTTTCTCCTCTCCCCCCTTTAAAATGATAGGTAGCTTCGACTGAATGAGTGAAGGAATGACGTGCTGGAAGTGAAGTACAGGGGTGATAAAAGTGGCAAGGTATACATATTAATGATAATATCACAAAATATATCAAAATGTTGAAATCAATGCATATAAAAAAAATTATAAATTAGTGGAGATGTCATGAGGTGATTCAAATAAGAAAAAGGACATCTAACGTAGGAAAGATACTTTTCCATCATCATTCCACTTAAACTACTATGATTGATTTTTTAAAAGATATCACATGCATAAAGGTTCAAAAATGCATTAGGAACATAATCTCTTTGCATTAAAGGTAAAAAAAAAAAGAAAAGGGAGTTATAATAACTATTGATGTTGATAATACGACTCCAATACCATCAGCAGAGCTACTGTTGCCCACAAGTGTTTATAACCTCTATGGGGTTGCTTTTTCACCCTTTGGAACCATGACCCTTTATACATAATTAGGAAAGTGCATTATGCTGTCAGAGTAGAGACCAATGTGCTGGCCCGGTAACTAGATGAATACATTGCCATTCACTAGGAAGGAGAAAAAAGTGGGCAGGCTGGCTCGTGATGAGACCTCCTGTTCCAAGAACTTTATTTTTTTTATCCATCCATTGGATCATATCTCTGGTGTGGTGGCCATAATGGGAAAGCCACTTCGTTGCTTCCTTATGATCATGGTAGGCTGACTGGTGATGAGACCCCCTATCCTCTATCTGAAAAATCATAGAATTGTTAGTACACACACACACACACACACACACATATATATTTTAACAGCACTTCCTATTTATATATAAAGGGTGGCTCAATACTCCTTAAGAGTAGGGATGGTGGAAGAAGTCTAAACATATCAATAGAAAAAAAAGTATGCCCTTAACCTTATTTGATGATAATGAACAAAAAGAATTATAGGGGTTATGGAAGAACTACCATGGTACAAATAATCAACCAATTCAATTTATAGTGAAAATAAGGACAGTGAAGTGATATAGATGGTTATGTCCTTCCTTCTTCGATCAATACAAAGAAATCTCATTAAAGATGATAATATTTGATTTGCTTGTTCTAGTAAACTTCAAATTTTGTATCCTTACATATATATTTGTATACTTTCCCTATAGAGGATCATAAAGAGTGAGCAAAAGAAAGAGATGATATTCACAAAGTTCTTATTTCCTAAAGGAAACATCAAAATAAAACCTCACACAAAGAGTGTTGTTCCTTATAGGGAACAACAAGAAAAAAAATAGGAAAAGGTGTTGTTCCTTAGAGCGAACAGCAGCTATTCCATGTAAGGAACAACAAATGAAAAATAAATGTAGATGGTGTTATTCCCTGTAGGGAACAACAAAAGGATATATACACAAAAGTGTTGTTCCTTATATGGAACAACAACTGTTCCTTAGGAGGAACAGCAAGAGGAAAAACTGCACACTGAAGCTAGTGTTCCTTAGAGGGAACAAAAGTTGTTCTCTGTAGGGAACAAAAAAGGAAATACATGCTGAAAAAAATCATTGTTCCTTAGAGGGAACAACAGTTGTTCCTTATAATGAATAGCAAAAGGAAAGAAAAAAACTAGTCATGAAGTTGTTGTTCCTTAGAGGGAACAATAGTTGTTCCTTAGAGGGAACAACAGTTGTTCCTTAGAGGGAAAAATAGATGTTCCTTATAAGGAATGGAAAAAAGAAGGAAAAAATTGGACGCAAAATTGTTGTCCTTATAGGGAACAGTGGCTGTTCCTTAGAGGGAATAGCAGTTGTTCCTTAAAGGGAATAGCAAGAAAATAAATACACACGAAATTGTTGTTCATTAGAGGGAATAGCAGTTGTTCCTTAGAGGGAATGGTAGTTGTTCCTTAAAGGGAAAGATAGTCGTTCCTTAGATGGAACAATGAGAAAAAAAAGACATACGGAATCGTTATTCCTTAGAGGGAACAACAATTGTTCCTTGAAGGGAACGACGGTTGTTCCTTAGAGGGAACAACAATTGTTACTTAAAGGGAATGACAATTGTTCCTTAGATGGAACAACAGGAAAGCGCGAAACTATTGTTCCTTAGAGGGAACAAAAGTTGTTCCTCAGAGGGAATAGCAACTATTCCTTAAAGGGAACAGCAAGAAAACAAATACACGTAGAACCGTTGTTCCTTAGAGGGAACAACAACTGTTCCTTCGAGGGAACAACAACTATTCCTTAAAGGGAACAATGAGAAAACAAATAAATGTGAAAATGTTGTTCATTAAAGGGAACAACAATTGTTCCTTAGAGGGAACAACAACTGTTCCTTAAAGGGAACAACATCAAAAGAAAGAAGTGAAAAATTGTTCACAAAATTGTTGTTCCTTAGAGGGAACAACAGTTGTTCCTTAAAGGGAACAAAAAGAAAATCTGCACACAAAATTGTTGTTCCTTAGAGGGAACAACAACTATTCCTTTAAAGGGAACAACAAGAAGAAAATCCATACGAACATTGTTGTTCTTTAGAAGAAACATCAATTGTTCCTTAGAGGGGACAGTAGCTGTTCCTTAGAGGAAACAACAAAGAAAAAGTAGAAAAAAAGAACTTGTATACAATTTATACAAGCAAATTCAATTAAATAGAAAGGAAAATCTATGTACAAATTTCAAAAACAAATGAATTATTCTCTGGGCCGATGCTATGGATGGGTTGCTCTCCTCAACAAGAATTTGTATGGTGGAATCTTCTCGTAATTGTTGACAAAAGGACTCCCTGGTAAGCAGTTTGTGATAGAGGCGTACTCGATGTCCATTCGCTTTAAAAGAGTAGCCAGACCCATCAATGGTGGCTAATGTGAGGGTGCCATTATCATGCACCTCTTGTATCTCATAAGGCCCTAACCATCTCGTTTGGAGTTTTCCTGGGAAATTCTGGTACCTAGAATCATATAGGAGTGCCCAATCTCCATCGTGGAAGATCTTCTTCTTGATAAGGGCATCATGCCATTTCGCTCTTTGTTGTTGGATTAGTGCAGCGTGCTGAAGAGCTGATAGTTGGATTTCATCCAATTCATTGATTTGATGTAGCCTATTAATATGTGCTACATTTAAGTCCAACCCTACCTCTTGAGCTATCCTCAATGTCTAGATTTCAAATTCGATTGGGAAGATAGGTTCTTTTCCAAACACTAGCTGATATGGGGAATATCCTGTGGTATTTCTCCACGTCGTGCAGTATGCCCATAGGGATTCTGGCAATCGAGTAGCCCAGTCACGCCTATGTGATGCAACTGTCTTTGTGAGTATTGCCTCAATTACTTTATTAGTTCTTTCTACCTAGCCATTTTCCTGCAGGTGGTATGGACTTGTGATTTTGTGCATGATATGATGATTCTTTAATCTTGCAGCAATCTTATGGCCTATAAATTGTGCCCCTCCATCCGTGATTATTTCTCTAGGAAAGCCATATTGCACGAATAGTTGGAAAAGAAAGTGGATTACTGAGTCCTCTATTTCCCTTGGTAATGCTTCTGCCTCCACCGATTTAGTCACATATTCTGTTGTGACTAATATGTATGTCTTTTGATTAGATGATGGATTTATTGGACCAATGAAATCTAACACCCATCGTTCAAAAGGTTCAATGACTAATTGCGGATGCAGGGGCATCTCATTACATTACCCAAGGCATCCCATTCTTTGGCAACTATCACATGCCTAGATGAACTTCTTGGCATCTTTAAAAATGGTGGGCCAATAATAGCCCATTTGCAAGACTTTGTGACCAGTCCTGCAGTCTGCAAAATGACCACCGAAAGTCCCATTGTGGCAAGCTTTCAGGATGTCGAAGACTTCATCTTCCCTAAGACATCTTTGAATGTGCATATTGGCCCCTGTATGAAATAAATATCCTCTGATCCAAGAGAAATGAGTGCTACGTTGTACTATTTGTTTTCTTTCATTATGCGTCAGGCGCTTGGGTAATTTTTCCACTACTAGGTAGTTTGTGACATCCCCGTACCATGGTGTTTTCACAGTGACAGTGAATAAGTGTTCATTAGGGAACTAGTCTTCTATTGTTGCCGAGTCTTTTGTCTTTGGCATTCGTGAAAGGAAGTCTGCTACTGGATTTTCTTTTCCTAGTTTACCTTTGATAATTATGTTGAATTCATGCAAAAGGATCAACCATCTTGTCACTCTTCCATTTGCAACAGGTTTATTATCTAGATATTTAATAGCAGAGTGATTAGTATACAAAACCACAAGGTATTCTGTTATATAATGTCTGAATTTATTGATAGCATAGATTATAGCCAATAATTGTTTTTTAGTAACAGTATAATTTAATTCAGTAGGAGATAGGTTTTTGTTGATATACTATATTACATATGGCCTTTTATCTTACTATTAGCTTAGAACTGCTCCAATGGCTGTGTCAGAAGTGTCTGATGAAATCTAGAATGGCAAATCCTAGTTTGGGCCCCGTAATACTTGGGTTATTGATCAAAGCCGTTTTAAATCTTCAAAAGAAATGTCACATTTCATAGTCCAAATTAAATCAATATTTCCTGTTAATGCATCTAATGGTGTGTAATTTTAGGAAAAAATCTTTATAAATCTTCTACAATAGCCAAAAAATCCCAAGAAACTGCGTACCTCAGTCTGTGTGGAAGGGGTAGGTATTAAAAGAATTATCTGAATTTTGCTAGATCTACCTGGATTCCTGCCACTGATATATAGTGACCCAAGATGAGGCCCTCGGTCATCATCATGTGGCATTTTTCATGGCTTAAACAGAGCTTGGTATCAATGTATCTTTGCAGAACTTTCTCTAATGTTTGTAATGCCAGCTCAAAGTCATCTCCGTAAGGTGTAAAGTCATCCATGTACACCTCGAGCCCTTCATTTATTAGATCTGAAAAAATGTTGAGTATAGCCCTCTGGAATGTGGTAGGTGCATTACACAGCCCAAAAGGTAAGACCTTGTAAGCAAATTTCCCCCAAGGGCAGTAAAGGTAGTTTTGTCCTGGTCTTCGGGGGAAATTTGTATTTGATTATAGCCACTGAAGATGTCTAGGAGAAAAAATAATTGTTTCCTGCCAATGTGTCCAAGACTTGGTCAATGAACAGAAGGGGAAAATGGTCTTTTTGGGTTGCTTTATTAAGCTCTCTATAATCAACACATATATGCAAATTTCCATTCTTTTTAGGCACCACTACTAAAAGAGAGACCCATTTGTTGTTAGATATAGGGTAGATGAAATTTACATCTAACAATTTTTTTAGTTCAGCTTTAACATCATCTTTAAGGTGAGGGTTTAACCTCCATTGAGGTTTTCAAATGGGCCTAGCATCTTTCTCTGTATAGATATGGCACATGAATAATTGGGGATCAATCCTTTTCATGTTCAGGTAATCCCATGCAAAGGCCTCTTTATATTTTCTCAGAAGTTGAACAAGCTTCTGCTCCTTGTCAACAGTCAGCTTTTTGTTAATATTTAAAGTTTTTCTTGGTTCAATTTCTATGGTTTTGCTGTTATAAATAGAAGTTTCTGGTATTGACTGGTCGTTAATATCTTTTAAGGGATCTTCTTCTATTTCGTTATCGAGGGCTGCTTCGATCATGTGACATTTTAGATGAGATACGCCATCTGGTTGGTTAATGTAAGTGTTAATGATGTCGTCTTCTATTTGATCCTTGAATTTGAGAGCAGCTTCTATAGTTAGCGGAGATCTAATGTTTTCAGTTAGATATGATACAGGTTGTTTTCCAGTTTTTATTATTGTTAAACTTGGCTGAGCTGGAGGATATAAGTCTAAATTCTTCACATTTCTACCTCTTGCTATAGTCATGCTTTCTGTTCGACAGCTTATGTAAGCATCCGCTGTTGCTAGCCAAGGTCTACCTAGAATTAGGGGATGTCCAAAAAATTGGTTTCTAGGATTGATGATCAAAAAATCTGCAGGATATTCCTAGGAGTCTACAGACACCATTACATCCTATAATGTCCCTTCTGGTTTGACTACCGATCGAAGCTAGTTCCAACAAGGTCATGGTTAGGTCCAAGGATGTAATGCCAAGCTTTTGACAAGTTGTTGTTGTAAGAATATTGATTGCTACTCCTAAATAGACTAATGCATTAGGGAAGGAGCATTCATTTATTTGCACAGTGACTATAGGATTTCCTGGGTCCTCATACTTTACAGATGTTTCTCTGCCTGATAGTAAATCAGATAAGGTACCGACTACATGGACAGTTGGGGTTGTTTTTATTTTCCTCTTTGGCCTTTTCATACACAATTCTTTAATAGTTTTTGCATAAATTGGAATGTCCTGAATAGCCTGGAGGAGAGGTATTTTTACACATAAATTTTTCAATTCTCCCAAAAGATCAAAATAGGGATATTCGATTGGGTAGGGTATGATTAGTATTTCTGGGAATGGTGGAGAAGAGGCGATCATTTGATCATGAGTATTATATTTAACCATGTTCTCCACTTGTGATGTTTGTTCTACAAGTAACAGATCTTCAATTTGTTTATTTTTATCCCCCTCCGATTCTATTATCTGTCTAGACCTTAATTGAAGCTCATTGCACTCCCTCAACTCAGTTTCTGGCTCAAGTCCTTCAATAATTTGCACATATTGAACTGGTCTGTTGTTGGGGTTTGGGTTGGGCTCGGCTGGGAGCTGCGGTCGTAGGTTGGTCTGAGGGTTTTGTTGCAATGTGTAGGGTGCTGGTAGTGTAGGTTGAGGTAGGGGGATTGTTCCTGATGGCCGGTTTGTAGGTCTTTGCTAGCTTGACTGCCAGTTTTGGTTCTGTGAAGTGGAGGGTGACCATTGATATTGATATGCATTATTCTGCTAGAATGGTGGCAAGTAAGGGGAATTTCGCCAATTGTTATTTTGGTTTAATTGGTTTGGCCAGGGTGGCATAGAGAATGGTTATTGTGACCAATTGGAAAAAGGTGGCTAGTTCTACCACAGAGCCCCTAGGTATTGTTGCGAATTATATTGTGAGGTTAAAAGAAAGAAGATGGATCAGTATGCGTACCTATTTGTAGTGGTTGTCATTGGCGATGCTGATTTAGCAGGCATACTGGTTCTATTTCTTCCTCTTCCTCCTTATAGACTGTTTTTAACCTTGGGAGTGATGGGCAGCTTTTTGTGGCATGATCTTTAGTAAATATGGCACAGTTTTGCACCATATTCAGTGGGCACTCTTTGTGACTATGCTTCTTCTTGCATCTAGGACAAAATATCACCAAGTTTTGTTCTGCTTCAGTATGGTTTTGCTTGGCTTGCATAATGTCCAATTACATTGTTATGGTTCCGAAAATAACTATTTTGAAATCCTCTAGCAGGTTGCCAATATCTACATGAGTTATACCTCCACCAGAGATTTTGTTGTCCCTGAAGGTCATGTCGCATTCTGTTGGTTTCAATCTTATACTACCTCTTGAGCACCTGATACACAATTTAATAATGTCACTATACTCTTCTTGATATATATCACCTTTACCCATAATATTTAATGTCTCTATCCATTGTTCTTTCATCCCTTTAATCAGTGTAGTTTTTTGCACATTATTAGGCGAAGGAAGAGTTACATAGGGAGACTGTTGGAGGTTATATTGAAAGAATTCCACATATTCTTCTAACACTTCATTGGGTCTTGTGACCATTTGGAATATTTCGTCTTTCAATTCCCTAGATCTGCAATAGTGTTACAGACATTTTTGTGCCTTACAGCATGAAGCATGAAATGTCCATAATCTAAGGGATCCAAAGTCCCTAAACATGTTGTTCCTACCCCTAGAGGAACAAGGTCAGCAAACCACAGCACTGAATAAAAGTTCTCCACCTGAAAACACTAAAAAACAAAGCAATTCTGGATCATGTCAACTGCTCCACTGATCCAGAATTGTATTTTGTTTTCGCTAAAGTATTTGTTCTGGTCGAGTGATCCACCTTTTTCATTTGTTGCAGATGTCGAACCTTCTAGAGACATGTGTTGGATATGCTGACAGAGCGAGTCGTAGTTCGCGGAACCTATCCTCCGTAGCCTGGGCCATTTTTGATCCAAGCGGCGAGTTAGTAAGTTTCAGAGGTGTATGTATTGGGCAATCAACGAATAACATCGCTGAGTATAGCGCGTTGATAGAACTACTCTCTGATGCCATCACACGTGGCATATGCCGACTAATTGTCAGGCTAGACTCACAGCTCGTAATACTACAACTCAATGGTATATATTCCGTTCGCAATCCAGCTATTTATCGCATGTTCATAAGGGTTAAGATTTTGGAAAGGCAATTTGATTCAATTCAATATCAACATATTTCCAAAAACTTAAACACATTAACCGAATCATTAGCAAATTATGTGTTAGATAGACATTTGCGACATTTATAAAAGAATCACATCATCAATGATTGTACATATGGATCATATAGCTCAACCAGAATAAAACTCGAAAATCAAAATATATATAAGCTGTTTATAGTTCATACATAATGTTCTGTAACCAAGACAAAATTGGTCATATGACCTAAAACTCAAAAAGTGCTAGGGGGCACCCTAGCCTAGTGGTGCTCATGATAGCATGTCACGACCTGTGCAATCATGCGCAAGAGACGAGTCCATCGTCTAGGCATGCCAGTAGTATGCCGCTGCAGCTGTAAAGGTAACTCATCAATCCTCACATCGGGAATGCCGAGAGTAAGGCTCTCAACCTGCTCCTGCACAGCTGTAAGGTTCTCAGTATCGTCAAGGTCGCGAAGAATAACTCTCCTAGCAGGCTCCACTGCCGGGGCAACAACTGGCGGTCTCGGACGAACTACTGGACGAATAGGACCAACATCTGCATGCACCCAAGAGTATGATTAAAAGTCTTGATAGAATAAAGCACAACAACATTATGAATAAAGAACAGTAAACAATGATATGGTCAAAGAGTTTACCAATAGCGCCCCACTGTTCACCATCCGGTAGCACCAAATCCGGATCACCTCGGAAATCCATACCCACATATGGATACTCGGAAAAGACCATCTCCTGGCGCTCGAACCACCTGAAGAAGGCTTCAGTAAATGTGATACGAGGTTGACCAGCATGCCTAGACATGTGATCAACCCACCTCTGCATGCGTGGCTCGGTCGGAGAAGGCAAGTCGAGTATAATATATTGAGGCTGCATCAGTGGGATTTTCTCCAAGGCGAAGGCAGTTAGAATAGAACCAAATCGAAAGTTCTTCAGCTTCCCGTCCTTCACCATGGTCAACTGACTTTTCATCTGAACAAGTACTGCATCACACCAGTTGAATACTTTCGGTTGGAGACACTCCAAGGTGTGCTGCACATAAGATCTGTTGGCAACATGTAAAGCTGCGCTACCGGCCATCCTACCAATGGTATACAGAATGGACCTGAGAGACCTGTCAGTAATCTCACGGATAACAACCTTGCCATCTCTGCTCGGCTGGGAACCTTCCCTGCAATACTGGCGGACATAATCTCTCACGGAATCGGTCCCCAGGGCCGTACCTGACAAGGAAATGGGGGCACCTCGCCTTGACAATCCAGTCAAGAAGTACATGTCCTCTATGGTCAAGGGGATGGACTTTCCCCTAATCTGGAATACTTGGTTAATAGGATCCCAAGCATCAGGCATATACTGCAGCAAAGTAATCTATGCTCTCATGCTAGAGATACGGAAAAACTTCAGCAGGCCACAGTTCCGCAGCACGTTCACCGTGACAGGGTCATGGAGGGAAATCATGTCCTCCTCTTCATGTTCTCGTTCTCGCCATGTAAGGGACATTTTGTAAAAAGTTCCCTGCAAAGCAAACAAAAGAAGAAGTAAGTTCCTGAATTTGGTGAAAAACTGGCGAAAATTCATCAAAAAATGAGCCAAAAACTCAGTTTTCTGAGCCCAACGCAGGCAGAGAGTGTCCCACCTGCGCTGAAGGTCAGGCTGCCTTAAGGCAGCTTGAAATTTAGCACAGGTTTCGAATGGGGAACCTGCTCCTGCACAGTTGTAAGGGTCTCAGTATCGTCAAGGTCACGAAGAATAGCTCTCCGAGCAGGCTCCACTGCCGGGGCAGCAACTGGCGGTCTCGGACGAACTGCTGGATGAACAGGGCCAACATCTGCATGCACCCAAGAGTATGATTAAAAGTCTTGATAGAATAAAGCACAACAACATTATGAATAAAGAACAGTAAACAGATCTATATATAGGAGTTTTGGAGAAAGGATGAGTCAGCTTGAGGCTGGCATGAGGCTGACTAGTGTCCTCTCTCACTTCAGTTATTCTTCAGTTCTTGAGTCCACTTGGAGGTTCTTGCTTCCACTTGGAGATCTAGACCCTCTTACTCATCACCAGTCGAATTCCCTAATCCAAGTGTCATTTTGGAAGCTTCCTGGGCATTGACACCTTGAGGAATGACTGTGCCACATGTCCAAACTCGCCCAGCGCAGGTAGCCTTCTTTGCAGTTGACATTCAGCGCAGGTAGATAGTGGAGCAGTTGACATTCAGCGCAGATGCTTAGTGGAGTAGTTGACATGATCCAGAATTGCTTTGTTTTTGAGTGTTTTCAGGTGGAGAACTTTTATTCAGTGCTGTGGTTTGCTGACCTTGTTCCTCTAGGGGTAGGAACAACATGTTTAGGGACTTTGGATCCCTTAGATTATGGACATTTCATGCTTCATGCTGTAAGGCACAAAAATGTCTGTAACAGTTTCCCCCTAAAGTATGAGGTCGTTTATCGGGTGAAATGCTTTATCAGGAGGATCCGAAGTTCATTCAATCGCTGAGAGGTGACCTGTAATAAAATACAATACAATACATTATTTCTCATTCTGCTTTCATGATCTAGCTGAGGCGGGCATTCCCATGCTCAGCTTTATAAATTCATTTTGGTACATAGAACAGACGATCGTCTGATGGTAGACTAATAATTCTCTGCTGAAATTATCATCCTTTGAGTAGGATGATCATCTGCTGCAATGATGTACATGTCAAATGTCTTTTATATTTCTTGAATATTTATCGCAGCCCGGATGGATGAAACTAGATCCGGGGTCTTCAAACTCGTTCGATCTTCACTCTAAGTACAAGTCGATCCATGTGAGAATTGCGCTGAAGTCGAACATGGAAAGACATCGCTTGATTACCGGTCAATGATGTAAATCGTTAACAAGCGCGAGAGGAATCACCGATAATGATAATGACCCTCAAGGTACTGCAGTACAATTCACGTGGTGTGAATAAAGGACTTGGCGTCGAACACCACGCAAAATCTTTCGGTCAAAGGTCATTGATGTATACCTGTCGCCGGAAGTGAGAAACTTGCCATTGAGGCATGCAAGCTTCAAAGTACTGAGGGGGTTGTTCCTAGATCAACTTCTTGGATAATGAACTGAAGTTGACAAGAAGCGATCCGTCAAAGGAGGGCCTTAACGAATCCCACATCAGTGACACGGAACGAAGCTAATGATTTTAGTGGAGATGAAAACAATCTGTGACATATGATTCAGGGAGGCTGGAATCTTGTGAATGTAAGGAAGTGCTGTTGGTTTGAGTTTAGAACTATTGGGTGATTTGCTTTGAAGGAGGTGAAGAGGAGATTTCTTTCTGCTGGGAAGGTGATGCTGGATTGGGCCTCTTATGGTTGTATCACTTCCTGAACTTTACTTCTTCCATTAATAAAGCATTTGAGGTTCTTCTATATGCATGTGTCTCAATGATGTATTGTTATACTTGTGTATTTGATTTATTCTAATCCTTGAATCAATTATGAATGTATGCTTCTTGTAGTTTTCCTCTCTTGCCATTTTGCAGGATCTTGGTGTAGCTGGGCCAGTGAAAGAGCAAGGAGCTGGGAGCAAGCAGCGAGGAGAGAAGATTGGATCAACCATTAGCGAAAGACATCGGTTAGTGGATCTCTTTCTCCCCTATTTTACTTTCATAAAGAAGAAATCTTAAATAGCTTTGCTTCGATTGTTGCTGAGGTACTATCACCCTTAGAGTGGGATAGGGTCATTCCGTATTGGATACTTTTCCCAACAACAAATAGTCCTGATATTTTTTAAGGAAAGCGGTTTGCATTTGATCCCAATCATTTATTGTGCCCCCACCTAATCCCATAAACCAACACAAGGCTTCTCCTTTTAATGTAGAGGGAGACAGCTTTAGTTTTTTAGGGTTAGTGGTATAATCATAACCCTAACATAATACATCAAATTCAAATAGAAATGCATCTAGATTCTCTGATGTTAGTCCATGAAAGGTGGGAATATTTTTTGGAGAGGGATAGCTTTCATGGGTGCATTGACAGCTGTGTCAATGATGGGATACTACAACGTAGAGGTCTGGGGAACTTGTCGGTTGTTGGCCATTTGATCAAATATATGCCAGTACCCTTTCGAGATATCTAGAGATTTATTTGTAGGATAGTTAGAAGGGGTGGCAATGATCTTAACAACACTCCCTCGATCTAGGATATTGGGTGTTCCTTGTTAAATTACTACCTAAGGGGATCTTGGGTCCTCTGTTTCCCCTATTTCTCCTCCTCCTTCACGAATATTACAAGAATTCCCTTCTTGTGAGGAAATTGGGCAAAAATTTTCAGTCTCTTGCAAACTTTGCTCAGTTCCCACTATTATGCTATGGACCTCAGTGTAGGCTACAGATGGTGAGCCTGTGGCCTAAAGGGAGACAATAGGTTTTCTGGAAGCAACATTTCTGGGACCTACGGATGCCAAAGATTCGGCTTTCTTTAAGATGTCATCTATGAAATTTGATCATCCAATGGTCACCGGTCTCCTAGATCTGCCAGGTTTGGGTAGTTGAATTGGATTGTTTGCGAGTTTTTTCTTCTTAGTCATTCATGAAAACAATTCAAACGTTTTATCTCTACCCTAAGTTCCTAACAATTCTACTGGAAAGCGGGCATTTTACGTGCTCCATACGCAAGTTCTTACCTTTCATTTTTAATACCCACTTCTCTCTCTATAGACAAGCAGCGGATACCTACTTCAGTTTTCTGTAATTGTGCTAAAAGGCGGGCAGATGAGAAAGCACTTTGCTTGCTGGTTATGTAGGTTCTTACCTTCCATTTTCAATACCAATTCTTCTTTGACAGTAATCATCAGATGTACATTAATCTTTAGAAATGGCTACACTCTCCCCGGAAACGGCACCCAAATGTTGGTCGATAAAAGGTGCTTTTTAAAACTCCTAATTATCCTCACATTAATTATCAATCCAGGAAAGTCTTCTTATTTCAAAAGTGTACATAGTGTGTGGCTGCTGCTTACTCAAAGAGTAATGTTTCTAAATTGTAGTATAGATCTTTTAAATACAAGAGTAAATGGATGCATCTAGTATGTTCCAGTTGCAATTAAAGAAAAATCAATCCTTTAACGAAATCAAATCTTACATTCATCAAAGTAACAACAACATCAGTTGAGAGTACATTAATGATAAATCAACCCTCTTTAATTGATTCAATCTAAATCAAACCCAATTTTCAATAATTAATATAAACAACAAACAATATGAATCTGAGAGTTTCAACAAGATAGTTAATACTCTATACAGTTGATTATATAAAGCGGAATATTTATCTAAGAAACTTGATCTGAAACGAAAGCAAACTAAATTAATGACAATCCTGCAAAATATATAAAGTAAAGAGATTCTGTTAACAATGTAAAATAATGAACAGCACAGCGATAAAATCATAGAAAGCAAGAATTCTATCAAACCATCACACTTGCGAGAATTGGAAACGTATGACACAAGAAGAGCAGTTGAATCCACCAGAGGCCAGGCTCTTAGCCACCAGAAAAGCACTACTAAGTTACTTTAGGAAACACGAGGGAACAAAAACTTTACTTATATATTAATCATCAAACTGAATGAGCATTACAATATATTCGTGTTATTCTTGACAGTGAGAGTGTGTGAATACAATTACAATTATGATAATACCAAAATTCCTCATCCCTTTCTTCTTACAAAACATATCTTTTTATAATCAGAAAGGGTACAAAGATAAATTATAAATGTGATCCCTCAGAATGTCTCAATTCTGAGCGATTTGCAATAGTTTTCCATCATTAGACATCATTTCCTTTCTTGCACTGATCCTGCTGATTTTCTCTTGGTCATATCTGCAACCACCGTGTTCCTTCCTTAGCTTGTCGATGTTTGTTGTTCCTTCGTAGGGAATAGAATTTGTCCCTTTTGTTATTTTCCTGCATAAAGGAAAGTAAGAATTAGCTAAGTCGTAACTGTAGATAATTTCTTCATTTCTCACCATATTTCCTTAATAGATTAGTGCAATGAGATGTAGAAAGGATAAGAATAAATAGAAAGGATGATGAGTTTAATAGTAAATGCATACCTTTTCCATGACACAACACCAAGTAATGTTAGAGTGTGTTCCTATAAATTAGCTTTTGATTGCTTTAATAATGAAGCAGAATACTAGGAATTGATTACAGGTCTAAAAAGTTTGAAGAAGGTGGGTGAGAAAAGGATTTCTATTTATGGAGATTCAGAGCTAGTAATTAAACAAGTAAAAGGAGAATAGCAAGCGAAGCATCCGTGGATGAGAGCTTATAGGAACGCAGTCCTGGATATATTGAAAATGTTTCCAGAATATACCTTGACAGTGATGCCGAAAAGTCAAAATATCATTGCTGATTCACTTGCTATAGCAGCAAGCAATTTTAAAATTCTAATGAATTCTAGCAATAAATTTGGAATTCATGTCAAAAATAGGCCTACTGTTCCTAATAATTTGAGATATTGACAATTTTTCTGGGACGACAATGAAACTAATTCCTTTTTGTAGAATGAAGGGAAGTTTAAGAATGCTTTCATTAATGATGTTTGTGATTCTGATGAACAAGACATTGAGGTAAATCAGATGGATTCTTTACAAATGAAGAATAATGTTATTCCTAAATGTCTTATACCTTTATAGGAGTTTTTTGATAAAGATGGTGTGGCGAAAAAAACCAACCTTGGTTCCTACTCACAAGGGAGTTGAAGATGTAAACCTTGGGACAGCAGACAAGCCCAAGCTTGTAATGTTATGAAAAGCATTGTCTCCCAAATCAAAGGCTAAGTATGTTAAGTTTCTCTCTAAATTTTCTGATGTTTTCTCGTTGGATTACTTAGATTTGAAAGTATATGACACGAACATATTTCAGCATACTATTCTTATCAAGCCAAATCAAAAACCTTTTAGACAAAAGTTGAGGAGAATCAATCCAAAGCTATTGCCATCCATCGAGAAAGAGGTAAATAGATTGCTTAAATATGGTATCATTGTTCCAATTAGATTCTCTGATTGGATTTCAAATTTCGTCTCGGTACGGAAAAGGACCGAAGAGATAAGGTTGCGCATTGATTTTCGGAGTATGAATAAAGTATCCTTGAAAGATAATTATCCTCTTCCTGAGATGGACCATATTCTTCAAAGAGTAGTTGGGGCATCACGGATGTCACTACTAGATGGATACTCAAGTTACAATCAGATCTTGGTGCACGAAAAAGACCATGACAAAAATGCCTTCACAACACTATGGGAAACTTTTCAGTATCCCAAGATGCCATTTGTGTTGAAGAATGCTGGAGCCACTTTTTAGTGGGTAATGGATATAGCTTTCGCTAACAAGAAAGATGTCTTCTTAGTAGTTTATTTACATGACTTGATAGTATTTTGTGGTTCTGATCATCAGCATTTACACCACCTAAGGATTTTTTTTCAAAAATGCAGGAAGTTCAGGATTTCTTTAAATCCAAAGAAGAGTATTTTTGCCATGGATGAAATCCTCGATCATATAATTTTCAAAGATGGTATTTGCATTGATCCTTCAAGGGTGGAGGCAATCCAGTAAATATACTTTCCACACAACAAAAAGGAAATTCAAGCTTTCAATGGTAAGATGAACTTCTTACACAGATTTATAGCAAATTTAGCTGAGCATTTATGTGATTTAACTAATATGTTGAAGAAGGAAAACACTGTGAAATGGACCAAGGATGCCATCAAATCCTTCAACTTGGTAAATCTTTCTTTGACCACAATATCAGTTTCGATCAGTCTTGATTATACTCATGATTTTCTTATATTTTCAGTTGCATCTGAGCACACTTTGGCTGCAGTGTTAATGCAAAAAAAGGATTAGGTGCAACAACCAATTGCATTTTTTAGTCGAACTATCAGAGATGTTTCTTTGCGCTATAACATCATTGAAAAGAAATCCTTGGCTCTTATAAAGGCATTGAAGGATTTTCGAGTTTACATTCTGCATTCACATACAATAGCATATGTTCCTAACGTAGTTGTCAAAGATGTCCTCATGAAAACTAATCGAGAGGGAAGAAGAGGTAAGTGGATAGCAGTGATGTTAGAGTATGATCTTGAGATTAACCCTAACAAACTGATCAAAGGTCAAGGCTTGGAAAAACTCATGGCTGAGTTAAATCTTCATGCTCTACACATAAATCTAATTGCAGCAATGTCAAATGATGAAGATGGTTGCACACTCATTCAGGTATCAGAGATGTTTCTCAACTCAACTTGGTATTCTGATATAGTATATGTTCTTCAACATCTTTCTCCTCCTCCCAGAACTTCAAGAAGTAAAGGTAGATCACTAAAATTAAATTTTGTAAAATTCTTCATTTTAGATAGTGCTCTCTATTTGAAAGATATGGGAGGGGTTCTCCTTAATTTTTTGGTTGAAGATGAAACTCAACAGGTAATGAATGATTTCCATAGAGGAGATTGTGGTGGTCACTTGTTTTGGAAAACAACAACTAATAAATTTATCAGAGGAGGATATTGTTGGCCATCATTGTTTTTAGATTTATATAAGACAATCATGAGCTGCCACGAATGTCAAATTTTTCAGGGAAAAAGGAATTTGCTTCCTCTTCCTATGAAACCAGTCATATTAAATGCACCTTTCCAGTAGTGGGGGCTTGATTTCATAGGAGAAATTCATCTTACATCATCAGCACATCACAAATGGATTTTGATGGCTACTGATTACTTCACCAAGTGGATTGAAGCCATTCCAATAAGGAAAGCTATGGACATAATAATCATTCAGTTTTTAGAGTCCAATATCTTGTCTCATTTTGGTTTCCCTCACAAGATTATTATAGATAATGGAGTAGCATTTAAGTCAAAGAGAATAATTGAGTTTTGTAAAAAATACAATATAACATTGGGTCATTCCACGACATACTACCCGCAGGGCAATGGACTATCTGAGTCTTCAAATAAATCCTTGGTAAACATTATTAAGAAGATATTGGAAGCAAACAAAAAGAATTGGCATCGGAAGCCTATTAATGCTTTGTGGGCCACTAGAGTGAGCAGTAAGAAATCAATAGGTATGTCTCCTTTTGAGTTGGTTTATGGTATTTATGCAATGTTTCCCACATCCCTTGCAGTCCCGGTCATGAGATTATTGCAGGAAGCTGGTAGTGAAGAAGATGATATTTAGCACTGGATTAATCAAGTGATTCACCTTCAACAAACAAGAGAAGAGGTTTCTCAAAACACTTTCCGACTGCAAGAGAAGATAAAGAATATTTATGACTGCAAAACCAAAGCAGAAAGGTTTTAGCTGGAAGATGTAGTACTGTGATGGGATGCATGAAATGAAGAAAAAGGAAAAAATGGTAAGTTTGACAATCTATTGAAGGGACATATAAAATATTAGCATACTGACAACAGAATGCATTTTTATTAAATGAAATGGATGGTCAAGAATGCTCAGGAGGACCAGTGAATGGTAGGCTCCGGAAACACTACTATTTCTGATGCAATTTGTTGAAGTTGCTTCACTATCATTGTATATACCATATTTCTTTCCTTGCAAGATTTGAAGTACAATGTCATTTGAGATTGGGTTCTGAAGTGAAGGATATAAATGTTAAATGATTTGTGCTGAGTTTAGTTAGATTTTGAGTCAGTTTGGAGTTGGTTGTGAGTCACTTTTCAGTTTGTATCGACTCATCATTCTTCAAATTTTTCAAAAAATTTTCAGTCCTTCATTTGTTTGACCGTATTGGCCCAATCATCTAAGCACTTGGTCTACAATGTTCTTGACACTTCCAAGGAGCTGCCATCCTCAATAAGGCCAATTTTAGTGTCAGTATATGCATACTTCCATCAAGGATCCAATCTTCTCTTTGCATTTTCATTTTAGGTGTCTCATATTGAAGTTTGCATCATTCCATTAGGTCATGTTAAAATGGTCCACTGATGGTTGTATTTTTCTTACAAAATTAAATATTCCCTCATCAGTTACATTTGCTAACCCATTTCCATGTTGTATTCAGTTGAGGTTTCAAATATGTTACTTTAGGTGTCAAGGTAGTTGTCTTTCCATTAGGTTTTAGGGTTCATTTCCAAGGTACTTCCATTAGGTATTAAGGTTCATTTCCAAGGTCAAAAAGCATGATTTCAAGTGTGAATAAAGCATAGAAAATGTATGAGGATGACTAATAAACATAGAGTAATTTCCAATAAGTCATGATGATTGTATAATGATCTTTGTCACTAATGTAATTTTCATCTCAAAAACATGTTTTTGAGATGATGAAAACAGAGTATTCTTAATTGATTTATATTATTTTGATGTAATTCAATCCATTTTGTGGAATAAGTGTTCCTAGCTGCCCCAAACATTTCTCCTTGCTACAAGAAAATGAAACCACTGAAAAAATTAGTTCAACCTGAGCATCATCCACCTGAAAAGAGACAATGAGAGAAAGGTATTAAACAAAGATTTGAAGGAAAGAAGAAAAGGTTTCAAAACATTAGAAAGCGGGTTTTCCTAATTAAAAATAAAAATCATTCTCTATATAAGATGTCACACTCCTTTTCGAAACTCATCACTCTCATTTGACAAAGAGAAAGAAGAGCATCGAAGGAGAGAGGGGAATTAATGCCAACTGGTGGCTAAGGAGAAGAGGTGTTGTGCATATGAGATAGGGCACTATGTACAAAGCCGTTAGAGGAGGCACTGCACACAAAGACTGGAGCACTACACATAGGAGTGGAGTATTGCAGATAGGGCAGTTTCTCCAGTGCAAATTTGAATGTCGTTGTGTGTAGAGCCGGAGTGCATAGGGCTAGCAAGTGCCAAAACACTCTATCAGCCACTCAAAACTTGTTTTTTGTCTTCTATAGCCTATAAACAAGTAAGTGTAATCTCTAAGATATCCTCTTGGCATTCAATTCGTCAGTTTCAAGTTGGTTTTCTATTTCAAAAATCAAACCCTAGATTTCCTACAAATCCCTCCACTGATTCCTTGAAACCCTAATCCCTCCTATACATCCCTCCACTGATTCCTTGAAACCCTAATCCCTCCTATACATCCCTCCACGTATTCCTTGAACCCTATTCCCTCATACAAGTACCTCCATATCCCTTATTCCCCAATACCCAAACCAAAATCCTAAATCCTATTTATTAAATAGTCCCTATCAAAGAAAAATACTCTCCCTCACATTTTCATATTATATATATTCCATCCTACACCACATAACCTCATCTTCCCTTCCCTTATCCCTAGTCATAAATAATTACTCATCTATTACCTTTTCTAGGGTTACCCAACTTCAAAATTTGACAAACATGGACAAAGAGGATAGAGATTATGAGGAGGAAAACAATGGCAGTGAAAATTTGGGAGATGAACCTCAGGGTCAGAGAAAACCACATAAGGGAGGTAAAATTATCAGGGAGGAACCATCAAACATCATAGAATTACATGCTTCTCATATTACTATCACTTTTTTCAGGAATCTAGGGTGTTATGAGTTGTGTGAGCAGGTGGAAAGAGTTCAACATCATCCTAAGCTGACCAGGCTTTTTGTAGCCAATCTCCTTGATAACAAGGTAACTCTTTCCAGGGTGACATTTATAGTTTCATCCTCCATCATTGCTCATGCTACAAGGATTCCAAATGTGGGGGAGAAATTGTATAAGGCACAATATTTGGATGAGCACTATTATGAGCCATACATCAAATCTAGGTACAGAAATGAAAAGAAGAGGACCTTTCCTTTCAAGTTCCTTGAAGACAAATATGCCCCTATAATGAGGATCATTATGAAATGTTTCATATGTGAGGGTAGATTTTCTAGATTGTACACCTATCACATTGGGTTTCTTATGCATTTTACAAGAGTGAAAATGTTGAGCATCCCTTATTTCATATTCAAGAACATTGAGAAGATGGCCTATATTGTACAGAAAAGGCCATACCCCCAGCAGATGAGTAGTCTCTATCACTATTCCCTGATCAAGATTATTGTGATACATCATCTCAACCTCCTTAACATCTCCTGGGAGACATTCATTACCAATGACATCTTGAGGGGTCCTCAGGTTCCTCCATTGATGCCTCAAGAAGTAGAAAGACCTTCCAGCAGTGCCAAAGTAAAGAAAGATGAGAAGGTTAGGGAGACTAAAGTTGTTGAGGAGCAAGAAACCTACAAGACATATCAAAGAGGGGCTAGAAAGTTGTTTGCAACAGATAGGCAAGTGTTTACTCCACTTGATGTGGAAGGGACCTTGCCTTCTTCATCAGCTCATAGGAAAATGCTTGCTCCACAAAATGTGGAAGGGGCTTTGCCTTCTTCATTAACACAAAAGGTACAACAGGTGCAATAACTACATAAAGGGAAAGAAAAGGTGCTAGAGGAAAGCCTTGATGATGAGGAGGAAAGGTATTTTGATTTGATGGAAGATGATGAATTAGAATAGCCACACATCCATCATGGCACTGAGATAGTTGACTTGGAGGCTCAAGATGAGGCAACAAACGAAAACATCACCATAAAGGAAAAAGATGGACAGATCCAAGCATGGATGGACAACCTGGAGAGAGATAAGTATGTCATCCATACCTTGAGCAGGATAAGATGCAACTAAGTGACAAACAAGTCCTCATGGAGCTAGAACTTCTCAAAACAAAGAGGCAAACTGACAAGGGAAAATCAACAATGCAAGAGGAAGAAACATCATCTACTTTGATTACAAAACAAAGAATTGAGAAGGACATTGAAGAGGATAGAGAAATATGGCTTGAAAAGGTCAATTTACATTTGGAGAAGCTTCTCCAAAAGGCCAATAAGGACAATCAAATCATGAGGCACATGGCTCGCCATTACAGGACACGAAACAAGATTTGCAACATAAAGGTCAAGCGAATGAAAATAAGGCTAAAACGAGCACTCAAAGGAAAAAGGGAGGTTGATAGGCTTAGGTTGCTTGCTGAATATTACTTTTCTAATCAAGATACTTAATTTTTGTACTTTCCACAAATTTTGAGCAATTTTTGAAGAATTTTCACCTTTTGAAGAATTTGGCAATTTTTGACACATAATTTTTGGCAGTGGCACTGCGCTTTTCCTAGCAGAATCCAATGATGGAGTGGTAAGAATTTTTGGATTCAAAATGATGAGTACATGCACCCTAAGCATTTTCTAAGATTTTAGAGCAGAATTGGTCAACCAAAATGTCAAAAAATGACCTTTCTGGCCTTTTTTGACACACAAAAGTAGCCTTGGGAGCATCATTTTTTGAGCGGTCAAATGAGCTTCAAATGGATAATAAGTACTAGATGGTAGGTTAATTAGATTAAGAGTCATCTTGAGGACAAATGAATCAGTTTCCTCTCTTTTAGAGGCAAGTTGTTAGGATGTCTAGATTCTAGTTTCTTGTTTAGTTTTGGTTAGATTAGCTCCTCATCTTAGGGATTCGACCCCTAAGGATGGGAAAAGGTTGAATCAATGTCTATATCTTCTTCGTCTTTCTCATTGTAAAGGGTTGGACTCAGTTGGATGCTTAGCCTTTGAAGAGACATCATTTTGTATCATTTTTACCAGGAGATTAATGAAAAGTTGCAGCTATTTCTTTGGGATCCATGTGGTATGACGTTCAGTTCATTTTTCTTATTTTTTCATCTGTTAGAATGTATTTTTGAATCCATTTCATCATTTCATTTCCTTTATGTGAATGTATACAAGTCTGAGAGGAAAAATACATATCTTTATGCTCTGTTTTGGGTAGACATTTCACAGTCTATGTTTTCTTCAGTATATGAAGATTCCATGTTTCTTACATGCTCTTTATAGATCTTAACCTGTCTTGAATCACCTCACGCATCAAACCCTAGAGTGTTGAGCCTTGTGCCTATCTTTCCCCATTGAACACCTGGTAATTTTGACCTAACTTCCTCGCCCTAACTGTTTGGTTCCTCCTCATCCAGCAAAACCTTTCAAAATCAAACAAACCTTGTGCTACTATACCTAGCCTAATATCATTTTCTCGATGCAGTCATCTTGGCTAAGATCCTTATAGAGAGAGCCCTCTCCTGGCCTAGTAGGGCTAGCTACTTGGCTAAGTGTTATTTTTGGTTACCCGGGCATTGCCTTCCTTCAGCCTAAGGTATAATCTAGGTGATAACAGAGGTAAAGAAAAGCTTCCCTCAGGCCTCTACCTCAGGATGTCAGGACAAGCTATCTGAGGAGGTTGACCCCTCCATGCTTACTACTTTCTGGGAGACTTGTATGAATATTATCCATAATAGCAAGGCTATAAAAGGTCTATAGGAACTGATAAATGAGTGTTATGGTAAGGAAGGTGCTCTTGAAGGACACCGTGCAGTCAGAAAAATAGGCAAACACAAGAGGAGAACACAGTGCGAGAGAAGGCTCACCGTGCAAATAGGAGACTAGGATATGGACCAGGTTATTTTGGATCTAGGGTCAGATGCAAACATTTTTCCTAAACAAACATGGGAAAGGATGTGGAGACCTACACTGCAATGGTCTTTGATTCAATTGAGGATGGAAAACCAAAAAAAGATTATCCCTATGGGGTGATTTCATGGGGTAACCGTGGGTACAGAAGGTGCGGGTGTGCTGGATGATTTTGAAGTGATAGAGACTTTTGATGAAAAAAATCCATACCTCGCGCTCCTAGGAATTGATTGGGCTGTTGACATGAATGGGGTAATCAATTTGAAGAAGTGGACAATGTCATTTGAAAGAAGATCTCTCCATGTTGTAGTCCCATTGGACACTGCAAAAGGACCGCGCTATATTGAACCAGTTCATGACTATGAAAGCGACAATGATTTGGACCAGATCTATAAAATAATAGCACAAGACCAAGATTAGGTTAATCTGATAGCTGATGGACAAATTGCATGGCACCGTGAAAGTTCTTGTACATCAGATTTAGATGAAGAGTTGGAGCATGGGTAGAACATTTTGCATGAAGTATCCACACTTCACTGCAACATGATGACAAAATTGTTGCACTGTGTGTCATTGGAGGTAAGAAATTTTCCTTATTATGATGGTTTAACTAACGTGGATAACTTTGTGGATGCTTTTGAAAGAGAATTTCCAGAGGATTAGCACTTACGCGCTATGCCCGCTCGGTGGTGGGGTATGCACAAAGAAAAGTTTGATGAGTGGCATGACCACAGAAGGATGATGAGAACACGATATGGTCGGCCTAAGGCATGGGTAACAGAGAAGTATGATTGGAGGAATGATCTGCATGATCACTTGGCCAAATGGACTAAGATTTATGGAATGAAGCCGTAACCATAATAGGTACATTTATTCTGTCACACTTTGGATATAATCCCAATGAACTGGTATTTGGAAACGAAGCTCTAACACGACACCACAAAGTGGGATGTTTTGAGAGAAGGATTTGTGAGGACCTTCAGCTTTGAAGATGGGTTTGAAAGAATTGATAATGCACTACAGGAGGTTAAGGAAATGATCTTTCGAATCTCATAGGATCCCTTGGAATTAATTCAACCAGACTGGAGCACCCAACTGTGCCATGCGTTGGAATACTATAATGTGACGGTTGAAGGAGATGATGAGGATCCACTGAATATTAACATTCCAGAGGCAGAAGGCCACTACGAAGTTGAGGGACCACAGATAGAGAATCCAAACATCACTGCGCCACTAAAAACTAGGCAACTAAACATTGGCACAGAAGTGGAGCTAAAGTTTGCAAAGGTGTGGGATTATTGGGATGATTCCATAGTAGATAAAGTTGTTGAGTTACTCCACGAATATCAAGATTTGTTCCTTATGAAATTTTTAGACCTGAATGGTATCATAGGAGACTTGGGTATAATGTAGATTACCGTGAAGCTAGACACAAAGCCGATTAAGAAGAGGCCATATCGCCTTAATCCCAAGTATAAAGGAAAGGTCCTCTTAGAGTTGGATAAAATTCTTGAGGCAAGCATTATTAAACGTGTGGAGGAATCTGATTGAATGAGTCCAATAGTAGTTCAGGAAAAGAAGTAGAAGGAAGAAATAAGGATTTGCGTAGATCTTAGAAAGCTTAATGATGCCTTTGTCCATGATCCCTCTCTGACACCATTTACTGATGAAGTACTAGACAATGTGGGAGGAGAGGAAGCATATTCCTTCACTGATGGTTTCTTTGGGTACCATCAGATTAAGATCGTGCCAAAAGATAGAAGTAATACAACCTTCATGACGGAATGGGGTTGTTTCCAGTATACAATAATGTCGTTTGGACTCAAGAATACACCAACAATATTCTCTCTTGTGGCGTTCAAAGAGTTCATTCACAAATTCTTGGAGGTCTATTTCAATGATTGTAAAGTATTTGGACTAGTCAAGCACCATGTAGATAGTTTGCGCTTAATGTTGGATACATGCTGAAGGTATCATATTGTGCTGAACTTGAAGAAATGATTATTTTGTGTCCCTTTCAAGATTTTTCTTGGTCATGTGGTGTGCAAGCAAGTACTGATGGTGGACCCTACTAAGATCGCCATCATAGTTAATTTGGAGGTGCCAATAAGAGTCAAATAGTTGTGTACAATTTTGGGTCATACTAGGTATTATCAGATGTTCATCAAGAGTTACGCTCAAATTACCCCGTTGATGGAGAATCTCTTGAAAAAGGACACTACATTTTGTTGGGATGAAGAATGTCAACATAGTCTGGATGTATTGAAGAAAAAAATGGTCACCGCGCGGATCCTGGTATTCCCAAATTTGAAGAAGGAATTCCACGTGCATGTTGATTGTTACCGGGAAAAGTGTCTATTTAGAACTGCTCTATCCCACTAAGGTGTGACAGCTGCCTTAGAAACAAACAGAGAAAACTACTTTTGTATTTCCTTTATGAATTAAAGATAGAGGGGGATAGAAAGAACCGACCTGTGTCTTGCGCTAATTCTTTGATCCAATCCCTCTCTTCTTTGACAGCTTCCAGCTACTTTCTCCCTTACTTGCCCAGTTTCACCAAGTACCTGTAAGATCACAGAAGAAGAAAACTATACAAAGACATGGATCTATATTCATAAACAGCTTAGGATCAGATTTAAGCTAACCATACAAATGTAACAAGCATCAATGATACACAAGAATGGAGGAAAAACTCAAATAGTTTTTATTGATATAACAAGAAGATCCAGGAGGAGTTACAACCGATGATTCCTGACCCAGCATCAACCTCCCAGCAAAGAAGCCCCTCTTCACCTCCAACAAAGCATAAATCACCCAATACTCTGATCTCTGTCTCAAAACCAACAACAATTCCTTACAATGTGCAAAATTCCAGCCTCTGGATCTCTGGGATGAGGGATCCATATATAGATGTATGCAAGGAGGATGAGTCAACTTGTGATTTGATTAGTGGCTTCTCTCTGTCAGTTCTTGCTTCCACTTAGAGACTGAAGGCCTCTTACTCATCCTTGGTCAAATTCAGTGAGGCAAGTGTCATAGGAGAAGATTATGGAAGCTTCCATTGTCTGTCCACCTCGCGGAATGACACTGCCATTTGTCATTTCCCGCTCAACGCACCCTCATAGTGCATTTAGGTGCGTTGCAACGCACCCAACTAGTGTGTTTAGGTGCTATGAAATGCAGCTAGCCAGTGGAGCAGCTGAAATGATCCTGTTTTGACTTATTCTGAGCAGTTTCTGGTGGAGAACTTTTGGGAGAAGCTGTAATTTGTTGACCTTGTTCCTTTAGGGGTTAGAACAACACTTTTAGGGACTTAGGAGCCCTTGGTTTATGGACATTTCATGCTTGGATCTGCAAGGCACAAAAATGTCTATAACAGTTGCCCCCTAAAGTATGAGGTCGTTAATCGGGTGAAATGCTTTATTATGAGGATCCGAAGTTCTTTCAATGCTGGGAGGAGACCTGTAATAAGATACAATACAATACATTATCTTCATACTGTTTTTCATGATCTAGCTGAGGCGGGCATTCCCATGCTCAGCTTTATAAATTCATTTTCATGTACATAGGACAGATAATCGTCTGAGTGTAGACTGATGATTCTGATAGAGCCATAATCCTTTTGGTAGGATGATTATCTGTGCTGCAATGTTGTACATTTTAATGTCTTTATTTTCCTCAATATATATCGCAGCCCGGATGGATGAAACTAGATCCGGGGTCTTCAATCTCGTCCGATCTTCGCTCGAAGTACAGGTCGATCCATGTGAGAAATGTTCTGAAGTCGAACATGGAAAGACATCGCTTGATTACCAGTCAATGATGGAAACTGTTAACAAGCACGAGAGGAATCACCGATAATGATAATGACCCTCAAGGTACTATAGTACAATTCACGTGGTGTGAATAAAGGACTTGGCATCGAACACCACGCAAAATCTTTGGATCAAAGGCCATTGATGTAAACTTATCGCCGGAAGTGAGAAACTTTCCATTAAGGCATGCAAGCTTCAAAGTACTGAATGGGGTGTTCCTAGATCAACTTCTTGGATAATGATCTGATGTCGACAAGAAGTGATCCATCAAAGGAGGGCCTTAATGAGTCCCACATCAGTGACACGGAACGGAGCAAATGATTTTGATGGAGGTGAAAACAATCTGATGATATATGGTTCAGGGTGGCAGCCATGAAAGAATGGAGTATAATGTATGGTAGTGGGTGGGACACAGGTGACTTCTCTGGATGACTTCTCTTGGGACACAGGTGACCGATGAATGAAACAACCCAACCCGACTCGGACACGGAGTGGAAGTGTCATGTTCAAGAGTGACTTGCTACCAATAAAGATTCTTTGAGTTTTCTTCCCAATTTTTCCCCAGTCATTGCTGACCAGTACCTCTTTATTTTTGTCAAGCTTGAGGAGGATAACATATGCTTGTTCTATAATTTTCCCTTCGGGCAAACCCATCGCTATGTTTTAACGAGCCTAGCGATAGTGAAACTCGTTCTCATCTAAAGACAAGTTTGTCGCTATTAATCTTTTTAACGAGTTTAACGACAAAGATAACTCGGTCCTTTTCATTTTTAGAGAGTCTAAAAAGGTACGTAAAGGTAACTCCAAAATCCCTTTTTCGTCATCTAATCCCTTAAGTCCGAAAAAGTATAAAACAATACAGAAGGGATGAATTTTCGATAGTTTTAACGAGCCGAACAAAACAAGTGCTAGATCTTTTTGTGCAATAATCCCTCAGGTCCAAAAAGATTAAAATCTAGAGGAGGGATAGCACTTCTTGTCCCTTTAACGAGCTGGAAGGCCAAGGACTCGGCAATCTTTTCATATTTTACGAGTCAGTTGAAAAGAGCTTAAAGAAGACTCGTCTTTTGAGGAACGAGTGATAAAACGGGTAGCAGCTGATTCCAGGTAAGGTTTGGAATTTTCCAATCACGGCAGTGTCCCAAGGATGGCTAGTGAAATCACTCTTCGCAGCTGTTCCTCAAAATGGGTAAACAATCAAATGGAGGTGAATGATCGGCCAATGTAAAAGTGGAGGTGACGGTGCAAACACGACCAAGGCTTTAATGGCTGAAGTACTACATTCACGGTGGTTATTTACCGGGGAATAGTTCATTTTTTAATGAGCTTAAACGCGGGTGGAAACATTTGCTCGGTGCGGGTTTATTTTTTAACGAGCTTGAACCTTGCGGTAACACTGCTCGATTAGATGGTCTTGTTTTGATTTTACCATAAATAGCTTTGTCCTTCTAAAGATCGTACTGTATTTTCAATTGCTTCATCAAACTAGTCAGAAATGAACAATATTTGCTTGAAAACGAGGTTAAAACGCTAATATTTTACTTTGAACTACGTAAAAGTAATTAAAAAGTGTTTTTTACCTCTCATTTTACCATTTCATTTGAACTTGGTTTGTTGGAGCTTTGGAGGTGCTTTTCCCCTTCGATTTTCATCAGTTGATTTCAGGAGATTATGTGGACGATTCTTGGCGCCGTCTAGACCAGGTAGGAGCTAAACCTGAGCTCTTTCATTTCATGGTTTCCATTTTGTATTTTGAGCTTGATTCCTAGCTTTTCTGAGCCCCTGGGGTTTGAGGAACTCGTTCTGCCATCAACGCACCCTCAGTGTATCGAAACCTACGTTGAATGCTGGCCTGTCTAAAGGCTATTTGACATTCAACGCACCTATAACACTGTTGCAGGTGCGTTGGGCGCAAAAAGGGAATTTGATACACAATTTTTGATGGAATTTTTGCCTGTTTCTTACCAAAATCAGGATCTAACTCCTCTCTTGTTTGTTTTTTAGAGATATTTGGAGTAAGATGACCCTTACATGGCGAGAACGTGAGCATGAAGAAGAGGACCTGCTTGCCCTACATGAGCCAGTTACAATGAACGCGCTGCGGAATTGTGGCTTGCTGAAGTTCTTCCGCATTTCTAGCACGAGACAACAGATCAACTTACTGCAGTATTTGCTCGATGCTTGGGATCCTACCAATCAGGTTTCCAGAGCAGGGGCAAATCTATCCCCTTGACTACAGTAGACATTTATTTCTTGACTGGTTTGTCGAGGCGGGGTGCCCCCATCTCTTTGTCAGGTTCGGCCCGAGGAGGCGATTCTGTGAGAGATTATGTCCGTCGGTACTGTAGAGAAGGATCTTAGCCGAGTCAAGACGGCAAGATCATCATCTGTGATGTCACTGACAGGTCCCTTAGGACTATTCTATTTACTTTTGGTAGGATGGCCGGTAGTGCGTCTCTTCATGTAGCCAATCGATCTTATATGCAGCATGCCTTGGAATGCCTCTAATCGAAGGTGTTCAACTGGTGCGATACAGTACTTCTTGTGATGAAAGAACAATTGACCAAGATAAAGAACGGAAGGTTGAAGAACTTTGGTTATGGTTCTATTTTGACCGCCTTTGCCTTGGAGAAGATACCACTGATGCAGCCGCAGTACATTGCACTCGATTTACGTTCTCCTACTGAACCACGCATGCAGAGATGGGTTGGCCATATGTCTAGGCATGCTGGCCAGTCTCAGATTTCATTTTCTGATACCTTCTTCAGGTGGTTTGATCGTCCGGAGATGGTTTATTCTGAGTATCCATATGCTGGCATGGACTTCCAGGGTGATCCAGATTTAGTACTGTCGGATGGCAAGCGGTGGGGCGTCATTGGTAAAATCTTTGACCATATTGTTGTTTATCATTTTTTTCTTATAATGTCCTTGTGCTTTATTCTATCAAGACTTTAATCAAACTCATGTGTACATGCAGATGTTGGTCCCGTTCGTCCAGTAGTTCGCCTGAGAGTACCAGCTGCTGCCCCAGCAGGAGAGGCCGTCGGAAGAGCTGTTCTTCATGACCTCGATGTGGCCGATACTCTCACAGCTTTGCAGGAGCAGGTTTAGGGTCTCACTCTCGGTATCCCAGACCTGAGGACTGACGAGATACCTTTGCAGTTACAGTGGCATAATACTGGTGTGCCAAGACGATGGACTCATCTCCTATGCATGATCGCACAGGCTGTGACTTTCTATCACCAGCATCATTAGACTACGGTGCCCCCTAGTATTTTGAGTTTTTGGGTCATTTGACCGATTTTCTCTTGGTTACAGAACATTATGTGTAAACCATAAACAGTTATATATATTTTTGATTTCGGAGTTTTATTTTGGTTGAGTTACATGATCCATATGCAAAACATTGATGATATGTTTCTTTTTATAAATGTTGCAAATGTCTATCTAACACATAGTTTGCTAATGAGTCAGTTAATGTATTTAAGTTTCTGGAAATATGTTGATATTGAATAAGATCAAATTGTCTTTCCAAAATCTTAATCCTTAGGAACATGTGATAAATAGCTGGGTTTCGGACGGAATATATACCATTGAGTTGTAGCATTACGAGTTGTGAGTCTAGCCTGACAATTAGTCGGCGTATACCATGAGTGATGGCATCAGAGAGAAGTTCTATCAACGCGCTATACTCAGCGATGTTATTCATTGATCGACCAATACATACACCTCTGAAACTTACTAACTCGTCGCTTGGATCAAAAATGGCCCAGGCTGTGGAGGGCAGGTTCCGCGAACTACGACTCGCTCCGTCGGCATATCCAACACATGGCTCCAATAGGTTTGACATCTGCAATAAATGTAAAAAGTGGATTACTCGACCAAAACAAACACTTTAGTGAAAACAAAAATATAACAAAAGCATATTGGTTACTATTACGCATAGTAACGCTTGAGGTACAACCCATTACGGGGTTGTGCCAGTGGAATTCCGTCGTAATCCATTAACTCGTAGGCTCCCTTTGCTAACACTCGTTTAACAATATAGGGGCCCATCCATAAAGACTTAAATTTACCTGCTCCCAATTTATCGGATTCTTGGTCGTAAAGCAAGACCAAGTCACCTTCCGAGAAGACACGGGGTTTGACATTTTTGTCGAACTGTGCCTTGACTCGTTTCTTATGGGCTTCATTAGCCAAAGCGGCGTCACGACAGGTTTCATCCAATTGGATTAATTCCAAGAAACGAGCTTCTTCTTCTGAAGTTCCGGGGAGGAGATCAATTGCGAGTTTGAGAGACAAGATTTCACACTGGATTGGTAAGACTGCTTCTAGGCCATATACTAGTTGGAAGGGTGTGAACCCGGTTGCGTTCCTTACCAATGTTCGGTAAGCCCACAAAGCTGAGTACAGGATTAGGTGCCATCTTCTTTTTTGAACTCCGATCATCCTTTGCAGCATGCGTTTCAGGACCTTGTTGATCGCTTGAACTTTTCCGTTGGCTTGCGGATAATATGGGGTAGAGCTGTCGTGAGACAACCCTAGTTTGGAAGCTAATTCGACCATCATGTGATTGCGAAAATGCGATCCATGATCTATGACTATAGCCTGTGGTACGCCGAATCTGGGGACTACATGATTGAAAAAGAAGAGGGTAGCTGTTTCACCAGTATTATCTAATGTAGGCATCGCCTCGGCCCATTTGGTAAAATAGTCAACTGCGACTATGATATACCCATGTCCCCCGGTCGAGGTGGGGTTACATGTCATGAAATCAATGCCCCATTTGGCGAATGGCCCAATAGCAACTATTGGCTGTAGAGGTGCGGGTGGTCTTCTGGTTTTGCTATCAAAAATTTGACAAGCATGGCAACTTCTGACTGCGGTTATGCAATCTTTGAACATTGTTGGCCAAAAGTATCCTGCTCATAAAATTTTTTGTGCTGTAGCATATCCAGATTGATTCCCCCCACACGCGCCTGAATGACACTCATTCAGGAATTTTTCGGCCTCCTCATGGGTGAGGCACCTTCTTAGAATTGTATCGATACCACGACGGTAAAGTGTATCACCGACGATCATGTAGTCTTTTGCATGGTATCGAATACGTTTTTGTTCAGAGTGGGAGGTGTTTGGCCTAAATTTTTGGGTTTGGAGATAAATGATTATATCCCCATACCACTCATTTCTTGTAGATATCGGAAACAAACTCTCATCCACGATTGATTCTTCGGATGTTTCATCGTTGGATGACGATGGGAGATCGCATAATAATTCTGCGAAAACTAGAGCTTTCTTTGACTTGGATTTTACAAATTCCAGATCAAACTCTTGTAGTTTTGCTATCCATTTTGAGTATTGGCCCCCCAGTAACTGTCGCGACAATATATAAGTCATGGGGTTGCAATCTGACAGAATGGCAGTTTTCCGAAAGAGGACATAGTGTCGAAATCTTTGTATCGCTTGAACAGCTGCAAGCGCTAGTTTTTCAACGTAAGAATATTTGCTTTCTGTATCATTTAAGTTTTTACTTAAATAATATATAGGATGCTCAATTCCATCGACTTCTTGAACTAAAACCATTGCGATGGTCGTATCTGCTGCAGCCTGATACAGGTTAAAATCTCTTTGATAATCAGGGGCGTACATTAATGATGCTTTCATTAGGGAATCCTTTAAAGGATCAAAGGAAGTTTGCGCAACCTGATCCCAGACAAAGGGAACCTCCTTTTTCAAAAGACGCGTATAACCCTTAGCAAGTTCTGCGTAATTTGGAATGAACCTCCTCAGAAAGTTTGCTTTCCCTTGGAGTTTCTGAATCTGAAGAAAATTTGAAGGTGGAGGCAAATTTATGATTGCCTAGACCTTACATGGGTCGAGACGAATCCCATCCTTGCAGACTACAAAGCCATGTAAAAGACCAGAACTGACGCAAAATACGCATTTGTGTGGATTGAGTCGTATCTTGTAGTGTCGGCAACGTAGAAATATCGCTCTTAAATGCTGCAGATGATCAGTCCGCTTTCCTGAATGAGCCGGAAGGTCGTCGAGGTATGGTTGAACGATGTTTTTGATGTCATGGAAGGCATAATTCATTGCCCTCTGAAACATTGCCCCTGCGTTCTTTAAACCAAAGGGTAATTTTCGATATGCGAATGTGCCCCACGGACAAATAAATGCAGTCTTTGACTGGTCATATGGGCAGATATTTATTTGATTATACCCGGAAAATCCATCCATGAATGAAAATATTTCGCATCCGGCGCATTCATCAATTATCTGGTCAATGAAGGGTGTAGGGTAGTTGTCTTTTGGACACGCTTGATTTACATCCCTATAATCGACGCACACTCTAATTGTCCCTTGTTTTTTCATAACAGGGACAATATTCGATACCCAATCGGTTAGAGGAACCGGGTAGATGAAACCAGCATGGAGAAGTTTTTCAACTTCTGCCTTAATGGCAGCGGCTTTCTCGGGGTGCACCTGCCTTAGCCGTTGTCGTACTGGTTTGACATCTGGATACATCTTAATTTCGTGTTCAACGATACTCGAGTCAATGCCTGGCATTTCACTGTATGACCAAGCAAAGACATCTACGAATTCGCGAAAAAGAGTGTTATATATTTCCAGTTCTGAAGGAGAACAACATTTGCCAACATAAATATTCTCTACAACATCTGTTTTGGTCGAGATATTTATGGCTATAGTCTCTTCAATGTTGGACAAGTTTCACTCGGAATCCACCGTATTTATAGTATTTGACAGAAAATCAAAGACTGAAGGATGATAAAAGTCATTTTGAGTATCTTCTCCATAATCCGGAAGAAGAGAACAATGGTGGGAATCATTCCATGGTGCTCCTTCAATTACCATTGATTGGACAATTCCTTCATCGGTGACATGCACTCGTGACCAAGGATCTGAAGGGGTACCATATTCTCTAGACCTATCTATGCAAATGCTTGATGAGCATTGATTTGGGTTTTCCTCCCATGCTTGGAACATTGATTGCTATAATATTTCCGTTGGGCTTGGGGGCAAAACCACTGCATGATCCATGTCGATATCATTTTCTGAGATCTTTGTAGAAGATATCATGTTGCAGGTTCCTATCATCGCTACTTCCGCCAGATTGTTTGGAGGTGGAAAAGCGAAAGTTCCCATTAGTATAGGATCTTTTAGTAGGCCTACTCCGATATTCTGAAGCGAATGGGGGCTTCCATGGATCATGGGAATGCTTCCAGTAACTTGAGAACCATTGGGGAGGAAGTTTTATTGATCGATGATTGTAATCCCTCCTTGAAAGGGGAACGCAATCTTTCTAAAATAGGTCGACACAACAGCTGCCATGGCATAAATCCATGGTCTTCCTAGTAGGATGTTGTAATCAAGATTCCCATCGATGACTTCAACATCTATTTCTATCGTTTTCCCTCCTAGTTCAACTTTCAAGTTATTCAGGATACCATATGGGGTATATGTCCTTCCGTCAAATGCTTTTTATGTTGTCGAAGATCGTGACAAGGTTGGAGATCCTAAAGTTTTCCAGCAACTCATCGACATAGTGCATGTAGATGCCCCCTCATCAATAATTGTTCGATGAACAGTTTTGTTGAGGGATTGCACTTGAATAAGGAAAGCTAGTTGAGCTGGTAACTGAGGATCATATCCTTTATGATCGAAAAATACAAGATTGGAATCCTTTGGGCCAATCCCACCAATGGCTGATAATAAAGGCTGCCTTTGGGATGGGCAATTTTGTAGTACTTCAAGAGTCGACATAGCAGATGGTGATTGGGCCAAATCTTCCACTATGTTATAATGTTGTGCTGCTCTAGTGCGGGGATTAAATGTCGACTTGTGTACTACTCCCTTTGGTGGTTTTATCGTTAATTCAGGAATGGTGGGTCGCACAACTTCTATCAAAGTTGTTGTCGAACTACTTGGTTGATCTTTATCCTTATTGTTCGACAGTTGTGGATTCCCATAATCTTTGTTCCTTGTCGATATCAAAGCATCATTTTGCTATTTTGAAACTGACAACATTAGCACTTGAGACGGGGAAGCATTTCCACTTTCAACCAGATTTGTTCCTGGATTTGGAAACGGATTAGTTAACACTGAGGAGGTTTTTGAATTCTTGAAGAATTTTTGAACCTCAGCTCTATATGGACAGTCTGTGGTCCAATGATCCTCATCACATATAAATCATGGAAATTTTGGTTTCCTATTTCCAGGAGGGTTTGAAGAAGATTTTTCAGGTGATGATTCCTCCTGTTTCTTCTTCTTCCCTTTGCCCTTCTTCTTGCTTCCTGGTTGTTTGGTTTCTTTGCCTTTGTCTGTCGACACGGCATTTACTTCCGAAGCAAGAAGTTCGTCTTTTGCATTTTGACCTGAAATCTTACGGACCTTTTTGGATGTAGCCTTTGTCAATTTCGTGTCTGTCGTGCCAATCACACCATCTCGATTTAGGAGGAGGAGGAATTGAGAATTCCGGTCTAGGGGCGTCAGGTATTTTGTCGTAGAGCGTGCTGGACTGAGTGTAAATCAAGTCCAGATATTGTGCACGAGTGATAACTTTCTCTTCTATTACGACTCCCCCCTTTGCCAATCTTCCGTGATGGAAGGTAGTAATGACTTGATAAACCATTCAGCTAAGAGCTAATCGGGGACGTACGTTTTTACCATCCTACGACGACGTCGCCACTCATGTATATGATCCGATATGTGAGTGGCCGTTGTCTATTTGAAGTTGGTAAGAAGTTTTGTTCCCGTTTCGTACCTTATTGGTAATTGAAAATGGGTTAAAAAGGTTGTGGCTAAGGTACTGAAGTTGTCAAACAAAGCTCTAGGCAATTCAATGTACCATTTTGCCGCTGGACCCGTTAACGTCCTCTGAAAGAGGCGAAGTCTTATCGAATCATCATTTAGGGTGTTTGATGAACACCATAGATGAAATGTCATCACGTGATTAGATGGATCTTCACCCGGATTTCCATTAAATTTAGGAATATCTGATGGAAGTTTATGCGGAATTGCTGGTCACCAAGGGGCGTAAGCAATTGGATAGTTTGTTAACCGATTTAAATCAGGTAACTCTAAGGTTGCCATGAAGGGTAACTGTTGATTCAGGTTAGGTGAAACATACCCAGGATAAGATGGAATCGCCTGAGCAGTTGGTCTTTGCATACCAGCATAATGCATTTGATGTTGGTATGTTTGGTAAGGTTGGTGGACATGACCATTGTAAAATGGTTGATTTTGACCGTTTTGAATCTACGGTTGTCCACTGTTCGCAAAGATTTGATGCTTAGAACCTTGGTATACTTGTTGGAATTGCGGTTGTTGGTATTGCACCAGCCATGGTTGTGAAGCCATGTGCTGTTGCGCGATACTAACCATTGGACCAAGGTGAGGGGTAATTGTACCCGTCTGGACCTGTGTCACCCCACTAGTCGGCGATTGTGGTTGAGTCGCAGGGTCAAGGGGTTGTTGCATTACAACCTGAGAAACCTGAGGTTGGCATACAACAAGCAGCGTTTGAACTTGCGACACTATCACAATAGCTGGTGTAGTCGGGATATTCGACATAGGTACGCATTGTTGCATCGAATACACAACTCTTGGTTGTTGAGGTAGTATAGGTACCCAACCACTTGAGGAAATTCCGATGTAACCTGAATGTTGTTGTGAACTCCTGTGTGGATATCCTCCTGGAGGGGATAATGAAAGGGCATACTACCCCCCATACGGTGGTAATCCGGAACTCAAGGGGATTGTTTGCCCTTGGGGACCGGACTGCCCAAACTGACCTCAAAATGGATCAATTTGTTGAGACTCAACATAAGAGTTTCAGGATATTATTCCAGATGAACAAACAGGAACGGACCATACTGTCGTAATAGCCCCTGAGTGGGCTCCTTCTAGCGGCTGAGAGCTAGTCGGGACAGATGGTATACCGGCGAACATTGTCGGAGTGATAGCAGGGAGTTCTGCCATCGCTGTGTCAGATGACACAGTCCTAGATGTTGACAGTTGCTCAGACATTTGTAGTCTATCCAAAAGATTACCTAGCGATTCTACAGGAGCCTCCGCTGGTGGTAGACTAACTTCTGATGAAGAAGGATATAGAGCGATCCCGACTCCAAAGTGCGTTGGAGTACTTGTTTGAGGATCTTCTAGAATTTCTTCAATAGAAATCAGACCAGGTGGAAGGGGAAGACCGTCAGGTCCGTAAAATATTTCTGGTGCCAAAGAAGGTATGGAATTGACAGCGGCGGATGTTTGAATAGCAAGACTCTCCGAACTGGTTGTAGATGGAATTGGTTCGGTAACACAAGTGTTTACTCTCAGACTAGGATCAGTATCACTGTCCCTCTGTGGCTGTTGAACTTCTTTTGTAGAGGTAGGGATTCCAGAAATTTTTGGAGTAACCGGAGTCTCTGATGTCGTTGGAACACTTGTTCTAACTTTAATAGGAGATTTGGAACCGGTTAAACGAGTTCGCTTTGTCCGTACTGGTTTCAATTCCCGAGATAAAGACGGTTGACTCGTAAGCCTCCGCGAACGACGGGGTTTCAATTGACTTTCTTCCACGATTGCGGATTACCCGATCAACTAAAATAAAAAGGGGAAGTATGTTTCTGAATTAAATGAATTTTAGACGCTTTTGACACAACTTGTTTTTTCAGTTTTTAAGAGTCGAGAAAAAACAAAAGATGACTCTAGTCTCCTTCGATTTTTAATGAGCCTAAAGTGACAAGTGCTCAGATGGACCTTTTCTGTTAAAGAGTCTGAAAAGGAACGAAAGGGACTGCTCTGGAGGTCTAGGTAGAGGGAGTACCAAACCAATCGCAAAACTGCAGAATACTTTTTACGGTACGACAGTCAATCTTCCCAAATGCTGTGTTCAGTGCATTGCGATCAGTAGGGCGGCTGACACGGCTTCCTATGGATAAAGGATTTAAGCCTATAGGGGTCTCCCAAAATATACTCGACGGTACGTGGGAGCACAAGTCCGTACTGGCACTTATCGTCTCAAAGTGGAGGAATCACCCAACCATCAGTGAGGACAACAGTTACCAGGCTTTACGATGCCGGAATATGTCTCTATCCTAGACCTCTAAATGTTGTGCGTTAAGTTCCAAAGCGTTGTTAAATTCATTGGATTTATTTTAAGTTGATCTTTCTTATGAAGTTTTCCTTTTGGGTTCACCACTAGATGTAGATGTAATTCCTAAAATTCAATCTAAAGATGATAAACAAACTTTTATCTCTTTTCTGCAATGAAAATCCTAGCTACTAGGGGAAAAGAAAGACACAATCTTTTCACAAAGAGCAAAGAGCACACTGTAAATGCACTTTCCTAAATCAAGCCAAACAGACTGTCTATATGCAAATGCACATGCAGGTATTTGTTTTTCACTTTCTTAGTATTGATGCTAAAGAGAAAGTTGATGTACAAATCTGAATTTGCCTTCAAGCGACAAACACAAACAAGCTTCTTTTCGAAATCAAAAGGTAGAGATGATTACGACAATTTATGATTTTGAAATAAATACTCGTTTTGACACTAGAAAGTCACAAATTCAAACCAAAGGCAATAGTAAAAGCATAACTGACTATCAACAGCAAATAAACTTTCTCCTATGATTGAAATCGACACTTGCGATAGATCTAAATCAAAGGACGGCAGTACGATTATTATACTTTTGCAATGGAAAACTGTAAACGACTCAACAAACACACAAAAACATCTACAATTATTTTTTACAAATGAGGCGGAATATCAGTAAGGAAAAGGGGTTTGAAACAGTCATATACTGATCACAGGCTGCAAAATTCAGAGACAAAACTGAAAAGAATGAAGCACAAGAACCTCAGCTGCACAGGGCTAGTCTGATCAGCGCACCTGTAACATAGAGAAATTGGATTGCAGCGCAGGTTGCCCTTTCGGGAAGTGCGTTGAAATGTAGGATCTCTTCACAGTACCTGTGCTGGGGTAGAAACGAGAATTCTATCCGGGTTCTGGGTCACAGTTTGCAGTTTAGTCTTTGGTTTTTGGCCGAGTAAAAGCAATTAGTAATGCACAATCAGGGGTAGATCTAATGAGGGTCTAAGAGCTATCACAAGGGCAATCAGATCATTTGTGGATCAGCTGTTCAAATCATAAACAAATCCAGTGAATGGATAGAAGCAGCAGATGTCTACTTTGCATTTGTTATGGCAAATGCAGTTCGAATGCTACTTATAAGTTTATGAAACAAACAACAAAGAGATACACAAACAAACTAATTAGACAATCGTCCCCAGTGGAGTCGCCATTTTGTTACAGGGAAAAGTGTCTATTTGGAACTGCTCTATCCCACTAAGGTGTGACAGCTGCCTTAGAAAGAAACAAAGAAAACTACTTTTATATTTCCTTTATGAATTAAAGATAGAGGGGGATAGAAAGAACTGACCTATGTCTTGCGCTAATTCTTTAATCCAATCCCTCTCTTCTTTGACAGCTTCCAGCTACTTGCTCCCTTGCCCAACTTCACCAAGTACCTATAAGATCACAGAAGAAGAAAACTATACAAAGACATGGATCTATATTCATAAACAGCTTAGGATCAGATTTAAGCTAACCATACAAATGTAACAAACATCAATGATACACAAGAATGGAGGAAAAACTCAAATAGTTTTTATTGATATAACAAGAAGATCTAGGAGGAGTTACAACCGATGATTCCTGACCCAGCATCAACCTCCCAGCAAAGAAGCCCCTCTTCACCTCCAACAAAGCATAAATCACCGAATACTCTGATCTCTGTCTCAAAACCAACAGCAATTCCTTACAATGTGCAAAATTCCAGCCTCTGTATCTCTTGGATGAGGGATCCATATATAGATGTATGCAAGGAGGATGAGTCAGCTTGTGATTTGATTAGTGGCTTCTCTCTGTCAGTTCTTGCTTCCACTTGGAGACTGAAGGCCTCTTACTCATCCTTGGTCAAATTCAGTGAGGCAAGTGTCATAGGAGAAGATTTTGGAAGCTTCCATTGTCTCTCCACCTAGCGGAATGACACTGCCATTTGTCATTTCCCGCTCAACGCACCCTCATAGTGCATTTAGGTGTGTTGCAATGCACCCAACTAGTGTGTTTAGGTGCTATGCAACGCAGCTAGCCAGTGGAGCAGCTGAAATGATCCTGTTTTGACTTATTCTGAGCAGTTTCTGGTGGAGAACTTCTGGGAGAAGCTGTAATTTGTTGACCTTGTTCCTTTAGGGGTTAGAACAACACTTTTAGGGACTTAGGAGCCCTTGGTTTATGGAAATTTCATGCTTGGATCTGCAAGGCACAAAAATGTCTATAACATTGATGCCTCGTATACTACAATAGGAGCATTGCTAATGCAGGTTGGTGAAGGGGAGATGGATCATCCTATAACGTTTGCAAGAAGGAAGTTATCAAAATTTGAAAAAAATTATTTGACAACAGAGTGTGAAGGGTTGGCTTTGGTGTACACGTTCCAGAAATTCAGACATTACCTACTTGGTGGACATTTTAGTATGTACACATAACATTCTAAATTGAAGTATCTAGTCAATAAGCTTATCTTGGGCGGGGGGGGGGATATACAGATGGCTGTTGTTGTTCAAGAATATGATTTTGAGGTAATTGTGAAGCTAGGAAGTGTTCGAAATGAGATTACCCAAGGACAGTTTTGGGGCTAGAAGCCCATGATTGAGTCAAATTTTGTAATAAACTTATAAAGTCTCCGCATTTTGTGGTCATGGAGTGCGAAGGTGTCATGTGTCATAAAGGGTATTCCACCCTTATTTTTGTAAAATAAAGTCAATAGTAAGAGATATACCCATGGCTCGCGGACCATGGGATTATATAAAAAGAACTAAACTCTAAGTAGTTATAGACACACAATGTAAGAGAGTCATAACTTTGAGGTAAGAAGTCTAAGTCTTGGGTTGTAGCATAGGTAGAGGCTCTGCAGTTGAGTGCACAGAGGCCTAGGGTAGAAGTCCACATCTATGTGTGCAGACCCCTGCAACTGTGTGCATAGGGTGGATAGAGTCTATAATCACTTGGAAGATATCAATAAAGAGAAATATTCGACAATTCTCGTGTCTTTGTTCTGTTGATACATATTGATATGTTATGTATGAATTTACTTTTATTATGCTTATGTGATGCGCGAATGAATGTAATTCCATTGAATAATTAAACACATTTACAAATATCTATTTATGTGGTGTTAACTATAATTGTTTGATAATATAAGAAAGTCACTTAGATTAATTGGGGAAGCTGCACTACATGCTAGCATAGCAGTGTGAAAGTACCTGAGTAGCAGGCTAGGGTTGCATGAAGGTAGATCATACCCTTTCACGGAGGTATTGAAGGACGAAATAAGGGATCATCTTGCAATACCTAGAGAGAAGCAACCTACGTGAAGGCAGGGATAGAGGAAATCAAACAACATCACAACCATCTTAGGGTGTAGAAACTTTGTTCTAGCATCCCCCCATATTGCTTCGAGTGAGACTTTAGTACGCGCTCCATGGGTTGATGCTAAAAGGGCCAATAGTGTAGGGATTTGTTTGGCTAATTAACATTGAACCTGGATTAGGCCCCCTTAAGCCAACAAATGGTTCCATTGTTGGGGCTGGTATCTGCATAAGATATGTGTGATGTCATATCACTAGGATCCAACTAAGAAGGAGATCAGAGACTATTTGGATAGGAAGATCCAGGAATTCGTGGCGCACAAGAACAGAAACCCATAACTAACAAAGGAACAGTGGTTGGATAGATACATGTATACAGAGATCCACGAGATCTTTTTATGCTCCTTCCCAATTTAGCTATACGAGTGGATCGCAAAGCTAGCTTACAACCAAGGAAGGTGGAAACTTGATGGTCCTATTGTTTGGACCCCAGAGATAGTACAAAAATTGGAAGCATCTAAGAACAAGATTGCCCGCGTTGTTGATCATTGGCTCGATCGCGTAATAGGAGGGTTTGTGACTGAGTTTACGGTTGACACCTCAGTTAGCTACAGCAAGACAGAGCGATGATTTTTCAAAAGACTGCGAGGTAAGTACATGAAATCTTTGAATACCTGGATTAAAATGCTATTGTGTAAAAAATGGGTTATGCATCTACCTTGATGTTCGAAACTAGGCGAAGGGGAAAACTTACAGAAACAAAGGAAAAAAGGGTCTGGAGTATAGTCCATTGATTTCACATCAATGAGGTGATGAGGAAGGGATAGCGAAGGTTTCTCTACGAAGTGTTATTCAGTTAATAAGACAAGGATACTCGTGAATACCACCTCCACGGACACCACCTACGACTTCACCACCATCACCTGCGACTTCACCCGTACCACCTCCACCTCTGCCGTAGTTCAGTATGGAAAATTTATTGAAGCTACCTTTATTCAAAGGCTTTGGAAATGAGGACCCGAACCAATTCTGGTTCATTGTGAAAGTTGTATGGGAAGCTGAAGGTGTTACAGATGATCATATGAAGAAGGCAACATTGGTTAGTGCTTTGTAAGATCGCACACTAACCTAGTATATCAAGTACTCTAATGACAACTCGAATGCTAGAGTGGCAGAAATGCAGACAATATTTAATAGAGAGTTCAATAGGCCTAAATCTACAACACAGTCGATTGTGGGATTCAAAGAAATCGTGATGCAACCATGTGAGATGCCTTGGAAACTAGATCAGAGATTGAAGTGTACAATCTGTGAAGCCAACATGAATTTGACAGGTGAACAACATCGCGAGTGGTTTGTGGCTTCACTACTACCATAGTTAAGGGTCACACTATCATAGCAAAAGATAACCACTCAGGTGGAGGCCTTGGAGATTGCCATGAGACTACATGAAAAATCTGATGCAAGATTCAAACCTGGGGGTTCAACAAATCCATGCGCAGCTGAAGGACCTATTATTTGAGATGCAAAGTCTAAAGCAGGATAGGACAATTCTACCATAGGTGTGCAAGGAGGTATGGTGCTTGAAATTCAAGAGTCGTGGGCATGACGAGGACCATTTCCCAGTCTTTGAAAACTATATTACAGGAGGAGGACCGATGCCTTTAAGACGATAATCTCAAGCAGGACCTAGCGTGGAACCTGCATTATGGTGCGATATCTATCAGGTAGCAGGAAAATATGCCATGGATAACTGTCATTTACTGCAGAAGTTTGTACAAATATCGGAACAACTGTTCTGCAAGTTTTGTAGGTTGGTAGGACATGATGAGCGTAGTTGTAGGAGTTATGAGTTTATGATGGATAAAACTCCCGCCTATAGGGTTCAGGAAGAAACATGACCCCCTAACAAGACCGCAGGGATGGTGCAAACAATATTTCAAGGGAATATATGAGGCTGAGGCAGAGGAGGACCTGGTAGAGGTCAAAGACAGTTGATCTGCTACAATTGCAGAGGACTAGGACACTATGCTCATGATTGCACTAACCCAACACGTCCAACATGCAAGTAGTGCATGATGTTTGATTATGAAATGGAAAATTTTCCAATGCTAATAGCTAGGATATGTGACAAAGGGGCGCTACCACCTCCGACAACTTAGAACCTGCAGAAGATGAGGCCTGATTCATACGAAGAGGATCTAAACATAAATATAGTGCTCAAGAGTGGAATCGCAACAGGAGATGACAAGGGGAATTAGCCAGAAGACAGTACATATGTCCACAAAGCTCCGATGAAGGAGGCTGATTTTGATTTGTAGCACGCACCTGAAACCTTCATGGAAGCTAAGAAGAGCTTCTCTGAGGCCTCCATCTCAGGAAGAAAGGATAAGCCTGAGCAGGAGATGGAGCCCTCTATGCTCACAACTTTCTTGAAGACTTGTATGAAGTTATTGCATGATAGTAAGGTTGTGAAAGGGTTATAAGAGCTTATCAATAAATGTGCTTGAACCACACCAAGTGAGCCATGTGTAGTACGAAAGATTGGTAAGCATAAAACAATAACGAGACGGGAGATGACACTAACCGTGGTAACAGGAGAGTATGAAATGGATCAGGTTGTTTTGGACCTAGGGTCAGATGTGAATGTCCTACCAAAGTAGACTTGGGAACGGATTGGAAGACTCATGCTGCAGTGGTCTCCAATTTAGCTAAGGATGGCCAATCAATAGAAGATCTTCCCCATGGGGAGGTTGCAGGGGGTGACTGTGGATATTGAAGGTGCGAGCATGCTAGCTGACTTTGAAGTAATAGAGATAGTGGATGACAACAATCCCTATCCTGCACTCCTAGGAATTGACTGAGCTACTGATATGAAAGGGGTAATCAAATTAAAGAAGCTGAAGACGATCTTTGAGAAGAAATCGCTACCCGTAATAGTAACCCTAGATCCTGCTGAGGGATCTCTCTATATTGAACCAGTCCACGATTACGAGAGTGATGATGATTTGGAATGTATCTATAAGATAACAATGTGAGATCAAGATTGGGTGAATCCCATCATGGATGGGTGGATTACTAGGGATCATGAGAGTTCCTACACTTCGGACTCCAATGAAGAGTTAGAACGCTGGTAGAATCGTTTACATGAAGTGACTATGCTAAACTACTACATGATGACCTGATCATTGTGTTGTGTGTCCTTAGAGGTAAGAAATCTGCCTACTTATGATGGTCTGAATGAGATAGATATATTTTTGGATGCATTTGAAAGGGAGGTACCAGAAAAGTAGTGCTTCTAGGCATTAGACTAGGCACTACGTGTTACGCCCGCAAGATGGTGGGGTACGCATAAGGGAAGCTTTGATGATTGGCACAAATCTAGGAGGATGATGAGAACATGATTTGGGAAGTCTAAGATGTGAATGACAGACAAGTATGATGGGTAGGATGACCCGCGCGTGCATTTGGCCAAATGGGCCCAGGCTTATGGAGAAAATCCCCAACGTGAATGGGTGCACTTGTTCTGCCATACCCTAGATGTTGTCCCAATGAATTGGTACGTAGAAATAGAGCTCTGCCATGGTACAGGTGAATGGGATATTCTGCGCGAGGGCTTTGTAATGACATTCAGTTTTGAAGACAGGTTTGATTGTATTGATGAGGCACTACAAGAAGTGAATGTAGCTATCTTTCGGATACCACAGGATCCTTTGGACATAACTCAGCCTGAGTGGACTACTCAGCTAAGTCACACACTGGAATGCTATAACATGACCACTGAAGAAGAAGATGAGGATCTGTAGAAGATTAAGATTCCGAAAATAGAGCATCATCGTGAGGTTAAAGGACTGCCGATTAAGAACCCTGATATAACCGCACTATTGAAAACGAAACAAGTAAACATTGGTCTGTAGGCAGAACCTAAATTCATGAATTTAGGAGACTATGGGATAACGCGATGGTGGATAAGGTCACTGAATTGCTCCGTGATACCAAGATTTATTCCCTACCAAGTTTACAAATCTTAAAGGGATAATCAAGGACATAGGTATGATGAAGATTACATTAAAGCTCGATGTGAAGCTCATTAAGTAAAGGCCTTAATGAATCAATCCAAAATATAAGGAGAAGGTCCACTTAGAGCTAGACAAGATGCTCACGACAGGCATCATTGAGCATGTGTAGGAATCTAACTGGGTAAGCCCAATGGTGGTACACGAAAAGAAGCAGAAGGATGAAATAAGTATATGTGTGGATCTCAGGAAGCTGAATCACGCTTGTGTACATGATCCTTTCCCGAATCCATTCACTGATGAAGTGTTGGACAATGTAGGTGGCCAAGAAGCATATTCCTTCATTGATGGATTCTCTGGGTACTACCAAATAAAAATCACACTAGATGATAGGAGCAATACAACCTTTGTGACTGAGTGGGGTTACTTTCAATACACTGTAATGCCGTTTCGATTGAAGAATGCACCTACGATCTTCTGATGTGTAGTTGTGGCTACACTCAAGGAATTTATTCATAAGTTCCTCGAGGTATATTTTGATGACTAGACCATGTTGGGTTGGTTAAACACCATGTAGAAAGCTTGCGCCTAATGTTGGATACCTGTCGCTGATACCAGATCACGCCCAATCTCAAGAAGTGTCTATTTTGTGTTCCTTTTGGGAACCTGTTGGGGCATGTGGTTTGTAGATAGGGACTGATGGTAGATCCCACAAAGATAGCGATATTGAACTTGGAGGCGCTGGGTGTGAAGCAGTTGTGCACTACCTTGGGACATACAGGATATTACAAGAAGTTTATCAAATGCTATGCCTAGATCGCCGTGCCTATGGAGAAATTGTTGAAGAAGGATGTCACATTCTGCTGGGATGATGACTGTAAGAAGATCTTGGATATATTAAAAGAAAATATGGTCATCGCGTTGATTCTAGTCTTCCCTGATTGGAAGAAAGAGTTTCATGTACATGTCAACGCGTCATGTATAGCGTTGGGAGCAGTACTGACACAAGCTGGAAAAGAAGGCTTGGACCATCCTATCACGTTTGCAAGCCGAAGATTATCCAAAGTGGAGAATAACTATTCCACCACCGAATCTGAAGGGTTAGCCATAGTGTATGCACTCCAGAAGTTTAGGTACTACTTGCTGGGAGGCCATTTTAAGATGTATATGGATCGTTTCGGGTTGAAGTACCTAGTCAATAAGCCTGTGTTGGGGGGGAGAATCTACAGGTTGCTCTTATTATTCTAGGAATATGATTTCTAGGTTATTGTGAAGCGTGGATGACTAAACGTGAGACCAAACCATCTATCTCACATTGAAATAGGGGAAGAGCCCACTAATTTGGAGGGATTGCCTGACGCATAAATATTTACAGTGCATGTCATGGATGGTCATTTTGAGAATATAATACATTTCCTAATGACAAGTACTGCACCAAAATGATACATTGTCTAGCAGAAGAAGGAATTAATGGTGCATGCAACAGATTTCTCTGTCATTGATGGGCATTTGTACAAGATGGGGACTGATGAGATATTATGATGATATGTACCAAAGTTTGAAAGAAGCAGCATCCCCACAGATGCTCATGGGGGCACCGTGAGATGACATTATGCAGGAGGATAAAATGCATAGAAGATTTTATGCACAGGGTTGTGGTGGGCAACCGTCCATCAGGATTCAAAAGCATATTTCAAGGAATGTGATGTGTGTCAAAGGACTAGCAGGCCATCGCGGAGGGATGAGATGCCTTTGAATCCATAGATGATGTTGCAACCCTTTGAGAAGTGGGCGATAGATTTTGTGGGACCCATTCAGCCGCAAGGAAACACAGGGGCAAGGTACATTATCAACATGACATAGTATTTGACTCGTTGGGCAGAGGCATAGCCTGTGAAGGATTGCACATGTGAAATCGCTGCAAATTTCCTCTTTGAGCACATACTGACATGATTTTCCTATCCAAAGATCTTGATGAGTGATTGTGGGAGGCACTTCCTAAATGAGACGATCAGCGCGCCGACGTAAGAATTTCAGGTATACCACCGCAAAAGCACACCTTATCACCTGCAGGCTAATGGGACGGTGGAGACATTCAACAAGGTGCTCAAAAACACGTTGACCAAGTTTTGCAATTCTTAGCGAAGTGATTGGTATGTATTCATACCTGCAGTACTATGGGCTTATCGAATAACATGCAAGAAGTTGACTGGTAAAACCCCCTTTAGGCTTGTCTATGGTGTTGAAGTGGTAATGCCTATGGAATATAGTGTGCCTAGTCTACACATCACAATGCTCACAGGTATGACAGATCATGGAGCCCTGGAGGAGTGACTTGAACAACTAAATGAGCTTTAGGAAGAAAGATCTTTGGCTATATTTCACGAGTAGGTCCAAAAGTAGCACGAAAAGGCATGGCATGATTGACACATTAAGCTGCACTCATTTAAGGTAAATGACCTGGTTTTGCTATATGATAGTAAGTTTGATAAATTTCCAGGGAAATTTAGAATGCACCGGTTAGAAACCTATGTCTTTAAGGAAATTACCAATGGAGGACTGGTATAGTTGGTCAAATGGAATGGAGAACCCTTCCTAGGAAAGGTGAATGGTAGTCGCTTGAAGCCATACACCGGCAGTTCGGCCATGTGACTAAATGAAGGTAGCACAATCTTATCACTCCAAGTAGCTGAAAATAGGTGCGAGACTATAAACTACACTACAAGGCTTTGGGAGCTGCACGATTGGAGGATGGTGCAAAGCAAGGAAGTGTCACAGAGTCTGCAACAATGTGGAGGGAGTTGCACTACCCAGGGAGAAATCGCATAGGTCGGCCAGAAAGTGACTGTTAAGGTTACTGTTCATGATTTGATGACAGAAGTGAGGCCAAATGTATTGAGTAGCTGGCATTAAAGATGAAATTTATGGCTCAGATCCTTGAAAATATGTTGCCAATCTAGCATTAATGAACCAAATTTGGGGGGAATGATCGGATTTGAATTCAAAATGCCCTATAAATTACAAGTTGTTATCTAGCAAGAAACACTTGGTATTTTGAGAATTGAGTTGTTGAGTTCTCAAGCACATATGAATCGCGAGCACTACGAGCTTCTGATAGCTACTAAGGTATTTGAGACCTTTCTGATGGAAACATAGGAATTCTTGCATAAAATCATGTCTAAACCCCCAGAAATTACAAATACCAAACAAGTAGTAGAGGAGAAAGCACATGAAATGGAAAGATAGGCAGAAGTAGTTGCTTTGTAAGAGGTCCCTGAGTGTCTGAGAACATTGAGACCAAAGCCAACTCCAACTAAGGAGACCATGAAGGACAAGAAGGGAAATTAGCCTACCATACTGGTGCATGCATCGCCAAAGAGAAACCCACCAAAACCCACTTCACAGGAGAAAGGCAAAGTTATAAACCTAGAATTGAAGGAGGAAGATATCGAAGACATCCCGCTGGATGATGATGATGTGGAAATGTGTTGTGGCTAGCAACAACCACCCTTTCTATTTAGTATTAGTAATAACCCTAAATAAATGGGGACCCTTCTAAAAATAAAAAACTAGCACCTATATTTCCCTTGGAATAAAGCACACTATCATAAGCTTAGGAAACACATTTGCAAACCTAAAATCTTAAGTATTATGATAAGTTTCGAATAAAATCGTTCTCTTAACAATAAACATCGCATCACAAAGGGGTAAAGGACAATAGCACATAAAGAAACTTTCGCAATTGCAAAAACATGATGATGTGAGATCACACTCCTTACAAGACTCATCGCATGATGCACATTTCATATGTCACACCACCACTTAAGAGAAAATATCCTGACCTTGCGATATGCGATAAAGAATCTCACAAATCACATCTCGTAGTCGCATAAAGAAATAAATGATTGATAACGAAAAGGATTAGTAATATTGTGATTTGCGATATTGCGAAGCAAATCAAAAAATTGCTTTATCGTAGATCAATAGGGCTCATCATTCAATGAAATATTTCTCGTAATCTGATACCGAGTTATGGGCATTAATGTCAACTTAGTGGTTTATTGATGGCCATTTATGGGAAAAGATTTACATCTGATCGAAAGGTTGTTTCACGTAGGGTGATAAAATTGATATGATTTCGAAATTAAAGAGCTTTCCTATCACCTTATCACTTACCATTATTCGTTCCTTACTTGTGAACTTGCAGGAGTGGCAAGTGGAATAATATACAGACCAGTGTGCAGAACGTAATGGGAAAGAAGGGAAAAGCTCCGGTTGCTAAGAAAACAGAGATGACACCCTTATTCACAGACACCACCTGTACCAGAGAAGCTAGCATATCCACTTGGGAAGGCATGTACAGTCTGCTAGAAGAAGAAAACCCCAGAGTTATGGAAGTTACAGTTATAGCCGATGCATGCGAGTCATCCGAAGCATCACTTACTGAACTTGCATGCTCATTCCTGCACCGCATAGCAACAAGGCCTAAGATACTTCCCTATATAGACATGGTCAATTGGGTATTAGACAACGTTGATATAACAGACAGGAAATTCAAGTCTCGGGACCAGAAGCTTATTGGGTAATTCACCCCATAGGATTTAAGACTTATGTATCATTCACCAGAGTCGCAGGCTAGCTACAACAAGTCGTTCGTGGAGAAATTCGCCAAAGAAAATGAAGCTTTGGCAGAATTTACCAAAAGCTGGTCAAGAAAGGAAGAACCATTAAAAAGGGACAAACAGGGTATGTACAATATTGGTTCCCTCTCCTCTCCATATTGTTTTGTTGCTGTAATGCTATGTAGGCTATTTGGAAGGCCTGATATCAACAAATTTTCATCTGAGTGGCTACCCCTATTAGATGCCGCCACTAACACCACTATTATGGATTGGGCCCAGATTTTGTCTGATAACTTAGCCTCTGCTATTTGGAATTACCGATCTAAAAGAACTTATCCTCCTTTCTTTTTAGCTTCTTATGTCATGGATGCAATCTGTTATGTTTCTAGATTTCCTCTCATGGGTTGGAAGTGGACTATATAGAATCCCTTGCCCATTCACGTCTACCATAAGGAATTGTGGGATTCTAAGTTTACCCCATATTTTTATAGAATTTTCCATGGAGTTATGTTACCCCTTCATAGAATATTGTATAATAAAGACGCCCTGAGGTTTTCCCCTGAAGCTAAAATTGATATTCTCCCTGTCGGAAAATGATTTGGAGATGAGTTTTTTACTTACATCAGAGTATTTGGAAGCATTGATTCCCCTCATATACTTCCATTGTATGTTCCTGATAAGTTAATGGCCCGTGAAATAGCCTACCAAACCTGCGGGGTTGGAGGAATAAACAAAGAATTAAAAGAGAAGAAAAAGACCATCTAGCCGCAATTCCCTATGGCCTGTGGGGCCTTCTCACTGTTTGATTTAGGTCATGTTTTCAGCGAGGTAGACAACATGCTGAGTCTACGACTATTTAAATTTCCAGGGAGACAGTTTGATCCCTTTGATGTAATAAAAAACTTTTCTACGACTGTTAAAATAAAGGTATTCACTAAAGAAGATGATCTCTTTGATGACATCTTCTAGCAGAAGAGCACACTTAAAGACATTTTGCACATGGCCCAAATCTAGTTTGGCCCAGTGGAATTCCAAGAGTTCAAACTCTACAGAGAAAGGAGATTGGAAAACCTCCCCTTAGACAAGTTGCGATAGAACCAATAATGGATTCCACTCACAACATCAATATAAGTTGAAGCTCGGGGACGAACAAGTCCAAATCTAAGTCTGGAAAAGAATCACCAGAACAATCTAAATAGTAGGAGAATGAGCATAATAAAAGTGAAGGGTCAATCAGGGATACCGCCCAATCTAAAGAGAACCCAGAACAACAGGTTTTGTCACCAGCACAAGTGAAGTTTCCTGCTCCTCTCATCTAGCCAACAAAGCCAGTAAGAACTAAGCTAGAGAAAGAGTGGGAAACATTTAATGAATTAATCAATACTAAGGAGAAAAACATGAAGACACTTGAGAATACAGCACAGACAATGACATGAATGGTCGTTGAAACAGTCGTCAATACTCTAGAAAAGGAGCATATTCCCATAGCCCCATCATCTGAAATAATGCTGAAGATAGAGGAGATCCCTCCTCTAGATTTATTTTACAATCCATAGCACAAAGAAGTGGTAAGAAGATAGAGAAAGAAATGAAAACTATACAGCGTGCTCTCACTTGAGGTAGAGCAGCTAGATGTCCTTTGGTGAGACCCTACCACTAATCCTACAAAAAATTTGACTAAGTTATCCCATATTGTAGGAGCCTATGCTTCTGATACTATTGATAAAGCGTCTAAAGTACGACTATTGCTTAAGGATAAAGAAGAAAAAATACTATTTTTGCAACAACAATTTCAGTAGAACAGTACTAACTGGGAAGCGGAAGAAAAATTGGAAAAATTACAACAGGACTTTCAACAGATGCAGCTGGGGTATCAAAGAAATTTGGCCAAAAAGGAACATCAATTACAAGCCATGTTAGAAATGCATAAAGATAACCACAAAGTCACAAAATTTGTCTCAGAAGCCCTTGCCTTGAATCACCAACTCTTGCAACAGTAAGAGGCACTCTGCCAAAGAATATCACAATGGAGTTCCCTTTGCGAGATGACTGGAAAAATTACCAGTCAAGTCGTGGATTTGTGACTTGATTATGATTCAATTGATAAGAATATTTCTAGTTATTTGAAATGGCGGGAATCAGAGGAAGGCAAGAAAGCAGGGTTACTCAGAATCAATGAATCACACAAAGAAATGATGTTCAATAAGTGGGATGCACAGATAAAAAAGGCAGAACAGGCAGTGGAAGAAGCAGCGATAGCAGCGAGCAATGTCATTGACTGTGTCAATGAGAATATGCATAGAGCAATCCTGATATCAGAAATTGATCCAGGATTTTTCCCAAAAGCACAACAATTCTAGATAAGCTGGAGACAGAGAGCTGGAGAAATGGCAGAGTCAATTAAGAAGTTAACTAAGTTTAATTGGGACTCTTACTGGCAATACTTGGTTAAACCATACAATCAATGTATGACTCCGAAATTCCTTACAAATTCTGTCAAAAAGACAGCGCTAGCGCTTGCTGATTCTATTTTCACAAACAACTAAAATTGGAGGTCAGCCAACTGATGCTCCTGAAGCCGATGTTGAATGCTTGCTATCTTAAAATAGATTCATAGTTAATTTTTAGATACATTTTTAGTTTATTTTTTATTTATTTTTGGCTTAGATGAGGATGGTCATTTAAAACGCCTCCTACATTTTTGTAATAAACTAACTTTAGTCTTTAGTTAGTAGTACTTAAACCTCTCTCATGCATTTAGAGAGGGGTCTAGAAATTTGTCAAAAACATTTCTTCAAAACATGCACTTTTGCACCCTCTGAGGAGGTTTTGATGAATGAATGGAATGAGATTTATTGATATCTGTGTTTAATGTCTGCTACTGAAATGCATTTTTTTACTCTTAGTAGATGTTGAATTATGAGAAGATAAATATATATTTTTGAAGCTCATGAGTATGACTTGTTATTAATGGTACTTTTATCTCTTAATGATTTCTGCTTACATGTCAAGTAATATGTTATGTTTAGTTGTTTATAAATGAAAGCTTGAATGTTTAAGTTATCGTTTTGCATTTTGGTATGGTGGTGACTATTTTGTTTATGCTTAATGTATGAATAACTTATTATGCGATATGTTTCTCACAATTGTTTCGGCTAATTTCTTATACGAGATAGTTCACTTTTAATGAATTCTTTGCTTGTAGCGATTGAATGATCTTTATTACCAATTGCCATTAGGAACTATTTTAGATCGCATAAGTGAAGAGTTAGTCCCGGGATAGTTTAGAATTATATGTTTTTGTTTATTAGAATAAAACTGCATGTTTTAGATTAGGATTATATTAAACACATTTTATTTAGAAACTTTTAGAAAAGAAAACATCAACCCTTAGCATCATCACAAACAAATTGGGAAACTGGTCCCATTATCCCCAGTTGGACCCACTATCCCAAACGGAAAAGGAGTTCCTTTCAAGGTCCGGACTGGGTGGGTATCCCCCTTGTTGTAGACCCAATTTTCAAGGCTTCGACATATTTGGCACTAGAAGGAGGGCCCAAATTGTGAATGGTTGGTAAATCTAAATCTAAAAACCATTTTGAGAGTAAATCACCCTCAACATCTCCTCCAACTTCTCCATCACATTCTAAGTCTTTAAATCTTAAGTGAGAAGTTGAGAAAACAACAACCACTTCCATAGACCCAGACTTTTCAGATAGATCTACTATCGAACCTCTTGAAGTTGAGTCTTTGATCCATAAAATTCAAGGATTTTCCATATCACTGCAAAAATATGAATTATCTCAAGGTAGTGTGGCCTCACAATACAATCCTTCTCATCCTCTCACCAGATTACAGAGTAAAAGGTTTGGTATCGAACCAACTGAATTACCTCTACCTAAAAGGAAAAGAGCAAGGAAGACACCTCAAGGGTTTGATAGTGAGACTCTTTCATCATCATCATCCATTTCATCTTCTCCATTGCAAAGTCAACCATCCACTCCCCCACTCCATATTGTCATACAACAGGGTACTGGAACTTCAACATCTGCTTCTCAACCATCTGGAACTGTAATATCCTCTTCTTCCCAACCACAAGGAACTTTGTCTGTTCTTTCCTCTGTTAGTAGTTCAACAATGGCTCAAAACCCATGGAATAATCTAGGGGCAGTCTCAATGCCTGTGCCCTTGAGTCAATTACCAGCCCATCTTGAAAAATTGCTGCTCAAGTTTAACCCTGAAGCAGACATGCTAGCAGAAGAACACATAAATAACTTTATGTTGTCCATAAATTTAAATGGGTTACAAATTAAGATGGTGTTGTTACACTTTTTCCTTATACTTTGCAAGCAGCAACCGGGTCCTGGTATTTTTCATTACCATCAGGGTCCATTACTAGTTGGGACATTTTCCAAGAGCAATTCTTGACAAAGTTCGGTGATGATAGGTCTACGACAACATTGATCAATGATCTATCGAATCTTAAGACTGAATAAAGAGAAACTATCGAAGATTTTAACTTGCATTTCAACAAGCTTTTGAATAAAATTCTGACCACTTCCAAGCCTAGCGAAGAAGTTCGAAGTGAATGGTACATATCTGCTCTACCATCGAACATAGCAATCTTTATTGATAGGGCTGCCAAGAAAACGTTAGCTGACAACATGAAGGAAGCAATAGTGGTAGAAAAGTGTATCTTAGCTTTAGAAAAGAAAAATGTTGTTGATGAGAGAAAATCTAAGAAGGCTACTTTTAAAGATGACCCTAAGAAAAAGAAATTAAAGGACCCAATTGATTTAGAAGGATTGTAGAAATTTTTAAAAACCATGTCTAACGAAATGGTTGACATTAAAAGACAAGTAGCAGAGACTTCTTCTAAGAAACCATAAAATCCTTATAGAAAAAATCCTTCAACTGATTCAAAGCCTCCCAATGCTATAATGAATGTAGAATCAGAAGGAGAAGAAGAGGAAGTTTCCAGTGAAGAATCTATTGACGAAGATGAAGTTGTAAAGCTACAGGGAATGTGGGACTTCATTCTTCCATATGAAGAGGATCGAGAGGCATCACTAGTCAGTACCAGAAGAGGAAATCAACTCAATCCTCCGTAGCCTAGTTCCAAATAGAAGAGTGCAAGCTCGATATCCAAGGATAAAGTCGCAAGTAAGAAATCATCACCAAAAGCGACTCAAACAAGCCTAGTCCAATCTGATTCATCAACTCAATATAAAATACTAATTGTTTCTGATGAGATGGAGTATAACATTGTTGAAGACATGAAGAAGACTAGGGCTAACATTACTTTTTATGAATTGAGAAAATTAAAACATCAACAGAAATTACTTTTGAAAGAGTTACATACAATACCCATTGCACCTCTTCCTGCCGCTGTAATCTCGCAAGATTCTCATGAGATGGGAAGACCTCCAACTAATATGGCAAATAAAGTTGACCCAAATGATATTGCTTTAATTGGAGGTAGGTCAAAATCCTATACTCCATTCCCTCTTAATTATGAAATTTTCAATAAAAATTTGCATAATTGTTTGGTAGATTTAGGTGCTTCATCTAATATTTTGCCTAAAACAATTTGTGAAAAGTTAAACCTCCAACCTCAAAAATCTACAGTACACATAGTTCAGCTAGACCGATCCCATGTTGAAGTAATTGGTGAACTAAATCAAGTGACCATAAGGCTCTCATTGAATCCAAAGGCATGTCAAGTCATTGATATTTTTGTTATAAAACCAGCTCACAAAAAGATAGAAAAGACAGATCCACGCTTTAGAATTCAGCCTCTTCAAGGGGGCAACCTCATTTACATTACATAAATGAGAAATAACAATAGAGGGATTCTATAGGGCACAGTAATAACAATATGGGGACAATAGGGGCACAACAATATTAATAAGGGATACAACTACAATATTAATGGGGTAATCACTAGTATTATAGGGACCCAACATTCCCCTCTCCTTCAAAAAAGTGTTGTCCTCGACGCTTTAGTAGTTCTGGATGCTTCTGTATAAAATTCTCATCCTCCCATGTGGAGTCTTCAGGGGATAAGTTCTTCCACTTGATAAGATACTCTGAAATTGATCGATTTCGTAACTGTCGAGTTCTTGTTTCTGTGACTGCTTCTGGTTCTAATATAATTTTTCCTTCCTCTTCAAGTTCTGGCAATATTGTTTGAACTGGGAGCTTGTCGCCTATAACCTTCTTTAAACATGAAACATGGAAAACTGGGTGCAATCGAGAAGCTGCAGGAAGCTCCAATTTGTATGCCATAGTACCAATCTTTTGCAACACCTTGTATGGACCATAATACTTTGGTGATAATTTATTATCCTTCTTAGTTTGCTTGAGGGACATTTGCTTATATGGTTGTAGCCCTAGGAATACCCAATCACCTACATCAAAACTTCTTTTGCTGCGATGTTGATCTACCTGTTGTTTCATTCTATTCTGTGCCAGCACGAGGTTATCCTTTAAGAGTTGGAGGACATGTTGTTGATGTTCGATGTGATGTTCCACTGCTTGAACCTTAGAATTTTCTCTTAAATATGATGTGATGGATGGTGGCTGATATCCATAAAGTGCCATAAATGGGGTCATTTTTGTTGCTGTATGGAAGGAAGTGTTATACCACCATTTAGCTAGAGGCAACCATTTGACCCATTGTGTCTATTTATCAGATACAAAGCAACAAAGATATCCTTCCAAAGATTTGTTTACTATCTCATTTTTCCCATCAGATTGAGGATGATAAGATGAGCTATGAGCTAACTGAGTACCAAGACAAGAAAATAATTCTGTCCAAAAATTTCCAGTGAAAATGGGATCTCTGTCACTTACAATAATCTTTGGGTTTCCATGTAGCTTTTGAATTTTTTCCATAAATGCAGTAGAAACTGTACTGGCTTTAAATGGATGTGATAATGCACAAAAGCGTGCATACTTGGTAAGTCTGTCAACTACCACCATGACGACACTCTTTCCCTTAGACTTGGGTAAACCTGTGATAAAATCCATTGAAACCTCCTCCCAATGTTGGCTTGGAATGGATAAAGGTTGTAATAGACCCGATGTCTTAATTGCTTCAACTTTATTTTGTTGGTAAACCTAACATTCCACCACAAACTTTTGAATATCTGATTTAAGGCCCTCCCAAAAAAATTCCTTAACCTTGCGGTAAGTCTTTAAAAATATTGAGTGCCTTCCTAAGGGAGAAGTATGAAATTCCATAAGAATCTTTAGTTTTATCTGGGAATTCTTACAAAGGTATAAGGGATCTTTATACCATAATGAATCATTTTTCTACCTAAATGTATTAGACGTACTGGAGTCTTGTTGTAACTTTCGAATAAGTGCCCACACTTCTTCGTCATTCTTCCATTCCTCCTTGCTTCATTTATCCAATCTAGTTGGATAATAGAAATGGCGCACAACAATGCTTCCACATCCTCATCCTTTCTTGAGACTACATCTACCACCACATTTTGCTTCCCTTTTTTGTATATGATTTCAAAGTCATAACCCAACATCTTTGTCACCCACTTTTGTTGCTCTTAATAGGATAATCTTTGTTCTAAAAAGTATTTAAGGCTATCATGATCCATTTTTAACTTGAAGTGTCATCCCATTAGGTAGGGTTTCCATTTCTTAAGTGCATGGAGTATTGCCAACATTTCCTTCTCATAAATAGCTTTGTGTAAAAACTTTCCCTTGATTGGACGAGTTTCGACAGCAATGGGTCTTTCATATTGCATTAAAACAACACCAATTCCATTTCCTAAAGCATCACATTCCACAATAATTTTTTTTGTGAAGTCTGGTGTAGCTAAGATTGGTGCTTGGCACATTGCCTCTTTAAGATGCTCAAAGGCCTTTGTTGCTTCTAGAGTCCATGAAAATGCATCTTTCTTCAATAAAGTTGTTAGAGGTGCTGCTATTCTCCCATAATTCTTAACAAACTTGCAATAATACCCTGTCAACCCGAGACATCGTCGCAGATGCTTTATGGATGTGGGGATTTTCCATTCCTTAATGGCTTTAATTTTGCTAGGGTCTACCTTACCGCCTTCATGAGATACAATATGACTGAGATATTCCACCTCTTGTACTCCAAAGAAACATTTGGATATTTTTGCATATAATTGTTTCTCCTCCAATAGTTGTAGCACCCTGTCAACATGTTCAACATGATCCTTCCAAGACTTGCTATAGATTAGTATATCATCAAAAAATACTAACACAAATTTTCTAAGGAATGGTTTGAAAATGGAATTCATCAAACCTTGAAATGTTGAAGGTACATTGGTAAGGCCAAAAGGCATGACCAAAAATTCATAATGACCCTCTTGAGTTCTAAATGTTGTTTTCAAAATGTCTTCAGTCTTCATTCTGATTTGATGATATCCTGAGCGAAGATACAACTTGGTGAAGTAAATTGATCCATGCAATTCATCCAGTAATCCATCAATGATAGGAATGGGAAACTTATCTTTAATAGTGAGCTTGTTGAGCTCCCTATAATCTAGACACATGTGCCATGATCCATCCTTCTTGTGCACCAATACTACTGGAGCAGAGAAAGAACTTTGACTTGGTTGAATTATACCAGCCTCTAGCATTTCTGCAACCATACATTCAATTTCACTTTTTTGGGCGTAGGGATATCTGTACGGCTTGATGTTTGGAGGAACACTTCCTGGAATCGGATGAATAACATGATCATGATCACGAATAGGTGGGATACCTTTGTGAGTCTCAAATACCTTGCAATGAATGTCCAAGAATTTTTGGAGATCTGGATAAATAGATGATTCCAATGTGGAAACATCTGGTGAATATAATTGTGCAATTACGCCTCTTTGTTCCTTTTTTAGAAGCTTTGTCATACCATTAGATCTTTCTCGGTTTCCTTGCAATACCCCTTAATTCAACTTCCTCTCCTTCCACAAAAAATTTCATGAAAAGTTCTTGAAAAGTAAAAGCTATTGTATCCAAGGATTGTAGCCATTGGACTCCTAGTACAACATCAGCACCTCCCATTGGAATGGAAAGCATTGGGCTAGTCAATACATATTCTCCCATGGATAGCTTGATATTATGGCACTTTCCAGAGAAATTTATTGTTCCTCCATTTGCAATCATCACTTGACACTCTGGTGGTGGATATAAGAAGAAATTCAATTCTTTTGCTACCTTACAATGAATAAAATTGTGGGTACTTCCTGAATCAATCAACACTATTACCTTTTTCTTCTTGATTTGTCCTTCTATCTTGATGGTTTGAGGAGTGGTAATTCCCGCCAATGCATTACAAGATATGGTCGGATTCATTTCTTCATTATCTAGAATTTTGTTCTTGGAGTATATCCTCTTCTTTTGACCTTTCTTGCTCCTTTTCTTCTTCCTCTTGACAATCTATGTAGAATAATTTCTTCTCAGCACACTTATGACCTTTAGTGTATTTGCTATCACAACTGTAACAAAGCCCTTTTGCTCTTTTTTCTTCCAATTGTTGTGGTGTCAACCTTATAGGTTGTGGAAGACTAGGGCAACAACACTTCCATATTTATAGTTGTGAGTGGTATGCTTCCTGGTTGCCATAATTTTGCTTTCCATTTTTCTTGCTAACCTGAATCCCTTCTCTAATGAATCAGGTTCCCAAAGGTGAACATCATGTTGGATATTATCCTTCAATGTCCCTATGAACACATCAATCCTATGCTCCTCTTGAACATTTTTTACCCTTATGTTCAATTTTTGGAACTCCTCAATGTGCTTCATTATTGAACCCTTTTGTTTGAGACTTATACAATTGGCTAAAAAAAGTGTTGCTTTTTGTATCCTCATAATGTGCTGTCAATTCTTCCGTAAAAATTTCCCAAGTGATAATTTGTTTACGAGAGCAAAGCCATTGATACCATACAAATTGATTTGGTTCCAAATATAAAGTTGCGATACATACCTTTTGTGTGTTTTGCACATTATTGAGATTGAAAAATTGCTCCATCTGTAATATCCATGTTGCGGGATCCTTGCCATCAAACTTACTCATATCCATTTTTGGAATATGGTAGGTCCTCGATCCAACATTAGAGTCTATGGAATCATGATTAACATTTCTTTTTTTCTCATCATGAGTTTCCTTTACTACCCTTTCACCATTAGTGACCATTTCTTGTAGCAACTTATTCATATTTATCTTCAATTCTTCCATCTTATCATCCATGCCATCAATTTTAGCATCCATGCCATTCATCTTAGCTTCCATGCCATCCATCTTAGCTTCTGAACCTTTCTTTAAACAATCCATCTTAGCTTCTACACCTTTCTTTAAACCATCCATCTTAGCTTATACATCTTTCCTTAAACCATCCATCTTAGATTCTGTTGCTTTTTGTGCAAGTGACACTTGTTGCACTTGGTCTCATAATTTTGATATATCATGTTGCATTTCTTCCTCTTCTTCATAAGTCATGCTAGAGCTTTCAGGTTTCTTACTAGGTGTTTGCATTTTCTTTCTTCGGGGCATAAATTACCGATTCAAACTAATTTTCAAACCAAGCTTATGCAAAAATTTAAAAAAATCTACACACCTTTTTTCACTTTGTAGAAGCTTGATATTGAATCTGATGTATCTCTACAATTTCAGATCATCCAGTTCTAAAATTACGACCTATAGTAGCCCTCCGTGTCCTCTTTCCAATGCCACCAGTCTGATCCAAGTTGGATTCTCCAAGGAAGAGTTATGGACAATCTCCCAAGCTGACCTACTTATAGCCTAGTTCAGTAGAGCGAACATGTACGATGTGTCACGAGTCAGTGTTTTGACCTTTGGATTTGAAAAAGATATACAAGAAACTGAAGTCTATCCTCTTTTGTACCTTCTGACGAAATTTCAATTCGATGCTCAGAGAGAAAGTTATGACGATTTTCCCCAGGTCACCTGTTTGGAATGTAATTCAGGAGTCTGCAAAAATACCAACTTCCTCAGATCATATCTCTACAAATATAGCGCAAAAAGCTCTGAGATTTGGATCCAGGCTTCAACGCAATTTCTTCTCAAATGGGTTTTTTTTTAGCTTTTGAAACATTGTAGAAAAAAGGTTATAGCGAAAATTCCACGATGATCTGTTTGGAGCAGCGAAACCCTAGAATCCAAAGCTTTGATACCAAATGTTATGAAACCAGCTCACAAAAAGATAGAAAAGAGAGATCCACGCTTTAGAATTCAGCCTCTTCGAGGGGGAAACCTCCTTTACATTACATAAATGATCAATTCTTCGATGATTCAAATTAAAAAACCTCCTTTCTATATATAAGATTCTAAGGAGTCATAATATAACCAAACTGACCTAACAATAATAATATAAAGCCACAAAAATAACAATAGAGAGATTCTATGGGGCACAGTAATAACAATATGGGGGCAATAGGGGCACAACAATATTAATAAGGGATACAAGTACAATAGTAATGGGGTAATCACTAGTATTATAGGGACCCAACAATTTTAGTAGCAGACATTCCTGAATTCTATGGTTTAATTCTTAGCAGGGATTGGTCTCAAAAGCTTTATGGATACTTTGTGACCCACTGGTCACATATATGGCTCCCTTACAATTGTAAACCAAATGAGATAAAGGTTGAGTGAGAAAGACATCAAAAATACATAGTCACGGAACTCGAAGGAGAAAATGAACCTATAACATACAACAAAAATATAATTGGCAACTATTCTGTTGACTCTTTCTTAGGAAAATTTAATGTTCATACCTTGCCTTATTTAGAACATTCTATCTTGTCTCAAGTAGAAAACTTTTCTTAGACAGATAGTTCTAAATGTGTTAATTTTGTAGATAGTCCTTAAATAACTCTTTGTTTTGGAAAATATTTTTTTACGGTTCCAAGTCTAATGATGGAGCAGGAGCAAGATGTGTATTAGTTAGTCCAGAAGGAAATAAAACCATGCTAACCTGTAAACTCGAGTTCGATTTCACAAACAACATTGCAGAATACGAATCTTCAGTGCAAAGGTTGTACAAAGAAATTGGACTCGACGTCAAGTATCTACAAGTCTTTGGAGATTCTGAGATTGTTATTAAACAGGTACGAAATACTATACATTGTCTATCAGGTAATTTAAAGCATTATCAATCTTTAGTACAAGAATTGACTAAACATTTTTATAGCATTCAATATTTCATCCATTCCTAGACTCCAAAATGCTAGTGCTGACCTCCTGGCTAATGTAGCTTCCAAGCTCATTCCCTCAGAAGTCTATAGCCCAGACAGATTCTCAATTGAATTGATCTTTAGGCCCTCCATCCCTGATAATGTTACCAACTGGAGAATTTTTAATGATGATTCTAATATTGTAAGTTTCCTAACATCAGAAGGATCTTACAATAATCAGATAATTGATGAGGACCAACATGATGAGCAATTACAATAAGAGAGCACCAACAATGCCATACCAAAATCTATAGTCAAGTTGGAAGACCTATATGATTTGAAAGATAGATTCAAAAGGTCTACCAATTCAAAACTTAGAGTTCAACTCTGAACTATGAATTAGTAAATCTAAGAATGGATACTAAGCCACAAAATATCAACTTATGTCTTGGCCTAGCCCCAGAAGAAAAATTAGCCTTTGTTCGGCTCCTGGAATAGTATAAAAGTGTCTTTGCTTGGAATTACAATGACCTTTAGACTTACGACACTTAAATCATTCAGCATACTACCCCGATGATAGCTAATGAAAAACCAGTCTAGCAAAAGCTGAGGAAAATCCATCCTAATTTAGAAAGTTAGATTAAGTCTGAGCTCAATAAATTGTTGGAAGCCAAAATTATTTTTCTTGTTCGACATTCTAGGTGGGTTTCCAACATGGTTCCATTCCGAAAGAAAAATGGAGACATTCTAATTTGTATTGACTTTTGAAATCTTAACAAAGCCTACCAAAAGGATAATTTTCCCCTACCTCCTATGGAACAAATATTGCAAGTAGTTGTGGGATCAAAATTGATGTCCTTTCTAGATGGTTTCTCTAGCTACAACCAAGTTTCGGTTCATCCTGATGATCAGCTAAAACCACATTCAGAACCAAATGGGGTACTTATGCATATCAAAATATGCCTTTTGGGCTTATTAACGCTAGTGCCACATTTCAAAGGGCCATGGATATCGCATTTAGAGGATTAGTAAACAAATCAGTGGTGATCTTCTTGGATGACATAACATTATTTTCTAAGAAATGTGGTAATCACCTCAGAGACTTAAAGCAGATCTTTCAATGTTGTCAAAGGTATGGGATTTCACTTAATCCAAAAAAGTCCTTTTTTGCATTAAGTGAAGGAAAAATTCTTGGATTTATGGTGTTTAAATCTAGAATCCATATTGATCAAGATAGGATCTAAATCTAGAATCCATATTGATCCAGATAGGATTAAGGAAATTTCTGAAATATCCTTACCACACAATAAGAAAGATGGCCATATTAATTTTGTTAAAAGATTTGTCCCAGACTTCTCAAGAATTGTGTCACGATTACAAGTAATGATCAAGAAAAACTCACTTTTCAAATGGGGTCAAGCAGAATATGAAGCGTTCATTCTGATTAAGGAAGCGATTATTAATGCCCCATCCCTAGAAACTCCAAATTTCTCTGATCCTTTCATTTTGTATACATTTTCCTTTGAGAAGTCATATGTTGCAATACCCACACAAGACAATTAAGATAAAGCATAAGCTCCAATTTCCTTCTTTATTTCAAATTTGCAAGGGGTTGAATTAAATTTTTCGGACGTTGAGAAACAAGCTTATGTTGTTTTCAAAGAAATAAAATACTTTAGACCCTTTCTTCTCAAAACCCATACAAGGATAATAATGCCATTTCCAGTGGTAAGGAATCTCTTGGTCCAGAAAGATGTGGGTGAAAAGAGAGCAAATTGGGTCGCTGCCGTACAAGAATACGATGCTGAGATCAAGCCAACAAATATTGTAAAAGGTCAAGGCTTTTGCAAGATGTTGGCTAGAGCATCGCTTATTTCTGAAATACCATCTCCTAATCAAGAGGTACAAATGTATGAGGTAAGCCTAAAAGATATTGAGTTGAGATATGTTGATATCATGTTTTATTTAAAAAATGGATATGTTCCTTGAAATCTGAATTATGCAAAGAAAAGAGCCCTAAGATTGAAAGCCAAGAAATATCAACTTGTAAATGATGTACTTTTTAGGATGAACTATGATTCTGTTCTTCTTCGACGTCTTGAGGAATCTAAAGCTGAAAAAGTTTTTGCAGGAACTCCATGATGGACCAGCAGGTGGACATTATACAGGAGATGCAATAGCTCACAAAATTCTGCATGTAAGGTACTACTAGCCTACACTATTTAAAGATGCACATAGATATGTAAGGAAATGTCAAGTTTGTCAAACTACTGCTCGAAGACAGAAGAAACCATCATTGCCATTTTAACCAGTCAATATCGATCAACCATTTGATTAATGGGGATTGGATATAATAGGTGAGATCGTTCCTCACTCTTATAAACATCATAGGTACATCCTTACAGCTACAGATTATTTTACTAAATGGGTAGAAGCAGTTCCTCTCAATACAACTAATGCTAAACATATCATCGATTTCATAGATCAGTTCATAATTACCAGGATTGGCTTACCCTCTACCTTAATGTTTGATAATGCATCATATTTTCTAGCAATGCTATGACTGAATTTGCACTTAAAAGAGGTTTTAAGCTTAAATATTCTGCCAATTATTACGCACAAGCAAATGGCTGGCCAAATCATCAAATAAAAACCTAATCAAAATCATTAAGTGAACTATTGATCATAATCATAAAAATTGGCACAAATCTTTGATGTTGCTATTTGGGTAGACCGAATAACTCAAAAGGCTTCCATTGGCACTTCTCTCTCTAATTTAGTTTATGGGAAAGAAGTAGTTCTCCCAACTCATCTGGCAATTCCTTCTTTGGCCTTAGTTCAATTTATTGAGGAAACACCATCTTCATCTTTACAATTAAGACAACTGCAAATTCTTAAGCTAGAAGAGCAACAAGAACAGGGTAAAATTACACATGCTCATCATCAAGCATGAGTAAAAGCTTCCTTCGATTCGAGAATGGTATCTAGGAAGGATTTTCAAATTGGAGATTTAGTATTGAAATGGGATAAGGCTCACGAAGAAAAAGGAAAACATTCTAAATTCCAACGAATGTGGCTTGGACCATTCCAAATTGTTGAAATTATAGGTCCATCGACTTTCATGTTGCAAGATTTAGCAGGGAAAGAGAGTCTTTACCTATTAATGGGAAGAACCTTAAAAAATACTTTCCATAGAAGATGACCTCCTCTATTTTTGTAAATTATTGTTTATAGCTTTATTTTGATGATAAAACAGGTTGTAAATGGTCACCTTTGGATTTCACGAAAAGGATTAGTGTTTATTTTCAATTTTGTTTTTCGCTTGTATAAATAAAACTGATTTGGAAAATTAATCATTATTATTGAAAGATATAGTCAAATGCTATAAACCTAAAAATTTTACAGGTTTCAGCCTTACGAATTTTGACAAAAGCAACCTTTAGTGGGAATTTCTTTTATATCGGTCATTAAAAAGCATCAATAACAAAATGAAGGTTCTCTGTAGAAAATTGTCTTCAAAAACTCTATAATTGTCATCCAGAGCTATTCTTAAGGAACCAATGACTTCCTCCCCACCTATGGAATTACAAGTTTCAAAGAGTAATCCAATGGTGCACTATAGACTTAAAGAATAAGAGGTCTCATCAAGAGCCGACTTATCTTTATCATAGAGATTATAACTCACTGACATTGCCAAAACTGCATACCAAAATAGGGAAATGACTCAAGATTGTTGCAATAAAAAGACAAGGGGTCTCATCACGAGCTAGCTTGTTCAGCAAAGTTATAAATAAAGTGAATGGCACTGTAAAAATTTGGCCACCAAACCAAGACACATTTTTCTTTGAGAATTAAAGGAAAAGTGAAAGCAATAAGTGTGAATATGGATTTACCGTTGAAAATTGTATACTTCTCGAAGTAGGATATAGGATCATTGCTGGGTAACTGGTAACCCTGTCAAGGCTATGAACGCCTGTTGGAAGTAGAGGCTCTACCTACGACAAATGAGCATACTTAAAACTGATCTACAGAGATGTCTTCGTTTTTATCTTTATAAACCAAGTAGTGACTGATGTTTATGTAATGACTAGCTTTGGGAAGAAAATAATTAGAATTTGCACAGAAGAAACCAACTATTGTTAATGGATACGGGCATGTTGCACTTTATATTTCTATAATAAAGTTTGATTTTCCAGCAAACTTTTCATTTTTGGAAGTTTTATAAAATTCAAAAGATAAAAAAAGATAACTAGTTCTTCCTAGTGAATCGCCAATTGTTGTGGCTAGCAACAACCCCCTATTTATTTAGTATTAGTAATAACACTAAATAAATGGGAACCCTTCTAAAAATAGAAAACTAGCACCTATATTTCCCTTGGAATAAATCACACTATCATAAGCTTAGGAAAAACATTTTCAAACCTAAAATCTTAAGTATTATGATAATTTTCAAATAAAATTGTCCTCTTAACAATAAACATTGCATCGCAAAAGGGTAAAGGATGATAGCACATAAAGAAACTTTCGAAATTGCGAAACACAATGATGTGAGATCACGCTCCTTACATGACTCATTGCATGACACACATTTCATATGTCACACCACCACTTAAGATAAAATATCCTGACCTTCTGATATGCGATAAAGAATTTCACAATTGCATCCCATAGTCACATAAGGAAATAAATGATTGATAACGAAAAGGATTAGTAATATTGCGATCTGCGATATTGCGAAGAAAATCACAAAATTGCTTTATCGTAGATCAACCGGGCTCATCATTCAATGAAATATTTCTCATATTCGATACCGAGTTATGGGAATTAATGTCAACTTAGTGGTTTATTGATGGTCATTTATGAGAAAAGATTTACATCTGATCGAAAGGTTGTTTCACGTAGGGTGATATATTTGATATGATTTTGAAATTAAAGAGCTTTCTCGTCACCTTATCACTTACCATTATTCGTTCCTTACTTGTGAACTCGCAAGAGGGGAAAGTGGAATAATATACAGACCAGTGTGCAGAACGTAATGGGAAAGAAGGGAAAAGCTCCAGTTGCTGAGAAAATAGAGATGATGCCCTTATTCACAGACACCACCTGTACCAGAGAAGCCGACATATCCACTTGGGAAGGCATGTACAGTCTGCTAGAAGTAGAAAACCCCAGAGTTATGGAAGTTACAGTTACAGCCGATGCACAAGGGTCATCTGAAGCATCACTTACTGAACTTGCATGCTCAGTCCTGCACCGCACAACATCAAGGCCTAAGATACTTCCTATACAAACATGGTCAAGTGGGTATTAGACAATGATAATATAATAAACAGGAAATTCAAGTCTCGGGACCAGGAGATTATTGGGTCATTTACCCCATAGATTTAAGACTTATGTATCATTTACTAGAGCTGCAGGCTACCTACAACAAGTAGTTCATGGAGAAATTCGCCAAAAAGAATAAAGATTTGGTGGAATGTGCCAAAAGCTGGTCAGCAAAGGAAGAACCATTAAAAAGGGACACACATGGTATGTATAGTACTGGTTCCCCCTCCTCTCCATATTTTTTTGCTGCTACAATGCTATGTAGGCTATTTGGAAGGCCTGATATCAACAAGTTTTCATCTGAGTGGCCACCCCTATTAGATGCGGCCACTAACGCCACTATTATGGATTGGGCCCAAATATTGTTTGATAACTTAACTTCAGCTATTTGAAATTATCAGTCTAAAAGAACTCCCTCTCAGAGGATTTATCCTCCCTTATTTTTAGCTGCTTATCTCATGGATGCAATCTATTTTGTTTCTAGATTTCCTCTCATGGGTTGGAAGTGGACTATACAAAATCCCTTGCCCATTCACGTCTACCATAAGGAATTGTGGGATTCAAAGTTTACCCCATATTTTTATAGCATTTTCCACGGAGTTATGTTACCCCTCCACAGAATGTTGTATAATAAAGACACCCCGAGGTTCTCCCCCAAAGATGAAATTGATATTCTCCCTGTCTGAAGATGGTTTGGAGAAGATTTTTTTTACTTATATCAGAGTATTTGGAAGCATTGATTCCCCTCATGTACTTCCATTGTATGTTCCTGATAAGTTAATGGCCTGTGAAATAGCCTACCAGCCTGCAGGGTTGGAGGAATGAGAAAAGAATTAAAAGACAAGAAAAAGGACATCTGGCTACAATTCCCTATGGCTTGTGGGGACTTTTCGCTATTTGATTTAAGTCATGACTTCAGAGAGGTAGATAACATGCTAAGTCTACAACTGTTTAAATTTCCAGGGAGACAGTTTGATCCCTTTGATGTAATAAAAAACTTTACTATGGATGTTAAAATAAAGGTATTCACTAAAGAAGATGATCTCTTTGATGACATCTTCTAGCAGAAGAGCACACCTAAAAACATTTTGCACATGGCCCAAATCTAGTTTGGCCTAGTGGAATTTCAAGAGTTCAAACTCTACAGAGAACAGACCTCCCCTTAGAGAAGTTGTGCTTAGAACCAATAAGGGAGCCCACTCCTAGCATCAGTATAAGTGGAAGCTTCAGGACAGACAAGTTCAAATCTAAGTCTGGAAAAGAATCACCAAAATGGTCCAAATGGTCGGAGAACGACCATAATAAAAGTGAAGGGTCAGTCAGGGATACTACCCAATCTAAAGAGAACCCAGAACAACAATTTTTGTCACCAACACAAGTGAAGGTTCCCGCTCCTCTCATCCAACCAACAAAGCTAGTAAGAACTGAGTTGGAGAAAGAGTGGGAAAGATTTAGTGAATTAACTCATACTGAAGAGAAAAAAATGAAGACACCTGAGAATACAACACAAACAATGACATGAATGGTCATTGAAACATTCGTTAATGCTCCAGAAAAGGAGCATATTCCCACAGCCCCATCATCTGAAATAATCCTGAAGATAGAGGAGATCCCTCCTCTAGATGTATTTTATAGTCCGCAGCATAAAGCAGTGGTAAGAAGACAAAGAAAGAAATGAAAATTAGACAGCGTGCTCTCACCTGAGGTAGAGCAGAAGAAAGTCCTTTGGCGAGACCCTACCACTGATCCTACAGAAAATTTGACTAAGTTATCCCAGATCGCAGGAGCCTATGCTTCTGCTACTATTGATAAAGAATCAAAAGTATAGCTATTCCTTAAGGATAAAGAAGAAAAAATCCTATTTTTGTAGCAACAGTTATAGCAAGCCAGTACTAACCAGGAAGCAGAAGAAAAATTGGAAAAATTACAATAGGACTTTCAACAGATGCAGGTGGGGTATCAAAGCAATTTGGCCAAAAAGGAACATCAATTACAGGCCATGTTAGAAATGCATAAATATGACCCCAAAGTCACAGAATTTGTCTCAAAAGCCCTTGCCTTGAATGACAAACTCTTGCAACAGCAAGAGGCACTCTGCCAAAGAATATCACAATGGAGTTCCCATTGTGAGATGAGCGACAAAATTACCAGTAAATTTTTGGATTTGTGACTCGATTATGATTCAATTGATAAGAATATTTCTGATTATTTGAAATGGTAGGAATCAGAGGAAGGCAAGAAAGTATGGTTACTCAAGATCAATGAATCACATAAAGAAATGATGTTCAATAAGTGGGATGCATAGATAAAAAAGGTAGAACAGGTAGCGGAAGAAGTAGCGACAACAGCGAGCAATGTCATTTACTGTGTCAATGAAAATATGCATAGAGAAATCCTGATATCAGAAACCGCTCCAGGATTTCTCCCAAAATCACAACAACTGCAGACAAGCTGGAGACAGAGAGCTGAAGAAAAGGCAGAGTCAATTAAGAATTCAACTAAGTTGAATTGGGACTCTTACTCGAATTACATGGTTAAACTGCACAGTTAATGTATGACTCTAAAATGACTTACAAATTTTGCTGAAAAGATAGCGCCAGTGCTTGCTGATTCTATTTTCACAGGAGAACTAAAATTGGTGGTCGGCCAACTGACAATCCTGAAGCTGATGCTGAATTCCCGCGATCTCAGAGAACAAATGCATAGTTAATTTTTAGATATAGTTTTAGTTTTATTTTTTATTTATTTTTGCCTTAGATGAGGATGGTCATTCAAACCACCTCCTATATTTTTGTAATAAACTATTTTAAGTCTTTAGTTAGTAGTACTTAAACCCCTCTCTTGCATTTAGAGAGGGGTCCAAAAATTTGTGAAAAACATTTCTTTAGAACATGTACTTCTGCACCCTCTGAGGAGGTTTTGATGAATGAATGGAATGAGATTTATTGATATCTATGTTTAATGTCTCCTACTGAAATGCATTTCTATACTCTTAGTAGATATCGAATTATGAGAAGATAAATCTATTTTGTTGAAGCTCATGAGTAGGACTTGTTTTCAATGGTACTTTTATCTCTTAATGATTTCTGCTTATGTGTCAAGTAATATGTTATGTTCAGTTGTTTATATATGAAAGCTTGAATGTTTAAGTTATCATTTGGCACGTTTTTACGGTGGTGAGTAGTCTATTTATGCTTAATGTATGAATAACTTATTATGCGATATGTTTCTCACAATTGTTTCGGCTAATTTCTTATACGAGACAGTCACTTTTAATGAATTCTTTTCTTGTACCAATTGAATGATATTTATTACGAATTGTTGTTAGAAACTATTTTAGATCGCATAAGTGAAGAGTTAGTCCCGGGATAGTTTAGAATTAGATGTTTATGTTTATTAGAATAAAAATGCATGTTTTAGATTACGATTAGATTAAAATCATTTTATTTAGAAACTTTTAGAAAAGAAAACATCAACCCTTAGCATCATCATAAAAAAGTTGGGAAACTGGTCCCATTATCCCCAGTTAGACCCACCATCCCAAACGGAAAAGGCACTGCTTTGAAGGTCCGGACCGGGTGGTATCGCCCTTGTTGTAGACCCAATTTTCAGGGCTTCAACAGAATGGAAGTGGACGAGGTTGAAGCCCGAAGTGCAGACCTTATTACGCGGTTGTCGGAGTATGTCCATTTGCGCAAGCCTAAGGCCAAGGTCCCAAAGGAAATTGATGAGAGTAAGACTCCCCTGCAAACCCCCCTGCTACCGGAAGAAATTGTTTTCGACCGTTCGCGGTTGGCATGAGTGCCCCTACTGAAGCTTGAAGACTGGGACTTGGTGGATCATGAGAAGTTCCCACACATGGCGACCGAGCAGCTAATGTGCTGCATCATAGATACAAATATGGGAATGACCACATTGGAGCTGCAGAGGTGGCTCAAAGGAGTAGAAAAGGCAGTCTTTCTCAACCTGCTCTAGGTTCTACACTACAACCACACTCGGGTGATAGTTTTGGTCATCAAGTAGCTAATTTTCTTGGTGCATGATCGGTGTTTGTGGCCGGATGAGCTAATACCCATCACATATAGGTTGATTCACCGCATAACGCGCCAGTTGTATACAAGTGAGAATCCAGCCATGATCTTTGGTGAAAAGGGTGGTGAGCAGGCTTTCCAGAGTCAATGAAGGAAAATCTCAAGCTAGTGAAGAAGCCACGTGGGTAGGCTATCTCCAGCATCTACGACCCCGCTATGAAGGTAGCCACATAGATCCTCGCAACGAAGGTAATGAGGCAGTGTCGCACTGATGAGGTGTCGACGCCTGTCATCGCGCTCGCACAACAGCGCACTAAAGGAGTCTAGTATAACTGGTCGGACTACCTTCGTGGAGAGTTCCTGGTGAACTGTCGTGAAGCACAAAAGCTCGGTAAGCTGTTCCGCTATGTGTTTCTTTTGTTGTCGATTGTGCTGGTAGCATGGGAACTACTAGAGGACAACCAATTCCCTTCGGTTGCACCAGACCTCCCTGAAGTAGCAAAGTGATGAGCCTCATCATTGGGTAATTATGTGGGCCCTAATTCACCTCCTTGCTTAGTCAAACCGATGATTCTCACAACTTATTACATACTTCTGATTATATTTTTCTTATGAGATGAGTTAGAGTTGGATATTTTCCTTTATGGTCTAATATGCATGTAATGTAGGATTAAAGGATAAAAGTAAGGAGTTTTAGAAAAGACCTTGGTCAAAACTCGAATGGGACAAGGGAGAGGAATTATAGAAGGTAAATCCTCCTCATTTACTACCCCTCCATTCGAATATTCCTTCATCATCTCGGAGTGCAACTAGCTAAAGCATGAGGACTATAAGGCAACCAAGAAAGTGAAATTCAAAGCACTAGTTATCTCAAGTTTGGGAGCCGAGCCTCCCTAATTTTAAGGAAGTCGTTGCAGAATTCAGTTGTATAATTAGAGAGGCTTAGGACCTCAGTAAGATTTAGAATTTTGATTTTAAAACTTTACTTTATTTTTGAGTTGCAAGACTTGTGACAGTTTTTTGATGTAATCCATTGTTCTGGTAATAAGAATGAGTTTTGTTTTGAGCGAGCACTGAGTTAACTCAAAGGGCTAAATCTCTCGGGTTAGGGCCCAACCCTAGAAGCTAAGGCTCCTATTTATTGTACCTATATGCTAGCATACATCCATGGTTTAATCATTCATTTGCTTTAGTAGCTACATTTTCATTATAGTAGTGTAGAGTAGATTAGTTGTGTTTCAGATTTCTAGTTATCGCATGAGCTTTGGAGTTTGTTGTCTTGATTCAGTACTTGGTTCATTTCATCATTATCATCTTCAATCACTCTCTATTTTTAATATATCTCACTCATATTCTCAATTCCTTCAACACAAAATACTTAATCGTGAGCCAATAAATCATGTCTTAAGCGGATTATACCTGTAGATCTCCTTACCATCTGATCCATAGCAAACCTAACAAATCACCATTCAATTCATTTCAACGATTGACTTTATGCACTCTAGATCTCCACCATCAATCTGTCTAGCTTGATCCAATGGCTATCGTGAATTCTTACACCTACTTTATGCACTCCAAATCTCCACCATTGATCTGTCGCACCCTTGATCCAATGGCTATCACATCACTTGATCGCCAACTAGCTTGGTTGATCTCCACCTTTGATTAACCCCACCCAATCCAATGGCTATCACGCAATCTTGCACAGATTCTTGGACGGCTGATATCCGCTCGAGAGCACATGAGAAAAGTGGTTTTCTCATGCTACGTATCACCCAGTTAGACTAATCGCACAAAATTTTGGAATTCCGCTTACAGCCTGGAGGGCACGTGAGAAACTTCTTATCACCTACGAAAACCCGCTCCATCATTCCAGACATTTTTTACCCTTCTGTTGCCACGTGACTTGATGTGATCCACCCATCTATTCACTTCATCTCCGTGATAAGATATTTGTCATTCATCTCCCATTTAACTCTGTTCGTCCATCGATTCACTTAACCTAAGCGATGATATCTCTGCCACTCATCTTTCATTAACCTTGTTCGTTCATCTGTTCACTTAATCGCCCACAATAATATCTCTGCCATTCATCTTCCGATAATCTTGTTTGCCCATCTATTCACTTAGATTTCCACAATAAGATCTTTGCCATTCATCTTCCATTAGTGTTATTTGTCCATCTATTAACGTAATCTTCCGCGATAAGATCTCTACCACTCATCTCCCATTAATACTATTCTCGATCGATCCAACAGTTCCTATGCATTGCTACTTCGTTATGTCCTCCCTTCGTTGATTTCAATCTTCACTTGCTCTTCTGCTTAACTCCTTGCATGCTTGATTTTACCAAAAAAACCAAAAAAGCAAAAATAGTTTTAGTTTAGTTTCTTTGCTTATTCATTAGTTTAGTTTGGTGATCTTTACTTCTATAGCTTAGATAGCAGCATTAGGTTAGTGTTCATTTAAAAATTTTTCTTAACATAGTTGTTTAAATGGTTAATTAGGATATGGTGTGATATTAACATTACATGTTGTTTTCTTCGTTACTACAGTAGAGTAGCTCTCTTAGAATAGATTTTCTCTTCTTCCATCAAATAATCAAGCTTCTTCTGACTCTATAGAAGTATGAATTGGAACCCCTAGGGTCTCTCTCCAGATGAATAAGTAACAACAGGTGGGACCTTCACTTCTACTTGTGCATATAGCACTATCACCTCTAAGTTTGTACAAACCCTGGGTCGATAAGTAACGTTGGTAGCCCAGGAGTTGTAGCATCCTCACTGCAATATTGGTGCTCATCATGAAGTATGCTTCACTGTGGGTGACCAAGGATGTGTAGCGAGCTTGGGACAATAATATCTTCTGGATATTGATGGAGATGAACATCAGAATGGCCATTAATTGCATGCCATGATTATCGCCTACGGTGTACACCAATCGGCAGGGCTACATTAATTTCAAAGTCAATTTCCATCGAGTATCCATCAGGGCACGAAAAGAACCTAGGTAGAAATGGTACGACTTGTCGTATTTGGCCACGAATGGCACCATTGATGTGGTGCTTGACCAATGGCTGGCGGAGTGGTGCACTACCATGGACTTGGTGGTCAGTGGGAGCAAGTCTACCATGGAAAAGAAGAAGGAGGAGGCCAAGCTGAAGATGGTACAACTGGTCAAGAAAAGGAAAGAGGAGGCCACTAATAAGGCCTAGGAAGAGAGGCCAAGAAAGCAGGTAGGAAAACAGACAGGTGGAACAAATTGTGGCTCTGACAAAGGTGCAAGGTCGCCTTTATTGAAGAGAGAAGAGAAAGAAATAGAACAACATGACGAGGACCCTCAGGAGATGTCTTCTCGCATTAAGCACCCAAGAGAGCTAGAGAAGGGAGGGTCCAGGAAGAAATCAAAGGAAACTGAGACCTCACTAGACCCTATAACATTGACAGAGGGTGACTTACTTGAATCGATGACAAAGTCAGGCATGTCACCACGGAGGCATCGTATAAATTTGAACAACAACAGTAGATCATCCTAGGGGCTATCTAGACCAGGTTGTAGGAGTTGCAGACCTACATTTCATAGGATGGTATGGTGTATACCAGCTTGGCTATCGACACTTAAGAGGCTGTTGATATGATGCGCACGAAGGCTTCCAGTGCGATAGTGCTGCTGGACAGAGCACTGACCATTGAAAGTGAGGCTGATAGGCCCATTATCAGTGGGCTAAAGGGAGTTGGGGTGAAACTCGCAACACTTCTATGTGAAGCACTCCACCTCCTATAGGATGGTGTAATTGCATAGCTGAGGGCCCGTGAGTACCTCGTCCTCCAGATAATCGGTGAACAACGCATCAATGATGAGCAGATGGCCCTACAGAGAAATGCTGCAATAGTCGCTAAGGTTGAGGTGACAAATCAGAGCAAGAGGATTGTGTAGGTCATTAAGGAGGCATGTTGAATGGTTCCAAAATTGGCCATTCTAGAGGAGGAGCCAGTCGAGGTATGCATCCACAATTTGGCCACAGTGGTGCACGACACTCGAACTAAGATGGTGCGGGTTCAGTTGGACTTGAACCTGCAAATTACCAAGCTACAATTGAGCAGGGAAAATTTTAAGAACCCCCCCTAAATTTATAAATATAATAAATGGGTGAATCTCCATGGTATATAGGAAAAATGGAAGGCGATTTTATCAATAATATAATATATATATATATATAATTTGTTAGCGAATCTCTCACCAGGCATGGCGAATATTTTACTCAATTATAAAATCTTGTAAGATCTTGGCGAGTCTTTCACTAAATAATAAAACTTTGTAAAGTCCTAGTGAATCTTAGCATAGGCTACATGCTGGTTTAATTCCCCCATTTAAATAGGCTACATTCCAGGTGAATACCATGGGTCAATACCATGTGCCATTTTGGTGAATACCATGGGTCAATACCATGTGCCATTTTTATTTTTATTAATTCTAATATTAGGGTTAATAATGATTTTTTGCACGGTATTAATAACAATCTAGTCCATGGTATTTGTCCCATAGTATTTTGGCCATAGGTTTCACCTAAATATAACCCATTTTTTGAGTGTTCGTAAATATAAGGTGACTTATGGAGTAAATAAAAAAAATGTTTTATTTGTTTACCATACCTCTCGTTTATTTATATTTTTATTAATTTACCATACCTCTTTTACAAATATGGTATTTGGCCCATAGGATTCACTTAAATAAAACCTCTTTCTTGAGCCTTCATAAATAGAACGAGGGTTATGGACTAAATATAAAAAGAGGTTTTATTTATTTACGATAATTCAGTTTATTTATATTTTTATTTATTTACCATACCTTTTGAGTAAGTATAAAAAGACGTTTTATTTATTTACCATACCTCCACTTTATTTATATTTTTATTTGTTTACACCCTTACATGTATATAAGGTGACTTATGGAGTAAATATAAAAAATGTTTTATTTATTTACCATACCTCTCATTTATTTATATTTTTATTAATTTACCATACCTCTTTTATAAATATGGTATTTGGCCCATAGGATTCACTTAAATAAAACCTATTCTTGAAAATGGGCGAATGGATTCACTTAAATAAAACCTATTCTTGAAAATGGGCAAATGGAAGGTTGTAAGTCCTAATTTCAAGGGCTAAATTTACCTTTTTTACCCTCTCCCTTAAAATAAGGTGGGCTATTTGAGGTGATTTGTAAAAATGTACTATGATACAAAATATTCGCCCACTAAAAATTTAAAACCCCTTAATTTCGCCAAAGGGCGAACATTCGCCCCTAAAATTATCCTTGCAGTTGAGGGCCCAACCTTCAACACTGCTAGAAGTAAAGGAACAATGGGAAACTGCTATCAAAAAAGCAGTAGCGGCGGTGGATAATGCAGTAGCAGACTGCATGCAGTTGTTTGAGAAATCATTTGAGGTCTTGACAAGCTTGTAGGAGGACCCCAATATATAAAGGCTAGAGATAGAAGCGCGCAAGCTACAATAGTGCTATGATGAGTTTAAGGAACAACGTGAACTGTCACGCTGACACAGAGGCTAGCCAAGCTGCAGGAGACCAAGCAGCTAAAGGAACAAGTGGATGCAGCACTGCACAAGGAAGTAGTGTTGAAGGTGAGACTAAAGCCCTGGTTGGAGGAAGCTTACACAGTCACAGGAAATATTGAAGGCAAGCTTGCGACTCTGCAAGCGACGCAACAAAAGCTTCAGGCTAACAGCACAAGAGCAGTGACTGAGCAGACAGTGGAAGACGTAATGCAAGCAGTAGATCAATGCAAAAACCGAGGTTGCGGTCATACGGGTTGAGCTGGACGAGCTTCGTGCAAATGTCTCTGCACCTACCGAGTGACTCAAGGGCGAGTCATGATGTTTGTGTTTGGGGCCTGTTGGGAATAGGATTCGCCAAGGAAAATTTTGGGGCTAAAAGCCAATGTTTGAGTCAAATTTCCTAATAAAATTGTAAACACTCTGCATTTTGTGGTCATGGAGTGCGAAGGTGTCATGTGTCATAAAGGGTAGTCCACCCTTAGTTTTTTAAAGTAAATTCGGCTGTAAGAGGTCTACCCATGGTCCGCAGACCATGGGATTGTATAAAAAGAACTAAGCTCTAAGTAGTTAGAGACACACAATGTAAGAGAGTCATGGCTCTGAAATAAGAAGTCTAAGACTTGGGTTTCAGCATAGGTAGAGGCTCTACAACTGAGTGCGTGGAGGACTAGGGTAGAAGTCCGTATCTGAGTGTGCAGACCCCTGCAGTTGTGTGCATAGGGTGGATAGAGTCTGTAATCACTTGGAAGATATCAATAAAGAGAAACATTCAACAATTCATGTGTCTTTGTTCTGTTGATGCATCTTGATATGTTATGTATGAATTTACTTTATTATTCTTATGTGATGCACGAATGAATGCAAATACATTGAATAATTAAATGCATTTACGAATATCTTTTTACATAGTGTTAACTATAATTGTTTGATAAGATAAGAAAGTCACTTATATTAATTAGGGAAGTTTCACGGCACAATGCCATAGCAGCGTGAAAGCACATGGGTAGCCAGCTAGGGCTGTGTGAATGTCAATCATACCCCTTCGCGGAGGTATTGAAGGACGGAATAAAGGGCTCGTGTTGCAAGCCCTATAGAGAAGTGACCTGCGTGAAGGTAGGGATAGAGGGAATCAAGCAACATCACAACCATCTCAGTGTGCGAAAACTTGGTTCCAACATCCTCCCATATTGCTTCGGGTGAGACTTCGGTCCACGCTCCATAGGCTGATGCCTAAAGGGCCAGTAGTGTCATTAGTTGTTTTGCTAATTAACGTTGAACCTGGGTCAGGACCCCTCAAGCCAACAGGAAGCTTGAACACGAGACCAGACCATCTATCACACATTGAAATAGGAGAGGATCCTACCAATTTGGAGGAAGGGCTACATGACGAGCAACCCTTCCCAGTGTGCATAGCAGATAATCACTTTGCAAATATTATCCACTTCCTTACTATAGGAATGGCTCTAGAGGGATATACGAGTCAGCAGAAGAAAGAGTTGGTGGTGCGTCCAACATATTTTTCAGTAATTGTAGGCCATTTATATAAGATGGGATCAGACGAAATAATTTGACATTATCTACCTAATTTTGAGTGAAATAGAATTCTTGTTGAAGCTCACAGAGGAGCTACGGGAGGGCATTATACAGGAAAAGCAACAACGTAGAAGATTTTACACGCTGGGTCGTAGTGGCTGACGCCGCATAAAGACTCTAAACGACATTGTAGGGGATGCGATGCATGTTAGAGAATAGGCAGGCCATCATGAAGGGATGAGCTACCTCTGAATCCATAGGTATCCTTGTAGCCATTTGAGAAATGGGCAATTGATTTTGTAAGATTGATTCACGCCCCAGGCAAGAAAACTAGTGTACGCTATATGATCACCGCGACTGAATATTTGAACAGATGGGTGGAGGTACAACCTATGAAGGATTGTATAGGGGCAACAGTAGAAAAATTTCTTATTGAGTATGTGTTGACAAGGTTTGGTCACCCAAAGGTATTGATGAGTGATTTCACTACACATTCTCTCAATGAGACAATCAATGCACTAACGGAAGAGTTCTAGGTTTACAATCAGAAGAATACGCCATATCATCCTCAGGCCAATGGAACAATTGATGCCTTTAATGAGATATTGGAGAATGCAGTGACAAAGGTTTGCAATGTCTAGCAAAATGATTGGGACGTGTGCGTGCCGACAATGTTATGGGTGTACAAAACTACTTGCAAAAAGTTAATAGGTCAGGTGCCTTTCCGGTTGGTTTATGTTTTAGAGTTCGTAATGTCGATGGAATATATCATATCAAGTCTATGCATAGTGGCTTTCACAAGAATGGCGGACCATATAGCCTTAAAATAATGGCTCATGCAGCTAATGGAGCTCGACAAAGATAGATTTATAGCTAGATTCCATCAGCAGGTTCAGAAGGAATGTGAAAAATCTTGGCATGATCGTCACATCAAAATGCACAACTTCAAGTTAAATGATTTGGTTTTATTATATGACCATAGGTTTTCTAAGTTTCTGTGGAAGTTTTAGATGTGCTGGCTGGGACCGCATGTAATCAAAGAAATTACAAATGGTGGAGCAGTTCAGCTCACGAAGTTGAATGGAGATCCATTTCCAGGAAGGGCAAATGGAAGCCAATTGAAGTCATACACTGGGAATCTAGCCCAATGACTACACAATGGTAGCATAGTCTTAGCGCTCTAGGAAGCTGCAAGGGAGTACAAAACTATATATGTTGCTTGGGTTGTAGATCTACACGACAGGGGGCTGTGCGAAACAGGGTGGTGTCATAGTACTAGAAGAGGCGCGATGGGAGTTGCGCTATGGAGGAAGGTATTGCACAACATAGCCAGGAAGTGACCGTTACAATCATTGTTCATGATTTGATAGTGAGGAGACGGTTAAGAGGAGCGGGGGGGCAACATTTAAGGCATTTAAGGCTGAAATAGTTGGAGATCTGCCTCCAAATCCGCATTTATGGACAGATTTTGGGGGGAACGGTCAAATTTGAATTCAAATTCACCTATGAATTACATGTGGCCATATAATAAAGAACACTTTGCATCTTTAGAATTTTTGTGTTGTGTTGTCCATTGTTTATGAATCCTTAGGTTTTCGTAAATTTAGTTGCGATCTTTGTGTTTGACAGGTTACCTAAGGATACCCGACAGTTTATTCTTAGCGTGATGTGAGGACTAGGTGAAATGGCAAGCATTGGAGGAACTGTCGCCTCCAAGGGAGATGCTCTAGAGGTTGTGAGCATGGAGGCTCCAGCTGTTGTGCCTACGGCGCCAAGGTCACCTAGGTTGAAGCCTACACTAGTGAGAGAAGCCCCAAGCCCAAGAAGGACAAGTAGAAGAAGTCGATGTCGGTGCGTGAGTCACTAAGGAAGAATTATACTACCTAGGCCGAGAAGAAGGAAAAACAACTGGTGAAGGTAAGGGGAAAGTGGTAGATTTGGAGACAAAGAGGGCACAGAGGATATAGATTCCAAGGCTGACTAGCGTATCTCCAAGTTGTTAGATTATATCCATTTGCGTAAGGGAAAAGTGCAAGTCCCTAAGGACCTAGATGTAGAAAAATTCCTCCTAAATAAGCCACTTCTACTAGAGGGCATCACCTTTGAAGGTTTGCACTTGGAGCGGATGCCCCATATAAAGCTAGAAGACTAGGATTTGGTAGACCATGAGAGGTTCCCCTGCCTCGCAATGGAAAACTATACGAAAATAGTATATTACAATGAATCTGGTGTCACCACATTAGAGCCTATGGATTGGATTCGCAAAGTGAATCAATCAGGGTTGTTGAACCCATTGTGGGTGCCCCACTACCACTAACATCAACCTCATTTTTATCATGCATTTGTTGACCCTGTTTCATGACGGATGTTTATGGTTGAGCATGTTGATCATGATTATAGATATGTTGATCCATCTGATTGTACTATTACCACACTCAGGCTTCAATCTGGCCAAGAATTTTGGTAGAAAGACGAGTGAGTGCAACCTAGTAGAGAAAATGAAGGAAAATTTAATGTTGGTTAAGAAGTCGCACTGGTATTCCATCACATCTATCACTGACCCCATAGTACAAGTTGCTACATAGACCTTAGTTGGAAAGGTCATGAGAAAATGCCACACAGACAAGGTTCAAGCGCCCGTAATTTCATTGGTTGCACATTGCATGGAGGGCATGTAGTTCAACTGGTCACACTACCTCTGTAGGGTGTTCCTCATGAATTTTTGTGACGCATGGGTTGAGAGAAAAAAATTCTACTATGTGTGGTCCCTTCTCTCCATCGTGCTAGTGGCTTGGTACCTACTGGCGGATAGTCAATTTCCTCCTGTGGACAAATGATTGTCGAAGACTACCCAATTTGCCTCCCTTTGGGCCACAAAGGATCTCTGTGGGTCATGGAGGCCAAATTTTTTTGGGTGTTGATGGAGGTGAGCATTTGCATGGCCATCAACCAAAACTTTCGGTTATCCCCAGTGGTGTTTGAGTAGCTATCAGATTACATAGAGTTCAAAATAGATTTCTGTCACGTATACATCAGGGCGCGGAAGGATCCACATCAAAAATCATTTGATTTGCCTTATTTGGCCACGAACGACACCATCCAAGAAGATATCAAGCATTGGTCGATAGATTGGCATTCCCCATATTATTTGGCCCCAGGTACCAGCAAGTCCACAGAGAAGATAAAGAAGGAGGTGGTAAAGCAGAAGGTCCAACAGTTGGCCGAGAAGGGCAAAAGAGAGGCAAAGGAGAAGAACCGGGTGGAAAAGGAGTGCGCCACGCAGTAGCAGTCCGAACAAGAAGAGCACGAATCCGACTGGAGTGTTAAGTCCTGTTTGCTATGAACAGAGGAGAAGGAGAAATCAGAATAGGGTAGTGGTGGTGAGGAAGGATATAGGACTCCCTTTCGGGTAAAAAGATACAGGGATCGGAAAAGAGAGGGGCCCCATAAGAATTTGAAAGTGACAATGCCATCATTAGAACCAATCACTCTAACAGAAAGAGACCTTGATGAAATTGGAGATAAGGTGCACGATACTACAGTGGAACTACTCCATGAGATTGAATAGCAGCAACAATAGGTGCTAAGTACCATTCAGAAGGATCTACGTGAGATATAGATTTAGACCAGTAGGATCTAGGTGGGCACAAGGTAGGTAAGCACCACATAGACAAGTTTGGCATGCGGGTCCAGTTAGACAGTAGAGATGGTCAGATCATTGGATCTCCAGGAAGTTGTGTTACCAGAAGGATCCTTGAGCATGGAGGTGGCTGATGACAAGGTCATCATAAGTTCTTTGAAGAACATCAGCCTCAACCTAGATGCACTCCCCAATGAGTACCTTCACACACTACAGTTAGGTTTGATAGATGAGCTAAGAGGATGGGAGAAGCATGCGCTTAGCCTCATAAGCAAGTATCGGGTGCAAAATGAGTAGATGTTCACCAAAATGATGGAGGCTCTGGAAGCAAAGAAGATAATTCAACCACAGAGTACCCAAATAATGGCAGTGTTGGTAGAAGCATGGCAGACGGTGCCAGAATTGCATATCCCTAAGGAGACATTGTTGAAGGAAAAGATCAGAAATCTTGCTGGGGGCATGCAGCATGCCAAGGCAGAGGTGGCTAAAGTTCAGTTCGAGCTAACCATGCAGATAATAGAACTAGAGCTGAAGTCATAGCCTTCAACCCCGCTAGAGGTAAGGTAACAATGTGAAGCTGATGTCAAGGATGGAGTTGCTACGGTAGATGTCGCGGTGGTGGACTGCACCGCGTTGTTTGAATAGGCCATGGAAGTAGTGACCACCATGAAAGAAGATCCCACCCTACAGGTATTAAATACAGAGCTCGATGAGCTTCAACAACAATATGACGAAGTAAGCGTGATGATGCACATCATTGCTACAACACAGTGCCCCACCAAGCTACAAGAGGTGAAGCAACTTCTTACATAAGTGGAAGCAGCGCAAAAGAAAGAGGCAGTCCTTAAGGCCATATTGTGGCCTTGTTTGGATGAGGCCTACATAGTCTCTACCAATTTTCAAGAAAAATTGGTGAACTTTTAGAGTACACCGCAAAACCTGAAGCAGGATAGTGCAGGACCAACCACATAGCAGTTGGTAGAACAGAGCAAGAAGGTAGCCACAAAGAGTGCGACTGAAGTAGCAATTGCACAAGTGGAGCTGGGGGACCTTTGTAACAATATCTCAATGCCAACTGAGTGACTCGAGGGCGAGTCACAACCTTTGTGTTGGGGCCCTATTGGGATGGGGTCCCCTAGGATCAATTTTGGGAAAAAAGCCCAAGTTTTGTTGTATAAAGATGGAAAGTCTCTGGAAAGTGTGGTCATGGAGCACGTAGATAATTAAAGAGTAAAAAATGGCTTTACCCTTCTTTATGTAAGTTAAGTCAACTTGGTGAAGATCTACCCATGGTCCACGTACCATGGGATTGTATAAATAGGTGTGCCTTAGGTATGTCTAAGGAAAGTAACAAGTTTGGTCTATGGAAAGAGTCTAGAGAGTTAGAGCAGAGAGTAAGAAGAAAGGCTCTGCAGCTATGTGCGCAGAGGCCTAGAGTAGAGTTCACAGCTGAGTGCGTAGACCCCTACTACTGATTGCGCTAGGAAGTCTTAATTATATAAGCTGAAATGAATATTAAAAAGAAGATTATTACAAAAATTCATGTGTTGTACCCATTTAATTATATTATTTATGAATGTGATTTGTGTTGTGATGAATGATGGGTTTGTGACATAATGTTTTTTTGATGTGCGACTTTACTGGATCTATATTTTTATGCGGATGCAATTTGGATTAAGGGTTTACATGGAGATTATATCATTGTACATTAAAGTTATCAAACACTTAAGCAGATCTGAGTGAATACTAGGTTAAGATTAATCTTTGATGCGTGTAAGTAGCTCATTTACCTATTCAGGGTCCACGAAAGCCAGTCGTAGACCTTTATGGAGGTCTAGAGGCTAATTAAAGGAAGTTACATTGATAAGCCATAGAGGCTTATCAATCTGCGTGAACACAATTTTAGGTCACAAAATGACATCATACTGATCCTTGGGTGCAAAAACTTGGTTCCAGCATCCCCCCATACTGCTTCGGGTGAGACTTTAGTCCATGCTCCGTGGATTGATGATGAAAGGGTTAGTAGTGTAGGGATTTTTTTCTGCAACTAACTCTACACCTAGGTTAGGACCCCCTAAGCCAACAATAACATTTTACCTCGGAGAAGGGAAATTTTTGGGTTGTATAGTATCAAAAGGAGTTAAAATTGGTCTAGAGTGTGTGGAGGAAATCAATAATGTTCCTTTACCAAGAAATAATAAGGAAATACAATTTTTTTTGGCAGAATAGATTTTCTCAAGAGATTTATCTTTAAGTATGCAGAAATCATAAAGGAGATTATTGATATGTTGAGAAAAGATAAAGAAGTTAAATTGACCCCAAAAGCCATATAATATTTTTTAAGAATTAAGAAAGATTTTGGGGAAGCTCATGTACTGGTGACTCCCAACTATGACAATTATTTCCAAATATTTTCTTTTACATCACCAACTATGATTGCAATTGTGTTGTTGCTAAAAAATCAATACAACCAAGAGAAACTTGTGGAATTATTGAGTCATGTGTTCAGGGATCCAGAGCTGAAATATAACATTTTGGAGAAACATGCATATGCTCTTATCAAATATTTTAAGGCATTTAGGACATATATCTTGTAGTAAAAGATTACAACATATGTACCAATGCAACTTTCAATGATGTTTTTGTTAGCATTATGAAGTTCTTGGTTGCAGTTGGTTCATGTTGGCAATGATGTCAACCATATGTAGCCTAGTTGATGTGTTAATGCCATTCTTGTAGCATGGTTGCATCTCTTTGAGTTGACTTTGAGCTGATTATGTTGGCATTGATGTCAACCTTATGATGTCAGACTCATGAGGGGCAGATGATGGAAATATGGTGTTCATGAAGGCATTTCCTTAATTTGTCTTATGTTAGCATGTGTTGAAATGCCTAAATTTGTCTTGTGTTATCATGTGCATTGATTAGAGGCATTGGTGATGTTTCTACAAGTAGAGGTTTCTACTATAGTTATTGGAGATGGTTTGTCAGGTGATCCCTGATGTTGTGTTAGAAAATTTGATGACTACTAGGTCTTCATCTTCATGCCTATGATCAGGGGGATGACTTGTTGCAGTGGTGTATTGACCTCATGATGATGATGATGATGATGTTGCAGAGGATTTATAGGCTTTTTCAGAGGTGATCTAGCTTGTGGAGATGCTTTTGGAGCGTAGAGGACTTGTTGACACTCTTTCCAACTCTTTCTTGTTGGCCTTTAGGTCAAATTTTGAAGTGGAAATTGGAAAATTTATTTCATCCTCTTACAGAGTTGTTACTAGCTATGATAGAGGTTTGGAGGAGTGTACATGAGTTGGAGAATGTGACCAATCAATTGGCATAGGTTATGGGTTGAGGATTGATGTTTTTCCTTAGGTTTCTCCCCAACCACTATCATGAAAGCCTATGAGAGTTGTTGAAAGGTTCTAACTATTGGAAGAAAATCATGTTGGAGTGCTTACAACCTAGAGAAACTAGAGTTATTTGTGTGGTTGAGCCTTCTCATGGAAATTTCACTGAATTCCTTGTCTAAATGATATTTAATTCGGCATGGAAATTCCTAGAGGTTCCTACATTAAGTTTTAAAGGTTGGGAATGGTTTGAAAATTTCCTCCAATGATGTGAACACATTTAGTGGACAAGTAGTAGTGTTAGTGGATTAATTTTTTCAAATTTGTGAACTCTTGATCCTATGCCTAAGATGAATTTCACCCAACACATTTTATATAGTTCATTTTGGAGATGAGTGTTATAGCACCATTTACCACTCTCTGTAGATCTGATGCTCTAGTTATGGCGTAGGGAAACCCTTCCTTTCCAAACTTGGTCCAAAATATAAAAATCTATCTTATTTCCTATACGCTAGTTTTCCCTATCATAAAATCATGTACACATGGGTTAACATATACCCAACCCACGCACATGTGTTAAAACACTTAAAAATAATAAATATCCTTAATTCCGGGAGGAGTTTATGGGTTTTACCTGTTACTCGCCTACTATAGCCCGTGGTCGAACTGTTTTCGAACTAAAAAAACTAATTTGGAGAAGTATAAATAAACCTCCATGGGAAGGCCTAGCTGGGAGGAGAGATGAGATATTCATATTATAATTCATTGATCCCTAATCAAGTTTGACAAAATCCCTGTGCCTCCTGCACTCCCCAAGCTTTAGGAAACTCTTGTTTCCTCTTTTGAGATATCCTTGATCCCTCTTATGATATCCTTGTGTATGTTGATGGAGGAAGATTACTGAGGCCACGATAGGATGGATTTAGATGATGGTTTTTCTTAGAGCTGGAGGAAGACTCAGGTTGTAGTTTTCCATCTTTCTTGTAGCTTACATCAATAAAGAAATGTTGTTATGTTCATGATATTTATTGTGCTTATGCATTGATACATGTTGTGATTTGTTTATAAATCTTATATTAATGCGTAATTTTTCATTTTCTTATATGATCTAACGTATATATCACGAATATGCTTTATGTTATTACTTTTGTATATGCTTTTCTTGGATAATTTACAAGTTTCAAAGCCATTGGAGGAAGAAGACGTTTGAATGCTGGTAGATCTACCCAAATGTAGGACCTTTGAGTAAGGTCATTTCTTACTAGTTAAGTAGTATAAGAATTTAGATTGTTTTTCTAAGCATTTCTTGATGTTATTTTCCTTTCGCTCTATTGGGGTTTTCAACCCAAGACCCTAGGGTATTCCCACCCGAAACAAAATTGGCGACTCCACTGGGGATAAAATTCTTTCTATTCCTGGTTTGGGTTGTTTATTCTCATTGAGCGTTTGTTTTCTTGATTGCTTTATTTTACAGTGTTATTTGGATTATCATCTTCCCAGGCATCAAGTCTGATCTTCTGGATCAGGCATTGATTTTTGTTTTTCTTGATTGAGTATTTTATATGCTTTTTACTTGGAGTACAGTCACATATACAAATTTTTTAATTGCTTTTCAAATCTTTTTTCCCAGTTAGCTCTTTCCTGGTGAATTCTATTATTTTTTGGTCATCCTCTATCTAAAGAGATCTATTCTCTTGCAAGGTTTCTTTTTCAAATCTCCTTCTCATTGAAAAGCCTAGTTGGCCTAGGATTTCTTATTGAGCAAGATTTGTGTTTGTGTCTAGGGTTCAAGGCTTTAGTCTGAAGATATTGGATGTTCTGGTTTTCTAGAACAGGAAATTGATTTCGATTTTCTTTGTAATCCATATTTCAATTTTTCTTTCTTTACTTTTCCTTTTGATTGGCCTTGTTGCTTTTTGTTCCTTTTGAGCGTCACTTTCGCAATTTTGAAAGTTTTTCTTTCTTGACATTTTTTCGGTTTGTTGAAGTCTTTTACTACTTTTCGAGTCAGTTTGTTTGATTCTGTAGTCCTTCTTATTTCATGTTTCATTTATTAATGATATTTATAACTTGAAAGGTATAAGGACTCCTTGTGCTTGTTTCTTGATCTTGGAATTTAGTAGTTCTCTTTGTTCCCTCAAAAGTTTCTTTAGTTTCCTTAAAATAAAAACACAAAAAACATTGTTTTTTTTTTCCAAGCTTTTGGCTTTTGGTTTGTTTTGTTTTGTTTGTTGAGAAATTGTGATCCTTTTCATTTTTTTTTTCTTTCTTTTGAGGGAAATTTATTTTTAAATTTTTTTCCCTCTTCATTATCTAGTTGGCTTATTGACTCTATAAAGAAGCACATTTTCTTATAGTATGAGTGTTTTTAGGATCTTGCATTGTCATTTAAATTTGCATTAGGTTCGTTTGCATTATAAGTATTCTTAGTTTTTTTATATTTTGAGTGTATGTGGAGTGTTTCAGAAAAGAAAAGAAAAATATTTTGCTTATATAAGTTTTCCTTAGAACCCAAGTAGAAATCTTTCTTCATCAAAAGAAAATAACTACATGCATATAGTTAGGTTTCTATTGGTTTCTTTTGCATCATAAACATCATCGGTTTCACTCTCATAATACCCTTGACTTGAATAAAAACCCTCTAAAAGCAAGAAATCTAATAAAAACAACTAGAATTTTTCTATTTTGTCATTAAAAACACCAACAAGTTTAAGTTCATTAGGACCTTGGAATAGGTGAGTGGAGACATAACTCTCCAAGGCTGCTCAAATTATCAATCATAGAAGTTGAATAACAATCAAAATCCAATATCGTTAGAAAGACCGAGAAAGCTCCATAACTGGGAGTTAAGCACGAGGGAGAGTTAAGACAAGGAAGAGAGATAACCCCCTATCCTACTTGTTGGATCCCGCCTCATGAATGTTATGCTAGGATTTTGATACGAGTTGGTGCCCATAGTTTCCATTCCTATGGATCTCATAGGTGGCTCTGGAGGGGAATCCTATGGCACTTGTGGTAGATGTTGCATCACATTCTTCAATACTTCAGGAAGGTACCCTTGTGAAGCTTGGGTGCTTGCACTAGCAAAGGTTGTTTTCTGGAGGTCAGCATAACTACTTATGATACCTTCATTGGAAGGCTTCGGGCGTCATTACCCCAGACTATTTTCGAAAGGCCCTTGATTTTCACTTTCTTGTATTTTGGTGCCCGGTCCTAATCACCCAGAGTGGAAATATTTGGAAGTAGTTTGATTCTCTGTATATTTAGGGATTTTTTGGAGAGTGATATTTGCTCCTAGTTGGCCTAACTTTAAAATTATTGAGTCTTTCATTATATTTCATAAAAATAACTCAAAGTGGCTGATAAATTGGTTTTCCAGTCTAGGAGACTTCATCTGCTTTCACCTAGGAGTCCTAAGCCTTCTCCTCGAAGGTGTAGGAGCAATTTTGCCAGTGACTTTCAATAAGTGACAGCAGACGTGTCGAAGATTTATCCTCTGGTTGGAGTTAGTGATTCACAAGATAGACTTGGTACAAGTAGAGAGTTGGAGAGGAACACTTTAGTTCTTTCTAGAGTCCTCCTCTAGTCAGAAGATGTTACTGAGATCGAAGAGCTTCTAGAGTCTATTTTGACTCCTAATTCTCCTCTTCCTCCCGATCACCTAGATGTTTTTATTATACATCAAGACTCTAACCAACAGGCCTTCAAGCCTAGGTTTATATCAATCTTTTCCTTCGATGACCATTGTTGTAAGCATGACATCCACCATGAGTTCTACAGGTATGCAAACTGTTGTATCCGTACAAGGAGGAGGAACGATTTCTATACCTTCCGTTACTCCTAGCACTGCTATATTTGACTCTACTTCGATTCCATCTTTGAGTGGAAGTACTCAATATTTTGCCTCTGGCATTGGATTTTACCCTTTTCGAATGCCGACCAATGCATTTCCTTCATTTTTGTTAAGTATTCCATTGGCTGCCACCACATCCATGGATTCCATGGAAAGTGGATCAACTTCTTTTCAGGGTTTCCCCTTTAGGGGTGGTCATATACCACACTCCAGCCCATATTTGGAATCAATGTCTTTTCCCTCTATGGGTCAAAGTTATACTCCTTTTCAAGGTTGGACTAACCCTGTGGTTCGTGGGCTTAAAGGTGGGAATCAATATTATTTTTGCCAATAGGGGAATATGTTGTATTCTTCTATCAGTTCATTCTAGAACGTTTCTCCCTATGCTAATGCATGGAACCCTTACCAAGGGCTCTCTGCGCCTCTTAACACCTCCCTAGGGTGGAATTGTTCAGCAAAAGTTGGTCAAACTCTGGTTTTTTCTAGACCACGAAGTGCTCCTTATGGTTTAGTTGGATCTACAAGTTACTTTAGGAAACTTGGTGCCTTCACAAATCCATGGAATTCTTTTCAGAACGTAGGGAATTCCTCCCACACTAGGTGGAATCCTGAGGGTCCTCTACAACTACCTTTCCTGGAAATGTTAAACTTTCTAGATATTTCCAAATTGACTAATGATCTGATTAGATATAACTTGGTTTGGCCTTTGGTCTCAACCCAACTTCCCTTAGATATACCTAAATTTGAAGGGAAAAATGGTGAAGATCCAGGTGACCATGTAACCACTTTCCACTTATGGTGTTCGTCAAACTCCTTGATAGATGATTCAATCAGGTTGAGATTATTCCAACATACCCTAACTGGAAATGGAGCTAAGTGGTACATTGAACTTCCGAGGGGCACCTTCGCTTCTTTGGGCGATTTGCCTACCATCCTTTTGAACCATTTTCAGTTGTCTGTCAACTATGATATTGGAATTGAGCTTTTGGCTAATTTTCACCAGGATTAGACAACCCACATTTTGGATCACATCCAGGAATGGAGGAGAAGGAAGAGGCTCATTAAAGTTGATATTCCACAAGAATTCCTTCTCGAATGGTTTTGTAAAACTTTACAGCCTGAGATGTCTAATGATGTGTTTCTCTCTAGTGTGTTCACCGAAGAATGACTATTTTTAGGGCCCAGTAGTTAGAACTTATATATTCTCAATCTGGGGTTCTTCAGCAAATTATGTCAGATTCTCCTAGGTCCAAGGTTAATATAGCCAATCCAATTATAGGTCTCCATGCTGACGGGGTAGTCGAATCGATCGATTCTAACATGGCTAACATGTTGAAACAATTACAATAGTTGTCTTTACAAACTGCTTCTTCTATGCAGCCATCGTCGTCAATACCTATGCCTTCTGAACCTACATTTATAAATTCTGTCCAAACTTCTAACCCCAAAGGAAATGAACAATTTGATGAGAAAAGGAAATGGTGAGGTAAGAAAAAGAACTAAGACGGGAAGGGAAATGCAAAGAAACCTGACAATGATGTTGGAGGGGGTAGAAAGGAGTCTAAGAAAAAAGTAAAATTTCCATGCAAGTTATAAAATGGAGATCACTTGACTCATCTTTGCCCAGAGATCCAAGATTCTCAACACTTATTAGTTTAGCAAGGGTCTTCTAGCGCCCAAGTTGTCCTCACTAAGCCTTTTCCCCAAGGGAAGCAATTACTTGATGCCATGAACTCTAGTATTGGTACCCCCGTAGGGGGAAACCATGAAGGGGATAATACATCAAATGTCCACATAATGAGTTCACATATCGACATTTCCACACAATCACATGATTATAGTGAATTGGAGTCATCTAAGGCTAAGTTTCCTTCTAGTGTTTAAGAGCTAGTCCATATTAAGAGGCCCTCTATTGATTCTTTACCTCTGATGCTGAAAGGCTCCGCAGAATGGTCAACCATTAACCCTAATGCTAGGGAAGCCCAAAGTTACTCGATTGTAGAAGATATGGCTCATATTCCTTGTGCTATGTCGGTGTTAGAGGTACTTCAGTCGTGCCTCGTGCAAAGGAGTGCATTACTCACTATGATTGGAATACTTGATCCAAAAAATTCTCTTTTTATTACATTTGAGATGTCAAACATCAAGAAGACACTCTCGCATCATATGGCTTTCTAGATAAAGTCTACATATCGAAAGACCAATATCATTCGAACCGTTATTGATGAGGGAGCTTCCACATGTGTAATTTCCATGTCATGTTCAAAGGCTATTGGATTGCCTCAAGTTGTTCCTTCACCAACCTTTTTGACAACATTTATGTTGGGTGTGGAGCCTGATTATCTTCTATATTCAAAGGTATCGCCACATAGGACCCCAGTTCGAAATGGTTGCCGCCCGTAAAATATTCGCTGCAGGGGGGGTCCAGGGGGGGTGGCTGCGACCTTTGGGAGCCCCCCCCGGGTGGGGGGTTTCGGGGGCGCTGCCCCCGAAGCTAAAAACAGCTGTAAAATTGCCTTGTAAAAGTATAGTAATTTCTAGTCAATCTGGGCCGTTCATTAGGCGGATGATCTGACGGTAGAACTTATGTTTAGTTTAGGGTTTTTTTCCCTAGAAGGCAACCCCTCTCTTTGTATGAGGGTATTGTATTTGAGGCTGTGAGATAGATGTGTATTACTGTGAGTGAGGAATAGAGAGGTGAGACTATGAGAGAAAACAGAGGATATTACAGCGGATTTGTTGTAGGTTGTGTCTCTTCATTTTGCTGGATAATAGAAAGGAAGGACTGGATGTTCGGGGTGGACGTAGCCCAAACTGGGTGAACCACGTATATCTGTGTCTCTCTTGTTTTGTGCGTTTTCTGTGTTTATATTTCTGCAATATTTTATGTGTTCCATTGCTCCATAATATATAATTTTCTAACAATTTAATGGCCATTCTCATGGGTTGCACGAGATTATTCCAACCCTTCCCATATGTGTTGGGGGAAAGGTGGTAAATATTGAAGTAAAAATAGCTTATGTGAGTATGGATTGCAACCTCCTTTTAGGCAGGAATTAGATTTATGAGATGGATGCCATTGTATCATCATTATTTTGCATCCTTTGCTTTCCTCATGAAGGGAGAACTGTAAAGGTTGATCAGATGGATTATTCTGCGGGTGACTCCCACGCATCTTCGGAGTCTACTATTCCATTAGTGGACAATCCCAAATAGCCTATAGAGAATTTAGGAGTTGGAATGTACTCTTGCTTAATGGGTACTTTTGATCTTCCTTCTCCTATAGCTAGAATTAACGTTATTTCATCCTCCAAGGGACCTTCTCAAATAGAGTTCTTTAGAACTCATTATTTTTTGGACCCTTGGAATTTACCCTCATCTACCACCACATTACATGAAGGGAAGGTAGGTGGAATGGCATGTCCTAAGTCTACAGAAAAAATTTCTTATCAATCTATTGTTAACACTGCAGACTCCAATCCTACTACTTTTTCACCAGAGGAGTTGGATGGATATGTGGCTCCAGCATCGACCATAAATTTGACTTATGTTCAATATTTCTTAGATACTTTCTTACCATCTGAAGAAGCAATTCTAGCAGCAATGATGGGTGTTGATAAACTGTGGGATGATTTTCATCATTGTTTGTATTTCCTCCCTCATTTGCAGGTAGTTGAGTCAAGTTCGTCTAGTCCATCTACTAGGGATGTTCATTCAGTTTTAAACCCTTTGGCCACAACAAAGTTTTTTTTTGAAGGTAACATGTCCGTTATATCACAAACTATACTAGTGAACAACTCTATTAATCCCAACATCATTGAAAATGTCTTCATTGGAGCTGACGATTCCCCTGAAGAAATTCAAACTTATACTGATCTCTTCAAAGAGTTTTTTGATGTGTTCACTTGGTATTATGAGGAAATGTCTGGAATAGATCCATCTATATTCCAGCATCACATCAAGACGTACAAAAATGCTAAACCTATATGTCAAAATCATCGACCAGCCAATCCTAAAAATGCAGCAGCTATCAAAGCTGAAGTCGAGAAGCTGCTTAAGGCGGGTTTCATATACTCCATTCCTTTAACTGAGTGGGTCTCTAATCTAGTCCCCAAAGACAAAAAGTAAGGAACGAATCAAGTATGCATTGACCTTAGGGACCCAAATAAGGCTTGACCTAAGGAAAATTACCCCACACCCTTTATTGATCAAATCATTGATGAATATGTGGGTAATGAGATTTTTTTGTTTATGGATGGATTCTATGGTTATAATCAAATTACTATCCATTCAGAAGATCATCACAAGACAACTTTTACTTATCCCTTGCATATGTTTGCATACAAAAATATGCCTTTTGGCCTCAAAAATGTTGGAGCTAATTTTTAGCGAGCCATGTCTTATGCTTTTCACAACATCAAGCACATTATTGAATCATATCTAGATGATTTAGCTGCTCGTTCTCGAAAGAGAATTGATCATCCTAAACATCTTCGGTTGATTTTTGAGTGATTTCATTTTATAAAATCTGTTTGAATCCGAATAAGTGCATTTTCATGGTCACATCCAGTCGGTTGTTGGGATTCATCATGTCAATAGAGGGGATTCATGTAGATCCCTTCAAGGTTGAGGAAATACTTCAGTTGCCTCCCCCATCTTCCATTCATCAAATTCAGAGTCTCCAAGGAAAAGAAATTTTCTTGAGGAGATTTATAGCCAATTATGCCAAGATCACAAAAGGATTTATGTGATTGCCTAAGAAAGGGGTCCCATTTTTATGGGATGATTTCTTGCAATGATCTTTTGTTGCTTTGAAAAGGGTGTTAACCTATGATCCTTTGTTGAGCCCACCTGATTATAGCATAGATTTCCTCTTGTATCTCGTTGTAGTAGAATCAACTATTGGTATGTTTTTGGTTTAGGAAGATGATGCCTTGTGTGAGCATGTAATTTACTATCTAAGTCGAGGCTTTGTTAGTCTTGAAATGCATTATTATCCTGTCGAGAAATTAGCTTTGGCAGTTGTTCATGCTATCTAGTGGCTTTGACATTATATTATGCTTCCAAAAACTTTCATCTTAGCAGCCATCAATCCATTTTAGTTTGTTCTCAGTATGCGCGTGATTAGGGGAAAATATAGTAGATGGATTGTCATTTTGCAATAATTCGATCTCGAATTCATGTCAGCTAAATCTAAGAAATCTTTAGTATTTACATTATTGATCTCAGAGTTTCCTTGTGAGGAAGAATTCATTCATGAAGAAAATTTTCCTGATTAACTTCTATTTCTTATTTCCTCGCAAGATCCTTGGTATGGAGATATCATCATATATCTCCAAACTTCAAGTTTCTGCCTGCTTTTTCCTAGGAAGAGTGTAGAAAATCACACCACCTCGCTAAAAATTATATTATTATAGGTGACACTTTATATCATCGTGGGATTGATTCAATCCTTAGACATTGTTTAACCTTGGAAGAAGTTGAGTCAGTGCTTAATGATTTCCACAGTGGAGGTTGTGGTGGTCATCTATCTGAGCTTGCTACAACCCAATTTTTTTTGTGAGCAGGCTACTTTTGGCCTTTGATCCAGCTTCGCTTTTCCCTGTGATGTCAAACCTTTCACAAAGTGGGGCATTGATTTTATTACTTGTAATCCACCTTCGCTAGGAAATCACAAGTATATCATTGCGGCCATAGACTACTTTACCATGTGGGTTGAGGCCATGCCTACTTTCAAGAATGACAATGAAACAATGTTCTTGTTTCTCTTTAATCAAGTTATTTCCTGGTTCGATATTCCTAAAGAGATTGTCACTGACCATGGCAATCATTTCCAAAATCAACTGATGTTTGAATTGGCTCTCAAGTTGGGTTTCTAGTAGGAGCATTCATCTTCGTATTATCCTCAGGCCAATGGGCAAGTCAAATCCATGAACAAATCCCTTAAAATAATCTTGCAAAGGACGATTAACAAAGCTAGATCCAATTGGCACATCATGTTATATCTAGCACATTTGGCATACTGAATGTCAGTTAAGAGTGCCACTAGTATTACTCCCTTTCAACTCGTTTATGGGTTGGAATCTATTTTTCCTATAGAATGTGAAATTCCTTCCCTTAAACTGGTTATTGAACTTCTTCCTAAGATTTCTAGTCTCGAAGAACTCCTCGTTCATTTGGAGCATCTTGATGAGCAGTGTCAAAATTCTTCCAAAATAAACGAAGCCCATAAAAAGAGGGTAAAAGCTCTATGTGATAAGGATGTCCATCCTATAAATATTTCTGAAGGTGACCTTGTCTTGGTCTACGATCAAGACAAACATGCCTTGGGGGTAGTCAAGTTTAATTCTATTTGGTATGGTCCCTTTATTGTCAAGTGGGTTTTGAAAAATTGATCTTATGAATTGATTAATTTTTGAAGGAAACAAGTTGGCAGAGCCCAGAAATGGGCTCTATCTTAAGAAGTACTTTTCTTAGGCTTCAGCTGAACATTTACTTGTTTGTATATATTGTATGATTGTACGTATCTACCAATCGATTTTAGTGATGCCGATATTTTTTTATTTTCTTTGGTGGGTATTGATAGATGACTTGATATATCTAGGTTTCGTCGATGGTGCCAGTAAACACACCTGGAACCTTGCTTCCATGACTTGGGTGATTTATTATCCATCTACCGAGTTGATGGTTTCAAGAGGAGTATGTATCGGTCATACTTCGAATAATATTGTTGAATATACTGTTGTTATTAATTTACTCTTTGAAGCGACATCTCTTGATATTGATTCGTTAGTATTTTATTTGGATTCACAACTGAGTAATATCTATGGGGTGTGAGATCCCTATTTGCATCTCCAATTTCTGATAGTGTGCTTAACGCAAAGATCATGAGTTTACATCACATTTGTTCACATTCCACGATCAGAAAATTCCTTAGCAGATTTTATTGCTAATCAAGCATTGGATTGGAATATAAATCATTCATCACATTAAAACATAAAAAATAATCGAAGGATCATCTGTATATATGATCATCATAAAATCATCTGTATATGGATAGAGTATCTGTGACTAAAATAATATAAAAAAATTGGAACAAAATGCCCTACAAAATTTGGGCTTATGCCCATCATCATGTCTAATCACAAAAATATTTGATCATCTATCTAATTATCTTGCTCAGGATGAGCAACTAGAAAGAAAATGATAGCATTAGTGACATGCCGAAATAGTCGCACCCGATCACGTGGTACACCCAACATGCATTGCTACATCTCCTCTGGTAAGTCCTGTATGGCCACCATGGGTACCTAGTGAGATAATCTCACCAAGTTTCTCTAGACTGCATGGAGGAATCTTTTAGTCTTAGCTATATCCCCTTTGGCATCTCTTCCATGACACCTATGTCGAGGAAGTCCATCAAATCTCACTAGTGCCACATCTGAAACATGATCAATAAATTTTGTAAGTGTCTTGTCTCATCAAAAACATTTTTAACTCATTTACATTGAAAATACAAAGAATATTAAAAATCAAAAATTAAAAAATCATTCATACCTATGGCACCCCATACTACATCCGACAGCAATACTAGATCTGGATCTCCTTGGAAATCCATTTACAAGTAGTCTTCGACTGTAATGACCTATTGATCCAGGAAAAACTCGTCATAAAAATTTGTCCTAGGGATCTCACCGACCCCTAGGCATTTCATCAAGTCATCACACCTACCCATCTCTGGATCTCTCGGGCTATTGATGGTAGATAATACCTTCAGATGAAGCCCAGGTACTCTCTTAAAAAAAAACACACATAAGATAGTTTTGTATTTGAAATTCTTTGTCTGACCCTTCTGAATGGAAGTGAGTTGTTTCTTCGTAGAGGTGTACACCATTCAAAGACAGTAGTGAGGCAATCCATTTCTAGGCTCATGGAAACATGTGAAGCCTGATGTAGAGTAGAAGAACCATTTACCTTGGCTACGGTAAATAGTAGGATTTTCAATGATAAACTCTCTACATACTTGATTGGGATATGACTTCTAACCATTTCAGGTTTCCATAATAGTATATGTAGATGTAGTCTTCTACACTAAGACTATCTCTCATCCTTCTAGTTGAGTGCACTCTCTCCCCCCTTCGAGAAAGACCTGTAATGAAATAAATGTCTTCTACCTCGATCCTAAGGGGCATCCGATCAATCATCAATGCATCATCTTCCACACTCCATTAGTGAATCAACAACTCAAGCAATCAAGTACTCACCTTCATGTTTCACATTTTGAAGAATTTTAACAAACCACTACCTCTCAGAGCATCTAAGGCATTTTGATCCTCCATCACTTGGCTATCATTGGAACTATGCTCTCTTTCACGCCAGGTAATTGTCATCTTGCCAAAAAAATATTTCATATCATTAAATTAATGTTTGAAAATTTTTACTCGCACACACGTGGGTTCATTTGTTACACAGTCATGTGTAGGGCCTTCATATATGTGAGTTTCCTGTAGCCAACCTGCGTGTACGTAGAGTTGGAACTTTTAACATAATTTCTTATGGTCAAATTCATGAAACAACATCTAGTAAACATAAAAAATGATCAAAAGCATGTTTAAAGGGTTACCTAGAAGGTCTGAAGCGATTTGAATGGTTGAACTTTATGGAGGAAGTTATTTTGAGTTTTTCTCCACAGCTTGTTGCTCAAAACACAAATGAGAAAATCGTGAGTCCAAGAGTCCTTATGTAGGTTGAAAAATGAAAATTATTTTTTTTAAAGTTGATTTTTATCTTATGGAATTTTTTACCTTTTAGCTTGGAGTGCTGGGAATGGGTTTTTTTTACAGGATATTTTGAAGACTTTTTTGAGAAATTTCTTTGGTTCCATGATTGCAGACTCATCATGGTAGGTATCTCTTTCTTGTTGGAATATAGGTCAGGGAATATCATGTTCCACTACATCTTGCATACTAGCTTCCATACTGCGATATTTTTACCATAGGGTCAACCCCATCATGTCTTGATTCACAAACCATTTTCACTCGCTGACTTTTAAAATCATGACGTGATGGTAGAGCCAAACTTTACATGGGCATCTTAGTTAGATCCTCGCTAACATATGTTTCCCATGCTACTATATTGAGTAGGCTCAAAATTCCTCTTTAGTCCTGCCATAACTTGTGCGTTGCAGACTCATTCTTGTTCTAATTCGCTATTTTCTGGCTTTGTACTCTAGAGGCTCCTTTGTGTTGAGTTGTACTGTTGCATTACATATTGACTATTTGCACCATTTAGCCTTGAGATGACTTCACTTGGACTTGTGTTTAAACCACTTTTTGACCATGTCTTCTGCAAAATAAACCTTAGAATCACTTAGCTTCTGCAACTTGACATGCCCTTTTGCCCATGGAAACAACATTCCTTTGAGTGTCATTGACCAGTTTCACCACCTTGCATTGAGCATAGGAATGTGCCCCTCCCAGGAACTAGAGCATCTACTTTTTCAATGCTTGTTATTTCCGTTGTACTATAGAATTCATTTATTCTTTTTTAGGCTTCAGAAATATGAGAAAGACAAAAAAAATTATGAATCCCAAAAAGGATTGGGAGCGGGACATTATTTTCATATTTGACGGTAGCTCGAGTCAATTGTGTTGCCCTTGAACAAAGAACTCAAAAAATAAGTCATTCCTTCATTCAGATGGGCTTTAGTTTGACTTAGGAGAGCCTTAACCTTGTTATTAAGTTAGTACTCCTCTGATTGGTTATCTCTTCCAATCATATGGAGAGTTTTCTTATACCTCCTGCATGAAAAGCTTATCCAAAGTTATCATATGTTGCCATGTAGTCACAATTGAGTCATGCTTTTGTTCAAGGGAAGTAAACTTGAGTCAACCTCTCTACGGTGTCTCTTGACCTATTTTTCAGTGGGCCATCCCTAGTTGTCAGAGTCATGTTCATTATCACATCAACTATTTGGTCCTTTGCTCGTTCTAGTTTGAGAAGGTCTCCATTGACTTCTAGTCTTGCTCTTATTGATTATGACAAATTTCTTTGAGGGTAGATCTAGAGCTGCACCTTGGCCCTATTTTCATTATTGATAGGCCACCTTATGCTCAACATCGATCAATATCATGGGCCTTTGACTAAATGGTTTCCCTTGTGTTCAACATCAGTTTTAGTTCTCACACATTGGGATTCGTGTAGTGCCTTGGTTTCCATTTGACCCTATTAATGGATTCCTTGCCTTTGTGATAAATTTCATTATTTGTTTGTTCAGAGGCTTTCTATCGTGCGCTAGCCACATCTGTTGTATGCCACAAATGTGCTTCGGTTGGGTTACTACATTTTTATTCATCTGATTCCTTCCACATTATTGGCCTGGATGCCTTAATGCCTTCCTCCTAGCAGATCTTTTCCCATCGTCTTCAAGTCATTGCTCTGGGAACAAGATCTAGAGTACATTTGGAAGTACCTTAGGGTTTGCAGTCACCAGTGGTAGACTCCTTTACTATCAACAGTGGGAAAAAATCATTGTATCTTGATTGATAGATTCTTCGAAGTGTTTGACTACAACTCATTTATTCGCACTTGTTAGATTGTAATGGTTACCTTGGCTCTCATCATCATTATCGGTGAGTAGTCTCGCATTTGTTAATGGTATACATCAATGAATAGTAATCAAATAATATCTCACATGGTCAACTTCAGATAATTTATTTCCATTGTGTAGAAATGTACCATGGTGGTTGGTGAAGACCTTAGGTTTACATCAACATTTCTTGCTTCACTTGTCAGTTGCTTCTATTTCTGCTAGTTGACACCAGCCACCTTATGTGTTCCAGTTCCTTACAACGAAATCCTATATGTTGGCACCTGAGTTGCAGTGTAGTACCATTTATTCCACCACTTGACTTGGTACTTTTTGGATCAACTTTATGACTTTAGCGATTAGCTTCATACTCCAGCATCATTGAAGAGTTCTTTATGTGATATCTAGAAATGTACTTATTTGGAAATGATCGAATGATCCATTATGTATTTTCAGTTCCTTTATACGTGTATGCATATTGGATTTGCTTTTTTACTTAACATACAAACATGCTTTACTATCTCTGAGCATGCCTATGCCTACCTCAGATAATAGTTTCTTTCTGATCTCTTTCATTGGCTTGGCAGCCTGAATTCTGGTGAACTCCTCCTTAGTCTTGGCATGATTCCTTCTATACGCTTAATACATTTTGGCCATCATGCACCCCTTATGACCTCATATATTAGGGGGAATTTATTATAGAACCATTTACCACACTTGGTAGATCGGATGCTCTGGTTATGGCTTACGACAACCCTTCCTTTCCAAACATGGTCCAAAATCTAAAAAACAATGTTTTATTTCCTATACGCTAGTTTTCCATGTGATAAAAGCATGAACATGCGGGTTAGCATATACCCAACCCATGTACATGTGTTAAAACACTTAAACCTAATAAATATCCTTAATTTTAGGTGGAGTTTATGGGCTTTACCAGTTACTCATCTACTATAGCCCATGGCCCAACTATTTCCCAACTGAAAGAACTAATTTGGAGAAGTATAAATAAACCTCCATGGGAAGGCCTAAAGGGGAGAAGATATGAGATATTGATATTATATTTGATTGATCCCTGATCGAGTATGATGAAATCCCTGTGCCTACTGCGGTCCCCAAGCTTTAGGAAACTCTTGTTTCTTCTTTTGAGATATCCTTGATCCCTCTTGTGATATCCTTGTGTATGTTGATGGAGGAAGATTATTGAGGCCAGGACAGGACAGATATGAAGGATGGTTCCACTTCGAGCTGGAGGAAGACTTAGGTTGTAGTTTTCCATCTTTCTTGTAGATTACATCGATAAATAAATGATGTCATGTTCCTTACATTTATCCTCTTTATGCATTGATACATGTTGTGATTTATTTATAAATATTATATTAATGCATAATTGTTCATTTTCTTATATGATCTAATGTATATATCATGAATATACTTTATGTTACTGCTATTGTATATGCTTTTCTTGGATAATTTATAGGTTTCAAAGGCATTGGAGGAAGCAGAGGATTTGAACCCTGTGATATCTACCCAAACATAGGACCTTTGTGTAAGGTCACTTCATCCCAGTTTAGTAGTATAAGCATTTCAATTGTTTGTTTGACCATTTCTTGTTGTTGTTTGCCTTCCGCTCTGTTCGGGTTGCCGAGACCCTACGGTGTTCCCACCCGCAACACTCAATGATGCTTGATGGAATTTGTATGTGTAAGAGAAGGGTGCATAGAGTGAGTATGCTTCAAAACTATTAGAGAGAATAGATGCTCCAGTGTATAAGATCTAATGAATGTAGAATGATAAGATATACTTTATAAAGTAGTTTATTGGTTTAGAACATCATATTTTAGATCAGTGATGCAGATAATTATAGCACAGTATTGGTAGAGATGGAGAGTTTGGTATAGCTCCATATTTGAGATTCTCACCCTTGTTTTTGCAGGAGATTCTGATGCATTTGGAACATAACCATTATGTTTTATGTTGTTGATTGTATTATGCAACATTCATATTTTGGTGTGAAGGTTTTTTATTATCGTTGAGTATGAGTTTTATTTTAGCTACTTGTGATAGTATTATTCGAATTTCATGCATGGATTGTGGCCATTATTTTGCTCAAGTAGAAATCATATTTGTGGTGTTATTTTGATTTGATGATATTTTTTTGCAATTAGAGATCATATTGGAGAGCTAAATTGAGTTGATCATAAATTCTTGGGATCTAGTATGAAAATATATGAAACGAGGTCCACATAGAGTAGAGGAGTAGTGACTTCATGAGTGTGGAGTAGTGATTTTGAGGCTTCAATGAAAGGAACAATTTCTCCATCCAACCAAAGTTGGATAGTCCAATCAGAGATGTGTGGGGATCATTAATCATGGTGGATTTTAGTGGATGCTAATCTGTAGATCCATGTGAGAACATGGTCTTCTGAGATGATTATTAGAATTGAGTCTCCTTGCTAATTTTTGTTGGACTATTGTATATGAGGTCGATTCTCCTAGCTGATGGGAGTCAAAATATATATTTAAAAGACACATTTTTCTTAATAGAAGATTCAAAACATAGTAGCAACAACAAGCGTGGTTTTTTACTTGGTGAAGGGTTTTCCACTAGATATCTTTTGTCTCTAGTGTGGACGTGTTTTTGATGTGTTGATTATTGTTTCTATCATGTTGATTTTGATTTTGTTGCTTACATGGCTTATGTTTGTTATGATTTATATGATATGTTGCTGGTTAATGGTGCATGATTTAATAGAGAAGTTTATTGTGGTAAAAATTGATACACTACTGATTGACCCCCCCCACGCTCCCAGTAGTGCTCAAAGGCTTCCAACAATCTTCACATAGGTAGATAGTGAAGGAAGAAGAGGTAAGTGGATAGAAAAAATACAAGAGTATGATATGGACATCAAGCCAAGTAAATTAATAAAGGGGTGGGCTTTAGCTAATATCTAATAAGAGGAAAATTGTCAAGTAATGGGAATAAATTTGTTGGACGATATTTATGAACCAAATGCATTAGGTAAGGAGGGTCAGTCTAGTGAGAAAGATAATATAATTTCCTATAAATATCTTTATTCATATTGGTACAAAAGTATTGTCCATTATATATTATTCCTTATCTTTCCAACATGTTTTGACGGAACAAAATATAAGGCTTTGAGAATGAAATCCCAGAAGTGTGTTATCACAAAGGATTAGTTGTATTGGAAAGATCTTGGTGATGTATTGTTTCTATGCTTAACAAAGATGAAATTTCTGAGATTTTAAATGAATATCATGGTTATGCTTGTGGGGGCCTTTATAGTGTGAAAGTTACAACACATAAGATCCTGAAGGCTAGTTTTCATTGGTTTGCCTTGTCTTTTGATGTTTATAGGTTGGTAAAAGTTTGCAAGGAATGTGAAATTTTCGTTGAAAAGAAGAAGCTAGCTACATTATCATTGATTCTATTTTTTATGGAGGAACCTTTTAGAAAACAGGGATTGGATTTGATAGGTGAAATTCACCTACCTTCATGATGCTAGCCTAAGCTGCATATGCTCCAATGACGCAACCTAAGCTGCATATACCCACAGTATGCAATTAAGATTGCATCTCACACTATGTGTGTCCCAAGAATTCCCAAAGATTCCTTACTTAGGAAAAACCTTCCATAACCCAGGTTTAATTCCATTTAATTAAATTCTTAAGGTTACTTAAATAAACTCTATGTGGAACATTCATTTAACTATCCCACAGGTTACGACTTTGGGTTATTTCTTCAACTCCAGCGCTTATCAACCATACCCTTTAGTTAAAACCCAAACTTAACTCATAAAGCATTAACCCCACTTATTTCTATTATAATTCCCATATAATAGAATATTCATAATCACACGTAAACCTTACCTTTCAACCATTCTTCAAACCTTAGCGCATATATCGATGCTCCCGTTAGCGCATAAAATCTCTGTCATCGATCTCATTCCTTGATCTAATGATTATCGCATCACCCAATCATTAACTAACCTGGATGATCTCTACCATTGTTCTGCTCTACCCAATCCAACGACTATCGTGTCACCCGATCGCCAACAAGCTTAGCTGATCTCCACCATTGATCAATCCTGCTAGGTCCAATGGTTATCGTGAAATCTAGCACAAATATTTGCACGAATGTTATCCAATTGAGAGCATGCAAGAAAAGTGGTTGTCTCTCTCCATTGTATGTTATGTGTCTGCCTCTAAGTTTAATTGCGTGAAATTTTAAAAGACCGTTTACCACCTTTAGGGCACGTGAGAAACTACTTCCCTTCTTTGGAAACTGCCCACATGCTTAAATCAAACCTTTTAAGAAGCACGACTTAAGAGAGGGTTAGCACTTAATCTTTGCCATTCATCTTCTTGACTTTGTTTACATAATTTAATCTTAACCATCTATCTCCCTCACTCTCGTTCATTGATCTAATGGATCCAACAGTTCCTGTACATCGCTACACTCTTTTGTTCCTTATTGTGTAATAGCCATTTGTTTGGCTTTCTACCTGTGTATTTTCTTTCACCTTCCGATCCTCACTTGTTATGATCTCTATCTCTGCTTGTGCTTTTATGCTTCCTTCACCTTCACTGTAACATTAAAGGCTTTCTCCAATACTATCTATGCGCAACCACGTAACACACTTCTCTGTTACTCCTTCTTTGACTCTGCAAACCTGCAACCTAAGTTACGTAGAACTTCTCTAGGCACACACACAATCTATAATTCAATTACACAGTACACATCATACAAAATCAGAATTGAGTTATCTGTATTAGTAAACAACCATTTACACAAAAATTTCTTCCTCGACCTGATTTTCAATATCAGTGGCCTTTCCTTTCCTGCCCATAAGATTACAGTCTAATTCTAACTCTGACTAACCGACTGAATCTCTCCCTATCTCTACCTTTTAGGCTTACATTTATACAAAAGTTCTTGTTTATCCAATTTTGGTTCAGATCCTTAATCTGTTGAACTAAATCCTGAATATCCTCTAAGTCCATTTTTAACTCTAGTAATCCCTAAGAATCGTCTCTAGTTCCATGAATCATGAAACCACTTTCTAGTCTAAGAGTTACAATTGATTTCCAACTCTCTCATCATCACTCACCATCACTCATGTTCTCATACATTCTAGAGCATTTACAAATATCCTCACAATTCCTATCCTAATCACTCAAAACATTAATAATTACATACATAGGAATCCAACTTCCTTGAAAACACATGACCCCCTAAGTTAACTAGAACATAATGAAATTGTTGAGCTGTATGCTCCTGCATCATACTCCCAATGTTAAAATAATCATGATATCCTGATCATGTGCTTCCGACCTTTGTCTTCCTGGATCCCACACTTTGTTTTGTAATTTTTCTTTGGTTGTTGTTGTTGTTTGTTTTTGTTCTCCAAGTTTCCGCACTTTATGTTGCTTTGCTCCACTATCTTTGCTTTCACAGTCTTTTGTTGTCTTTCTCTTTTTGCTACTCCTTGGCCTTCTTACTGTTGTTTTCTTCTGAGGCTCCTTCATCATCAATCTTATTATTCTTTCAATCTCTATGTCAAATTTATCTTCTCACTAGTAATTACTTTGCCATTTGTTGTTGTACTATGTCCACTCATCTTTAAAATGTTGTTTGTTTTCTTCTCTTTAGAGTTGTTGGATTCTTACTATTTCCCTTTCATCCTTACCCTCTTGCTGCATTCCAAACAACCTCTATTCAACATATGTAAATTTACCTTCAAAAAGTAAATTGTCCTCCAATTTCCTTTGTACTTGATTCCTCTCAAATACATTACTATGTTGTTCATAAATTCTAGCATATTCTCCTTCCTCTTCTTTCTTTACTTGGATTCTCATATGTTCCAAATTTTCTCGAGCATCTGCAACAAATCCTGCACTCACAAAATAATTATTAAAATGAAAAACATAAGGCCTCAATGCCTCTTCTTCCTTTGGCAACATTTCAGTATGTTGCTATGATCTTTCCTCCTCTATCAGCACATTAGTATGTTGATTCTTCCTCTCTAAAGAATTCTCTAAAGGACTCTCGAAACTATGAACAAGTCTCTCTTCCACACCATCTGCTTCAATGATGTCTTCCTGTTCTTGTCCATTGTAGTGAACTCCTTCCTCTACAATCATACTGTCATACTCTGAGTTTTCCAGCAAATATTCCAACAATTCAACTTCTCTTTGACACTTCATAAGTACTTCATCATCACTTATAATTCCTGCATATATACACAAATTATCAATTTGAAAATTAAAAGGTTCAATAGCCTCAATTGTTGCTTCACATATCATCTCTTCAGATTGATTCTCATCTCCTTCTTTCACAAGAAATTGTTCCTGGTTTGTAACAGCTTCAAACATCAATGTATTACTAAATTCTTTATGCTACAATAATTCATTGCTTTTCCCATTTAAGAGACATTCTCCATCCTTCTTTACTTCAGATTATTTAAGAGATACTCTTCCATACTTTTGACAGCTTCAAAAGACTGATCATCCTCTGCAAAACCTTCCTTTGTTAGTGACCAATCATTAGATGTCCTTTCTCGCTTTGCTAAATCTTTAGCATAGACTTCTTCTTTCTTAAAATCTTTCAGTAGATGTCATCTTTCTTAAATACATTTTTCCTTCTTGTCGCTCTATAACCCTTCTTCTAGAGATATCCTTGTCTCATCATCTACATTAATATTCTCCTGCATATTTCCTTCATCAATACCATTAATCAAATTCATTAGATTACCTCTCTGAGACAATATTCCTTCATTCTTCATCAGAATAAGATCCTAATCTTCCATGTTTATGACAACTTTAAATGACTATCTTCTCTCATTAAGTAACTCTTCCATAGACTCTTTCTGCTGTAACCAGTCAAATTCTTCCTCTGATAAATTTTCTTTGTCACCTTTTACTTCAAGATCTTCATCCATCCTGAAGATTACTTCAAAAGGTTGCTTTTCTCCTGCAATACTTGCAATCATAGACAAACTATCAGTTTTAAGGAAAATAAGACCTTGTGGTCTCACTTGATGCTTTAGTAATCATATATCCTTGCTGTTCTAAATTATCACAATAATTCATAAGATCTTCCCCAGATATCCAGTCTCCATCTTTACCCATAACTTCACCCTATTCTCCTTCCCAAATGGAAACTTCCATTTCCAACATAGCTTCTCTGAGTTCTTCCACCAGCCACTTTACTTGCCTCTGTTGTAGCCTTCTCCATAACTCAGACCACTTCACAACCTTTTTCCTCAAGACCCAAACTTGTTTTTGGTTTTCCTCTAGTAGCATCCTTAATACATTGATTTGTTCTTTTAACTCTACAATCTCCTTGTCACACTCCTCTTGATTCATTCTCTTGCCATTTGCCTTGGCATCCTCATTCTTTACTTTTCTTCTATTGTGGTCTTCCTCAGAACCTCTGTTATCACTGTTGTGACTAACAGTAGTCATCTTCTTCTCTATGTTCATGAGTTCCTCACTCACTTACTATGAGCTATACTAAAGCCTCTATAGTAGCAAGTCCTCCCTGCTACCACTTGCCTCAGCAAGCTCTCCTCTGTACTTGGTCTTTTGGCAAGAACTTGGTTCTCTATTCTCCCAAACCTCTTTGAGCAATTCTCTCTACTTCTTCTATTCTTCAACTCATCTACACCTTTTAAGAACACAATTGTCCTCTTCTATTTCAATCACAATGAAATACTAGGTTTTGACTGCCTCTTCTTTCACTCAGAATTCTTACCAGCTTTCTTCATCCCTTAGTTCTACCCACATCCTCTGTAGAATTGTGTTTATGATATTTCCGTGAGCTGCAACAAAACCTCTGCAGTAACAAGTCTCCTTCTCGCTACACATGCGCCATCTCTCTAGTTCTCTCCTCTAGAACCAATTGAGCACTCCTTGCTCTAGGTTTCTACAATCTTCTCCCCTTCTACCTTCAAGACCTATGCATGGTCTTTTTGTACCATTCACCTACACTTTGAATGGATTGTTCACTATTTCCTTTGCATCTTCAAATTCTGATACACTTTATCTCTGTGTGCCTACTATTTCTTAGATTTAAAATCTGATCTCCTCTTGCCTTCTTTCATCACCATTCACCTGTATACACACCTTCAAAACATAACTTTTAGAATAGAGTTCTCTCAAAGAATTATTACACACATAATTTCCTTGTTATGCTCTGATACCAAATGGTGCCAGCCTAAGCTGCATATGCACCAATGATGCAACCTAAGCTACATATACCCACAATATGTAATTAAGATTGCATCTCACACTATGTGTGTTCTAGGAATTCCCAAAGATTCATTAGGAAAAAACTTCCATAACCCAGGTTTAACTCCCTTTAATTAAATGCTTAAGGTTCCTTAAATAAAATCTATGCAGAACATTCATTTAACTATCCCATAGGTTATGACTTTGGGTTATTTTTTCCACTCCGATGCTTATCAACCATACCCTTGGGTCAAAACCCAAACTTAATCCATAAGGCATTAACCCCGCTTATTTCAATTATAATTCCCATATAATAGAATATTCATAACTCACACGTAAACATTACCTTTCCGCCATTCTTCAAACCTTAGCACATATATCAATGCTCTCTTTAGTGCATAAAATCTTCGCCGTCAATATCATTCCTTGATCCGATGGTTATCATGTCACTCGATCATTAACTAACCCAGACGATCACTACTATTGTTCTGCTCCACCCAATCGAATGGCTGTCGCCTCACCCAATCACCAACAAGCTTGGCTGATCTCCACCGTTGATCAATCCTGCTTGATCCAATGGTTATCACGTAATCTCGCGCAAATATTTGCATGACCGTTATCCGATTGAGAGCACACGAGAAAAGCAATTTTCTCTCTCCACTGTATGCTACGTGTCAGCCTTCAAGCTTAACCGCGTGAAATTTTAAAAGACCACTTAACACCTTTAGGGCACGCGAGAAACTACTTCCCGTCTTTAGAAACCACCCACGTGCTTAAATCAAACCTTTTAAGAAACTCAGCTTAATAAAGGGTTAGCGCTTAATCTCTGCCATTCATCTTCTTGACTTTGTTTGCGTGATTTAATCACTATCGTCTATCTCCCTCGCTCTCATTCATTGATTTAACAAATCCAACGATTCCTATGCACTGCTACGCTCTTTTGTTTCTTATTGTGTAATAGCGATTCATTCAACTTTCTGCCTGTGTATTTGCTTTCACCTTCTAATCTTCACTTGTTCTGATCTCGATCTCCACTTGCACTTTTATGCTTCCTTCACCTTCATTGTAACATTAAAGGCTTTCTCCAATATTGTTTGTGCGTAACCACATAACACACTTCTCTGTTACTCCTTCTTTGACTCTGCAGACCTGCAAACTAAGTTATGCAGAACTTCTCTGGTCACACACAATCTATAATTCAATTACATAATACACATCATACAAACTCAGAATCAAGTTATGTGTATTGGTAAACAACCATTTACACAGAAATTTATTCCTCGGCCTGATTTTCAATATTAGTGGCCTTACCTTGCCTGCCCGTAGGCTTACAGTCTAATTCTAACTCTGACTAACCAACTGACTCTCTCCCTATCTCTACCTTTTAGGCTTTCATATATACAAAAGGTCATGTTTAACCAATTCTGGTTCAGATCCTTAATCTATTGAAATAAATCCTAAATATCATCTAAGTCCACTTTTAACTCTAGTAATCCCTAAGAATCCTCTCCACTTCCACGAATCATGACACCACCTTCTAGTCTAAGAGTTACAATTGATTTCCAACTCTCTCATCATCACTCATCATCACTCATGTTCTCCTACATTCAAGGGCATTTACAAATATCCTCACAATTCCTGTCGTAATCACTCAAAACATTAATAATTACATACATAGGAATCCAAATTCCTTGAAAACACAAGACCCCCTAAGTTAACTAGAACATAATGAAATTGCTAACCTGTACGCTCCTGCATCACTAGTGTAGAACATAAATGGATTTTGATAGCTAATAACTATTTTATAAAGTGGGTAGAAGCCATTCCTACTGAGACAGTAATGGATTCAATGGTTATAAAATTTCTTGAAAAAAATAGGTTTGCTAGATTTGGTTGTCCAAAGAAGATAGTGACTGATAATGCCCAAGTATTTAAGTCTGCAAAAATTATTAATTTTTTCCAAAAATATAATTTCATACATAGTCACTTTACCACCTATTATTCACAGGGAAATGCGTTGGAAGAGTCATCAAACAAGACTTTTGTGAGAATTTTAGAGAAAACTATTACATAAAATAAGAAAAATTGGGACTCTCAACTTAAGTCTTCTCTTTGGGTGAACATAGTCATAACAAAACGATCCATTGGAAAATTTCCATTTGAATTGGTATATGGTACTACAACATCATTCCCTATTCAATTGGCCATTACATTGGCTAAATTAATTTAGGATGCAAAGGAGGAACCTAATCCATTAACTAGAAGGAAAAATTGTTGGTGGAGCTAAATCAAAGTAGAGAATAGGTAACTCATAATTTGATCGATTATCAGGAGAAGATGAAAGTTGTTTTTGATAAGAAGGATAAAGACAAATTGTTTTAGCCTCAAGATATTGTCTTGAGATGGGATGTCGAGAGAGAAGACAAAGGTAAGCATGGAAATTTTGATCCCTAGTGATTTGGGCCTTCCAAGGTATCTCAAGTTCGAGGTAATAACAATTTCCTTCTAGAGAATCTTAATGGTGGATTTTTGCAACTTCCTCTGAATGGGATGTATCTTACACATTGCTTCTAGCATTGAAGATCATTTATTGTTTCATTGTAAATATTGGTGAGCCCATTCTAAGTATCTGCGGAGTTTATTTACCACATTTTCTAATCTACAATATAACTCCATGCTCGAGGTGAAGTTACTAATATGTCTTTCTTAGTATTTTATATCAAAACAATATCCATAGGTGGAGGCAGTGTTTTAGCCATTTTAATTTTTATTCTTAAAAATAAATTTAAAAGATATATATATAAGACAAAAGAGAGAATATAAGAAAAGGAGAAAAAAGAAGCATCAGAATGAGAATCTTTAAATTTATGGCTTTTAAATTCCTAATGTACTTTCTCTAACACTAATGTTACAGACCTAAAGCTTTGGGATATATTAACACATATTTTGGAAAATATTAGGATGACACGTGCATATGCTAAGCAGACAAAGAATTCATTAAAAAGCATACAACTTTAAAAGTGCATCGTCGTAGCATTAATCAAAGTCACGATCAAACCGATTCTCACATTGCAAAGCGTATGAGGTTTATGTCAGTTAGAGGGTTTCCCCAAGGAGTAGATTTGAACATTCAATCGTCCGAGGTGATCAATGGCTATGATCAACCCCAACATCATATAGAGGCGGAACAATTTGCCACCTAAGCTGCCCCTGAAGGTGGTAAACGGTTTTCACGGATCCGAAAGAACATCTATAGGCAAGCTTGAGAAAGAAAATGTGCATTCACCCTATGTACTTACACTTCATTCGACACATTGGCTACCATGACATCCCTTCATACTTGTTTTTCTACATTATCATAATTATAATTATTCCCACTCTCCCATCTATAAAACTCCAATTTCTCTCGTTCTCTCTATCTCATCTACCATTTTTCACTCCAGTTGCTCTTATCGCAACACCATTGAATTTGTCACCAATTTCTCCCACGCTTACCAGGTATTTATAAATTTTAAACCACCTTGTTTTTCCAAAACATAAAATTGAAAATGACTAAGAAATCCTCTTTATCTAGTTCTTCGACTCACATGCCCCTAATGGAAATGGAAAGGGACTTTTTTTTAATCTCGTTTGTTAGTTAAATTTAGTGGAAGTATGTCAGAATTTCCTTATCAATTAGCTCAAGTCTGAAGCTTTCCTAAGGGGGTCAAGTCTTGTTTATTTGCGGAAGTATCTCTCAAACATACTCTTTCCTCGAGTTCATTAGTTGGATAACCTTGTCCTTGTACTCATATAAATTTTACGTGATTAATTCACTTAGTGAGAATATTTTGCAAGTGTATTCCTTTTTAAAACAATTGGCCCTATATTTCCCCCAGTCTAATAATTACACAAAATTCTCTGATGAAACCCTCTTGTTTATGTACTAGAGTCTTTCAAAAGAAGATAAGAGTAACTTATTTAGCGTTTTTTTTCCTCCAAAAGTAGTTCTTCTGCTAGAGTCTATAAAGTTTTCCATATCCCATTTTTCTGTCAAGCCACCTACGCTAATGTAACCAACTTGAGGATGGCTTACAAGGTGATGCTTAATTGCCCTGTTCTTGATTTGACACTATGGAAGAAGTGTCAAAGCCTAATCACACTAGTGAATGTCCAAGTTGTGGAACCTGAAGCTTCATTAAGTGATCCTCGAGTCATAGTTGCAGAAGTGTCTCGATTTTCCAAATAATTTATTTTCAAATATTTGGAAAATGTTTTATTTTGTAATTTTTAAAAGTTAAAAATAGTTTAGTATTTTAAATATTTTATGATGGCTAAATAGTTAAAAAGTAATTGTGGTAGTTGACAATTTTCATAACTGCCTCTCAATGTAAAATTTTCTTTAAAGAAGACTAAGGGACCAGTTTTGGGATTTCGATTGTTGGCCTGTAGACATAATGTTTCTGTGTAATGTGCAAATTTTCTTGCAATAGTAATAAAAATTCCAGATGGTTCCAACTGTGTGTTCATTATCACATGTTTTCTCTCTCTGTAAGTCATTTATGTGTTATTATTATATGGAAAAATGTTTAATGAATTTTTTGTTTATTTTTTATTAAACATATTTACTACTGCTTTGAAAACAAATGACATTATATGTGGATTTATATTAAAAGTAACCTTAAAATGCACTCCACATTTTTCATCACTCCATTTGTTGAAACTTCCATTACTTCAACCATGATTATATGTAAAATAATTTGTTCTTTCAAATTTATGCATTGAATATTCTCCTTTCTATTCTTTTGAGCCATTCTATAATTTCAGTAAGCCATATTCATAGATATCTTGGCCATCTTGGGAGGGTTTTCTCTTTTCTCGAAGAGTAGAAAATACATTACATTTTGAGTAAATATATCTGTGAAACATGTTTAATATTATAAAAGAAACTACTTTTTTTATTTAGGAAAGATGTCCTAGGTACTGACCTCCTTTTAGCAAGACATTGTCCCTAGGGTTACAATAATGGCCATGAACATATTTGAAAATATCAAATGAATTTAGTCATATTGCATCCTTGATTATAGTTACATCATATTCCTCACTGGGGTCAATATAATTTGAATAACTCTTTGCAATATGGATATAGCTAAATTAACAAAATCGACAATTGTTCCTCTTTGTTGGATTAACCATGAATGAAAACAGTGATTCTATTTGAGGCATTAGATTTAGGGCTTATTTCAAATGTTTGACAAAGATGTTCACCACTTTAGAGTAGAATTTTAATGATAGATATAATGCCCAAAAAATAAAATGCATATACAAAATTGTTGGAAGCATGAAATTTATTTGCAAAGGATCTTTATCCTCTAGCTCTAACTGTTCAAACACATCAGAATTCTTAGAAACATTTGTGACTACAATAGTAGTGCTAGTATTAGTGAGGAAAATAAAGGTTGAGAGGATCTCAATGTAGCGTTCTTTTGTTGATTAGGGTGATAGGACTTACAATGTAGGAATATTTTTTCTTTTTAAATATATTTTTCTCAAATTGTGTGCCATGGTGAGAAAAGGACCATCTTGGCCGAGTAGGTACAAACATAATTGAGTTGGACTAGTTTAGAATTAACCCAGCCCCTAACCAAATAAAGGGTTGAGTCAAGATGATATCTAGTCAACTCGGTCAATTATCTGAGATTAAAGGAAACAAGAACTTCAATCTCGATGTAACATCTAGAAGTAGTAAAAATTCAAATATATGGCACCTATAAGAAGATTGGGAACTTATTTTAAGATGTAGTAATTCATTGTAGTCACAATGGTAGTTCTCAATTAATGATATCGTGCCTAATTTGTTTCAGTATTGGTATTGATATATGGCATATGACAAGGAAACCCTAATTGTTTATTAAGAGTGTTGTAAACCAATTTAATATTGTGCTAGATATTTGAAAATACACATACATACTAGATTTTTCCTTTATGGTTCTTATTTATATATACATGTGTGTGTATGTGTGTGTGTGTGCATGGGTGTGTGTGTGTGTGCATGCATGGGCGTGTGCACTATCAAGTTATGATTGTGATGCCTTTAACATTAAATAAATATACAATAATTACATGTGACTTACCATGGTATACGTCTTTCCTAGAGCCTATTTCTCCATATGGAAAAATACAAACATTGTAACCATCCAAAATAGGTCTGATTAAAGGTTGTGTATCTCGAAAAACATCGTTTATGAATCAACGTGATAAAAAATTTGTTAAAAAATTAGTTGATAATTATCTAAGTCTTCTAAATCAATGGAGTTATATTTATCCAACCAAGGTAAATTGAGTGTAGATCCCTTCTATCAATTTGTAGTATTAAAGACAAGTTTATGTCATCATGCTTGTTTATGTTCCATGCAAACATTTTTTGGAAATGGAATATCTTTTGACAAGTAGGGAAAGACTATAATATATGAAAATATGCATCAATATCAAACTAAATTGTCTTCCATATAATACAAATGGTAAGGGCCTTTTATCCTAGTACCTACAGGAGTGGTAATGACAACATTGATTTTAAGTACATGGTATTTGTTTTGTATTTTTTATTATACATTTAAAAATAAAAAAATATTTTCCAATATGAATACAACATTGAGTACATCATTATCTTTATTGTAACATGTGAATTTGTAAAAACCATTGTAAACCTCAATATAGCATCAAGGATAGTAAATAACATGAACTGTCTAAAAATACAATCGACAAAAATGAAGGTAGTAGTCAATATACTACTATGAATATGGATAATTTGTAGTACGATTATGAAGGACAGAAAGAAATTTATTTCATTCCATTCTTAGTGAAAATTTTGGTCTTTTACCTAGATTAGTCATTAGTGATCTATCCTTAAAATACTGATGTGAATTCACTAATTATGAGTTGGGCACTTTAACTATTCATCCATGCATGCATCCAAACAAAAACTAACTTTATGCACTAAAAATGAACATTAATGCAACTACAAATAATAGGTGTTGGATCTAAACAAATATTCCTTGATACAATAAGATTTACCTCAAAGTGGTTATAGGTTGAATTTTGACTTTGCTTTGAAGATGATACCCATTAATTAATTGTTTCATTGAAGAAATTTATCTACAAACTCTTGTACTCTACTTGAATTTATTGCACCAAATTTAAGTGGTTGAAGGAGGGCTTATTTACTTGGACAACTGGAAAATTTTCTATAGCACGAGATTCCACCAATAAGTACCTAACCATTTATTTTGTAGAATTCAAGTTCAGCTTGAAAAATAAACAACCTACCTCATTTGAATATCTAGAAGTTGGTTGAAATTCCTATTGAACAATGAACACATAGTGAAAGTAGAAGTAGACATGGTTATCACTTGTGAAACCCCAATAGTCTAGCAAACGTAGAGGTCATTTTGAGCTCTGAATCCACAATGGTATAGCCTCTAAAAGTTGCATAAGTGACCTAAGTTCATTTTTTGACCAAATATTAACAAGATTGTTGTAGTGTGAAAAGAAATAAAGGAAGCCTTATTACATTGTTTGAGTGGGTAAAAACAAATCTCTTAAAGAAAAAATGGATGTCTACATCAACCATAGATTATACTATAACTTACATGAGAAACCATAAGACAAATAATGAAGTTCCCCATTTTTCTTTGTCACAAATGTTGAACTAGGAGACTCACAATATTGCCTTCCTACACACACAATCAACTCTTTTATCATCATTTGGGGTTATAACATCAACGTTGACCGCACTTCTTTCCAGTCCATTTACTAGCATTAAAAACATCAAGCCACAAATACTAAGATAAGCTATAAATCCAGTTAGGATTTCATCTTTCTTCTAAATATTACGAACCAATATGGTCATGAACATATTTTAAAATATCAAAATAATATATTCATATTGTATACTTGACTGCAAGCAAATGATTTTCCTCATTGGTGTCAAATATCATTTCTAGGAAGGAGACCCTTTGTTAATTTTGGGATAAGCTATTTTGGCTCACAAGAACTATACATAGCAACAATTTCGGTGCATCACTTGAAGGATATTTTGGGTTCCCATGTAGGGATAGTTTACATCCTAAATATAGAGCATGGAGGTTGATACTACTATTAATAGTTTCCTGATTTTCCATGCCAAATTCACCCAAGACATGGAAGATCACTCATTTCTTTATGGGCCTACAAAACAAGTTCCTAGTTTGAGATATGTATCACATATAAAAACCTACTATTATTGTATGATAAAGGGTAAATCCAAGCATACAGCTAAGAGTAAATATCCTGGAATGAATAGGTGGCCCTATGAGTTATATTTAGATCTTTTTCTTGGTATTGGGGATGATCTCTTTTGATTTATGAAGAAGCTTTGGGAATAGATTGCATGCATGCTAAAATCAATGCACAACATATTTAATCGATGCCCAAAGGAACACAATTGGACATTGTTGATAAATGACAACCTATCACCTAGGTTTATGTGTATGATAAAGTACTTTCCAAATATCTTTCTACAGGAACTAAAAACACAACTATGTGTAGTATTTGACTTAAATAAATAGGGTTTATTAAGAGATGCTTAGATTTTTGATAATCTAATTGCAACATAAAATAATGTTGGAGAAGGCAACTAATGGATTTTGGAATGTTTATGTATAAGTTAATGATATGTAATGTCTAGTAGCCTTAATGCTTTTCATCAGCAAACATGTGACCAATGTAACATTTGAAGATCTAGTTAGTGGTTAGGTAGTTAAACCACCATAACCATATATAGTGTTACAAATATTGAAATGTGATTGATACAATATGGTGAGAGAGTAGTATATGCATGGTTGGTTTCCTAGCTTAGGAACCCAACCATGTATATTCTAGAATATTAATATATCATTTATTATTCTCTCAATTCTACTTCTGGCTATTGTGTGTGCACCCCAAAAATCAACATGGTGTCAGAGAAATCAAATCGAACCTTTGAAGATCTAGATGTTTGAGTGGGACCTATGAATATTTAGGTGTTTGGATGGGACATATGAAGATATCCATGTTTGAAATTGACCAAATGTTTTAATGAAGGACAAAGGAAACTCAAAGTTGACTAGAAATTAAAAAGAAAGTTGGAATTTATTTTTTTTAATTTATTTGGAATGTTTAATTAGAAGATAGACATATCCAAGTAGAAAGGTTTTATAATGTAAGAAAAACTTAGAAAAACATGTAAGGAGAAAAATTGAAAATAAATAATCAATGATGCCCATCTTTAACACCGATTTCAAGTTTCAAGGACAAAAGGATAGAGTCTATTTCAAATGGCGCTTGAAACCAAAGCAATAGAAGAAAAATGTAAGGTAGCAACATCAGCTACACCCACACATTGATGAACCATATACAAAAGCAGACCAAAGCATTCACTTCCAACATGAGTCACATCTTATCAATCTAATTGAAGGAACAACAATGATTCTTAAATTGAGGGAATGAGACCTATAAGTTGGAGAGAAATTATAGGAGAATTACATGCGTTTGGAGACAGATTCTAGAAGTTCGTTAGAAAACTTAGAATTGAAGGAACATAATGGTACATGGATGTAGTGGGTTGCTAACCAAAATTTTTATTGTAGAGTAAATATGCCTAGTAAAGCACATAAATCTTGAAGAAAAGAAAGTAGAAATAAAAATTTTGTAGAAAACCCAAAGAGAAAAATGAAGGGCCACCAAAATCAAAGAATTCACACCAAAAAAATGTCAAACATGAATAAGATCTACGGACACAAAAAAAGACCACGAAGGTAGATGGATGTATAGTGAGGCCATAAGGTTGTGGTAGCGTGGTGTAGTCAGGCCACGAAGGCATGAACCATCGTGAGGTGTAAACAACATGGAGGTGGTGCTAGAGGCCCTCAAGGTGGCAACCATGTCAATTAGTTAGAATTCCAAGGAGGGTGGAATTTCGATAGAAGACACCTCCCCTTACTTTTGTACACAAATGAGTACCCCCACCCTCTCTTCCGTACACAAACAAGGAACCCCCCCGCTCCCCACCACTTTCCTTTGTTTTCGTAGAATGAACCTTCGTTCTTCGATAAAAGCACCAGAACCAGGAGTAGAAATGTGATTGTGGCACCCCTCCCGACCCTTTGGTTGGCATCATGGGTACCCTACTCCCCATTTTGATATTTTATCTTTGTTGGTGAGTGAAATATCCAGTATTGGATGGTTGGGCCTATAGGGAAATGATGGTTAACTGACTTGGTGTGTGATGTATGGGGTTCACGTATATAACATAATGACATATACACATTCTAAATTATAGTCGATCGAATATATGGGTATATGATCGAATTGTGGGTGTGTAAACTAGAAATTCCCCCGAAAGGTGCAAAGATACACCAAAGGTATGGAAGATTTTGGAAGATTTGTCTTTCATCATTGTGCTTCAAGTAGTAAGTTTTCCTTGTGGTTATGCATAACACATCATGAATGAATTCTCACAAAAATATGTGAATTATGAATGACATTTCAAAAAATGTCCATAATTTAAGGATTGGGAATGAAATACCCCAAAAATTAACTACTGCACATTTTAACCACGACCATGTAGGGCATGCAAATAATCCTGCTAATGAAATATCAATACTACAGAAGAAAGTCGAAATCCATGCTAATCATGTAACTATTAGAAATTGGCTATAACAACCATGTGATTGTGAGGACATGAATAGGTCCTTTTACCATGACTTGGGTCAATGTGGTGATTCCCCTAAAATGGTCCTTATAGAGAGTGTTGTTTCTCTATCATCATCTGAGTCAATTCATAATTTTCTCCAGTTTTTGATGTAATTAGTAGCAGTCAATTTATCCAATCTATACCATGAATTCGGAAATATTTAAGTAAATATGTCTAGGCTAACAAAAGTCCAAAAGTTGATAAAAATAACAGCTAAAGTTTACAAGCTATCATTAAACTCGTAGTTTGAAGGCTTTCATTCTATGGTGTATATTTCTACTTATTAACTAGCTTTAAGTTGTGAGGTCTATTTCTACTTTTTTTTTAGCTTCCAGTTTTTGGGGAAATGGTGCAATTTTTGGTCTGGTTTCTTGTGCCATTTGGAAATTTCATGTTACTGGCTTGGATCAAAAATGGTTTTTCCACCCTGGTGTGATGAATCCAATAACATAGTTGAATGCATCTATGGTTGTGAAAATGATTATTAAATCTCTCACACTTTTTGTCTGTGTCTCTTTTGATTTTTAGGGACTCCATCAGAATGATTCTTGCATAGACTAAGAAGAGGCAAATCATAATCAAATGCAATCTCTATTATGTATGCTTTCTCATGTATTTTTGAACATCAAAACAAACCATTAAGAAACATGAAGGTTGTTGTCTTTATATTCATATGGTTTTCTTGGCTTCAATGTCCAATTGAAAATGCATTTAGTCTGTGCATGTAGAATATCCTAAAACCATATATAAAGATGAAGCTAATGTAAATGTGCACCAATATTTTGCATCATGTAAATTTAAGGGCATCACTCAAGGAGTAATCAAGCTTCATTTCAATGTTTTAGACCCAAAGTGTGTGACTGTGCTACAAAATACAAAGTCCATCATTCTATCCCCTGTGCAGTGGTTTCAAAGATCAGGTGACTACATTATGAAATATGAGGTAGTGGGTTTCCACAAGTGTCACGAAATTAAATCTAGACAATTGGGATTCTTTTTTTCCTTCAGACATATTATTGAAGATGCACTCAATGGGACCTTCTTACTTTCGAGATTCCAAGGCATTTCTTTCCTACAATTTTTCATAATAGACCATTTTGAGGCTCATGAGGCTCAAGAGGCTCATGCAATAGGACATTTCCATACTAAAAGGATGAGGTGAAGCTCAACGATGTTGAGAAAGAGATTCACAATAGAGTTGTGGATGAGTTCAAGTATGGAACAAAGGAAGAGGCTCTGAATGGTCCAATCACAATGTTGGTTGATACATACTGCAGTCTACTTAACTCAGATGCACTTCCAAGCGAATACAAAGAATTTGATTTTATATCAAAGACTAGAAGTAATCATCATGTTCCAGTTGACTGCCTGCATTCGTAATTGCTTTGCCTAATCAATAGACAGAATTAAATTTTACTAAAAATGAGCAACGATATTTAATGATTTCCTTTCATAAATGTTATCCATGATCACTTGCCTTTATTCTATCTAAAATGGTTTTTACCTTAGCATTAGTCCATGATTTATTTTTTTTCATAAATAGAAACATAAGTTAGACTCCAAAGAACCCATTATTTCATTATGTTCATGGAAAGATGCATCTAGGATTATCCTATTCTTTTAACACGTGCTAAATTTCCTATTTAGAAGGTCTAAAGATTTTATTAGTGCTATATTTTCATTGTAATAGACTATCAAAGTTATGAAGATAGAAGAAAAAAGAGCTTTGTATGGAAATTTATTGTGGAAACCAACTATTGGTAAAATTGTGAGTAATCTCTTTCGGAACATTCTACTAGAATCTCAACTTTGCAGGCTCTCTTGGTATTACAATGTCAATTTCTAATTGTGTAGTGTCCCATATTGTATTTTTCCAGTGACGATGGCATGCATTGAGTCGTTGTACAATGGCATTACTCTGCATTGTGTTATTTGAAAAAGTTTCCAAGTAATTAAATATTTAAAATATAAAATAGTTTCAATATTGGGAAAAAAAATTATGTTAAGGAACAATTTTAATGAAACCCCTTCATATAACCAAGTTCACTTGTTAATAGTATTTGGTTGGTTGGTAAAGCATGGTCATTATTATTATTTTTTCCCAAGAGAAAAATAATATTTATATAATATCTATTTTCTTTTAAATAATATAAAATATTTGTGCCATTTTTTCTATTCTTTATTGATTAAGGGTGTGGAGCCACAACTCACATTTCATAATATTTCTTCTTTTGTTCTCGACAGAATATTAGTAGGCACTTGGAGAGTTGGTGGAAATGTGCCACCAAATGATTTGGATATTGAGGTCTAGCTCGTTAAACAAGATCAAGCTTATATGTATGTCCTCAAGTAATTTGAACCCTTCGATTGATTATTCTCTATCTGTGTAGCACAATTATTATTTTTTTTCCCAGGAAAAAAATAATCTTTATATAATATACATTTTATTTTAAATAATATAAAATATTTTCTCCAGTTGTTTTTGTTCTGTAACGATTTGAGGTGTGGAACCAAGACTCATTTTTCATAACATTTCTTCTTCTGTTCTTAGTAGAATACTAGTACACACTTGGAATTTTGGTGGAAATGTGCCACCAAATGATTTGGATATTGAGGAGTGGTTAAGTAAACAAGAACAAGTATATATGTATGTGCTTGGGTAATTTTCCTGATTAAGCATGCCTTATTTGAATCCTTCCATTGATTGTTCTCTAGCCATGATTCATTTTATTTTAGGTTTGTTATCATCTAAAAGAAACTAAAATAGGTTATATTGAATAAGAAATTGATTACATATGGGGAAAACATCAACCTATCTACTAAAATTTCAATTTGATACCCCTCTCAACTCCGCGTTCATTATTTCAATTTCATGGAAGGCTATCTGTCTCTATTTCTCATGGGGAAGAAGCTTAGAAAATTGAATTATGTAGATTTGTAAATTTTTATGGTTATGAAATTTGCTCATAGATGAGATATAATTCTGTTGGACTAGACCACTCTTCTACTTCTGAATTTCCATAACAAGCCTTATTTATATGTGTTGTAAATTCCTTCTAGTTGTGACAATCCCATAGCAATGTTAAGGTTCACTAGTTCTCACTCATGGTCATTTTTTTCTATGGAATTTCCAAGAACTAGTTTGTTTGAATGTAGGTAATATTTTTTGTGTTGAAGATTATAGCCTTGTATCTAAGTGGAAATCTATCATTCGTAGAACATTGAATAGGATACACAGTGCTAAATCAAAGTGTAAATTATATAATGCTCCTCCTTCGCTATCAAGGGTCAAGGCCTATGATTCTTTTGACACCATTGGAGATGAAATACTACCTCCTAAAAAATACGTGGTTAGCAACAAAGATGCTAGTTTTTTATCTGAAAGCATTGGAAAAGATAGCATAAGAGATTGACTAGATTCTAGTAATCTGTATAGATTCAAGAGAATCTCCAACTTCTCAGGGAGAGTAGGATCAACCTCTCTACAAGAGTGAATTCATTCAGCAATACAACATTTAAAATCGAGTGTCAATTTAAAGAGGGGCTACAATAGTTCTAGAAGAATTGGAACGAGATGGTTGGAGCCTTTGTGGGATCTATCATCTTTTAAAATGGATAGTTGGATTTAAAAGAATTAAATATATTGCATAGGACTTGACTATAATAATTGGATTACTTGGTACAATTATCATTATGATTAGGATGGGTTCATGTACAATTGAATTGTATTAACTATACCATTGGCTATTAAAACAAGTAAATATCTTCTTAGTGTCTACTTTCTTATTTTACTTGTATGCATTATCCTACTTTATAATCTTCATTTCATGCTAGTAGGTCTTGCAATTTTCTTCCCATGTTTCAGTTATGATCACTGACCAAATCTAGTGCATAACATTCCAGACTCTTAAATACCTGAATCCAACCAACCAGGGACTCATTTATAGAGAGGGATCCTATAATTTTAAAAATAATTTCAAATATGCTTTATTTTTGTTCCAACTAAATTAAGGGATGAAAATATAAATACTTAAGGAATTTTTTTTGTAATTAGAAATTTTAATAATTAGCCAAGATCTGTGTTAGTTTTGGATCTACCAAACTCCAAGAGGGATAAAATATGTTTCCGCTTTAAACTATGTTTGCACTTCAAGAGATTTGATCCCTCAAGTAGTCTTTGGTATATCTACAGTTAAGATGGATCTAGACTAGTTATATGGATATGTATATGCATATGTATATGTAAATGTACATGTACATGTATATGCATATGTGTATATGTGTGTATGTGTATATATATATATATAGATATATATATATATATATATATATATATATATATATATATATATATATATATATATATATATATATATAGAGAGAGAGAGAGAGAGAGAGAGAGAGAGAGAGAGAGAGAGAGAATCCTCAAATAATAATACATAGTTAAAATGATACTCAATAATAACAACTTACAATATGGATAATAATGTAGTGAAGATTATATAATAATTTATGTAGAAATTATAAGGAAAGACAATGCATAGTTCTCACTATTTAATAATTTCAACTCTGACAAAATATTTTTCATTTTTCCTCTTGTGAATGACTTCATAATCACGTGAAATTAATAAAATACAAGAACATTCATTTTGAAATGAAGAATTTCACATGAAACCAATTTATTGATCCGTAGGACTTGGTCCTCCTATTAATGTTCAACATTTAAGCTAAAATCACCATGTTTGATATTCATATAATAAGTGATTGTGCCAAAAATATCTCATCCCTACTAATTATGGTAGACAAACGTTTTTGAGACATTCATCACAATTATAACATATCCATCATATTTTTAGTCTCAACATTTTATAAAAAAAAATTAGGTACCAAACCATTGATAGTTCTGCCACCGAATTGCATTTTTAATTCATCGATATGTGTGTGTGTGTGTGTGTGTGTGTTAATTTATCTCCTCTCTACTATATAAATATTCATGTCTAAATATCTACATTCAAGATTTTTGTTGTATTTGATGATGATGTTCATGATGCATAATATAGATTGGTTAATCGAAGGAGGGATTCATGTGCATATGAGAGGAGATCCAACCATGTTCTTCAGTCATTTCCCACCAACCTTTCAACATTCCTCCACCTCTGATAAAGGGTCGATTTTACATTTTATTTTGTTTTTATGAAATTGACAGAATCGAGATCAATGAGAGAAGAGAATTCATGATGAAGGGATCTATGTACCTAGCAATTGATGTGCACTAAGTCTCCTAGTGATGTCTTTGTAGAGAATCCTGGGTATCAAGTCTTTGGAAAAGTGAGAAATTGAGAGTCACAAATATCTTGGGAAGCGAAGGCCCCCACAAAGGACTACCTCAAATATCTCTTGTGTCATGTCTCCCAGAAAAGGACCAAATTCACTCAAAATTACGTACATAATAACCCCTTCTCTCAACACATCCACTTTCTCACTATAAAGCTTCCCTTCCAACACCTTTGGTGCAACATAATACAGAGTACCACAATTCCTTGCATTAAACATTTCCCTGCATACATTAATATCAAAATTTCACTATGGGATCCATTGGTCCATACCCAAAAATTTGATAGATTTGTATGAAATGATAAGGCACAAAGAATAATAAGCATACCTAGAGAAAAAGTGGTAGAAGTGGAGGCTTCTTGTTACTCATCTAAACAAGGCTATCACACAATTTCGACCATACAAGCTGAATCTAGATGCACAGAGGGTGTTCTCTAGTAGCGAACAATGGAAAAGAGAGAGACAAAAACACAAACCTCATCCTTTCTCCTTTGATACTAAATAAGATTTCAAATTCTTCCGACTACTCTTATTTCTAGAGAGAAGAGGGTGTAGGCAGTTTACCTAGAGATTCATGAATCTAGTGAGGCCCACGACCATGGATTTAAACTACCCACTCTGAAGGGAGGCATTGAATAGAAAATGAAATGTGTAGATGGATTCCTAAAGATCCTCATTTTCGGTTACATGTTTCCATTTATTTATGACACAGAAAACCATGGTCAAAGATGTTGCATCTAGTTACTTGAATAAATCATTCAGGATGTCAACATTTCTAGCGACCACATCCTGACAGAGCATCAGTTGCGCCTCGATATTGTGATAAGTCCTACATGACACCCATAAGCTAGGAGGGAATTCATGAAGATGGAGAATGGTTAGCATGAAGTGTGCGGAAGCATGCATTGTTAGATCTAATGGTGGAAAACAAAAGTTGTTTGCTCTAACCAATGATGGAAAAAAAAGGTAGACCATTGTGTGCAGTAAACAAATTCAAAAAGAAACACCTTTGGTGTCAATATGGGAAGGATCATTGGGATTTAACCCTAAGCATATGAAGTAATAGGACCATCAATAGGATTGTAACTCGGAGCCCTTACCTGGCTAGGTTCAGTGCCTTTTATTTTTTCTAAATAACTTTAATTTTTATGAATATCGATATATGAAAGGGTCAAGCCATGTGTTATGATGTTAATAGATATATATTAAATTTTTCTAGGTGTATGGAGTGGACCATAGAAGGGTCAGATATATTTTAAATATGTAACTATATATTTTGTTCTAACATTTATAATGTTTACTCTGGCATGGGGTACACTAGACCCTAGAGGAGATGCTTGATATAATTTTTTTATAAAGTATGATGTGGATCACATGTATTGCGGTGGACATGGAGGGGTTATGGGGCCTCTCATTATATTTGGTTTTTTCATGTATATAATACATGGTATGAGCCTTGTGGGGTATGAACAGAACCACAAGCCCATTCATGGTAGCGTTCCCTACTATTTAAGAAACATACAGTCCTTTATAGTGTACACTATTGCATTAAAACTGATACAAGATATTCATGATCCACTAACAAGGATAGATCAATGAATGGAATAGATGAACAAAAAAAAAATTGCCAAAATTCCATGGTGATTTTCCTAAAAAGAATTCCTAAATTCAATATAAATTGGATGAGAAAAATTGCAAACATGTAGAAAAGCACCAAACACATGCATGCCAATTTTGATTTGAAATCATTGAAAGAGCATATTAGGGACAAGTTAGACATTTTTAATTTTCCATTATGCCTCAATGAGATTATACCTCAAAGGTTGTTGCAATAAAGTTGAGAGTACCAAAAAGAAAGAAGATGATGCAACCAAAACATGGTAACTCGGATTACCTTCATGAGTATATACATATGGACATTTGTTTAGGCTCCATCCTAGGACATCTAAATCACATAACTTAGAATCGAAGTAAATATTTGATTGGGCTCTATTAGTATTGTATAGTGAGAGTAGTAAAAAAAACAAGTTTTGTCCTTCAAATTATTTGACAAATGTATAAAGTTTTGGCTATGATCTTGTAAAATATCAAGTATGGGTCTTAGTTTAGAATAAAATTTTCAATATTCAATGTAATTATATAAAGTTGTTGAAGAGTCACAAAAATGGTCTTTTATATCCTAATGGGTTAGCTTAAGTAGGTCTATGGTCAATTTTCATCAAGAGATCGTGAGAAAAGTCGTGTTGCCATGCCTTGTCATCACTGACACAAATTTGTAGGCCATCTTCAGTAAGTTAGAATTTCGAATCATGATCAGTCATGACATCATCACTACAATGGTCAGTAGGATAGTGATGCACTTTTCCCAAGTGTTGCAGTCTCATTATTCAAGTTCAAATCACAATCATCACCTATCAAATCCACATTCAACCACCTTGGGATTTTGAATGCATGGTTTATCTTTAGAAAAATATCACATCTCTTCATTTCTTCATCGGAAGCTAGATAAAGGGTGTTTGGAGGTGGCTAAGAAACAGAATTAGGGGATTTGACTATGCTCTCAGACAATCGCTACGCTCACCCGTAGGCATTTTGTTTCTTTCAAAACAAAGATCAAATTGTTCAAGCATGTGTAAATTCTTGTCTTCTTCAAAGCCTTGTTTTTTTATAACTTCAAAATTTCATCCATGTGATCAGAGAATACCTAGGAACCCTGAAAATTCCTAAATTTTATGGACGTTGTGCTTTCTGCACACTCGCTACGCTTTCTCCAATTTCGCTGTGTTTTACCTGTCTGCTGAATTTTTAGGTTTTATCCTTGCCAAACAACCAAGTTCTTATCTGCAACCTTCATATGCAAATTTTACCATGTCATGCAAGTAAATTGAAGCTTCTTACTTTATTTTCAAGTTCCACAAAGGTGATTGAGTTTTTTTTTTCATGCGCTACGCTTCCGGTGTTGTGCCTGTGTTTTTTTTTTTTAATTCTACCACCCAAAACAAGCAAACAATAGTTGTTTTGGGGCTTTTGAGAGGTAATTTGTGATTAAATTGTTTATTATTTTTTTCCATTCTCAATTGTTACACAAACCTACTTTGCATCTCCTTTTCACCATTATCATCCTACTTGCTAAACAAAATAAATCTACATTGATATTTCATTTGAGAAGCCTAGAATGTACCTTTTCTGCAAAACATCATGTCAAATCCAAAGGGAAGGAGACATACGAGGGGTGCCAATTTTAGGATTTAACCCCAAGCCCTCACATTTGTTAATGCAAACCCAACTAGTAGAGTTTCCTTTGAGAAAGTTGGATGTATCAGATTCTGTGAAAAAATTCAAGGCTATAATGTACAACTTACTAAGCAGTTTGCTATGAATTTTAATGGATTAGAGGTTAACATTGGAGATCTCACCTTTCCATTTTTAGATGTCTCAACATTAGCTGCAACAAAGATTCCCCTTTAGGAAGGGAAATGGTTCAAGGGCATGCCTCTTGATATTTCCAATTAAAAAGATTTTCTAAAGCCTGAGTATAGAGATAAAGGGTATGGATCCATTATTCTTAAGGAGTATTTAATTGAACACCATAAATAGATTTTGCAAGAATTTCAAGGTATTTTACATGCGAGGGTAGGTTTGGGAGGATATACCATTACCATTTTATACTTTTGTTGCATTTTACAGGGAAGAACCCCTTGAAATTTCCCTTTTGTCTTTTCAAGAAGAGAAGACAATGCAAGAAGAAGAGAAGATAGAGATAGATGAGAGAAATAATACCTTTAACAGGTTGAGAATGAAATTAAAAAAGGCTCATAGGGATATTTTTGATCTCAAGCAGAGGAATGAAATGGATATGAAATAGATGACTGATCTTTTGGACATCTATTGGCTAGCAATGGACAATGCAAATATATGTTGAAGAGTTCCCTTCCACTACATAGGAAACTAAAGAATATATGCATGCATAATCTTACCATGACGAGGGAGTTAAGGGATACGAAAAATAGTTGAAAGAGATGCAAGATAAATATAAAGGTAAATTAAAATTGTTGGTTGAAGTAGCCAAATTTTGAATGTTGGGAAAAGGTTAAACAAGGTAGTTTTAATTTTTGTCTTTTGCCCAAGTATGCTTGTTTAATGGGGTTGAGGTTAAAGATGATTATATTTTTGATGAATTTCCTCTTGAAAACATCATTATTTATTATTTTTGAGTCAATTTCAAAATAAGAAGTTCACACAATAGTTTTGTGTCCTAGCCAAGCGTTAGGGTTATGGTTTTTAATGCAAAAATGGAAGTTTTTCATTTTTGATGAAAGGGGACTTGAAAGGATTATATAGTAGGATCAATTTTTTTTTTAAATCATCACCAACATGTTCATATTTTTCAGAGACCTTAGTATTTCTCAAAACCATGAAGAACATGTAGTGTTGCGCTTTCCCACTAGCAGTGCATTTTTTGTTGTAGATGAAATTGTCAAAGTTGGGGGCTTTATATGATGGAAGAAATATTCTAAGGAGGAATTTTTCCAAGTACATGCCTTTTCACATTAGTTTAATTCATGAAGAAACCCAAATATTGACCGGAGATAGCTCAACCATGGAGCACTGCACTTTTGTGCTATGTTTTGTCTTCCTGATGAATTAGGAGGTTGTGTAGCGCTGACGCTCCGCTTCTAGACAATCATCATTTTGACTGAGTTATCCTAGTCAAAACCTCTTGTATTATTTTTTTATGGACTTGGTAAATGTAATGAAGCATCTAATGACTCATAGGCTCGATTTGGACTGAGTATTTAATGTAAATAAGCTTAAAAAAGATTTAGTCAAACAATCCCTAGTTTTCAGAAATCAGTTTTATTTTCATTGCATTAGGTAGAAAACTGAAAGCCTATTGAGGAATTTGATCCCTAGAGATGGGAACTGATTTTTATTTAGTATATTTAATATGTAACTTTAATTGAGAAAATAGTTGGTCAAGTTTGAGGAGGAAGAACATCGTGTCCACTGTATTTTCTTAATTTTCCAGTGAATGAAAGGATAAAGGCCTAATTTTATAGAGACTCTTATGTCAGTTGACTTGGAGATGCACTTCTTGTTTTTGCAAGTTCCTTATTTTATCCATCATGCTTTGAAATGTGTATTCTTGTTTAGTTAAACAAATATATTGACTCAAAATTCACTTTAAATGGTGCTCTGTTTTAGTTTGGTAAACATATATTTTTTCTGCTAAAATGATATTTAGAATACATATTGTTGGCTGATGCTCTACATGTCATTTTCCATTTATATTTATATCATATTTTACAATTAATTTTACTAAAAATACTCAAAAATACTAGCTACATTTCCCCCGTATAAGATCCTTCTTCCTCTTCTCTTCTCACTATAAACCATCAACTTTATTGACCATATTTCCAAATGGACTTATTTTATTTTCTACTAGAAAATATTTAAAACTCATACCCACTGAGCATCATACCTAGCCTAACATCTAAGTGATCAAACAAAGAGAGCACTCTCTGAAGTTGGAAGGTCTACATTCCAACTTCCAAGTGGTTTGTGGTTACCTTTGAATTTCTCTCCTCACCCTAGGGAAATTAAGAAGAGCTAAGATAGTGGCATAGTTGTCAGGGAACGAGAGTTGAAATCGTCACTGGAAAAATATGTAACTAAAGATAAATATAATTCATGAGAGTGAAAAAGTACTACTAATTGATAAGCTGAAATTCACCAAATTGTATTGAATTCAAGATTCAACTGTAATAAATTTCTGTAGGAAATCTGGCTTCAAGAAGAGTGTATATCAAACACCATCTAGATGCCAATCTTCCTGAGGTTTTGAATAGTCCAAAAAAATTGTTTAGAATAAAGATGCTTGCAAAAGAAATAGATATCAATGTCATAAAAAGATCTTTGTCTCTACCTGAAAATGTCGAATTAGTGAACCACACTCAGTTTGATTTGAAATTTGAGCAAAGCCTTTCCAGATCTAAATCAAAAAATAGTTTGATAAAGAGTTTTTTATCAATCTCAATTGCAACCTTCTATTCCTTTTCCAAAAGAAGGTGTTTTAGAAGTAGATAAGGACATTTGGGCACAATTCCATAAGTTAGAACATATGGTTAATCAACTGCAGGAAGTTTCCACCAAGTCCTCCAAATTACAACATTTTGTCCCAATTGTCTCTGTCACACCATTTTCTCCTCCATTGAACATATCACTGAATTCTTCTATTGTTCTATCAATTATTGTTACTCCTCCTACATCAACTACTCAAATATCAGCCCCCTTACCTTCCTCATATATATTACACACCCCTAGAGTCAGTACAAGTCATATGTTCATGGCTACCCATTCTGCTCCCTTGAATCTACAAGGCCCACTACATCATTTACCAAAAAATTATGGTAAAAGATTTCCTCAGTTTGATGGAACAAGGGCTATTACAACACAACAACACTTTGAAAAATTGAATTATTTTAGAGACTTGGAAGAGGGTTGACAATGAGGATTCCAAGTTGAGGCTTTTTTCTTAGAGTTTTTTGGGAGAGCTGAAGAAATGGTTCATAGGTTTTCCAGCTGCTAGCATTGCTGATTTCCAACAACTTGAAATTTTTTTACTTGCTATATAGGAAGTCAAAAAGAAATCCCTGTATATTCTGGCTAAGTATGACAGTTTGAAGAGAGTTCCAGGAGAATTAGTGTAAGATTTTTCAACAAGATTTAACAAAGTATACAATTCAATACCAGCTGAAATTAAAACCCCTCCTGGATTGGCCTTGCTTCATTACCCAAATGGTTTTGATGTTGAGTTAGACTATCAGCTTAGAGAAAGAAATCCAACCACTTTGGAAGACATGCAAAAAAATGTTGTAGTAGTGGAAGCCAATTTGTTGAATGAAAAGGCCAAAATGAAAGCTGAGAAAAGGGGAGTTAAAGACGAGGCTTCATCTTCATCATACAACAAATTGGAGGTCATGGTTAAAATAGTGGAAACGTTAGTGGAGATATTGACCTTGGAGAGTATAGATGTTGGTCGAGATCAACATGCCCCTCCTCCAGTAAGAAATCCAGGCCTCAAGTGAAAATAAAGTAGAGAGAACATAGAAATCAAGATAATCTACAGCAAATCAAACCTCCTTTCCAAGAGAATTTTGTAGAGGAGGAAGAGGTAGCAGAAGAGAAGGATCAGATTCATTATTTTGGTGAAGAAGAAGAGGACAATGTCTTTTTGACAAAGGAAGAACAAGATTTGTTTTATCAGCCACAAGAAGATATTATGAAAATGGAATCAGAAGATTACAAGCAGGGGTATCAAAATGCCATCATGGAGGTGCAGAGACAGTATAATTTGAGAAACAGGAAACTTCCAGTGAATCCTTTGAACAAAGCCCAAGCTAAGACATCTACTTCCAGTCAAAAGAAAGTTGATCCTCCAAAAGAAATTCCTGAAAAGAGAGAAACAACCATCAAAGAGGTAGAGAAAGGTAAATCATCCTTTAGTTTAGAAAATGAGATATCTAAAATTAAGATTTCTATTCCATTTAATGAATTGATTAATAATGATTTAGACAAGAATCAAATTTTGAAAGCATTGGAGATAATAGAAGTTTCAAACACTATCAATTTGAATGATGATCATCCTGAATTTCTTTTTGATCCAAAAGTTGACGAAGATTCTCAAGATGGAGATGTCCTACCTTTTTATGTTAGTTTGAATGTGCATGATTTGGTCCTACATAATGCAATCATAGACTCGAGTGCTTCACATAATTTAATGCCAAATGTGATTATGGATAATGTTGGATTGGATATCACAAGGCCTTATAATGATATCTTCTCTTTTGATTCCAGTAAAGTGAAATGTTTTGGTTTGATCAAGGATTTGGTCATACTCAAATCGCTGCAAAGAGCTTAGAGATGGACATCGTTATTGTTGATATTCCCCTTAATTTTGGCATGCTTTTATCAAGGTCTCGGTATGTAAAGTTGAAGGGTGCTCTCAAAATGGACATGTTTTATGCCACAACTCCTATTTTTGGAAAAACAAGGATATTGTATACAGAAACTTTGATTAAGTATATGGTAAGTGGAAAGGAAAGGCCTAACAACCATCCTATTTATTCTGTGCATTCTGATGTCGACTCTTTCATATTATATAATGATTCATGTTTATAGGAAGGCAGCCAAAATAGGGACAACATATCAGAGGAGAATATAGGCCAATTACAAAGAACAAAATCAGAGCCTAATGAAGATGAAGAGGGCCCGTGGAACATGGATTTTGATGGAGAAGTCAAAAAAGAGGGAGCTGGAGTTGGTGTGTGGATAATGAGACCAAAGGTGGACAACTCCAGGTTATGTTCTTACAAATTAGCTTTTGACTGCACCAAAAATGTGGCCAAATACAAAGCATTCATTTTGGGGTTGCACATTTTGAAATATTTGGGAGAAAAGAGGATTGCAGTTCATGGAGATTCAGAGTTGGTGATCAATCAAATTAAAGGAGTGTAACAATATAAAAACCCTAGGATGAGGGCTTATAGAAATGTTTTCCTAGAAATGCTACAATTATTTTCATATTATGATTTATTTTTTATTCCTAGGGAGAAGAATATGATAGTTGATTCTTTACACACCTCATTCAGTGTGTTTAAAATTCCCATCTATCCTGATAAGAAATATGAAATAGAAGTTAAACACAGTCCAACAGTCTTCTATAATGTGAAATATTGGCATGTTTTCAAAGATGACAAGTAGCTTGAGTTTTTTTACAAATGACTGAGGAATTTTCCAATTTACGCATAGACATAGATTTCGTTTTTAGTGAGAATGAAGGACGGGTATTGGATTCTAATTTAGAGTATTTTGATAATCAAATGATAAATATGGATGTTATAAAATTGAATAACAATACAATTTTGAGAGGGCTAGTTCCTCTTGAGAAATTATTTGACCAGAATGATGTAGCAAAGAATCCAAAGGTAGTTCCCTCTGAAATAGTAATAGAAGACTGTAACATAGGGACAAAACAATAGCCTAAGATTGTTAAATTCTCAATATCCTTAACTCCTGAAGACAAAAAGAAGTACCTTGATCTCATAAGAGGATACTCAGATGTTTTTTTCACGGGAATATCATGGGACCTTCACTTGGGGAGCAATACCATACCACATGGATTTGTATTGGGGGATATATATTGAGGAAAAAATGACACAATATATTAAGCATATAATAGTCGGTAAAGGGTTTTAATATTGGTAGGTATCAAAAATCGGGCTCAAAGTTAATGAAAAAATATAAATGGTTATAAACAATTCTAATTAAAAGATGGAAACCTACAATATGTTGTAAAAGTAGGGGTTTTATAAATTGGGAAGGTGTATTGGGTTCATACTGGTATGGGGCTAAATAATGTGATTTTTAGAGGTATTTTACAATATGTAGTCAAATTAAGGGTATTGTTTAATATGCCATGAACACATCTATGTTAGAGGTTCATTGAGTGAAGCCCCGGTGGGGGATATCAGGACCTTAAAGTATAATATAAGAGCCTCATTCCACACACAATCCCCATCAAGCAAGGTCAAAAGCCTTTCAAGAAGAAGTTAAGAAAAAAAAAACCTTTATTGTTGCCTCCTATTAAAAAGGAAGTCAAAAAATTATTCAATGTGAAGATTACTGCCCCCTTCAGATTTTTGAAATGGTTGTACCATTTGGTACATGTGAGGAAGAAAAGATGAGAGGTAAGGCTTTTTGTAGATTTCAGAAGCCTCAACAAGGTTTCTTTAAAGGAAAATTAACCCTTTCCTAAGATGAACCATATATTTTAGAAGGTGGTTGGCTTAAGAAGGATGTCCATGGTTGATGTTTTTTTTGGTACAATCAAATCTTGGGTGAATCTTGATGACCAAGAAAAGACAACTTTCATCACTTCCTGGGGTACCTTCGTGTATGCCAAAATGCCCTTTGCGATCATGAATGTAGGGGCCACTTCTCAAAGTTGTATGGATATTTCATTCGCTAACAAGAACTACAAGTTCATTGTGGTGTATTTTGATGACATGACTGTGTTTTCAAATTATGATGTTGATCATTTGTAGCATTTGAGACATGTTTTTGAGAATTTGAGGAGGTATGGCATATCCCTCAATCCAAAAAAGTCACATTTTGCAATGGAGGAGGGAAAATTTATGGGACATATCATCTCAAAGGATGGCATAAAAATTGATCCAAACAGGGTTGCTGCAATCCCAAAAATTGATATACTAAGAAATACGAAAGAGGTACAATCATTTCTGGGTAAAGTCAATTTTTTGAGAAGATTCATTCTAATTTGGGAGAATTTATTAGATTTATGACAATCTAAGGAAGGAAAGTAAAATCAGATGGACTACTGAGACAAATAAATATTTTGATGAGGTAAAGCAGACTCTAGCTAGTGCTCCTATTTTAGCAAGCCTAGATTATACTAAGGATTTCATTCTTTTCTTTCTTGCATCTGAACAGATAATTGTGGCAGTCCTTCCTTGAAATATAATATTATGGAGATGCAAGCATATGCATTGGTAAAATCTTTAAAGGATTTTAGAGTCTGTGTGCTTCATTCATGTGTGATTTCATATCTTCTAAGTGTTGTTGTGAAGGACATCCTCACTCAATCCTATCCTAAAGGCAAAAGAGGCAGATGGATAGTAACCATTCTCATGTATGATGTGGATATTAAGCCTAGTAAGATGATAATGGGTCACATATTGGCTACATTGATGGAAGATTCAAATTTGAGTGTGATGGATATTAATTTCATAGCAACTTTGTTTGATGACAAAAATTTATATCCTTCTCAACAGGTATCTAAAAGTTTTATCTCTTCCCCATGGTATTCTACCATAATCTATGTTTTACAACATTTACAGGCTCCTCCAAGGATGAGAAAAATCAAAGCGAGATTTCTAAAATTGAAGGCTGTAAAATTATGCATTTTGAATCAGTTTCTGTATTGGAAAGATCCAAGGGGTGTGTTGTTAAATTGTTTGTTGGAAGATGAAGCACAAAAGTGTATTGAATAATTTCATAAAGGAGATTATGGAGGTCACCATTTCTATAAAGCCACAATAAACAAGATTCTGAGAGCTTTTTTTTATTGGCTAGCATTGTTTACTAATGTTCATAACATGATATCAAGTTATCATGATGTCATATTTTTGAAGTAAAGAGGAATATTTTACCCTTACCTTTGAAAACTATTGAAATTGAAGCACATTTCCAACAACAAGGTTTCAATTTCATCAAGGATATTCATCCCTCATCTTCAAGTCAGCACAAATTGATTCTGAAAGCCATTGATTATTTTACTAAGTGGATAGAAGTGATACCAACCAGGAAAGCCACAAATACAATCATCATCCAATTCCTGGAAATTAATATTCTTTTGATATTTGGTTTTCCTTGTAGAATAATCAAAGTCAATGTTGTTGCCTTTAAGTCTAAGAGAATGGTTGAATTTTGTCACAAATACCATATTGTACTTAGTCACTCATTGAATATTTCTCATAGGGTAATGGTTTAGTTGAGTCCTCTAACAAGAGTCTAGTGAATATCACAAAGAGATTTCTGCAAGAGAACAAAAAAAATGGCACAATAAGTTAATCTATGCCTTATTAGCTGATCCAGTATATACTAAAAACTCAATTGGTATGTCTCCTTTCCAACTAGTGTATGAGATAAATGTTGTCTTCCCTTCTTCCTTGGGGATTACAGTAATGGAATTGTTGTAGGAAGGGGATGCAGAACCAAATTACATGCAAAGGAGGACAAACCAGATGATTCAGTTGCAACAAGCAAGAGAGGAGGCGTACAATAATACTAAGACAATTTAGGACAAGATAAACAAAATATTTGATCAGAGGACAAAAGATGAGGACTTCCAAGTTGGTGACTTAGTTTTAAAGTGGGATTCTAGAAATGAAGACAAAGGAAAGCATGGTAAATTTTAAAACCTTTATTGGCATTATGACACAGGTGTGGCGCTATGGCATAAGTGTTGTCCTTGATGGCAACTCACTCAAGTGGCAAATCACAGTTTAGGCTCTCAAAATGATAGAAAATGAGATACCCGCAGGTGCGCTGAACAAAAGCCGCGGACCCACAGGTGCTCCGAACAAGAGGTGTGGACATACCCACAGGTTCTCCGAACAAAAGGTGCGGATGTCAAATTCACACACTTTCATGCAGAGAAGCGTGCGCACGTGGGAAATTTTATGATTGATCCATGGTATTTAGTCCGACGTTTTTGATCCTATGGTTTTGGTCCGTGGCTTTTGTTTCTAAAGTATTGAACCCTGGTTTTGGGTCCCTTGTATTGGCTTTCTATGGTTTTGGTCCATGGTTTTTGTAAGGGCTTGTCTATAAAAAGTAAAGGAGATCATTTGGCTGAGCACTCATGTGTTGAATATCTTAAGGAGAGCAAGATCTGAAATTCTGGTGATCGGTTGATGAGTGATAGCTGGATCTGAATCAAGGAGAATCCTAAGCTTTATAAGGTGGATCTACTGATGGGTTGAGATCTCCTTGGCACATGATCAGATCTGTAAATCTAATAGTCTAGGGTATACTTGAAGTCTGAATATCTCTATAACCGCAGGACCGCATGTGCGACACGGTGCAGGTATGGAGATCCGCAGGCCAGTGAAGGAGAAAGTGCGGAGATCCGCAGGTATATCAAGGAAAAGGTACGGAGGTTCGCAGGTTTTGCACACCGCATGTGTGGAGGTTCGCAGGTTTTGCACACCATAGGTGCGAAGTTCACAGAACTGACACAGTGTGGGTGCGGAGACCCACAGATTAGACTTAGAGAAGCTGCGGATGTGCGCAGGTTTCTATTGGTGAAGTTGCGGACTTTTCTTGAAATCTGTTTTAACTGCTTCTTTCTGTTACTGCTATGTTCTGGGTTTTGAATTAGTGTCTGGTTACTGGTACTGTGTTCTGAGAAGTTATTGATTCCGTAGTTGCACAAGGAAGTTGATTAATTGCAGATCTATTTGAAGTTTGATTGATATTCATGGATCCAGTCTAAAAATTCATGAAACGTGGTCCTTGAGAGAAAAGAGAAGGTTGTAGCCTTCTGCAGGTTGAAGCCTGCGTGCTGGTATAAGACTACACCAGTACAGAAGCATTGTAAAAAGAAGTTTCTAATTGAAAGAAGATAGAGACATATTGCAGCAGGTGGTTTTCACCCACATTGGGTTTCCACCTTATATCTTGTGTTCTTTGGTGTGATTGGTTGCTCTATTTTTCTTGTTCCTGTTTACTGTTATATGGTTCTAACACTCATATTAATGATCCACATCTAAAGAATATATTAAATTACAACTCTGAAGGTATACACAAGTTTCATTAGTCAGAACTAAAAATATTTGTATAAATTGAAAAGAGTTTCATAATACTGATTCACTCCCCCTCTCAGTATTGTTTCCAACAATTGGTATCAGAGCCAGGTCCTTCAGAAGAAACTTGATCGCTTGAAGGAAGATCTATCATCATGAGCAACTACGAGAGAGAAGCATCAATCAGGCCACCAATTTTTTATGGGACCAACTTCATCTATTGGAAGGTAAGAGTCATAGCCTATCTTCAATCTCTTGGTACAGAAGTCTAGGATATCATAGATACAGGGTACACTTTTCCTTCAGAAACTCCTACAGATCCGGTTGGTAAGAAGCAATATGAAACAAATGCAAAGGCTATCAATACCCTATTAGGATGTCTACCTCAGTCGGAATTCATCAAGGTTATTCAGTACAAATCCACAAAAGAAATATGGGATAAGATCGTTCTGAGCTATGAAGGAGATGAATAGGTAAAACGCGCAAAACTTCAAACCCTCAGAATTCAGTATGAAAATCTCAGAATGTACAATGATGAAAGTGTGGCTAACTATTTCCTATGTATAGATGAGATTGTTAATTGTATGAAAAACTTGGGTGAAGAAATAAAAGAGGCTGTTGTGGTTGAAAAGGTTCTAAGATCTTTGTCCTCTAAGTTTGAATCAAAAGTTTCTGCAATAGAAGAAAAACATAATCTACAAATCCTTACCATGTCACAGCTGCACGGAATTCTAACTGCTTACGAAATGAGGAAAGGAGGACCATCAGACAGGACAGAAGCTGCATTCAAGGCTTCAAGAAAAGGAGATTACTATGAGTGAGGACATATGTCAGAAGAAGAGGAAGAATCAAATTTTGTTAATAACCTTCAACGGGGTGCTGGAAGATTCATAAGCAAGTTTCCTTTCAAATGATTTTCTTGTGGAAGAGTCGGTCACTATGCTGCCAAGTGTCCTCATAAAGATAAGCTTGACAAAGGTAAGGAACCTGTTAGATGGAACAAGAAACAGAATGTAAATAAGAAAAGCTATTACACTCATGAAGATAGTGATGGACTTCCAAATAGTGATGAAGATGAACAAGGTAATAATTATAGACTTTTAATGGCTTTTGAAGATGATGATTTCATGGATGCTATAGATGAAGAAGGTCTTTATGAAGAGATTTCTAAACTCAAAATTTGTTTAGAAGAGAAAAATATGATTATTGATACTCTGCAATGTCAACTGGCTGAAAGGAAAAAACATCATGAAAAGATAGAATGTGAAATTGTGGGACCTAGAAAATAGATTGAGAAAACTAAAGCTCTTCATCTTAGATTTGTTAAAGGATCTGAAACGTTAGATGAGATTATCAAAGTATAACATTCTCCACTAATCAAGACAGGTCTAGGATATAATGAAGAAACAACCTAAGCACAGAAACCATCTACCTCCAAAAGTTATCTTGATGCAACAAGTAGAAGTGAACAAAGACCAAATGGAAACTACCAGGTAAATCGGGGGCAATCTACTTTAAGGACAAACAGAAGCTACAACTAGCCTCAGGTAAAACCTTCTCAATTTTCCTCAAGAATGGATGTCAATAGAAACTACAATCATTTGGCTGGTAGATTTGATAATCACAGGAGTTTCTTCAATGGCCAATGTTTCTCTTGTCATAACTTTGGCCACAAAGCAGCTCAATGTGTTTCCTATAAGACAATCATGACTATAGAAGCTCAAAAATAGAGGAGTATGACTAGGATCATGAAAAGAACCTACAATAACTTTTCTGCTCTTGAAAATGAAATAGAATGTTCTATTTGTAACAATTTCGGTCGTGAATATTCTGAATGCAGGAGCAGGTTTTGGCAGATAAATCAGAAGGAGCAAGCCTCAAGTGCCAAAACATGGAGAATGAAGGAACCACAACCAGAGAAATGTGGTATAGCTTTATATGCAGAAGGGAAAGAAAATCAATGGTACATCAACAATGGATGTTTGAAACATATGATGGGTGATAAAGAAAAACTTCAGTCATATAGTGCCTTAGAGAATGAGAAGAAGGTCTCTTTTGGAAATGACACCCCTGCTCTCATAAAAGGTAAAGGTTCTGTTCAGTTAAAGGAAAAGGCCAAAGCTGGAAATGTCATGTATGTTGATGGCTTAAAGCATAATCTATTGAGTGTCAGTCAAATGTGCAATCAAGGAACTGAGGTAATATTTCGATCAAATGGATGTAGTGTTCGTGATCTTGATACAAGAAAAACAGTGATCAAAGGCATAAGAACTCCAAATAATTTATACATATTCAAAGAAGGACAAAATCAATGCTATCTAAGCAAGAATGATGAACACTAGCTATGGCACAGAAGACTGGGGAATCTAAGCTTCTCACAGATAAGGAAAGCATGCAAATACCAGGCAGTTCGTGGTCTTCCAGACATCAAAATTCCATACAATACAACATGCAAATCATGTCAGTTTGGTAAGCAAACTAGAACTAACTTCCCTGAGAAGGAAGGATCAGCTAGCAGGCTGCTTGAACTAGTCCATACTGATGTATGTGGTCCATCTAGGAAAAGGTCACCTCGAGGAGAAGAATACTTTATATTATTCATTGACGACTTTTCTAGGATGTGTTGGATAGGACTTATGAAGCACAAAGACGAAGCCTTCGAAAAATTCAAATCTTTCAAAGCCTTGGTTGAAAACGAATCAGATCACAAAATTAAATGCCTCAGGTCTGACAGAGGTGGGGAGTTTACCTCAAATGAATTTTTCAATTTTTGTGAAGAACATGGAATAAGAAGGGAATTCTCTACTGCAAGGACTCCTCAGCAAAATGGAGTAGTGGAAAGGATGAACATAACAGTTCAACAAATGGCTCGTGCTATGATGGATGAGTCTGGAACTCCTGCAACTTTCTGGGGTGAAGCTGCATTTGCTGCAGTTGTTATTCTCAACAAGACAAATGTCCGGGTGAATAGCACTCAAACTCCTCATGAGCTCTAGTATGGTAAGACTCCTACGGTAAAACATTTCAAAATTTTTGGAAGCAAATGCTATATTAAAAATACTGATGAAAATCTTGGCAAGTTTGAACCTAGAGCAGATGAAGGCATTCTCCTTGGATATTCTCCCCACAGCAAAGCATACAAATGTTACTATAAAAGACTTGGAAGAATTTTTGACAGCATTGATGTCGTGGTGGATGAATAAGGAAACATTCCTAGGCAAGTAAAGTCCGAAGATTTTAAAGATGATGAGCGCTATCCTTCAACATCCAATCAGACTTATGATGAAGAAGAAGCTCAAGAGGCACTAGAAGAATAGACAAGGATAGAAGAGAAGACTCCATCCAGATACGTTCAGAAGAATCATCCAGAAACTCAAATTTTGGGGCAGAAAGAGGCAGGTATACAAACAAGAAGAACAATTGTAGAAGCTTCAAGCTATTTGGCATTACTCTCCTCCACTGAACCACAAAATGTAAGAGAGGCATGTAAGGATGAATGCTGGGTCAAGGCAATGGATGAAGAACTTGGGCAGATTGAAAAGAACAACACTTGGGAGTCGGTTCCTAGACCAAAAGACAAGAATGTCATAGGGACAAAATGGATATTCAAAAACAAGTTGAATGAAAATGGGGAAGTTATTTGAAACAAAGCCAGACTTGTTTGTAAAGTATATGCTCAACAAGAAGGAATCAAATTTGAAGAAACTTTTGCTCCCATTTCTAGACTTGAGGCCATTAGAATGTTCCTTGCTCTCTCTAGCTTTCAGAAGTTCAAAGTTCAAATGGACGTGAAATCAGCCTTTCTGAATGGAGACTTAGAAGAAGAAGTCACATTGAGCAACCAGATGGATTCATCCTTGGGAATGATCCAAATCTTGTATGAAGACTAAAAATGGCTCTCTATGGTCTTAAATAGGCTCCAAGGGCTTGGTACTATCGTTTGGACAAATACCTTCATCAACAAGTTTTTTCAAAAGGATCAGGAGATAGCAATCTTTATATAAAAATTGAAAATGACAAATTGCTAATACTTGTTGTGTATGTAAATGATATTATCTTTGGCAGCAATGAAGAAGCTATGAGTCAAAACTTTGCCTTGGTGATGCAGAAAGAATTCAAAATGTCCTTGCTTGGAGAGCTGACATATTCTCTTGGTTTACAAATCCAACAGAATGAAGGCGGTATCTTTTTATCTTAAACCAAGTACCTCAAGCAGATCTTGAAGAAGTATGGCATGGAAGATTCAAAACGAGTTTGTATCCCTATGGTTACAGGATGCAGCCTCAGTGCAAATGATGATTCAGCAGCAGTGCATCAACCAACTTATAGATCCATGATTGGAAGTCTGCTCTATTTAACAGGTACCTAACCAGACATCATGCATGCAATGGGAATGGTTGGAAGTTTTCAGGCAAATCCAAAGGAAACTCATCTTCAGGTAGTAAATAGAATTTTCAAGTATCTTCAAGGAACTCAAAACTATGGCTTATGGTATCCTAGAGATGCAGATCTCACACTTCATGCTTATACAGATGCAGATTGGGCCGAAGGTGTGGATGGCAGAAAAAGCACTAGTGGTGGTGCATTATTTATGGGTTCCAGATTAGTATCTTGGTTCAGCAAGAAATAGAGTTCAATAGAATTATCTATAGCTGAAGCAGAGTATGTGGCTGCTGCATCTTGTTGCACACCACTTCTTTGGATGATGCAAACTTTGCAGGATTTTCAAATCATTTGTACTCCACCTATCTCCATCCTATGTGATAGTACAAGTGCAATCAACATTTCAAAGAACCTAGTCATGCATTCAAAGACCAAGCATATACCTATCAACTATCATTTTCTTCAGGAACAAGTGCTTGAACAAAAGGTCAAGTTGGAGTATGTTCCCTCTAAGGAACAAGTTGCTGATATACTCACCAAACCACTGCCCAGGGAAACATTTGAATACCTCAGACAAAAGCTGGGAGTAGTTGATGCATCATCTTGCTGTTGAATCTTGTCTGTTGTACGCGAATTTCATATGGGGTATACGCGTACATGGTTTGGTCAGAGACCAGTTGGCACAAGTTCAAGCAGAGCATATATTCTTCTAAATATGCTTTGTTGGCATTATGGTAGAAGATCTTGGAGGAGCAAGTACAGAAGAAGAACATGGATGCTGATCTGAATAATGCTGCTAATGTTTTGTCTCTATTTCTTTTGTCAAGGTCATGTAACGACCTATTTTTGTTTCCCCACTATGCCTGGGATGAATGATATAATGTTCTTGGTTGTTATATGTAAATTTCTGGATGATCCTCACTTGGTTGGGTGATGAATGTATGTATAGAGTCTTTTGGTGATAGGAAGGTCATTCATGATGGATTATGGTTCTTCTTGAAGAACATTTTTTTTTGCAGACCTGGCCTATAGTCAGGGGGAGCATGATAAGCACAATAGAACAGAGTTTTCAGCATGCTCTCAGGGGGAGCATAACGCTTTGCCCTTGATGACAAAAGGGGAGAATGAATTTGAGGATATTGGGGTTGCCATCAAGTCCAAAGGGGGAGATTGTTGGCATTATGACACATGTGTGGTGCTATGGCATAAGTGTTGTCCTTAATGGCAACTCACTCAAGTGGAAAATCACAGTTTAGGCTCTCAAAATGATAGAAAATGAGATACCCACAGGTGCACCGAACAAAAGCCGCGGACCCGCAGGTGCTCCGAACAAGAGGTGCAGACATACCCGCAGGTTCTCCGAACAAAAGGTGCAGACGTCAAATTCACACACTTTCATGCAGAGAAGCGTGCACACGTGGGAAATTTTATGATTGATCCATGGTATTTAGTTCGATGTTTCTGATCCTATGGTTTTGGTCCATGGTTTTTGTTTCTAAAGTATTGAACGTCGGTTTTGGGTCCCTTGTATTAGCTTTCTATGGTTTTGGTCCATGGTTTGAGTAAGGGCTTGTCTATAAAAAGGAAAGGAGATCATTTGGATGAGCACTCATGTGTTGAATATCTTAAGGAGAGCAAGATCTGAAATTTTGGTGATCGGTTGGTGAGTGATAGCTGGATCTGAATCAAGGAGAAACCTGAGCTTTATAAGGTGGATCTACTGATGGGTTGAGATCTCCTTGGCGCATGATCAGATCTGTAAATCTGATAGTCTGGGGTATACTTGAAGTCTAAAAATCTCTATAACCACAGGACCGCAAGTGCGACACGGTGTAGGTGCGGAGATCCACAGGCCAGTGAAGGAGAAAGTGAGGAGATCCGCAGGTATATCAAGGAAAAGGTGCAGAGGTTCGTAGGTTTTGCACACCGCAGGTGCGGAGGTTCGCAGGTTTTGCACACCACAGGTACCAACTTCATAGGACTGACACAGTGTGGGCTCGGAGGCCCACAGATTAGACTCAGAGAAGCCGCAGATGTGCGTAGGTTTCTATTGGTGAAGTTGCAGAATTTTCTTGAAATCTGTTTTAACTGCTTCTTTCTGTTACTGTTGTGTTCTAGATTTTGAATTAGTGTTTGGTTACTGGTACTGTGTTCTGAGAAGTTATTGATTCCGTAGTTGCACAAGGAAGTTGATTAATTGCAAATCTATTTGAATTTTGATTGATATTCATGGATCCAATTTGAAAATTCATGAAACATGGTCCTTGAGAGAAAAGAGAAGGTTGTAGCCTTCTACAGGTTGAAGCCTGTGTGCTGGTATAAGACTGCACCAGTACAGAAGCATTGTAAAAAGAAGTTTCTAATTGAAAGAAGATAGAGACATATTGCAGCAGGTGGTTTTCACCCACATTGGGTTTCCACCTTATATCTTGTGTTCTTTGGTGTGATTGGTTGCTCTATTTTTCTTGTTCCTGTTTACTGTTATATGGTTCTAACACTCAGATTAATGATCCACATCTGAAGAATATATTAAATTACAACTTTGAAGGTATAAACAAGTTTCATTAGTCAGAATTGCAAATATTTGTATAAATTGAAAAGAGTTTGATAATACTGATTCATCCCCCCTCTCGGTATTATTTCCAACAACCTTTAGAAAGGACCCTTCAAGGTTGCAACATTTGACAGGAGCAATGCTTATTGGTTGGAAGATTTGACTGGACAACTTCTTGATGGAGGGCCTATAAATGGTAGGTTCCTTAAGCATTATTTCACTTGAGACTAGCTGATTTTAATCATTTAATTGTATATATCCATCCAATTTTTAGTATTGTAGGTGTGCGAAGTGGACATAGAATTTGAAGCCTGAAGAGAAGGCCCTACAATTTTGATGGCATGCTCCCATTGTTTATAATGTAATAACTCTTGAGTCAGTCATGAGTTTGTCTTGAGTTAGTTTTGAGTCAAGTTAAGGAGTCAATAATCGCAATGGTTAGGCACATATTTTATGGTATTCTTCGCACATCACAAGAAGATTTCTATCCCCATTGGGGCCAGTGTTAGTATCCTATAGTCATAGTGTAAAAAAAACATAGTATCCTATAGTCATAGTAGTAAAAAAAACAAGTTTTGTCTTTCAAATTATTTGAAAAATGTATAAAGTTTTGGCTATGATCTTGTAGAAGATCAAGTATGGGTCTTAATTTAGAATAAAATTTTCATTATTCAATGTAATTATATCAAAGTGTGTGAAGAGTCACAAAAATGGTCTTTTATATCCTAAGGGGTCAAGTTAAGTAGGTCTAGGGTCAAGTTTCATCAAGAGATCATGAGAAAGGTTGTGCTGCCATGCCTTGTCATCATGGGAACAAATTTGTAGGGTATATTGAGTCAGTTAGGATGTCGAATCACTATTATTCATGATATCATCAGTACAATGGTTATCAGGACAATGTTATGCTTTTGCAATGTGTTTCACTTTCATTGTTCAAGTTCAAATTGCAATCATCACCTATCAAATCTCCACTTATCCACCTTGGGATTTTGAATGAAAGATTTATATCCAGGAAAATCTCAAAACCCTTCACTTATTCATTGGAATCTGGCTAAATGGTGTTTGGAGGTCACTATGCAAGATAGGTAGGGGATTTTGTTGGGCTCACCCACGGGCGTTGTGTTTCGTTCAAAACGAAGATCAAATTGTTCAACTAGGTGCGAATTCTTGTCTTGTTCAAAGCCTTGGTTTTGTGTTACTTTCAAATTTTGTCCATGTGCTTAGAGAATACCTAGGAATCCTACAAATTCCTAAATTTTATGCTCACTGCACTTTCAGCACATTCACTACGCTTTCTCCAATTTCGTTGTGTTTTACGTGTTTGTTGTGTTTTTATGTTTTATCCTCGCCAAACCACCAAGCTCTTGTAAAAAACCTTCATATGGAAAATTTACCATGTCATGTAGGTAAATTGAAGCTTATTACCTCATTTTTGACTTTCTCAAATGTCATTGAGTTTTTTTCTCATGTGATGTGCTTCTCGCATTACGCATGTTTTTTTGTTTTTTTTTAAATTTTGCCACTGGGACCAAGAAAACGATAATTTTTTTGGTGTTTTTTAGAGGTAATTTGTGTTTATTGGATGGTTTCTTATGGTTTTACATTCTCAATTATTACAAAACCCTAATTTTCAGCTCCTTTTCACCATTACCATCTTACTTGCTCCACAAAATAAACCTACACTAAGATTTCATTTTGGAAGCCCTAGAATATACCTTTGCTACAAAATATCATTTCAACTCCAGAGAGAAGGAGACATAAGGGAGGTGCCATTATCGGGGTTGAACCCTAACACCTCACATTCATTAATATAGAGTGAAATATTAGAGTTTCCCTTGAGAAGGTTGGATGTATCAGATTTTATGAGAAAATTTAAGGGTATAATGTACAACTTACTAGGGAGTTTTCTATGAATTTTAATGGGTTAGAGGTTAATATTGGAGAGCTCACCTTTCTAGTTTCAGATGTTCGAATATTAGCTGCAACAAAGATTCCCCTTTAGGGAGAGAAATTTTTCAAGGGCATGCCTCTTGACATTACCAACTATAAAGATTTTCTGAAGCCTGAGTATAAAGATAAAGGCTATGGATCCATTGTTACTAAGGAGTATTTAATTGAAAATAAGAGCAAGATTTTGCAAGAAATTCAGAGGCATTTTACCTATGAGGGTATGTTTTAGAGGATATACCAATACCATTTTAGACTTCTGATGCATTTTATATGGAAGAGACCCTTGAATTTTCCCTTATATATATTCAAGAGTCTCAGGAAGATGGCTGATAAAGTCCAGGGAGAAAAAATCGAGGTGGAGCCTAGCCTTTTCCACTTTTCCTTAACTAAATTTTTGGTATTGGAGCTAAATAAGAGAAATTGATCATTGCAGGCATTTGTATATTCTTCAAACCTGGTAGTTTACTTACCAACCAGTTCCTTGAGAAAGAAGGAGACACCCTCAGTAGTGGAAAAAGACATTCAATCACCAAATGGATTTTTTGTGAAAAGGCCTTTAATTGTAGTCCATTCATTAGAGAAGAAGAAATGTAAGAAGTTGCATTTTACTTTTGAATAAGTGGTTGACCTCGAGAAGTTCCTTACTAGATCTGCTGAAAAGAATTTGCATAACATCATCCTCCCACATCTACCCAAGAAACCGGCCAGCCAACCTAAACACGTGAGGAAAGGCCACTATGATATGATTTGACCTACTAAGTCATGTTAAGGAAGTGGAACCAATAGAAACACACCATACAAACATTCAACATCAACTTTAGGACCCTCAGTAACCAATGCAACCTTTTCGGCAACTTTCCCTGGGTCCCACTATGATTTTGGACCACTTGACCTTTGGACTCTCTCATGCTATGGGCATGCCGACATCTAAGGACTATTTTTATCAGTTGTGTGCCAGCGTCCCCAGGATTTAAGCCACATTTTCAGGTCTAGAGCCCAAGCCACTGCCCAAAATTAAATGACATATTCATAACAGTAAGAGAGCATGGAAATAAAAGTACTAATGCAATTAGTTGAATAAAACCTTGACTGGATCCCTACTAAGCATGATAAGAATTTCATCAAACATATCACGAATATGTAATCTACAGGTGTAAATAACAGATCTAAGCATAGGGGTCTCATACTTATCTGAGATTCACTATGAGGCATGGTTTTCTTGTCACTTTAGCTGCAGTTTGATCCATTAGGCCATAGGTACATTTTTCATTCATATACAAGTAGAAACATGATGGGATCCATACATAGCCACTATCATAATACATTTTAATAACCAACATAATAACAACATAATACCAAGGATACAATTGCCATAGAATCCACATATAAACTAGGATATTACTGATAGAAGTACAAGGAGGAATAACCTCATCTTAATGATGCAAAGGCCAACCCAGTATGGGACTGCCATGTTCCACCCGACTGTAGAATGGTTGAGCCAAATCTCTCTTCATCCATTCACCCCCATGCCATATTCCAAGCATGAATGTGGGATCTCATAGAACACATCAATCAAAAATCATCCAGGGCTTCCAGAGGCCATCCACCTCAACCCATCAAATAGCGATTCCACCTTGCGGTCAAACATAACAAAACCATTATCAGATTGGTCTTTATTCAAGCCTTCTAGGGCTTCCAAAGAATTTGTTCCATCCAAGGCTTCCAGGACTAGTAACTCAACCCATGGTTGTCGTCGGCCTTCCAGAGCGTTTGTCCAACCAGGGCTTCCAAAACTAGTAACTTAACCCACTAAGGGTTTCCAAATCATTTTTCCAACCAAGGATTCCTAGACTACTAACTCAACCCAAGCTATTACAGGGCTTCCAGAGTGTTGGTCCAACCAGGTTTTCCAGGAACTAATAACTTAGCCAAAGTTAAGGAAACATGAGAACCAACCAAAACAAAACAAGGAAAATAAACCCACAATATCCATGGATATCCAGGAAATGGCAAGGCTAGGAAATCCAATGTCAATCCAGTCAATCCTCCATGCCAGTGACATATCAGGAAAAATGAACTACATCCATATTCTATGCATGCCAGAACTAGTGAGGACAACATACATGCAACTCGGTACCTATAAGAAAAACCCATTGTAGTTGCTGATCCCGATGTCCTCTTACACTTTCTTGCTCTTCCTTTTCCTTATTGCTCCAAAAATCCAAGTATGTCGCACCCTCCAAGATTGCTCCAAGGAAACTCTAAGTGTCCAAGAATGAGAGAGAGAGAATAGAGCGAGAGCTCCAAAAATGAACTGAGCAAGCCTTGCACACCAATCCTCATAAGACATTTTATCAATGAGGTCTGTATTTTGTTTGTTTTCCATTATTTTCCTTCAATTTCCTCCTCACATGCAAAATGTGAACTTTCACCTTCCTTTACTCCTAATTTCCATTAATTTCATAAATAAAATTCCAATTAATGCCTCATGGCTTTCCAATGCCTTTGCCATAATAAACTGAATGAACACCCACTAGGATGATTTTCCCACCATCCAACTTGAAGTATGTATCCCATGACTATGGCATTATATATTTTTACATCAATTTTTAACTACGATTGTTACAATTTTCCCTTAGAGAAGACATTTGAATTCATGGAAACTATACTAGAAGATGCTATTATTGATGATAAAGAAAAAGAGATTGCACAGTTGTAAGAGAGACTAAAGAAGTCCCATATGGTTATTGCAGAGTTGTGGTAGGAAAATATGGAATTAAATAAGGTTTCTTCAGAAAGGACAACTAGAGTTAGTGAAGATGAACCAATGGCTAAGGTTGCACTAGTTGTTACCAAATCCAAGAGAAAATAAAATATAGTAAAAGAGGATATTAAGGAGGTAGAAGCTCCAGCAACTAGAGTCACTAGATCCTCAGCCAAAAAACTACAGATTCAGGAAGAGAAGATAACGCAAGAAGAAGAGAAGACAAAGATAGATGAGGGAAAGCATACCTTTAACAGGTTGAGAATGCAATTGAAGAAGGCTCACAGGGAGATTTTTGAGCTCAAGTAGCAGGATGAAATGGCTAGGAAACATATGAGTGATCTTTTGGACATCTATGAGCCAGCAATTGACAATGCCAAATATACGTTGAAGAGGTTCGTTCCAATACATAGGAAGCTAAAGAATACATGCAAGAAGAATATCACCATGTAGAAGGAGTTAAGGTATACTAAACAACAATTGGAAGAGACGGAGGAGAAGGATAGAGGTAAATTGGACTTCTTGGTTGAAGTAGCCAAAGTTTGAATCATGGAAAAAGGTTAAATAAGGGAGTTCTCATTTTTGTTTTTTGCCTAAGTATGCTTGTGTAATGGGGTTCAAGATAAAGATGATTATATTTTGCATGAAGTCCCTCTTGCAAACATAGTTAGTTAGGATTCTTAAGTCACTTTCTAAAGAAGTAGCTCACACAATAATTTTGTGTCCTAGCCAAGCATTAGGGTTAGGGTTTTTGATGTGAAGGTGCAAGTTTTTCTTTTTTGGTGAAAGGGAGCTTGAAAAGAGTCTACAATAGGATAAAAATTTTGTTAGCATCATCACCAACATGTGAATATTTTTCATAGACCTCACCATTGCTCAAAACCATGAAAAATAGTTGGCACTCCACTTTCTCATTAGCATTGTGTTTATGGACATATATGAAATTGTGAAAGTTGGGAGCTTTATATGATGGAATTAATCTTCTAAGGAGGGCATTTTCCATGTCCAGGCCTGTTCACATGTGCTAAAGTCATCAAGAAACACATAGATTGACCAAAGGTACTTCAACCATAGAGCTCTGTAATTTTCTGATACATCTTGTCTTTCTGATGAATTAGGAGGTTGCGCAGCGCTGACGCTACGATTCCAAACAATCATCATTTTAACCGAGTTATCCAAGTCAAACCCTCTTGTATTTTATTTTTATGGTCTTGGTAAATGTAGTTAAGCGTCTAATAACTCATAGGATTTATTTGGACTGATTATAGAGTGTAAACAAGCTTAAAAAATATTTAGTCAAACAATCCTAAGTTTTTAGAAATCAGTTCTAATTTCATTGCATTAGGTAGAAAACTGAAAGCCTCTTGAGGAATTTGGACGCTAGAGGTGGGAACTATTTTTTCTTTAATCTATTTATGATGTAATTGTAAATTAGAAAAGGGTTGGTTAGGTTTGAGAAGGAAGAACATTGTCTACACTACATTTTCTTGATTTTCCAGTGAATGAAAGGACAAAGGTCGAATTTTAGAAGGATTCCTTTGTTAGTTGCTTTGGAGATGTGTGTCTTTGTTTTATAAGTTCCTTATGTTATCCATCAGGATTTGAAACGTTTCTTCTTTTTTATTTAAACAAATATATTGACTCAAAATTCACTTTAAATGGTGCTTTGTTTCAGTTTGCTAAACATATATGTTTTATGCTAAAATGATATTTAGAACTCATCCTATTGTTTGATGTTCTACATGTAATTTTCCATTTAACTTTAAATAACCCTTATACAATGATTTTGAATAAAAAAATCCTAAAGTAATAGCTACCTTTCCCCTATAGAAGATCCCTCTACCTCTTCTCTTCTCACTAGAAACCATCAACTTTTTTGACTATATTGCCGAATATATTTATTTTATTTCCTATTATCAGACCTTCAAAACTAATAACCAATGAGAATCATACCTAGCCTAACATCTAAGTGATCATACAAACAGATCCTTCTCTAAAGTTGGAAGGGCTAGATTAAAACTTCTAAGAAGTTTGTGGCTACCTCTGAATTTCTCTCCTTAGCTTAGGGAAACTACAGAGAGCTAACAGGCTCCAAAAATTGTCATCCACCATGAAACAATATAATGTAGGAAAATTTTCAATCTACTCAACAGATTTGGGATGTATTTCTCGAAGTAACTTCCAAAAATATAGTCGGATTTTAGGTTTAACATCATGCTATTGTTAAACTCAAATAGTTCAATCTCTTTGAGTACGTGGATTAGGTTAAGATACTAAATGGAAAGGTATTTCATTGCCCTTATAAAAGGTTTAATTTGAGAGATGACCTTATATAATACATGGAAATCATGTGTCTTTCTTGAAGCTACTAATTTCAAGGATTATATGTTGTACTACAATAATACACAAAATGAAAAAAAATCAATGCATAGCAGTAAGCATCAAATTTAGATACGACTTTATACAATACATGTCAACAACATTATGGTTCTTTCTTGAACGTACCATTTTTAAGAATTGTAGGAAGTGATACACTATTTTGGAGAGCATGACAGAGAAAATAGATTTCTATTGATTCAACCTGAGGTAATTCTGAAGATGCTAGCCTGTAAAAATAATGCTACTATCGAATCACAAGTGTTCAACGTTATACATAGTTTCAATGGCTCTCAATAAATACAAAACTAGAAAAAGAATCTTGCACAAAATAAAACTATACTACAACCATTTCATTTATACATTTCAACATACCTATAAGCTAGAAATTCTCTTTTTCAAGTCAACATATTTTTCTAGAGCACACATGAAAGCTTCAACCACATAGAAGGGTTTAATCAAGAATCATTGAATGTTTCTGGCCCATAAAAGAGTCAAATTATCATCTTCACTTAGTTCATCCATACCTAAAATTGCAATAATATCTTGAAGGTTCTTGTAGTTCTGAAGGACCTTCTACACACCTCGAGCAATATTATAGTGGTCTTCTCCTAGGATGTGAGGAGAAAGAATGTGGGATGTATAATCCAGTGGGTCAACAACTGGGTATATACCAAGCTATGAGATCTAACAATAAAAATTTCATAGGCATAGGGATCCATAAGAAAGTAAAAATAAGGTAAATAAAAAATTACATGAGACAAAAAAATTGCACGAAAAAAAAAAACCAAAACAAACATGCACAGATAACACAGTGGTGGCATCAATATGGTTGAATGTTCTAGGTGTTGGATCTATCAAATAATCATTTGGCATATATATAGCTTGCACGAAATTAATGACACCCTCTTGGTTGTTGTAATAGGCTATTGTAGGCCTCCATGTTCATTTGCCAAAGTTGGATGATATCTTACAATTGAAGTAATAAATCTCAACAAAGAAAACACTTTTATAGTTTTCCTTCCCAAAAAATTAAGATGAAAAAATTTCCTATTATGTTAATGTCAAGGTTGAGGTAAAATTCATTTTCTTTAAGTACATAGGTAATCCATTGTAAACATGTTAGTTTGTAATGGTGATATTTAAAAATAGTAGTTCATGAATGACAAAACAAGCCTGTAAAGTTTGTGATAAATTTTTAAAAATGAAAAAACTCCAAGTGCCTGAAAAGAGAAAACAATATATTAGATACAATTCCAAACGTATTTGTATAAAATGGAAAATTTTGTCGATTAATAGCAGCACATCTTGTCTTTCAACATCTGAAAATTTCTCTACAACAGTAAATCTGGTAAGCCTAACACATGCATGAGAACTATACGGCTCATTCATTTGACCATATATAGGAGAACATTCACTCCCACCTTGTATAAAAATAAAATCATTAGTAGTGAATCCTCTTACTATGCATGTGAAGAACAACTAAAAATAGAGAGTAGCATCCAACCTATCAGGGAAAATTTTAAGAACCCCCCCTAAATTTACATGTATAATAAATGGGCGAATCGCCATGGTATATAGGAAAAATGGAAGGCGATTTTATCAATAATATGATATGTATATATAATTTTTTGGCGAATCTCTCACCAGGCATGGCGAATATTTTACTCAATTATAAAATCTTGTGTTTATTGAATACACAAATGAAATCATTGCATTTCTTTAAAATATCTTTTGAAATCAAAATTACCGAAATTACATATCGATAACCTAGTAGGTGTAGGATAAAATTCACCCGTGCCATTCACAGAAAGCATGAGAAAAAACCTAATACTATATATAAAACCAAGAAAAATTCAAATTCATCACTTCTAGGGACCTCGTAACCACCCTGCCAATACACATACACAAGTATGTTCCTGTTTGCAATTAGAAAAATTACCCAAATTACAATCTGTTTACTCCAGCATGTGTTGGAAAGTTAAAGAAGGATGACTAGTGCAATCAATTCATTCCTTTTAGCCCTGGATTTGTTTAAGTTTAAAACAGAAGTATACATATATACTTGTCCAATGTCTATGCTTTAACCATTCACCTTAATATGTTTTTACAATATAATTTCCTAAGTCTATTTAATATCTTCATTATCATAAAAACCAACCTATATCTATCTTAACTCCACATCTACCACTCTTAGGGGGATGAAATCTATTTATCCCTATGAGCACTTGGTAGACCCATAATTAAGATGGATCTAAGATGATAGAATTTCCCCTTTAAATAGTCTATGCTCACATGAATACCATGGTATTACCATGGGTCAATACCATGGGTTATCATAAACCTGGAGCTTAAAAATTACTATTAGTAATTTATAAAAATTAATAAAATTAATAGTTGATTTTTATTTTAACCAAGCTAAAATGTTTAACATACATTAAATTACAACATCCATTTTTACTCTTGATCGGATCAAATATCTTTTCACTCTATGCTAGTTTTCATATCATGATATTTGATACCTCTCGGGGGTTAGTAGATCCAGAGTAAAGATGGATCTATGCTGGTTGAATTCCCCCATTTAAATACGCTACATTTGGTGAATAGCATGGGCCAATACCATGTGCCATTTTGGTGAATACCATGGGTCAATACCATGTGCCATTTTTATTTTTATTAGTACTAATATTAGGGTTAATAATGTCTTTTTGCATGGTATTAATAACAATCTAGTCCATGGTATTTGTCCCATAGTATTTTGCCCATAGGCTTCACTTAAATATAACACATTTTTTGAGTGTTCATAAATATAAGGTGACTTATGGAGTAAATATAAAAAAATGTTTTATTTGTTTACCATACCTCTCGTTTATTTATGTTTTTATTAATTTACCATACCTCCTTTACAAATATGGTATTTGGCCCATAGGAATCACTTAAATAAAACCTCTTTCTTGAGACTTCATAAATAGAACGAGGGTTATGGACTAAATATAAAAAGAGGTTTTATTTATTTACCATGCGTCTAGTTTATTTATATTTTTATTTATTTACCATACCTTTTGAGTAAGTATAAAAAGAAGTTTTATTTATTTACCATACCTCCACTTTACTTATATTTTTATTTGTTTACACCCTTGCATGTATATAAGGTGACTTATGGAGTAAATATAAAAAATGTTTTATTTATTTACCATACCTCTTTTATAAATATGGTATTTGGGTCTTTGGCCCATAGGATTCACTTAAATAAAACCTATTCTTGAAAATGGGTGAATGGATTCACTTAAATAAAACCTATTCTTGAAAATGGGCGAATGGAAGGTTGTAACTCCTAATTTCAAGGGCTAAATTTACCTTTTTTACCCTCTCCCTTAAAATAAGGTGGGCTATTTGAGGTGATTTGTAAAAATGTACTATGATACAAAATATTCGTCCACTAAAAATTTAAAACCCCTTAATTTCGCCAAAGGGCGAACATTCGCCCCTAAAATCACCCCTACAACCTATTTTCCCCCAAGCTTGATAACACCACTCTCAATCATTTCCCTATATAAATAATTTCCTTATCTATTATGCTCTCCAACACCAAAAAATATAGAGAAACCACCTACTCAAAATGATCATATTAGTTACCAACTTTGAAGAAACACCAATTAGATAAACAAAAAGTCTTCAAGATCCTACTTAGAATATAAAAATAAATGGCTTGAAGATAAATCTATCAAAACATAGATCTCTTCATTTGATTGCACTTGGAGGGATTTGGCTCGTAAGGAACTCTAGCATATTATAGGAGGAGCTTCGTCAATTCCATGGTCAACACTAAATCTAATATATGTATGATGGAATTAAATATATCACAAAGCCAAAAGTCCCCCTCCACAGAATGGGAAATCCTAACCTCGAAGATTCTCAAAACCATACCATCATTGGTATTTCTAACTGATACCATCATTACAATATGGAACAATATACCATATACTGGGCATTATTCTTGATAAAAACCTGGAGCAAAATGAAGGAAAAGGAATGAGAAGCGTATGAAAATAGAACATTCAACACAAATGGAAAAAAATAAAAGCATGATCAGACATATACCATGCCTCTCATATCTTAATAAATAATGACTATGGTATCCTTTAAACTCCCCTTTGAGCTCTCCATAAAACCTAGCCATGAGTTGTTGGGCTATTAAGACCCTCCCCTGGGACTCTTATGCAAAAAACCCTACAGATGTGAAATTTTGTAAAAGCAATTTCACTAAGCACAAGAATGCTTAATGATCATTTTTTAATGGCAAGAGAACTCTCAACCATGCAAGGAAACCTCTAGTTTCACTTAGGGAGTGCTCTAAGTTCCTCGTGTTAACTCTAAAAGAACTAGAGAAGTGCACTTCCGAGCGTGCCTCCCATGGAGGCATGGAGTAATCCTTCATACTCCAAAGAGTTCTCCCAAACTAATTAGCTATGAGAGTGTTGTACCAAAGGTACTTCCAAGACTCCCACACTCACTCAAAGTGATCGAGAATCAACAAATATTGGAACAATTCATTTACGCAAATACAACAAAATTCAAACCAAGAATGTACCATAACGTAGAAACAACAGAGAGTTACTCACTATCATGATTCAAATGTATGCATATAAATGAAGGAAGACCATAATTTAGAATAAGGTCAATGCAAATAAGTTATTCTACCATGGTCCCAAATAGTGAAAATCAAGGAAAAGTCTATTTTCCTAGAACCAAATAGCCACAAGTGACATATTTTCACTTCTCCAATGGGTCGAATATACCATAACAGAACTTTACCTCCTATGAAACATCGAAGACATCAAGTTCCTACATGAGAAATATAAGCAAAAAAGGTAGAAATCAACAAATTCATTCATAAAAGTTCAACTACTAATAGACAAATGAGAACCACCATCAAGAATGCCATGAAATTTTTGAAGAGAAATATATTACTATTTGCAACATTTCATGTGAACAAAGCAATAATGTGATGGGAGGACACAATCCAATGATGTTTGAAATTGAAAATAGGAAAATTCATGTAAAAGGGAATCAAATTGTAGTAAAACATTATTTCCTTTCTAGATTTGCTACCATGACACTACAACAAATAGAACAAATTGGCCAAATCAAACAAGGATTGTGAAACAAAATCACCAAACTTGCTAAATATAAATTGCATATTTCTAACTCTAGATTTGTGAAAAATTTCACAAGGCTATCGAGACACATACACAACAACCACCAATAGTAATCAGTGTTAAAGAATTGAGAAAGAAACTCAATGGTTTGGCTATAGACTACATACTGTCTTTACCATCCTCTACTTTCAAATATAAAAATCATGCAATGTCAAGAGGCCTTCAAAATTTGCAAGATTCTTAAATAAACATTTTACAAAAAATACTTGGGAGTGATGCATTCCTAGGGGAATTATATACATATATATTTATATATCATAATGCATATATTTATAAATAAAAAGGGCTTGTACAACAAGACCTAGATCACTGGTAAAGGAAGGGTGGTGATATTCCCCCCACCCCACTGACCCTAATCACCAAAAAATAAAAAAAACATGCCAGCCCCTTATAAGCCACCATGGTTGTGAAAGTAAAATGAGTTTTATGATGGATATAGTTCCTAGCCTTAGTGCAAACACCTTCAAAAAAATGTATATAATGTAAAACTAGTTTTGGGGAATTTCGACTTTAATGCTAATAACATGAAATATGATATTATTAAGAGCTTAGAAATGTGATTCATAGTAGATTAGAACATAAACAATTTATAACAAGTCTCAATACTACTCAAATAGTGGTAAACTATTTAGAAGTACAAAGTCAAAAGGAATAACATGAAGTAGAATAAGAAATGAAGTTGAACAAAATAACATCAACCATCTAGCAATTATGAAGTTATGAACTAGATTGGAAGGAGTAGAATATGAAATGTAATAGAAAAATTCTACAAAAGAGTTATAGCATGTATTGACTATTTTTTACAAGATAGTCCATGTGCCTAATTTATAAAAGAGATAACCAAATCTAAAAAACTAAATTGGATTGAAGTCTATGACAAGTAATGAAATAAAAAAATAGAAACAATTCTACCATATATTGTTGTTTTTTCTTTCCATGAGAAATTCCCAAAACCCTAATCAACAATGATTAAATGAGTCAATGCCAATTGGAATAAGAAAATAAAATGGATTGGATTTTTTTTTAAGCTCTAAGCCATCCTCTATAGTGTATGGGGCCTACTAGGGCCTTCACATAGTTTGCAATATTTTTAGAGAAAGGAAAATAGTTAGACAACTTTCAACCATATGGGGAGTGTTCCCATGAGTGGTAGGAAAATTCTTGGTAGCAAATGGAAATGTAGCTACAAAATTCAGGCACACACACCTATAACATTATATCGAACACAAGAGTGAGAGGGATAAGTGAACTAGCATAGAATATAGGTTTCTATTAGGCCCTCCATACTCCACCTGTGACAAATTTTTCTTGGAGTCTCCAATGAAATTGTGCCTCAAATCGCACTTTCAAGATTTCCTTAGAGGGATTAGAGAACAACATATGATAAATATCCAATAATGCTCCCATGAATAGATTATTTTCTTATATTTGAATTGCTAGGGTAGGAATATGGAAAGATGTCGTAGAGGTTTTGAAGATGGAATAAAAGGTATATTTTCTGATTTAGTGATCTACGTGGAAAAAAAATTCCAAAAAAAATTCCAAATCACCATAAGTAGAAAAAGTTTACCCTACAAGTATTTTAGTCAGGGAAAATATTGAACAATTTGGTTAGACAAAAAGAAACAATTCTAAGCTTTCTATGTTTTTCAATGTACAAAAATCCTTACTAACATCTCCTAAGAATCATAAAATTATTGAATCATCTTGGAGGAAATCACACATATAACCATAAGTCGAATAATTCAATTCCTTGAAATTATGCAGCTCTGAAAATTTATATATTTTTTCAATTAAACTATTAATTCAATTTCTCTTTCTGATGAATATATATAAGGCATCAACTCAGGAAGTTCATAGATTTTTTCCAAAAAACTATAATTGGAGGATAAAATTTCATATAACGATAAGAGTAATAATAGCTTGTCAAACTTGCAATAAGTATTAAGATAGGAATATAAAGCAAGATGGTTACCTTGAAAATTCTTACCAGGAATTCAACATTGATTGTAACCTATTACTAAAATTTGTTGCTTTGGCTTATAATCTATGGAGTTCTACGACTCTCCCCATGTTTACTCAATCATTTACCATTTATCTCTAGTTACTAAATTTTCATCCTATAATGGTCTTTGAATCTACATAAGTTAATAAAGGATATGACTATGGATAATTAAATAGCATCTAAAAAGAGTGGAGGGGGGAATAATTAAGGTCAAGGAGGTAGATGGTGTTGAGCGATGGAAAAGGTATGCATTTGCCATTTATTTCTTTATCTTTTCCTTTGGATCATAACTCCTTTACATTCAAAAATGGTAATATGTTAAAGAAATATGATAGAATTAAGGAGATTTGTGATTAACACAAAATAACTAATTATTGTCTTTTTCTATACAGAAAGTGAAGGGAACATAAAATCACTATTTGGAAGGTAAAGACAAAAGCAAGGCAACTACCATTCCTCCGTCAAGAAACCATGTCCATACAAGAAGAACGATACTAGAGCGCGCAGCTCAGGAAAAGACAGAGAAAACATAGTGGTTGCGCAAGAGGACAAGAAGACAACTGAAGATGGAAGATTAAGCAAAGCCCTCAGGATCTTTTGATCCTGAGGGATCGCTACTTTAAAAGTTATCTATAACCTTGATGTATCTGCCTGCCCATTATAAATGGGGCAGCGATTGTAAGACAAGAGAAGGATTGATTTTTCAGAATTACTGTTGTAATTTCAACTTTGATCATCGACTCTCTTTGAGGAGCGATCGCTGTAACTCTGCCATATATGATTAATATATAGCTCAGTTGTTGTTCCATTATCTGATCCTAGAGTAAATGCAGTAGTGCTTCCCTGGTGGCTAAGTGCCTGACCCTTGTGGATCGACTTGCTTCTTGTATCACTATTTTACAATTACAGTCGTGTGTGGTTTGATTTCCATTGTATTTCCTTAATTCGCTTTATTCGGTAATCTTTTGTTTCTGAACATCTCACTGAATTACTCTGTTACATCAAGATTGTAATTAGTTTGCATTGATAACACAATTGTTATTCATAACTCAATTTTGTGTTGTTCCCTTTGAAACAATATTGTGTTGTCTAGTCTAGATTCTGTTGTTCACTCACAACTGCAACTGTTGTTCATTTAATTGTTGTTCAATTATAATCACGATTGTCGTTCCTTTATACCTGCGATTAATGTTCACTCTACCAGAATAAGATTACTGATTCTATTACTTTATAGTCGTTGTGTGTTTACACTTAATGAGATTTGTTGTTCCTTTATTATCTGAAGATTGTTGTTCAGTTCATTTCAGTTAAAGATTGTTGTTCGGTTCATTTCGGTAAAGATTGTTGTTCGATTCATTTCTATAGATTAAGCTTTGCTATTCAATCTTTTCAACAGACTTAGTTGCTGTTCCTTTTCTACAAGGATTTGTTTTCACCTTTTAATTGATAGTGCAGCAAGTGTGTTTTAGTAAGAATTTCCAATCGAATTGTTATTATTTGTTTTAGTGTGGATTGAGAGATCTACAACTGTAAAGAACATTGACTATTGCTGTCTAAGTTCTCAGATTGGAGGTCTTGTTTATGATTGATTTCATTTATATCAGTTGACAGAGGAAAGAGTTATCACTACTCCATCCTTGACTAATAAATTGGTATAGTTTTTTGAATGAATGATTTAATTTTTAGAGCATTAAGGTTTCTTTTAATTACACGTAGATTCTATTTCCAAAATCCATTTACTCTTGTATTTAGCAATATACTGCAAACTAGAAAACATTACTCTTGAATCAAGTGACCACCTCAGATTGAGTACAATCTTGAGATAAAGAATCATACCTGGATTGATAATTAATGTAGGATGAATAGGGGTTAAAAAGACACCTTTTATCACTCAAGATTTTGGAGCCGTTGCTGGGGAGAGTGTAGCCATTTGTTTTAAGAAGAGTAGTGTGAATTTGATAAGTACCTGCTAGGAGAGAATTGGGTATTAAAAATTAAAGGTAAGAACCTGCGTACGAATCATGTAACAGCCCTACTCCCCCGCCCGCTTTCCTGTAGATTTGTTGATTACTTTGGGTAGAAATAAGTATTTGATTTGTGTGCATGACTAAGCAGAAAAATCCTGAAAGGAATCCAAAACCACTACCCAAACCTGATAAAGCTAAGGGACCAGTGACCCTTGGCCGATTGACCTTTATAGATGATATCATTAAAAAAGAAGAATCTCAGCTATCAGTAGGTCCTAGAAAAGTTGCTTCTAGACAACCTATTAACTCCCTTTGGGCCACATAATCACCATCTATAGCCTTCGCTGAGGTACATAGCCAAACACAAGAGCAAGATTTTCAAGAAATTTAGAATTCTAGCCCAAAATATTTAGATGAAGGGAATCTTAGTAATCTCTACGAAGGAGGAGGAGAAATAGGGGAAACAAAAGAACCAAGATCTCCTCTTGGAATAGTTCAACCACTGAGCATACCAGATAAGGGAAGTGTTGTCAAAATCATATAGAACAAAGTTGAAGAACCTGAAGAGCCAAGATCCCCCTAGATATTAGTTCAACAACAAGCTCTCATCATCCTAGACCAAGGAAGTGTTGTTAAGACCATTCCTACTCCTTCTAGTCAGCCTAGGAATAACTCTATAGAAATCACAGAAGGATATTGGCACGTATTTGATCAAATGGCCCAGAATCAGCAAACACCTCAGACCTCCACATTGCAATATACCATTGTTGACAATGCAGTAAATGCACCTATGAAATCCATACAACTGCAACATATCCCTACATTCCATGGCCTAACATCGGAAGACCCAGATGCATTTTTGTTTGAATTCGATGTGTTATGTCGAGGGTATGACTATACCACCTATCCCCAAAAGCTAAAACAATTTCCCTCCACATTAAAAGGAGCAGCTTTACGACGGTTTATGGGATTAGGTGGAGGTGTTATAAACGAGTGGGATCAGATGAAAGGTGCTTTTCTAAAGAAATATCAAGATTATTGTAGGTCTAGAGAATTAAAGGATGAAATATTCTAGATGGTAGCCAGACCTAATGAGACACTAGAAGAGTATGTTGAGCATTTTCAATATAATCTTTAGAGATCTTCTTATGCATCATTACCCTTACCTGACAATGTATTAAAAACTACATTAATTAAAGGAATGAAGGAACAATGGGTTGAAACACTAAATATTATGGGAAAAGGTGACATCTATCAAGAAAATTTTGCCGACATTATTGATTTGTGTATTAGGAGTTCCAAAGGCAGTACAATGCTAAAACTAGTGGAACGTGACATGCTCATAAGGTACAACAAGATCTCCAGTGGAGGAGTAACCCACGCAGAAATCAGTGACTTACTAGAGGATTTAAAAAGTGATATTTGGGGACTCTGACAACGCAACTCGATACTATAGAAGCTAAACAGAAACAAGCAGAAGTAGAGCAAAACCTGGCAATATTCTGCCCTAGATGCAAAAAGAAACACAGCCATAAAGAGCGCCCACTGAATGAAGTTCAAGTCTGTGCTATTTGTACAAAAGATCACTCCACGGAGAACTGCCCCCCACTCCTAGGTTTGAAGGTAGTGTACAAATAAGTGGAAGAAGAATCAGAACTAGTGTACCTACTCAATCGGCACTATCAATGGTAGCCATGACAACCAGGTATGCCCTCTGATCCATCTTCTTCTTTCCAACCTCCGCAATATCATGCTTAGCAATATAATACAATGTGGAAAAATCAGCCACCCTTCCCAAGCTGGTCACAACAACCATTTACTTCATCACCATGGCCAAATCAAACAAGCCAAACTAATTGGCCAAACTTTCCCTACTCTCCACCATGTTGGCAAAACAATGCATATCCAACACAATGGTCCCCTTCCACTTCACAGAGTCAAGCCTGGCAGTCAAACTGGCAAAGACCGATGAATCAACCAGCTAGAACCATCCCCCTCCCTCAACCCACACTACCAGCGCCATATACACTACAAAAAAATCCCCAGTCCAACTTAAGACCGCAACTCCCAGCCCAACCCAACCCGAACCCTAATAATAGACTGGTTCAATCTATTCAAATAATCGAAACACCAGAACTTGAAACCGACATAAGGGAGTGCAATGACCTTCAATTAAGGTCTGGGCGCATAATAGAAACTGAGGGAGATAAAAATGGTCAAGTTGAAAATCCATTACCTGTAGAACAACTACTACAAGAGGAGGATGTGGTCAGACAACAAACTCACAACCAGGCAACCACGTCTTCTCCCCCATTGCCAGAACGACTAATCATACTGCGCCCAATAGAACATCCTGACTTTGATATTCTACGAGAACTAAGAAATTTTTGTATAAATATTCCACTCCTCCAGGCTATCCAAGATACCCTGATCTATGCAAAAACCATCAAAGAGCTATGTATAAAAATGACAAAGAGGAGAATAACAACTAATCCAACCGTCCAAGTAGTCAGCACCCTATTTGATCTACTGTTAGGAAGAGAAGCACCTGTCAAATATGAAGACTCAAGGAAGCCTATAGTGACGGTGCAAATCAATGGACAAACCTTTTCAAATTCCCTAGTTGATTTAGGTGCTGCAATTAATATTTTAACAACCACCATTTATCAAAAACTTGGCATTACATCAATAGAACCAACTACTACCCTATTGGAACTGGCTGATCGATCGGTAGTCAGGCCAGAAGGTACACTACACGATGTCATGGTATCTGTAGATTCCTGGGAATACCCTGTCGACTTTCTGATAATCAACCCAAAAAACCGACTCGATGGACACCTTTAATCTTAGGTAGACCTTCGCTAGCAACTATTGATGCTTACATTAGCTACTGGCAAAGCAATATGACTATAACTAGAGGGAGTAATATGAAGAATCTAGCTCTATCCCCTCCAACCCAGCCAAGTTTAACAATAATGAAAACTAACAAACAACCTATATCATATCTCACAGAAAACATTAGGTCCCCATTAACCATAGAAGATGCCCTCGATTTTGAAGACCAAATAGAGAATGACATTATTAACAGCTTCATTAACCAATCCGAATCCAGATGCCATGTACAATGTCACATGATAGAGGTAGCATTTGACAGTGAACTAGAAGAAGATCCCCTCAAAGACACTTATAATCAATCAATACCCACTACCTTTGTTTCAAACATCAAAACTATAGAGATTGAGCCAGGAAAAAACTTGAACATTAACAAAAACCTGACTCCTGAACAAGAAGAAAAGTTGGTCAAAGTACTGAGAAAATATAAGGAAGCTTTTGCCTAGGATTATCTGGACATGAAGGGAATTGATCCCCAGCTGTGTACGCACCACATTTATACAGAAAAGGATGCTAGACCTATTCGCCAACCCCAACGGATACTCAACCTTCACCTGAAAGATATTGTGAAAGCTGAGTTATAGAAAATTTTAGATGTAAACTTTATTTATCCAATCTCCGATAGAATGTGGGTCTCTCCACTAGTGTTGGTACCAAAGAAGAATGGAAAATGGTGGATTTGTGTAGGCTATAGAGAATTGAACAAAGAAACTCAAAAATATCACTTTCTCCTTCCATTCATTGATTAAGTATTAGATTCATTAGCAGGAAAGAAATTATTTTCTTTCCTAGATGGCTTCAGTGGGTACAATCAGATTCAGATTGCCCCTGAAGACCAGGATAAAACTACTTTTACCTGTCCTTGGGGAACATTTGCCTACAGAATCCTACCCTTTGGCCTATGCAATGTGCCTGCCACATTTCAGAGGGCCATCCTTAGCATCTTTTTAGATTTAATAAATTAAGGGCTCAAAGTATATATGGATGATTTCACACCGTATGGAGATGATTTTGAGCCAGCATTAGAAACATTGGAAAAGGTGCTACAATGATGTATTGCCACTAGGCTCTGCTGGAGCCATGAAAAGTGCCATATGATGATGACCGAGGGACTCATCCGAGGTAATTATATCTCAGCAGCCGGAATACAGGTAGATCTGGCCAAAATTCAAATAATTTTGTTAATACCTACTCCTACCACACAGACAGAGGTACACAATTTTCTAGGATTTTTTGGTTATTATAAGAGATTCATAGATAATTTTTCTCAAATAGCTGCACCTCTATACGCACTGAAAGGGAATGTTGATTTTATTTGGATAGATAAATGCGACTGTGTTTTTGAGGATCTGAAAAAGCTTGTGTCAACAGCACCAGTGCTTAGAGGCACAAATTGGGATCTGCCATTTCAAATTTCATCTGATGCTTCAAACACAGCTATTGGAGCAGTCCTTGGATAGGAAGAAGATAAAAAGACATATGCAATTTATTATATTAGCAAGAATTTATCTCCTGCTAAACTAAACTATACCATAACTAAAAAAGAGCTTTTAGCTGTAATACATGCTGTAGATAAATTTAGGCATTACATCACTGGATATCCTGTTGTTTTATATACAGATCACTCAGCCATAAAATGATTAGAAAATAAACCTATTACAAACGGTAGAGTAAAAATATGGTTGATTTTGTTGTAGGAATTTGACATCACAATAAAAGATCGACCTGGGAAGGAGAATCTTATAGCTGATTTTCTCTCACGAAAGCAGAAGTCGGCGGACACAGCAGCAGTCGAAGATCAATTCCCAGATGAACATTTGTTTGCTGTTATTATCAAAACACCCTGGTATGCTAATGTTGCAAATTATTTAGCGGTAGGTAAATTACCAAAGCATCTAACCCCCAATGAACAAAAACAAATTGTGCAACGAAGTACCTGATTTTCTTGGATTGGGGGCTACCTATTTCTTACAAGGGTAGATATGCACATCAGAAGATGCATCCGCAAAGATGAAATATTTGACATTCTGAAATCTTGTCATGACGGACCGTGTGGCGGACATTTCGCAAATCATAGGACTAGTCACAAGGTTTTGCAAACAAGCTATTACTGACTCGCAATCTTTAAAGACACTAAGAAATTTGTTCAAGCCTGTGACAATTGCCAAGGAGCAGGATGCCCTAGACAGTTTGACGAAATTCCTTTAAACTCATAGTTAGTAATCAAACCATTTGAGCATTGGGCACTCAATTTTGTTGGTCTGATCAACCCATCATCAAATCAGAAAACATATATTCTAGTAGCAATAGAGTATGTTACCAAATGGGTTGAAGCAGAGGCACTTCCAAGAGCTACAGAGGATTCTGTAATACATTTCGTTTTCCAAATATTTGTTCGGTATGGCCTCCCAAGGGACATAATCACGGATCGAGGTCCGTAGTTTGTAGGTAATAAAATCACTGCAACATTAAAAAGTTATCACATTCAACACAAAATTACCACTCCATATCACCCACGGGCAAATGGCCAAGTAGAGAGCATGAATAAGTTGATAGAGGCAATACTTACAAAAATAGTTGCATCGCATAGACGTGACTGGGCTTCAAGATTGCCCGAAGCCTTGTGGGAGTACCAAACAACATGGAGAAATACCACCGCCCATTCACCATATCAACTAGTACTTGGAAAAGAACCCATCTTTCCAATAGAGTTTGAAATACAAACATTAAGAATAGAACAGGAGATCGGTTTGAATTTAAATGAGGTCCAGACTAATAGATTACAGCAAATTAACAAGCTAGATGAAATCAGGATCTCAGCTCTTCAACACACTACATTAATTCAACAACAGAGAGCAAAATGGCACGATGCCCTAATCAAAACAAAAATCTTCCACGAAGGAGATTGGGCACTCCTATATGATTCTAGGTTTCAGGATTTTCTGGGAGAACTCCACACTCGATGGCTTGGACCACATGAAATATAGAAAGTGCATGGCAATGGCACCTGTCACATGGAATAAGTCGACCTTGCAGACAAGATAGACCTTCCTAGAATTTAAAGAAGACCTAATGACAAGCAAACCAACTAGACACTATCTTTCTCTAAATATGCTTTAATAAACAATGGCAAACAAGTGTTTTTAGAGCATACCTTAGGTCCAACGCAAGCTTGTGAATGCCCTTGCTCCTTTGATCCAAATGAGCTCCTTTGTTGCGAATCTGCAAACACAAACAAGGCAAAAAAATTAAATAGCACCTGAAAAACCAATTGCATAAAACATATTTAACATGAAAGTCAAGGAGTCCATGAAACAAATAAGATGAGATACTTGTTGAGAAAAATGAGTTTGATTGTATTAATTCAAAAGAAGAAGAACTTTACAACCTTTGCCTTGACGCTGTACAAGCTCCTCCCAGGGTCCAGCAAGAAGTCTCCTCTACTTTGACAAGTTTCACTCACTCCCCAATGAAGCCAAAAAGGTATGTGATCTCTCCTCTTAAGCTCAATAGGAAGTCTTGATTTCACCAGCATTTACCCTAAAAAATGTTCAGCTTCTAACCTCCCCGGCAACCATCCCAATGCCAGTATTTATAGTGCAATGGAGGGAGGTTACTAGGTCCTCCTTCAAAGGGATAAAGCCCTCCTTCAAAGGGATAGCTCCTCTCATCAAGGGATTAGCTCCTTCTATTTTGGGATGCATGAACCACCTCAGAGCGAACAATCCACGTCAAAATTCCTTCTAGAAACCTCTAGAATTAACCCAAAGTGAGTTTTTTAAGATAAAACTTGCTCCTTTTGACTTTCACAGGGGTCTGCACCTACACCGTTAGGGACAGAGCGGGCAGGTCCGCAGTTTTTGTAAACATAAGGTGCGGGACCGCAGGTGAGAGTGAGAGAAAGTGCGGAATCAGAGTTACATTGATTTTGAATGTCTTTCTCTCATTTCCAAAGCTTGATTTGAAGAGATGAGGTCTGAGACTTGCTTAGGAGGATGGTACAAGTGATGATAGACCCATACTGACTGCAAATAATCATGGTGACGATATTTTTGTGTAACAGATTGCCCCCTAAAGTGTGAAGTCTGTAGTAGATGAGGATTTCATTGATCATTTAGGAAGAGTGAAGTACTTTATCATTTCGAGGATCATCTTGTGGAGAGCCCGGTTGGAACCTATAAAAACATTCAATGCAAGATATATATATATGAGATCATATCATCGCTGAGGTAGGCATTCCCATACTCAGATCAAAACTGACAAGAAAACTAACTACTGCTCTGATACAGGAATGATCTTGTAATACATCACAAGTATAGACTCATGTGGACACAGTATGGACGCAGCCATATGTTTATGAATAGTCCATTATATAATGAATACAAAATTCCTCGCAGCCTGGATTGTGGAAACTAGATCCAGGGTCTTCATTTCTACTTCCTGAAACAGTACGATTCTATCCATGCGAATGAATGTGTTAATGTCGAACATGGTAGAAACCACTTGATTACCAATCAATGATGTAAACTGTTAACAAGTGTGAGAGAAACCACCAGTGATGTCAATGGCTCTCAAAGTACCCAGTACAATCCATGAGATGTGGATAAATGCATTGATGTCGAACATGTCACGGAATCCTTTGATCGAAAGTAAATGATGTAAACTATCGTCAAAGGCGAGAAACCTGCCATTGAGGCATGCAGATCTCAAGGTACTGACGATTTCTAGATCATCTTTCTAGATAATGAGCTGATGTCGATAGAAAGCGATCCGTCGTAGGCAAGCCCACAACACGAAATCATAGATCAAGTTGAAGAATTTTAGTTGCAAGGACTGAGTCAAGGATGGTCAAGATGGATGACAGATATTTTGCAGATGAATGGCTTATTGGCAGTGACCTCTTGAACACATAACGACACGACAGATGGTTTGGTGACAATTGACCCAAAGTTAATACCCAGAAACCAGATGAAGACTTTCAATGTGGTTTGATCAACTGTTAGGCAAAGGATTTCCCAACCCAGGTGAATAAAAGTGTCGTGTTCAAGAGTGGTTACAAAGTATGACAAACAGGCTCATGTTTCTCTCTTTTCCCCCACCATTTCTGACAAGTACCTCTTTATTTTTGACAAGCTTGAGGAGGATAACATTTGCTTGATTATAAGCTCATCCTTTGGATGAGTCCAACTTAGTTTAAATTTGAACCCTAAGAAGGAGTGGTTCATTCCTATTTGTAATTGAACAGGTCCTTTACTGTGATATTTTAACGAGTCTAGTATAGGAGAAACTCGATGTTTTTCAATTTTAGAGAGTCTGAAAAAACTTAAGAAGACTCCAGGGTTGACCTTTTTCGTAAATGTGTGTCTCCCAAGCCCGAAAAAGTATAAAATAATACTTGAGAGAACCGCTTGATCTTTTACGACCAAGGAGTACTTTTCGTCATTAGTGCCCTTGATCCGAAAAAGTAAAAAAGCGATCAAGGACACGTCGTTTTATAACCAATATCGAATTTGAAACGACAAAAATCCGGTAATCTTTTCATGTTTTTACGGTTAGAAAAGAGCTGTAAGTGGACCATCTTTTAATTCCGTTTTAACGAGTTTAAAAGAAAAATTCGGCAATCTTTTCATGTTTTAGGAGTCATAAAAGAGCTTAAAGGTGACTCTACATGTTTTTTCGTTGAAAATGATAGATTTCGCCTGAATAATCCGTTATCCTGCAGAAAAACACAAACATTACTCATACCTATTTGAAATGGATAAAAATGTCGCAAAAATACCTTTCCAAAGTGAAACATAAACAAATTTGCAATTTATTTACTCAAAAAACTTATAAAAAGGGCCTTTGTCAATTCATTTTTACCGTTTGAGTTTGAGTGAGAAAATAGTGCTTTTGCTCAGAAAACTTCCCGTGAAGATTGTGGAAAATCCAACCGTTGGAATTGAACGTTGTCTTCTCCAGGTAATCCACATCATCCTACTCTTCATTTTTAACCATTTGATTTTTTGTTTTAGTCATTTATTTCATTTTTTGGGAGGGTTTTTAGGCATAAAACCCATGCTCGGGGGCCCGCAGGTTTACCACTGTTGGCCTATGGACCATGACTTTTTATCCATTGGGAAAAAGCTCGGGGTCTGCACCTTCCATGTAGACAAAGTGCAGTCCCACGCACTGTGTCTAAACCAGAGGGTGCGGTCCTCGCCGCAAGGGTTTTTAACCCAAAAATTCTCAAAAATGGACCAAACAAAACATTTTCTAGCAATTTAATTTATCCTTATACTTGATGCAGAGGGTACATCATGCTAGATTGGCATGAATGAGAGCATGAGGACGTGGATTCTGCCGCATGGAATCATCAGCCTTCACTTGATGCTTTGAGGGCGTGCGGCTTATACAAATTCTAGGCCATTCCTGGCATGAGGGCTCAGGTGGATTTCTTACAGTGGATGGTTGAAAGATGGAGCGTACAGGACCAGTGCTTCTTCATTGGCGGCCACTAGCTCGAAATCGAGCCGGCGGACATATATTTCTTGACTGGTTTGCTTAAGAGAGGCGAAGACTTGACTCTGTTTGGGGCTAGGGCAGGTGGCCAGTTTGTCGATAGCCTCCGGCTAGAGTACTACAGCCAGGCTAGAGACAAAGGGATAGACATAAAGACCATATCCCGTCCTGAACACATGGTGATTGCGTTTACTATCACCAGACTTTGCGGAGCTACCGCATTACATATTGCCACCGGATCCCAGATGTGTATGGCAGTTGATTGCTTTCGAGGCACCATCTTCAACTGGTGCGATGCCGTGTTGGCCAATGTGAAAGGCCAACTGACCAGGGCCAAGAACAGAGGACTAAAGACCTTTGGTTATGGGGCTTTGGTCGTGATTTTTGGCTTGGAGAGGGTTCCTATGCTAATCCCACAACACCTTACCATTGGAGATGGACTTCCTCGAGAGCCCAAACTAATGCGATGGGTCACAGTTGTGGCCCGTCACCCGGACGAGAGGACAGAGGTTGCTCGATTCAAACCTGAGTATTTCCAATGGCTGGAAAACCAGGTCTTTTCTATTCAGGACTTCCCTTATGCTGGGATAGATTTTCGTGGTGACCCAGACATGACTCTTCCACAAGGAGAGCAGTGGGATGATTCAGGTAAAACCCTTTTCAACATTTTTCCTATTTTTATTTTAATTTTTATTTTTCCATCGTCTCAAAACTGATAGCAAAAGTTTCAAATGCAGATGTGGGTCCACAGCGACCAGCCGCTCTCCGAACTTTCGAGAGGAAGCAACCAGTTTCACCCGTGCCAGCCCCACAAGACAAATCAGCAGAGGTTTTGGTCGAGTTGGAGGGTCATCTCAAGCGCTTGACAGGAGATATTCCGGAGACCACTATAGATGACATTCCTCGTCGACTTCAGTGCTATGTGATTGGGGTCCCGGGACCTTTTAGGAGGTTCCTTTGCAAGGTGGCCCATGCAATGGTTTCTTATAGAGATCATCACCAGTGATAGGATGATCGCCTATTGTGGGCACATATGACATTTTTGGTTTTTTGTACTTATCATTTTTTCCGATCATAAGGTGTTTTTCAACTTATGATCGAGGACGATGTATTTTTTGAGAGACTCCTATATATATATATATATATATATATATATATATATATCACTATTACCGGCTTATCTTGTAAATCATGTTATGGAATGGTTTTAAATTTACATGTATGATATTGCAAATGTCTATTTAACATTCGAGAAGCAATTGCATCTGCTAATGTATTTAAAGATCTTGGAATATGCTGATATTCAGTGTAATCAAATTCACGTTCCAAGAGAGGCACTCTCAAAAATAATCTTAATAACACTGGATTTCTAATGGCATACACTCTATTAAGCTGTAATACAACGAGTTCAGAATCTAACCTCACTATCAAACTCCGAATCCCAAATGAAATAGATTCAGATAATAACTCAATCACTGCACTATACTCGGCAATGTTGTTCGTTGTTTGACCGAGGCTTACCCCATGCATAGATACTAACTCGTTAGAGGGCGAATAGATAACCCAAGCTGCGGAAGAGATGTTCCGTGTATTACGGCAAGCGCCATCACCGAAACCAATGTATGTTTGGAGAGGCATCGAAATCTGCAATATCAAGAGTAAAACCAAGATAAGCAGGAATAATGAAGAAAAAACACTCTCTAAGCTAAGCACACTGTTTAAACTAAAACACACCAGCTAGAAAGAAAAATTATCCTAAAAAATCTCCATACCCATTCTTTAAGAAAAATACCTCTTCAAGTAAAGACCATTTCTGGGTTTACCCAAAGAGTCCCCATCAAAGCCTACCAATTCATAGGCCCCTTTGGCTAGCTTTCGCTTGACAACATAGGGACCATGCCACATAGGAACGAATTTTCCAGCGCCTAATTTATCATTAGCTTGATCATAAACTAAGACTAGATCTCGTTCCGAAAAAATTCGAGGGGTCACATTTCGATCATACTGAGCTTTCATGCATTTTGCGTGAGTCTCGATCGCCAATGCAACATCGCGTCAATTCTCATCTAATTGAGCCAAGTATAACAAATGCTTTTCCTCTTCGGAAGTGGCTGGAAGTAACTCGATGGCCATTTGCAGTGACAGTATTTCGCATTCAATGGGTAACACAGCTTCCAAACCATAGACTAGTTGGAAAGGAGTGAACCTTGTTGATGTTTTTACTGAAGTTCGGTACGCCCAAAGCGCTGAAAATAGCATGTTGTACCAATTCGACCGATGAATCCCAATGATTCGTCGGATCATGATAACTAAAACTTTGTTGATGGATTCAACCAGACCATTTGCTTGTGGATAATAATGGGTTGAACTATCGTGACGTAAACCAAGCTGGCCTATAAGTTCGGTCATCATAACGTTTCGAAAATGGCGGCCATGATCAGTGATTATCGCTTGTGGGACACCAAACCTAGCAATTATATGATTGAACATGAAAATTGCTGCTGTCTTGCCATGTGCCTCGAATGTAACCATCGCCTCGACCCACTTAGTAAAATAATCTACCGCAAGGATGATATACGCATGCCCCCCGACCGAGTGAGGGTTACATGTAATAAAATCGATACCCCATTTGGAAAAAGGACCAACGACAATTATAGGGTGGAGAGGAGCAGGTGGAGCGTGCATCTTTCAATCAAAAATTTGGCAGTTGTGGCATTTTCGGACCGTCGTAATACAATCTTTAAATAAAGGCGGCCAGAAGTAGCCAGCGCGCAATATTTTTTGGGCTGTGGCAAACCCAGACATATGACCGCCACACGCTCCAGAGTGACAGTCATTTAGAACCCTTTCAGCTTCCTCGTGAGTTAAGCAATGTCGAAAAACAGAGTCCGCCCCACGGCGATAAAGAGTATCTCCAATAATCCTGAATTGTTGGGACTGGAATCGTATTTTTCAACGTTCTAACCTTGAAATTTCTGGCCGAAAAGATTCGGTCTGGAGATAACGGTGATATCCCCATACCACGGATCTAAAGTGCTGATTAGAAACAAGGATTCGTCCGCAATGGGCTCCTTCACCACAGTTTTTGTGTCAGCACGCGGGAAGTCACACATTAACTCCGCAAAAACTAAAGATTTCTTAGACTTAGATATCTCAAATTCCAAGTTGAACTCCTACAGGATAACAATCCATTTAGAGTACTTGCCCCCTAGCAATTGCTTGGTCAAAATGTAGATCAGAGGGTTGCAATCCGAAATTATTGTAGTTTTACGTAGTAAAATGTAGTGACGAAAACGTTAGATAGCTTGAACGGCTGCCAATGCCAATTTCTCCACATGTGAGTATTTTAGCTCAGTTGGATTTAAATTTCGACTAAGGTAATATATCACATGTTCAGTTCTGAATTCATCTTCCTGAACTAAGACCATTCCAATGGTGGAATGAGAGGCAGCAAGATACAAGAAGTAATCCTAGTTGTAGTTGGGAGGATGCAACAACGGTGCATGGGTCAATGCGTGTTTGAGTGCATCAAAAGATTTCTGAGCTATCTCATCCCAATAGAATGGAGTATTCTGCTTTAACAACTGGGTAAAACCCTTTGTAACCTCGGTGTAGTTAGGAATGAATCGTCGTAAAAAGTTTTCTTTCCCTTGCAAACTTTGGAGTTGGCGAAGACTCGAAGGAGGAGGCAATTTGATGATAGCTTCAACCTTCGAGGGATCAACGCGAATGCCGGCTTTCAAAACTACAAACCCCAGCAATCGACCCATTTCTATACAGAAGACACATTTGTGTGAGTTCAACCGAATTCGATAATGCCTACACCTCATAAATATTGCTCGTAAATGGACAAGGTGATCAGCTCAATGTAATGAATGAGTAGGCAAGTCATCGAGATACGGTTGCACAATGTGCTTGATGTCATGAAACGCATAAGACATCGCCCTTTGAAAAGTTTCTCCATCATTCTTAAGCCCAAAAGGTAACTTGCAATAAGAAAATGTCCCCCATGGACAAATGAAAGCCGTTTTTGGTTGATCGGCAGGTAGAATGTTGATTTGATTGTATCCGGAAAAACCATCCATGAAGGAGAATATTTCACTACCAGCACAATCATCAATAATTTGATCGATATAGGGAGTTGGGTAATTGTCCTTTGGACAGGCTCGATTAATGTCCCTATAGTCGATGCATATTCTTATTGTTCCCTGCTTTTTGTTAACTGGAACAATATTCGATACCCAATCCGTGAACGGGATCAGATAAATGAAACCTGCTTTCAATAATTTTTCAACTTCTACTTTAATTGCTGCAGCTTTTCGTGGTTGAATCTGACGCAAATGTTGCCGGACAGGTTTAGCATCCGGGTAAGTCTTGATCTCATGAACAACAATCGCGGGATCAATTCCTGGCATTTCCTCATAGGACCAGGCAAACACGTCATGAAATTCTTGAAATAGGGCCTTATATATCTGAATTTCGTCATCTGTACACGAGGCACCTATATGAATGTTCTCAACAATTCCGGGCTTAATCGAAATGTTAATAGGAATAGTTCGAGAGATGTTTCCCAAATTTAACTCGGAATCGGGATGTCATTGGATTCTGAGGTTCCTTGACATATTCAGTAGTAAAAATTGATGAGAAATCATTTTCAAAATGATCATTGTCGGGTAAAAACGAAGATCTGTGATGGAGATCTTCCCATGGTAAATCATCTACACATAGGATTTCGCGAATTTGCTCATCAGAGTGAACAAGTTCAGAAAACGTGATTAAATCCGAGTTTGATGTGAAAAGTGATTCCTCACGGACCACATTCATGAAGTCAATTTCGGTTGAAGATGGGTTGGCAAACGACTGCACGACTTCATAGGCAATTTCATATGGACTCAAAGGCATGGCATACCAAATGAGTCTATCTCAGATTCAGAAGGAACGATCCAAGGATCATCATAAACAATGGTGTCTGATGTAATCATATGAATGGTTGCAAATGAAGATGATGCGTTGATTGGAGGAAAAGTAAAAGTTTCCAGTAAACTGGCATCTTTAACTAGTCCTACTCCAACATCCTTATATGGGATAATCGTTTTACCGACATGCTGAATACTCTCAGAAGAGGCTAGGTCGGATGAAAACTAAGCCAGCTGGTCTATTGTTATGATATTTCCATTATGTGGAAACTTTATTACCCGAAAGACCGATGAAACGACCGCTGTCATAGCATAAGACCAACTTCGACGCAAGAGAATGTTGTAATCTAGAGGGGCATCAACCACCTCCACATCTAGACTAATGGTTTTTCCTTCAACCCCTATAGGAAAATCCTGTAGAATGCCAAAAGGATGAAACCCACAGCCATAAAAGGCCTTTAGAATCGTTGGGGATTGATTTAGCGAAGGAGAACCAAGCGATCTCCAACACTGTATCGACATAATACACGTTGAGGCTCCCTCATCAATTACAGTCCGATGAATAGGCCTGTTTTTGACTATCACTAGAATCTGGAAAGCCACTTGATGAGGCAAACATGGTGTACTATTTTCTAGATTGAAAATTATTAGGTTCGGGTCCTGAACGTCAACAGCTCCTATAGCCAACAAAAGTAATTTACGTTGTGCTGGACATGATTGCAGCACTTCCAAAGCCGACATTGTTGAGGGTGAAACAAATAAATCCTCAACAATGTTATAATTCTGAGCCGCTCTTGCATGTGGATTGAAAGCTGACTTTCGAAGTATACCCTTGGCAGCCGGTTTGATTACCAAGTCTGGATTAGGTTTCTCGATCTGTAGTGGATCGGAACCGGGAGCTGAGGTTGATGGATTAGAATGAGAAGATTCTGCTTCTTTACCATCAACAGGACTTTTACTACCATAATCTTGCGATCAAGTCGCAATCCTTACATGGGACATCATCAGTATGGGTTCTTCATTGGCACTCGAGGATGAACCTATCATCTTACTGTCTTGAGCCGGAAAAGGATCCTTCAAAACAACAGGAGTTTGGGAACCCTTGACAATTTTCGCAACCTCTGCACGATGAGGGCAGTCTCTTGTAAAATGTTCATCATCACAAATGAGACAAGGATAACGAGGTTTGCGCTTTTCATCATTGGATTCTGCCTTTTCAGGTTTCTCCTTTGAACTTTTTTCCGTTTTATTCTTCTTCTTTCCTTTCTTCTTCCCACCGGATTTTGATTTGGTTGTAGATGATTCTACAACATGAATATCGACAGAAATTTCTGCAGGAGAATCTCCTGTCGGGGAATCAGGCAAGGTTATGATGGGAGAAGAATTCTTGGAAGAATTCTTCTTACTTTTAGTGTTAACCGTACCAATCATACCATCGGCGACATGAGATCCCGAAGGAGATGCAGCGACTTGATTTTGCTTGGGAAGATCGGGGATTTTCTCGTGTAACGTACCTGACTGAGTATAGACCAAGTCAAGGTACTGTGCTTGAGCAATCACTTGCTCCTCAGTAACAACTCCGGCTTTAGCAACATCTTCAGTGATCTTTGGCAACAAAGATTTTACAAACCACTCAGCCAAAATTTGATCTAGAATAAATACCTTCACTAAACACCATCGACGTCTCCACTCACGAATATGATCTGAAATGTAAGTGGATTTCGATTGTTTTAACGAAGTTAACAATTCCGTGCCATCGTCGTATCGGACTGACAACTGAAAATGAGTTAAAAACGAGGTAGCTAACTGACTAAAATTATAAAAAGTGCCTCGCGGTAACTGAATGTACCACTTGGCCGCGAGACCAATTAGCGTGCGCTAGAAAAGTCTAAGATAGATCGAATCATCTGAAATGGAGTTAGACGCACACCAGAGGTGGTAAGTCATCACATGGTTCGACGGGTCCTCTCCTGATTTACCTTCGAACTTAGGAATGTCACTGGGCAACTTATTCGGAATTGGCGGCCAAAACGGAAGATAATTAATGGGATCGTTTGTTAGGTGCAACAATTCAGGCAAGTCCAAATTTGCGATAAATGGTAACTGCCGATTAGGATTCCTAAAACTCTGGGTCATGAGACCAGCCCCAGGAGGAGGATATCCAGGATAACTAGGAATAGGAATTGCGTTTGGGATATTGTATCCTCTCGGAAAACCAGGATTAACCAGACCGTACTGGGGTTGCTGAGGTTGCTGATAAGTGTACCCAGGATACGATTGATACTGATAGACTGGCTACTGCACAGCAGGACCAAATCGGTACTGTCGCTGGTACGGGTGATAAGTAAATTGTGGTTGACTTGTGACAACCGTACTTGAACCAAGTTGTCCTACAGGCATCTGAACTGAAGTTTGAATCGTGGATGCAGACGGTGGTAAAGATGTCTGAGGAGTAGATACAGAAACAGTAGAAACCGGAGTTGTCGATACTCTAGAAGTAGGTGGGGTAGATTGAACAGATGTTGCGGCAGTTGTAGCAGTCCTTTGAGGCGGAGTACGAGGCACACTAGGTCCAGACTGAGAAACTACCAAAGGTACAGAAGTTTGAATGTTAGACTGGACTGGTTGCTAGGGTGTACCAGAAACTAAGGGTTGTCCAGTTTGAGATGACAACTGTACATTTGGTTGCAACACCTATTGAGTTTGCGATGGATCCCACACTATGTTCATTCCGGGGTACTGACCCATAACAGGTTGAGAATATTGAGGACCATAACCGGGTTGACGGTAGGATTGATAATTGAAAGGTACATTCCTCGTTCCTTGAACATACGTTTGACCTTGGGGTGGTTGGAAACCTTGGTTCGAGTACTGACCTTGGGGTTGATACCCTTGGGGCACGTACTGATACTGGGGTTGACCTTGAGGTATAAATTGATATTGGGGTTGACCTTGGGGTACATATTGAGTTTGGGGTTGACCTTGAGGAACGTACTGTCCCATAGGTATGTACTGTCCTTGAGGTTGCCCCCCAGGCATTAATTGAGGGTGCCCCCAGGCGGTAACTGACCACCTTGAGGTTGAGGATTGGGAATAGAACCTGACATCATAATAATGTCTTCTACGCTTAACGGCTTAGTACCATTGCTTCAAGTTAATAACCCTTGCTCAATGGGTTGAGGAGATGCTCCCGAAAAAGTACCAGAAAGTGACTGATACCCAGAGGGAACAGAAGGACCGCCGTCCAAAAAGGATTCGGGTGATTGAGTAAACATGGATGACTGTCCTGACATATTTACCAGAGTCTAATAACCTCTAGGTGTTGGGTGATAAGGAGCACGAGGTGGTGAAAAACTTAACCCTAAGTTTTCTAAAAAATTAGTCAAAGAAAGATACCAAGAACTGCTCCTAGGTGGACTGTAAAAAATTGATTCAAGCTCCCTTAGCTCAATAACAGGTTTATTTTCAGGGATAGGGATGCCCACTTCTTCTTCTGGAACAAGTTCTTCAATAGCAATAAGTCCAGAAGGAAGATCTTGGGTGATTACTCTTTCTACCCTAGGTGAACCAGGACCACTAGAAGTTGGAGAAACAAACCCCGATGCCGGAGTAGCAGCAAATTCACTTTCAGGCTCGGATATTTTGGGTTCTTCACCTATATCACTAGTAGATGAAAAGCTACCAGCAATTTCAGAAATAGACACTGACTGTGGATTATAATTTGCCACTGATGGTTTAAAATCAGGATGTACTATCAAAGAAGATTCTCCTTCTTCAGGTGACCCAACTCTACTATCTCTAGGAGTTACGAGGACTTTTAAGCCTTCAAGCTGACTTGGTACTTCCTCAGGAGGTTGGCCCCGAAGTCTACGGGACTTCCTCAGTAACTTAGCCACGTTTACAAACTCAGGAGACTGGCCCCGAAGTCTACGGGACTGCCTTGGTAATTCAGCCACAATGAAAAACTTTTAACTACTTCACACGCAAACAAAGTAAAATCTCAATGAAAAGCACCTAAAGTCTCTAAAGAGCCAAACAAATTTGAATCACACGCCTAAAGAATCTAGGAGATCAAACACACACAAACAATAACTTTCCGTACTGAAAACACTAGTTGGTGATGAAATCCAACGTCGTAGAGTTCAATACAGAAATGGCGGTTGGAACAGTTACCCCAGCAACCTGCTTAATGAATAGACTGACACAAGTTCCTCCACTTAACCGTCTCGAGTGAAGAGAACCCCCTAGAAAATCCAAGTGAGTCTAGCCGATGTCTGCTCCAGGTACAGTGGGATCTTCCCACCACTGTCACCTCAGGAAGAGTCCTAAAGAATATGGTCACTAAGGTTACCAATTGAGACAAATATACCTGGGGGAATAGTCTACAATCCGATACGCACGCAAGGGCAGAGTAGCAAGCTCAATCCCCTTGAAGGCTCCTTGACATAATCCAAGGTTTACCAACAAGTGACCCCAGGCTCCTCGACAATGGTTAATCCGAGGTTTACCGTTTTTAATACGTGAATATCTGGCATCATTCCCAGTGAGGAAGGATTGATTCCCACACTGGTTCAAACACGATCTCGTGCTTCTCCTTTAAGAGGAGCTTTCCCAGAGCATAAATGCAACAATTGGATTTCTTCCCTACCACAAGATACAACTACTTGTTTGTTTTTACTGTCTTGGAGCGTTAATTACTCTCCTACTCCAAGACACTAGCCTAAGCTAAGTTGGTGTATCAGAGCCCTAGAAATAAAATGTTACTAGATGAATTTTACTTTAAGCGTTAATTTTATTGGTTTTTATTTAAGTCAAAAGGTGCGGAGATGAAACTCGTGGTATGAAGACTCGACTCAAAATCACTAAAAATGCACCTAAGATGATTTAAACAATCTTTTTCTCTTCGATGAACTTCTAAACTAAGAGAGAGTTTGAGAATGCAAATACTTTGTAAACACAAATCTTTCCTAATCAAACAAATTAAAAGAAGAGCTTTTGTCCTTTTCCAATGCACCCAAAATGAGACAACTATTTATTTCACAAAAATTTCCCTTTTCGTTTCAAAGCACTCAATCACTACAAAACAATTTTTTTTTCAAAAGAGATTTTTTATATTTTTTATAAAACACTCAAAACTATGGAAATGACTAACTTTGAGATCTACAAATTATAAAAACCTATTTGAAGTCAAAGCCTACTAAAAGTATTTTTTAAGGATGTTTTACTTAGCTAGATGTAAGCTAAGGACTAATTTATGTAGAATCACAAATCAGTCAAGAACAACCAATTTTGTTTTCTTTTTGAAAATGAAAGTCCAAACTTTTAAATACAAGCTTTTCGAAGTTTTGTAAAGAGAAAACTCAAAGCGGATTCCTCAAACAAGGGAAGATTTCATAAATGGTCAGACTCATAAGAAGGCTGGTAGACACTAAGGTGATCTGAAGTCTCTACAGCTTCTAAGCTCAGAGCCACTAGACAACCAAAATTAAAAACAAGCCCAACAAGAAAAACTCCTAGGAATTTCAGCTAAAACCCTAACACTAATGAAATCAACCTAAGGAAAGTTTTTGAAAAGTTATATGCAGGTCTGGGTAGTGGACACCAATTTCTAAACAAAAAAATAAGCTGACTAACAGAGGAAATCTTAGGTTTTTCAAAATTTTGACAGGGTCCGCAGGCCCACAGTTGACACAGGTGCGGTCCCGCTTTGTGCTAAAAGCCAAGCTGCGGGTAGGTACGCACTGTGTCAAACGGCTAGGGTGCGGTCCTCTCCCAAAGCTATGAAAAACAAAAAATAACCCTGGATCTACAAACTCTACCCAATTTTACACACAACAAGCCAAACACAGAAACAAAAACACAGTTTCTCAAGTCAAAGAAAAAGCAAGGAAAACAATCAATTCCCCAGCGGAGTCGCCATTTTGTCACATGGAATAAGTTGACCTTGCGGACAAGATAGACCTTCCTAGAATCTAAAGAAGACCTAATGATAAGCAAACCAACCAGACACTATCTTTCTCTAAATATGCTTTAATAAACAATGGAAAACAAGTGTTTTTAGGGCCTACCTTAGGTCGAACGCAAGCTTGTGGATGCCCTCGCTCCTTTGATCCAAATGAGCTCCTTTGTCGCGAATCTGCAAACAAAAACAAGGCAAACAAATTAAACAACACCTGAAAAACCAATTGCATAAAACATATTTAACATGAAAGTCAAGGAGTCCATGAAACAAATAACATGAGATACTTGTTGAGAAAATGAGTTTGATTGTATTAATTCAAAAGAAGAAGAACTTTACAACCTTTGCCTTGACGCTGTACAAGCTCCTCCCAGGGTCCAGCAAGAAGTCTCCTCTACTTTAACAAGTTTCACTCACTCCCCAATGAAGCCAAAAAGGTATGTGATCTCTCCTTTTAAGCTCAACTAGGAAGTCTTGATTTCACCAGCATTTACACTCAAAAATGTTCAGCTTCTAACCTCCCCAGCAACCAGCCCAATGCATGTATTTATAATGCAATGGAGGGAGGTTACTAGGTCCTCCTTCAAAGGGATAAAGCCCTCCTTCAGAGGGATAGCTCCTCTCATCAAGGGATTAGCTCCTTCTCTTTTGGGATGCATGAACCACCTCAGAGCGAACAATCCACGTCAAAATTCCTTCTAGAAACCTCTAGAATTAACCCAAAGTGAGTTTTTTAAGATAAAACTTGCGCCTTTTGACTTTCACAGGGGTCTGCACCTACACCGTTAGGGACAGAGCGGGCAGGTCCGCAGTTTTTGTAAACATAAGGTGCGGGACCGCAGGTGAGAGTGAGAGAAAGTGCGGAACCAGAGTTACATTGATTTTTAATGTCTTTCTCTCATTTCCAAAGCTTGATTTGAAGAGCTAAGGTCTGAGACTTGCTTAGGAGGATATTACAAGTGATGATAGACCCATATTAACTGCAAATAATCATGGTGACGATATTTTTGTGTAACAACACCATTACTTTAACTACTGTTGATGGATCTGGACATGCCTTTAGAGAAAATGGTCATCGAGTGTGACTGTACCATAAACCATTTACTCGGGAATCTTTTTACCAATAGCTATGGGAAGATTCTGATATACAAATTGTTGTTGAGGAAAATAATCCTTCCTCAGCATTGGTTCACTAAATAATCTCATTGTTCTCAAATTTTGTACATAAGTTTTTCTTTTCTACTTGTATAAACTACTTTCTGTACAGACTTTTACGCTTCTGCATTTTTTATTTTTTGTTGTTCCTTTCCGAAGGAACAACATTTCCGCATCTTTGTTGTTCCTTTCTGAAGGAACAACACTTTCACATTGTTTTTGTTCCTTTCCAAAGGAACAACACTTCGCATTTTTGCTGTTCCTTTTTGAAGGAACAACACTTTCACATTTTTTTGTTCATTTCCGAAGGAACAACGCTTTCGTATTTTTGTTGTTCCTTTCCGAAGGAACAATACTTTTGAATTTTTGTTGTTCCTTTCCAAAGGAACAACACTTTCACATTTTTGATGTTCATTTCCAAAGGGATAGCACTTTCACATTTTTCTATTCCTTTTCAAAGGAACAACATTTCTGATAGATTACATTTTTTCTATTCCTCTTAAAGGAACAACACTTCCACCTGATTTCTTTTTCTCTTCCTCTTAAACGAACCGCGCTTCCACCAGAATGTTTTGTCATTCCTTTTAAAGGAACAACTCTCCTTTGAATTTTCTTTCTGCCATTCTTTCTGAAGGAACAACAGTTTCGATTTCGGATGATCATAGGTTGTTCCGCCAAAGGATTGGTATTTTATTTCATGCTTGCTTTATTTGTTGTTCCGTTTAAGGAATAGCTGCTATCCCTCTTAAGGAACAACAGTTTCGAGTGTATTTTTTTCTTTTGTTTGTTGTTCCTCTTAAAGGAACCATTGTTTTCCGTGTAGATATTCTTTTTTCTGTCCCTCTTAAGGAACAACACTTTTTGAGTGCATTTTTTTTGTGTGTGTGTTTCTTAAAGAACATCATTTAGAGGATTTTTGTGAATGATTGTTCACTGTTCATGATCCCTTTAAGTCATAGACATACATTTATGCAAGAACAGAAAAACTAGAGGATACTGAAATCATAAAACCAAAGAAAAATCGTTATCTTTAGAGAAATTGCTTTGTATCGATAAGAAAAAAGAGTAAAGGACACAACTACTTATATCACTTTGCTGTCTTTATTTTCACTAAAACTAATTTGATTGATTATTTTTATCATGTTGGTTCTTCCTTAATCTTCATAATTCTCTTTGATCATTATTATTGAATAAAAACAAGGGCATATTTTTCCTCTATTGAGATGTTCAGACTTCTTCCACCATCCCTACTCTTAAGGAGTGTTGAGCCATCCTCTGTATATAAATAGGAAAGTGCTATATAAAAGAAAAGAAAAAAAAGAGAGGAAAATATATATCTATATGATTACTAACATGATTTGTCAAATGAAGGATAGGGGGTCTCATCAAGAGCTAGCCTACCATGGTCATAAGGAAGCAATGAAGTGGCATTCTCACTATGCCACCACATGAGGGATATGATCCAAGAGGCATATCAGAAAAATAAAAAAGTCCTCGGAACAGGAGGTCTCATCACGAGCCGGCTTGCCCACCTTTCACTCCTTCCTGGTGAACGGCATTGTGATTCATCTGGTTACCAAGCCAGCACAATGGCCTCCATTCTAACATCACACAATACTTTCCTAGGCATACATAAAGGATTATGGTTCCAAGGGTTAAACAAGCAACTTCGTCAAGGTTATGAACACCAGTGGGCAAAAGAGCTTTGTTGATGGTATTGAAGTCATACTTTTCATACACCAATAGTCATTATAAACCCTTTTCTTATATCTTTATTTTGATTTCAAATGAGATTATGTTATATAACCCTTTCAAACCTCTTACACATGAAATATCGTTTATAAATCAATCATAATGGTTAAAGTGGATAATGACCGCATAAGAATTTTTACTTACATCAGCTGTCCTCTCCCCTATTTTCCGCATCATTTCCTAGCATTTCTATATCTATTTGTGATTTTCATTATAAGCCTTGATTTCAATAATTCACTACTTTTGCAATCATGCCATGAATATATACATCATTCCTTTTTTCCTGTATGGTTGTTGTCCAGTAGGTCGCTCCTCCATTTGTCGGTCGAGGAAAACCTATAACATTTCAGGGGAGCGTGGGTGATCTCCAAAATACACTGGTAGATGTGTCAATTCCTTATTTGGAGGTACTTCGACTCCATCAGATCTCAGAAATAATAAGTTTAACGATATTGACATTTTCCAATATGCACGGCTTGTTGTTCCATTGTCATTTCTGTGTTTGTTTTTGCTCTGTAAAAATTAATAGTGTGCTAAGCTTGAACAAAATGGGAGGAAAAGAAATACGTAGTGAACCACAAGTGCTGATAATTTTTGACACTGCACGAGCAATTCTGGAAGGAACAGGATGGATCAATTACCTTACACGGCTACAACAGTCCCATGAAATTGTGGCCGTTGAATTTCTGCAGAATTGGCAGGAAGATTATTACATGGTGAGGGGAAGGAAAATTATGGTAACATAGGTAGTAATTGTCGAAATATCTGGACTACTAGCAGTCGAACCAGTATGGACGAAGAAAAAAGTAATACTTTGAGATGCCATGGCCATCTTCCGGGACGAAGGATAGAACCTTACCATCAAAGGAAAAGGAGTCCTGCCTACAACCCTGGGAGAACCATGGGTAGAATTAGCCAGAATAGTGCAAAGCTACATCACATGTGATGGGAGAAATGATGTGGTAAGACCATGCCATCTCAAATTATTAGCAATATTCAGATAGAAATGTGTTGTAAATTTTCCTGCATATTTAATTTCTCTATTGCATGACGCCGCTTGGAGTATAAGGAAATCACGTCATACAAAAATGGTAGTAAGTCATCATGGTTTAATTCGATTAATAGTCAATCATAGTCTTGCTCACAAGCAGTCTAGTTGGGAAGAATTGGTATTTTCAATAGATGGGGGATTGGCCTTACCAGCCCCGAAAAGAGAAAGAACCACCAGCACATCAACTAGACCACAGAAACGCAGAGAGTCCCTTAGATCGACGAAAAGCAGGGGAATGTTGGGAAATCTCTAAGATAATAGTAGCCAACCCTTAGAAATACTGGACTCCGAGGATGAGCAACCGCCACAACTCGACGGAGGGGAAATGTGGAAGAAGAATGGGAAGAAGAATTGGAGGAAGAAACGAAGCACTCTGGTGCAATTCCACTACAAATTCCATTGCAGGAAGATGACTTGGCCAAAATTTTGGCCAATATGGGTCAGTATATTCAACCACAAAGCCCGCTCAACCTCAATATTGAGGCAACACAATCACAAGAACACTTTGATCACAGTGAGAGTGCATCCGACGAGAGGAATGATTAGGAAGAAGAAGGAGCACAATCACAGGAAAACTCTACTCACAAGAGTGCATGCGAGGAGATGAATGATGAGGAAGGAGAATAAGGGCAATCACCAGAACGCTCTGCTCACAGCAAGAGTGCATCTGAGGAGATGAATAACAAAGAAGAAGTAGAAGAAGAATCCACCCTGGAAATAGCAGATCAAACTAGGGTTACCTCCCCTAAGAAACCTAATCAGGAGGATGAGAACACTGAAGAAGTGTTCCAGACAAAAAATATGGAAATAAGCTAGGGCGAGGGTACAATCCCTAAAGAACAAAGCCCAAGTCTAAGAAAACAAATAGTTGTTCCTTCGAAGAAGAAGATGAATGAAATCAAGAGGCTGCGAAAGGAATAGCAAAGGCTACTGAATGTAATAAAACAACTCAGACATCAAATAAGGGACCTAAAAATGGGGAAAATCTAAAAAAGAACCACAAGAACAAGAAATGCAGCCACCCGAATGAAACCCAATAAAATAAAGGCCACGGGGACTCAAACAGAGCCCATATCCATTTAGGATAGCAAGGAACAACATGCGTCTATTACAGATGCAACAGCCCAAACAAAAGATACACCAGTCTGTAATAAGGATGTCCAAACAGAGGCACTATCCTCTAGTGTCACGACTGACCAAACAAAAGGGACATAGACTGTAGGAACTAGATGTCACAATAAGAAGATCCAGGTAGATCTTCAGCCCAAAAGTGTTTCGACAGACAATGATCCTAGGATAGTGAATATCCAAGAGGATCTGGCACAGACGCGGTAGACGATAGGAAAACTCACAGAAGAGACTGTTCCTTTAGAGAAATACCAAAAGTTATAGCAGCAATTTAACAACATCAATGCATTAGAGAGTGAGGCCTTTGATAAATGTCGGAAGGCAGAGGAAAAAGTTGAAAAGGTAACAAATAAGCTAAACTCAGTCATAAGTGAATGGATACCCTCTGTTCTCTATATACTGATGTTCTAGCCTATAGGGCACCTCCCAAAAATTATGCTTTGTTTTTGTTAGAAGGTATTTACAGTTAAAAATTAAGGCTGTCAAGGTAGAGGTACCTATAGATTTAAAAACTATTGATGATTTCATAAAATGCTGTAAAAATTATGGAGGGAAAGTCCAACTATTGCTATGTGAATTTATTTGCATAATTTTGTGTTGGAGGAGGAAATGGAAAAGAATCCCAGTCCTTTTCTGGGTGATATCCAGTTTCAAGCATTCATTTCGTTTGATGTTAACTAGTTAAAATGGCTCAAGGCCCATAACACCTTTCAGAGACAAGAAAACGGGTTAGACCTTTGGGTAAAGGGTGAACCGGAAAACCCATTACAACTATGGGATAAGCATAGAAGCTTAATGAGAAAGAAGGGTGTGATCTAGACATTGGGACCCATTCATAAAGCAGTTTTCCAGCAAGGGGTAGAATACTTCCTATTCATCAAAGACCATGCCATAGTAGCAGCTAAACTCTTAGGAAGACTTCCAATCGAAATATCTAGGATAGAGAACCCTTCAATTATAAAAATTTTAAATTAGTTGCCGATTGCCTGGTTACCTATAGTAACCTCATCTTGAGAGAAAGTCCACTTAGCTAGGTGTAGATTTCGAAGACCCATTATCCGGTATCTTGCAGCAGGATATAAGGCTATATACGAATTGCTTGAGTGGCAGACATGAGCCATTTTTGAAGTTTTAGCTGGAAATCATGGTTTTAGACCACTTCATGAAAATCCCTCTCCAGCCTATTACCTAACCGCCTTGCATGTAAATTACATGGTTTTGATGAGGACATGAAAAAGGGTAAGCAGGGGGGTGTGTTGAGCGATGGAAAAGGTATGCATTTGCCATTTATTTCTTTATATTTTCATTTGGATCATAACTCCTTTACATTCTAAAATGGTAATATGTTTAAGAATTATGATAGAATTAAGGAGATTTGTGATTAATACAAAATAACTAATTATTGTATTTTTCTATACAGAAAGTGAAGGGAATAGAAAATCACTATTCGGAAGGTAAAGACAAAAGCAAGGAAACTGTTGTTCCTACATTAGGAAACTATGTCTAGACAAGAAGAACGAGACTAGAGCATGCAGCTCAGGAAAAGACGGAGAAAACAGAGTGGCTGTGCAAGAGGACAAGAAGACAACTGAAGATGGAAGATTAAGCGAAGCCCTTAGGATATTTTGATCTTGAGGGATCACTACTTTAAAAGCTATCTATAACCTTGATGTATCCGCCTGCCCATTATAAATAGGGTAGCGATTGTAAGACAAGAGGAGGATTGATTTTTCAAAATTACTATTGTAATTTCAACTTTGATCATCGGCTCTCTTTGAGGAGCGATAGTTGTAACTCTGCCATATATGATTAATATATAACTTAGTTGTTATTCCATTATCTGATCCTGGAGTAAATGCAGCAGTGCTTCCCTGGTGGCTAAGGACCTGGCCCTGGTGGATCCACTTGCTTCTTGTATCACTATTTTACAATTACAGTCGTGTATGGCTTGATTTCCTTTGCATTTCCTTAATTCTCTTTATTCGGTAATGTTCTGTTTCTGAACATCTCACTGAATTACTCTGTTACATCAAGATCATAATTAGTCTGCATTGATAACACAATTGTTATTCATAACTCAATGTTGTGTTGTTCCTTTTGAAACAATATTGTGTTGTCTAGTCTAGATTCTGTTGTTCACTCACAACTACAACTGTTGTTCATGTAATTGCTATTCAGTTATAATCACGATTGTCGTTCCTTTATACCTACAATTGATGTTCACTCTGCCAGAATAAGATTACTAATTCTATTACTTTATAGTCGCTATGTATTTACACTTAATGAGATTTGTTGTTCCTTTTTTACCTGAAGATTGTTGTTCAGTTCATTTCAGTTAAAGATTGTTGTTCGGTTCATTTCGGTAAAGATTGCTGTTTGATTCATTTCTATAGATTAAGCTTTGTTGTTCAATCTTTTCAACAGACCTAGTTGTTGTTCCTTTTCTGCAAGGATTTTCTTTCACCTTTTAATTGATGGTGCAGCAAGTGTGTTTTAGTAAGCATTTCCAATCGAATTGTTATTATTTTATTTAGTGTGGATTGAGAGATCTACAACTATAAAGAACATTGACTATCGTTGTCTAAGTTCTCATATTGGAGGTCCTGTTTATGATTGATTTCATTTATATCCGTTGACAGAGGAAAGAGTTATCACTACTGCATCCTTGACTGATAAATTGCTATAGTTTTTTGAATAAATGATTTAAGTTTCAGAGCATCAAGTTTTCTGTTAATTACAAGTAGATTCTATTTCCAGCATCCATTTACTCTTGTATTTAACACTATACTACAAACTAGAAAACATTACTCTTGAATCAAGTGACCGCCTCAGACTGAGTACACTCATGAGAAAAAAAATCGTACTTGGATTGATAATTAATGTAGGATAAATAGGGGTTAAAAAGACACCTTTTATCACTCAATAGATGGCATTGCTCAACTTTGCTTCCATCTTATGGAAAACAAACATAACCTCCATAAGGTAAAATATAGCTCAAATATTGAATTCGTGAAAATGAAAAGAGAATGGAGAGAATGTTATCTAGAATAAACTAGATAATGAAATTGGTAGAGTTGAAAGCAATGATCCACTGCTAAAAAAACAAAAACACACATTGAAATGGTTACCAGCAACTAGATTTATACGTTGGACGAATAAAAAGAAGTTAACGTCAAATACCATATGTTGAAATAAACATTGATAACTCCATTGAAAATTGAAGATATGAACCAGGGGCCGTACTTATTATATTTACTCTACTTTATTTTTTTGGCAGACAATTTTTGAATTTTTTTGCTTTATAGAATGGGTAATTTTTTACTATATTGCTTTAAAACAAGATGTACATATTGGGGCTAAGTTGTAGGATGTGCATACCCATTCTCTGGATATGGGAAGAAAGTATTGATATGAATATGCATCACCACATAACCACCCCAACAAGGTATGGGAAAGTAAATACACCCAGAAACTAAGACCCACCCTAACTAATGTACCTATAATCAAACATTAGGTATGTTGGGCATAATTTTTACAGTGAAAAACATAGGTTTCTTAACAATAATAACCCAAGAATTAAAAAATAAAGCTTGCCACCCCCCCACACCACACCCCCCCCACCTTTAAAAACACTAAACCATCACTTCCTAAACACCTCCATGAATTCATAAGCACCAAAAAGAATTTCTTTTAAGTTTTTATTTTTAGATTGAATAGAGAAATAGTCCAACAACAAACAAAAAAATTAAGCGAAGAGCTTTTGCTGCAATTCTTCTTAAGTTCATGCACACAAACAAAGATTGACAAGGTGTAGTATCGATATTGTTTTGGTTTTCAAATATTCTATTGTAACAATGTTTTCAATATTTTAATCATAATACAATTTTCTCAAATTCATTTTCAATATTTTCTTCCTAAAATATTGGTTAAAATTATCCCACCATGGACACATCAACTACTCTCTAACCATTGGGTTAATATAGGGTAGGTGAAAAGGAGGCTAAGAGCTACTAAATTTTTCAAAAATATGACACATCCAATAATAGGTGCATGAAATTTTGCAAAATACCAATATCAAGTAGCATCACAATTATCATCAGATTCAACACCAATACAATGTGAGTTATAATGTGTGATTGCACCTGGGTTTTATTGTGCAGTTTCTTTAGATATATTTTCCATCTTTGTTTGACATATAAAAGGTTGCAAAGAAATTGGTCACTACAAAGATAAACCCCAATTGCATCAAATGAGATACAATGGATAAGATGATGGACACCAAAATAAAAGATCATCTTCCAACAAAATATAAAACACTAATAGGTTTTCAAATAAAGGTAACTTCACCAACAAGAAAAGTGGTTCAACAAATCTAGCAAAAAGTTTCCCCATATAATACAATAACATGACACAAAGGGAACCATTGCTAAATGGGGAGCCAACTTGTCCAATTTTCCCTTTGAGAGTCAGCTAAACAACAATTCTGAACTTGTAATGTCTCAAGAACAAACCTCAACCTTTTTAGTTTGTAAGATCCTAAAGTTCTGACATATATTTCTTGTCATTTTCATGCACTTTTGGGGTTTCAAACAACCAATGTCCCTTCAATGTTCCTAGCCTTAGGAACTTGTGGAAGTCAATAAAAATTTCTAACAATCCAAACAACCCAAAAATTAAGCTCATATGCAAAATGTATTGCCCCAATATGTTGACAACCCATCTAGGCTCCACAAGGCCCACCTTTATTTCACCACCTCAATTCCTATGGTTAGGCTTTTTCAATCATAGTGGTTTTTCCTCTTGGGCTTTATGGCATTATGGAAAAATACATTTTTAGGCTCATGTTGTGGTATTTTTACAAATGAGTAGAATATAGCAAACACAACTTCTCTAACATAGCTACCACCATTATATCCATTGTATCGACATGACATTTTCACCAGTATTTTCATATAGATTTCAATATTGATTGCATTTTTATTTTTTTTGTTTTTGTTTTTGTTTTTGTTTTTCTTTTCTTTCTTATTGTTGTCTTTTATCTCATTTTCAATCCAATTCATATTAAGAGTCATACTCAATTGTAAATGAATTTTCACATGTTGCATTTATGGGCCTATTGTAAATGGTTTTATGGCCATATGTGGGTAGGTTGTAGATGAATACAAACTCATGTGATTAGTTCTTCAATGATAATTCTCATTTGTTGAGGCTCATTAAGCATTGTACACCACTATTTGAGTTTTGCATATATGCACTGGGAATTGCAAGGGTTAATGGAGATTTGGCACAAAAATATTGTGTTATGTGAAAGACGTAGGTCATGTTATTTGCACTTTGATTCGTTGTGAGTACATCAAAGTAGAGGATGTTTAATAATATCCATGACGGGATTTTACTAGTTGTTATATTTTGAGGAAACAAATTCATTACATTGCATCAATTAAAAACCAAGCTTCAAGTTATATACATACATATTCAAAAGAAGTCGGTTTTTTGCTCATTTCCGTCTACTTTTTTGTCCTATGTCTACATGCGGCTTATATTTATGAATTTGTATCCTTAATATGAAAAATAATGATCAAATACCACTCCTATTTGTTGATATATATATTTATATATTCTATGGAGGTGACAATAAAAAATTTCTCCCACCAAAAATTGTTCTTGCAACCAAAACCTAAATGGTAGGAAGAGGTGTCTCCCGATCAATAATAAAGGAAAGTAAGTCTCATTCCCAATAGAATGGATCATAATAGGTTTCAAATATTAGGCAAAAATATTTATTCAACCACATCATGGAAAATAAATGGCATAGAAGGTAATGGCAACTGGTGGGTAGTGCATGTATAATGTGGCAAAAGGTAAGATTTGTATTTCTCCTTTGAAAAGAGGATATCTTCCATTCTTTTTTGAAAGTATTAGATACAAGGATGTCCTTCTTAGAGAGTTTCCTTGGATGTTTGTCTACTATATGTTTGTTCTATAGACATGGTATAATAGTTTTGACTCAAGCCATCCATGGAAGAAAAATATTTCCCTTCTAGTTAGGATTCTTGATCTTCCTCTATATTATTCGAACTAAGAAATTGTTAATTTAATAAGAAATGCATTTGACTCTTTCCAACACATGGTGACGCAAAACCTAGGTCATATTTTTTAATACATCCCAAGGATATCGATTAAGATTAACATTAGTAATTATTTTTCATATCAGATTACAATCATGTGAAATAATAAGAAGTGGATACAATGTCTAAACTACAAAAAAATCATTTCAGATGAAAATTATGCCACCATATTTGACACATATTAAGATATTGTGATCTAAATTTGTTTCTTAGAACCATAGGAGAGTCCCTCCAGAATTGGTCAAAATCACACCACAATAAACACAAGCATAGATGAATCATGGATGATGCATTACTAGTAAGGGGTGGGATTGTGTTCAATGTGGGGAGTTGAATCCATCCCTAGGAAATTTGACCTAGCTTCTCATGAGTAGCTAATCAAATATAGTAGGGAATCATATAATCAAAAAAAGGTAGAAGTACATCCTAAACTGGACGTCATGGATCATGCATCTTCTCATCACTCTAGCATAACAAGGAGTATAAATAAGGTAGGTGTGGTTGCTCAGGAAGATATTTTTTATTTAATATTTCCTAGTGTGAGTCCCTATCGTTTAGACACCCTAGGAAAGATCTCTTAGAGTGTATAGAACATCCTTTCCTTTTCCCATCACTAGGAAAATCAAAACATGCAGATAAGTGTATCAGAAGATTTATTGTATTTTTTAAGTGTAATAGAAGGTATAATGTATTAATACTACAATAAATTGAAATGTAGAGACATGAACAAAATTTGTTTATTATGATCATAATGCAAAGGCCTATGAAGTTATGTCGCAAACATTTGGGTTGAATTGGAGTGCAATGGACCATACTTGAAGATAAGTCACAAGCCTTAGATGATTTATCATTGGAACTAGATTTTGAAAAATTAAAATACCAATGACTGCAAATTCCCTACAAAAGTCAAACAAACAATGAAAACAAATAAAATTAAATTTATAAGCTAAATTATATCTCCCTTTTTGGATCCATTAATGATGTCTATCATAGGCAAAGCCTCCACTGTTTATGTAAGGGGTTTTATATAATGCTACCAGCTTTTGACCTCTTTACCTATAGTTTGGTAATACAATAAAATAAATGCGAAAGATACCTAGAACTCGATGACATGCAAAGAGGATGGAAGCATCTAGTAGTAGAGCCACGAAACTTTTGGGTGCCAAAAACATTAAGCCTTATCATTTTATTCTATTTCTATTGTTTCAGATGGTCTCAATGTGTGGGTTTTTCAACTTTGCTCGGGTGCAACTTTGGAACACTAGTGGCTACAAATTCCAAAAAAAAAAACAATGAAAACAAATACAATTAAATTTATAAGCTAAATTATATATCCCTTTTCTTATCCATTAACGAGGTCGAGTATAGGAAATCCCCACTATTTCCATAATGCGTTTTATGAAAGGCTTTTGGATTTCAATCTCTCAACCTGTAGTTTGTTAAAAAAGTGGAAAATATACCTGGAACTTAAGGCTGTGCAAAGAGGTTGGAAGTGTCTAGTATTCAAAATTTGTAGAATTTGGGTGGCCAAAACATTTAGCCTCATCATATTCTTATTCTTATGTTACTGGAGATGGTCTTAGTGTGTGGGGTTTTGAACTCTTCTTGGGTGAAACCTTGGAATACCAGTGTTTGCAAATTCCAAAAAAAAACAAAAAACCAATGAAAAAAGTACGATTAAGTTTATAAGGTAAGTTATATCTCCATTTTTTAATCCATTAACGAAGTCTAGCATAGGAAAAGCCCCTATTGTTTACATAAGGGGTTCTATAAAGGGATATCGAATTTTTACATCTTAACCTCTAGTTTGTTAAAAAAAAAATGGGTAATATGTATTAAATTTACGGGCGTGCAAATAGGTTGGAAGCATCTCATAGCAACACCATGCAGAATTTGGATTCCAAAAACCTTAAGCCTAAAAATTTTCTTCTTCCTCTGTTATTGGAGATGTTCTCAATGTGTGGGGTTTCCAAATCAACTTGGGCTTCAAATCAAAGGTGTGAAAGGAGACGATGGTGTACTTATTGATGTCAAATAAAATAAAATAAATTGAAATGACTCAAAATGGTGGTGGTGGTAGAAGAATTCCCTACATGCAATCCATTTTGACCAAGGGACCCCATATACCAGTATTACAGAGAAGGATGTTGCTTCGAATAAATTAAAATATGAATTAGGAAGCTCAAAGAAACTATGACTGGATATCCAAGTGAAAAACTAGTATCCTAATTTCAATCGATATGATCCTCATAATAAAAAATGTATATATGCATGAAAAGTTAAGTATTCTACTAAATAAAATGTGTCCTCTGAAGCCCCAAGGGTTAGCTCAATCGGTCAAGCCGGGGCCTCGCCAATGGGAGGTCACATGGTCGAAACCCGAAAGCCCTTGGGGTTAGGTCTGTGATGGCCGAGGGGTGTGACCCCCTTCGGGTGGGGTCCACTCTAGAGACTTTCGATCCTGGACGTAGCAGACCACTGACCATGGTATCCGTGAACCAGAAGTGAAAAAAAAAAAAAAAAAAAAAATGTGTCCTCTGCTAATTAACCAACACTTCTCATTGAAGATATTTTTCATAATGTATTTGACCCAGCTATAAGCCCACTCCCAATATGTATAATATGTCAACCTTTGAATTTAATTTCATGTGAATGTGATCCAAATATATAACCCTAAATAATCCAATCAACTCCATAACTCTAATCATCCTCTAATCAAATAAAAAAGTGTTTATGGAAGCATAACCTTTCAAGGAATATATAAGATCATTTGAATCCCCTACCACCTACAAGTTTAGATTGCTGAAGTAACACAATTAAAATATGTAACATAGAAAATAAATTCATGTTATTGGAGTACTTGTTAGGTAGTCATATTTTTGTTCCTAAACTAAATGAGTCATTCATGTTAGTCATTTCTAGTGGTATTACTTATTGTCTAGTCATATATTTTAACCTGGGACTAAATTAGTCATTTATGTCAGTCGTTTTCGGTTTATCACTTAACATTGCTCATTTTTGGTCATATTTCACTTCGGAAAGATACGGTGGCTACCTTTTTTAGTCACCTAGTCACTAATTTCATCATTTTGTACTAGTGGATAGAAGAGGCCAATGGAGTTAAATATGGTATTGTTTGGAAACATTGTTGGTTAAAGCCTTTAGATTTTGGATGAGTGAATTGACAACTAAAACAAAGTGCTTGGGGCTATGTTAAAGAGTTAAAGCATGGAAATGAGTCAACAATTAAATTTTGGCATGTATTCCATACTAAGTGTAGCACTGAAATATTTAAAAAGGAAGGAATGACTAAGTTGGTAGGAGGATAGTGGCATGGACTAATTTAAAGGAAAATTTAGCATAATAGTTAAATTTTCAATGCGCTAGATTTAGAAAGCTCTGCTAAATCATGATAAAATTCCAAAATAGAAAATTGAACAGTTTTAACTCAAATTTTCTTATAAAGACAAGTAAGCAGTGTTTGAAGGCTTGAAGAGCACATCTAGGAGACATGATTGAGGCATGAAAAAGGAAAAAATAAAGATTCACGCAAGAATCAAAGTGCAAGATGACTAAAGTTTAATAACTAAAATTATCAATTGAAATTTTTTTATAAGCATAAACAAATTTGTAAGATTGTGGTTGTTAGTGTGTGACATGGATTGGTGTTGATGGTTTTTTTGGTGTTTTTTCAGTGATCAAAGATTGTTGAAGGTGTTTTGATGGTGTGTATGATGATTTTTTGAACTGACAAATTTATTTGTTTATGAAAGGAAGTCCCCTTATTGATTTGAGTTTTATAATGGAATGAGATATGAATCATTGAGGTCAGGAAAGTGGTAGCTTGCAAGGTAGGGGTTGTAACTCCTTGCAATAGTGGTTGGAAAAAGTTAGGGGTTCTATCACCTTTCAATGGTAATTAGTAAACTAGGGGTTATAGCTGATTTTAGTTGTAACTAATAAATCAAGAAGTAGTAGCTTCCTTCTGGTTGTATCTAGAGAAATTTGTAATAGCAAGTAGAAACTTGCCTTTGTGAGGTAAATTGAAGAAATAGTTTGAAGAATATATTTGTTCCATTTGTACTTCTAATGATTGATTATCGTGATACTAATATGAATATAATTGTTGAAGTGTTTATTAGTTTCTTAGTATTCTACATAATTAAATGAAATTGTTAAAATTCCTACAATATTAATTCATCCCCCCGGGTATTGTCCTAGTTTCTAACAATTAATGTCCCAAAAAACCAAGTTACTTTAGATCAGTTTAACAACTTGAAAAAAAAATAGGGACCATGAAAAACAAGGAAGGAGGATACACTATTTAATTGTCTATTATTCCCCAAAACAAATTTACCCATAGGACAACATATTTATGTGTTATTTAAAGATATCAAAAGACATCTTCATCCTAAATAGGAGTTATCCTTAGATTTTGATCAATGTTAGTTGAAGAAAAAAATTTAATACCACATTTGTTGGCACTTAAACCTTAGAGTCTAATTATAAACAAAGATATTCAATGAATACAAATGTAAAGAAGAGATAAAATGGAAAAATAAGATGAAATGTGCGAAATATAAACTAATTTTAATAGTTATTATAGAAGAAATAAATTTTCACTTATATCATAAAGTGATAGTAAAGAAAAATATATTTATAACAATATTTAACAAAAATATTATATAACCCCATAAATATTTAAATAGAAAAATCTCTAACTATTTTGGTCCCTTTATTAATCTGAACCAGATTTACTATTACCCAGATTTACTATTACCTAAAGAGATCTACTGATTAAAAATGACACTTTTCTATAAATTAACTATCAACCAATTTTTCCTAATGAGATTTACTACTAACTAATGAGATTTACTAACTAAAAATGACACTTTTCTATAAATAAACCATCAACCAATTGTTTAAAAAGCTATATTGCAAAAATGACTACATACATTAATTGACATACTCTTAAGTATCTTCATATAAGTAAGCTAAGGTAATATCATAAAATATGGTGCTAACAAAGAATACAAAGAAACATGCGAGAGAGGTATCACTCATATAAGTGATTTTCATATTAATAAATATAAAGGTATTCTATAGAAATATAAGAAACTAAACATAGACTGAACACTTTGTTGAACCGATTTCCCTAAAAATACTCCTCAAGGTAGTATCTCACCAAAGAATTATGAAAATTCAAGCATTTGCGGACTCAATTATTTTTATGGCGGAGATAAATAGGAAAAGGAAAATGGAGATCTCCTTTTAAATATAAATATATAGAAAAAGTAAAGGTATACATAGATATATGTGCGGGTATATATATATATATATATATATATATATATATATATATATATATATATATATATAAATTATAGTCATTTAACATTAGGTTGGAAATCATAATTCTTTCAAACTTTAAATGTTCATTGTAATGTAGCCGTTTAATATGGAAAATTAATATTTATAGATTTTTACAATGTTGTATTAATTGTTATCGGGATAATATCGGTGTGAGGAAAAAATCGTAATTATCGAGAAATAATCAGAAATAATCGGGAAAAAAGCGTTTGGTATAAAAATATTCATTTTTTTAATTTTTTTTTCAACTTTTTTAATATCTAAACCATATACAACATAAAATAAATACATTGACACATAAATATGATAAAAGAACTAATATATAGGATGTTTAATATCATTTCTAGTGCTAAAATCACACATAACATTGAATCATGTCTTAAGTAGTAAGTCCTGACTCGTGAGTCCCAATTCAGCCTCAAAATATCAACAAAAAATATAATAATGTATCTCATCATGTCATAATGTCATATACAATAAAATGAAGAAAATAACTAAAGTCTAATCCTATTGATTTCCTCTGCCCCTCTTGCGAGAAAATGCCACAGCTTTCCCTTTCCCTCTAGATGTAGATGTTGGTGCTGGTGGAGTTGGCAATGGAGTCTGTTATGCTCTAGAAGATGAAGAACTAGAAGTAGGAGCAGTAAGAGGTAGACCACGTCCTCCACTGGTGGCAAAGGTAGCCTGGGCAAGTGGTGTCACCTGGAAACATAAAAATGTCCCAATCCTGAAATCCTGAAAAACTGATAAGTTTGCTGGCTTTTGAATGAAATCTAAAATTCTACTTTCCCCATATGAAATCTAATGAGGTTGGAACCACTCTCAAACATCCTGAGTCATTTCATGATAATGTTAAAAATTTAAGTAAAAAGATGAAAATGAAGATTAAGGAGAATGTCACTTTTACTAGGGCCTAGACTTGATCATTACGCTGCCCCACTCAAAAATTATTTATTTCTTTCAAAAAAATTACATTTCAAACATTTAGCATCCCTTATAAAACCTCGCTGCCCCGATTTCAGAAAAAATCAAATATAAAAAAACTAGCGATAATTTCAGATATTACTCGCGATAATATCTGCAGCGGGAAATTATCACGATAAAACGATAATATCGCAATATTATCAATATCTTAACAACATTGGTTGCTTAAACTATAAGTAGCCATTTAATGCGGGACATTAAGATTTGTAGTTCTTTAAATTATAAGACAATAGCGTCTCTCATGCATAACAAATGTTGACATCTTTAATAATTATGATTGAGCCTTTGAAACTGTAATTATGGAAGCCTAAAAACATTGGAAAACTTAATGGTAATCATATTGTTAGAGTGAGGTGAGTAATATAATTAACATATATAGGAAAATAAAATATTATTTTGTAGATGATTTTTTAGATTAGTTAGGTTATTGTATCTATTAGAGAAATGATATATTGCACAGGCTTGAAGTAGTTGCATAATTGGAAATGATATGGTACACGATAAGGTGCATTGAATTTAATGATGAACAATAAAAAGAAATGATTGAATTCAATTATAAACACTAAAAAATGATTTAACAAAATGAGTGAAATATATGAATTTTAATAATAACATAATTAAAAACAAGAAGTAATAATTAATTCAATGTATTAATTAATACAACTAAATTAACAAAACTAAACCAATTAAATTGATTTGGTTCATTGATTTTAGTAATAAGATAGTGTAAATTATAAAAAATAAATAAAATTCATTCTAACAGAAAAAAATTCAAACCAAACTTAAAAAATATGTACTATGATGCTGAAACCTAGTTTCTTAGTTATAAGTTGAAATTCACTACCTTTGTTTCTTGATTGGGATATTCTTCTCATTATTTAAGCGTTAAAACTATTATGATACCAAGAAATTTGTAATAAATTGAAATATATTAGATTGACATATATTATGTATTAAAATCAAAATAATTATTAAAATTTAAATAGAATGGTGAGATATATGTCTTTTGGATAACTGATGATCGGGTATTTCTTTAGGAATTTTTTAATGGGAAGTTATTAATTTAATTCCTCAATCGAATATTTTTAATGTGAATTTACTAATTCAATTTCTCACCGGAATTAGGATGATATATTGGACATGATGAAGATGTAGTCCTACCAAACTTACAACACGAAAAAAGTGATTATTAATAATAAAAAGAAAAACAAAACAAAACATGACTTTCATGGAATATTTTGAATTAATAGTTTAAATGGTCTTCCAACCAACTTTATTTTTTATATACATGAAATGCCAAAATCCAATAAACATGGCCAAAAGGAAAAGTTTCAAAATAGCTTGAAATTAGGCATGCACAATTTATTCATCTCCAGTAAACATGGCGAAAATAAAGGTTTTCATCACAATTTATTCATCTCCAGTAAACATGGCGAAAATAAAGGTTTGCATCACAATTTATTCTTCTCCAGTAAACATGGCCAAAAGAAAAGTTTGCATCAAAATTTATTCATGTCCTATAAACATGGCCAAAAGAAAAGTTTGCAAATAGATTGAAATTAGGCAAGCACAATTTATTCATCGCCTACTATATGTATTATATTACTTTCTTATTACTTATTTTTTTTCATCATAAAACTTATTATTATTCATCTTAATTCTCATATATATTTTGAAGTGTCCTTTTTCATCGGGATTCTTACATTATTATCATAAAAAAATCCATCTAAAACCTATAAAATAATGACTATCAACTAAAATAATATTTGCAAAGACTTCCTTTACAAAATCAATATGCACACACCCGGCATGGCTCGTTTAACTATATATCTGAAGCCTAGTTCATAGAATATTACTGCAAGTCTTCTAGATATATCTCAGCTATCTTGTGTGGACCATGAGCTATAGGGCATTCAAGCGCACAGGCGAGTTGGATGAGCTGCGGCCTAGTGGGAGACACGCGAAGCAAAACAGAGATAATGCGATGTGTTTTGGTGGAGACATGCATATATCATGTGGGTGGTCCTAGGTGACCCAACGAGCGGGTGAGCTGATGGATGAACCACCACACAAGTGGGCAGTCTTGGGTGGGCCGACGAGTTGAAGAGCAAACGAGCTGACATTTATGTGTGTAGTTGGTGGGTTAGCCAAACGCCCCACACAACGGTGGAATGCGTATACATAGATGAGGCAAATTGGATCGAAAGGCAAGAAGTCACTTCGACGAGCATCAAGTGTGAAGCTGGCTTCGGTGGTTCTCTGGTTGGTGCAGGAGCAGGGCGTGCGGATGTGCCTGCACGACGGGCGAACCATAGGTTAACAAAAGGTGTCGCAGATTGTGAACGGAGGTGACCATTGTGCAGAGCGCGCCCAAGTTGGGTGACACAAACATGGAGGGTGGGAGCCCGAGTTGGGCAAATTACATGGAGGTGGAACGGATTGAAGGTTGAACCGGAGGGCGTGAATGGGAGTTCGTGTAGGCGGTACCGTGAACGGGAGTTCGGGTGAGAGGCGACATGGGTGCGTGTGCGCCCAGCGAACGAAGGCACGGTTGGATGAACGATAATTTCGGGCAGGGTAACACAGTGAGGGCGCCTACTGAACGAGTGGTGAAAGAGTCGGTTGGTGAACAAAATGAAGTGCGATGACTTGTGAGCGAAGGTGACCGACGTGCAGACATGCCGGGAAGTCGTGCACGATGACACAAGGAGGGCACCCAAGTTGGGCAAACAGCATGACGAGCTGAACGAATGTGTTCAAGGGTAAGCAAAGAGTTGGGCAGAATGTGCGGCAATCATTCAGGCGTGCCAACGAGCTGGGCAACTTTGTTTGCCGAAGTTGTCAAATTGGCTAAGTGTAAATTTGGGGTTTCCTCCAACATTTAACTTGTACATGAAAAATTGTGAATTATATATATTGATATACAGGCAGACTCACATCGTGGAGTTTCCCCTCCCTTTATACTGTTGTGCATTTATACATGTTAATGCTGTTATGCTGAATGTTAATGGTTTCACTGTGTATAAAGGAAAAAATAATACTTGGTAAAGAAGAAATAAACTAAGTACGAATGTTAGGCATAGTCTACGGTCATAAGTATTGGTGAAAAGAAAGTGGTCGATGGTGCCGCACCTTGCTATAGTGTGGTTGAAAAGTACCGTCAATGTAGGGGTGTGACTGGTGATATCAAAGCTGCTGAAGAAATCTCAAGGATGATTCACGTTTTGTAGAAGACCTGGTGAATGGTGAAAGAGGTGTAGGTTTGCGGAGAAGTTGATCTACACTTCGTGACAGGTTTAGCTGGGGTGAAGCATCTTGCTTGGGCCAAGCTGGATGACAAGACATGGTACGTTTGGAGGAATGTAAAGGGAAGCTCTTGTTGACCTTATATAGGTTGAAGCGGATAAAATAAGAGAAAACATGAATTCGAGATAAACTTGAAGTCTTGGAAAGTAATGTTGAAGACAAACTTCTTCGACTTGGTTTGGCAATGGAGTAGGATGAAGCTACATATTGTGATGACAAAGAAGAGGAAGCCGTGATATTTGAGGATGTTGCGTATATGACAACGATGGAGGAAGAACTTGAGGTTGATCAAGTTGGACCAAGATCGTGCAGTTTGCAAACATTGGTGGATGAGGAAACTCCCATGGAGGAGCCTCATGGTGAAGTAAGTACTTATACTTGTGTTTCAGTTGAGCATTTGGTAGATGAACCGTATGCAGGAAAGAGCAAAAGAAATTTGCTGATGCAAGGGAGAATCTTACCATGGATGTCTACAATGAGACCTTGTATGGAGAAGTAAGGACCATTGACTGTTGCAAGACTTGTTAGAAGGTGCAAGGGCCCGTGACAAGGGAGGAACCTGATGATCATAGTGAAAGAATGGGTCATGCTTTAGCCACATGGAGGATTGGCCAAGTGCCCGGCATGACTCATGGACAGATTGGAGGAGGGCACACACTTGAGTATGATGATACTTGGGTGGACTTCTCATGGCCAAGACTAACAGGAAGGGGGCTATGATGGAAGAGACTCATATGATATGTTGATGATATAGGTTGGGTGACCTAGTTCGCTAGACCGGGATTTGCAGACTTGGATAAGGATGACTAATTGTTGTGATGGGTCTACTTAGGAGGAAAACATGGGCAACTTGAGTCATGGACATCAGGTTGGATACATGGAGCATGGTAGCCTTATGCAAGGACATTATGCAAGAGCACTTGTAGAGGTGTCACTTATGGGCATCCAATGAGGAGTGCCAAGGAAGGGATGTTTTGCAGGTAAATTTGTTGGTGTGACATGGAGATGTTTTACTTATGAGCTGATGGAAATTTTTTGCACTTAAGTACAACAAGACCATGGACCGGTTGGATTTGTGAGCAGACGATGGAGCATTCCTACTACATCAAGAGCTGAGGCATCTTGTAGAGACCTTTGGGCCGAGACATGTATGCTTGCTGAGATGTTGGTTGGAGATGACTCTTTGAGATCATGATGACATGAGGTTGTGACTTATGGAGACTTCATATATGGATTTGGAGGATCTGATGCATTAAGGAGCTGAGGTCAGGAACTTTGATGCAGGATGGGGTGCATACTTTTGAGTACATGTATGGGTGTGCTTGAAAGAGTGACTTGATGGGGAGGATCGATATGAGACACTTTGGAATGATGGAGTTGCAATGATGATGGTGCCTTGGTGGCAACGCTTGGGCATGGGTTGAGCCGAGACTTAACCACTTTTAACACATGGGAGCTGATTGATCTACGATCATGGGCAACACATGGATGGATGAGACAGGTGCATACTTGTTTCTATGTCAGACTTGGGGGATGGCACATTACATATATGATGGAGGTTGCTTCATGGACCTGGATGTGGCACATCGAGAGTAGGGTTTGATGAGAGGATCTCTTCACTTTGAGGAGATGGATTTTACACATCTAGATGATGATGTTGGGATAGATGCGGCTAATTTCATGCAGCACATTGATACCAAACATCATGGAGAGCATGTTGCTAATGAGATGAGGACTACTTCATGGACCTGGGCATGGCTTACTTGGATGGAGATGGATTCTTGATCGAGTTGATGTTGTGATGGGATTCTGAGAAACAACTGATGATGGCATGAGGATGTGCATTCTTATGGTTTGAACTTGACAGTTGGAGTGATCACCCAACTAGTTCGAGTCATGATGGCTAGCAGTGTGCAGAGATGTGTTAGCATTATGTTGGATTATCATTACAGTAGTTCACATGATGAGGTAGACACAAGATGTTGCAGTAAGCATGTAGCTTGAGATGGAGAGGCCAGCCTTCCACGGTGGGAGCAGCATGTGGAGATTGCAACAGATGTGGTTAATGATCATGGATTGAGATGAATTTCTGATGTATGACATACTGATGGATTATATGCCTTGGTATGGATATCTTGGTGACAGATGGTTATCGAGATGAGAGATTGTCGAGGACGACAATGATTTCAAGTGGGGGAGAATGTGAGGACCATGAGCTGCAAGGCGTTCAGGCGTGTGGTTGAGTTGGATGAGCTACGACCGAGTGGGAGACACGCGAAGAAAAACGGAGATAATGTGATGTGTTTTGGTGGAGACATGCATATATCGTGTGGTTGGTCGTGGGAGACCCGATGAGCAGGCGAGTTGACGGATGAACCACCACACGGGTGGGCAGTCCCAAGTGGGCTGACGAGTTGAAGAGCAAACGAGCTGATGTTTATGTGTGCGGTTGGTGGGTCGGCGGAATGCCCCACACAATGGTGGAACCCGTATACATAGATGAGGTGAGTTGGATGGAAAGGAAAGAAGTCACTTGGACGAGCATCAAGTGCGAAGTTGGCTTCGGTGGTTCTGTGGTTGGTGCAGGAGCAGGGTGTGTAGATGTGCCCCCATGATGGGCAAACCAAAGGCTAAACAAAGGTGTGCAGATTGTGAACAGAGGTGACCATCGTGCATAGCGCGCCCGAGTTGGGCGACGCAGATAAGGAGGGCAAGTGCCTAAGTTGGGCAAATGACACGGAGATTGAACAGACCAAAGGTTGAACTGGAGGGCGTGAATGGGAGTTCGTGCAGGCGGTACTACGCGCAGCCCACCGAATGAAGGGAGGTCAAGTCCGTGAACGGGAGTTCGGGCAAGAGGTGACACGGTTGAGTGTGCGCCCACTGAACAAAGGCACGGTTGGTTGAATGATAACGTCGGGCAAGATAACATGGTGAGGGTGCCTACTGAACAAACAGTGAGCAAGTCAATTGGTAAATGAAACGAAGTGCCATGGGTTGTGAATGAAGGCGAACGACGTGCGGACGTGCCGGGTAGGCATGCACAGTGACATGGGGAGGGCGCCCAAGTTGGGCAAACAGCACGATGAGCTGAGCGAACCCATTCAGGGGTAAACAGAGAGTTGGGTAGAAAATGCAGAAACCGTTTAGACGTGCTGACGAGCTAGGCAACTTTGTTTGCCGAAGTTGTCAAATTGGCTAAGTGTAAATTTGGGGTTTCTTCCAAGATTTAACTTGTACATGAAAAATTGTGAATTATATATATTGATATACAGGCAGACTCACATCAGGGAGTTGCCCCTCTCTTTATACTATTGTGCATTTATACATGTTAATGTTGTTATGGTGAATGTTAATGGTTTCACTGTGTATAAAGGAAAACATAATACTTGCTAAAGAAGAAATAAAGTAACTACAGATGTTAGGCATAGTCTACGGTCATAAGTATTGGTGAAAAGAAAGTGGTTGGTGGTGCCGCACCTTGATATTGTGCAGTTGGAAGAGTACCACCAGTGTAGGGGCGTGATAGGTGGTATCAGAGCTAGTGAAGAAATCTAAAGGCTGATTCAGGTTTTGCAGAACACCTAGTGAATGGTGAAAGAGGTGTAGGTTTGCAGATAAGTTGATCTACACTTCGCGACAGGTTTAGCAGGGGTGAAGCATCTTACTTGGGCCAAGTTGAACGACGAGACATGGTAGGTTTGGAGGAATGCGAAGGGGAGCTCTTGTTGACCTTATATAGGTTGAAGCATATGAAAGAAGAGAACCCACAGATTCGAGATAAACTTGAAGACTTGGAAAGAAATGTTGAAGATGAACTTCTTCGACTTGGTTGGGCAATGGAGTAGGATGAAGTTGTAGATTGCGATGACGAAGAAGAGGAAGCCGTGATATTTGAGGATGTTGCAGATATGACAACGATGGAGGAAGAACTTGAGGTTAATCAAGTTGGACCAGCATTGTGTAGTTTGCAGACATTGGTAGATGAGGAAACTCACATGGAGGAGCCTCATGGTGAAGCACATACTTATACTTGTGTTTCAGTTGAGCATTTGGTAGATGAACCGTATGCAGGGAAGAGCAAAAGAAATTTACTGATGCAAGGGAGAATCTTACCATGGATGTCTACGATGTGACCTTGTATGGAGAAGTAAGGACCATTGACTGTTGCAGGACTTGTTGGGGTTGTTTGTGACCTTATGGTAGAAGGTGCAAGCGCCCATGACAAGGGATGAATGTGATGATCATTGCGGGAGAATGTGTCATGCTTTAGCCACATGGAGGATTAGCTAAGTGCCCAGCATGACTCATGGACAGATTGGAGGAGGGCACACACTTGAGTATGATGATACTTGGGTGGAATTCTCATGGTCGAGACCAAGAGGAAGTCTTGGTGGAACCTTTAGTGGGGGAGCTATGATGGAAGAGACTCATATGATATGTTGATAATATAGGTTGGGTGACTGAGTTCACTAGACCAGGATTTGCAGACTTGGATAAGGATGACCAATTGTTGTGATGGGTCTACTTAGGAGGACAACATGGGAAACTTGAGTCATGGACATCAGGTTGGAGACATGGAGCATGGCAGTCATATGCAGGGACATTATGCAGGAGCACTTGTAGAGGTGTCACTTATGGGCATCCAATGAGGAGTTCTAAGGCAAGGATGTTTTGCACGTAGATTTGTTGGTGTGAGATGGAGATGTTTTATAAGAAGAATTTTGGCGTAAATCACATGTAGAAAACCTTTGCCGACACATTTCGAACCAACTAGTGTGGTTCATCGTTAGGATAAGTTGAATGAATAGATCTCGCTTTGCATATTAAATAGATAGCAGGACATTCTAGACCAAGTAACGGCTATAATGACAATGGCTAGATTTGATCGGGAAACGGCTAGTTGACTTAGATAAGGGTTAAAAACTTTATTAAATAAGTTAATATTCCTATTAAAATATGAAATGGATTATTTTATAATTATAAATATATATTAGAGTAAGTAAATTTTAATAAGTAAATCATAAAATAAATTAATCTAAAATTGTTACTTATCAAAGTTATTATAAATATTAGTTAATTATAGAGTAATCTAAAAATAGTTAAATTATATTTTAATCAAAATATAAGTTAAAAGGACATATATTTATAAATATATATTGAAATAAATTAATTTTAAATTAATATATATTAAAATAAATTAATTAAAAATAAATTAATTTTAAATAAATTATCTAAAATTGTTAGTTATAAAGTTATTACATATAAATATTAGTTAGTTATAAAAGTAAAATTAGATAATCTATAAATAGTTAAATATATTTTGATCAAATAATATGTTAAAGGGACATATATTTATAAATATATATTAACATAAATTAATTATAAAATAAATCAATTTTATATTAATAGTTAAAAAGTTTTTAAATATTAGAGAATTCAAGGGTTAGAAAAATATTATAATTATAAAGGGACACATAATTATAATAAATAGTTAATAATATTATAATTATAGTAATTAAATTTTCTTCCTAATAAACAATTAAAGATATTATAAATTCGAATATAATTCCATTTTATTTTATTCATTTATTATTCTTTGGTTATTAATATATTTAATTCCTCCTCCTCCTTCTTCTTCTAGGGGGGTTTTTAGAAAGTTTTTCTTTGGTTATTAAATTAATTTATTTAATTCCCTAGGGACAAGAATGCTATTCTATTTTATTTTTATTATATATTATTCTATGATTGTTTTTTTTTCTCGGTAAAAACTAAGTCTATTAAGAAAATATATAGTATAACCAAAGTTACATCCAAGAGAAACACGAAACTAGGCAGCTGGAAAGGATGTGCTATCCACCTCGGCTCCTAGAAGAAGAGAGAAGAGAAAAGAACATAGCGAGAGGTAACTGGAAGAATAGAGAAGCAGAAGCTAAGCATAGGATTCTACCCCACATGGGAAGAGTCAACTATGCGGCATTTTTTCCCTTTTTTTTTTGCCAACTTTGACCCATTCAGGAGGGGACTGCTGAGTTGGCATGATTTGCAAACTGATCTGGGCAGACTGAGAGATTTCCTTATCTGAGTCCGAGGTAGAGGATTCATGAATTCTTTTTCTGGGAAATTGGCTGGACTGGCAAATTGTCAGGCTCTGCCGAGGGCGGATACTGTGTCCTCATTGCTGCCTCTCCTTCCTCATTCTCCTCCTCTTCATCTGAGCTGAGATCAAAGTCGTCCATGGGCGGAGGGTCATGCGGCTTCCAGCTTTTGGATTTCTTCTTGGCTTTCTTCTTTTGGGTGGGTATTGAAGGACAAGAGCTCTGTAGATGCCCTGTGTTGTGGCAGTTGCGGCAGCGGAAAGCTGTGTTCTCGTAATCCAGGTTCTGAGTCCAATGGAAGTCTCCAGTTTTGATATTGATCTTGTCAGGGAGACCTTTGCTTATATCTATTTCTGCACAGATTCTGGCATAGCTATATAATCCCTTTTCCCCTCTGGAAGTGTCTGTGTCTAGGAGGCGGCCTAGAGAGTTGCCGATCCCTTGGAATACAGCGAAGTGCCATAGATTCGCCGGGAGATTAGGAAGTCTGACCCAGATGGGGAGCTTGGTGATGATTGTTGTAGATGGATCGAAGTCTGGGAACCAAGGGGTGAGGAATAAACCTGCTGAGCCCCAAAACCATGGTCCTGCTTTTAAGGCCTTTTGGTAGTCCTCCTCAAAAGCAAACACTGTGATGAAAAAGCCCTTTGAGCATAACAAAACCTTACAATTATTGGTCCAATTGGAGTGAATCCACTGGTAGAGATCTGCCGTGCGTGGCCATAGCCCATTGAATCTGCAGATGATGCCATGCTCTGCAAACTTTTGGGTTTGCTCATCCAGCGTTGGGTGAGTTATTTCAATGGAGGGGGTTTCCTCCAGTTTGTCCACCAGAAAAGGTTTGGGAGCCTGTGCTGGTGGCACTGATTTCTCCTGCTTATGTGCATGGACAGCGTCTTTGTATGAAAATGCCTTGGCTGAAGAAGATTGTCCTGCAGCTCCCCCTCTCAAACGAAGGGCAAGAATAATGGAGGAATTTCTCTTAATGCTATAAAAAGAAAGGGGGTAGAGATCCTCGAGTTGTTTACCTTCGTGTAGGAGTCGTTGAGCTGCAGATGGAATTCCCAGCTTGAGTTCCAGAGTATGTTTGAGGTTTTGAACTAAATCCGATGAGCTCACCCACTGTAGCTGGGTTTTGCCTGAGATGAGCTTGATTTGGATCTGAAATGAGGCAGAGAGGTCAGAGATTCGTATTCCCCTGCAGATTTGAGAAGCCGCGTGTGAAGACTGGAGGGCGAGCCGTTCACTGATGTTTGAGAAAACCCTCTTTCCAGAACTGTAGCGCGTATCATCGTCCTTAGCAAGGTCGAGGTCGAGCAGGAGCCCGAGAGTGGCCGAGGGTCTGGGGCCGAGAGCGATCGAAGGCCTGGAGGCGGCGGCAAATTCGTCTGCATATTCATTCTTAGCCAATACGTCTGCAGTTAAATGGGGGCTGCTATATCTACATGCGGTAGAAGGGGACCAAGAACAGGTAGCCCTAGCGACCAGATCAGCGTAGAGTTGATGGGGGGGAGCTCTCAGGAAATGTTTGAAACCATGCATCCCAGAAATGAGAGCACCTTCCAGTGTTCCCTGCGTTGAAAACGCATTACCAGCAGCGGCACCTTCCAGCGTTCCCTGCGTTGTAAACTCATTACCAGCAGTGGCACCTTCCAGCGTTCCCTGCGTTGAAAACGCATTACCAGCAGCGGCAAGGTTGGGTACCTCGACAGCGGCCGTAACAGGGGAGGCGGCAGAGACTCTGCTAGGGTTCATCTTCGGCCGGCCGATGATTATTTGTAAAATGGTTATTCTATGATTGTTAAATTAACTTATTTAATTAATTATTCAAATCACAGGGGATAAGTAAAGGAGAGTTTTTGATAATATTGATTTAATGGAAATAATAAACTATTAAGGAATATTGGTTAAATTTTTATTTATTTAAATCTTCCAGGAAAAAACAAAAAGAATGAGTGACACACTTTAAAAAACAAGAAGATCAAGAACAGGAACATAAGTAAAACATTGAGTCAAAGGAGAAACCCTAGGAGGAATGAAAAGATAAGGCTCAAACAAGAAGGATTTGAGAAATTTAGGGGAAACCTTGACAGCTTGAAAAGGTTAAAAAGGGGGAGGGGGGAAAAGGAAAGCAAGACTAAGAAGAAAGGGTAGGGATCCAGTAGCTATTGATCTTCCAGCCATCATCTTTATTGAGATTGTTAGGCTTTCCTTCAATTTCAATAGCTTCCCTAAATTTACGGTGATGGAACTGCACAACCTTGGCAATAACCTTGGCCTCCTCTATACAAACCTGATGCTTGGTCTTTTCTGCATGCTCTGCTAACGCTGAAGACTTGGTTCTCCCATGTCTTAGGTCAGTTGCATGTTCGTTGATCCTTTGGTGGATGGAGCGCCCTGTTTCCCCGATATAGGGGGTCCCACAAGAACAAGGGATCAAGTAGACTCCCTTCATGTCTTTAGGGTCAATGGGATCTTTCACTGATCGGAGGGATTTACGAATGGTGTTGAGGGGCCTAAAGGTTGAGGGAATGTCATACTTTCTAAGGATCCGAGTAATCCTATTCATGGTTCCCTGGACATAGGGAAGATTGATGCCTAGTAGGCGTTTTTTAGGTTCTTTTTTAATTAACGAATTTCTAGAGGCTTTAAGGAAAGCCTTTTGACCTAGGCGCCTACTAAAGCCATTCTCCACAAAGACATTAAGGAGATGGGATTTCTCCTTATTGAAGCTCTCATTATCAGAAATCCTAGGGGCACGACTAGCGAGGGTGTTAAGAACACCCAACTTTTGAGCAGGGAAATGATGGGAATCGGCATGAAGATACTGCTCAGTATGTGTTTTCTTCCGGAACACTGAGTGGGAGAGTGAACCGTCCTTATTCTTAGATATAAGAATATCCAGGAAAGGGAGGCAACCATACCTCTTTCTCCATGGTGAACTATTAATATAAAATTGATTTATTATATAATTAATTTATGTTAATATATATTTATAAATATATGTCCCTTTAATTTATTATTTGATCAAAATATATTTAACTATTTATAGATTATCTAATTTTACTTTTTTTAACTGACTAATATTTATATATAATAACTTTATAACTAACAATTTTAGATTAATTTATTTAAAATTAATTTATTTTTAATTAATTAATTTTAATATATATTAATTTAATATTAATTTAAATTAATTTATTTTAATATATATTTATAAATATATGTCCTTTTAACTTATATTTTGATTAAAATATAATTTAACTATTTCTAGACTACTCTATAATTAACTAATATTTATAATAACTTTGATAACTAACAATTTTAGATTAATTTATTCTATGATTTACTTATTCAAATTTACTTATTCTAATATATATTTATAATTATAAAATAATCCATTTCATATTTTAATAAGAATATTAACTTATTTAATAAAATGTTTAACTCTTATCTAAGTCAACTAGCCGTTTCCCGGTCAAATCTAGCCATTGTCATTATAGCCATTACTTGGTCTAGAATGTTTTGCTGTCTATTTAATATGCAAAGTGAGATATGTTCATTCAACTTGTCCTGACAATTAACCACACTAGTTGGTTCGAAACGCATCGACAAAAGTTTTCTACATGTGATTTATGCTGAAATTCTTCTTATAATTGTTATGGATCACAGAAGCCTAAATTCAATAATGGAGATGTTTTACTTATGAGTCGATGGAGATGTTGTGCCCTTGAGTATAACAAGGCCATGGACTGGTTGGATTTGTGAGCAAACTATGGAGCATTCCTACTACATGGAGAGCTGAGGCATGTTGCAGAGTCGTTCGGGCCGAGACATGTATGCTTGCTGAGATGTTGGTTGGAGATGACTCATGGAGCTCATGATGATATGAGGTTCTGACTTTTGGAGACTTCATATATGGTGGACTTGGAGGATCTGATGCATTGAGGAGCTAAGGTCAGGGACTTTGATGTAGGATGGGGTGCATGCTTTTGAGTACATGTATGGGTGTACTTGAAAGAGTGACTTGATGAGGAGGATCGATATGAGACAGTTTGGAGTAATAGAGTTGCAACGATGATGATGCCTTGGTGGCAACACTTGGGCATGGGTTGAGCTGAGACTTAACCACTTTTGACACATGGGAGCTGATTGATCTACGATCATGGGTAGCACATGGATGGATGAGACAAGTGCATACTTGTTTCTATGGGAGACTTGAGGGATGGCACATTACAGATATGATGGAGGTTACTTCATGGACCTGGATGTGGCACATTGAGAGTCAGGTTTGATGAGAGGATCTCTTCACTTTGAGGAGATGGATTTTACACATATGGATGATGATGTTGGGATAGATGCGGCTGATTTCATGTAGCACATTGATACCAAACATCATGGACAACATGTTGCAAATGAGATGAGGACTACTTCATGGAACTGGGCATGGCTTACTTGGATGGAGATGGATTCTTGATCAAGTTGATGTTGTGATGGGAGTCTGAGAAACGACTGATGATGGCATGAGGATGTGTATTCTTGTGGTTTTAACTTGACAGTTGGACTGATCATCCAACTAGTTCGAGTCATGATGGCTAGCAGTGTGCAGAGATGTGTTAGCATTATGTTGGAGTATCATGAGAGCAGTTCACATGATGATGGTACATGACGAGGTCGACACGAGATGTTGCAGTAAGAATGTAGCTTAAGATGGAGGGGCCAGCCTTCCACGATGGGAGCAACATGTGGAGATTACGATAGATGTGGTTGATGATCATGGATTGAGATGACTTTCTGATGTATGACATACCGATGGATTATATGCCTTGGTATGGATATCTTGGTGACAAATGGTTGACGGGATGAGAGATTGTCAAGAACGACAATGATTTCAAGTGGGGGAGAATGTGAGGACCACGAGCTGCAGGGCGTTCGAGCACGTGGGTGAGTTGGATGAGTTGTGGCCTAGTGGGAGACACGCTAAGCAAAATGGAGATAATGCGATGTGTTTTGGTGGAGACATGCATATATCGTGTGGGTGCTCCCGGGCGACCCGATAAGCGGGCGAGCTGACGGACGAACCACCACACGGGTGGGTGGTCCCGAGTGGGCCGACGAGTTCAAGGGCAAACGAGCCAACGTTTATGTGTGCAGTTGGTGGGTCAGCCGAATGCCCCACACAACAGTGGAACGCGTATACATAGATGAGGCGAGTTGGATGGAAAGGCAAGAAGTCACTTGGACGAGCATCCAGTGCGAAGTTGGCTTCGGTGGTTCTGCAGTTGGTGCAGGAGCAGGGCGTGCAGATGTGCCCGCACGACGGGCGAACTGGAGGATAAACAAAAGTGTCGCATATTGTGAACGGAGGTGACCGTCGTGCCCGAGTTAGGTGACACGGACAGGGAGGGCGAGCGCCCGAGTTCGGTGACACAGACACAGAGGGCGAGTGCCCGAGTTGGGTGACACGGACACGAAGGGCGAGTGCCGGAGTTGGGAAAATGACACGGAGGTGGAACAGACCAAAGGTTGAACTGGAGGGTGTGAATGAGAGTTCGTGTAGGCGGTACTATGTGCGGCCCACTGAACAAAGGAAGTTCAAGTCCGTGAACGGGAGTTCGGACAAGAGGCGACACGAGTGCGTGTGCGCTCGTCGAACGGAGGCACAATTGGCTGAACGATAATGTTGAGTAGGGTAACACTGTGAGGGCACCCGCTGAACGAACAGTGAACGAGTTGGTTGGTTAACGAAACAAAGTGCAACGAGTTGTGAACGAAGGCGACCGACGTGCGGATGTGTCAAGGAGACGTGCTCGGTGACATGGAGAGCTCACCCAAGTTGGGCAAACGACATGACGAGCTGAACGAACGGGTTCAGGGGTAAACGGAGAGTTTGGCAGAACGTGCGGTGACCGTTCAGGCCTGCCGACGAGCTAGGAAACCGAGTTTGCCGAAGTTGTCAAATTGGCTAAGTGTAAATTTGGGGTTTTCTTCAAAATTTAACTTGGACATGAAAAATTGTGAATTATATATATTGATATACGGGTAGACTCACATCGGAGAGTTGCCCCTCCCTTTGTACTGTTGTGCATTTATACATGTTAATACTATTATGGTGAATGTTAATGGTTTCACTGTGTATCAAGGAAAACATAATATTTGGTAAAGGAGAAATAAATTAAGTACTAATGTTAGGCGTAGTCCACTGTCATAAGTATTGGTGAAAAGAGAGTGGTCGGTGGTGCCACACCTCGCTATAGTGCAGTTGGAAGAGTACCGCCGGTGTAGAGGAGTGACATATGTGTACCGAAAATCGTAAATGGAGCGGGTGGCACAACTTTCGGCAAAGCTTATCGACTTTCAAATCTATAAAAATTAATTAAAAAACTAGCGCCTTGAGATGAATGGCAGGGTGTCAGATAGAGAGAACAACTTACAGGGCTTTCAAGCTGTGTCTTATCCTATGCTCTCACCTTAGAAGGAAGAATCATGTCCCATTACGTAACAAAAGTACAATTGAAAGGCCAAAACTGACCTGATCTTCATGGATGACGTGGACAACAGCCCGTTGAATATCTGTGAAAGCTACCCTTAACAGATCCACTGGTTTACAACATAACTGAAAGGCCCAAAATATGGAATCAAAATAAAAGTGTCCCAATTGAATTCAAGTTACTCTAATTCAAGTAGTCATTTTAAATTAAAAACAATACGCGCACTGCCAGAGTTGCTCAGTAGAAATATATATCTAATACACGTGTGTCTATATGTACGTGATCTCTATTCTTATTTCAATCATTATTGCAACTTCGGCAAAGCCTATCGACTTTCGAATAGCGGAACAATAATTGAAAGAAGAGGAGGATTGAGATGAATGACAGCGATGGAACGGTGTCAGATCCAAAGAACAATTGACAGGGCTTTCAAGCATGTGGTTAACTTGGAAGAAAGCAGCAGCTCTGATTTGGGAAGGCTGTACTTTTAAAAATAAAATGCCCTGCCCGGATGGAAGAAAAGCTGTTCTTCAGTTATCATGTGCATATCATCTCCTTCAATATATTGTTATCCCTTAAATCTACATGTAAAAGTTGACTTATTTATCATGGCTTGTTTAAATATATATCCGAGGCCCAGTTCAGAGAATGTTACTGCAAGTGTTCTAGATATATCTCAGCTATGGGTACCGAGAATCATTAATGGAGTGGGTGGTACAACTTTTAGAAAAACTCGATGACTTTCGAATCTCCCTAAAATAATGAACGCAGTAGCGGATAGAGAAGAACGACAGCAATGCAAAGGCGTTAGATCCAGAGAACAATTTACAGGACTTTCGAGCTGCTTCTTATCGTGTGCTGTCACGTTAAAAATAAAATGGTCTCCGATTTGGGGTGGTGGTAGTTACAAAAGTACGATTTCTCTACTTTTGAAAGGCGAAAGATGATCTGATCTTCATGGATAATGTGGATAACAGTTCGTTAAATATCTGTCACAGCTACGCTCAACAGATAGACATATCAACTTTCGAATCTATTTGTATTGGCTGTAACTAATATGAGCACATTACTTCGTTGTATGGCACACTGAACCAAAATGGAGTATTCATAATCATATGTTTCATGGGCCAGTTTTTAAATATGGTTTCGTTGCTGCTCTGCTTTTTTAAACAAAGAAGTCGAGTAATCTCTCGAGTCCCAACGAAAATATTGTAAATATAAAAAACATTGGTGTATTATAACATTGAAAATGAAGGATCCATGTTTATTTTGTATTTTTGTAAATTTTGATCAAAATTGTAATATTGAACTAAACTTGTTTTTTAAAAATTTCTTTGCGTATTTAGTTATAATATTTTTTATATTTTTAATCTAGACTCTGTACTTTTATGCTAAATCTTGTTAATTAGAAACAAGTTTTTATAGGAGTTTAATGCAATATTGGGAAGTTTTTTTATTGGTCTTCTATATTGTTTATCTAGCCTATTAAGTATTTTCAACCTCATAAATAATATTTTTACAAGTAAGATAAGTCGTAAAATATTTTTAAATTTAGTGTATATTTTTCTCCAATTCAATACAAATATTACATTCTTAAGCTTCACAACCATACAAGAGTGAATATAGATCCATTTAACTCTAATCCATATTATTTATACATATATCATTAAAAAAAAAAATTCCATTTTCGAATTGCTTAAGGAAGTATTTAATAACTCATTGACATTATTTCATTCAAAAATGCTTTAAGAAAAGTAATTTGGTTGGTGGGGGACTCATAAAGATACATAAAACGTAAGTGGAAATCCATATTAATTTCTTTATAATCTCTTTATACATGATAGACCTAGAGATAGGATCCATATAAATTACTTATCACCATGTTTGAGAAGTGGTGCCACTCATGAGCAGAGAATCATTTTTGATATTTCATAATATGATATAATCCTCTAACTCATAACTAAGAAATGAAGATGACATCATTTTGAGATATGAGTTTATAAAAATGGATTTATCTTTTTGATTTAAGAGTTTTTAAAATATTTAAATTAAAATATAGAAAAGTACAATTAAATTGTTAATTTATAATAAAAATACCATCACTTTTATCAAATCCTTGAATCTTTGAGTGATTAACATATTCTTGAAAAAGCTATCCTAACATTTTTATCAAATCCTTAAAGCTTGAGTGATTAACATATTCTTCAAAAAAATGTTCTAACTAATATCCTAGAAAACTATACTTGCAATCATTTTTAAACTTACCTCCAATTAATTTATGTTTTCTATAATAACATTTAACCTTACTCTTATACATTAAATAAAATATTACCTCAAATTATAATTTAACTTCACATCTAAAATAAACTTATAAAAATAAAAATAACTTCACATCTAAATTAAACTTATAAAAATAAAATTAACTTCACATCTAAATTAAACTTTATAGAAATAAAATTGCAGATATAAAATTTATAAACTTTTAACATAAAACAATTTAGAGAGGAGAAAAAGATAAATTATTATCATAAATAAAGTGTTCATCAAAATTTTTATCATAAAAATATTTTTAACAACACAAGAACTTCCGTATTCGCAAGGGTTGCATCCTATGAAATTATATGACCTGCATTAAACTTCAGTTCGTAGGTTTGAGCTTTTATTCACATAAAATATCTAATGAAATAAACTATCCACGAAAAGAATACTATAACATGGTTAAGGATACGATCAATCTCATTATCTATCCACATCTATGATGTCAAAATGTATTCGAAGTGTCTTCAATAGTAAAAACAATTCAGTATGTATATATATCGTATGAGAATATGCATGGAGAGGCTGGTCTAAATATTAACAAAGCTCATAGACATTCTAATCTTTTAATATATATATATATATATATATATATATATATATATATATATATTTTGATACACTATTCTCTATGGTCCAAACATTAACAAAGCTCATAGACAATCTAATCTTTAAAAATAATTAAAAGGGTTCAGATGAATGGTAACGATTGAAATATTAAAGATCATAAGAATGATTTAAAGGACTTTGATGTTGCTTTTCATCCCGTCATTTATATAAATTTAAATTAATATGTAATTAATTTAAATTCTTCGAGGTGTAATTTAGTTTCCTTTTCATTGCTACCTTAATATATAATAGGTTTAAATTTAAAAATATATCTATCGACATATTATTATACCATGCAACCCGACCCGTTTTAGGAAAAAATGGCTTTCACAAATGGTACAGAGACTATAAAGATTATTACTATGAAAAATTTGTCATATGCAAATAATAGATGGTTAAATGCTTCCATATTCTCAAAATTTGATCTCTTATCCAATTGAAATGACTTTGGTTTCAATTAATTATCTTTTGAGTTTATGTCATATTTACCATTTGAGTGGTTGTCGATTGTATATTTGAGTGTAGAAAGTCAATTATGTTGATTGCATATTTACACTTTAGTATTTGAGCTCATGTGTGCACTGCGCTGAATAGAAAGCGCTGATGTAGATTATAAATTTGAGTATAGAAAATCAATGTTGAAACTGGTAAGATTTAGAGAATCTGCCATCAACATAAGAATTCCCTATGTCAGTCTATTGTCTGATGTGAAGATCCTAAGGATTATCAAGGTTTTGTTTACATAAAACTGTTATCCCAAACATGTAATCAAAGTGACTCCACTTACAAAAACAATATGCACACTGCCAGAAGTGGTCAGTTGAATATACATGTAACGCACATGCAACGTGTAGGTACACTTCAATAGGTAAGAGTTTCAATGTCCAACGTTAGCAAAAATTACCGACTTTCGAATCTGTGAAAAGTAACAGACAGGTAAAGGATTAAGACGAGTGACGGCGTTGAAAAGGTGGCGGACGGAGGGAACAGTTTACAGGGTTTTCAAACATGTGCTTACCTACGCATAAGTTTATCTACTTGGGACACATTGCATTTGTATATAATAATGATGATGATTTGTGGACATTTTATGTGCACATATTTATATTGTCGATATTAATGTTGTAAACAATGTCATATAGATAAAATTGACGAGGGTCCCCAAAAAAAAATATAAAAGTAGGTAAAAAAAAAAACTTAAAGAAACATAAAAAGGAAAAGCATAATTAGTAAATATGAAAAAAAAAAATTTTAAATTAGTAAACATAAGGAAAAAATGACAAACATTCCCTATTCCAAAAAAAACATGATTTCATAATATAATCCATTTGTTTACAACACTATATGTAATTTTGAATATTGTTTATAAGGTATGTATTAAAAGCAATTTTGACCAAGGAATAGCATTTTTTGTGGAGCCAGAAAATTACATACAAAAATACATAAATATACATCAACAAAATATAATAAATTTATTATTTAAATGAAAAATTACATTTTTTCGGAAAATTTATTATTTAAATGAAAAAATTACATTTTTTCGAACAAATAAAAGTAAGATACATTCCCTTGAGATATAATTCTAAATTCTTTTTATATATTATAACCATTTTTAATTTATTCATTTTTTATTTTCTATTTATTAAATAGAATGAATTTAAAATATACGTACTTACATGTTATTATACCATGCAACTTCCGAAAGAATGGGTTTAACAAACTCCTATGAAGATTATTATTATAGGAATTTATTATATTGAAATAATATATTGTTAATGGTTCATCTGCAACGGTCTCTTTAGTTTTAAAGGTGATTTTTAATCATTTGAGAAGACTTCCATTACAATATATAATTTAAGTTTATGTCGACTATAAATTAAAAAATTAAGTATTTATATGATAATTTATAAAATTAATGTATTATTTATTTTATTTCATTTTTTTATTTATATTGAAATAATTGTTTTAAAAATAAATATATTTATTTTATATATATTAGTTAATTAGGTATAGTTTAATTTATAGATAATATATTTTTCAAATAGTTTCTAAAAAAGCTGATTTTTTTTTGTTTAAGATGCATCTTTTTAATATATAAATGGATTCAACACCAATATTTTCAAAATTTCAAAATCTCTGTTAACATTCAAATTCTACAAATTCTACAGATTAAACAATTTAAACTCAAATTTTTAAAAATCTATATCTGATTTTGATTAAAATTAACTAAAAAGAAATATCCTAAAAAACATTAATTATAATATTTATATAAATATTTTAAAGTAAACAATTATTTCAAAAATATTTAAATTTATTACATGGAAATTGAATGCACAAATTCTACCATCCAAAGAAAAATGTTCCAATACTTATTCTTATTCAGTAGACATTTTAAATATAGAGCAGAATGATTACTTTTAAAATTCTCTAATGTGGAGATGCTCAGGATTACCATTTATTTTCTCTCCTTTTGCTTTTAACGGTTTTGTTGGGTATCCCAAACCATTCAAAGTGACTCAACTTGCAAAAACACGCACAACGCACGTGTGTCTAGATGCATATGACGTCTATGTATGAGAATCAATAATTGAATCGCTGCTGCAACTTCGACAAAGCTTATCGTCTTTCGAATCTCTGAAAACTAATTGAAAGAAGTGGAGAATTCAGATGAATGACAGCGATGGATCGGTGGCAGATCCAACGCACAGTTAACCACATTTCGAGCATGTGGTTAACTTCGAACAAAGCAGCAGCTCTGATTTGGGAAGGCGGTACTTTTAAAAATACAAAGCCCTGTCCTCATGGAAGAAAAGCTGTTCTTCAGTTATCGTGTGCATATCAGCTCCCTCAATACTCAAAGCTCCATGTAAAAATTGAGTTATTTATCACATTATGAATATCAGTACAGACTGTAACCAATCGGAGATTATCGTTGCATAATTAGACCAGTAGTCTTCTTTAAACCAGTGAAGCCAAATGTGGTATATTTTCAACATGTTTTGCTTACGCGAATAATATTTCAAAATATTCATGGAATCTATATAAAGAGGATTATTAGTGTATGCCTTCATTGGTGGCCAATAAGTTTCAAAAAATAATGTTATGTATAGTTAGTATATTAAATTATTTAAGAGATGCCGAAAAAATCATCTATCATATATATATATATATATATTAATTAATTTAATTTGATTTAATTTAATGTAATAATTTAATATTTTATAAAATTAAAATTGATGATGATGATGATGATGATGGTGATGGTGATGGTGGTGGTGGTGGTGGTGGTGGTGGTGGTGGTGGTGGTGGTGGTGGTTAACGTCCACTGAATGGTCTATTGGATCTATAATTTTCTTAGTTCTTAATTGTCTGACTTCTCATCTTTTTTGGCGAAATTGGTACTATAGCCTTTTATTCTTAGAACATTGGTGTCTTAGCTTCACGATCTGTTGTATTTGTCCTTTCTATAATTTCTATAAGTTTCAAAAAATAATGTTATGTATAGTTAGTATATTAAATTATTTAAGAGATGCCGAAAAAATCATCTATCATATATATATATATATATTAATTAATTTAATTTGATTTAATTTAATGTAATAATTTAATATTTTATAAAATTAAAATTATTGATGATGATGATGATGATGATGATGATGATGATGATGATGATGATGATGATGATGATGATGATGATGATGATGATGATGATGGTGGTGGTGGTGGTGGTTAACGTCCACTGAATGGTCTATTGGATCTATAATTTTCTTAGTTCTTAATTGTCTGACTTCTCATCTTTTTTGGCGAAATTGGTACTATAGCCTTTTATTCTTAGAACATTGGTGTCTTAGCTTCACGATCTGTTGTATTTGTCCTTTCTATAATTTCTATAATTATTTTTGATTATATATAATTAAAAATAAACTTACCACAATATGTTATAATATTAAATAGGTTATAGAAAACTTCATCTATCAACAAATGTAACCTTAGGGAAATGTGTTTGGCTTTTGCCTGTTTTCCCAATGCGTGGAGCATAAAATCCTAATTTTCTCTGTAACGCATAAACTATTAGGTATCGTTACTTCTTAATTATAAGGATACTATTAACTATAATATAAAATTATTTAGGATTAAATATTTTAAAATAGTTTTATTTTTAATTGTCCGACTTCTTGTTTTTTTTAGCAAAATTGGTGCTATAATTTTTTATTCTGCGAACATTGGTGTCTTAGCTTCACGATTTGTTGTATTCGTCCTTTCTATAATTTATATAATTACTTTTAATTATATATAATTAAAAATAAACTTACCACAATATGTTACCATATTTATGTTATAATATTATAAATAGGTTAGAGAAAGCTTCATCTATCAATCGATGTAACCTTAGGGGAATGTGTCTGTCTTTCGCCTATTTTCCCAATGTGTGGAGCATAAAATCATAAGGCCTAAACTATTAGCTATCGTTACTTCTTAATTATAAGGGTAATATTAACTATAATATAAAATTATTTAGGATTAAATATTTTAAAATAGTTTTATTTTTAAAAAATATTATGAAATTAAATTAGTTTTAGAATTTTTTTGGGTGATAATTATATAAGAGATAATTTTGGCATCAAATTAATTATTGTAAATACTTTTTATTTTATATATTTTAAGAGATTTATTTATAATTTTTATAAATTTTTGGATGATTTATGGCTAGTAAAATTGTTGCTTTGTAAGAATGATTGTTATATGAAAAGGTGGAATTTTTATGGAATATTTGTAGGATTATTGGTTATTTAATTTTAAAAATATTATATTTAGTTGTTTTTTAATTAATTTGATTTAGAATTATTAGTTTGAAATTGTTTATGTAATTGATAAATTTTAAATTTTATTAATGAATATCTATTTTCATCAAGAAACCCACTTTACACCTTACATACAATGTTGTAAACACTTTTATAGAGTTTCTTAAATTTTTTCTAGTGGCCAACACAACATGAGAATCAATGGGCACTTTCAAGGAGGGCAATGAACATGACATAGCTCTTTGAGTCTAAATCCCTAGTGCTCAGGTTCAATCTAGCTTTAAAGAAAAACTATTGTTATTAGAAGAGTGACTACCAATAACTATAAAGAGCATCATGCTCCCTCTCCGAACCTTAGTTAGTCTATACGATTGACACCTTGGCAAATGGATGAAAGAAGAGAAAATGGATTATATTTCAATTGGAGTATCTCGTAAAGTAAAGGGCATAAATTAAATAAGAAGAAATTATTTTACATGGAATATAGATAGGAAGCATAAGTATTTGAATGATTAAAGTATATGCAACTAGTTGAGACCACTAGAACGATATTTTATCATTCATTGGTTAGCATCATTACTTTCTAATCCATCATTACTTTCCATAACTTCAGTAGTTTTAAGTTGGCAAAAATTATCAATTTCTTTATATATCCAATGCGAGTGTATCGAGTACATATTGTAGATAAATGTACCATACATTATTGAAGGAAGTTACAAAGTATCAACCTCACTGTGCGGAAGCATTTATTGGATAGTCCAATGATTTCATTCCAAATGGATGGTTTCAATTTCATATTAAGTATTCAATTCCTTACAATCATAAAAAATAACATCTTTTAATTATTATGAACTTCTTAGAATATTTTTCTGAAAAGGAATAAAAATTGAACTCAAAATATTTATCTAGGTTTCTACCACTTACAGAGCCCACAACATGCATGTCTTCTTCACATATCCCATTCAGATCTTCAAAGCTCTATCCTGTTCAACAAGACTTTTTTGGTTGTGATCTCCCACTTCCTTTGAGTTTGTGGGGCATTATCTCTCATGTAATCAAATTAGCAGATGTTATTGTATCCAGTCCTGGCCTCTGTTTTCCAAGCACATTATGTATATGAGACTCATTGTATCATTGTATTATTTTCTGGCACTGTTTATGCCATCATATCATGTATCATGTCCTTTCTTGCTCAAACTCACATTGATGGTCACACTATTATTATTTTTACTGAGTTATCTCGATGGGTATGGGTATGCCTCCCCACCTCATTTTAGATTATGTACTACCAATAAAAGGAGACTACTATCAGATATGTAGGTCTCGACCCCTCCATTCTTAGTCCTTCCTTGCCTTGCTTTAGCACTCTCCCTCTCTCTATGACTCCCATTTGGTGTCTTGTGAAAGTTCAACCCACAGTGTATTTCGGTAATACAATTTTCTCCTAACACTCTTACGTTAGGGGGAAATCCGTTATCACCCAAAAATTGATCACCTAGCCATTTCTTACTAGGTGGATCAAAATATAATATGTAGAATTAATTTTACAATGGTAAAGCCCACTTTGACCATATGGATTAATTTATAAATCATTATCCTAAATTATTTCTCATTAAAATCCACAAAACCCCAATGCCAATAATTAAATAAATCATTATCTAGTTAATATTCTCTAGAAATATAAAATCATTATTTGATAATTATTTCTTATCACATTTGACTTAATCACCTTGGAATATTTAAATCATTCATTATTTATTTATTATTCCTTATTTATTCCACATTTTCCTTTTGAGATAATTTTTAAATCATTATTTAATAATTATTTCAAACTCATGTTTTCCTTAATTCTCACAAAGTGATTAATGAATCATTTTTTATTTGTTAATTACTTCAGCCACTTTCTGAATAAAGATATTTGACCATTTTGAATATCTTTTTGCTCTCAAAATATATAATAAAATATTCACAATGCCTAGATTTTGATTTAGTCAATAATATTTTATTGTTTTCTAATTCCTAATTTGGCTAAATAATTTGTTAAAAATAGAGTGTTCTATATTCATTCTTCATCATGACAATTTTTGTCATCAACACTATCGGCTTAGAGTATTTGATCTCCTACTTGACTTCAAACACTCTTTTTTCTCTACCCATTGCAAATTGAGAGACAAAAGCATGTTATGAAAAAAACAAGAAGAAGAAGAAGACCCATCCCACGGAGGGGAAACTGCAGACCCATTTAGTAATTTATCCTCATAAGGTGTATTCATTAATAAAATTATCATTTATTCATGTCCTCAATTGGGTTATTACATTTTGATTATCTGTTTTTATATGTTTATATTTACATGATATATTTTGTTGATGGGATTTTTCTCATGTTTTATTGTAGATATGAAGCATAGAAGCAACCATCATAATTTCTTAGGTTTATAAGTCACTTGTAACTTAATTAAGGTATTTTTTCTCATTTGCAAAAAGAATTTACACTAACACCTTCCCCTCATCCTCCTTCAAACTGCTAGAACTTGTCATGCTTGCATTTTCTTCACCACCTGTATTTATATTGTCCAACCAAACCTCCAAAAATTTGAGCTCTACTACGAGATCACTAACAGTTCCCATGATAGTCTTCAACATGGATTCCTTCATCATGGAACTATTCTTCCTTACTCCATCTTTCATAGAATTAGTTTTTTGAAGAAATTATGCACCATCATCATCTTCCATGGTAGCGTCCAATAATTTGCCATTTATGACATTTGCAAACACATGCTTAAGAAAACGTTCCTAGATCTCAATCATCTGCACTAACAACTTCATTTCTTCATCAATCTGTATAATCATGTCAACTGAGTGTTTCTCATTACTAGTTATCACATACAAATCATTAGTTTTAAACACATAAGGCTCCTCAGCCTGTTTTGATGTCTCTGTCAGTACATCCTTATGTTTATCTAAACTAATCTAATAGTTCATAAGACTATAAATAAATGTATTGTCCACATCTTTGGCTTCTTCTTCATTAATGTACAAGCCTTGTTAATAAATAATTGAATTATACTTAGTTCCTCTAAATTATTCCTTCATCTTATCATACATTCTCAGCCTCAACTCTTTCTGTAGTGGAGGTCATGTCATCTTCCTTTGATTCCTTGTCCAGCCATACCTCTGATCTTCCTAGCTTTCTAATAGCAACTTCTTTACATGATTGAGTTATACCCATAAATCAATGATCTCATTCTTCAATTTATCATCACTCATCCCTGTTATGCTATCTTCTTTGGCATCCCTTCCTCTTTGACTATGACATATCTTTGAACCCATCACATCACCATCAATAGTCATCTATACATTTTCTTGTTATGAAATTTCCTTGTTCACTTGTGAGTTGCAACAATCCTTCTTCATCTTGTAAAAAGTATTTCACTTTCCAAAATACCAGGTTCTCCTCTTGCTACCTTTCTCTTCTCCTTCTCTTCGCAGTTCTACCCACACTCACTACGAAACTTCCTTTTGCAACATCTACCCAACCTTCACTATTGGAAGTTGCCTTCTTCAAGTTCTCTGTAGTAAAATCTCTCCTCCTTCTCTCTTCATAAACATGTATGTTCGTCATCTTTCAAAGCTGTCAGGATTTTGTAATTTCATCTTATCACCTCTCTCTTCCCTTTTACTATCCTTTCTTCAAAAATCTCGTCTTTATATTAGGGTTCTGTCACAATTCCCCTTCTAATAGGTCTGCGTATTGTATGACTACTTCCTGCACACACAAATACATATGACTAGTGTTAACATAAAAACGTCAATGCTTGTCCAAATCTTATTCAAGAACTTATTCCTTTGGGATTCCTCTCTACATTACCTCTATATTTTTCTTATGCATTTCTCTACATATATTATACCAAATTAAGAGCATTTCATTCTGCTCTAATTTCTGCAACTTTTGTCTACAAAATCATTCCAAAATCAACTTTGTAGGAAGAAAAAATTCCTTATTGAAATTAAATCCTCCCAAAACAAATATCCTCTAATTTAAACTTAGTCTGCACCTTAAAGAATATTAGTGTTCTTCTTGTAATGAACTATCCTCTGCTTCGGCACAAAAATTAAAATAATTTCCAAATCATTTTTTTATAAACTTTATTTCTTCAAAGAGATTTTTATATCTTTCATTGAAATATTTCAAGCTAAAGAGGCACTGTGATGGGGTCCCTAGGGTCAGTCTTGGGGAAAATGCCCAATTTTTGGGGAAAAAACCCAAGTTCTTATGTAAAAAAAATACAAAATCTCCACAAATTGTGGTCGCAGAGCGCGTAGCTAGTTAAGAGTTAAAAAGGGTTTTTACCCTTATTTATGTAAAAGTTCAGTCGGCTTTTGAGATCTGTCCATGCTCCGCGAACCATGGCATTGTATAAATAGGTGTGTCTTAGAGAGTCTAAGACATAGAGAGATGCTTTGTCGAGGGGTACAAAGGAAGAAGTCTAGCGTAGAGAAGGAAGTCTTAGATGGGAAAGGCTTCGCAGCGGAATACGCAAAGGCCTAGAGAAGTGTCCAGAGTTGAGTGCACGAAACCCTCCAGCTAAGTGCACAGGGAATTTTTGAGTTTGTAAACGTTTGATGAATATTAATAAAAAAGATTGTTCTATAAATTCCTGTGTTAGTCCCTTTACTTCTATTTTGTATGAATGCACTATATGTTGTGATGAATGAAGGTTTTATAAAATAATGATGTATTGATGCCACTTTAATTAATCTGTATCGCTATTTGAATGAAATTAATGTTAAGTGATTACGCGAAGATCATAACGCTTTTTGTTAAAGTTATCAAACACTTAGGTAATTCCGACTAACTATTGATCTAAGGGTAATCTAAGGTGTGCGTAAATAGCTAACTAGCCTATTCAAGATCCGCAAAATTTAGCCATAGACCTTCGTGGAGGTCTAGAGGACAATTAAGGTAAGTTACAGCACTAGGCCATAGAAGCATAGAGGTCTGCACGAAGGCAGGTCTAGGTTGTGAAAAGGACATCACATTGATCTCTAGGTGCGGAAACTTGGTTCCAGCATCCCCCCATACTACTTTAGGTGAGACTTCAGTCCACTCACTCCGGATTGATGACGAAAGAGCCAATAGTGTGGGGATTTTTTTGGCGCAACTAACTCTAAACCTGGGTCAGGACCTCCTAAGCTAACAAATAGTTCTATTGCTAGGAATGGGATCTGTATAAAGAGATGTGTGATGTTGCATCACTGGAATCTGACCAAGAAGGAAATTGGGAAGTGGTTGGATAGAAAGATCCACAAATTCACGGTGAAAGAAAATAGAAATCCACACCTAAAAAAAGAACAGTGGTTGGATAGATATTTATACATAGAAATGCATGAAATCTTCTTCTACACCTTCCTGACCGAAATATATGAGTGGATTGCTGAATTGGTAGATGGCCAAGGAAGGTGGAGGCTTGTTGGTCCGATAGTGTGGACCCCAGAGCTCGTGTGGAGGTTGGAAGCTTTTGAAGATAAGATAGGACACACAGTTGATCACTGGCTTGATTGAGTCATAGGAGGATTTTTTCCAGATTTCACGGTTGATACCTCAGTCAGTTACGGCGAAGTCAAGCGACGATTCTTCGAGGGGCCATGTGGTAAGTATTTGAGATATTTGAATACTTGGATTAAGATGTTGTTTTGTGAAAAACAGGTTATCCCACTGCCTTTATGTTTGGAGCTACACGAAGTGGGAAGATCTTTAGGGATAGGGGAAGAACATGCCCTGAATATATCACATTGATTGAACCTCCTGTGAGTGACGATGAGGAAGCAATACAGGCTTCATTAAAGAGCGATGTCCAGTTGACAAGGGAGGGTTTTCCGCAAATACGTCATCCGTCCACACCACCTCCACCTTCACCTCCACAACATACACCTTCACCCACGTCGCTACCATTGTTGCTGCCGATAAACATGTTGAATGCAATGAAGTTGATAGTTTTCAAGGGCTTAGGAAGTGAGGATCCAGATCAGTTTTTGTTTGTTTCCAAGCTTGTGTGGAAATCACAACAAATTACAGACAATAATATAAAGAAGGTGCAGTTAGTCACTGCTCTGTAGGATCGTAGGCTGACATGGTATGTTAAGTATTGCACTGATAATCCATTGGCGTCATTGGTAGATACTTAAATCACTTTGAACAAGGAATTTGGTAAGCCTAAATCTGCTTCGCAATCAGTAATTGGATTTATGGAATTCATGATTAGGCCCAGTGAAACGCCATAGGAGCTAGATCAAAGACTGAAGTGCAAGATCTGTGAAGCTAATATGAATCTCACCAATAGTCAGCACCGCGATTTGTTTATAGCCACACTTCTGCGCCACCTAGGGATTGCTTTGTTGCAGCAAAAGATAGGAACTCAAGAGGAAGCCCTGGAAATCACGATGAGATTACATGAAACACCTATCCATGATGCTTCTTTGGGAGTTCAATAGATTCATGCAGAGTTGTAGAACCTTTTCTTGGAGTTGTAGAGCTTGAAAAACAAAAAAGCGGCTCGAACAGAGGTGCGCGAAGAATTTTGGTGTCTCAAGTGTAAAAACGAGGGGCATGATAAACATCATTGCACTTTCTTCGCGAATTACATCATAAGAGGAGGGCCTATGCCCTTGAGGGAAGCAGCTCCAACAGGACCAAGTGCAAGTCCCGTGCTATGGTGTGTTATTTGTTAAGTGGGTGGAAAACATGTAACAGATAATTGTCACTTACTGCAAAAGTTTCTACAGACATCGTAACAATTGTTTTGCAATTTTTGCAAATCAGTGGGCCACGATGAGCACCACTATCGAAGCTATGAGTTAATGATGGAGAGGATGCCTATGTATCAAATGCAAGCAGAAACTCGGCCTCCGAATCGGGGCATTAGGGGAACACACTGAGGATATCAGGGGACTGGACGAGGCTAAGGAGGATGAGAACCTGGTAGTAGGTCATTTGTTACAATTTCAGAATGCCAGGACACTATGCATGGGAGTGTATGAATCGGACATGCCCATCATGTCAATATTGCACTCAGTTTGACCACATAATTGAAGAATGTCCTGTGCTGATGGCCAAGATGTAGGAGAAGAGGGTGTAGCCTCAGTATCCTACCTAGAACTTACAAATGGTGAGGGTCAAGCCCCGTGAAGAGGACTTGAATGTGAATATTGTGTTACGAAGCATGATCGCGACTCGTGACGATAAGGGAAAACAACCTAAAGAAAGTGGATGGGTCCGCTAGGCTCTAGAAAAGGAGGTTGGGTTTGATCTGGAACGTGCGAAGGACATATTCATGCAAGCAAAGAAAAGCTTCATTCAGGCCTCTACCTCAGGAACTCAGGACAAACTACCTGCAAAGGTTGACCCCTCTGTGCTTACCACCTTCTTGGAGACTCGTATGCAACTACTGCGCGATAGAAATGCTTTGAAAGGACTACAGGAGTTGATAAAAAAATGTGTCAGTAAGGATAATGCTCTTGATGGAACTCGCATAGTCAGGAAAGATTGGTAAGCATAAGGCAAGAACAGGGCATGAGATGAGGCTTAACACACAAATAGGAGACTATGAGATGGACCAAGTTATTTTGGATTTGGGGTCTGATGCTAACATATTGCCTAAACAGACCTCAGAGAGAATGGGGAGACTTACACTGCAGTGGTCACCGATTCAACTAAAGTTGGTGAACCAGCAGAAGATTATCCCCATGGGAAAATTCCAGGGTGTTACCATAATATAGAAGGTGCATCCGCACTGGCTGATTTTGAAGTGATAGAAATTGTTGATGACAATAATTCATACCCTGAACTCCTTGGAATAGATTGGGCTATTGATATGAATGTGTTAATCAACTTGAAGAAGTGTATAATGTCATTTGAAAGAAAATTTCTCTGCGTTGTAGTATCATTGGACCCTGCAAAAGGACCATGCTATATTGAACTGGTCCACAACTATGAGGAAAGTGATGATGATTTGGATCAGATCTATAAAATAACAGCGCAAGACCAAGACTGGGTTAATCCAATAGCTGATGGATGAATTGCATGGGACCGTGAAAGTTCCTGTACCTCAGATTCAGATGAAGAGTTGGAACATTAGAAAAACAGGTTGCATGAAGTATCCACACTGCACTGCAACATGATGACCAAATCATTGCACTGTGTGTCATCGGAGGTAAGAAATTTACATTATTATGATGTTTTAACTAACATAGATAAATTTTTGGATGCTTTTGAAAGAGAAGTTCCAGACGATTACAAATTTTAGGTTCGGGACTGGGCACTACGCGCTACACTCGCTCGGTGGGGGGGTACGCACAAAGACAACTTTGATGAGTGGCACGATTATAGAAGGATGATGAGAATGTGATTTGGTGGCCCTAAAGTATGGTTAACCAAGAAATATGATGGGAGGAATGATTCGCATGGTCACCTAGTAAAATGGAATAAAGTTTATGGAAGAGAGCCACAGCTAGAATGGCTGCATTTATTCTATCACACTCTGGATATAATCCCTATGAATTGGTATTTAGAAAAAGTGCTATGCCACAACACTGTAGAGTGGGATATCTTAAGAGAAGGGTTCTTGAAGACATTTAGGTTTGAATATGGGTTTGAAAAAATTGATGAGGTGCTACAGGAGGTTAAGGTTGTGATTTTTTGAATTCTGCAGGATCCTTTGGAATTGGTTCAACCAGATTAGAGCACCTAGTTGCACCATGTGGTGGAATTCTATAATATGGCTACTGAAGCAGAGGATGAGAATCCAAGGAATATCAATATCTCAGAAGCAAAATGCCACCGCGAGGTTGAAGGTCCACAAATAGAGAACCTGGATATCACCATGCCGCTGAAGGCTAGTTAGATTAACATTGGTATCGAACCAAAGCCTAAATTCATGAAGATCAGAGATTATTGGGATGATGCCACAGTGGATAAAGTTGCTAAGTTACTCCACGAGTACCAGGATCTTTTTCCTACAAAATTTCCGGACTTCAAAGGCATCACAAAAGATTTGAGAGTGATGAAAATAACTTTGAAACCGAATGTGAAGCCTGTTAAGAAAAGGCCATATCGCCTTAATCCAAAATACAAGGAAAAACTATCTTGGAATTGGACAAGATGCTTGAGGTAGGTATTATTGAACTAGTGGAGAAATCTAATTGGGTGAGCCCAATATTAGTTCAGGAAATGAAGCAGAAGGGAGAGATAAGGATTTTCATAGATCTAAGAAAGATTAACGATGCCTGTGTTGATGATCCTTTCTCAAAATTATTTACTGATGAGGTATTGGACAATGTTAGATGGCAGGAGGCCTACCCATTTACTGATGGGTTCTCTAGATACCATCAAATCAAGATTGCACTAGAAGATAGGAGTAAAAAAACCTTCGCAATGGAATGGGGGTGTTTTCAGTACACACTGATGCCCTTCGGACTCAAGAATGCATTGGCAATATTCTCTCGCATAGTCATCACAACATTCAAAGAATTTATTCACAAATTCTTGGACGTATATTTTGATGACTGGACAATGTTTGGGCTAGTAAAGTGTCATGTAGCTAGACTACGCTTAATGTTGGATACATGCTGAAGGTATCAGATCACGCTGAACCCGAAGAAGTGCATGTTTTGTGTCCTCTTTGGGATTTTCCTGGGTCATGTAGTATGCAAGCAAAGGAATCATGGTGGACCCTGCCAAGATTGTGGAAATAATCAATTTGGAAGCCTCAAGAAGTGTTAAATAGCTACGTAGAACGTTGGGGCATATTGGGTACTATCGAAAGTTCATCAAGATTTATGCTCATATTACCGCGCCCATGGAGAAGTTGCTAAAGAAGGACGCTACATTCTATTGGGATGAAGAATGTTAGTGTAGTCTGGATGTCTAGAAAGAAAACATGGTCACCGCACCGATATTGGTCTTCCTAGATTGGAAGAAGGAATTCCATCTACACGTTCATGCCTCATGTATTGTGTTGGGAGCAGTATTGACATAGGCTAGTGAAGGAGAGATGGATTATCCTATATCATTTATGAGTAGAAAGTTGTCAAAGGATGAAAAGAATTATTTGACAACAGAGCGTTGAGGATTGGCTATGGTGTACACCAAAAATTCAGACACTATCTATTTGGTGGAAATTTCAAGATGTACATAGACCATTATGCACTGAAGTATCTAGTCAACAAGCTTGTGTTGGGGGGTGGGGGGGGAATATGTAGGTGGTTTTTGTTATTTCAAGAATATGATTTTGAGGTAGTTGTGAAACTAGGAAGGTTGAATGCAGGACCTAACCATATATCACGCATTGAGACAAGAGAGGAGCCTACTCATTTGGAGGAGGGTCTACCCAATGTGCATCTCTTCTGGGTGTATGTAGAGGATAATCACTTTGCGGATATTATCCACTTCTTGACTACAGGAATAGCTCCAGAAGGGTACACCAACCAATAGAAAAAGAGTTAGTAGTGTGTGTAGCAGATTTCTCTGTAATTGTCAAACATTTGTATAAGATGGGATCAGACAAGATACTCCGACGATATATGGCAAATTTTGAATGAAATAGCATCCTCACCGAAGCTCATAGAGGAGTTGTAGGAGCGCATTGTGTAGGAAAAACAACAACGCATAAGGTTTTGTGGATTGCGTTGTAGTGGCCAACGCTGCATAAGGATTCTAAAGAATAATTTAAGGCATGTGATGCATGTCACAGAATGGGTAGACCATCATGGAGGGATGAGCTGCCACTGAATCCATAGGTGTCACTGCAGCCATTTGAGAAATGGTCAATTGATTTTTTAGGGCCAATTTAGCCCCCAAGCAAGAAAACAGGTGCATGTTATATCATCACCGTGACTGAATATCTGACCAGATGGGTGGAGGCACAACCTGTGAAATAATGTATAGGGGCAAAATCAACAAAGTTTTTGTTTGAATATCTATTGACCAGGTTGGGTTGGTCGAAGGTACTAATAAGTGATTGCGGTATGAACTTCCTCAGTGAAACAATCAACATGCTTACAGAAGAGTTCTAGGTTTACCATCAGAAAAGTACACCATATCATCCTTAGTCCAATGAAACAGTTGAGGATTTCAACAAGATATTGGAAAATTATTTGACAAAGGTTTGCAACGCATAGCGGAATGAATAGGACATGCACATAATGGTGACCTTATGGCCATACAGGACTACTTGCAAAAGGGTAACAGGTCAGACAATTTTCCGTTTGGTCTATGGTGTCGAAGTTGTGATGCCTATGGAATATATTGGGCCTAGTCTTTGCATAGCAACATTCAGAGGAATGGCGGACTGCGAAGCCTTGGAAGAATGACTCACGCAATTGATGGAGGTCAAAGAGGATAGATTCTTGGCTGGTTTTCATCCTCAAATACAAAAGGAGTGTGAAAAGGCATGGCACAATAGACACATCAAGTTGCACACTTTTAAGGTAATGACTTCATTTTATTATATGATAGTAAGTTCGCTTAATTTGTAGGAAAGTTTCAGATGCATTGTTTGGGACCATACGTCATCAAAAAAAATCACAAATTGGGGCGCGGTTCAGCTTGCAAAGCTGAACGGAGAACCTTTCCAAAGAAAAGTGAATGGGAGCCGATTGAAGCCCTATACAAGAGACCCAGCTCAATGACTACATGACGACATGACAATCTTAGCACTCCAGGCAGCTGCAAGGGAGTGTGGGACTATAAACTACATTTCTTGGTTTGTAGAGTTATGCAGCTGAGGAGCTGCACGAAAAAGGGTGATGTCGCAGTATCTGAAGGTGCACACAGGGAGTTGCGCTATGAGGGGAGATACCCTGTAACATAGCCAAAAAATGATAGTTACAGTCATTGTTCATGATTTGACAACCGAGAGATGGTTAAGAGGAGTGAGGGGTGGCATTTAAGGTTGAAATCTTTAAATATCTGCCACCAAATCAGCATTTATGTATGATTTTGGGGGGAGCGGTCAAATTTGAATTCAAATTCGCCTAGAAATTACACGTGTTGGTCCAGCAGAGAAAACTTTGCATCCTTAGAAGTTTTGAGTTGTGTTTTATGTCATTTATGAATCCTAAGTTTTTCACAAATTTGGTCTCAAGCTCTGTGTTTGATACTTCACCTAAGGATACCCAACAATTTATTCACAAGACTATGTGAGGACTAGGTGAGACTGCAAGCACGGGAGGAACTGTTGCTTCTGAAGGAGTGGCTGTAGAAGTTGTGAGCATGGAAGCTTCGACCTCTATGCCTACGATGCCAAGGTCTCCTAGGTTGAAGCCTACACTAGTGCATGAAAACCCCAAGCTAAAGAAAGACAAGCATAAGAGGATAATATCAATGCGCGAGTCACCGTGAAAGCACTTTGCTACCTAGGTCCATAAGAAATATAAGCCGCTAGTGAAGGATAAGGAGAAGGTGGTAGATTTAGAGGCTGAAGAGGGAACAAAGGATATAGATGCTGAGGGCTTGAAGCCCATCTCTAAGTTGCTAGATTATATCCCCTTATGTAAAGGAAAGGTGAAGGTCACCAAGATCCCAAATGTGGAGAAATTCCTCATTCATACACCCTTGCTACCAGAAAGCATCACCTTTGAAGGCCCGCACCTGGCACGGATTCCCCATTTAAATGTGGAAGACTAGGATTTGGTTGACCATGATAGGTTCCCCCACCTCACAATGGAGAATTACATGAAGTGTTCGTATTAAAAATAATTAGGTGTCACTGCATTGTAGCTAGTTAAGTGGATTCGTAGAGTAAATCAATCGGGGTTGTTGAACCTGTCATGGTTGCTCCACTACCACTACTCCAACATTAATATCACCTGCATCAAGCAACTGCTGGCTATGTTGCATGATTGGTGTTTATGGGTGAGCATGCCCATCCCCATCATGGACATGCTTATCCATTGGATCACGCTCCTACCACATTCGGTCTTGAATCCAACCAAGGAGTTTGGCGGAAAGAACAGTGAGTGCAACTTGACTGAAAAGATGACGAATAAATTTGACCTAGAAAAGAAGCCATGTGGGTACTCCATAACGTCCATCAATGACCCCGCAATACAAATTTCCATGCAGATATTAGTCGGTAAAGTCATGAGGAAATGTCGCGCGGACTAGGTTATGACGCTTGTGATCTTGTTAGTTGCATAGTGCGCGGAGGTCGTGCAGTTTAATTGGTTGTGTTACTTCTGCAATGAGTTCCTTGCGAATTTTTGCGAGGCTCACGACGAGAGAAAGACCTTCCACTATGCATGGTTGCTGCTCTCCACTGTGCTAGTTGCTTGGGAGTTGTCGAAGGACAATCAGTTTGCTCCCTTGGAGAAAGGATTGTTGGAGTGTGCACAATTTTCCTCCCTTTGGGCCATGAAGGACCTCGCGCGGGTCACGGAGACAAAAAGAAAATCTAGGTTTTGATGGAGGCGAGCATTCGCATGGCCATTAAACAGTAGCCACAGTTTTCCCCGAATATGTATGAGTAGTTGTTGGAATACGAAGAGTTCAAGGTATACTTCCACTGCATGTATATTAGGGTGCAAAGGACCCGCAACATAAGTGCTTTGATCTACCCTATCTTGCCATGGATGATGCCATTAAGGAAGTCATCAAGTGATGGCCAGAAGATTGGCACTCTCTGTCCGATCTTGCTGCGGGTAGTAGAAAAGGTGCAGGGACTTCCGTGGAGAAGAAGAAAGAAGCAGTAAAGCAGGTAGTCTAGAAGTTGGCCGTGCAGTGAAGGAAGGAGGCGGAGGGGAAGGCCCAGCTAGAAAAGGAGTGCCCTGCAAAGTAGCAGGTAGTCTAGAAGTTGGTCATGCAGTGAAGGAAGGAGGCCGAGGAGAAGGCCCAGCTAGAAAAGGAGTGCCCTGCAAAGCAGCAGGCTGAACAGGAACAATGTGACTCTGAGAGAAGTAGTAAATCCCCTTCACCCTAGACCGAGGAAGAAGAATAGTCAGAGCAGGGTAGTGGCAGTGATGAAGGATAGAGCACTCCATTCTGGGTGAAGAGGTACAAGGAATAGTAGAAGGAGGGGCCCTAGAAGAAGTCAAAAGTGATGAAGCCACCGCTCGATCCTATTACACTCACAGAAGGTGATCTTGATAAGATCGGGAATAAAGTGCTCAACACCACTGCAGAACTATTATAGCAGTTTGAACAAAAGCACCTGCAGTCGCTAGACACTATTCAGAAGGATCTGTGCAAACTGCAAATCCATACCAGTAGGATCCCGGGGGGTGTATGGCAAGTGAGCACCGCACACACGATCCTGGCACCAAGGACCAATCAGGCTATCGGGATGGTTAGGTTAGTGGATCTTCAAGTAGTCATGCTACCAGAAGGGTCCTTGAGCGCGGAATCGGTCGATGACAAGGTCATCATAACTACTCTGAAGAACATTGGCCTCAACTCGCGGTGCTCCCCAACTAATATCTTCACATGCTATAGACGGGTGTGACAGTGGAATTAAGAGTGCGGGAGCAACATGTTTTCAACTTAATAAGTGAATATCGAGTGAATAATGAGCAAATGTTTGCGAAGAAGATGGAGTCCCTAAGGGCGAATGAAATGATCCAGGCGCTGAGCGCCCAGCTAGCAGCCGTGGTTGAAAAGGAATGCAGGACAGTGCTGAAGTTGCACATACCTGAGGAGGCACCACTTGAAGCTAAAGATCCGGAAGCTAGCTACAGCGTCAACGATGCTAAGGTAGAGGTGGCGAGAGTTCAGTTTGAATTAAACATGAAAATCACAAAATTGGAGCTCAAGTTACAACCTTCAACTCAACAAGAAGTTTAGGAATAGTGCGAAGCTACTATTAAGGAAGGAATTCCTACTGTGAATGTCGGGGTTGTTGACTGCACAACTCTGTTTGAACAGGCCATAGAAGTGCTGATGACCCTGCACTCACCCTACAGATCTTAAGTATAGAGACCCATGAGCTGCAACAGTAGTATGACAAAGTAAGGGCAACAACATGCTCCATTGCTACATCATAGCGCCTCGCCAAGTTGCAGGAGGCTAAACAACTCCTTACATAGGTGGAAAAAGCAAAGAAAAATGAAGCAATCCTTAATGCTAGCTTGGGGGCTTGGTTGGATGAATCCTGCCTAGTTTTGTCCAACATATAAGAAAAATTGACCAACTTGCAGACTTCACAGTAGAATATCAAGTGAGTCGGTGAAGGACCAGCCACAGAGCAACTGGTAGAGAAAGTGAATGGGCAGCCACGCAGGGCGCGATTGAAGTTTTAGTTTTGCAGGGAGAGCTGGGGGATCTTCATAGCAAGATCACCGCACCATCCGAGTGGCTTGAGGGTGAGTCATGACATTGTGTTGTCGGTCTGTTGGGAAAGGGTCCCCTGGGAGCAGTCTTGGAGAAAAAGCCCAATTTTTGATGTAAAAATATGGAAATTCTCCACAAGTTGTGGTCGTGGAGCACATAGGTAGTTAAGAGTCAAAAAGGTTTTTTATACTCCTTTATGTAAAAGTTGAGTCAGTTTCTAAGATCTACCCATGGTTCGTGAACCATGGGATTGTATAAATAGGTGTGTCTTAGAGAGTCTAAGGCACAGAGAGATACTTTATCGAGGGGTATGAAGGAAGAAGTATAGCACAGAGAAGAAGTCTTAGAGGGGAAAGACTTTGCAACTAAGTGTGCAGAGGCCTAGAGTAGAGTCTGCAGCTGAGTGCATGAACCCCTGCAGCTTAGTGCACAGGGATGGTTTGAGTCTGTAAACCTTTGGTTAATATCAATAAAAAAGATTGTCCCAGAAATTCATGTGTTTAGTCCCTTTACTTTTGTTATCTATGAATAAGTTATATGTTGTTATGAATGATGGTTTTATAAAATAATGATTTATTGTTGTGCGAATTTACTTGATCTGTATTCTTATCTGAATGCAATTAATGTTAAGTGATTACGCAAATATCATAACACTTTCTATTAAATTTATCAAACACATAGGTAATTCCGAGTAATTACTGATCTAAGGGTAATCTAAGGTGTGCACAAATAGATAATTGGCCTATTCAAGATCCACAAAAGTCAGCCATAGCCTTTCGTGGAGGTCTAGAGGTTGATTAAGGGAAGTTACAACACTAGGCCACAGGAGCATAGAGGTCTGCATGAAGGCATATCTAGGTCACAAAAGGGACATTACACTAATCTCTAGGTGTGAAAACATGTCTCCAGAATCTCCCCATACTGCTTCAGGTGAGACTTCAGTCCATGCACCACAGATTGATGGCGAAAGGGCCAATAGTGTAGGGATTTGTTTAGTGCAACTAACTCAGAACCTGGGTCAAGACCCCCTAAGCCAATAAGAGGTTTCTAGCTCTCATACCAAATGATGTAGAGCTAAAAGTAGTTGTGCCAATTATGTTAACCTAAAAACACACAGTGCCAATTTCTATGGTCGAAAGGCACTTCCTTAATTCGTAATTATGGAAATAAATCCATTTTTAAATCCATATTTAATCTAAGGTGGGATGAGCTACAAGCATAATTCAAAAACCACTGGATTCAAATGTCATTCTAGTATAGTCGCTAGAGCCAAGATATTTTTATAGATAAACATGCATGCCCCAAACCATAGATCCATAGTAGCCTCGACTTCCATTATATAATAAGAGCATGGGAGGAATTATTAATATAAACCCATTTCCTTTGGCAAAGCTCCTTTGTAAAAGTTGTGAGTGTTCTCCCTTTATACTATTCCAGGCCTCGATGCTTATATTATTGTTGGGAAGGGGATCTCCCAAAGGACATTTTTGGGGTCGCGGAGTGCGTAGGTGTTATAAGTCATAAAGGGTTGTCCACCCTTAGTTTTGTAAAGTAAATTCGTTTGTAACATATCTACCCATGGTCCATAGACCACGGGATTATACAAAAAGAGCTACACTCTAAGTAGTTTGGAGACACACAATGTAAGAGATTTGTAGCTCTAAGGTAAGGAGTCTAAGTTTTTGGGTCATAACATAGGTAGAGGCTCTGTAGCTTAGTGCACAAAGGCTTAGGGTGGAAGTCCAGAGCTGAGAGCGCAGACCCTTGCAGCTATGTGCGCAGGGTGAATAGAGTCTATAATCACTTAGAAGAGATTAATAAAGAGAAGTATTATGAAATTTCTATGTCTTTGTTCCGATTAATGCATCTTCTCAATTTATGTATGAATGTCCTTTGTAATACTTATGTGATGTGTGAATGTGTATGATTATGTTGGATAACTGAACGCATAAGAATATTTGTTTACGTGTGCTAACTGTGACTAACTAATAAGATAAGAAAGACACTTGGACTAATGTAAGAATCTACACGTATGCTGCCTTGGTAGTGTGAACAGGTATAGATGAAGGTTACGACTGCGTGAAGGATAGTCGAGCGCTTTCGCGGAGGTATTGAAGGATGGAAAGGCCTATCCACCAAACCCTAGAGAAAAGTTATCTACGCAAAGGCAGAAATAAAGGGAATTAAATGACATCACGACCATCGCAAGGTGCGGAAACTTGGTTCCAGCATCCCCCCTACTACTTCAGGTGATACTTTGGTCCGCACTCCATGGGCTGATGCTGAAACAACCAGTAGTGTAGGGATTTGTCTGGCTAACTAACGCTGAACCTTGGTCATGCCCCCTCAAGCCAACAAATGCTTCCATTCCCGAGACTAGAATTTTCATAAGAGATGTGTGATTTCATATCACTGGAAGCTGACAAAAGAAAGAGATTAGAGATTGGTTAGGTAGAAAGATCCACAAATTCATGGCCCAAGAGAACAGAAACACGCAACTAAAAAAGGAAGAATGGTTGGATATGTATTTGTATATAGAGATCCACGAGATATTTTTCTACTCCTTTCTAATTGAGCTATTTTAGTGGATTGCGAAGCTAGCAGATAGCCAAGGAAGGTAGAAACTTGACGGTCCTTTTGTGTGGACCTCGGACCTAGTGCAAAGGTTGGAAGCATCAGAGGATAAGATCGATCACGCTGTCGATCGTTGGCTAGATCACGTCATAGGAGGATTTGTAACTGAATTTGCGGTCGAAACCTCAGTTAGCTACAGTGAGGCAGAGCGACGCTTTTTCAAAGGACTGCGAGTTAAGTATGTGAAGTCTTTGAATACCTGGATTGAAATTTTATTGTGTGAAAAATGGGTTATGCAGTTACCTTGATGTTTTCGGCTATGTGAAGTGGAAAAACTTATAGAAACGAAGGGAAAAAGGGCCTTGAATATAGTTTCTTAATTTCACCTCTGTGATGTGACAAAGATGGAATAACATAGGTTTCTTCGCGAAGTGTTATTCAGTTGATAAGGAAAGGTTTCCTACGAATACCACCTCCAACTTCACCACAATCACCTTCGGCCTTGCCCATACCACCTCCACCTCCACTGCAGTTTGGTATAGCAAACTTAGTGAAGCTTCCTTTGTTCAAAGGCTTGGGGAATGAGGACCCAGACCAATTTTGGTTCATTGTAAAATATGTATGGGAAGCTCAAGGCATTATATATGACAACATGAAGAAGGCGACATTGGTTAGCGCTCTGTAGGATTGTGCGCTAACGTGGTATATCAAGTATGCTAATGATAACCCAAATGCTGTAGTGGCAGACATCCAGACGACAATGAATAGAGAATTTAGTAGGCCTAAATCTGAAGCATACTCTATTGTAGGGTTCAATGAAATCATGATTCAACTAGGAGAGACACCTTGGGAACTCGATCGGAGGTTGAAATGTACAATCCACAAAGCTAACATGAATTTAATAGACGGACATCATCATGAGTGATTTGTGGCTTTACTCCTGCCACACTTAAGGGTTGCGCTATCACAAAAGAAGATAACAACTTAGGTAGAGGTCTTGGAGATCGCAATGAGGCTACATGAAACATCGATGCAAGATCCAAATATGGGGGTTCAACAAATCCATTTGCAGTTGAGAAATATTTGCCTTGAGATGCAAAGCTTGAAGCGAGACAGAATAGTTCGACCAGAGGTGCGCGAATAAGTATGGTGTCTGAAATGCAAGATTCAAGGACATGACAAAGATCATTGTCCGGTCTTTGAAAACTACCTTACAGGAGGAGGAAAAATGCCTTTGAGGCTGGAAGCTATGGCGGGACCAAGCATAGGGCCTGCATTGTGGTGCGCTATCTGTTAAATAGCAAGAAAACATGCCACAAATAACTGTCATCTGTTGCAGATGTTTGTACAGACACCGCAACAACTACTCTGCAACTTCTCTAGGTGGGTGGGGCATGATGAGCATAATTGCAGGAGTTATGGATTGATGATGGATAGACCTCACACCTATAGGGTTCAAGCCGAAACGAGGCCCCCTGACCAGAGCACAAGGATGGCACGAACAAGATTACAGGGGCGCGGATGAGGCTGAGGTAGAGGAGGACCTAGTAAAGGTCAAGAACAGTTGATCTGCTACAATTATGGAGGACCAGGACACTATGCCCACGATTGCACTAACCCAATATGTTCGTCATGCAAGTATTGCACATTGTTTGATCATGCAATGGAAGACTATCCTATGCTAATGTTGGTTGATAATGTTGGGTTGTGTTATATTCTTTCCACGACTAGCCCACATAGTTAACCAGGGGGTTAGAGGTGGGGCGGAGCCCCCCCTTCGTTGCGTCGATTGTGTAGCGGGGGGGTGGGGGGGTCACACAGTGTTTGAGGTGTACCCGTAACCCAGAAAATTTTGGTTTTGGACCCTATGTTAGTTTGGGCAGACCCACCTATGGTTTTGTGCATGATTTTCGCACATGTTTTTTGGATGTGATGGTTTTCGGTCCATGGCTTTGGACATGATTCTTTTCGGTCCATGGTATTGGATTCTTCAGCATGTATAAATATGTATTGTAACATTGAAAGGAATATAATGAAAAATCAAGCTGGTAGTCCCAGTTTCGGGATCTAGGGGAAAATCTCTGTGTATATGTGTTTTATGTGTTATGCTCTCACATTGTTTATTTTCTGTGTTTTAGAAGTCATATGTAGGTAATTTTTGTACAGGGTTAAAACCTACATTTGGTATCGGAGCTGTTTTGGCTTCAAGGGGATGCCTTTTTTGCTGAGGGTTTTTGCTCGGGCTTGTGGTAGACCTTGTTTAGTGGAAGATCTAAGAGATCGATTCTGGTGGTGAAAGAAGATGGCGAGCAATGGAAAGATAAAGATCGAGAAATTTAATAGTCAGAGTTTTGAGTTGTGGAAACTCAAGATGGAGGATCTGTTGGTGGATAAAGATCAATGGATCATGGTATATCCAGGTACTAAACCAACGGGAATGTCCGATGAAGAATGGAAGAAGTTGGACCAGAAGGCAAAGAGCACAATACAATTGTGTGCCTCGGAGTCAGTATTGCTGAATGTATCAGGGGAAGCTATGGCGAAGGCTTTGTGGGACAAGTTAGGGACTTTGTACCATTCTAATTCTCTGGTGAATAAACTATTCCTGTAGAAAAAGTTATATAACCTGAGGATGAATGATGGAGACTTGGTGACAGAGCATCTAAACGCATTTAATACTATAGTAAGTTAGTTAGCATCTGTTGATATTAAAATTTCAGATGAAGATAAGTGCATCGGTTTGTTGTCTTCTCTACCAAATTCATGGGATAGTCTGGTTATTGCAATAGGTAGCAATGCAACTGCCTTGCAGTTTGATGAAATAGTCTCAGCCTTGTTGACTGAGGAGATGAGACAGAAAAATATGGAGAACCAGAATGGTGATGCCTTGTCTATATGAGGATGATCCTAGAACAGAAACAAAAATAATTCATCGAGTGGGAGATCTAAAACTAGAGGGAGATCTAAATATCCAGGAAAACCTGTAAAGGTGGTGTGCTAGAAATGTGCAAAGGAAAGGCACTACAAAAGGGACTGTAAATCTAAAGCTCCTGATAAAAGAAAAGGATTTGATGATGCTCCTTCTGCAGAGGCAAAAACCACCTTAGATGAAGGTGGGGATGTGTACTTGGCTTCTTCAAGCACACATGTAGATCATGAGGCATGGTTGATTGACTCAGGTGCATCCTTTCACTTCACTCCCCATAGAGAGTGGTTCTGTGAGTATGAGAAATATGATGGTGGTGATGTGCTCCTAGGGGATGATAGGAAGGCTAGAATCGTTGGTCGCAGAAAAGTAAAGTTGAAATTTCAAGGTGTAAGGGTTAGAACACTTCCGGGTGTTCTGCATATTCCTGCATTGGCCAGAAATATCATTTCTGTAAGAAAGTTGGATGATGTAGGTTTAAAAACAGTGTTCGAGAAGGATACCTGCAAAATGGTTCGGGGAGCACTGATATTGATGCGTGGAATTTGGATTGGAACTCTATACAAGTTGCAAGGTAGCATTTTTATTGATGGGTGCAACAGTTCTATGGTTCTTGAAAGTGGAGTAGAAAATCTAGTGGTCTCTAGAGAGAAGACCATGCTGTGGCATCAAAGGCTTGGTTATATTGGAGAGAAGGGCCTTTGAATACTTCATGGTAAAGGTATGGTAGAAGGTATGAGTAATATCTCTCTGAATTTTGATTTCTGTGAAAATTGTGTATATTGGAAATAGAATTGGGTGAGTTTCCCCTCTCATGGTAAGAGGGCGAAATAGATATTAGAGCTTGTGCACAGTGATGTGTTTGGACCTGTGAAGGTTCCATCACTGGGTAAGTCTGTGTACTATGTATCATTTATAGATGACTTCTCATGGAATACATGGATATATTTCCCTAAGAAGAAATCTGAAGTCTTTGACAGGTTTAAAGAATTTAAGGCTCTCATGGAAAATCAGACAGAGAAGAAGATAAAGGTGTTGAGGATAGATAATGGTGGAGATTTTTGCAGCAAGGAATTTGAAGAATTCTATAAGAATTGAGGCATATCATGGAAAAACTACTCCATATACACCTCAACAAAATGGAGTTGCAGAAAGAATGAACAAGAAGTTGATGGAAAGGGCAAGAAGCATGCTCAATGGTGCTGGGTTAGGATAGGAATTCTGGGCAGAGGCGGTGGATACTGCATGATACATGGTCAATAGGTCACCTTCATCAACATTGGAGGATAAGACTCCACAAGAGGTATGGACTCGTAAGAAACCCTCTCTTTCACATCTAAGGGTATTTGGATGTGATGCATATGTACATGTTCCAAAGGAGAAACGAACCAGGTTGGATAGTAAATATGAAAAGTGAATCTTTATTAGGTATAAGGATGGTTTAAAGGGTTACAAGCTTTGGAACCCAATAACAAGGAACGTTGTGTACAACCAAGATGTGGTGTTCAGAGAGATGAAAGATTTTATTAAACATGAAGTCCAAGCAAAGGAACCTAAGAAGATAGAGTTTGAGCTAAAGGAGGAAGAATCAGACTCTACAACAGAGGAGCTATCAGAGGATGAAGAGCCACTAACTCTGGCTCTGAGAAGATCAGTTCAAGAAAGAAGGCAGTCAGAAAGGTATAGTCCATCTACTTTTTGTTCAAATTTTTCTTTGTTTGTTATTGATGATGATCCCAGAACTGTGAAGGAAGCAGTGGATTTAGAGGATGGAAGACTCTGGAAAGAGGCCATGGTTGATGAAATGGCATCTTTGCACAAAAATGAGGCTTGGGATCTGGTGGAGTTGCCAGCTAGAAGGAAACTCATTGGCAACAAATGGGTGTTCAAAAAGAAGACAAATTCAGAAGGAAAAGTGGAGAAATACAAAGCTCGGTTGGTAGCAAAAGGTTATTCCCAAGTGCCGGGAATTGATTTTGGTGATATTTTTCTCCTGTTGCCAACGTAAATTCTATTAGATTAGTTTTATCTGTTGTTGTTGCTTTTGATTTTGAGGTAGAATAGATGGATGTGAAGATAGCATTTCTTCATGGGGATCTAGAAGAGGTGATCTACATGAAGCAACCTGAAGGCTTTGTGGTGAAGGGTAAGAAAGAATTGGTATGCAAGTTAAAGAAGTCTCTGTATGGGTTAAAATAGTCACCAAGGATGTGGTATAAAAAATTTGATACATTTATACGAGGACTTGGATTCACTAGATGCAAATCAGATCATTGTGTGTATTTTAAATTAATTGGTGACTATGTTATTTATCTGGTCTTGTATGTGGATGATATGTTGCTGGTTGGATATGACAAAGAAGTTATCCAGGATTTGAAGACCCAATTGTCCTCCAAATTCGACATGAAAGATCTTGGTGCTGCAAACTATATTTTGGGCATGGAAATTAAAAGAGATCGAGCAAAGAGCAAGCTCTAGTTAAACCAGAGGAAGTATGTCGAGGCAATATTGCAAAGGTTTAATATGCAGGATAGTAAACTGGTGAAGGTTCCTATTCATGTAGGTGTCAGGTTATTTGCTGAACAGTGTTCCAAGACACAAGAAGAGGAAGAGGACATGTCCCGTGTTCCATATGCAAGTGCAGTTGGTAGCCTGATGTATGCAATGGTCTGTACTAGACCAGACATTGCACTTCCAGTGGGAGTATTGAGAAAGTTTATGTCAAAACTAGGAAAGGAGCATTAGACAGCAGTAAAGTGGGTTTTTAGGTATTTGCATGGCACTAGTTATTATGGTTTGTGCTACCAAGGAAGACCATGATTGGATAGAGTTTTGGATATCCGTGGCTTTGTTGATGCAAACTATGTTGGAGATCTGGATCAGAGAAGATTTACAAGTGGGTATGTGTTTAACCTATTTAGAGGTGTAGTAAGTTGCTGATCCGAATTGTATCCATGAACATTATCAAAGTTCCATGACTATATTAAGATAGGACGAACTTCAAAATTCATGAACAAAAAGCGATCAAGAAAACATCTGGATAGTGGCAGTTTGCATCCAGCAAGGAACAATGAGGACCTCGGTCAAAGTGCGCTCACCGAGGCCCATGGAGTCTGCGTAGGAGGTAGAACTAGCACTTGGGAAGCTCGGATCGGGAAATGGAGGCCATTAGTGTGGGAACAAACCCCTCGAGAAGGAAAAGCCTTGAAGCACTTGGTCACATGGGAAGCTGGGACACTATAGGAAAAGCGCTAAGGTGAAAGGCAGGACCCACACTCCAAAACTGGTAGCATATCGAGGGCAACCTTGGGCGGTAAGCGGATTTGGCTGAAAATGAGTGATTCCACTCAGCGCACGATGTGCGTCCAGCGTATGAGAGAGAAAACTACCGCTCATCACACGTTAACGGCCAAGCAAGTCAACTGTGCAAAATGAGCAAATAACGTAGGATCTAGGGGCTCTAGATCTAGTGGTGGAGATTGTGCCCGATGGAGAAACCATATTTGATAGGCGAATTAAGTTGCAGCATAAAGAAGTTTGAACTCCAATTTGACCGCTGAGTTGGCGGATGAGTCATTCCACAGTGTAACTGAATTACAAAACAGTCGAGGAAGAGATGGCGTAGTTCGTGAGAGGACAAGTGGCCACTTCCCTGTGGACGATGGCAATGACGTAGAGGTAAGGAACTCCAAGCGAACAATAGTAGTGGATCCGAAGGGGAGGAAGAGGAATCATACAATCATGAGATATATCAGCTTTAAGCCAAGAATAGACAGATAAAAAACACACGAAGAAGGGAAAAGAAGAGAACGATGATAAAGAAAGCGAGAGTGAAGAAAAGACAGTGAAGCAAGAAGCAAAAAATAGAGAGCTGAGCTAACCTAAGGCAGCATCGAGTAGATAGAATGCTTGAGAGGTTCAAGCAATCCGTATGAGGATCTATTAGGAATCGAGCACCACAATGGGCTCCTTCCATTAAAGACCAGAGAGGTAAAGACTTGGAAAGGAAAAGAGTCTATGCGCTCTAGTGGCTTGGGGAATCCAAACACCGCCCTACCATCCGTTATCTATTTCAGGAGACTCAAATTGAGCTCCTCATTGTAAATATTTGCTTTAAAGACACAATAAAAGAAGGCCACCACTGAAATTTGGACCGAAGACATAGCCCTGGCGAATAGGGTGAACTCCTTATTAATTTGTTGTGTTCTTGTATTAGCTTACTGTATTTCTCCTACTGTTTTCCATTTTTCCAGTGTCTGCGTTCTTGCAATCTGATCAATCTGTTGCCGAAGATAACATAGACACACACCAGCACATGAGTCTGCAATACCTTCACTCATTAATTATTTAACTGATATCACTCAAGAGTGATTTTCAGATCAAGTGGTATCAGAGCTTTAGGTTATTAAGGTAAGACAAGCTTGTGTTGGTTTAGCTGTTGAATGCTAACTAGATCAAAGCTCAAATTAGGAGAAGGAGACTTGGTCGAAACTAATCTTGAAATTGGGAGAGTCTATCTTCGGAAGACAATGTCAGAGGAAGGTTCTATGGGGCCAAACTCTCAATTCATAGATAGTTTCCTAGCCATAAAGTCCATGGTAGAGGAAATGTATAAAGACTTTAGAAAACATAAAGATGAAGATTCATTAGGCTCTAAACAAGACAAAGGAGAAGATGAATCACATTTCCATGACCACTCAAAAGGAAAATGGAAAGAGGAAAGCTTTCTCACACCTCCTAATGTCCCTATACATAACAAGAAGGTATCTTTGATTAAACTAGATGTTAAATTTGATTTACCTATACATGATGGAGAGTTGAATGCAGAAAAGCTGGAGAATTGGATTAGGCAAATTTATGTTTATTGCAAAGTGCAAAATATTGAATCAGATAAGAGCAAGATTCAGCTAGCAAGCCTACACCTTAGAGGCACTGCCTTGGTTTGGTGGGAAGGCAAAACCCAAGCTGACATGAAAAGACATGGTAAGACCATCTTTGTCTGGACTGAATTTGTTTCTGCGATCAAAAAGCAGTTTTATCCATTGGCCTACATGCAACAAGCCATGATGAGTTGGAAAACTCTTCGACAGTTGAGAGGGAAAAGTGTGCAAGGGTACACTCAAGAATTTAGAAAGAGAGCATTGATTCTAGGAATCTCATTAGACTCACCTGAGACTCTGTTGGAGTAAATTGGTGGTCTACATAGCTACATGAGGCATACTATCCTCATGTTTAATCCCACTAGTATAGATCAGGTATCTGTACAAGCTACTCCTCTAGAAGCTAGAGGAAAGAATGGAAGTCCAGAAGTTGGGGGATCATACCAACCCACTGCAAGCAAGAATAAGGAGAAAAGAAAGCAGAAGTGGAAAGCAAGGAAGGCTAACACTGCACAGAAAATCAAGCCTTCATGCACTCATTGTAAAAAGGATGGGCATGATGATGAGCATTGTCGCATTCTGCATCCAGAGCTAAGACCTAAGAAGTTTGAGGGAAAGAAGAAGAAGACTACTGCAACTATTCAGAAAGATTTGGGGTCAGACTCAGGAGATGAAACAACCATTTTAGCCATAGGTATAAGAGTAAGAATTCTAAAGCATCTACTAGTAATTTTGCACAATCTACCACTGATGAAGACAATGAGAGAAAAAGACATGAGCTTTTCCATGTTTGAGTTATTTCCAAACATCAAAAGGTTGATACTTTGTTTGATAGTGGCTCACAAGTAAATTTAATTTTTGAAGCAATTGTAAAGAAGTTGGGATTAGCGACTACACCTCACAAGAAACCATACCCATTAGGATGGTTGAATGATAAAGCACAACTACAAGGGACTAGACAATTCAAACTCAAGTTTTCTTTTAGGTTAGCATTTGTAGATGAGGTTGAGTTAGACATAATTCCTTTCGATATATGTGAAATTGTTTTAGGAAGTCCTTACTTGTATGATAGGAAGGCTATTTTCTATAGAGCTGAGAACAAGTATCTACTTGTTAAAGAGGGAATTGAATAATTTGTAAGATCTCATAAGCTCAAGAATAATTATACTTTCATAAACTCAAGGACGATTAAAAGAATGATAAATGCATGCAAACAATTCTAACTGATAGTTGTAAAGGAAAATAAACCTGATAAAACCAATGTATTTGAGGGCTGTAATGCTAAACATCATGCTGATTTAGAAAAGGTTGTTTTAGAGAATGATATCTTGTTTAAAGAACCTAAAGGTCTCCCACCCAAAAAGGAAATAGTGCACAATATTATTTTGCACCAAGATGCTCCATTGCCTAACATTGGAATGTACAGGTTGTCCACTTTAGAGAATGCTGAAATCAAGAAGCACTTGTAGGAGTTGCTCGAGAAAGGGTTCATCAGACCTAGCACATCACCATGTGGATCACCAGTCGCTTTGGTGACAAAGAAATATGGCTCGTGGAGAATGTGCATTGATTACCGAGCACTAAATAAGATAACAATCAAAAATTGTTATCCCCTTCCTCACATAGATGATATTTTAGATCGATTGAAAGAAGTTGTTTATTTCTCCAAGCTAGACTTGCACATGGATACCATCAGGTCAGAGTTGCAGAACAATATGCAGGGAAGACTGCTTTCAAAACAAAGCAGGGATTGTATGAGTGGCTAGTTATGCCTTTGGCTTAACTAATACTCCTGCTACTTTCATGAGATTAATGAATGATGTACTAAGACCTTTTTTTGATGATTTTGTTATTGTGTATCCAAATGACATTTTGATTTTTAGCAAAACATTGGAAGAACACATAAAGCATGTTATGCATACACTAGATGTTCTGAAAAGAGAAAAACTTCATGTTAAACTCTCAAAATGTGAATTTGGCAAAACATATCTGAATTATTTGGGTCATATAGTAGGGGGTGGTGAATTGAAGATAGATCCCTCTAAGGTGGCAGCCATTGTAAACTGGCCTAAACCCAAATCTGCTATAGAAGTTAGAAGCTTCTTAAGAGCAGCACAAATTTGGAGGAAGTTCATTTCTAAGTTTTCCTTAATTGTAGCTCCCTTACATGCTTTAACAAGATTGAACAAGGTGTTTCAATGGGGAGGAAAACAGTAGAAAGCCTTCGACACCTTGAAAGAAAAGATTAGTACAACACCTGTACTAGCACTGCCTGATCTCCAAAGACTGTTTGAGATCCAAATAGATGCGAGTGACTATGCCATGGGAGAAGTGTTGACACAGCACGGTAAACCCATATGTTACCATTCTAAGACTTTTAATCTTACAGTAGTTAACTATCCTACATATGATAAAGAATTGTATGCATTAGTTCAGAGTGTGAAAAAGTGGAAGCATTACTTAACGGGCAAAGATACAGTAATACATACTAATCACCAACCACTTCAATATCTACACTCCCAAACTAAGTTGCAACAATCAAGGCACTATAGATGGATGGGTTTTCTACAACAGTTTCATTTAGTCATCAAAAATAAAAAGGGCATACACAATAAAGTTGCAGACATGTTATCTAGACCTATTATAAATACATCTACTATACTTAAACATAATTCTGTGCTACATGAAGGCTACATTGAACAATATGATCAAGATATAAACTTTAAAGATGTATATGCAACTTTAAGTCAAGGCAAACGAGTAGAAAAATTGGATTATAATATAAAGGATTGACTCTTATACCATTGTGGGAAATTATGCATTCCAAAAATTCAGAGAGTAAAGATAATTAGAGAAGCACACACTTCTTTGATATCAGGTCACTTTGGGGTAAGTAAAACAGTTGCACGGCTGCAAAGATTTTGTTATTGGAAAAAAATGAACGAGATAGTTTCTAGATATGTAAGAGGGTGTACTATGTGTGCTAAAAGCAAGCCCAGAAACACAAAACTAGGCTTGTACACTCCATTACCAATTCCTTCTCACCCTTGGGAAAGTGTTTCCATGGATTTTGTTGGAGGACTACCTAAATCTAGGAAAGGTCATGATTATTTATATGTTGTTGTAGATAGGTTCAGCAAAATGTGTATTTTGATACCTTGTAATAAACAGATTATAGCTGAACAAACTGTAAAACTATTTTTTGAACGTGTATGGGTTCATTTTGGATTACCCACTTCCATTGTATCTAATCAAGACACCCAATTTGTGGGGAAGTTTTGGTCAAGTCTATGGGAACTGATGGACACCAAGCTGAGGAAAAGCACAGCCTTTCATCCACAAACTAATGGCCAGACAGAAGTAGTTAACAGGACAGTGATCCAGTTACTGAGAGGATATTGCAGCAAACATCTTAAGCTTTGGGATGAACATTTGTGTTATGTGCAGCATGCTTACAACAGAGGAAAACATTCTTCTACACAAAGATCACCTTTTGAGACATGTTTTGGTTTCACACCAAGGTCTCCTTTGGATTTTGTCTTTGGTAAAGATACCACAATTGATGGACACAGTGATGTGGACATGGCAACTAGGTTCATTGAACAAATCCAAGAGATCCACCAAGCAGTATAGGAACAGCTGGAAAAGAACCAAGCCAAATACAAGGCAAGGCATGACAAGCATCAGATGGAGCATAGTTTCCAAGTTGGTGACCAAGTCTAGCTGTATGTCAGTAAGGATAGGATGCAAGGTGAAGGTAAAAAGCTAAGGCCTATCAGGTATGGACCCTTCAAGATACTTGAGAAGATTGGTGAAAATTCTTTTCGCCTTGATATGCTAGCTTACATGAACATCTACTCAGTCGTAAATGCAGATTGCTTGAGATTTGAACGCTCTCTAATTGAGGATCCCGAAGAGCAGAGTCAATTGCCTTCCATTGATGACCTACTACCTGAATATCTTAATGAATTGCAGGAAGACATAGTTCTGGATAGGAAGGTGAGGACGATGTGCAGAAGAGATATTGAGTACCTCAGAGTAGGGCTCAAGGGTTTAAATTCAAGCAGTGCAAAGTGGATAGAGATTGGACAAGTGAGACAATTGTACCCTCACTTAGTTGATGCTTGAAAACCAAATTTTTGTGGTCCAAAAGCTTTTTCAGTGGGAAGGTCATAATCCAAATTGGATCCATGAATATTATCAAAGTTCCATGACTGTATTAAGATAGGACAAACTTCAAAATTCATGAACAAAAAGCGATCAGGAAAACATCTGGATAGTGGTAGTTTGCAGCCAGCAAGGAACAATGAGGACCTTAGTCAAAGCGCACTGATCAAGGCCCATGGAGTCTGCGTAGGAGGCAGAACTGGAACTTGGGAAGCCCAGATTGGGAAACAGAGGCCATTTCTAATGCGCGATTAGCGCTTAGTGCTAATCGTGCATCGCTCGGAAAAACCACTCGAGAAGGAAAAGCCCTGAAGCACTCGATCACATGGGAAGTTGGGAAACTATGGGGAAAGTGCTAAGGCGACAGGCAGGACCCGCGCTCCAAAACCGGCGGTATATCAAGGGCACCCTTGGGCAGTGAGCAAATTTGGCTGAAAACGAGCGATTCCACTCAGTGCATGATGCGTTTCTAGAATATGAGAGAGAATGCCACTGCTCATTGCACGCCAATAGTAGAGCAAGTCAACCCCACAAAATGAACGAATAACGTAGGATCTGGGGGCTCCAGATCTGACGGTGAAGATTGCACCCGATGGAGAAACCATATAAGATAGGGGAATTAAGCTGCAGCATAAAGAATTTTGAAGTCCGATTTAACTACTGAGTTAGTAGATGAGTCATTCCACAGTGTAACTGAATTACTGAACCATCGAGGAAGAGCTAGCATAGTTCGTGAGAGGACAAGTGGCCACTTCCCTGTGGACGATGGCGATGAAGCAGAGGCAGGGAAATCCAAGCGAATAGTAGTAGGTGATCCGAAGGGGCGGAAGAGGAATCGAACACTCGTGAGATAGAACGGCTTTTAACCATGAACAGATAGAGAACAGAACACATGAAGAAGGGAAAAGAAGAGAAAGAAGATCGAGAAAGTGAGAGCGAAGAGAAGACAGTGAAGCAAGAAGCAGAAAACAGAGAGTGGAGCTTACCTAAGGCAGCATCGAGTAGAAAGAAAGCTTGAGAGGTTCAAGCAATCCTTGTGAGGATCTCTCGGGAATCGAGCACCACATTGGGTTCCTTCCATTAAAGATCAGAGAGGTGAAGAATTGGAAAGGAAAAGAGTCAGTGCACGCTACTGGCTTGGGGAATCCAAGAACCACCCTACGAAGCATTATTTGTTTCAGGAGACTCAAATTGAGCTCCTCATTGTAAATCTCTGCTTTAAAGAAACAATCAAAGAAGGGCACCACTAAAAGCTGGACCAGAGACGTAGCCCTAGACAAAAGGGTGAACTCCTTATTAATATGTTGTGTTCCTGTATTTACTTACTGTGTTTCTCCTACTGTTTTCCATTCTTCCAGTGTTTGTGTATTTTGCAATCTGATCGATCCATTGCCTAAGATAACATAGACACACACCAGGACATGAGTCTGTAATACCTTCACTCATTAATTATTTAACTAAGATCACTCAAGAGTGATTTTCAGATCGAGTGGTATCAGAGCTTTAGGTTATTAAGGTTTGACAAGCTTGTGGTGGTTTAGCTATTGAATGCTAACTAGATCAAAGCTCAAATTAGGAGAAGGAGAGTTGGTTGAAACTAATCCTGAAATTGGGAGAGTCTATCCTCAGAAGACAATGTCAGAGGAAGGTTCTATGGGGCCAGACCCTTAATTCATAGATAGTTTCCTAGCCATAAAGTCCATGGTAGAGGAAATGTATAAATACTTTAGAAAACATAAAGATGAAGATTCATTAGGCTGTAAACAAGACAAAGGAGAATATCAATCACATTTCCATGACTAGTCAAAAGGAAAAGGGAAAGAGGAAAGCTTTCTCACACCTCCTAATAGCCCTGTACATAACAAGAAGGCATATTTGATTAAACTAGATGTTAAATTTGATTTACCTATATATTATGGAGAGTTGAATGTAGAAAAGCTAGACAATTGGATTAGACAGATTGATGTTTATTGCAAAGTGAAAAATACTGAATCAGACAAGAGCAAGATTCAGCTGGCAAGCCTACGCCTTGGAGGCACTGCCTTGGTTTGGTGGGAAGGCAGAACCCAAGCTGACATGAAAAGATATGGTAAGACCATGTCTGTTTGGACTGAATTTGTTTCTGCAATCAAAAGGTAGTTTTATCCATTGGCCTACATGCATCAAGCCATGATGAGTTGGCAAACTCTTCCACAGTTGAAAGGGAAAAGTGTTCAAGGGTACACTCAAGAATTTAAAAAGAGAGCATTGATTCTAAGAATCTCATTAGAATCGCCTGAGACTCTGTTGAAGTACATTGGTGGTCTACATAGCTACATGAGGCATACTATCCTCATGTTTAATCCCACTTGTATAGATTAGGTATCTGTACAAGCTACGCATCTAGAAGCTAGAGGAAAGAATGGAAGTCCAGAAGTTGGCAGATCATCCCAACCCACTGCAACCAAGAATAAGGAGAAAAGAAAGCAGAAGTGGAAAGAAATGAAGGCTAACACTGCACAGAAAAGCAAGTCTTCATGCACTCACTGTAAAAAGGATGGGCATGATGATGAGCAATGTTGCATTCTGCATTCAGAGCTAAGACCTAAGAAGTTTGAGGGAAAGAAGAAGAAGACTGCTGGAGCTATTCAGAAAAATTTGGGGTCAGATTCAGGAGATGAAATAACCATTGCAGCCATATGTATAAGAGGTAAGAATTCTAAAGCATCTACTAGAAAGTCTTCACAATCTACCACTGATGAAGAAAGTGAGAGAGAAAGACATGAGCTTTTCCATGTTCGAGTTATTTCCAAACATCAAAAGGTTGATACTTTGTTTGATAGTGGCTCATAAATAAATTTAATTTTTGAAGCAATTGTAAAGAAGATGGGATTAGCAACTACACCTCACAAGAAACCATACCCATTAGGATGGTTGGATGATAAAGCAAAACTACAAGTGACTAGACAGCTCAAACTCAAGTTTTCTTTTGGGTCAGCATTTGTAGATGAGGTTGAGTTAGACATAATTCCTTTCGATATATGTGAAATTGTTTTAGGAAGTCCTTACTTGTATGATAGGAAGGCTATTTTCTATAGAGTTGAGAACAAGTATCTACTTGTTAAAGAGGGAATCGAATACTTTGTAAGAGCTCATAAGCTCAAGAATAATTATACTTTCATAAACTTAGGGCAGATGAAAAGAATGATAAATGCATGCAAACAATTCTAACTGATAGTTGTAAAGGAAAAGAAACCTGATAAAACCAATGTACTTGAGGGCTGTAATGCTAAACAGCACGCTGATTTAGAAAAGGTTGTTTCAGAGAATGATATCTTGCTTCAAGAATCTAAAGGTCTGCCACCCAAAAAGGAAATAGTGCATGATATTATTTTGTAGCAAGATGCTCCATTGCCTAACATTGGAATGTACAGGTTACCCGCTTTATAGAATGCTGAAATCAAGAAGTAGGTGCAGGAGTTGCTTGAGAAAGGGTTCATCAGACCTAGCACATCACGATGTGGTTCACCAGTTGTTTTGGTGACAAAGAAATATGGCTCATGGAGAATGTGCATTGATTACCGAGCACTAAATAAGATAACAATTAAAAATCATTATCCCCTTCCTCAAATAGATGATATTTTAGATCAATTGAAAGAAGTTGTTTATTTCTCCAAGCTAGACTTGCATAGTGGATACGATCAGGTCAGAGTTGTAGAACAATATGCATGGAAGACTGCTATCAAAACAAAGCAGGGATTGTATGAGTGGCTCGTTATGCCTTTGGCTTAACTAATACTCCTGCTACTTTCATAAGATTAATGAATGATTTACTCAGACCTTTTCTTGATGATTTTGTTATTGTGTATCCGGATGACATTTTGATTTTTTGCAAAACATGGGAAGAACACTTAAAGCATGTTAAGCAGGCACTAGATGTTTTGAAAAGAGAAAAACTTCGTGTTAAACTCTCAAAATGTGAATTTGGGAAAACATCTCTGAATTATTTGGGTGATATAGTAGGGGGTGGGGAATTGAAGATAGATCCCTCTAAGGTGGCAGTCATTGTAAACTAGCCTAAACCCAAATCTTCTACAAAAGTTAGAAGCTTCTTAAGCGCAACACAATATTGGAGGAAGTTCATTTCTAACTTTTCCTTAATTGCAGCTCCCTTACATGCTTTAACAGGATTGAAAAAGGTGTTTCGGTGGGGAGGCAAACAGTAGAAAGCCTTCAACACCTTGAAAGAAAAGATTAGTACAACACCTGTACTAGCATTGCCTGACCTCCAAAGATCGTTTGAGATCCAAACAAATGCTAGTGACTATGCCATGGGAGCAGTGTTGACACAGCACGGTAAACTCATATGTTACCATTCTGAGACTTTTAATCCTACAGTAGTTAACTATCCTACATATGATAAAGAATTGTATGCATTAGTTCAGAGTGTGAAAAAGTGGAAACATTACTTAATGGGCAAAGAGATAGTAATACATACTAATCATCAACCACTTAAACATAATTCTGTGCTACATGAAAAATACATTGAACAATATTCTCAAGATATAAACTTTAAAGATGTATATGCAACTTTAGGTCAAGGCAAATGAGTAGAAGAATTGGATTGTAATATAAAGGATCAACTCTTGTACCATTGTGGGAAATTATGCTTTCCACAAACTCAGAGGGTAAAGATAATTATAGAAGCACACACTTCTTTGATATCAGGTCACTTTGGGGTAAGTAAAACAGTTGCACAACTGCAAAGATTTTTTTTATTGGCCAAAAATGAATGAGATAGTTTCTAGATATGTAAGAGGGTGTACTATGTGTGCTAAAAGCAAGCCCAGCAACAGAAAACTAGGCTTGTACACTCCATTACCAATTCCTTCTCACCCTTGGGAAAATGTTTCCATGGATTTTGTTGGAGGACTACCTAAATCTCGTGAAGGTCATGATTATTTATATGTTGTTGTGGATAGGTTCAGCAAAATGTGTATTTTGATACCTTGTAATAAACAGATTACAGCTGAACAAACTGCAAAGCTATTTTTTGAATGTGTATGGGTTCATTTTGGACTACCCACTTTCATTGTATCTAATTGAGACACCTGATTTGTGGGGAAGTTTTGGTCAAGTCTATGGGAATTGATGGACACCAAACTGAAGAAAAGCACAGCTTTTCATCCACAAACTAATGGCCAAATAGAAGTATTTAACAGGACAGTGATCCAGTTACTCAGAGGATATTGCAGCAAACATCTTAAGCTTTGGGATGAACATTTGTGTTATGTGCAGCATTCTTACAGGAGAGCAAAACATTCTTCTACATAGAGATCTCCTTTTGAGACATGTTTTGGTTTCACACCGATGTCTCCTTTGGATTTTGGCTTTGGTAAAGATACCACAATTGATGGACATAGTGATGTGGACAACGCAACTAGGTTCATTGAATAGATCCAAGAGATCCACCAGGCAGTACAGGAATGGCTGGAAAAGAGCCAAGCCAAATACAAGGCAAGGCATGACAAGCATCGGATGGAGCATAGTTTCCAAGCTGGTGACCAAGTTTGGCTGTATGTCAGTAAGGATAGGATGCGAGGTGAAGGTAAAAAGCTAAAGCCTATTAGGTATGGACCCTTCAAGATACTTGAGAATATTGGTGAAAATGCTTTTTGCCTTGATATGCTAGCTTACATTCACATCTACTTAGTTGTAAATGTAGATTGCTTGAGATTGTTTGAACCCTCTCTAATTGAGGATCCCGAAGAGCAGAGTTAACTGCCTTCTATTGATGACCTACTACCTAAATATCTTAATGAATTGCATGAAGACATAGTTCTGGATAGGAAGGTGAGGACAACGTGCAGAAGAGATATTAAGTACCTTAGAGTAGGGCTCAAGGCTTTAAAGCTGAGCAGTGCAAAGTGGATAGAGATTTGACAAGTGAGACAATTGTACCCTCACTTAGTCGATGCTTGAAAACCAACTTTTGGTGGTTCAAAAGCTTTTTTAGTGGGAAGGCCATAATTAGAATTGGATCCATGAAGATTATCAAAGTTCCATGACTGTATTAAGACATGACAAACTTCAAAATTCATGAACAAAAAGCGATCTGGAAAACCTTTGGAGAGTGGCAGTTTGCAGCCAGCAAGGAACAACGAGGACCTTAGTCAAAGTGCACTGACCGAGGTCCATGGAGTCTACGTAGGATGCAGAACTGGCACTTGGGAAGCCTGGATCGAGAAACAGAGGCCATTTCTAATGCGCGATTAGCACTTCGTGCTAATCGTGCATTGCTGGGAAAAACCACTCCAGAAGGAAAAGCCCTGAAGCACTCGATCACATGGGAAGCCCGGAAACTGTGGGGAAAGTGCTAAGGTGAAAGGCGAGACCTATGTTGCAAAACCAGCGGTATATCAAGGGCACCCTTGGGCGGTAAGCAAATTTGGCTGAAAACAAGCGATTCCACTCAGTGCACAATGCGTGTCCGGAAGATGAGAGAGAAAGCCTCCGTTCATTGCACACTAATAGTAGAGCAAGTCAACCACACAAAATGAATGAATAATGTAGGATCTAGGGGCTCCATATCTGGCAGCGGAGATTGCGCCCGATGGAGAAACCAAATTTGACAGGGGAATTAAGCTGTAGTATAAAGAAGTTTGAAGTCTAATTTGACTGCTGAGTTGGCGGATGAGTCATTCCACAGTGTAACTGAATTACTGAGCCATCGAGAAAGAGCTAGCGCAGTTCATGAGAGGACAAGTGGCCACTTCCCTGTGGACGATGGCAATGAAGCAGAGGCAGAGAACTCGAAGAGAACAATAGTAGGTGATCCGAAGGGGCGAAAGAGGAATTGATCACTCATGAGATAGAACGACCTTCAGCCATGAACAGACAGAGAACAAAACACATGAAGAAGGGAAAATAAGAGAAAGAAGATAGAGAAAGTGAGAGCGATGAAAAGACAGTGAAGAAAGAAGTAGAAAATAGAGAGCGGAGCTGACCTAAGGCAGCATGGAATAGATAGAAAGCTTGAGAGGTTCAAGCAATCCTTGTGAGGATCTATCGGGAATCAAGAACCACATTGATTTCCTTCCATTAAAGACCAGAGAGGTCAAGAATTGGAAAGCAAAAGAGTCTGTGCACTCTAGTGGCTTGGGGAATCCAAGAACCACCCTACCAAGCATTATTTATTTCAGGAGACTCCAATTGAGTTCCTCATTATAAATCTCTGCTTTAAAGACACAATCAAAGAAGGCCACCACTGAAATTTGGACCGGAGACGTAGCCCTGGAGAATATGGTGAACTCCTTATTAATTTGTTGTGTTCTTGTATTTGCTTACTGTGTTTCTCCTACTGTTTCCATTCTTCCAGTGTCTATGTATTTTGCAATCTAATCAATCTGTTTCGTAAGATAACATAAACACACACCTGCACATGAGTTTGTAATACCTTCACTCATTAATTATTTAATTGAGATCACTCAAGAGTGATTTTCAGATCAAGTGGTATCAGAGTTTTAGGTTATTAAGATTAGACAAGCTTGTGTTGGTTTAGCTGTTGAATGCTAACTAGATCAGAGCTCAAACTAGGAGAAGGAGATTTGGTCAAAACTAATCCTGAAATTGGGAGAGTCTATCCTTAGAAGACAATGTCAACGAAGGGTTCTATGGGGCCAGACCCTGAATTGATAGATAGTTTCCTAGCCATAAATTCCATGGTAGAGGAAATGTATAAAGACTTTAGAAAACATAAAGATGAAGATTCATTAGGCTCTAAACAAGACAAAGGAGAAGACGAATCACATTTCCATGACCACTCAAAAGGAAAAGGGAAAGAGGAAAGCTTTCTCACACCTCCTAATAGCCCTGTACATTACAAGAAGACATTTTTGATTAAACTAGATGTTAAACTTGATTTACCTATATATGATGGAGAGTTGAATGCAGAAAAGCTGGACAAGTGGATTAGACAAATTGATGTTTATTGCAAAGTGAAAAATATTGAATGAGACAAGAGCAAGATTTAGCTGGAAAGCCTATGCCTTGGAGGCACTACCTTGGTTTGGTGCGAAGGCAGAACCCAAGCTAACATGAAACGACATGGTAAGACCATCTCTGTCTGGACTGAATTTGTTTTTGCAATCAAAAAGCAGTTTTATCCATTGGCCTACATGCAACAAGCCATGATGAGTTGGCAAACTCTTCGATAGTTGAAAGGGCAAAGTGTGCAAGGGTACACTCAAGAATTTAGAAAGAGAGCATTGATTCTTGGAATCTCATTAGACTCACCTGAGACTCTGTTGAAGTACATTGGTGGTCTACATAGCTATATGAGGCATATTATCCTCATGTTTAATCCCACTAGTATAGATCAGGTATCTGTACAAGCTACACCTCTAGAAGCTAGAGGAAAGAATGGAAGTCCAGAAGTTGGGGGATCATCCCAACCCAGTGCAAGCAAGAATAAGGAGAAAAGAAAGAAGAAGTGGAAAGCAAGGAAGGCTAACACTGCACAAAAAATCAAGTCTTCATGCACTCACTGTAAAAAGGATGGGCATGATGATAAGCATTGTTGCATTTTGCATCCAAAGCTAAGACCTAAGAAGTTTGAGGGAAAGAAGAAGAAGACTGCTGCAGCTATTCAGAAAGATTTGGGGTCAGACTCAGGAGATGAAACAACCATTGTATCCATAGGTATAAGAGGTAAGAATTCTAAAGCATCTACTAGTAATTCTCCACAATCTACCACTGATGAAGAAAATGAGAGAAAAAGACATGAGCTTTTCCATATTCGAGTTATTTCCAAACATCAAAAGGTTGATACTTTCTTTGATAGTGGCTCAAAAGTAAATTTAATTTCTGAAGCAATTGTAAAGAAGTTGGGATTAGCAACTACACATCACAAGAAACCATACCCATTAGGATGGTTGAATGATAAAGCACAACTACAAGTGACTAGACAGTTTAAACTCAAGTTTTCTTTTGGGTCAGCATTTGTAGATGAGGTTGAGTTAGACATAATTCCGTTGGATATATGTGAAATTGTTTTAGGAAGTCCTTACTTGTATGATAGGAAGGCTATTTTCTATAGAGCTGAGAACAAGTATCTACTTGTTAAAGAGGGAATCGAATACTTTGTAAGAGCTCATAAGCTCAAGAATAATTATACTTTCATAAACTCAGGGCAGATGAAAAGAATGATAAATGCATGCAAACAATTCTAACTGATAGTTGTAAAGGAAAAGTAACCTGATAAAACCAATGTATTTGAGGGCTGTAATGCTAAACAGCATGCTGATTTAGAAAAGGTTGTTTTAGAGAATGATATCTTGTTTCAAGAACCTAAAGGTTTGCCACCCAAAAATGAAATAGTTCATGATATTATTTTGCAGCAAGATGCTCCATTTCCTAACGTTGGAATGTACAGGTTGTCCGCTTTAGAGAATGCTGAAATCAAGAAGCAGGTGCAGGAGTTGCTCGGGAAAGGGTTCATCAGACCTAGCACATCACCATGTGGGTCACCAGTCGTTTTGGTGACGAAGAAATATGGCTCGTGGAGAATTTGCATTGATTACCGACCACTAAATATGATAACAATTAAAAATCGTTATCTCGTTCCTCACATAGATGATATTTTAGATCAATTGAAAGAAGTTGTTTATTTCTCCAAGCTAGACTTGCATAGTGGATACCATCAAGTCAGAGTTGCAGAACAATATGCATGGAGACTGCTTTCAAAACAAAGCAGGGATTGTATGAGTGGCTGGTTATGCCTTTGGCTTAACTAATACTCTTGCTACTTTCATGAGATTAATGAATGATGTACTCATACCTTTTCTTGATGATTTTGTTATTGTGTATGTGGAGACATTTTGATTTTTAGAAAAACATGGGAAGAACACTTAAAGCATGTTAAGCAGACACTAGATGTTTTGAAAAGTGAAAAACTTCATGTTAAACTCTCAAAATGTGAATTTGGCAAAACATCTCTGAATTATTTGGGTCATATAGTAGGGGGTGGTGAATTGAAGATAGATCCCTCTAAGGTGGCAGTCATTGTAAACTAGCCTAAACCCAAATCTACTACAGAAGTTAGAAGCTTCTTAAGAGCAGCACAATATAAGAGGAAGTTCATTTCTAACTTTTCCTTAATTCCAGCTCCCTTACATGCTTTAACAAGATTGAACAAGGTGTTTTAGTGGGGAGGCAAATAGCAGAAAGCCTTCGACACCTTGAAAGAAAAGATTAGTATAACACCTATACTAGCATTGTATGATCTCCAAAGACCTTTTGAGATCCAAACAGATGCTAGTGAGTATGCCATGTGAGCAGTGTTGACACGGCATGGTAAACCCATATGTTACCGTTTTGAGACTTTTAATCCTACAGTAGTTAACTATCCTACATATGATAAAGAATTGTATGCATTAGTTCATAGTGTGAAAAAGTGGAAACATTACTTAATGGGCAAAGAGACTAAAATATACTAGTCATCAACCACTTCAATATCTACACTCCCAAACTAAGTTGCAGTGGTCAGGGCACTATAGATGGATGGGTTTTCTACAACAGTTTTATTTAGTCATCAGATATAAAAAGGGCATACACAATAAAGTTGCAGAAATGTTATCTAGAACTATTATAAATGCATCTACTATACTTATACATAATTTTGTGCTACATGAAAGCTACATTGAACAATATGGTAAAGATATAAGCTTTAAAGATGTATATGAAACTTTAAGTCAAGGAAAACGAGTAGAAGAATTGGATTATAATATAAAGGATCGACTCTTATACCATTGTGGGAAATTATGCATTCCACAAACTCGGAGAGTAAAGATAATTAGAGAAGCACACACTTCTCTGATATCAAGTCACTTTGGGGTAAGTAAAACACTTGCATAGCTGCAAAGATTTTTTTATTGGCCAAAAATGAATGAGATAGTTTCTAGATATGTAAGAGAGTGTACAATGTGTGCTAAAAGCAAGCCCAACAATAGAAAACTAGGCTTGTACACTCCATTACCAGTTCCTTCTCACCCTCGGGAAAGTGTTTCCATGGATTTTATTGGAGGACTGCCTAAATCTAGGAAAGGTCATGATTATTTATATGTTGTTGTGGATAGGTTCTACAAAATGTGTATTTTGGTTCCTTGTAATAAAAAAATACAGCTGAACAAACTGCAAAAATATTTTTTGAATGTGTATGGGTTCATTTTGAATTACCCACTTCCATTGTATCTAATCGAGACACCCGATTTGTGGGGAAGTTTTAGTCAAGTCTATGGGAACTGATGGACACCAAACTGAAGAAAAGCATAGCTTTTCACCCACAAACTAATGGCCAGACAGAAGTAGTTAACAGGACAGTGATCCAGTTACTCAGAGGATATTGCAGCAAAGATCGTAAGCTTTGGGATGAACATTTGTGTTATGTGTAGCATGCTTACAACAGAGCAAAACATTCTTCTACATAGAGATATCCTTTTGAGACCTGTTTTGGTTTCACACCAAGGTCTCTTTTGGATTTTTTTTTTGGTAAAGATACCATAGTTGATGGACACAGTGATGTGGACAAGGCAACTAGGTTCATTGAACAAATCCAAGAGATCCACCAGGCAGTACAGGAACAGCTGGAAAAGAGCCAAGCCAAATACAAGGTAGGGCATGAGAAGCATTGGATGGAGCATAGTTTATAAGTTGGTGACCAAGTCTGGCTATATGTCAGTAAGGATAGGATGAAAGGTGAAGGTAAAAAGCTAAAGCCTATTAGGTATGGACCCTTCAAGATACTTGAGAAGATTGATGAAAATGCTTTTCACCTTGATATGCTAGCTTACATTCACATCTACTCAGTCGTAAATGTAGATTGCTTGAGATTGTTTGAACCCTCTCTAATTGAGGATCCCAAAGAGCAAAGTCAATTGCCTTCTATTGATGACCTGCTACCTGAATATCTTAATGAATTGCATGAAGACATAGTTCTGGACAGGAAGGTGAGGATGGCGTGCAGAAGAGATATTGAGTACCTTAGAGTAGGGCTCAAGGGTTTAAAGCCAAGCAGTGCAAAGTGGATAGAGATTGGACAAGTGAGACAATTGTACCCTCACTTAGTCGATGCTTGAAAACCAACTTTTGGTGGTCCAAAAGCTTTTTCAATGGGAAGGCCATAATCCGAATTGGATCCATGAAGATTATCAAAGTTCCATGACTGTATTAAGACAGAACAAACTTCAAAATTCATAAACGAAAAGCGATTAGGAAAACCTCTAGACAGTGGAAATTTCCAGCCAGCAAGGAACAACAAGGACCTCAGTCAAAGCCCGCTGACCGAGGCCCATGGAGTCTGCGTAAGAGGCAGAACTGGCACTTGGGAAGCCCGGATTGGGAAATAGAGACCATTTCTAATCATGCATCGCTGGGAAAAACCTCTCGAGAAGCAAAAGCCCCAAAGTCCTCCATCACATGGGAAGCTGGGAAACTATGGGGAAAGTGCTAGGGCAAAAGGGAGGACCCATGCTCCAAAACCAGCGGTATATCGAGGGCACCCTTGGGCGGTAAGAAAATTTGGCTGAAAACAAGCGATTCCACTCAGTGCATGATGCGTGTCTGGCAGATGAGAGAGAAATCCGCCACTCATTGCACGCTAACGGTCAAGCAAGTCAACCACAAAAAATGAATAAATAATGTAGGATCTGGGGGCTCCAGATCTGACAGCGGAGATTGCACTCGATCGAGAAACCAGACTTGATAGGGGAAATAAGCTGTGGCATAAAGAAGTTTGAAGCCGAATTTGACTGCTGAGTTGGCAGATGAGTCATTCCACAGTGTAACTGAATCACTGAATCATCAAGGAAGAGCTAGCATAGTTCGTGAGAGGACAAGTGGCCACTTCCCTGTGGATGACGGCGATGATGCAGAGGTAGGGAACTCCAAGTGAATAGTAGTAGGTGATCCGAAGGGGCAGAAGAGGAATCCAACACTCGTGGGATAGAACGTCTTTCAGTAATGAACAGACAGAGAATAGAACACATGAAGAAGGGAAAAGAAGAGAAATAAGATAGAGAAAGCGAGAGCGAAGAAAAGTCAGTGAAGCGAGAAGCAGAAAACAGAGAGCGGAGCTGACATAAGCCAGCATCGAGTAGACAAAAAGCTTGAGAGGTGCAAGCAATCCTTGTGAGGATCTATCGAGAATCGAGCACCACATTGGGTTCCTTCCATTAAAGACCAGAGAGGTCAAGAATTGGAAAGGAAAAGAGTCTGTGCACTCTAGTGGCTTGGGGAATCCAAGAACCACCCTACCAAGCATTATTTGTTTTAGGAGACTCAAATTGAGCTCCTCATTGTAAATCTATGCTTTAAAGACAGAATCAAAGAAGGCCACCATTGAAAGCTGGACCAGAGACGTAGCCTTGGAGAATAGGGTGAACTTCTTATTAATTTGTTGTGTTCTTGTATTTGTTTACAGTGTTTCTCCTACTGTTTTCCATTCTTCCAGTGTCTGTGTATTTTGTAATTTGATCGATCCGTTGCTTAAGATAACAAAGACACACACCAACACATGAGTCTGTAATACCTTCACTCATTAATTATTTAACTGAGATCACTCAAGAGTGATTTTCATATCAGTTGGATAAGTAAGAAACAATCTATAGTGGCACTATCAACTACAGAGGCAGAATACGTGGCAGCCACTCATGCAAGCAAGGAAGCAGTTTGGTTGGAAAGATTGTGTTCAAGTATGGGGTTAGTACAAGGAGCTATAAGGATAGACTGTGACAGCCAAAGTGCAATTTTATTGGCAAAGAACCCTGCATATCATTCAAATACAAAGCACATTGATGTTCAGTATCACTTTGTGAGGGATATGATAGAAGAGAAAAAGGTGTTGCTCGTAAAGGTGGACATTTTGAAGAATACTATAGATGCATTGACAAAATCTGTGAGCTCCGAGAAGTTCTCTTGGTATAGAGAAACAATGGACATGTCAGGGCTGGAAAAATGACTAAGCTCTCTTGTGGCCGCTTGTCGAAAGAAAACAACAAGTGGGAGAATGTTGGGTTGTATTATATTCTTTCCACGACTAGCCCACGTAGGTAACCAGGAGGTTAGAGGGGGGGTGGAGCCCCCCCTTCGTTGCACCAATTGTGTAGTGAGGAGGGGGGTCACAGGGGGTTTGAGGTGAAATTTTGGTTTTGGACCCTATGTTAGGTTGGGCGGACCCACCTATGGTTTTGTGCATGATTTTCCCACATGTTTTTTGGACGCGATGGTTTTTGGTCCATGGCTTTCGATGTGATGGTTTTGGTCGATGGTATTGGATGCTTTGGCATATATAAATATGTTTTGTAACATTGAAAGGAATATAATGAAAAATCAAGCTAGTAGTCGCGGTTTCGAGATCCAGGGAAAAATCTCTATGTATATGTGTTTTATGTGTTATGCTCTCACATTGTTTATTTTCTGTGTTTTAGAATTCGTATGCAGGTAATTTTTGTACAAGGTTAAAACCTACATATAAAAGGTGCCTTTTAAAATCCTTAATTATCCCACATTGATTATCAACCTAGGAAAGTACTCTTATTTCAATAGTGTACATAGTATGTGGCTGCTATTAATTCAGAGAGTAATGTTTCATAATTTGCAGTGTAGATCTTTAAATACAAGAGTAAATGGATGCATATAATAAACTCCAATTACAACCATTAAAGGAAATATAACATCTAAACTTCAAGACTCGATCTTCTACCGAAATTGTAATCAATCCTTACTCAAGCAATTCAACTAGTAATGGCATCATCTAAGAGTGCAGTAGCAATAACTCATCTATTGTTAAATAATTTAATCTAAATCAAACTCAATCTCCAGTAAATAATCCAAATAGCAATGATGTCAATCTGAGAGTCTAATAGTGATAATTAAATGCTTTACAGTTGATTAAATCAAGCTGAATATTTATCTAAGTAACTCAATCTGAAATGAAGGTGAACTAAATCAAACGAAAATGATGTAAATCATATAAAGCAGAGATATTCTATCAAGATAAGAAAACAATAAATATTAAAGGAGATAAAATCATAGAAAGCAAGAAAATTATCAAACCATCACACTTGCGAGAATTAGAAATGTATCGCACAAAGAAAGCAGTTAAATCCACCACAGGCTGGGCCCTTAGCCACCAGTGAACACTGCTAAGTTACTTTAGATAACGCGAGGGAACAACAACTTCAATTATGTATTAATCATCGAATGTAAGTAGCATTACAATATAACCGTGTTCTCTCAATAGCGAGAGTCTGTAATTAAAATTACAATTCCAATAATAACAGAGGTTCCCCCCTTTCTTCTTACAATCATCTCCTTTTATAATAGAATGGGTAAAATATAAATGGTAAATGGGATCCCTCAAGATCTCTCGATCCTGATGGATTTGCAACTGATTTCCAACTTCAGACATTATTTCCTTTCTCCTACTTCCTAATTCACCTTTAGCCTTGTCAGCAACTGTCGTGTTCCTTCCTTTGCTTGTTGGCTTTTGTTGTTCCTTTGTTAGGGAACAACAATTTTCCTTTTTGTTGTTTTCCTGCATAAAGAAGGGTAATAGTTAGCTAAATTGTAACTGCAGATAACTCCTTCATTTCTTACCATAATTCCTCAATATATTAAGGCATTAAGATATAGAAAAGATAAGAATAAAGGAAAGGATGATGAGATTAATAATAACTGCATACCCATTTCATGACTCAACATAGTCCCCTACTTACCCTGGTTCATCTCCTCATGAAAAGAAAGTAATTCGTATGTAGAGCTATTAAAGAGTAGGTTAGAGAAGGAATGCCGTAAAGTGGTATAAAACCATGATTCTGGGCCAAGAGCTCAAATATGGGCCCAGTCTGTCCTTCAGGGAATTTGTATATAGCTCGATAACCTTCAGTGGGATATGAAATAATGGGGCTACAGAATCGACATCTTAACTAATAAGGACCTTCTCTCAAAATGAGATTGCTATATGTGACAAAACGGTGTACAACTAGTTTAAAATTTCTGTAATTAAATGGCACTCTATTCTGTACACTACTAGTGGAGACTATCCACCTGAGCTTGGCTATAGCCAAGGAGCTTTCCTGAATGGAGAGGAAGTATTCTACTCCCTTGTGTACAATATCTTTCTAAATAGGCCCTAAAATTTTAATCACCTCATCCCTTGTCATCAAACTCTTGTGATTGGCCAACATTTGCAAAGGGTGCTTGGGTTCACTTCTAACCCAAAGATCCAGTCCATGCTCTTGTCTTTGGAACATGTTATGAGCCTTGAACCATTTCAGTTGATTGACTACAAATGAGATAAAGGCTTGGAATTGAACATCCCCCACAAAAGGGTTGGGGTTCTTTTCCACCTCTTCCTCTAATACAAAATTGTGTAGGTAAAATTCACAAAGCAACCTTTGAACTTTTACCCCATGCTGTTTGCAACAATTTATAAAATCCTCAATTGTTTTTAATTCGATTGGTTTTCCAGCTCTCATGGCTTTAATTTTTAACAACAAGTATCGTTCTAACAAAAATAAGGCATAATTATTGGCAGGAGATCTGCATGCTAAGACATCAGTATATAATGAGCAGATAGTCTTTGTTTGACTGACGACCCTATTTAGCATGAGCTTGATTTTTTCCATTTTCTCTTTTTCTTTTCAGTATCTATTGAAATTCTCACTCTCTGCTATATTCATGTCCCGAATATGCCTCTACAATTCTTTGTATTTTTGCTGGGAAACAGTTTCTTGTTCAAGTTGTTCTACGACGAGTGGAGCCTGTGCTAATTCTTCTTGAAGATCCAATATATTGGGGTTATTACGTGTCATGACATATTTGTCTTGAATGATTGTCTGAGTACTTCTACGATGAGAAGGGATGCCTATTGTCTATGTTTCTTTAATATGGGAGGTCCAAACCTCTGTTTAGGTAGCCATGCTATAGGAGGGTACCACCTCCATCTGAGTAGCTATGTTATAAGAGGGTACAACCTCTGTCTGGGTAGCTACTTCTGCAAGAATTGCATGTTGTTCCTTAACAGGTTGAGTGAGTATGGGCTCAGTTTGAGTCCCTGTAGCCCTGCTTTCATATAATTCAGTCTGAACTACTACGTTTATTGTCTCCGAGGTTTTGTCTGGAACCTTCCCCGCTGATATTTCTTTTATCTTTCTTCTGAGCCTTTTTACCATTTTGCGAAGCCTCTACTGTTCCTTCCTAAGCTTTTTAAATTTGGCTCTGTACTTTTTCGGAGGAGAAACTATTTTGTTAATAGTTTCTGCTTCTAACGAGCCTGGTTGCTCATCCTAGCTCTGTTCTAAAAGAACCGTGTCCCCAGATTGGTAATCATTTTCCTGGTTTATTTCTACTCCTTCTGTTTGGCCTATATTCTCCATGTTTAGGCCTACCTGGCTGGGTTCTCCTGGAAGCATGTCACCAGGTTGGTTCACCTCTTCTTGAATGGCCTCTGCGCCTATTTCCGCTTCGCAGCTTACATTTTCTGATAGAATTCTATCATGGCCAGAGTTCTCTAGAGATTGGGTTGCTCCAAAATTAAAATTGAGCGGGCTTTCAGGCTATATGAAATCATTCATATTGGCCAGGATCTGGGCCAATTCGATATCATGCAATAAATCACTTGGGGGACTTGTATTTGGTGTTGAGGGGAGTCCTGATTCATTTCTTTGCTCATCTCCAGAATGCCCTATTTCTTCCTCATGGTCTGATTCAAGGTTATCCCATCCTTCTAACTACAAGTATTGCTCACTTCCTGGGCTGGATAGTTCTATGGGTTGGCTGATACTGCCTTGGGGATTTTCTGCGCTCCTAATCTTGTCCTCAACCTGGTCGATTGTCTGCACTTTTAGGGAATGTTCCTTGCAAGGGTAGTCCTCTTCCTTTTCAGAATAGGGTTAGGTGTAGGCAGAGCCAAACCTCCTTCAAGAGCAAATATTAGTTCCTCCCAGCTTGATTGCTGTTAGGCGAGGTTGTAGCTAACTATCAGCCTAATCAAACAGTGGTGGCTTACTATGGTTTCTATGTGTCAGGACCATCTTAGCCTCTTGACGGTGTCATGTAGTAAAAAATTCAATAATGAAAGTAAAATTATAGAGCACTTTTGTTTCAGAATTGCTAAGAGTTTGAGTTGACATAGCCTTACCACATCTTTGCACCCGTCGCATGTGATGTAATTCTAGATGGTTCTTGCTAATTCTCCCCATGGCTCTCCAAGCGAAGATGGCTGAACTCTTTTGCCTTTTTTGATCACCTCCTATCCTTCATCCTTAAAGGCTTCAATAACATCATGTAACTTCAATCATTTTTTAGCCCATACGGGTCCTTCGGCTGGAAACCCAGATACTTCTGCTATCACAACGTCTGATACTGTGATTTATCTACCCCTTACCATGGATTGTCCATTCTGTAGATTTCGTAGGAATTTAATGGCAATTTCCTCGTTGGGTGGCTGAAATCACATAAAGTATGCTATCCACCCAGGTCGAGCTAAAATTTCTCTCGGTGCATCAGAAACAGCCAGTATTAGCAGTTCCCTGTGCACTATTCTTCCTCCCATACTGCCTAAATTATACAAATAGTTAGTGTAGCAGAGATAGCACAACAACAAACAGAGCTGAGTGATGGAACAACAAATTGTTGTAATGGCTATATCGGATGATACTTTATAAGCATAAATATCGTTATCTAGGACTTGTTATTATGCCACATGCTCCATGATCATGGAATGTCGTATTGCCCTGCAAAATCAAATAAAGAGCTGACAATGCATGCATAAGTACACTGGAGCTCCTCGCCCCCCTTTGAAATAATAGGTCACCTTTGACCGAATGAGTGAAGGGATAACGTGTTGGCGGCGAAGTACAGGGGTGATGAAAGTGGCAAGGTACACATATTAATGAAAGGATCCTAAAAGATATCGGAGTGCTAAAATCAATGCATATAACGAGAATTATCAATAAGTGATGAGATGTCGTGAGGTGATTTGAAAAGGAAAAAGGACAACTGACACAGAAAAAAATACTTTACCGTCATTATTCCACTTAAAACTATTATGATTAATTTTTAAAAGATATCGTATGCATAAAGGTTCAAAGTAAGTTAGGAACATAATCTCTCTATAGTAAAGATAAAACATAATAAAATGGAATTATAATAACTATTGATGTTGAAAATACGAATTCCATACCATTAGCAGAGCTTCTGTTGCCTACAAGCATCTATAGCCTCGAGAGAGTTGCTTTCTAACCCTTTGGAACCATGGTCGTCAATGTATAATTGGGGAAGTGCATTATGATATCAGAGTAGAGACCAATGTGCTAGCATGGTAACCAGATGAAAACATTGCCATTCACAGGGAAGGAGTGAAAGGTGGGCAGGCCAGCTCGTAATGAGAACTCCTATTCCAAGGACTTTATTTCTTGACACATCCATTGGATCATATCCCTAGTGTGGTGGCCATAGTGGGAATTCCACTTCGTTGCTTCCTTATGATCATGGTAGCTTGGCTCATGATGAGACCCCTTATCCTCCATCTGTGAAAAAAATCATAGAATTGTTAATAAATATATGTATATGTTTCTATTTTTTCTCTCTTTTTTAATTTTTTTTTTAATTTAATTATTTATTTATTTATTTATTTTACAGTACTTCCTATTTATATATAGAGGGTGGCTCAGCACTCCTTAGGAGTAGGGATGATGGAAGAAGTCTAAACATATCAATAGAGAAAAAGGATGCCCTTAACCTTATTGATGATAATGAACAGAGAGAGTTATAGGGGCTAGGGGAGAACCAGCATGGTATAGATAATTAGTGAATTCAATTTATAATGAAAATGAGGACAATGAAGTGATATAAATGGTTGTGTCCTTTCTTTTTTTATCAATACAAAGCAATCTTGCTAAAGATGATAATATTCAATATATCTTCCTGTTCCAGTAAACTCCAGATTTATATCCATATATATTTGTACACTTGTGCCCTAGAGAGGATCATATCGGAAACGGAGACAACGCCAAAATGTTGGTTGATAAAAGGTGCCCGTTAAACCTCCTAACTAGCCCACATTAATTATCAACCTGGGCAAGTCCTCTTATTTCAAGAGTGTACATAGTATGTGGTTGCTATTAATTCAGAGAGTAATGTTTCCTAAATTGTAGTGTAGATCTTTAAATACAAGAGTAAACGGATGCATCTAATAAACTCCAATTGCAATCATTAAAGGAAATATAACATCTAAACTTCAAGACTCGATCTTCTACCGAAATTGTAATCAATCCTTACTCAAGCAATTCAACTAGCAATGGCATCAGCTGAGAGTACAGTAGCAATAACTCATCTCTTCTTAACTGATTTAATCTAAATCAAACTCAATCTCTAGTAAATAATTTGAATAGCAATGGTATCAATCTAAGATTCCAACATCGATAATTAAAATCTTTATAGTTGATTAAATCAAGTTGAATATTTATCTAAGTAACTCAATCTGAAATGAAGGTGAACTGAATCAAACGACAATGTTGTAAATCATATAAAGCAGAGATATTCTGTCAACATAAGAAAACAATAAATAGCGAAGGAGATAAAATCACAGAAAGCAAGAAAACTATCAAACCATCACACTTGCGAGAATTGGAAATGTATGGCACAAAGAAAGCAGTTAAATCCACCAGAGGTCGGGCCCTTAGCCGCTAGCGAACACTGCTAAGTTACTTTAGATAACACGAGGGAATAGCAACTTCAATTATGTATTAATCATCGAATGTAAGTAGCATTACAATATAACCGTGTTCTCTCAATAGTGAGAGTCTGTAATTAAAATTACAATTCCAATAATAATAGAGATTCCCCCCTTTCTTCTTACAATCATCTCCTTTTATAATCAGAAAGGGTAAAAGATAAATGGTAAATGCGATCCCTTGGGATCTCCTGATCCTAAGGGATTCGCAACCGATTTCCAACTTCAGACATCCTTTCCTTTCTCACGTCAATCCTCTTGATTTGCCTTTAGCCTTGTCAACAACCACCACGTTACTTCCTTTTCTTGTTGGTTTTTGTTGTTCCTTCATTAGGGAACAACAATTACCCCTTTTGTTGTTTTCCTGCATAAAGAAGGGTAATAGTTAGCTAAATTGTAACTGCAGATAATTCCTTCATTTATTACCATAATTCCTCAATATATTAACACGTTAAGATATATAAAGGATAAGAATAAAGGAAAAAGATGATGAGATTAATAGTAACTATATACCCATTTCATGACTCAATAGCCGATAGCTAGGATCCATGACAAAGGGGTGCTACCACCTCCGTTGACTTAAAACCTGCAGGTGATAAGGTCTGAGCCACGTGAAGAGGATCCAAACATGAATATAGTGCTCATAAGTGGAATCGCGATAGGAGATAACATCAGGAAATAGCCAAAAAATAGTACATGGGTTCACAAAGCTCCAGCAAGGGAGGCTAAGTTCGATTTGGAGCATGCACGTGAAACCTTCATGGAAGCCAAGAAGAGCTTCAGTGAGGCATCCACCTCAAGAACCAAGGATAAGCCTGATCCAGAGATGGACCCTTCTATGCTCACAACTTTCGTGGATAACTCTATGAAGTTACTGCGTGATGGTAAGGCTATGAAATGGTTACAAGAGCTCATCAATAGATGTGTTGGAACCACTCCAAGTGAGCCGCGCATAGTACGAAAGATTAGTAAGCGTAAGACAAGAACGAGACAAGAGATGAGACTGACCGCACAGATAGGAGAGTATGAAATGGATCAGGTTATTTTGGACCTAGGGTCAGATGCAAATGTCCTACCAAAACAAACTTGGGAATAGATGGGGAGACCCATGCTGCAATGGTCTCTGATTTAGCTAAGGATGGGGAATTAGCAGAATATCATCCCTAAGGGATGGATGCAGGGGGTGAATGTGGATATTGAAGTTCCGAGCGTGTTGGCTGATTTTGAAGTAATAGAAATTGTGGATGACAACAACCCATATCCTACACTCCTTGGAATTGATTGGGCTACTGATATGAATGGGGTAATCAACCTGAAGAAGCAGAAGATGATATTTGAGAAGAAATCGCTCTGTGTTATAGTACCCCTTGATCCTGCTGAATGTCTGCGTTATACTGAACCAATCCACGATTATGAGAGGGATGATGATCTGGACTGTATCTATAAGATAACAGTTTGAGACCAAGATTAGGTGAATCCAACAACGGATGGACGAATTACATGGGATAGCAAGAGTTCGTGCACTTCAGACTCTGATGAGGAACTAGAGCACTGGCAGAATCGGTTACACAAAGTAACTACGCTGAGCTGTAACATGTTGACCTAGTCGATTAGATGTGTGTCGTCAAAGGTAAGGAATCTTCCTACTTATGATGGCTTGAATGATGTAGATATCTTTTTGGATACATTTGAGAGGGAGGCGCTAGAAAAGCAGCGCTTCCAGGTATTCAATTGGGCACTGCACACTACACCTACAAGGTGGTGGGGTATGCACATGGGAAGCTTTGGTCATTGGTGTGAATGTAGGAGAATGATGAGAACTTGCTTTGGGAAGTCGAAGATGTGAATGACAGTTTAGTATGATGAGCAGGATGATCCACGCGCACACTTGGCCAAATGGGCCCAGGCTTATGGAGAGAAGCCCCAACCTGAATGGGTGTAGTTGTTCTATCATACCTTGGACATTGTCCCAATGAATTGGTATGTAGAAATGGAGCTCCACCATGGGACAAGTGAATGGGATATCTTGCATGAAGGATTCATGACGACATTCAGTTTTGAAGATGGGTTTGATAGTATCGATGAAGCACTACAAGAGGTGAAAGAAGTAATCTTTAGGATATCGTAGGATCCTTTGGACTGGATTCAGCCTGAATGGGCTACTCAGCTGAGTCACACGCTAGAATGTTATAATGTAACTATGGAAGAAGAGGACAAGGATCCGTGAAAGATTAACATCCCTGAAATAGAAGGTCACTGCGAGGTTGAAGGACTACAGGTTGAGAACCCTAATATAACTGCACCATTGAAAATTAAGCAAGTAATTATTGGTACTGAGGCAGAGCCCAAATTCACAAAGATTGGAGATTACTGGGATGACGCGATGGTGGATAAGGTCACTAAATTGCTCCACGAATACCAAGATTTATCCCTTAACAATTTTACAAACCTTAAAGGTATAATCAGGGACCTAGGTATGATGAAGATTACATTAAAGCCCAATGCAAAGTTGGTAAAGAAAAGGCCTTACTGTCTCAATCTGAAATATAAGCAGAAGGTCTGCTTAGAGCTAAACAAAATGCTCGTGGCAGGCATTATTGAGCATGTGGAAGAATCTGACTGGGTAAGGCCAATGGTGGTATAGGAGAAGAAGCAGAAGGATGAAATAATGATATGCGTGGATCTCAAAAAACTGAATGATGTATGTGTACATGATCCTTTCCCGACTCCGTTCACTGATGAAGTGTTGGACAATGTAGGTGGCCAGGAAGCATATTCCTTTACTAACGGGTTCTCGGGGTACCACCAGATCAAAATTGCGCTGAAAGATAGGAGCAAGACAACCTTCATGACTGAGTGGGGTTGTTTTCAGTACACTGTAATGCCGTTTGGATTGAAGAATGCGCCTGTGATTTTCTCTCTTGTAGTCATTGCTGCATTTAAGGAGTTTATTCATAACTTCCTGGAAGTATAATTTGATGATTGGACTGTATTTGAGTTGGTGAAACACCATGTATCAAGTCTGCGCTTGACGCTAGATACCTGTCGAAGATACCAGATTGCACTCAATTTGAAGAAGTGCATGTTTTCTGTTCCTTTTGGGACCCTGCTAGGTCATGTGGTTTGCTGACAGGGACTGATGGTAGATCCCATGAAGATTGTGTAATGCTGAACTTGGAAGCGCCAAGGAGCATGAAACAGTTGCATGCTACCTTAGTACATAAGGAAAATTACAAAAAGTTTATCAAAGGCTATGCCCAAATCACAATGCCTATGGAGAAATTGTTAAAGAAGGATGCCATGCTCTTCTATAATGAAGACTGTAAGAAGATCCTGAATGTATTGAAAGAAAAGATGGTCACTGCGTCGATCCTAATCTTCTCGAATTGGAAGAAGGAGTTTCACATACATGTCGATGCGTCATGTATAGTGCTGGGAGCAGTACCAGCACAGGCTGGTGGAGAAGACTTGGACCACCCTATCATTTTTGCAAGTAGAAGGTTATCTAAATAATAGAATAATTATTCCACTACCAAGAGTGAAGGATTAGCTATGGTATATGCACTCTAGAAGTCTAGGCATTACATGCTCGGAGGCCATTTTAAGATGTACAAAAATCATTCTGCACTAAAGTACCTGGTCAATAAGCCTATGTTAGGGGGGAGAATCTGTAGATCACTGTTATTGTTCCAGGAATATGATTTTGAGGTTATTGTGAAGCCTAGACGACTGAACACGGGACCAAACTATGTGTCGTGCATTGAAACAGGAGAAGAACCCACTAATTTAGAGGAAGGATTGCCTGATGCGCAACTATTTGCAGTGCATATCATGGATGGTCATTTTGAAGATATAATACACTTCTTGATGAGAGGAAGTACCTTGGTAAGATACACTATCCAGCAGAAGAAAGAATTAGTGGTACATGCAGCAGATTATTCTGTCATTGCTAGGAATCTGTACAAAATGGGGTCTGACAAGATACTGCGACAGTATGTACCTAAGTTTGAAAGAAGAAGCATCCTCATAGATGCTCATGGGGGCACCGTGGGTGGGAATTATGTAGGAAGAGAAACCACACAGAAGATTCTACGTGAAGGGTTGTGGTGGCAAACCCTCCATCAGGACTCAAAAGAATATTGCAGGGCGTGTGATGTGTGTCAAAGGACTAGAAAGCCATCGCGGAGGGATGAGATTCCTTTAAATCCTCAGATGACATTGAAACCCTTTGAGAAATGGGCTATAGATTTTGTGGGCCTCATTCAACCCCAAGGAAAGATGGGAGCGAGGTACATTATCACCGTGACAGAGTATTTGACTTGTTGGGAAGAGGCACAACCTGTGAAGGATTGCACAGGCATGAATACAATGAAGTTCCTATTTGAGCATGTACTGACGTGATTTGGTTGTCCAAAGATCTTGATGAGTGATTGCAGTACGAACTTTCTGAATGAGACGATCAGCATGCTAACAAAGTAATTTTAGGTATATCACCAGAAGAGCATGCCTTATCACCCTTAGGGTAACAGGATGGTGAAAGCATTCAATAAAGTGTTGGAGAATGCACTAACCAAGGTTTGTAATGCTCAACTAAGTGATTGGGACCTACGCATACCTACAGTATTGTGGGATTATCGAAATACATGTAAAAAGTTGTCTGGAAAAACACCCTTTCGGCTTGTTTACGGTGTTGAAGTAGTAATGCCTATGGAATATATCGTGCCTAATCTACCCATAGCAACGCTCACAGGTATGACACATCACAGAGCCCTAGAGGAAAGGCTCGCATAACTCGATGAACTTGAGGAAGAGATATTTCTAGTTGGATTTCACCAATAGCTCCAAAAGCACCACGAAAAGCCATGGCATGATCGACATATTAAGCTACGCACATTTAAGGTAAATGACTTGGTTTTGTTATATGATAGTAAGTTTGATAAATTTCCAGGGAAGTTTAGGATGCATTGGTTAGGGCCCTATGTCATTAAGGAGATTACCAACGAAGGAGCGGTACAGATGGTCAAATTGAATGGAGATCCCTTCCCAAGAAAGGTGAATGGCAGTCGCTTGAAGCCATACACCAATGGTCTGGCCATGTGACTAGATGAAGGTAGCATAGTCTTAGCGCTCCAAGCAGCTAAAAGGAGGTGCGAGACTATAAACTACACTACCCGGGTTGGGGAGCTGCACGATTGGAGGATGGTGCGAAGCAAGGAAGTGTCACTGGGTCTGCGGCAGCACGGAGGGAGCTATGCTACCTAGGGAGAAATCACGCAGGTCGGCCGAAAAGTGACCGTTAAAGTCATTGTTCATGATTTGATGGAAGAAGTAAGGCCAAATGGAGTGGGCGACCAACATTTAAGACGAAATTTATGGCACAGATCCTTGAAAATTTGCCATTAATCTGGCATTAATGAACTAATTTTGGGGGGAATGGTCGGATTTGAATTCAAAATTCCCTATAAATTACAAGTGGCTATCTAGCAAGAAACACTTGGCATTTTGAGAATTGAGTTGTTGAGCTCTCAGGAGCCCATGAACTAAGAATTCTTCGAGACTTTCAAGGGGACTTCTGAATTTGCAAACTTGCTAGAGACAATGTGAGCACTGTTAGAAAGTGTTATGTCAGCACCCACATAAATTATACATACCGAACAAGTAGTAGAGGAGGTGGCCCAGGAAATGGAAATAGAGGCAGAAGTAGTTGCTCCGGAAGTGGCCAAAGTATTGGCGGAGGTCCCTAAATCACTGAGGACAATGAAACCAAATCTAACCCCAACCAAGGAAACCATGAACGACAAGAAGGGCAAGTAGCCTGTTGTACCAGTCCGTGCATCACTAAGAAGAAACCCATTTAAGCCGACTGAACAAGAGAAGGGAAAAGCCATAAACTTAGAACCAGAGGAGGAAAATACTAAAGACATCCCAATGGACGACAAGGATGTGGGAGTTAAAGTAGAGGAATTTGAGACCTAGGGCGCGGACCCTATTAGATGGTTTCCGGAGTATGTCCCTCCGACAGCACAGGATTAGTAACTGAGAAGATAGTGGAAGACGCCAAACAGGTGGCAGATCAGTGTGCGACCGAAGTTGCAGTCATACTGGTTGAGCAAGAAGGACTTCACGCAAAGATCTTCGCGCCTACCGAGCAACTTGAGGGTGAGTCACGATGTTTGTGTTGGGTGGCTATCGGGAACGAGATCCCCCAAAGGATAGTTATGAGGCTAAAAGCCCATATTTTGGTCAAATTTTGTAAGAAACTTTTAAAGACTCCGCATTTTGTGGTCGCGGAGTGCGTAGGTGTTATAAGTCATAAAGGGTTGTCTACCCTTAGTTTTGTAAAGTAAATTCGGCTGTAAGAGATTGACCCATGGTCCACGGAGCATGGGATTGTATAAAAAGAGCTATGCTCTAAGTAGTCTAAAGACACACAATGCAAGAGAGTCATAGCTCTGAGGTAAGAAGTCTATGTTTTCGAGTCGTAGTGTAGGTAGAGGCTCTGCAGCTGAGTGCACAGAGGCCTAGGGTGGAAGTTTGCAGCTGAGTGCGCAGACCCCTGCAACTATGTGCGCAGGGTGAATAAAGTTTATAATCACTTCAAAGAGATTAATAAAGATATGCATTTTGCAATTTCTATGTCTTTGTTCCAATTAATGCATCTTCTCAATTTATGTATGAATGTCCTTTGTAATACTTATGTGATGCGCAAATGTGTATGATTATGTTGGATAACTAAACACATATAACAATATTTGTTTACGCGGTGCTAATTGTGAGTAACTAATAAGATAACAAAGACAGCTGGACTAATTTAAGAATCCGCACAGTATGCCGCATTGGCAGTGTGAAAGGGTATAGATTAAGGATTAGGGCTATGCGAAGGACAACCAAGCCCTTTCATGGAGGTATTGAAGGACAGAAAGGCCTATCTGCCAAACCCTAGAGTGAAGTGACATGTGTGAAGGCAGGAATAAAGGGAATTAAATGACAACGCGACCATCTCAGGATGTGGAAACTTGGTTCCAACATCCCCCCATACTACTTCGGGTGAGACTTTTGTCTGTGCTTCGCGGGATGAGACCGAAAGGGCTAGTAGTGTAGGAATTTGTTTGGATAACTAACGTTGAACCTGGGTCAAGCCCCCTCAAGCCAACAATTATTTCCTTCTTATTAAATTGATATGACAAAGCCTCAAGACCTGGGTCCAACCCTTCTAACTTTAATGCACAACTTTCATTCGCCATACATGTCCTCCCAAGATCAAGTCATCCTAGCCTGTCCCAATAATGTGCATAGCCCTACCTTCTAGGATATAGACACCAAGAAACATGAATTATTCCCATCAACTGTTGTTCTCCAACCCTTTTAACTTTAATGGACAACTTTCATTCACCATACACATTCTCCCAGGATTACGTCATCCTAGCATGTCCAAATAATGTGCATAGCCCTACCTTCTCAGAGATAGACACAAGGAAACATGAATTATTCTGATGAACTATTGTTTTCCAACCATTTTAAAAGTCTGCAACCACTATACATCTGAACAAATTTAGCACTCTTTCATGGCCGACTTATCAGTCTTGCTCCAATAAAGAAACCTCCACATCATTATGGTGCCTTACATATTAGTTGGTTTACATGTCATCCTGGTCCTTGTCATTGTGACCTTTTTCAATAGTGTTCAAGGACTTAACCTCTCGGAGATGGAACCTAGAGAACGGGAAAATTACCGTCTCCATCTTTTAAAAATATTTTGACACAATGTAAGAAATTTTACCCTAGCGCTTTTCTAATTCGTTAACTGCGACGTTTTCTTGGCACCTAGTAATCCCAGCACTTCCTCGTGCACTCCTCATTTTGTCTCTCAAGAGAGACCTTCTCGGACATGTCACTTTAGCATTGTCTCTTGATGGAATTATTATGACATTACTTTAGGTTTTGTCTCCCTACCTTCATTAACTAACACACTTTTCAAGATCATATTAAATTCTCTCGGCATCCTTCTCATTCAATTGCAATTCCAGGCCTTCGTTAAGTGATGTACTCTCATAGAAGAGTTAAAAGAATGAAGTGTTTAACCCTTTTCTATATACTTTGTGCTTGGCTTCAATTACAAGCTTACACAAGAATTCATAATTGTACTCATGCTCCTCCTCTGACCCTTCATTATATGAATATCCCATTGCTTCTGCTAAACCTCCAAGCTACTCTGAAAACAACTTTGAGAGAGGTTATCACCTTTGCAACACTTTCACAATAAACTTGCAGTCTTCTTTCATTCTTTACTGAATTTCAATCATTAATCACTCTAAGGGTCAATGATGAACAACTTCAATCATCCTGATTGTAAAGGAAATGGTCCATCCCATTTAAAAATGGTTTTGTCTACTCCGTGTTGATTCTAAAGTGTGTTCCTTAAAGGCTCTCCCTCCTGAGCTTATCTATTATAACACTACAACACACTTGTGGTTAATATGCTATATTACATTAGAAAAATAGTCAAAGTCTTAGTAGACAGATTCCAACCACTCAAACAAAGTATTTCCTGATATTATATATAGATAGTTACAAAGGCCTTAATGCTCCATTAGGCATGATTTCCAATAAATTTTCCCATTTCTGGCCTCTTTGGCCCACTTGGCCTCACTCCTTTTCTCTAGACTTTCCTCTCCACACACTTCTACGTACATTTCATGTTGTTGCTAACATAATTATACAAATATAATTTTGAACCATAATTAGTCAAGATCCACTAATCACTCAACAAATCTGTGTTTCTAGATCCTCTAGATACACATATCCTCTAAGAAATATAATTAACCCTCAAACCTCTCTAACTTTTCAAAATATTCTTGAGATTTATACTAAAAAGTAGATCTGATTACATATTCTTCATTCCCATCTTTTATGAACAATGCTTCTAAAAACGTAGTAAAGTACATTTAAATTAAATAATTTGACTCAATTAAGGAACCACCTCTTTTGGTAAATGAAATAGTGCGCCTAGTCAAAATGCATTTTGACGTAAATAGGTGGGCCTAGTCAAAATGCATTTTGACCTCAATGTAAGATGTTGTTGCTTCACATGAGTAGGAATATTTAACAACCTTGTGTGAAATTGGACTAGGTACTTGAGGATAATGTCAACGTGATGTACTATTATGTGGGGAAGTCACGAATTGGCAACACAATTTGAGATGAGAGTGCGTGATTCCAACTTTGTGACATGGTGTGATGTGGGGAAGTCAAGAATTGACAACAAAATTTGAAACGATGGACTGCGATTAGTTTAGTGGCAAATTGCAGTTACAGGTCATAAATACATGGGAGGATTGGTTCTACTCAGATTTGTGACTACGATTTGCAATAATGGGAGGTCACAGTTTGAGGATGTCATTTGCAATGAGAGGAGGCTATAGAATGTAAAGGAAATCGTCATAAGTGGAAAAAACATCTGATTGCGATTAGTAGTATACGATGAGTGGAAGCCAGAATTTGGTAGCAACAATATTATCAATGACGAAAAAACTAGTAGTTAAAGGGGGTTAGCTATGCTTCCTTAAATTCCAGTAGTGCGATAATGCATTTGTCGCAAATGTACGCAATAGATTCATCAACCCTTAAACAAATAGTAGACCTAATGCTGCTCTACGTGCTGGCGCTTTAATTCCTTGTAGCCAGGCAGACTACATCATCTTTCATAGAAGAACCTCCTCTGTATAGGCTACCATTCAACATTGTCTGGTCTCTCGTCTTCAAGATAAACAAATTGAGTACATGGAAACAGGATTAATACAATTGACCACGGACAAAGTTGTTTTCACTAAATTGGATGCAATATATGGGCATCCTTAAATTGGATTTTAGGTTGATTGCTGATTCCCCAAATATTCAGGAATCAGATAGACATGGATATGGTCAATTTTTCCAGGCGCCCATGTCCGTCTGATCCCCAAATATTCAGGGAATCAATATTCAGGGAATCAACTATCGACTTAAGCTAACGGAAATATGTGAACGACATGCAACATATCTCTCTCCTCCTTTTAGGAGTCAATTATCTCCTCACGACTGGGAGTACTCATCTTTCCTCGACTTGCTATCTCATCCCATTTGGTAAAAACTTAAATGGTAACTCAGGAATTATATTAAATGGGTTTTTCTGGAACATATTGCTACTGCCAGAAGATTAGTACTTTTCTTTTTGCGTCCATCCCCATTCCTCAGCCAGTCAACATGTTATCGATTTTAGAACCACTATGAAGAGTGTTGGGTATTTTTGATGCAGAAAATACCAAAAACCAAGATTCAAACACACAAAGGCAATGCTCTGTTTCTTTTACTCCAGGATCTTTTTGTGCACAGGAAGACTTAAAAAAAATTTCACTGAGAGACAGAGTATTTCACCACCATAAAAAACATTTCTATTAAAAAACTGATACAAACTTCATCCTCTTTTACTGAGAGGGATTTACCACTGTAAAATCCTTTTTACATTCACTGCTGTGAAAAACAACTTACTGCTGTAATAAAAATTTACATATGCATTCAAAAATGCGCTCCACCATTTTCTTTATGCACTGCTGTGCAAAACCACACATGGTTTTTCTTACACCTCTGTTTTACAAAATGCCACACAAAACATTACCAAGTATATCGTGTGCACTGTTGTGCATACATCCACTGGTTCTCTCTCGCTGCTGCGAACACACATTGTCTTTTTCTCCCGTGTGCCATACACATAATAATAAGTCAACACACAAACATGAACATATTACATACGATTTTTGTATTTTTTAATACATGCCGTAAAAACAACATAGACATCTATTAAAACGTGCCCATACCTATGTTTAAATGCACCATACCTTGACATAAAAAAAACTTACGTGCTCTACATAAGAAACTTCAATTTTCTACCTACCACTATGACATTTCATTAATTTAAAACGCATGGTCAACCAAAACTTAGATTTACTCCACGCAATGAAATTAATATTTGCCGTATGCAGGTTTGGAGCAGCTTCGGACAATCAACGGATGAAAAAGGTGGAGCAGATCCGACGGTGGATAACGATATCGGAAGGCACTTTGTTGCAGAGCTTTACCACCCGAGAAAATTACGTTGGCTTACGTCAGGGGTGAACCACGCGTCAGCTCCAAAATTTCTCGGGTTCAAACATACGGAAAATCCCTTTGACGGAAAGCGACCCGAGAACTCTCCGGCGGGTTTGTTGACCGGTTTCTGGCAATGTTTCCAGCTGCGTTGAAATTACATTTTCAACACTCCCCTTTAATTTCAACAGCTGGGCATTCGGTCATACCAAGACACTTTCTCAAAAATTCAAAGCTCTTCTGATCAAGTGGTTTTGTCAAGATGTCTGCAACCTATTCTTGAGTCCTGCAATGTTCTAGGACAATTTCTCCATTGTTCACCAATTCTCTGATGTAGTGAAACCTTGTATCAATGTGTTTCGTTCTCTTATGAAACACTGAATTCTTTGACAACGCAATAGCTGAGCTATTGTCACAAAAGATCACTGTCGCTTTTGCCTGCTCTTGGCCTAAGCTTCTCAACATTCTTCTCATCCAAACTGCTTGACATGCTGCTACTGTAGCTGCCACATATTCAGCCTCTGCTGTAGACAATGCTACAATGGACTGCTTCTTAGAAGCCCATGAAATGGCTCCTGAACCCATATTAAAAACATAACCGGAAGTGCTCTTCCGATCATCTACACTTCCAGCCCAATCACTGTCAGTGTATCCAACCAAATTTGAATGTTATGAGGCATGATATAAAATTCCAAACATTTTGGTACCTTTGACATACCTCAAAATTCTCTTTGCTGCCTGCCAATGTGCCTCCTTTGGCCTCTCCATGAACCTGGAAATTAAACTAACAGCATACATTAAATCAGGCCTAGTTGCTGTTAAATACATAAGGCTGCCTACAATACTCTTATACAAACTAGGATCAAAATCCTTGATGCTGTCCTCTCTGCTGAGTTTTAATCCCATCACTGTGGGAGTGATTGCTGCCTTGCATTCTTCCATCTTAAATCTGCCCAGAACTTGATTTACATATCTTGCTTGTGAGATAAAAATTCCTTTTTCATTTTGATCTACTTCTATGCCTAAGAAGTATCTCAAGAAACCCATGTCAGTCATTTCAAATTCCTCTTTCATGACTGATTTAAAATTCTCAATGAGCTGATCATCATTACCTGTGAAAATCACATCATCACATACAAGACAACAATTAAAATTTTACCATCTTTTTCTTTGATGTAGACAGTGGGTTCTCCTTCACACTTGTCGAATTCATTATCCAATAGATAAGAATCTATCCTACAGTACCATGCTCTTGGCGCTTGCTTCAGCCCATAAAGAGCCTTCTTCAATTTGCACACTTTGTGCTCTTCACCTTTCTTCTCATATCCGAGAGGCTGTTCCACATAGACCTCTTCCATTAACACTCCATTTAGGAATGCTGATTTCACATCCATTTGGTAGACTTTCCATTTGTTTTGTGCTACTATGGACAGCACTGCTCTCACTGTTTCCATTCTTGCAACCTGGGCGAAAGTCTCCTCATAATCTCTCCCATACTGCTGCTTGTAGCCTTTGACAACCAGCCTTGCTTTATGCCTTTCAATCTTGCCTTTAGCATTGCTCTTGGTCTTGTAGACCCATTTCACACCAATGACTTCTTTGCCTTTTGGTAGCTCAACCAAATCCCATGTTTTGTTTCTCTCTATGGCATTCATCTCCTCATCCATAGCTTCTATCCATTTCTTATCATTAATAGCTTCTTCAATATGAATAGGATCATCAACATGACAGTACAAGGCAAATAAGGAATTCATTCCTTCATCATAAATGTCACTTAAATTCCTAAACTTCTTACCTCTTTCACTTGGTGTGCAAGTGCTTGAAGATGCACTTGAATTTCCTCCTTGTGATGTGCTTGGAGAAGCACTTTCATTTATCCTCAATGGTGTCCCTTGCTGTCCTTATGTTGGCGCTGCTGTTTGGGGATGCATTTCAGCCACCTCCTCTTCATCTTCATCATGAGACAAACAGTTTTTGACATTCACTGTTTTCTCTATGCTTCCATCCCAAGCTTCCTCTTCAATGAATTGAACATCTCTGCTGACAAAAAACTTCTTGGTGGATGGGATATACAACCTGTAGGCTTTGGATTCATCACTGTATCCAATGAATAGGCATTTCTCCCCTTTGCTGTCCAACTTCCTCCTTAGCTGATCTGGTATGTGTGCATAGGCCACACATCCAAAAACTCTCAAGTGGGTGACACCTTGCTTTCTCCCACTCCATGCTTCTTCTGGCACTTTGTTCATGACTGCTTTTGTAGGACACCTGTTCAGAATATACACTGCACAATGTACATCTTCAGCCCAATACTCATTTGGCAAATGCTTTGCCTTCAACATGCTCCTCGCCATATCCATGATGGTCCTGTTTTTCCTTTCAGCAACTCCATTTTGCTGCGGAGTGTACCTTGCTGTAAATTGTTTGTGAATTCCATTTTCTCTACAAAATCTTAAGAATTCCTTGGAGATATACTCACCTCCTCTATTAGTTCTCAAAACTTTAATGTGCAGCCCGCTTTGGTTTTCCACAAATGCCTTGAAGTTTTGGAATTTCCCAAACACTTCACTTTTGTTTTTAAGGAAATATATCCAAGTCTTTCTTGTAAAGTCATCAATGAATGTTAGGAAATATTGGCTGCCTGCTAATGATGGAGCTTGCATCGGTCCACATAAATCTGAGTGGATGATTTCTAAGGGTGCCTTTGCCCTCATGCTTTTCCCTGATGGAAAACTTTCTCTATGTTGTTTGCCCAATATACAACCTTCACAAAGGCTGTCCGGCTTCTCTATCAATGGTAATCCCTTTACCATTCCTTTTCTACTCAATAAGTTTAGACCTCCAAAATTTAGATGCCCGAATCTCAAGTGCCATAACCAGTTCTCATCCTTTGGCACGCTTTGGAAGGCCTCTTGGGTGACTGCTGCCATTTCCCTTTTGTTCTTCATGTCTGCCCTGATTCGGAGAGGGAACATCCTGTTCCTTGTCATCTTCACTTCAGCAATGCATCTTTTTCTGGGTGGTATATCCATGATGGTGCATACATCATTTTTAAAGAAAACATTGTACCCCTTATGGACAAGCTGTCCAATACTCAAGAGATTACATCTCATTCCGGGGACATAGTATACATCTGCTATGGTTTTCCTTTCTCCTTGCTTTGAAAATATTTTTACTTCTCCTTTTCCCATAACAGACACTTTACTATCAGTTCCTAGTGTGACTTCTGATTTCACATTTTTATCTAGGGCAGAAAAGAAGGCTATGTTTCCGGTCATATGGTTGCTGCAACCTGAGTCTAAAAACCATATGTCCTCACTATGTGTTTCAGCCATGTTACAAGCTAACAGGACATTTTCTTGACTGCTGTTTTCTCTTGTAACATTTGCATTTTGTCTATTGTTCTTATCATGTTGTTTCTTTCTACAATCACTAGCATAATGTCCATACTTTTTGCAGTAATAGCATTGAACATTAGATTTATCATACCTTTGTCCTTGAGCCTGATACTGATCTCTTTGTTGGCTGCTGCCTTGACCTTGGTTCTGATTTGGATTGCTGCCTCTTCCTTGTGCATTTGATGGGCTGTTCCTTCCACCTCTGTTCTGGCTTCTGCCTCTTCCTCTTCGGTTTCCTCTTCCTTGACCTCTTCCTCTTCCAAAGGACATCTGGGTCTTGAAGGCTTGCTCAAGAGATGAGTTTTCATTCCTACTCAACCTCTGCTCATGTGTTATCAGTGATGCATGTAGCTCATCAACTGAATAGTTTGAGAGATCCTTTGTCTCTTCAATGGTGGTGACTATGGCATCGAACCTTGAGGGTAAGACCCTCAATATTTTCTCCACAATCCTTCTATCTTCAATGGTTTCTCCATGAGTTCTCATTTGTGTGATTACACCAATCACATGAGTGAAGAATGAGTCAATGTTATCTGACTCCTTCATGTTCAAGTTCTCAAAATCCTTTCTCAGCAATTGTAGTTTTGCTGTCTTCACTCTCTCCATGCCTTGATAGGCTGTCTTAAGGGTTTCCTATGCTTCATTAGATGTCTTAGCTGCTGCTAACCTTGGAAACACACTCTGGTCTACTGCTAGATACAACAACACACGGGCTTTTGAATCCTTCTTCCTATTGCTCTTCAGCAGATCCTTCTCTCCCTGAGTTAATGCATTGAACTCAGTTTCATCTGCTGGTTCTTCAAAACCATCTTCAACTATTTCCCATAAGTCTTGGGAAGCAAGCAAGGCTTTCATAGTTATTGACCAGTAGTCATAGTTCTTCCCATTAAACTGTGGGAGCTGGGTATTAAACATACCCATACCAGTGCTTGTGCTAGCCATTCCTTGACTGTGTATTTTAAAAACTGACTGTCTCTTCAGTAACAAACAAGATAGCTATGAAGAATACCTGAATCCTTCGTTGTCTAAGTCTTCTAACTACCTGAGAAGTTTTGCTGCAGCAACAACCTTCTCCCTTCAGCTTCTTTAACTTCTTTAAAGAGCCTGGTCCAGCTCTGATACCACTGTTGGGTATTTTTGATGCAGAAAATACCAAAAACCAAGATTCAAACACACAGAGGCAATGCTCTGTTTCTTTTACTCCATGATCTTTTTGTGCACAGGAAGACTTAAAAAAAATCTCACTGGGGAACAGAGTATTTCACCATAAAATATTTCTATTCATTAAAACAAAAAAAACTTTCACTCTGTCTCCATATGAGAATTCACACTGTTGGAAAAATTTCCATTAACATTTACTGCTGTAAAACCTCCATTTACATTCACTGGTGTAAAATTCTTTTTACACGCTGCTGTAAATCAAAAACAAATTACATTTACATCCAAAACAAATGCACTCATGGATATTAAAACACCTTCACCACACAAAACATTCTCATTTCACCACCGTTCCATTACAAAAGTCAAAACAGAACTTTACCAAGTATATCATGTGCACTGCTGTGCATACATCTCTGGTTCTCTCTCGCTGCTGCGAACACACATTGTCTTTTTCTCCTGTGTGCCATACACATAATAATAAGTCAACACACAAATATGAAAATATTACATACGATTTTTGTAGTTTTTAATACATGCCGTAAAAACAACATAGACATCTATTAAAACGTGCCCATACCTATGTTTAAATGCACCATACCTTGACATAAAAAAAACTTACGTGCTCTACATAAGAAACTTCAATTTTCTACCTACCACTATGACGTTTCATTAATTTAAAACGCATGGTCAACCAAAACTTAGATTTACTCCACGCAATGAAATTAATATTTGCCGTATGCAGGTTTGGAGCAGCTTCAGACAATCAACGGATGAAAAAGGTGGAGCAGATCCGACGGTGGATAACGATATCGGAAGGCACTTTGTTGCAGAGCTTTACCACCCGAGAAAATTACGTTGGCTTACGTCAGGGGTGAACCACGCGTCAGCTCCAAAATTTCTCGGGTTCAAACATACGGAAAATCCCTTTGACGGAAAGCTACCCGAGAACTCTCCGGCGGGTTTGTTGACTGGTTTAAGAGGATCAGTCTATGATGCTCCAAATATAATAAATGAGGAAAATACACTTAAACAAACAATTAGCCAAAGTATTCTTGACATTAAATTTGTGAAGATAAAGAGTTACGATCGAAGGAATGAAAGAAAAAAACAAATCGAAAGTGCATAAAGCTAAATCATCATACATATTTCTACATATGTGAAACTAAATGTAAACTCAGATAGCAAAAATGGAAGGAGGACATGAAAGTTCCTGGTTAATGAGTCGATCTAAGCTCGGATGGATGGCATGAAGATGATGAAGTGAAGCATCGGAAATGCCTATGGCATTCTTCTAATCTTCTAGAGCTTATTTTGCATTGTTCTTTCTCGGATTCGTAAGATGGGGACAACGAAGTTTTTATAGGTGAATGGAATTTTTTTCTGATGACTTTGGGAAACAAGTATTTTTTTTACATAGGATGAAGAAGATAGTCTTCTTGTTTAAAAATAAGCAACGTGGGCTTACTTGAGCAAAAAAGGGACATAATGTTTTCATTCAGTAAAATATGCTCTATGAATTAAAATGCTGGTTTAGTTTAGTTTAGAAGCATCAAAGACTCCTGAAATGTCTTTTTTTATTATGGCTTCTCCTTGACAGGAAACTTCTCACATAAGATGTCTAAAAAAGCTTCCTAGATTCGATATTTTATGTGGTCATAATAACGAATTTATTAGCGATTTATTTGTTTTCTTTCTTTTTGTGAAGACTATTTGGAAAAAGATTTTGTCACTCTTAAAAATAAAAAGTTGGTGGTTTTGGAATTTTGTCCAAGAAATTTTGTGGCTTTGGGTTGAGATATTTAGTTTTTCCTCTTTTAAATTTCTCCCGATGTTTGTGATCTGGGGCATTTGGTTAGGGAGAAACAAGGTTCTTTTTCAAAATGGTGTTGTATGCTCAATAATAATTGCAGATAATTATAGACTTACTTTTCTGGAAAATGTTAAGCCTTTGAAATTGAAAAATACAAGAATTATAAGGGAGTTGGTGCTATCTCAAGGAAATATCTGAGATTTCTTTGATGGTGTCTGTCAAATGGAAAATTATGGGGCTAGCGTTGTCATTTTATTCCCTCATAATGTGGTTCTAAAATGTAGGAATTAAATGTAACTTGGGCATTGCAAATGGTACGAAAATTGCTGTGGTGTGATTGGAGGTTAGCATTGTGGAAGCTCGTGAAATTTTTTAAACTCATTGGTGATTCCAAGATAATAGTGGATTGGTTCATTGGAAAGGTGGATCTTAAAAACCTTCATTTGGAATCATGGAAAAGTAAGATCCAACAATTACAACAATAGTTTGATGACCCTGCGAACCTTCTCTATTACATGAAGCATAATGTTCTAGCAAATTGGATCTCAAAGGAAACTTTACTTTCCCATTTTTGCATTTGGCATTTTATTGTTAGTCTTTTCCTTTAATATCTTTAATCTTTCTTTTAATGACAAGTTAGTCTTTTTCTTTATGTCTGACTAAGTAAAATTTTGATGCTAAGTTTAATTTGTATTTTTTTTAATAATCTTTTTAATATTGGCTAGACTTAGCTAAGGCTAGGAAGATTTAGCCCATAGGACGGTTTTGTATTTGCAATAGGGTACTTTTCTTCTTCTTTTTTCAAAAACTCTAAAACTTCTAGTTTTTGAATCATTATTTTAATGCATTTTTTCATATGAAATTAGGTTCAACTCCCTATTTTTATTAAGATAATATATTAGACTCAAAAAATATAGTTTTTTCAAATTTATCAAAAATATATATATATATATATATATAAAATAAATTATAATAAATAAAGATTATTATATTAAATAAATTATAAGACTCTTAGTATATGAAGCCATGCAATTTCATATACAAAAGTTGAGGATCGATTGAAATTCCGCGCACATAACGTATCTATATGTATACTCATCACGTTACCTTTTTAATATTCAACTTTTCTATCTTGAAATATTCCTTTATTATTGTTTACCTTAATCCTGGTATATATTTTGAAGTCATTTTTATAACAGTGTTTTACATAATATATATGAATTTTAAGTAATTAAAATAAATAAATAAATATATATATATATATAAACACAATATTTTAGTATAATGTATTTTTAAAAATTTATTTACCATATTAATAATCATCAAAAATGTTAATATAGTCATTTATATTTAAAATTAATGTAAATTCTTGTCAGTTTTAAATTTATGTAAAACTAATATAAATCAATTATATATATATAGATAGATATTACATTTTTTCTCGAATTTTACCTTCCTTAATATTAAAAAAATTACACTAAATTTATCAGCATACCAATCCCCAATCCCCTTACTGCTTGTATAATTCTATTAAAAATATATTCAACGTGCAGCTCCAATCAGAGATGAGCTCCAGATTTAAGTACAACTGGTCCAGTTACAATTCACTTCATCCATTTCAGCTTACAGGTATACCGTTAAGGTATTTAATTGAAATACTCTATCGACCAGAGAACAGATTCCCTTTTCTCTTTCATTGGAAAAAAAAGAATGATCACTTTTATAACTTGCAATATTATTGAGGGAGACACGCTCAGGATTGAAATTTTATTTTGTTCTTGCATTATTTCTACACACTTTCAAATAAAAAGAGTGCAAAACAGTAAATTCCATTTTGAGGTATGATAAAGAATGCTTGCAGTTGTTAAAACAAATAAATTTTAATATGAGATGGGATAGTAAGTTCTATTTTGTTTCTCTTTATTTGTAATTCATTTTAAATATGAGTTGTATTTGTAATTCATTTTAAATATGAGTTGTTAATATTTAGATAGAAAAAAAATAATGTTATAAATTTTTAAGTTTTAAATATAATAATAGTTAATGGCGCTTGAGCCACAGGGCAGGTCATTTAGGATGGGTGACTTCTCCTGGTTACCGGGTGGAAGCTCCAGAAGTGATGATTGACACTATGTGATTCATTTCACTAGTTTCAATCCAACTTCCTTGCCCTGATGCAATGAGTGCTACATGAAATATTCAAAAATTATGAGAAATTAGTCACTTATGACTACCTCTCATGGAAATCGTCATACTTGAATGACTTACTTAAAGCAGTTGAATCCCAAAATAATATCTAAAATAATAATTAAGTTAAATTTATTAAAATTTTCAAAAAATAATTTGTTTAAAAATTTATAAAATCAAGCAAAATGTTTTGATATAAATCATATAAAAAAAATTTAATGAATTTCAAACCAACCATCTACAAGGCTTTCAAGAATTTATAAGATATATACTTTAGGATTTTCCAATCTGAATACACTAACTATGAATTAGGTAACTATGGTTTATATATATATATATATATAAAGCCCAGTTCAGAGAATGAGGTTCTACATATATCGCAGCTATGCATATCAAGAATCATTAATGGGGTGGGTGGTGCAACTTTTAGCAAAGCTTATCGACCTTCGAATCTCCTAAAGATAATGGAAGAAGTAATGGATTAAGATGAATGACAGCAATGGAGGGAAAGGTGGCAGATCCAAACAACAATCTTCCAAGCTGATTCTTATCCTGTGCTGTCACCTTACAACAAAGAAAGATCTCCGATTTCTGTCACCTTACAACAAAGAAAGATCTCCGATTTGAGATTGTGACAGTTACAAAAGTACAGTCTATGTACTTTTGAAAGGCCAAAGCCAATCCGATCTTCATGGATCATGTGGACTTGTTTACAACACAGCGGAAAGGCTTATGCATAAATCCATATTTTGTGAAACGTAAAGCTGATCTTCCCATATCATCTGTAAGTCAGTTATAAAAGTATACTATTGTTTTCTGTCAAAACTGTTCCTTGTATATATAAAAGTATACTATTGTTTTCTGTCAAAACTGCATGTAACATACTGACTTATTTAAACAATATAAACTAGTGAATCTGTTTATATTTACTGTAGCTAATAAAGAGTGGTCTCGCGGGTCCTCTATGACACCATGAATGGCAAAATGAAATTATTTTATTTTCCAATAGTTTAGTTAAAAAAGGGTTTTATTGAGGGTTTATTATTCATGTTATCTATCTTTACATAATTAGGTATTCAGCCATAATAATCTTTTGAATTACTCAAATAGATTATCATTATTATTATGAATAGTGAAATAAAATCAGTAAGATAAAGTATTTTCTTAAAATTATAATTTTTTTATTTTTTTATTTTTTTTTTTTATGGTGAGAAAACTTATTATAATTTAGTTGTCAAACCAGTAGTGAAGGCAACCATCTTTGGCTACTATCAGCGAATACAGACTGGCTGGTCTCAATTATTCAAAAAGAACTATGCCACCTAAAAGAACCAGCTGGTGATCTTAGACCAATAACCTATTTCCTTAAATCCAAAAAAACACCAACTCTTAGTCAAACTTCATGACATACTCCAAATCCAATGTATTTTACATTACAAAACATATATATATTAAATTTATATAATTTTAAATTAATATTACACTTAAATTTTTAAATTTATATTGCGTATCAATTTTTAAATAATAAAAAATTATACAAATAAATTTAAATAATTTTTCTTTATCTTAATTTAAAATGTTGGATTTAGAGACGTCTAATTGCAATAATTAAGTTGGACATACGTGCATCATGATTATGAAGTCAATTACTGTCACCAAGATTACATTCATATGCCAAATAATGTGATTAATTAAGTCATGGCATTAAACGTATTTAAAAATAAGGATTTGGATACAAATACATGTAGATTAATGTTAATCAATTATAATTGTTAATGGACCGATTATAGTTGATTAAAATAAATAGCAATATTAAATTTGAGCTGAATAAGGAAATCAAAATCTGATTGATTGATTGATTGATTGATTGATTGATTGATTTCAATCAATCTGCAGACAGACTTGTTTCAGCTAAATTTTAGGCTGCCCTAGGATTGGGGTTTTGCAGTGCTATAAAAGGGCTGAGTCTCCAAGGCTTGCAATCAACTCATAAAGATTGTCTGCTCCATTGAAGACTGGAAGGATTGCAAGCTCTTGGAAGGATTCAAGAGCCAATAACTCAAGTCAAGACCAGGAGCCTTTGAGGATGGAAAGTAAGTTCCGCTGTGCATTAATTTCAATTTCTTACAAAGGAGTAGATCTTGGTTGGGGTTTAAGGTAATTAGGAAAACTCTCAAGTTAAATCTATCAATTGGTATCAGAGCTCCCTTATGTAAGAATCCGTGTTTTGATTTTTGGAGAAATGGAAGATTTTTATTTCTGTTAAATTTTTGAAGTTGGAATTCCACAAATCTTTCCCTTTTTTTTTTTTTTTTTACATGTCCTTGTAAATCGTTGAGAAGTAAACGTCTGAATTCGGGTAAGGTGACTGGGCCTTCTCATTTTTTGGAATGTACTTCACAGCGTAGGTTATGTCACGAATTTAAGGCATTGTGTTGCATGTTTGAGTTGCAGTTTTTAGGATACCATTTGGTGTGGAATTAAAGATAAATGGTGCGTTTGATATTTTAATTGGGCTGAATCGATATTCTGATTTAACTTTCGGATTACTCTTATTAAGCTGATCAGACTGATATGTTGCATTTTTTTTTGGCATGTTGGGCTTGTGCATTTGTCTCAATTTGGGACTGAACTGACAAGTACAATTGGTCTGTGGGGTTTGACAGATATGTCAGTAAAATCAAGCATTGAGAAGAAGTTCTCTTCGAGTGTATAGCATTTCCAATTTTGACAGTTTTTTTTTCTTGGGTGAAGAGCTTCTCCTCTGGCATCTGATTTTTCACAAGCTTCTTGGTTCTTTGTCTATACATTGCGGCTGATATTAGGCGTTTTGTTTTTTCTCTTCCATCAAGTTCACTGGGAAATACAGAGGCATGAAAACGCTTTAAAACCCGCACAATGCGATGCATTTAACAGCTCAAATACTTTAGGGACCATAGCGCTGAATTAAAGATGAGGAAGCATAGAAAATTTATAAAAAAAAAAAAAAAAAAATACAGAAAACTTTCAAATTACAGGACTAAAACATTTCTTTCTATTTTCATCATCAATTTATACGCTGTAACAATTGTATAATTTTTATGGAATTTCTCATGTTCATGTTTGGCTTGTGGAGGGACTCGACAATCTCAAACATAGCTGATACAGTTAAGAGGTTGATTCTTGACAATGACTGGTGGGCTGTGGCAATTTTCTGTTTAAAATTTGAGAACCGCAATTGAGAGTTTGCATATCTGTATCTTTTTTTTTTTTTTTTTTTTTTTTTCAGCCCAAGAACAGAACCGCCTTCAAATGATCCGAGGAATAGAGCCGCCATTGAATGGCCTCTGTAAATATAACACTTTGCCATTCTGAAAATCTCATGCGTTTAAACAGTATGCGTAACACTTTTAAACAGTATATCTCATGCGTTTAAACAGTATGCGTTGAATAATCTCATGCGTTTAAACAGTATATCCACCGAATAAAAGATCTTATGGAATCTCAACGTACACGGAGTCAATGGGACATTCCGTTGCCTAAAATTTCTCTAGCTCACCTGATATAAGAGGGAACCGTTCATAAGATCTAGTTTAATATAAATTTAGCAGTATTAATATTTCAAAACAATATTTAGCAGTATTAAATTTAGCAGTTTTTTTTTTGAATATTTTTCTTTAGAATTGGCTTTATTGGAATATATTGTTTTGGAATATATTGTTTTGGAATATATTGTTATTGGAATATATTGTTTTGGAATATAAATTTAGCAGTATTAATATCTTATGAAGGAACTGCTCATAAGATCTAGTTTACTATAAATTTAGCAGTATTAATATCCATGTTAAAGAGATTTGGTTTCTTCTAATAAGATCTAGTATGTGATCGTTTTCTGTTAGAACTTCTTAGCTATGAACAAAATGATATTGCTTGGCTAAAGTAGGTAAAATGAGCATACCTTTGCCTCCAGAAATAAGCATAATTTTGGAATCTAACTAAAGACAGTTTTTTGGTATACATGTGTTGTTTTCGCATGAGTCAAGCATTGATGTTCGCAAACGAACCGCTCTCTGTAAGACGATTGCAAGGATGACTCATGACAAGATGAACTAACGTGCTGGCAATGGACGTGGGTGTTAGCTTTCCCAAAGGAGGGTTGGCGCCTGCTAAGTTGTTTTGGTGCATAAGGGTTGCCTGAAGGTAATGATTGCACCCAAAGGTGTTTCATTACTGAATGGTGTTTTTGGCTAAAGTTTTTAATGGAACAAATAGTTTTACACATGCCTTTAGATTTTAAAATTATGATTAAAGATCAAATCATGACGCATCATATCTAAATTATTTCCTTGTTCTTGAATTTTTTTCAGATCCAAACATAATGTCAAGTCTAAGTCAGATTAAGCCCCTCATGGGGAACAATTTCAAACAGTGGGAGGAAAAGCTGAAATTAGTCTTAGGGATCATGCAATTGGACACAGCACTGAGATTTGATCGCCCCAAGCCTAATAAAGAGAGTGAGGTAACTCCTCAAGAGAAGGTTGATATTGCTAGATGGGAGCATTCAGATCGCATGTGCATAATGGTGATGAAGCAAACGATCCATGAGACTTTTCAAGGCATCATACCTGATACAAAGACAGGCGCTATTGAATACCTTAAGGCCCTTGAAGAAAAATTCACAAAGAGTAAAAAGACTGATGTTAGTACACTCTTTGTGAAGTTGGCAACAATAAAATACAAGGGAAAAGAAGGGGTTAGAGAGCATGTTATTGAGATGACAAGACTGCAACGTGCCTTGAAAGGGCATAATTATGACATCTCTGATGAGGTTCTCATTGAGTTCATTTTTCTGTCTCTCCCGTCTAACTTTAGTCAATTCAAGATGACTTATAATTGTCAAAAAGAGACGTGGACACTACCTGAGTTTGAGGCTCGGTTGGTGCAGGAGGAAGAGAGACAGAAAATGACTAAGGGAGAAAGTGCTCATGTAGTAACATCTAATCCTAAGGGTAAAGGCAGGAAGCGCAAGTTTACTGCCAAGGAAAAGGGACCTACCAAGGTAGCTGCAAACAATGCCGCGCAGAAAAGCAAGAAGGAAGATACTTCTGCGAAAGCAGGAGAAAGGAACTGTTTTTTCTGCAAAGCGCCAGGACATACAAAGAAATTCTGCACCAACTATCATGCATGGTTGGCAAAGAAAGGTATGTCTCTTGCTTTGGTTTGTTCTGAAGTTAATTTAAGTTCTGTATCTAGATATACTTGGTGGATAGATTCAGGTGCAACGACTAACATCAGTATGTCGATGCAGGGTTGCCTAAGCCATCGCAAGCCAAGTGAGGCAGAGCGCTACGTTTACGTAGGAAATGGCAATAAAGTAGAAGTGGAAAGCATAGGAAAATTTAGATTATTATGTAAGACAGGATTTTATTTAAATTTTGATGCTTTAGTGGTTCCATCTTTCAGAAGGAACCTAATTTCTATATCTTATTTGGACAAAAATGGTTATGTGTGTTCATTTGGTAATGGAAATTTCAGTTTGTGTCGAGATTCTAAGCTTCTTGCTTCTGGTATCCTGTCTTCTTATGATAATCTTTATTTTCTAGAAATAGACACTTCACATTCAGAGGCACTGCATATTGATAATAGAAAACGTAAATTAACTTGTGAGAAATCTGCAACATTATGGCACAAGCGATTAGGACATATCTCTATGAAAAGGATAGAACGTCTTGTGTCTAATGATATTCTCCAACCTTTAGATTTTACAAACTTAAGTGACTGTGTAAATTGTATAAAGGGAAAACAAACTAATAAACGTAAGTATGATGCAAAAAGGTGTAATGATGTCTTAGAATTAATTCATACGGATATCTGTGGTCCTTTTCCAAAGGCTACAAGAAATGGTGACCGTTACTTTATCACATTCATAGATGATTATTCAAGATATGGTCATATTTACTTAATAAAAGAAAAGGCGGAAGCATTAGACGTATTCATAAAGTTCAAAACGGAAGTTGAGTTACAACTTAACAAACGTATAAAGTCCATTCGTTCTGATCGTGGTGGTGAATACTACGGTCGTTATGATGGATCAGGAGAACAGCGTCAAGGTCCCTTTGCAAAATACTTAGAGGAATGCGGAATTGTGCCTCAGTATACGTTGCCAGGTTCGCCTGCAATGAATGGTGTTGCTGAGCGACGAAATCTCACCCTTAAAGACATGGTGAGAAGTATGATTGCTCGTACAACTCTACCTGAGAATTTGTGGGGAGAAGCCTTAAAGACTGCAGCATACATACTTAATAGAGTGCCTACTAAAGCAGCTAACAAGACCCCTTACGAGTTATGGGTTGGGCGCAAGCCTAGCTTGAATCATTTGAGAGTTTGGGGATGTCCATGTGAAGCTAGGCCCTATAAGCCAAGCAAAAAGAAACTGGACGAAAGAACCATTAGTTGTTACTTTATAGGCTATTCTGAACGATCTAGGGGGTTCAAATTCTACAATCCAACAGAACATACAGTTTTCGAGTCAGGAAGTGCAAAATTTTTTGAGGATAATGAGTTTGTGGGGGGAGATATGACAAAAGATAGTATTTTTGAAGAAGAAGAGACGAATGCGAATGAGACTATGGACCAAAGTCCTAGTTTTGTTCAAATTCCGATTGTGTTTAGAAATACATCTTTTGACAATGTGCAATCTTCATCATCCCAAACAACTCAGTTAGAAACTCAACATGGAATAGAGAACACAAATGGACCTGAACCCAACCCAAACCCGCACATTGACATGACAAATGTTGATGGCCTAGGGCCTGTGGGAGAGTCAGAAGTTGGTAATGATGTTCTTCCTCCTGTTGAAGATCAAGTTGTAAATGAACCTCAAGAAAATCTAGAGCCTGTGCCAATTAGGAGATCTACTAGAGAAAAAAGATCTACACAATCAAAGGATTATGCATATCTTCAAGAACATGAGTTTGACATTGGCATGTTTGAAAATGATCCTATTAATATCAAACAAGCTGTGGAAAGCTCTAACTCTCAAATGTGGATTAATGCCATGAATGAAGAGATGAAATCTATGTATGACAATGACGTTTGGGATATCGTTCCATTGCCTAAAGACAAGAAACCCGTTGGTTGCAAATGGATATTTAAGACTAAGCGGGATTCTAAAGGCAATGTTGAAAAATACAAGGCACGTCTTGTTGCGAAAGGTTTCACACAGAAAGAAGGCATTGATTATAAAGAGACTTTCTCTCCAGTTTCATCGAAAGACTCTTTAAGGATTATATTGGTGCTTGTAGCACATTATGATTTAGAACTTCATCAGATGGATGTAAAGACGGCGTTTCTCAATGGTGACATTGATGAAACGATCTATATGAAGCAGCCATAAAACTTTGTATCAGGTGATGCAGGGTCTATGGTTTGCAGACTTAAGAAATCTATCTATGGGCTAAAACAAGCATCTCGACAATGGTATTATAAGTTTCACCAAGTTATTAGCTCATTTGGTTTTGAGTCTAACATAGTAGATGAATGTATATACCTTAAGTTCTGTGGGAGTAAATTTATTTTCTTGGTTTTATATGTAGATGACATATTGCTTGCCAGTAACGATAAAGACATGTTGCATCAAACTAAGAATTTTTTATTTAAGAACTTTGAAATGAAAGATCTTGGTGATGCATCATTTGTTCTAGGGATTGAAATACTTAGAGATAGATCTCAAGGTATTCTGAGGTTATCCCAGAGGAACTATATCGATAAGATTCTAACAAGATTTGGCATGCAAAACAGCAAACCAGGAGATACCCCTATATCAAAAGGAGATAAGTTTAGTCTGAAACAATGTCCCCAAACTGACTTAGATAAAAACCTCATGAAAGATATTCCATATGCCTCAGCCGTGGGTAGCATCATGTATGCACAAGTATGCACGCGTCCGGATATTGCGTTCATTACCGGAATGCTAGGGAGATATTTGAGTAACCCAGGTATGGAACACTGGAAGGCAGCCAAGCGAGTGTTGAGATACCTAAAGAGAACAAGGGACTATATGCTCACGTATCGGAGATCGGAACAGCTCGAGGTCATTGGATACACCGATTCTGATTTTGGAGGATGTGTCGACAGCATGAAATCAACATCAGGATACATCTTCATGATGGCAGGTGGTGCTGTGTCATGGAAGAGCGCTAAACAGTCATTGGTAGCCTCCTCCACTATGGCAGCTGAATGTGTTGCATGTTTTGAAGCATCTAATCATGGCGTATGGCTGAAGAACTTCGTCACAAGTCTGAAAATTGTGGATTCTATTCAGAAACCACTCAAATTATTATGTGACAACAATTCAGCAGTGTTATACGCATCCAACAACCGAAGTTCGTCAAATTCGAAGTACATTGACATTAAGTTTTTGGTTGTAAAAGAGAGAGTGCAGAATAATGAATTATGTATAAAACACATAGGTACAGACTCCATGATTGCGGATCCTCTTACTAAAGGATTACCACCCAAGAAGTTTCACCAACATGTTGCTTGTATGGGTGTAATATCTGTTTAGGATAATTAGAAAAATGTGGGAGTCTGAATATGTTTTAAGTTCTGTTTTTTGATGTTCTATGTAATGCAATTGTAAACAATTTTGATGATATATACAAGTTGCATTCAGTTTCAGTTTCATTATTTCTTTCTTTAAAGTTTAAGTTTTTGGCCTCATACAGTAAAGTAAAGGTGACTCAATTAGAAATAGGCACGTCTAATCACACTTGCGTGTAATTTCTAAACTATATGTCCAAATTAGATTCATGTCATTCAGTTATGTTGGCAGCGTGATTTATGTCAGTTTAGTTGCGAATAAATGTGACAAATGCCGCTTAAGTCCTTTGTTAGCATAATTGATGGACGGAATTGTTTAAGAAATACGATAAGCAAAGACAGAAAAGTTGCATGCAATAAAGTTAAGGACATATAATCAAAAGGTTGCACTTGTCCATGTGGGAGATTGTTGGATTTAGAGACGTCTAATTGCAATAATTAAGTTGGACATACGTGCATAATGATTATGAAGTCAATTACTGTCAGCAAGATTACATTCATATGCCAAATAATGTGATTAATTAAGTCATGGCATTAAACGTATTTAAAAATAAGGATTTGGATACAAATACATGTAGATTAATGTTAATCAATTATAATTGTTAATGGACCGATTATAGTTGATTAAAATAAATAGCAATATTAAATTTGAGCTGAATAAGGAAATCAAAATCTGATTGATTGATTGATTGATTGATTGATTGATTTCAATCAATCTGAAATTTCAGACAGACTTGTTTCAGCTAAATTTTAGGCTGCCCTAGGATTGGGGTTTTGCAGTGCTATAAAAGGGCTGAGTCTCCAAGGCTTGCAATCAACTCATAAAGATTGTCTGCTCCATTGAACACTGGAAGGATTGCAAGCTCTTGGAAGGATTCAAGAGCCAATAACTCAAGTCAAGACCAGGAACCTTTGAGGATGAAAAGTAAGTTCCGCTGTGCATTAATTTCAATTTCTTACAAAGGAGTAGATCTTGGTTGGGGTTTAAGGTAATTAGAAAAACTCTCAAGTTAAATCTATCATAAAATACTTCTTGACATATCATTATCCTCGAAAATAATTGTTTTTACAAACAATGCCGAAACTGTAAAGACTATTATCAAATAAATTTCTTGTACTCAAATAATATATGGCTAATGGTTCAACTGCAACGGTTCCTAAACTTTTTAAATTGCATTTTTAAACACCTGAGATGACTTCCATTACAATTTTATAATCTAAGTTTATGTCGATTATAAATTACAGATTTAAATATTCAGGCATTTATAAAATATAAATTCAGATTTTGTTCTTTTAAACTATTTAAAGATAATAAAAACATACAAATATCTTAAAAATAATTGAATTTATTTTATACAAATTAATTAATTATATATATGGTCCAATTGACTTCATCCACTTACGTACACATTTCAAACAAAGAAGAGAACGATTGCTTCGAGAATTTTCTAATGTGGAGATGCTCAGGATTATTATTTATTTGTCCACATTTTGCTTTTCAAGGTTTTGTTGGGTATCCCAACTATTCAAAGGGACTCAACTTGCAAAAGCAGGATGGGCACTGCCAGTATTCCTCAGTGTATATATATACATATATATAGAGAGAGAGACACGATTCACGTGTGTTTAGATCTATATGACGTCTATTTTTCTTTCAATAATTGTGAGAATCATAAAGGGTATGGCTGCTGCAACTTCGGCAAAGCTTATCGTCTTTCGAATCTCTGAAAACTAATTGAAAGAAGTGGAGAATTGAGATGAATGACAGCGATGGATCGGTGGCAGATTCAAAGAACAATTGACAGGGCTTTCGACCATGTGGTTAACATCGAACAAAGCAGCAGCTCCGATTTGGGAAGGTGGTAGTTTTAAAAATACAATGCCCCTCCTGATGGAAGCAAAGCTGTTCTTCGGTTATCATGTGCATATCAGCTCCTTCAATATATTGTTAAAAGTTAAAATTACAAAGGAAAAAACACGTGGAATGCAGTGCAAATTAGGATCATTCTTAAACATAATGTATGTGTAATGGTTACTGTTTAAAACTAAAGTGAAGCTTATACCACAATCATTATCCATTCACTGCCAATCTTCTTGTAGTTAATTTGGTCCATTTTGGAACCAAATAGCATTATAATCTACAATTCCATCAAACCAGCCACTTAAATTTCTTTCACACTTAAGTCTTCTGCTATATCAACTAAGTTTATGTCCGATATTTTTAAGATTCAGTTGGAAGATTACTTAAATCTTTAGTCCAATATTTTTAAGATTCAGTTGGAAGATTACTTAAATCTTTAACCTTGAATAGAGAGTGTTTTTTTTTTTTTTTTTCTATGTTAAGACTAAACTAAGTACCCACGGGGAATTGAACCGGTGACCTATCGCAAGGAGTGCCTTAACAGCGCACCCATTCACCGTCAATCCAAAGCCCCGTGGGCTGAATAGAGAGTGTTAAGCTGCCTTGAAAATTTTAAATTCGGACAAGCTCCCATTTGTCCTATATAAGTTGGCCATAAACAAAATGGAAACAATTATTTTAGTAGTTTATAAACCAATACGAAAAAGGTTAACATTATTCATAGCTATCATATTAAAAGAACAATAATAACATTGAGCTTTATTAGAGAAATATTGCTAACAAAATACTTTTGTAATTTTCAAAAGAGATATGGCAGACAACATTTTTATACTTGTGAAAAGAGTTAAGTTCATTATGAAAATATCCCCACACTTTCTAATACTTATTAAGTTTCTCCAGGGTGAGTTTATTATTTTTATTAAGTTTAATTTTAATAAAGTTAATATTGAAGTTAAAGTTTAATAATTTTAGTATTAATATTTTTTTTATATGTTTATACTAACCTAGGTACTCACGGACGATTTGAACCGGTGACCTATCGCAAGGAGTGTCTTAGAAACACACCCATTCACTGTCAATCCAAAGCCCCTGTGGGCTTAGTATTAATATTAATGTTAGTATTAATATTAATATATTTTTTTATATTAATAATATTAATATTAATAAATAAGATTAAATTATGCTAATTCATTTCATTTATAAAAATTGGTTGTGATATAAATGATGGAAAATGATGTTTTTGACATATATCAATTACATTTACCAATGTGATTGTCAATCATGGTCTAACATTGCATGATTGGCGATAGTCAACAATCATCAACCATGGTCAAGCATGGCGAAGCATGATCAATATTATTCCCTTCGGTTTATTATTCCTTGGGTTTATAGTATCATTCCATTGGGTTTATTAATCTAAAGGTTCATATTCTTAAGGTATAATATTATTCATAGGGTTTATAATATTAATCCTTGGGTCTATAATCATGGTCAACCATGTTCCAACATCACATTGTGTCAAATATTGTATCAATGTGAAAATCAACCATGGCCAACCATCATCAACCATTGTTAACCATGGTCAACCATGGTTCTATGTCACATTGTGACAAAGATTGTCTCAATATGAATAACAACCATGGCCAACAATTGCCCAACATTGCATTGTGACAAAGGTTGTCTCAATAGTAAAATCAACCATGGTCAATTATCATTAACCATGGTCAACCATGGTTTTATGTCAAATTGTGACCAATATTGTCTCAATGTGAAAGTCAACCATGGTCAAACATGGTAGAACGTTGCATTGTGACAAAGATTGTGTGAATATGAAAATAAACCATGGTAAGCCATGGTCAACCATGTTTATTGTAGGGTTTATAATATTTTTCTTAAGGTTTATATATCTTAAGTTTATAATATTAATCCCTTGGGTTTATTAATTTAAGGCTTCATATTCCTAGGTTATAATATTATTCACAAGGTTTATAATATTAATCCTTAGGTTTAATATATATCCCTTGCATCTATAATCACGGTCAACCATGGTCAATCGCAGTCAACCATGGTCCCATGTCATATTTTGACAAATATTGTCTAAATATGGAAATCAATCATGGTCCAACGTCGCATTTTGACAAAAAATGTTTCAATATGAAAATGAATCATGGACAACCATGGTCAAACATCACACTGTCACAAAGATTGTGTCAATATCAAAATCAACCATGGTTAACCATGTTTATTTTAGGGTTTATAATATTTATCTTAAGGATTTTATACCTTGGTTTTATAATATTAATCCCTTAGGCTTAATATTATTCCTTTGAGTTTATAATCCCTTGGGTTTTTATTATTAATCTCTTGGGTTTATAATATCAATCCCTTCGGTTTATTAAGCTAAGGATTCAAATTCTTAAGGTATAATATTATTCATAGAGTTTATAATATTATTCTTTGGGTTTAATATAAATCCCTTGGCCCAATAATCATGGTCAACCATTTTCAACCATGGTCCAATGTCACATTATGACAAAGATTGTCTCAATAGTCAAATAAATCATGTTCAACGATGGTCAACTATCGTTTAACATGGCTAATCATGGTCAACCATGGTGCAACATCACGTTGTGGCAATCATTTTCTCAGTATGAAAATCAACCATGGTCCAACATCACATTTTGACAAAGATTGTCGCAATATGAAAATCATTCATGGTCAACGATGGTCAATATGAAAATCGACCATGGTCTAACATCGCATTTTGACAAAGATTGTCGCAATATGAAAATCAATCATGGTCAACCATGGTCAATATGAAGATCAACCATGGTTAATGAAGGTCAACCATGGTAAACCATGGTCCAATGCCACATTATGACAAAGTTTGTCTCAATATGAAAATCAACCATCGTCAAACATTATGACAAAGATTGTTTCAATATGAAAACCAACCATGGTCCAACTTCACATTGTGACAAATATTGTACCAATATGAAAATCAACCATGATCCAATGTCGCAGTATGAGAAAGATTGTCTTAATATGAAAATCAACCATGGTCATTCATGGTCAATCATGGTTAACCATGCTCAACCATGGTCCAACACTACATTATGACAAATATTCTCTCAATATGAACATCAACCATGGTCAAACATGGTCAACCATGGTCCATCGTTGCATTGTGACAAATATTTTCTCAGTATGAAAATCAACCATTGTCCAATGTCACATTGTGGCAAAGATTGTTTTGATATGAAAATAAATGATGGTAAAACATGGTCGAGCATGGTGCAAGGTTACATTGTGGTAAGATTTGTCTCAATATGGAAATCAACCAAAGTCGAACATGTTTATTTTAGGGTTTATAATATTTATCTTTGGGTTCATATACTTTGTATTTATAGTTTTTATCCCTTGGGTTTACTATTCCCTAGGGTTTATAATATCAATCTCTAGGTTTATAATATCAATCATGGTCAACCATTGTGAATCATAGCCAACCATGGTCAAATGTTGCATTGTGAAAAAATTGTCTCAATATGAAAATAAATCATGCTGAGCCATGGTCTAACATCATATTGTAACAAAAATTGTCTTCATATGGAAATCAATAATAGTCAAGCATGGTCAAGCATGGCCCAACATCACATTGTGACAAGTATTATCTCAATATGGAAATCAACCATGGTCAAGAATTTTTATTTTAGGGTTTTATAATATTTATCTCAGGGTTTATATACCTTGGGTTTATATGAATTCAACCATGTTTTATAAATTCAATCATGGTCCAACATCGCATCGTGACAGATATTATTTCATTATGAGAATCAACCATGGTCAACCATGGTCCAATATCTCATTGTGACAAATATTCTCTCGATTTTAAAATCAATCCTCATCGAGTATGGTAAACCATGGTCCAACGTCACATTGTGACAAGGATTGTCTCAATATGAAAATCAACCATGGCCAAATATGTTTATTTAAGTGTTTATAATATTTATCTTATGGTTTATATATCTTGGCTTTATAATATTATTCCATTGGGTTTAATATTATTCAACCATGGTCCAATGTTGCATTGTGACAAAGATTGTCTCAATATGAAAATCAAACATTGTTTCAACCATGGTCCAACTTTGGATTATGACAAATATTGTCTCAATATGATAATCATGACCAACCATAGTCAATATTGGTCAACCATGGTCAACTATGGTCAAACATGTTTATAAAGTCAAACATGATCAACCATGGTGAATCATGGTTAGTCTTGGTCCACCATGGTCAGCCGTGTTTTAGTATAATCCCTTGGCATTCTAGTATTAATCCCTTGGGTTTATAATATCAATCCCTTGGGTTTATTATTCCCTTCAGTTTATAATATCAATCATGATCAACCATCGTGAATCATAGCCAATCATGGTCAAATGTCGCATTGTGACAAAGATTGTCTCAGTATGAAAGTCAACCATTGTCAAGCATGGTCCAAGATCGCATTGTGACAAGTATTGTTTTGATATGTAAATAAATCATGGCCAACCATGGTCAAATGATGCATTGTTACAAGGACTATCTCAATATGGAAATCAACCATGGCTAACCATATTTATTTTAGGGTTATAATATTTATCTTCGGGTTTATATAACTTGTGCTTATAGTTTTTTTCCATTGGGTTTATTATATCAATCCCTTGGATTTTTTATTCCCTTGGGTTTATAATATCAAGTACGGTCAACCATGGTGAAGCATATCCAACCATGTTCAACCATGGTTAAATGTCACATTGTGACAAAGATTGTCGCAATATGGAAATCAACCATGTTGAGCTATAGTCCAATGTTGCATTGTGACAAAAATTGCATTTATATGAAAATCAAGCATGGTTAAGCATGGTCAAGCATGATCAAACATCACATAGTGACAATGATTGTCTCAATACAGAAATCAACCATGGTCAAGAAATTTTATTTTAGGGTTTTATAATATTTATCTTAGGGTTGATATACCTTGGGTTTATAATATCAATCCCTTGGGTTTATTAATCTAAGTGTTTATATTCAACCATGTTTATTTTAGTGTTTATAATATTTATCTTAGGGTTTATATACTTTAAGGTTATAATATTAGTCCCTTGGGTTTAATATTAATTAATATATAATAATATATTAATATTTAAATTTAGATTTATTAATACAATATTTTCTTAATACATTACTAATATATTAGTATTTAATATTAGGGTTTATAATATAGCTTTTGTAATTATGACCCTTAATATAGCATTTGATATATTATCGTTTATAATAGTAGGTTTATAATATAGCATATATTAAGTTGGCGCCTACAATGTATATCAACCACATCTATTAATGTGGTTGTTTTTCCATTTCTAAATAAATAATATTTTTATTTTTAACAAATCATAATAATATTTATTTTATTATTTAATTATTTTGAAATAATTATTCATCTTATTATTATTATTTAAATAATTATTATTGTTTAATAATAATTAATTAATTTATTAATTATTATTAATTTGAGGCTTTTGCGATTTATATTTTGTGTGGTTTTATCTTCTGGAGTCATCACATTCATATTTTTGGAAACAATGTTTCGAACCATCATCTGGGGTTCATCATTGGGATATATACATGAGTGAATAAGCCAGAACTCAATAGCGTTGATAAATAAAGGTGAAGACTAGGATGAGAATGAATGACAGCCGACAAGTAATTATTATTAGTAAATTATTATTATTATTATTCTTATTATTATTATTATAAATGACTTCTATCACAGATACAGATAAATCTTTGGGCATATATCGACCACATTATTAAGATAATTATTGTTATTAAGATTAGTAATATTATTAGTAATATTTTTATTAATATTACTACTATTATCAATTAGTATTATTACTAGCACAACTATATTAAAAATATTAATGTGTTTGATATAATGAAGACTTCATTTCTATTATTACCATTGTTAAATTTAAATTAATAAAAATAATGTTATTACAAGAAAAACATTATTATTATTATTATTATTAAACTATTATTATAGTTATTTTAATATATTTATGTTAAAATATTAAATAGATTAAAATTAAATATTATTTTATAAAAAGATATTAATAATAATAATAATAACAACAATATGTTTATGGTAATAATATTATTTTTATTAATATATATTTAATAATGGTAATACAAATGAAGTGTTTTGCTATATCAACCACAATAATAATTAACGAATAATTTTTTTTGGTAGAAATCACATGATGGAAATTTTTTCCAACACTATTTCTTGTGATCTGAATCATCTATATACACAACCAAATATACAACTAACTTTCCAATCCTCTTAACAAAAGGAGTTGCATCATCCAAATCAAATAACTTATAATTCAACTTGAGAAGGTGTTCATTTTATTTTTCATACCATGAACGAGATGCTTGTTTTAGTCCATACAAAGCCCTAACCAACTTACATATTTTTTTTCAATTTACCTTTGATAGCAAAACCTTCAAGCTAAAACATATAAACATCCTCCTTCAAATTTCCATTCAAAAAGTTTTTTCTAATACCCATATGGTATATCTTCTAGCTATTTTGAGCTGCAAGAGAGAATAGAGCTCTAATCATGCCCCATTTTGCTGTAGGAACAAATGTCTCTGTGCAGTCAACACATTCCTTCTAAGCTTAGCCTTTTGCTACAAGATTTTCCTTGTATTTATCAAGAAAACCACCTACCTTGTATTTCATATTATACACCCATTTGCAACCAATATGTTTGACACCTACAAAAGGATCCAATAACCTCCAAGTTCCATTATTAATAAGTGCGTCATATTAATTTTTCATTGCATCCTTCCATTCATCGCAATTAGAAGCTTTTTCAAAATAACTTGGTTCACTAATTACAGATGATTAAATTCACAGTCATGAGAAACATTGCCTGAATCAACTTTAGAAGAACTTCCTATTTCAAAATCATCATATTTTCTTGGAAATGTTTGAGCACACATGGATATTTGTAAAGTTTAATGAAGTGGTTGTGATGGTTTCTCATCCTGAAGTACGAGTTCTTCATGAACACTTTCCGACCCTGTATAAACAAAATTATCCTCCAAGATTTCTTCAGCAAAAACATCCTTATGATTCAAAGATGGAAGAACCACAGATTGATCTAGGAACCCCCCTTCAATATGTGGAACATCATTATCATATTCAGAATAGAACTATTTGGATGAAAATTTCTCCAAATGATTTAGTTTCCTATCAATAGTGGAATTATATTTATCTGAGTCAAGGAAACTAACATTTCTGAAAAGAATGAACTTCTTATTTTCTTCTTCATATAGATTTTATGCTTTGGAAGTATTATAATAACCCAAGAATATACTTTTCGATTCCTTGCACCTAATTTATTTCATTGTTGCTTAGGAATCAAAGCATAATACTTAGATCCAAAAATCTAAAATGATCAACAATTGGGCATTTATTATACCAAAGTTCATAAGGAGTTTTGTTGTTGATATTAGAAGAAGGACAACTATTTCTAATATAAGTTGCACAAATAATTGTTTATCCCCAAAACATCAACTTCACATTCTTAAAAAACATCATAGATCTAATCATATTAAGAAAATTTCATCATACGTTCTACAACATCGTTCTATTATGGATTATAATGTACTGCAGTTTTGTTCTTGATTCCATTTTCCTTCAAATATTGTTCAAAGGCATGAGAATATTACTCACCACTATTATCAATTCTGAGAATGCCTATATTCTATTTAGTTTCATTTTTAATCGTGAAATGAAAAGTTTTAAAAACTTCAAACACTTGTGACTTATCTTTCAACAAATACACCCAACACATTCTTGAGTAATCATCAATAGATTGTAGTACATATTTATTTCCATCAGCCGTTACAACAGAAATAGGTCCACATAAATCTGAATGTATGAGACCTAATTTTCATGAAGCTCAAAAGGAAGAACTATGAAAAGGTTGTTTACAATGTCTTCCGAAAATACAAGCATCATAAGGTGTACTATTTCTTGGAAATGTAGGAAGACCTTTAATACCTTGCTTTTTAATCATTCTGATACTGCCATAATTGAGGTGGCCAAATCGAGCCTGCCACAACAAGATCTGAGACATGATATCACTTTGTTGCACCAAAAGAGCAAAATATTTAATGAGAATTAGAATATGAAGTACCATATGATTTTAAAATAATACTTTTTTCCACACCAGTCATAATAACTACATGATCAGATGCTATTTTTATTTTGATGATACCATCAAATATATGAATAGACTACCTGTGCTGCCGAATATGGATAAAGGATATAAATTTTGACTAAAATTGTCAAATATAAAGTACATTATGTAAGACATAATATAGAAGATTCAATATCTTCAAAGGAATAGACCCAATCCCAGATGGTTTAATCTGAGACTTATCATCAAAGTAAACAACACGATAAATACTATGGTTGAAAGTTTCAAAAAAATTAGCCTAAATGTCATATGAAAAGTGGTTCATGATCTGAAAAACTAACTGTCTCCCCATGAGGAAAATGAAGTGTTGAAAACATCATTAATATTAAAATTGTAGTGAGCAACAATGTAATGTGTAGATTCTGATGATTTTCCCTTATCTCGTTGTGCTCGATCTTTCTTTTTCGTTTACTATTCTCTCCTTTTGCTTTCTCCCAAGGAATTTTACAGTTAGCAGCAGTATGACCAATTTTACCACATATAAAAAATTTGATGGATGGTTTATCATTAAAATTCCTTTGTTTTCTATCATTTTGTTGTATGTTTCCCTAATTATTTTTGCCCCCCTTACCTCTATAATTTATCCTACCATAACTTCTACTACTTTTATCACCTCTAGAAGTTTCAGCAAGAGACTTTTGATCCCTTTGTGCAAGGCACAAAGTTTCTACGTTAGAGTTAGGTGGAGCCTCTTTCTTCCCAAAGGCATTTTCTCTCTCAACTATTTTGTTTACAGGTTTGTCAAATGTAATGTCTTTAACTTCCCACTATCTTGAAGAGATTCCAAGTAGTGTGAATAGACTGGGTAAAGAAATTTTATAAAAGCTATGAGTCATAAACCTACTTCAATTCCAGTGGCTTTTATATCATGAAAAATGGCTATTATTTTAAAAGCGCTCTTCAAGGGATCATTATATTTCATCTCCAAATTGAACAATTTCAACAACAACTAAATAATTTCAAGTTTTAAGTGTGAAGCATACATTTCTTTCAACTTGTTTAATGCTTCAAATGTATTATCACAAGAAATGATATATTGGCTTACCACTTTTGTCACTGATGTCGTTGTTAATGCATATTCCTTATTGGATTTTGTCTCTGAAATTGCACACTGCTTCTCATTATCTAGAAGCTTTGGTGAAGTTTCTTTTCTGTATTTATTTGTTCTACCTTCAAAAAAATCCCATAAATCATTAAAAAAAGGATAAATTTTAAGCATTCTAAAACACTCTTAGTAATTCTCCTTTCTTCTAAGCACAACTCCAACTATGGAGACTATTGAAGTCATAATTGTTTTCAGCCCAAAATACTCAAACAAATCATTTTCAAAATTTCAGATATATTCAATACTCCTCTAAAGGAAAATATAAATCCATTTCTCCTTTTTCTTCAAAGAGAAAATGGCTTAGTGGTTTGATGGTGTGTATCAAAATAACCTTGAGGAGCGCTAATTTCAAACCTCCTTGTCTTCCACTTTATGAAAATTTCCTTTTAATAAAAACTTTAAAAAAAAATTATGCGCTGCCTCTATGAATTCTATGAAAAATAATTCTCCACCAGAATAATGAATGGTTGTTAACCATTTTAGCATACCTTCTCATCAGTAGGAGACAGTTGATCATGTGTCAATATAATTATATCCCTTCACCATAAACATATAATGCTGAATGTATTATCTCTTATTAGAATAACAAACGCTAGCCTTCCAGCAGTCCTCGACTCTCGCTATGCTATATTTCAAGCCTCACGCCACAGTTGATGGCTACCACTTCATCTTTGTTGCACATCTTTTATATATTCACCTTGGAGCTACCCCTTTTTAACCTTGAATTTCATTCAATTTTGATTCATAAAGAAAGAAACAAATGACCCATTGAAAATTTATAAACTGCGTTCATTCCAAGATCATATAAATAGTATTTCATAATTCATATAAATAGCATTTCATAGTTAAAAAAAATGCTTTGATTCCAACAGCATATAACAACACTTCATGACTTGTATAATTCCAACTAAGCCAACCTCTTTTATAAACCTTTTATGCTGCAAACCAATGTGGTCATGTAAACTTAAAACATAAGCATAAGTAACAATCAAGGCTTAAATCCTCTCAACATTACTAATTATTGGTCATAGGCTCCATATTTAAAGTTTCGAGTCAATAATTATTTGCAACAGCAACCAGAAGTATTAAAAAAATTAGGCACCCTGAATGTGTTTCTCTACTCAACTGCATGTCATACACTCACCACATTATTCATGGAAACAAACACCTCCTCACTGTATTTCACTGAATCCACCCATTCAAGCAACCAGTATCCCATAAAATCTTCTTTTTAATCTTCCAAACCTTTCACTTCTCAGATCTTTCATGATGTGCTCCTTCATTGATTCTTTTGCCTAAAATTATCATGGAGTTTATGAATAACTGGCCCTATGATACCACCGTACAGGCCCATGTAAACTCCTTAATAATAACATTGATAGTTTATTGATGAAAGAAACAAATATTTATACAATGACAATCTTGGTATGAGACAGTTATGTCTAGATGGTAATGAAACAAAATCTAAAAATAGCTATTTACATTTATAATCCTGAAGGATTAGTTAACACAATTTACTTCATCCACTTCAATCAAGTTGACTTATCCACTTCAACTTACTCTTATTAATTATACATTTAAAACATTAACAGAACGATTACTTCTAAAATTCTCTAATTCAGATATGCTAACAATTACCATTTATTTTCCCTCATTTTTCTTTTAGCAATTTTGTTGGGTATCCCAAAATATACAAAGTGAGTCAACTTGCCAAAACAATATGCGCACTGCCAGAGTTTGTTAATATATATACATGCATACACCACACGTGTGTCTATATCTATATGGTGTCTATTTTTCTTTGAATAATCATGAGATCCATTAATGGAATCGCTACTACAACTTCAAGAAAGCTTATCATCTTTCGAATCTCTAAAAAAATAATTGAAATAAGTGGAGAGTTAAGATGAATTACAATGATGGAACGTTGGGATATCCAAAGTGTCAAAATAAGAATCAACTTTATTAAGTCAAATCTGAGCAGCTCACACGTGTGGAACACCACTTGGAGACTTCCACTGCAGAACACATGATGCCTTACAACTGATTACATGAAACACACATTTAGGGAAGTTGAATATAATCCTAGAAAACAGGAAGAAAATCCTATTCTAAGGTTTGGTATGAACTGTCACTCCATTAAGCCATTTCTACATTAGTCTCAACATTCCCCCTTAATGGAGAAATGGATTCATAGATATGCCTAAAACTTCCTTAAACAACTCAAATTTGATTCTACCAAGAGGTTTGGTAAAATTATCAGTACCATGGTCACAACTATTACAATATTCAACATGGATTTCTTTTGACTGAACTTTCTCTCTGACAAAATGAAACTATGTATTGATATGCTTTGTGTTCTTATGAAATACTTGATTATTTGCAAGTTTGATGGAGCTCTAGTTGTCACATTTGATCACTGTTGCAACCTTATGTTCTTCTCTACCATCAAGGAGAAGTCTCCTCAACCAAATTGCTTCACATGTTGTTGCACACATAGCTTGATATTCATCTTCCGCAAAAGACAAGGATATTGTGTTTTTCTTTTTGATTCTCCATGTAATGACCCCAGATACAATGCTAAATGCATAGCCTATTATGGATCATCTATCATCTACATTTCCAGCCCAATCGGAGTCTTGAAAACTTGTTAATCTGACATCACATGAATCAGTATAAACAATACCAAAATCTAAGGTTCTGTGGAGATACCTTAAAAAACCTTTTGCTGCAACCTAATGGCTCTCAAGGGGATTTGACATAAATTGTCTCAATGCACTAACTACATATGCCAAATCAGTCTTAGTTGTAGTCAGGTAGATTAGACTCCCAAATAGCTTTCTATACAAAGTCGCATGTGCCTCCTTATATCCATCATCATTCTAAAGTTTTAAATTCTGCTGTAAAGGTACTGCTACAACTTTGCACTGATCCATTCTAAAATTTTCTAGCAAGCTCCTAACATACTTACTCTATGATGGAAAAGTTTGTCCAGAATCCCTCCAAACTTCGAAATCCAAACAGTAATGTAGCTCTCCAAGGTCTTTCATCTCAAATACTTGTGGTATCTTCTCCTTGATTTCTTTAATGAGATTGTCAACATTCCATGTAATGATTAGATCATCTACATATAAAGAAATCAAAACAATCCTTCCATCTTTATCAAACACGGTCTAAATATTATGGTCATTTTTTCTCCTTTTATAACCATGCTATACGAAAAATGAATCAAATTTGTCATACCATGACCTGGGTGCCTGTTTTTGTGCACATAATGCTTTCTTCAGCCTACAAACCAGATGTTCTTCACCGTATTTGACAAACCCCTCAAGTTGCACTAAGTAGACTTCTTCTTTTGAGTCCCCATTTAAAAATGCAGGTTTAACATCTAGCTGGTGAATCATCCAATGGTGTTCGGTAGATAAAGAAATTATCATTCTAATTGTGTTTAGTTTAGCTACAGGGGCAAATGTTTCATCATAATCTATGCTTTCTAGGTGTGAATACCCCTTCGCAACTAGCCTAGCTTTATACTTATATATGCTCCCATTTGCTTTAAATGTAGGCTTATATAGCCATTTTCATCCTATGGGTTATTTTCCTTTAGGTAGTTTAACTAAATCCCAAGTTTTTTTTTTTTTTTTTTAGGATTGATTCATATTCCTCTTCCATAGCAGCCCTCCATTCACTATATTGAGTGGCTTCTTGATAACTAGAGGGTTCAATAGCATTCATCATACTAGTTATGAAAGAATTTTCCCTATATCTTGCTGGAAACTGAACCTTCCTACCTAATCTCCTGAGTGTTGGGGTAGCTTCAAACCTTGTCTGATCATTTTCTAGACTTGGCTTAATAGCTACATCATCTTCTTTCCCTTCCTGCTACTACTGCGTCTATTGTTGTTGCTCATTATTGTCACCTGATTCATCACTTCCTTCTTCCACCAACAAGGGCACGTGTCATTCTTCATTAGCACTCTCATGACTTCCATCATTAACCTGCTCATGAAACACTACATCTCTACTTGCAAAAAATTTATGAGTAGAGGGACTAAACTGTTTGTAAGCCTTAAACTATGTACAATACCCAACAAAAATACATTTGATGGCCTTTGAATCCAGTTCATTTCTATCTTCCTTTGGGATATGGGCAAAGGCTTTGCTGCCAAAAACTCTCAAATTCTTAACTGTAGGCTTATAACCAAATAAAGCTTCAAAAGGAGTTTTTAAATCTAAACTTCTTGTTGGACTCCTATTCTTGAGGTATGTTGTAGTATTAATCGCTTCAGCCCAAAAATCATTAGAAGGATTCTTACCTTTTAACATACTACGAGCACACTCCACAAGGGTTATGTTCTTCCTCTCCGCAACCTCGTTTTGTTGAGGAGTGTGGGGCACTGTAAACTGCTATTGTATCCCATTATCTTTGCAGTATTTGAGGAAACAAGCTTTCTTGTACTCTCCCCCTTGATCTGAGTGGAGAATATTGATGCTTTTACCTGTCTAATTTTCAACCATACTTCTGAACTCCTTGAAGTATTCAAAACTATGGCTCTTCTTCCTGATGAAATACACCCAAGTAAATCTATTATAGTCATCAATAAATAGTAAAAAGTAGTATGCACAGCCTAACGACCTTCTTTGCATAGGCCCGCATAGATCTGTGTGTACCCTCTCGAGTATACCTTTCTTCTTTCTATCAAGATTCACAGGAAATTCATCTCTGTGCAACTTTTCCAGTGCACATGCATCACAAGAAATATGAACAGATTTTAAAACAGGAAGACCTTCGACCATACCTCTTTTCTGTAAAAGAAGTAGATCATTGAAGTTAATATGGCTGAATCTCTGATGCCATAAGTCCATTGTAGTCATGGCAGATGATGCAAATGCCTGATGTGGTGTGCTTTTGACATATAGCTTGTACGATCCTCCCACACGAACACCTGATGCAATAGGTTTCATACAATCCATTAGGTCTTTAATGACACAATATCATTTATAAAACTCTCCCTTGAGACTCTGATCAGTTATAGTAGAAACAAAGATCAGATTCTTTTTGATCCTAGGTACATACATTACATTATGGATATGTCTAGTATTTTCATCAGGAAAAACAACAAGAATATTAACATAACCTTTGATTTGGTACCCTCTATCATCACAAAAATAGATGTTTTCTCCACTACTGGTCTCTTTGAACTCTTCAAACCATTGTATGTTCTGTATCATGTTGATGGATGCACCTGAGTCCACAAACCAGGTATCTGCTTCATCATCCTTAGCCAAAAATGCAGAGTTAGCTATGAACAATCTGATGTTCTGACTCTGTTCCTCATCAGCAAAATGACTTGTATGTTGTTTATGTCTCTTTCGACCTTCATAAAACTTCTTCTTCATGCAATATCTATCCATATAGTTAGTTCTACCACAATAAAAATATTTGGTCGTAGAGTCATTTCTATTGAAAGATGTACCTTGAGGTGAGGGCATCTTTCTTTGTGGGGTTGCACTGCTTTTCTATGCAGGATTTGGCTTTCCTCTAAAGGGCTTCTTCTTCGCCATTAAGCCCATATCTGAACTCTAAGGTTTATAAGTCAATCACCTTTCCTCCTCTTGCATGAGGATCCCTGTAAATTCTTTAAACACGGGGGATTTTTCTCTTGCATTCAAGCCAGTGATGAATATCTAATACTTGTCAGTCATACCATTCATGGTAATTTTGACCAAATCTTTATCTGACACAACTTCACCAATATCACTCAGCTTATTGTTCAGCTCCTTGATCCATGAAATAAATGCTACAACTGTCTCATTCTCCTCCATCATGTTGTAGAGAATCTTTCTCTTCAAGAACATCAATTGATTAGTTTTCTTGACCTCATAGAGATCCTTGAGCGTCTTCTAGATCTTTGGTGCAGTCTTACCATCACAGACATGGGAATAATGCAATCTTTGACCGAAAATTTTAGGAGCATTCTTACCTTAGTCTCCCGCTTGTCCCAGTTTTGGATTGTTTCTTTTGTTTTGCCTGTAGTGAGGTTTGGCTTCACCTCATCATCTTTCACAATTGTCCATGCATTGTGTCCCTCAAGCAAAGTCTAAAGCTTGAATTTCTAGCCAAGATAATTGGATCCATCCAACTTTTTATTTTCATCAAGGTAATTTTCTGCTAGCTCATTATTCATCTTGAATGAATAAAAAAACTTCAACCCCAACATTTTAAAAAACAACAACCCCAGATCTTTAAAAAAAACACTACTAAATGCAAAATCCAAAACAAAAACGGAGCCCAGATCCAAAACAAAAATGAGCCCAGATCCCCCTTTTTTTTTTTTTTTTTAAGAAAACACTTCAAATCCTTATCTTTCCAAAAAAAACCAATCGTTCAACCTTTTCTTATCAAATAAAGACCCCCATAATTTTTTTTAATTAAAGGATTAAGAAAAAACACTTTAATTAAAAAACTTCACCGATGATTAATTCTTGACTATTAAAAAACTTTAATTCTTCATCGATTCTGCACTTCTCAATTGACGAGGTGCTCGCACAAAATATCGATTCCTCAAAAGCAACAGAGAGTCTCTTCCTCAGCCTCCGGGCAAGAGATTGGCCTCCTCAACCACGCATTCTAAGAATGTCTGTCAAAAAACTACAACAGCACCCACGTCCTCTTCTTAGCGGCGTCAAGCTTCAAGAGTCATCCACAGATCACGTGGGCTTGATGTTGATCTAGCAGGCTGCCACACTGGCTGTGTGTGTTCTTTCCACCCCCACGCTTCTGCTATGGTAGCAACTTAATGTGCATGTAGCTTATCATGCACCAGCGGCTTCTTCCTCGCAGTCCCGGCCTCCTCTATGACAGTCTGGGTGTGTAAGGGATCTTGGCCTTTGGTAGCAGTGAAAATAGGAAAAAAGATTTGGAGCTCACATGCTTCAGAAAAGATGGCGGCCTCCTGCATGCCTCCTGTGGTCTCCTCCATGACCACAATCACTTCACTCCTCTTGCAACCTCCACAGCAGTCTCATGGAAGTTTTCAACATTCGAATCAAATAGTGGAAAGGGTCAACCCATCGAATTCAACTCCACCGCAAACTCCACTTTGGATCCTCCAGAGCATGATCTCGCAACAGATCAAGAAGCCACAACTCTCAGCCACCTGGCATCCTCGGTCTGATCCTGCAGCGATCGAACCATAATGCAGCAATTCACCACTTCAATATCCTTACAAAATGTAGCAATTCACCATCAGATTTTCATCCTTCCACCTTTCACGGTTGGTGCGACTATCGCATATGCTCACTCGCGTCGTTCTGGTGAATAAAAAGACGTGTTAGTGGAGAAGTGAATCGGCACGACTATTGTGCCAATTTCTGCACTGATCTCCCTTCAAACATGTCAGTCTCTCTCTCCACTTAGGGTATAGGCATACTTAGCCCTGTAGCTCTGATACCATGTCAAAATAAGAATCAATTTTATTAAATCAAATTTGAGCAGTTCACAAGTGTGGAACACTATTTGGAGGAGACTGCCACTGTAGAACACACTCTTCCTTACAATTGATTACATGAGAAATATATACATGAAACACACATTTAGGGAAGTTGAAAGGAATCCTAGAAAATATGAAAAAAATCATAATCTAAGGTTTGGTTTGAACCATCACTCCATTAAGCCATTTTTACATTAGTCTCAACACAAAGAACAATTGGCATGTCCTTCAAGCATGTGGTTAACTTCGAACAAAGTAGAAACTTTGATTTGGGAAGGTCGTACTTGTAAAGATACAATTCCCTATCGTCATGGAAGAAAATTTCTTCTTCAGTTATCATGTGCATATCGTCTCCTTGAATATATTGTTATCCCTCAAAGCTCCATGTAAAGATTTACTTATTTATCATCTTAGGAATACCAGTACAGATTGTAACCAATGAGAGCTTATCGTTGCACAATTATTTTCCCAAGGAAAAATTGTACCTTTCATTATATAAAATATTGAAAATTACATGTTGTAGACGAAACTAAAGGAGGATATGTCAAAACTGGTGGTTGTTGCCACTACTATATAGTGTCTATGAAAAAGTGACTCTTACATAATTGTAATCGTTAAAGTGGTAACATACCAATAACATAGTTCCGAGTAACAACACAAAATAAGAAAAAATATCAAAATATGGAGGTCCATATAAGAAACCGTGGAGAATCATGTAGCTGCTAGCCTCTGTGGATGATGATCAATGAAAGGCCTATGAAAATATTGATAGAATTTTTGTTCGTAATGTTCCTGTATCATCCAAGAACCAATAGCTTGTTGCATTACTTCCTTGGAAATACTATCAGAAATATGGTTCCTCTCCTTGTAGATATAATGACAATCTATATAGTCAAACAATGATTTTAAATAATTTCATCCAAAAAATTCCTTAGTGTGTGCACTGACATTCTGATTGAAGATTGAACCAATTAATGACAAGTTTAGAATCGCTAAAGATCTGTAGTTGTCGGCAGCCGTTCTCATTTGAAAAATAACGAGAAGTCTGAGGCCATTTAGTTCTGAATGGTTATTAGTGCCTCTCCCTAGAACCATCTTCATCTTGAAATAATGGTCTTGATTGATATAAAAAATTGCTCCTTCGCCACATCTAGCTTGCTGAGCCGATCCATCAAAATATGCCCAAGGAATAGCCTTGTCGATGGATTTTGTCAATATGTTCCTGTGTTGTAGCTTTGGATCATCATCTAGGATCATATTATATAAAGCTATAATGTGTGAGCAGGAAAGAAGCCAGTTAGGGGCCTTTTCTTGAAATATGAGTTGGTTTCTTCCTATCCAAATACTCCAGCAAACCAACAGGGGAAAATTTCAAAGTTTTGTAGGATGGGATTGATTCCACTAGGATTCCCAAGCTTCACATAAAGTGTCTCCCTGCCACCTGTTATTTATTTCCATAGATTGATATATATGATTCCATATTTGAGTTGATGATGGGAGAATGCTATAATAAATGATTGATTATTTGTACATCATTCCTGCATAATATACACTAGGAGGGTCCCTAAAAGGTTCGACATTGAATGTTGTCAACCGTGGGAGCCTTGTGATGCCATAGAAAACCACATAAAAAGTTTTTTTAGGTTTCTTTTAATTTCCAATGCAGACTCCACCACCAGACAATGATTTGAGGTTCATGATGAGTAGAAATGAAAGGGTAGCCTTCTTTTGGAGTATATCTGCCATGTGAAGAAATTGCCCAGATTTATTTTTCTTCTCATTCCTGTATTCTTATATGACCCTCCAATAAAGCATTAATATAATTTAGTCCTAAATCCAATGTACAAGAATCCTAAGATCCTGAGAAGATTTCCATGATTGACCAAAAATAGTAGAATTTTCGAGATTTGCAATATGTTCTAAAGTCCTTATGCTAGATGCCTCCAGGAATTGTATAAGTTCAGGGGGGAGGATGTGATAATTTCCCCTTCCAGACCATGCATGCATGCCAATATGAACGTTCACATCTGATCCTACTCTCCATGCCAAACCCACTCTGATGTATTCAAAAGAGCTTAAGAAAGAACACCAGATTGTAGAGATGTCCGATTTATTTGATATTGGCATTCTTATCTAATCGTGAATATGTTGTGGGATGATGTATTTTCTGATAACCACCTTTGACCATAGACTATTCAAAGATATGAGCTACCATCCCAATTTAGCTGCAAGGGCTTTGGAAAAATATACAATATTCTTCATCCATCAACCCCCCCATTTTTCAGGAATGGAAATGTGATCCCAACTTACCCATGCAAAAGGCCTACCTTCGTTGTTCCCTCTCCAAATAAATATGCAACATATCTATTGTATTCTATTTAAAATTACTTTTGGGATCCAAGCCAAATACATCCAATATACAAGGATAACCTCCAACACTAATTTGATAAGAACTAAATGACCCACCCTAGATAACCATCAGTGACTCCAGATATTTATTCTTCTTTCAATCTTAGCTACCAACCAAATCCAGTGAGGAATTTTATAATTATTTGGTTTGAGCTGAAAACCCAAATACTTGATCCCATCTTCAAAAGCCAATTTCCTATATGGAAATCTATGTTTACCAAAGACTAATTCATAATGTGTGCAGCCCATAGTAGATAAGGTGGATTTCTCCTGATTGGTCTCCATCCCAGTGGCCTTAAAGAATAATTTAAGAATGGAGTTGAACATAATAGAATCATTGATGGTCCCATTCAGAAAAATGAGGACATCATCAACAAATAGTAGATGAGACAAGATGATACTTGTTTCTATTTTAAGACCTTTTATTCTCCCCTGATTCCTTTCTTCAAAGATCAATCTTCTCATACCCTCCATGACCAAGAAGAGTAACAATGGTGATAAGGGGAAACCCTGCCTGAGACCTCAGTCTGCATGGAAAAAAATTGATGTCGATCCATTGATGAGAATATTGTATGAAACAAAGGTAATACAACACATTATCCAGTTAATGAAATCATAAGGAAAACCTAGATGAGTCAACATCATCCAGATGTACAACTTGATTGTCCTATCATATGCTTTGGAGAGGTCTATTTTAAAAATCATTCCCTTCAAATTCTTAACTTTTAAGGAGTGTAGGCCTTCCTGAGTAATGCCTATAGCTTCATGAATCTGACGATTGTCCAAAAAGGAAAATTACTCCTTTGATATATGTTGGGACAAAATAGGCTTAATGCGATTTGAAATGATCTTCATGGTAATCTTATAGATGAAATTACATAGAGAAATAGACAGAAAATCATTAAAGTATCGGATTTGGGAATTAAGGATATGAACATTGCATTGAATGCATCATACGTTCTCCCACTCGTCCGACAATCCTCTATAACCCTGAGAAGATATTTACCTAGGAACTCAAAGAAAGGGAAATAAATTCCATGGGCCATCCATCCTAACCCAGAATCTTATCCTTTTTCAACCATTTTAGCACTACCTCAAGTTCCCCCAAGGCCATAGGCTTGTTTAGGTCTTTTGTTTCTTTCTCATTTACAAAATGTGGGAAGTGACTAGCTACCTTTACAACCTCTACTAGAGAGGCCTCCTATGAATCTTTAAACAAATTTCCAAAGTGATTGTATTGGCGATCCCTCCTCCTCCTCCAATGACCATATAGTATTGATAGCCTTCTGACCTCTTGCATGTTGTTGAAAAAAATTGTATTTTCATCTCCCACTTAGAGCCATATATCTCTACTCTTAAGTCTCCAAGTTTCTTCCCTTTCTTTTAATATCTTGAGTCTCTCTGATTCTAGTTGTATAACATATGACTTGGATTCTGGGGAGTCATATCCTCCATTGTTGGGTTCTTCTAATCTAGCTAATTCAGATTCAATCTTCCTGAGAGATTATTCATCCTTATTTTTCTTTTCCTTATCCCATTCTATCATCCTCCCCTTTAGTCATAATAGATTTCCAGCAAAATGTTCCAATGCCGACCTTCCTTTAATATGAGATATATCTTGCCATATATCTTTAACTATTCGATGAAAGTCCTCATCCTTCAACCACGTCGAATCAAATTTGAAAGGTGCCATGGTTTGGGAGATATACCTATTATTTCAAGGTATATGGGTGAGTGACCCGATATTCCACCCGAGCCAACCCATTGCCTAATCATTTCAAATTTATCCACCAGTGGTTCCTTAATTAGGAATCTATCAAGATACCTAGCTAACATAGCATCCCTAATTCTTCTATTTCTCCAGGTCGATTGAACACGAGCCACTGATATGTCAATAATATTATTATTCTCTAGAATCTTTTCAAAGAAATCCATAAGAGATTCTACATGTGCATGGCTTCCCCAAGATTTTGCGTGGCCCATAGAAAAATTTAAATCTCACCCCAAAATTATGTTTTCATCCTGCAAAAAGGAGTACCTCATGACTACTTCCCAGAATTCCTCACGATAGTGACAGGGACCATATATATTCACAATCCTAATGTCAATACCTAATTATTTAGAAAAACATTCACCATTAAAGCGTCTCCCCTTCCCCAAATATTAATTTACTTCATCGAACTACATTTTATGCCTATAACAATGCCTCCAGATCTAGCCTGGATATCTAAAGCATGGAAGGTCCATCCTGGACTGATGGCTTCTAGGATCACTGTAACTTGGGCACTAACCCTAAGGGTCTCTTGAATAAATATCACATCCACCTTCTCTACTTCTAGTAATCTCCTGAGGGCTAATTTTTTGGTAGGGCTACCCAACCCTCTGCAATTTCAAGATAACCACTTCATTGGGTAACCGATTCTAGGTTGCCTCCTTCTCTAAGAACACATAAAGTGATAATTGTCTACCTTCAGCTACATCCATACTGGCTTTCTCAATAGCCTTTGGTATATAGGACTGCCTACCTCGAGAGGATTTGGGGATCTTTAGAGGGGATGAGATACCTAATCCTTGACCCGCATCTATGGGAGGTCTGGATAAATATCTCAGGTTATATCTATGAATTGTGTTAGGCTCTGAAGATATATCCTCCCTCACGATCATTGTTTCCTATGATACTGCATGGATGGAAGGAAAGGTAGCTGAACAACATACGAAAATTGACGCCGAGGGACATGCAATCGAACATAAATACATAATGATAAAGCGACTCCAAGATTTTGTGCATGACATGATGTAGAAGAATTAAATTAAATATAAGGATCCAGAGATGGGGGATAGATATCAGTACTGAGAGGGGAGCTTGTTGTTGATGCTCAAGCATGAGTAACCCTCGGAGATGAAGGCTGGCTAGAGGAAACCTATTTCTCCTTATTATTTTCCATCTCCTTTTGAAAACGAGAAGAAATCTTATGTGGCATGTAATTCATGTCATTGCGGCCAACTCCATTCCCTTCATTCCCATCCATGGATTCTGCTATTGTCTCATATTTTTCAATCAATGGGAAATCTTTGTATAGGTGACCAACTTCATGACACCTCCTACACCTAAATGGTGCCCCTTCATAATCCAATTTTTGCAATCTAATAATGCCTTGCCATTGAAGCTTCAGGCTTTCCACCAGTCCCTCTCTGGTGTTTAGATGGCCCAAAATACATCCAAAGGCCATCTTGCTAGATTCTATAAAGGATTTATCATAATCTAAAAATACACCCAAATCATTCCCAATACATCTAAAGACATCTTCAGTCCATAATTGAAGTGGCAGTCCCGACATTCTTACCCAAATTGGTCCTACCCCCAGCTGCTCTCTCTCTCAGTCAAAAAGAGGTGACCATCTCTTCAGCATAATTGGGACCATTTAAATATGCCATTTTTTCATCAAAACCCATGAAGAATGTTTTGGCCTAACAAAGGACAGAGAAAACTATCCCTTGGGCATAGTCACCACAGTCAGCATATTTTCTAATTCCTGACCCCATACCTCTGTGACCTATTTCTTCAAACCCGTTGATGAATATTTTCTACCACAAACCCTCCCTACTATTACATAATCTGTAATGTCCATGACTTCATCCAACTTGATACCTTCCCTTAGAACTAATAGTCTCCCTCTTTCTCTAACTTTTGTGCTCTTTTATTTCTTCTCTCTCTTCTTCTGAGTGCCTTTGTCTGAATTCCAATGTCTTGCATTGGAATATCTTAGGATAATCTAACCCTATATTCTTCCTCATAAAAATCAAAATTATTAACTAGGATCCGTTCAAAACATCCAGAGGCCTAAGCCAAAGATGAATTGCGGAAGTCCCGAGTTGTGTGTATTGCTTCTATGCCCCATTCTTGGCCATAATCCTAACCGTATGGAACCCCATAGGGGCCTGTGCTAGTATATAATGTAGAAACTCCTATATACCCATCCTAATTAATGATTCTATAGCCATGATCATCCACTAAACTAGGGTTTAAACACCTCTCTAGAGATTTCAATGATGACAGGAATGGGACTAAAAAATATGATTATTGTTGAATGAGATCCAAGTTGGGGTCTGCTAAATACACTGAACCATGATATGCTAGGGAGTTTGCCCAGACGCTAAAAGAAAGTTTTCTAATTCTAGGGATGCAGAGCTTCCATATACCTCCTCCAAAGAAACCTTATATGTGTCGACCTGCATAGTTGGTGCCCCATTTGCATCCTGTGACTTCATATTGGTATGCTAAGATGGAAACTCTGTTTAGATAAACACACAATCAAAGGGATCTGAAGAATAATCTACTAGTTCTTCATCCATCTCACCACCGAAAATTGACCTTTGAAAATTTTGGTGTTGCCTCGATGCCTGACAGATATTCCACTCCTCACAATATATCACCTTCTTGAGTCCCACGCCTCTAACCCTAGACCAAAAACAAAAAAATCCGCACAGTTCTGCTGGTGATAGCTATTGCTACCAAATGGTTGATGAATGCTAACCAAACCCTAACGGAGATCGTGATTTCGATTCCTCACACAATATTAAAGCCATCTTATGCATTGTAAATTAGGTGAGCTTATCGTTGCACAATTAAATCAATATTCTTTTGTAAACGAGTGAAACTAAATGGGGCGTACTATTAATATGTTTTGTATATGTGATATATTTGTGTAGGTTAGATTTCAAAATATTCATGCATTCTAGATAAAGGGAACTATTAGAGTATGTTTTCATTAGTGGAAAAAGTATAGATAATATGGATAAGTTTTGAAATTTAAAAATTGACATTCATAAATTAATAAGTAAATTTATTATAAATTTATAACTATATTATTGAGTTTTAAAAATATTAAGCTTTTTATAATGAATTTATAATTAAAATATTTAATAAATAATTTAATAATTTAATATTTTATAAAATTAAAATTTATTAATACAATATTAGATATAATAAAAAAATAACTCACCAATTTATGTTATAATATCAAATAGGTTATAGAAAGCTTCATCCCTCTCTCTCACACATATATAAACTAATTAATTTAACTCAGTGTCATAAATTAATATTTTATAAAATTAATATTGATAATAAAATATTATATATAATAAAAAATAACTTTCCAAACTATGTTATAATATTATGTAGGTTATAGAAAGCTTTATCCATCCACATATGTAACCAGAGGGGAATGTGTTAGTCTTTTTCTTGTTTTCCAATGTGTAGAGTATAAAATGTATTGTCTTTACTATGATTTTTTGGACTTTCCAGTGTTAGAATATGGCAGAAAATTTTGAGATGAAATATTGATTTGTGCTATTTAAATTGGTTTTTTGACTACATATATGGATTCAACACCCTTAAAAAATTATAGGGCACTTCGATTGTGCAGGGGTTACCCATCAAGCTTGTGATTTCAATAAATTCCTATCAGATTTTAGAGGAAGTAGACAGGAAAAATCCCACCAAAAAACTTCAAAAAGATCTCACTAAATACAACTCCAAGCATAAAATCCTTCTTTTCGGTGTAGGGAATAAAAATATTATGGACTATTTTGTGTCCTTATTTCTTAACTATAAGGACAATATTAATTATAATATAAAAAAATTTTGGCAATAATTTAAGATTAAATATCATATATATATATATATATATATATAAAATGATATTATAAAATTAAATTATTATAGATATTTGTTATTGGTATATTATAAGAGAATTATTTATAGTTTTATAAAGTTTTGTATGATTTATGGGTAGCATAATTGTTGCATTGTAAGAATAATTGTTGGATGAAAAGGTGGAGTTTTTTTGGAGTAGTTATAGTTTTGTTGATTATTTAATTTTGAAAATATTGTATTTAGTTGTCTTTTTTTTAAGATCAAATTTAGAAATATAGCATAAATTGATTTATAATTATTAGTTTGAAATTTAAATTTTATTAATGAATATCCATTTTCATCAGTAAACTCGCTTTACAACTAATGTATGGAGGCTTCAAAGACATTCATAGAGTGCCTTAACCTTGTTTTAGTTTCCAAGACCACATTAGAACTAACCAGCACTTTAAGGGAGAGAAATCACCATGAAGTGAAACTTTGAGCCTAAATCCCTAGAGCTCACCTTCGATCTAGCTTAAAAGAAAAAATATTGGTATTAGAAGAGTGACTACCAATAACTGTAAAGAGCATCATGCTCCCTCTCCTAACCTTAGTTAGTCAATAATCTTGACAACTTAGCAAAGGGATGAAATAAGAGAAAAATTATTATACTTCAATTGCAGTATCATGTATAGTAAGGGGCATGAATGATATAAGAAGAAATCATTCTACATAGAATATGGAGAGGAAGTAGATAAAGTATTTGAATGATTAGAGGATATAAAACTAGTTGATACCACTACAACCATATATTATCACACATTGATTAGCATAATCACTTTCCAAGCCCTCAATATAGAAGAATATACCAAGAAGAAAAAAATAACAATGTTTATTTATTCTAGTAGTACCCATAACTTCATTAGTTTTAGATTAGAAAAACTTCTCAATTTATTTATATAACCAACACTAGTGTATCGCTTACTTATACCATATGTTATTGAAGAACGTTCCATAGTGTTAAGCTTACTGTGGGGAATAGATATTGTATAGTCCTATGATTTCATTCCAAATGGGTGGTTTCGATGTCGTATTAGGTTTTCAATGTTTAAAATCATAAAAAATTAAATCTCTTCATTTTTATTGACTTTTAACAAGAATTTTCTAAAAAGGAAAGGAAATTGAACACAAATATATCTAAGGGAAACCCTTGGAACTGATAATTGCTAACATAATGAAAACAAATTCCCAGAAAAGGACACGAGTTTTCTGAGAAGATGTTCAAGAATCTAGATCGTCCACTCTAGATTTCAAAAGGTTATAAAAATTCACTCCAATGTGTTTGGATATATTGCAAGTGTCTTCTAACTTCTCGAGATCATGACCATGCTATTCATTTGAAATAAATAATTGCACCACCTATTAGGCATTATAATCAATCATATACCAAAAATAATGACAATGAATGTATTATTAAAGAAATGTTAGAGTACAGAGTCATTCCACCTATCCAAAGTTATAACTTTTCATTACTGGTAATGGTTTAATAAAAATAGTGTTATGGCATATGTGTTAGGATTATAGAAAACTCAACAAAATCAAAATTAAACACGAGTTTCTTATTCCTATCATTAATTAATTATAAGGAGAAATTTTCTTTACTAAGTACGATCATCATTCTAGATTGTATTGAATCAAAATGAGGCATGAAGACATTATCAAAGTAACCTATAGAACACATGAAGGTCATTATTATATTTTGATGATTCCATGTAGCCTTATTGATGTACCTTCAACATTTAAAAACTTAATGAATTATATTTCTAGACCCTTCCTCTTAAAAATTTTGTTAGTATGTTTTGATGATATAGTAATATTCAAGTGTGATTTTGGGTTCAAAAAATGGAATATTTGGGTCATATTGTATATGAAAAAGGTTTCAGAGTGGAACCTAACAAAATTAAAGCTATGATTTAATGAAAAAATTCTAAAACCTTGAAAATACTTAGAGGATTATTAAGATTGAAAAGTTATGGCCACAAATTTGTCAAGAATTATAGACAATACTGGGACATATAACATAGTTATTAAAATGAGATATTTGTCTTGGACTCAATAAGAAGCCAAAAAAATTGAAAAAATTAAGGAGGTTATTTGTATAACTTATCTCCTTATCATGCTTGTGTCCACATATACCTTGATTTTTGAGAGTGAAGCGTGAAGGAGTGGCATAAGTGAAATTGTAATGTAATAAGAAAAGACTCTTTCCTTTCAAAGAAACCAACTTAAATGAAAGAACTTGGTCATTGTAGCTCCCCATTTTACCTTGAATATGAGACAAATACTTTCAGTCTTATCTTGGCTTGTGACGACATCAGAAACTTATTATCTAGATATATTTTCATAAGTTGATGACTTATGATTTCTATTTATAGTGTAGAATATGTTGATAATTATGACATTGGGTGAGGTCAAGGATTTGATGTTGTTTATCATGTATACAATGTGATGGCTAATCTGTATGATTATATCTTATAGACAATTTCCTATGCATGACACAAGATCGCATAATTACATGGTTATATGGGAGGAAGGTGACTCAGGTTTAGTTATTAAGTACAATTGATATTGATAAAAATTAATGTTATCAACAATATTGTTATATGAAATAGCTGTAATAATAAGGTCTGTTTTTTACAAATGACTCACATATGGGTAATGGAATTGTATGAAGTAGATTATATTTTCCTTAGATAGGTAGCAGGTGTTGTTCTCGAATCCACCCTATAGCACTCTAGTCATGGATTTGGTTATAAGGTTGGGAATATTTACCATGAGTTTGCATGGTTTTGTGAGGGTTGGACCATAAATTCAGTCACTGACAAGGTTTTACTAAGTGGTGTAAATCAAGGAAAACACTTGGATCCTTGGTCACCATTTGTATCACAATAAGGACTGGCACAAGGTTTAATGGTTGTCTCCATTTTCTTATCTATGTTCCCCTCAATTAATCATAGATGCCTGAAAGTAAGTTATCATGGCATCCTTGGAGTTACTAGAAGAGTTAACGAAGGGCGCAATTGACTTGCCACCCATGGTATTGGGAAACAAAAGGATACTTGAAGGTAAATGTGCATGTCATGCTAGTTATCATAAAACCAAAGGATAATAGGAGGGAAATCATTGTGACATCCTTCAAAATATGGGAAGATTTCGTAAAGGGCACAATTGACTTGGCACCCTTGGTATTAAGAAACATAAAGATAAACTTAATTTCAAGATAATTTCCCAAATACCATAAGATAAAGACTACAACTAAAAGTGAATATTAGATTACAATTTTACTTAAGAATTAGAAGAAACTTTAAAATGGCATTGTTAGGTTTAATCTTAAATCAAATCTTTAAAAAATTGAAAAACTCATATCTTGATTAAATAGTCTAGTTATCCCAAACATATGAGGAGAATATTATAAATTAGAAATAATGATAGTAAATTGTTGACTTATAATAGTTCTAAAAAGAGTGTTTAACATAAAATAACAGAAGTAAATTCATAAACTTAAAAAATGATATCCAAGAAAAGCCTGCCCAAGAGAAAGCATAAAATTGGGATGAAGAGACAAATAAGAAAAAGAATAATAAATGGAGAAAACTAAAAGAATACAACAAGATGAAGAGAATTAATAAAAGAAATTAAAATGGCGAGTCGATAACTGTTCAAATACCAAGGGTTCATTTGAATATATTGGAAAAAGAGCCTATAAAATATATTCACATGCATAATATTATAGATGTAAAATCCATTCATCTATCATTTAATAAGTCCAAACAATATACAATGTCATGAAAGTTTAGCACTATTAAAGGTCACATGTCGTATAAATTTAGCATTAATTCATGGATCTATTCAACTGATAATATAGTAGTCAAGAAAATAAATACTGGAATGACCCTTTTTAAAATTAAAATATTGCTTTAAATATGGATGTCAATATGTGTTTACAAATAAAACAACAATTCTTGCTATAATGTGTTTGTAATTTATTTTTGAATAATGATAGAAATGGGTATTATGGAGGTTGGGTTCTATATTGTGGAGGCTTTTCCCTGAAATATACAGCTAAAATGATTGAATTTAGTTGATACCTTAGTGATCTATTGTTAAAAATCTAGTTTGACATAATTTGGCATTGCATCCATTTTTGTTATATTGAAGATGTTTTTCAGTAGGGAGAGTTTAAGGATATTAATGGAAGATCTACATCTCGAATTCTATGGCCCCTTATGGCTAATATTAGTAGTGAATGGAATGGATGTGGTTTAAGGAGAGGTGAAATCATAACCTCTCAATGGAATACATGCATGGCATAAATATGCATAATGTCTTAGTCGTTTACTTATTATATTTGAGACAACTTTTTATTTTATCCAGTTGAACTAGGTTGTTCCTAGCATATATGGAGATCTTAGTGCATATGGTATTTACTCACTCGTTCATGGCATTTAAAGCCAAATGGGGCAAGTTTGTGGTGTCAGATATTACGTATTTGAAGCTAATGGTCAGCAATCTATACTTTTATGTTAATTTGATAATGTTCAATTATTATAATCTATATGAGAATATAGTTCATTTAAGTATTTAGCCACAGACTTAGTACATTTGTACATATCATTTAAAGTCGATGTTTGGAATCTATACGAGAGAGTTACACAAAGTTTATATGCCACATTAGGGATGAGTAATACGAGAGAGTTACACAAAGTTTATATGCCACATTAGGGATGAGTAATCTGAAATAAAAAGGGAAAAATTAACCAGATGTTTTTAGATTTTTTTATATATAAAATTATGTTAAAAAAATATAAAATTATAATCTCAATATTCATATATCATATTATTAATAATTATATTTATATATAACAATATTAATAATTACAAGCTTACTGTACAAAATTATCTTATTAATTTCCTCCTTCAAATGATATTGTATTATCTTGAATAGTGTTCTTTTACATTAATTAGAATTTTATAATTCTAAGCAAGTCTTTTCCTGTAAAATCTTGGAACAACTCACTCCCATTTTCGCATAACTGTAGCTTATTCAAATCTTGTTTTTAGCATTTGATTATTTAATTTTATATATGGTTTTGTTATTATAGTTGTTAAGTTATTTTAATAATCTCTTATCTATGCAAATATGTATGTGTGGAATATTTTAAGAGATACAGACGGTGTTTCTTATTTAGGGAAACGGAGTTTATATATATATATATATATAAAACAAATGGTGTTTCTTATTACATATATAAATATATATAGAAAGTTGTTGCTAACACTTTGAGGTCAGTTATAACTTAACATTCAAATATTAACCAAAAAAATAAATAAAAATAAATTAGTTTTTGTTAACATTTTGGGGTGAGTTATAACTTAATATTCAAATATTAACAAAAAAAAAATGATTATTAGATTTTCTCTTTTCATTTATGATGAAAATTGTCATCAGAAATAGAAGTTTTGGATGGGAGAAATGGAAAGAATTATCATATATTTGAGAGGATGATGTAGTTGGATTCAATGTTGTCTATCAGAACGATTGTGTTAGTGTTGTTCTCCCAACCATTTTTAAGTTGAAAATGAATTGCAGATAACCGAAAAATTTTCACCTAAAATTTTTTAGCAACTCAAACTAAGTCCTTAATTAAATATTGAGTAAGGTTAGACTCAATCTATGGAATAATTTCATTTCATAAAATCAAATACATGATCACAAGTTTCCAAATCTTGGTTACCAACAACTTGTGTGTGTGTGTGAAGGGCACATCCGTTAATAGATTCAATTTTGAGAAATAAATCTGTAAAATCCCTTTCTAATAATTTTTTTCTTATTTTGATTTACACCTTAGAAAAAATTCATCAAATGATTCATGTGAAAATCCCTTCTATGTTAAACAACTAACCTAGTCTAAATATCATTGGAAACATAACACAACAAACAATTTTATCTAAAATAGTATATTTGTTTATTAATGTTATCATAAAATTGTGACACCTATTTCATTACCCCAAATTTTATAATGCATTTAAGAACATATAATATTGGGGTCCGAATATTGATGCTATAATGTCAAACTCTATTATATCATGTAGTATTTATTAATAAAAATTCTAGAGTTGAATAAATAGGACAAACAACAAATTATGATGCCTTGGGAAGGGGGGAACTTTAAATAAGAGAAAAAATATATCTTGGCTGAATATTTTACTTTGATGTGATGGTTAGTCTTCTAAAAAATATGAAAGGTTTGGAGGATGAGGGGTCAAGGTGTAATTATATAAATAAGAGAGAGGAGAAATCAAGATGTTCTTCTTCTTGGTTCTTAAGGTTCTAGTTTTTCTCTCTCCTATTTCTCTCTTATACATCTCTATCACACTTATAAAATTTGACTTTGAATAAGGATTGTTGAAAAAAGAAAGAGTTTTAGACCTTATGACTTGTTAAGGACTATGAGTAACAACTTATGATATAGGAAATGAATGTGTTGTAGTTCTTTTTCCTTGGACTAAATGGGTTCCAGGACTAGGAATAGTCCTAGTTATTTGTAGCACGTAGTGCACTAAAGAGAGGAGGGTCAAGAAATTGTAAATATTAGAGAAGGGATCCCTTGTGTTTTGTAGATTTTCATGGCCTTTTAATGAATGTGAGCCTAGTCAAATATGGAAAGGTTTATCACTTAGTTTTTATCTGTGTGTTGTAAGGATAATGGCCTTCATTCCTTTTGTTAAAATTTGGTCTAAATATGAGTGAGTGAAATGTTCTTGATTTAGTTTCTCTTCAAGGCATCAATATCTGGCACAGGGTGGCCATATGTGAGAAACATCACAACATAGTTGAGAATATGTTTAGGTATAATTTAGCTCACCGTACTTTAGTTTGCAATAATTTTTCAGGGAAAAAAAATGAAATTTATTTTTGTGTTAATGATATTTCTAGCATAGATGATTTAGTGACATGCATGATTATTTATTTTCTCTTTTCACCAAGTCTATATGTGCATCCTTTACCCTTCAACAAATTTATCATGGTTGTAGTTGTTATACTATTTGGATTTATATTTTATATCTATTAAATATTGTAACAACGCTCACTAAGGAAGATAGGATTTTGAAATTCCTCTTTAAATAGGTCATTGTGGCCTATTTATACTATAAAGCTTCTTCTACGAGGTTCTAGAAGATAAAAATTGGAAAATAGTGAGGGAAAATCTTGCCTATCCTCTACTTTGAATTTTAGATCTTAGATCATGAAATCTTAGGAAATATGATCATGGCAAGTTTTGATTGCTAGATGCATCTTTAAACATGTCGTGTTGGCATTTCTAATATAAATTTTCTTTTATGAGGTTCTATAAATTGAAGCATGGCTCATATTGAGGGTAAACCATGCTAGTCATCTAGTCTAACTTCTATATCTCGTGCCACCGTATTTTAAGAGATATGGTCAAGGGACGTCAAGCTTCTTGGGTGCTCCTAAAATCATTCATCAAACATGTCAGGCTAGAATATATGCTACAACTTTTCTTTTGTGATGTTCTAGAAATCCAAACTTGGATCATGGTGAGGGGAAATCCTATTGATCATATGTTTCAACTTTGAGAACATGAACTGCTTTAATTTAGGAGATATGCTCTAAGAAAGTTGTTATATTTGTTTGCATGCAAAGTGTTTGAGGAAATGCTTAAATGGTTTAATGATTCATTTCATGCAAACTAGTTGATGAAATGCCCAAATACTTTAATTATTCATTTCATGCAAACTAGTTGATGAAATACCCCAATGGAAATTTATTTTGTGGATGGGTATAATATTGTTGTATGATAGTATTTTCATAGCTTATATACAGATATTTTCATGCAAAGAATTTGAAAAAATGTGCTAAGGAATTTTTAATACAATTTTCATCCAAACTACTTCATAATTTACCTCAAAGACAAAAATGAAAAGTTGTATGATTCAGTGATCTATTTTAGTTATTATGTTACAAGTTGATTTAGAGTGGTGTTCATTATTTTATTTAATACAAAATATCTAGTAAAATGTCTACAAGAAAAGAATACTTAATTCATTGTACAAAAAGTATTTGATGAAAATTTTACATGTAAAGTGTTTGGAAAAATGTATTAGTGATAAAAAAAAAAGTTTTTGCATGTCTAATAAGGATAAATTTAGTAAGGGGATGTGCCAATTTGGTATCAGAGCTAATTGCTAAGCTCATGAAAAAGAAACAAATTTCATACACCATATCCTTAATCGAGCATTAAGGCACTTTGTATGTTACAAAGTGGTATGAGAGCATGGTTCAACACTGGACCAAATGGGCTCAAGAGTAGATGAAATGGAAGCTCTAATACTATGTTACAAAGTGGGATTAGAGCTATGGTTAAATATTGAACCTAAATGGGCTCAAGAATAGATGAAATGATATAGTTATGCATGCATGTGTATTTATATGTGTTTTATTTTGTTGTATCTATGAATATCTTGATGATTTTTATAGACTAACCTAAGTGCAATAAAATAAGTATAAACATACATGATGTTGATTAGATTATCTAAATTATCCCAACATAAATTGTAAAAATTTATGGTCATGTGATGTAGGCATAACTATGAGGTGGAATATCTTATCTTGTATCTTGTCATTTTTACTACTTTTATTTAATGTTTTGAGAAGTTTCCATATGCTTATGAATAATAGCATAGTTATGATAAAAATGCAAGACATGAAAAAGTTCAAAGATGCATGTCCATTGAATATATATCAAATATAGATATGATATATACATGAAGATATGATACATTCATAAAATAATGGATGTGAATGCATAAATACTCAAAGTAGTATGTTTTCATAAAATGATTCAGATAACTAATATTTTTAATGGTTAATATGTAACCAGGAATAGGTTGATAACATAATTAAGAAGCTAATGAAGGTGATCCATGAAGACTCATGGAATCAGGGCTATGGAAGATAAGGTGTGGATGAGAGAATGGTACACATTGCACCTATGCATGTTGTGACAATGTTGTGAGTGCACTTCTCCTTGGGTTGTCATGTGGAAGGAAGGAGCCTTGGAGGAAGGAGTGCAAGGACAAATGTTTATGTGTGAGGCCATTGGACTAAATTTTCTAACCTTGTGTGGTTAGTGAGAGTTTTATTGGAATACTAAATTACTATGGTGCTTGTTATGTAGATGATAAAACTGCTAGATAGAGAATTCTTGGTCATTGTGGTGCTTGTTGACTAGCTAATAAACCAATTTCATAGTGGGAATCATACCTTTCTAGTGCTTTCTATGAAAAGGTAGATAATAAATAACTTGGACAATGGATTACATTGAAAAGGTGATTGTGGATTCCATGAATGAGAAATACCCCATTTGGACCTTTTGTGAATCCCTATGAATGAACTCATAGGAAAGAGTGAGTCACTATGGTTCTTACTACTAAGAAACAAATGATAAGTCTCCATGGTGCTTATTGTAAGTAGAATAATAAACCACCTTGATGTTTGACATTAGAAAAATGTTGATAAACCACATGGATAATGGGATCCAAATTCTATGTGTTTAAACAATCCTTTGGCATTTAGAGTTTTGCATGTGCATTAGCATAAGAAAAATTGCATCGGAAAGGAAATTTCATCTTGCATCTTGTTTGTAGCATATTGTGTGATACATCTTAATTGTTTATTCCCTTTCTTAGCTATATTTTCATTGAAAGAGAGAGGATCTCTATTTTCTCATGCTATATTTTCATTTTAGGATATCCAGGTGACATTCGTTGTGAGCCCTAAAACTGAAACATAATAAAGGATAAACAATAAAATTTATTGAATCAACCTAAGGAGAATTTGTAACATTAACACAAACATTTAGAGGTCTAGGTTAGATATGTGTTCCAACATCATTAAATGTATGAGTTGTTTTTGTTTTCCAGTGTTGCAACTCGGGGCTGAAATCTGGTTCCACGTATATGAGTGTATACGACCGTAATCCACATACCTTTAGGTATATTGGTGGCGCTCCATGCATGTAATGTATATGGGAATGCTCTCATCGAAGGATTACGCATTAGACAACACTACTACAGACTTCACTCCCACATAGAATCATGTATATTTTGGGAGTCCCTAATATGTTGCTATCCATCCATAGGTGACTAAGGCTACTGGCTTGTATATCATGATGCACCAAACACAACATTGAGTGAGATTGGTTGTTGTACGTTAAGTCCTTGGTTCACCAAGGTGTATATTGTAGTTCATGATTGCATGGTAATCCTTTATGCCTAGATTACCCTCTTTTTTATTTACTTCTTTTTGTGTTAACAAAATTTGTCATCCAACATGGAAGAAAAAAATCCCCCTTGCCATCATTCATGGAGAATGCAAAATAACCCTCCTCTTCCTCGAGAGGCTACTCCTAATCGTTGTCCTAGACATAGAAAAACATAAACTACCCAATTGAAAACATCAGGAACTACTTCTGGTCCTCCTATCGATATTAATCAGCCAGAATCATCTGTCCCTTTGATTTTCGAACCTGATATTACATCTATTCCTGTTGGTGTAACTTACACAATTGAAACAAAAGTCCTTGAAAATTTGTTACCCTAGGTCATTGAATATGATCTCCCTAAGTTAGAAGCTTTGTTTCCTAATGTTATTTAACCTTAGGAGCCTTAGCCATATTTACTTGAGTCTTTGGGACCTTCCTCCTCTTCCTTTGTCTCAGAAAAAACCAATATATCTTGGGCCTAACCATGAACCTCTTCCATACAGACTTATAGGTATTGAACAGATCCCACAAGAAGAGCCTTGTCCTTCTACTCTTGTTCATTTGGAAGGAATATATTTATGTCAAACCAATCCTCTTATGTCTCTTCAACAGCCAACACAATCTCATTTACGTGATTATTTGAGCTTAACCATGGATTTCTTGTGGAAATCTTCACTGGGATTGTTAACCATGACTGGAAGCGATTCAAACTCCCAGCCCATGTCCACCACTATGGTTGAGACATCAAGCATCACATCCTCATATATGTTTGTAACATCACAATAAGCTCATTTATATGGTGGCCCTTCCATCCCACCTTCATATCAGTCATTATATGGTACCTTTTCTGGTGTGGCTTCTAGTCCTTAGACCTCTCACATGTCATCCAATTCGAGAATAATGTCAGGTACTTCTCTTATGAATGCCACATAGTCTTCTACTCTTCCACTATCTACACCTACAATAGAGTAACAGGCTAGCCCTTATATCAGCGCGAAAGGCTACCCTCAATAGCCAAACCCTCCTTATGTTGGGTGCCCTCCATCTGGATTGTATTTGCCCCCATAGTCCCCTCCTCCCATGGTAGGGGGGAACCTGTTGTTGATATACCTTCATATCATAATTTGCCTAGTTATAGTCCTCCTCATCTTGGAATGACTTCCACTGTTTGGCAGCCTACTTTGTTCGTACAACCTGCTTTATATTGGGATCAATTGTTGAATTCTCAAACTATACCATCTTCATCACAAATTCCTACCTACCGATCAGCTCCTCAACCAGCTCAAATATATGTGAGCCAACCTTTACACCCCATTCCAACAATGTTTTGTTCTCCCCAGATCTCGATTCGCCAACCTATACAAGGGCCCTCACCTTCTCGATCACTTGCATAGGGTACTCATCAAGTTTCGGTAGGTCAAATTATTCAAAATTTGGGGTAGTACCAATCAAACCAGTAATAGGGGGAAATACAAACCTCAATTGGGCAACAGTATGGATGGCATCAAGCGCCTTCTGAAAGCCAGTGAATCCAAATCCAACCATTCCAACAACTTTATCTTCATTTTGGGACTAGAAAACAAACCCACATGTATGTTAGTTATTAGAACCCTACATATTCTTGTAATCAGGTTCCTTATTACCAGAACCCTCTATATCCAGGAATGCAAGTTCCTGTTGCCTAGGATATCCCTTCGTATCCAGGTCATCCACCTCCAGACTTTAATTGGAATTTTCTTTTTGTGTTTAATCTCGAGTTACCTGATTTAACTCGGCTTACTAACAGTCGCATCACTAATTTTCCATGGTGGATGATTATTCCCACTAGGTTTGCTTCTAATATCCAAAAATTCAATGGGAATCATGGAGAAGACTCGTCGACGCATGTTATGATGTATCATCTATGGTGTTCATCCAACTAACTTAATGATGATTCCATTTGACTCTTTCTTTTCCAAAAAATGCTTACGGGTATTGTAGCTAAATGGTATACTAAATTACCTAGAGAATCGTTTCACGACTTTACAATTTAGCCATTACCTTCCTCACACATTTCTCGTTTCCCATCAGACATGAAACTAGAACGGAACTATTTACTAACTTGAAAAAATTGGATTTCACTCACATTTCAGATCACATTCATGAGTGGAGATGTTGTTATATGTTGTTCAAGACTTATGTTCCTGATCAATTGTTAGCAGAATGGTTTGTCAAGTCTCTATTTGATCTCGTAACAGAAGATGTAGCCAAAGGTGGAGTTGTGATCGAAGAGAATGTTATTGCTCGTGCTCGATATTTAGATCTGGTTTATACCCAATTGGGAACACTCTATGATAAGATGCCAAACACTCTTATACCTTTAGATATTGTTCCTCTTCCACCTAGTAAAGAATCTCATGTTGTCAATGGCATTATGGTTTTTCTAGTTTGCAGCCAGTGAGTAAACCATCTGGTATTGCTCTTACTGCTCCTGCATAAAACCCTCCATCTCATCCTCCGACGACTTCTACTTCCGAGATAAATTTTGTCTCATATGATAAATAAAAGTCTCAACAACAACCTCGAAGAAAGAAGAAAGGTATAGGTAATAAAAAGAAAGACTCCTCACCGAATGATAAATAAATAGATTCATCTTCCAATGAGAAACGAAAGCCTTGATACCCATGTTTGATCTATAATGAGGGTCACTTCATACATGATTGTCTACACAACGCTGAAGTGAATTAGTTCTTTAAATCATCCACTTCTCCCACTGTGCTAACCGACTTGTTTCCCAATCAGGAGGCCCAATTGGTTGCCCGGGATGGCTCTTCCTCTAACATAGTTTTGATACTTTCCTCCTCAAAGTTGAAATCCGATGTCATGGTGGCCACTCGGAATAAGGACTACGTTAATGCGAATCCACCAAATGGTCAGGCCACTAATCAACCTTCCAGTTTGAAACCACCTTCATCTGATCATGTTCCACCTCCATTTCCTATAGAATTGACTATTAAGCCTCTAAAGGTTGTTATCCATAAGTCTAATTTCAACCCTTGTTTGAGAGTCACTCAAAACTATAACGTAGTTGAAGAGTTGGCTTAGTCTCCTTCGGCTATGTGGACTCTTGAGGTGTTTCATAACTACCCCACCCAAGAGAATGCCATTATCCGCTATCAGATTTTTGGATCCATCAAATTCCAACCTAGTGGTTTTCTCTCATGAAAACTATACCCCTCGACTTCTGGCATAGTTAGCTTTTATGATCCAAGTCATTGTCCAGGGTAAGAAAATTCATCATTCTATTGTGGATGAGGGAGCCTCCACCTGCATCATGTCATTGTCTTGTTGGAAGGTGATTGGTTCACCCCAAATGAGTCAATCGACCACCAAATTAAAATCCTTTTATGGAAGGACATAAAAACATTATGGGATTTTTAATTCCCTCCAAGTGGAATTATGGGGATAATTCATCTCCATTGGAGTAGAACTTATTGATAGACCTTTAGATTATAATATTCTACTAGGACATACATGGGTTTATGTTATGGCTTCCGTCATTTTCATCTTACTTCCACATGATCACCTTTCCGCATAAAGGTGAGATCATGGCCATAGATCAACTCACATTTTTCACCTCTGATTCCAATGTTACTAGAAGTGTCCCTCTTATAGGGGAATCCGTACATTCCTATCAAGTTGTTTGAGTTGGTTTATTGAAGGATTCATCAGTCATGGGAACTTTTTCTCTCCCTCCCCCTACCCTTCCCAGCTCCTCCATTTTGGTTGCTTATATCAACATGATATCATCATCTACAATCTTGGCCGTTCCATGGACTGTTCCAAATGAAACTAGCATCAAACGTTTTTCCGATTGGATGTCACTTAGCCCCATTAAGAAAGATTATGAAGCCATCTACTTGGCTTGTGCAACCTATACTTTCTCTTCTATCAATTGGGTAGATCGATCATTGTGTTATGGCACACCCTCTCATCCTTTCTCGTGTACATTCTCTACTAAAAAAAGCATCATGGACATCATGATGTCAGACGATGTGACGTGGGATGAACATCATCACCATTACTCCTTCCTAGATACCATTGAATACAATCTTAGTGGTGTTTACCTACCTAATTTTTTTGAACCCCTTACGAATTTCATTTCTATTCATGAGATCGACTCTAAAAAGAACCTTTCGAATATCAAAGAAACCCTTCCTCTTGATATTTCTATTAAACAAGGAATAGTCAAAAATTTATACACTGGAGCATCTTGCACTTCATTTGAAATTGAGATTTATCGATCCCTTTTTTGTGAGTTCGGATACGAATTTGCCTAAACATATGAGGAAATTCCAAGTATCTACCTAAATATCATAGTGCAGAAAATCAAGACGTACCCTAATGACAAACCCATCCAAAAATGCATCCGTCTAGTCCATCCAAACAAGGGTACTATCATAAAAGATGAAATTAAAAAGCTCCTTCAGGCTGGTTTCATATATCCTATTCCTTTAGCTGATTGGGTATCGAACATTATCGCTGTCATGAATAAATAGGGAATGATATGAGTTTTTTTCGATTATTGGGATGTAAATTGAGCTTGTCCAAAGGACAACTACCCAACCCATTTTATTGACTAGACTTTTGATGGTTGTGTTGGCTACAAGATTTATTTATTTATGGATGGATTCTCTGCATATAATGAAATCAACATTCTCCCGGCGGACCAACCTAAAACCATATTTATTTGTCCCTGGGGTACTTTTGTTGATACAAATCTCCCTTTTAATTTAAAGAATGTAGGGGCTGCATTTCAACGTGTGATGGACGACACTTTCCATGATATCAAGCACATAATGCAACCCTATATGAGCGATCTCCCTGCTCACTCTAAGCATAAAGTTGATCACCCCATGCATTTACGAACCATCTTCCTCTGTTTTATACATTAAAACATTCAAACTAACCCACACAAATGTGTGTTTTGTGTTAGTTCTAGTCGGCTCCTTGGTTTCACCATTTTGAAACAAGGAATTCGTATTGATCCTTTAAAAGTCCAAGAAGTCATTGACTTGCATGTGCCTTTCACTCTTGTTCAGTTACAAAGACTCCAAGGGAAAGCCAACTTCCTGAGGATGTTCATCCATGACTATGTTAAACTGACCAAAGGATTTATTCACTTGCTCAAAAAATGGATTCCCAACACTGGGATGATGTTGCACAGAAGGTGTTCGATGTATTGGTTCAAGCATCTATTTTATGTCCTCTTGACTATCAACACACTTATTTCTTGTACCTTGTTACTGCCATCTCTACTATAGCTATGGTGTTGGTCCAAGAAGACGCTATGGGGAATAGACATCCCATTTATTATCTGAGTCGTAACCTCAACGATACTGAGATCTAATATACTCATGTGGAAATGTTAACTTTGGCGGTTGTTCAAGCCATCCAGATATTTTTCCATTACATCTTTTTTCACAAAACTATAGTCATTTTGGATTGCAACCCTATGACATACATACTGTCACGCCAATTTCTTTTTTTTTGGGGGGGGATACTCTAGGTGGATTGTTATTCTCCAAGAGCTAGACCTAGAATTCATTAAATCCAAATCGAAGTAATCCTTAATTTTTTATGAGCTAATGTGTGATCTCCCTTCCCTTGATGTTGAATCTATATCTGAAGATTCCATCCCATACAAGTCATTATTCCTGATGTCGGCATCTGATCCATGGTATGGATATCTTATCATCTATCTCCAAACCCATACTTTTCATCCTAATACCTCTCACTTAGATTAGCGACATATTCAGTACCAATCCTAAAACTATGTGATTATCGATGACACTCTTTACTCTCATAGTGTCAATACAATTTTACAGAGGTTCTTGAATCTTGAGAAGGCTTAGAAGTCTTAAATTAATGCCCACTTGGGGGAATGTGGTGGACATTTATCGGGTTATGTTACCATGCAAAAAAACTTACACGTCGGTTACTTTTGGCCCACAATTTTCCACGACTCTATCTGCGTAATCCAAAAATTTCATGCATGCCAGACCTATCATCAAAAATTCCACACTCTGCCTAATCCTTTCCATCTCGTTGTCATTGTTGGTCACTTTCTGAAATGGGGCATCATTCTTGTGACATATAACACTCACTCAGTTCGGGGGCATGGCTACATCATTTTCAATCTTGACTACATTACTAAGTGGGCCAAAGCACTACCTACATTCAATAATATTAGTGAAATGACTACATACTTTTTCTTCAACAACGTGATTTCTAGGTTTAGTGTTCCATAAGAAATAGTAAAGGATCTTGGGAAGCACTTTCAGAATCATATGATGGCCGAAATAGCCGCCAAATTGGGGCTTTCACATGAAAATTCCACTCCCTATTTTCCTCAGGCTAATTGAAAATTTGAGGTGATTAACAAAGTTCTTAAGACTAAGCTTCAACATATGATAGGGGTCCAAAAATCAGACTAGCACTTTCTTCTCTTTGCTGCCTTTTGGGTATATCGAACCACAGTTAGGACTACTACTAGATTCAGACCCTTCTAGTTGGTGTATGGTCTGGAAGTGATCCTCCCCATTGAATGCAAAATTCCATCACCGAAGCTAGCTATCGAAATTCTTCCTACTAATTCCATAGAGGAGGAGGTCATTTTAGATATAACTCATTTGGATGAAACTTGGTGTGATGCCACGTTCGGTGATGTAGACCATAAAAGACACATCAAAGCACAATATGAAAAAAGTGTCAAGCCTAGAATCTTCTCGAAAGGAGATTTGGTTCTGTTATATGACCAGGAGGTTGATAAGTTTGGTCGAGAAAATTTCTGGCTTATGTGGCTGGGCCCATACATTGTTAAGCAATTCCTTGTAAAAGGGGCTTATGAGTTAGTGTATCTCAATGGAGGTCCATTGGCACAGCCTAGAAATGGGTTGTACCTCAAAAAATACTATGCTTGATCCCAAGCATGGTACATTGCGTACACATTATCTATAGGTGTGTTGAGAGTGTTTTCAGTGTGCTTTTTAGAGTTTCCCATGGTTTCTGTTTAATTTTCGACTACATATGTGAACCTCTCTCAAACCGTATATTGGTTATACCAATGGTGCTAGTCATAGTACTCAGAATTTATCCTCCGTAACATGGGTTATATTTTCTCTTAATGATGAGCTAGTGAGTATGCAAGGGATTTGAATTGGTTTCTCAACTAAAAAAATAATTGAGTATAGAGGAGTGGTTGAGCTACTTTATGATGTTATTTCACATGATATATGTCGTTTAGTCATCGATCTTGACTCATGTCTCGTAGTAATACAACTCGCAAATATCTATTCAGTGAAAAATCCTTCCATCCTTATATATATATATATATATATATATATATATATATATATATATATATATATATATATATATATATATATATATATATATATATATATATATATATATATATATATATATTTATATATATATTAATTTTGGTTTTACAAAATGTTTTCCCAGAGACACATATGGCTACATCGTTCATTTAGAACTACATGCAAAAAATATAAGTAGACAAATTAATAGTTCTCATGATAAAACGACATTGCACGAGCTATTTTTGCAGTAATTGACCAATACGACTATGTACTCTGATTGTGTGTCATTGAAGTTTCAACGGAAGTTGATTGACCACAGTCTCATCAATTTCAGGTCTTAGTCCTTCCATGTGGTGCTCCACCACTTATAGGATCTCTACTACATCTAGATCTCGTAGTGCATCCCATCCTACCGCAACGACCTGTACTACTCTCATTGCCTCCTCCTATGGTTTTCTCTCTATGTGATGGAGATATGTAGCACCTACTGGACGAATAGGTCTAATGTTTACATGAAAACATCAAATATTTTAGTCTCAGGAACATAAAAAAAACACACAAAAATAAAATCATAAAAATTTCAAAAAGCTTAATGATCAAAGTATCTTACCTAAAGCATCCCATTTCTCACTCTCGGGCAACTCAAGCTTAGGATCATCATGGAAATTTGTCCCTTAGTAAGGATAATAATCAATGATGATTAGCTACCTACGTAGCCACCGAAACAAGGTTGGTGAAAATTTGATCATTGATGGGCTTGCATGTCGACTCATATGGTCTATCCACCTCCTCATCCATGGGGTCCTCATATCGATGGGCTCAAGTATAATCTGTTGAGGCTACAGTAGTGGCACCCACTCTAGAGAAAAAAGAGACTAATATCACACCATAGCCGAAGTTCTTCAACTTCCCCTCCTTTTCTTTAGTAATTTGTTCCTTCAAACTGACCAAGACACCCTCACTCCAGTTGAATACTATCAGTTCTAGAAATTCTATCCCATACTGCATGTATGATTTGTTCGATACATGTAGTGTTGAGTTTCCTTCCAATCCTGCAATAATGAAAAGATATTTCTTAGAGGTAATTGGGTTACACCATTTATGCTAGTATTCCCATCCCCAGTAGGAAGGGCTTGAGGTCTACAATAGGTAGCGATATAATATTTCACTGTCTCGCTGCTACTTCTTCCACTTAAAAGAGAAATCAGGGCACCCCGCTTTGACAATCATGTTAGAAAGTAAATATCCTCTACCTGTATCTTGAGTAAATTTTCCCAAACCTAAATGCATGTGCCTTAATATCCCATGAATGGAGAAGGTTATTTAATAACACCATGTGTTTCCTCATACGAAGTAGCCAGAAGAATTTCAATAACGCACAATTTTTGAGCTCCTAGATGGTAGGATTTCCATTGGCCACATTTAAATCTTGTTCCTCATGTTCTCTTTCTCTCGAGATGAATGCCATTTTGTACTAATGGGTAACTAAAACATCAACAAGGGATCCATTAGGCTCTTTCTCATGCAAAAAAGTTGACAAAATTTTAGGAAAAACTAAGAAACAACTTAGTAAAATGTACCTAGCACATCCCAACAGTGTTGACCAGAGAATTTCACCTCTACCTACAGTGTTCCCCTGCCTAGGTGCAACATATTTTTTTTACACTTGGGGGGTTTGTTTCTCCCAGGAAATTTTTTATGAACCCCAGGGGCCTCAAAACCTTAAAAATTTTGCATTAAATTACAAAAATAAATCATAGAAAGATAGAGAAAGGTTTCAGTTCCTACTTGGAAGCGATGACACTTGAAATGGTTCCCTGGATTGGACACAATCAGCTACAGAAGATCAAGGGAAAAAAGGCTCCAAATACTCAATGTTGAAGGATGTATAATATTCCAAGCTCCTAGTCGATTGACACACATTCCATGGTAAGGAAACATAGCTGTTTCGATTGGGGTTGAAGGATATATTGATGCACAAACAGAATAATCATCAAATTCCTAGTTTCATCTTTGGTGTTGCTCCACTACCAGTATGTTTGGATAGTACCTTGGTGGAGTCACATAAGAACACAAGCATGGCTCTGCTACTAGCAAGCCTAGTTAGTACCTCGACAAAGTTACTTACATCACCTCTCTGCATAGGAATCATTTCTCTTCTTTCACCTTATTCATTTTTCATTTTGAATTTTTTCACTTTTCATTTTTTCATTTTCATTTTCAAACTATGCATAACACTTATTCATTTCATAGGCGGAAGATGGATCCTAATTTATTGAGAGAAGAAGAGGTTATTCCAGCAGAGAAGTCTAACGTGCCTGTTAAGATTTTCCCCCTCACCTTACTCTACTTGACTGAGTTGACAAGGGTTAACCCAAAAACAACCAACTAGAGTAGGTGACATTAGTTAGTGCACAAGCGTTGTGTTTTCACCAAGGTTCACTTCGAACAATACGTATTTTCCTTTGATGTATCATGGACTAAAGATAACAAATTATTCATGTAGAGTGATGATCACAAATAACCAAGTAGTGATAGTTGTACAAGGCCTCTTGTACTTCACCTAGCATGTTTAAAGAGTCATACATGGTTTCACGTGAAACTAACCTACAAACAAAAAATATAACAAACAAAGAAAAAAATGAAGAAAAAACAAAAGCAAAAGAAAAAGCAAATCTAGTGAGCAAACAAGCACGCAAACAAACAAACAAACAAACGAAGTAAGCAAACAGGAATGCAAGCAAACTGACTGAAAGAAAACACTACTCCCACTGCTAAACTAATGGTGCATGGGCCTGATCACTTGAAGTGATCTTTCCAATGCAACCACTGGTACATTGGTTGATGCATGTTGGTGAAGGCTAGTCCGCGAGCAACCCAATTGTGCAAACCAACAAGAAAGAAAGATATAACAATGAAGACAACCACACTTCATGTTTCAAAGTGCCCACAAGACATAAGTGAGTGCAAGTACATGATGAGTAGTCTGTGGACTTATCATGGTGTTGTGCAACACTACATGCAACTTTCAGGCATACACACATTCTTGATTGTGACATGCAAGGAAACAAAAGAAACAAAGACAACTTGCATTATGCATGTGTGTTTGCAATGTAAGATTCCTCCAATGCATGAGTGATGGGATCATGTAGTTAGATTGAAGGAAGCATGATTTTTGTGTGAGATTGATCTTTAATGCATAGAGATGAGCGATGAGGAACCTTGGGTGATTGAACAATTTCTTGATCAGAAGTGAAACCAACCTTAGGACAGTAAGGGCTTGACCTCCATCAGCTCGAGCTGAAGTGGTTTGACAGTCTGGAATGTTTCAACTTTATCATCAGATAGATCATCATAGACCAGTGGCTTCAAAAAATCAACTGTGATAGAATCATGATTATGATCAAATATTGGAGTGAAAGGATCATGACAACCAAGATTAGAAAAATCAATGATTTCATTGGCATCCTCACAATCTGATAAATCAAATAGAGGGTTAGATGAAAAGTTGATGAATTCATCCTCTGTGTTTTCAGAAAAGGAAAATGAAATATCAAGTGGATTTTCAATGAATAACTTATCCTTTCCATTGTCGAATGATGGACTGATGTTTGGTGTGTCCTGCAAGTGATCAGCAATGGGTGCATCCATGGATGAAGATACACATGTGAAATCATGGATGAAAGGTTGACCAAATATTTTAGGAAGGAATGGAGGGGGCTCAAATGGAAGGGGGTCATCCTTTGTCGAGTGTTGATGCTCAACCTCCCACTCATACTCTTTGTGGAGCGATAAAAAGGTGTCTTTTGAACTCCTAATTACCTTCACATTAATTATCAACCCAGGGACGAATTTTTATTTCAAGAGTGTACTCAGTCTGAGGCAGCTATTTATTCAAGAGTAATGTTTTGCAGTATAGTGCTTAAAATCCAAAAGTCAATGAATGCTTGAAAAAGAAATCTAACAATGACATAAACTCAAATGCTCTGAAATCCAACTATTCACTTAGCAAACATCAATTGAGGATACAGTAGCAATAACTCATTCCTCTAGAGATTGATTCAATTGAAAAGGCACTCAAAAGAAAGATCATCAAACTGGGAACTAGACAGCATATGTCAATGTTCACTACAGTCTCAGACCTTCCGCACACCAAAGCAAAGATAATGTGAATAACAAGCAATGGAACAGCAAATATAAAATGGAACAACAACTAAGAAATTATAACAACAGCTGAATTTAATAAGCAACAACACCTTAGTCTACAAAATCAAATGCAGTCAATCATATCCTACAGAAATCAAATGGCAATCCCTTGTCTCTAAGAATGAATCAAACAATACGCTGAAATAGAACACGATTAACTAATAATGAATATGAAACAACGATGGAAAGTCAAATACAAATGCATAATAACTTAACACACGACACACCTCAATAGCAATCTGATCTTGGTAATCCACTTGTCAGTCTTAGTCATAAATAATACGATTGTCTTTTAGAATGGAGCAGCAAAGTTCATAGATTCAACAATCGCAAGGAAATATAATTTCTAAGATGAATTCAATAATACCAATGGTCAAATGTTACAACACAGACATTCCATAATTGAATAGAAACGGTATTCTGTAAAAACCATTTATATCAGCACTTAAAGAAACAACAATGCGTTGCAAAAACGATATGATATTTCTGTCTCAGAAAATGAGATTACGTGACAGAGCTGTGATGTAAAATAATATAACATACCAGATTACCAAATAAAATTGATAAGCAAACCACGCATAAAACAAAAGAATATAATATACAGTAGTAGCAGCGTACTCCATCAGAGGCTGGGCCCTTAGCCACCAGCGGATGCTGCTGGGTTACTTCAGATGAACAGAATGAACAACAACTCCCAAATCATGTATTAATCATCAAATTGTGAAATCATTACAATAGCAAAAGCTTGAGGATTACCACATGCAACAATCCCTTCTTCTTCCTATCCTATCATGAATCCTTGCTTCTAAATCTCTAATTCAAATCATCAATTCTCCCTCATTCGAATCCATCATTTTTCCATCCCCCTCTCTCATCTCTGTTTTCATTTAAATAGAGAGATCATAAATAAGTTACAAATAGAGATAAGTACAACATGATTTACATTACAAAATTGGATTGTTTCCAACCAATTGATAAACAAGAAGATATATTTCCATCCAGCTTTCAACAAGAACAAGACGAATTTGGCTTTGCAGCTGAGATTTGGAGGACTGCCGCAGCAACAAATCTGAGAAAATCGTGCTCAAAGAACCCTGCGTTTCTCTCAGTACGAGCCGAATTTGGGCAAAGCGTTCTTCACTAAAGTTAATTGGCTCCGTTCTGGACAAAACCCATGTTCCAGATTTTCCAGATTCTCCTTCATTTGCGCAGAATCTCAACTGCGAAATTGTCACTTCTTATTCCAGCGAATTTCTGAGCTAGCTCTTTTAATGATCAAATCTTCAATCTGGAAATTATCTTGAAGGCTAAAAATGGTGAATAATGTTATAACCAATTTATTAAACTTTCATTGATAAAATCATGCATAATCATCAATCTATTAGAAATAAAGGAGAAGAAATAATATTCATTCATAAGAGCATAAATCATTGTAAAATAGAATTATATGATAAATTATGACAAATGACGTGATGAAGAATGGTAGAAATGGGTGGAATAAGCATTCACAAGTGATAATAATAATGGCATATTAACGGCCCAACATACCCCCACACTCAATATATTGCATGTCCTCATGCAACAAAAAACTGAATATATTGCATGTCCTCATGCAACCCCAAGACAAAACCCATGTGTTAACCAAGCAATAAAAATTTGAGAACAAATGAATGCTTCTTTAATTAATGAATATTCAATTTTAGCAATCTTGATGAAGGCATAACAATTTTTACATTGACATTCAACTTATATGTATGAAGTTGCAGCAAAATATGATATAGATAACAGCAAACTTCATTAACCATTTTCTCAAAAACTACAAACCAGATTAAGTAAATTTACAATATATGAATGCCTCTATGATCCAAAAATCAGATCGTTTTGATGCACGGATCATGAGATATAAACAAAATGGTTGTAGGTGAGAGTGCATGATTTCCGAAATTTTATGAACTAATTTATCTTGAAATTGTCTGGATTTATATTAATGATACGTCTGTGTTTTCCAAAAATCACAAGAATTGAGTGCGTATTATGGAAATCAATTTCTACACTGAAATTGTATGCCTTTAATGAGAAAGAAAATAGAAAACATCCATCATGCGTAGCAATTCCTCCCCCTCTGAAAAATTAGCATGCTCTCATGCGATGCTAGAAAACAAAGAGAGGTGGTTGCTACTAGCTGTTGAATTCTATGCTTGGTGTAAAACAACATGGAAGAAGGGAGGTGTTGAGAAGGAATAAGAATAGCAATGGATGATAAAGAATATGAATGACGTGGTCATAAGAAAGAAATGAATGAAAGGAACACTCCCCCACACTCGAAAATGATATGCTGCTGAAAAAGGGGAAGGGGTAAAGATGTGGAATGAAGGATGATAAATAATGCTCAAAATGGATGTTCATGAAATTCTCCTAAATTCGTAATAAATCAGAAAACTGTGTGATTTTACCTCAAGTTTTACCTCCAAAAATGTGGAATGACATATATGGACTGGCAGTTGTTGAAGTTGATGTAGGCAGAGTTGGTGCTGAAAGTGATGCAAAAGGTGGAATCCAGGTAAGCACATCATGTCTGAAGAATTGTTCACGTTCACAAGTTGCTCGAGCCTCTTCTGTTAGTTGCAATAGTGTGATCATACTGCAAATAGAGTTTCCCCCCATACTTGTTGTTCTCCTGTAAACAAATCACTATTTTGCATACAATGTTCTTGAATCCATAGTGTTAGTTTTGAATAGCAACAGATTAAGATGTATGCAAAAATTTCAATCAAAAAAACTTTTTGTATACAGGTAATAGTTTGTCAAATCAACAAGGTATGGCAAAGTGCAGTAATCATATCGCATGCTATCCCATAATGCATACATTCCCCCCTCCACTTGAAAAAGGGATTCTATGACCATAAAGCATATGAGAGGGGTTATGCTGACGACAAGGCAAGGGAATAAACAATATAGCAGTAAATGAAGCAGAGTACACATATCAATGATAGGACAGCGAGAGTTATGGTTATAATGAGAGCAGAGTGTGTAAAGATAGTTATGAATAAAAGATAGGACGCTTTGGATTGATGATAAGTTATGAAAAAGAGAAGAAGAACAACGATATGCCAAAAATATGCTTTACTGATAGTATGCTAGCTGAAAATGATGTGATTGATCATAAAACATGCATAAAGGTTCAAAATAGGGAAAAACAATTAAGGAAATAACTTCTCTGATAAAAAGAAAAAATAAGAAAAGGGTATTATAGTAATAATTGACGATAAGATATAACTTCAATACCATAAACAGAGCCTCTGCTGCTAGCAAGCATCCATAGCCTCGGCAGGGTTGCTTTTTAACCCATATGAGCCAGAATCCTCAATTTGTAACTAGAGAGTTTCAGTGTTGTTCTTACAGAAGAGACCAGTGCGCTGGCGTGGTAACCAGATAACCATACTGCCATTCACTGGGATGTAGCAGAAGTGATCAGGCCGGCTCGTGATGAGACCTCCTGTTCCAAGGATAATCTGGTTATCCAGTGGATCATAACCCTGGTGTGGTGGCCATAATGGGAATGTCACTTTGTTATAGTCTTATGAACATGGTAGGCTGGCTCGTAATGAGACCCCCTATCCTCCATCTGCGAAATTTTTTTTGTTGTTATTACACATTTTTATGATAAAAAGGGGGAGGCTCAGTACTCCTTAAGAGCAGGGATGGCAGAAGAAGTTGAACATGTCAATATAAAAAAATATACCCATAATCTCATTTATTACAGATAGAGAAGATTATAACCATGAAGGGTGGAACCAGCATGGTATTAAGATGATCAATCAGTATCATGTACAGCAGAAAACAATGCAGTAAAGTAGTATATAAATAATTGTGTCCCTTTGGAAAATAAGCTATCATCAAGGAGCTGTCCTGTTAAAGATCATAACATGAATGATATTAACTTGCTTCAAAAGAATCCATAATTCTTGTCTTCATAAAAATAGTGTACTTCATGCCATGAAAGGGAATCAGGAAAATATGGTTGAGATGAACTAGGAATACTCCCACAAGAGGAAGGAAGGGTTGCTCTCGAAAATAATCCCAAAGTGTAGCTTCTTTGAAGGAACAGCAAAAACACTCAAAAAGTGGTGTTCCGTGTAGGGAACAGCAAAGGAAATGCACACCAAAAAGCAAAAATACAGACAAAAAAGTGTGAAAATGCAAATGCCGTTCCTTTGGAAAAAGGAACAGCAAAAACACTTTTTTGAGTGTTTTTGCTGTTCCTTTTTCCAAAGGAACGGCATTTGCATTTTCACACTTTTTTGTGTGTATTTTTGCTTTTTGGTGTGCATTTCCTTTGTTGTTCCCTACAAGGAATGCTCCTTTTGTAGTATAGTGGTGAGTATTCCCGCCTGTCACGCGGGTGACTCGGGTTCGATCCCCGGCAACGGCGCCAAAATGTGGAGCGATAAAAAGGTGTCTTTTGAACTCCTAATTACCTTCACATTAATTATCAACCCAGGGACAACTTTTTATTTCAAGAGTGTACTCAGTCTGAGGCAGCTATTTATTCAAGAGTAATGTTTTGCAGTATAGTGCTTAAAATCCAAAAGTCAATGAATGCTTGAAAAAGAAATCTAACAATGACATAAACTCAAATGCTCTGAAATCCAACTATTCACTTAGCAAACATCAATTGAGGATACAGTAGCAATAACTCATTCCTCTAGAGATTGATGCAATTGAAAAGGCACTCAAAAGAAAGATCATCAAACCGGGAACTAGACAACATATGTCAATGTTCACTACAGTCTCAGACCTTCCGCACACCAAAGCAAAGATAATGCTAATAACAAGCAATGGAACAACAAATATAAAATGGAACAACAACTAAGAAATTATAACAACAGCTGAATTTAATAAGCAACAACACCTTAGTCTACAAAATCAAATGCAGTCAATCATATCCTACGGAAATCAAATGGCAATCCCTTGTCTCTAAGAATGAATCAAACAACACGCAGAAATAGAACACCATTAACTAATAATGAATATGAAACAACGATGGAAAGTCAAATACAAATGCATAATAACTTAACACACGACACACCTCAATAGCAATCTGATCTTGGTAATCCACTTGTCAGTCTTAGTTATAAATAATACGATTGTCTTTTAGAATGGAGCAGCAACATTCATAGATTCAACAATCGCAAGGAAATATAATTTCTAAGATGAATTCAATAATACCAATGGTCAAATGTTACAACACAGACATTCCATAATTGAATAGCAACGGTATCCTGTAAAAACCATTTATATCAGCACTTAAAGAAACAGCAATGCGTTGCAAAATCGATATGATATTTCTGTCTCAGAAAATGAGATTACGTGACAGAGCTGTGATGTAAAATAATATAACATACCAGATTACCAAATAAAATTGATAAGAAAACCACGCATAAAACAAAAGAATATAATATATAGTAGTAGCAACGTACTCCACCAGAGGCTGGGCCCTTAGCCGCCAGCGGATGCTACTGGGTTACTTCAGATGAACAGAATGAACAACAACTCCCAAATCATGTATTAATCATCAAATTGTGAAATCATTACAATAGCAAAAGCTTGAGGATTACCACATGCAACAATCCCTTCTTCTTCCTATCCTATCATGAAGCCTTGCTTCTGAATCTCTAATTCAAATCATCAATTCTCCATCATTCGAATCCATCATTTTTTCTATCCCCCTCTCTCATCTTTGTTTTCATTTAAATAGAGAGATCAGAGAGAAGTTACAAATAGAGATAAGTACAACATGCTTTACATTACAAAATTGGATTGTTTCCAACCAATTGATAAACAAGAAGATATATTTCCATCCAGCTTTCAACAAGAACAAGACGAATTTGGCTTTGCAGCTGAGATTTGGAGGACGGCCGCAACAACAAATCTTAGAAAATCGTGCTCAAAGAACCCTGCGTTTCTCTCAGTACAAGCCGAATTTGGGCAAACCGTGCTTCGCTAAAGTTAATTGGCTCCGTTCTGGACAAAACCCATGTTCCAGATTTTCCAGATTCTCCTTCATTTGCTCAGAATCTCAACCGCAAAACTGTCACTTCTTATTCCAGCGAATTTCTGAGCTGGCTCTTTTAATGATCAAATCTTCAATCTAGAAATTATCTTGAAGCCTAAAAATGGTGAATAATGTTATAACCAATTTATTAAACTTTCATTGATAAAATCATGCATAATCATCAATTTATTAGAAATAAAGGAGAAGAAATAATATTCATTCATAAGAGCATAAATCATTGTAAAATAGAATCATATGATAAATTATGACAAATGACGTGATGAAGAATGGTAGAAATGGGTGGAATAAGCATTCACAAGTGATAATAATAATGGCATATTAACGGCCCAACACTCTTCATGAATGACAGTGCAGGTTGGTTGTGCAACATCAACTCTATCAGTGGCTTGTTCATCATTCACAACAACTGTAGAGTCTGAAATTGAAGAACAAAATACAATATCATTCAGAGGGACAATCAAGTGCGAAGACAGAGGTTGTGAAACAAAATGCATATGACAACTCGATGCACTCACAACCAAATCTGTGCGAAAATTAAGCGAAGTGATGTTGGGAGGATGTGACAGTTGAACAAGTGTGTGAGCTTGATCCTCAACATCATTGTGCTATGATGGAGTTTTTTGATGATGGGATGGCAGACAATCACTTGTGACAATGGTCGCATCTATCTGAGATTGCGCAACTCCATCACTGAAGAATGTTGAGTGAGGTTCAATTTCAAACTTCTTCTTGGGATGAGCAGATTTCTTAATGCAATACTCGAATCTATCCCAAAGATAGAAAAACTTCTTCTGGCTCTTCAGAGCTTGAAACTACAAATCACAGAAGTGCTACCAAAAATCCATAGTCTACTCATGCGGAGCCTTTCATTGTTGTAACAGTTTTTGGTCAAGATGGTCTAGATCAAAATGATAGAAAGTGTCTTCAATGAGATCACATAAATTCTCAAGTTAGTGCACGCTGTGAGCCGGTAGGTTATACAACCATAGATGTGGAAATTCGTGAAGTGTGTATGCAAGTAGCAAACTGGCCTGTTTGTCAGAACATCCATCTTCCTCATGAAGTATGGTAAGAAAGTCATGTAAGAACTATGGCTAGGCCACTTCGCCTTCACCATCATACATGTAAGTGGAAAAGAGATCAAAGAACTCCTTTGTGATGGTGACATCTTCGTGATTCGAAAAACATTTCGGAGGGAGAAGAGTGCAAGAATCAATGAAAGATATGAAAAGGTTCAAGACCGGATGAGAGGACACATCTTGTCATATGGCCCTCCTTCTAGCACCATAAATGTTGCCAGTGCTAGACCCGCCAACATGTCAAGGGATCTACCCAGTAAGAAGCCCCAATTAGACCTCAGACCATTTGGCGTAGGAGTCCTAATAGTGGGTCGTACGGTAATGCCTTGACCACGATTTCGCACAGAGGCGGGTAAGATAACTATGTTGTTATCAAGTGTGTGATAGCTGTAGTGAGTCAAGGAATGTGCATGAGAGGGTCTAACACACGTGGATTGAGATGAGTACAACTCTTGGAAACCTGTGATAGCACGTAGTTAAGAAGGCAACACATGAGTAAAGATGCATCACAACATGGAAGGAAAGTTAGCTAGCAATCCAAAGTGATGGTTAAACCAACAACACATTTCATAAATATTCATACATACATACACAGATAGCTATACATGCATGCGTAAGTAAACAAATACATATATCATTTAGAGTAAACCAGATAGCATAGAATACAATACAACATATGCATGAAACATGTTGGCTCTTGTTATATTAAGAAGTGTAATTTCCAGTCATACAATACATCCATTTCCAACCACTAGTTCCGACAGCGGAACGTTACAGCCACAACCACCTACTCCTCCAAAGAGATGTACTAGCTCTGCGTAATGGAGAAGCCAAGGCTCATTACAATACTTTCCATGCTCTCTCTAAGATAGCCCTATCGAAATCTTTCCTAACCAAAAGCCTTTAGAATGAGTTATGAGGGACTATTTTTAGAAAAGGGTTGGGTGACCCTTGACACTCCCCTTTGTAATAGTTCATCTACCCTCATGACTCTTCATCTACTCTATGAATATTACATCCAACTATCTTCACTTGACTTACACTTGACAAGACATTACATTTTAATGCACATGTACCCATGTGAGGCAAAATGGCTTGAGCAAGCAATGCTAGACATCACTATGAATTGGACAACCATGGTAGTCTAACTCTTAAACGTCCTTGCGGTGATAAACAATAACATACTGATGCCAATATTGGTAGTCTACGACAGTTTCCATGTGCTCCAAGGTGACATCTTTCTAGAACCTCACTCTTGCCTCCATAGCATTTGGGTACACTGCTCGGGCTCCTTTGTCCAACTCGTCTGAAAGCATGTGCATCATTGTATTTACTATGGCCGGACCAACAACATACTTGTGCATGACGTCTACACTGATGGGAAAGTCTACGCTCGTGGCAATGCACATCAACTTGTCGAAGTACGAGTCAAGCTCTAGTCAGACTTGTGCCGTTGTCTTCGAATGGGTGAGAGTCCTAATAGATGGGATCGCATGTTCGCGCACCACTACATGCATACTCTTGAATACATGTGCATGGGAAACCTGCATACTAGTGATGATTTGTGGGAGCTCTTCATAGTTTCGGATCTGTCTCTGGATATGTGCCTTTAGCTCGATCGCACTGGCCTTCATCATCTTAGGAAAGTGAATTGGGGCTCCCTTGTATCTCATTGTCCATGTTTGCATGTAGTCAAAAACATCATGCAAGTTCACCAAGATAAGTTCTCTTCTAGCACATCATTGTTGGCATCCGTTGAGATCGACGACGCCCTTATGCACAGTACCAAACTTGGAGTATAAAGCTCGCATAATTGTGTCAAGGGACAATACTTCACCCAGTATTTCCTTCTTCAGTTCATCTCGGGTGGATGTTGTCACCAACTCTCCTCCTTTCTTGGTTGTTTGTAGTTCCCTAGCCATTTGTTCATTCTCTCAAAAAGCGAATAGTTGAGCTAGTGGCTTCAACATACTCTCTGGTAGCATCAGCCAAGGTTTCTAGATGTTTGTTCATGTTAGATACAATCAGTCGTTCCTCAACTTGTGCATTAGATGTATGATCGTTTAGAGTTGACACTTTGCGAGACTACACAACTCTATGTTGAGACTCATCAAATGAGATGTTGTGCATCTCTCCTTCCGACCGATCTGCAAGGATCTCAGTGCCTCCTTGGTCGCTTGAGACTTGCTCATCTTCTAGGTGCGGTGAAGTGGATAATTTGACCTCTTGGTGGTGAGGCATAAGGTCGATGTCCTATTCCAATTTATATTAGTCGATATCTGTATCCAACCATCAAAATGCTTGCTCTATCTCATGAGTGAAGTCCTACTCTTGTGATGGTTCACATTGTCAGCCTAATGCCAACTATTCTAATGAGTCCACTACCTATACGGGTGTTGTTTCATCTGTTTTCACATGTTGTGCCCCTTGTTGTACCTGTTGTTGTTGCACTTCCCTCTCCTATTTGGGAAACTCTTGTTCCTTCCAAATTTTCTCCTTCAGCGCATGCAACTCCTTCTTTGTTTCCTCCATTCTTCTCTTCTCCTTCTACCTGTGTGTGATTCTCTTATTGCGATGTTTCCCCTTTGCCTCTGTAGATAAAGATGCTTTCTCCACAGGTGGATATTCTCAGAACTTGTAGCTTTTCTCTTCCTCCATGTGATTGACAATCTTCCTCTTGCACTTGTCACGCACTAGTATGCTTACTTCTGCTAATGCTTCTAATTCTAGAGTTGGTTCTCTCTAGGATGCTGCTTCACGTTGCTTCACTAACCACTCCACAATGAAGCCAAACTGTTCATTGGGTTTGGAGAAACTATAGCAATATCTCCATGGGTCCTCCTCTGCCCAATGAAATGCCTTTCGGATCTACTTTAATTGTACTCTCATGTAATGATCTTTCACAAGACAATGTGGGTCATATGGATTGTAACTTCATAGATCAAATGGATACTTCTTCATCTGCTCTACTTCGACATCCTCTTGGTTGAAACTCTAAATCTTGTATAACCCAATCTACAATGGAAGGGTAGGCCAACGTTCCTTCTTCTTCTGGTGTAGTCTAGTTGTCAATCCTACCAAGATGTGATATGCTACTTCCTCCATGACGAGTATGTCCAAGGCAAACTTCGGTGTAACATGCGGAGGCTTCCCTGCATTGAATGTTTGTATGAAGGTGCTAGATGGTGATGCATACCAATTAGAAATATCTATCAATGCCTCCATCGCTGCCTTTGACAAGCAGGGTGGATCATGTTTGAATATCATCTTGTAAACTCGGGTGATAAAATGATCGGATAGCCATGTGATAACTCCTCTGAAGCTGCATTCAGACAATAACTTACAATAGGTTGTTCACATCAGTCTCCACCGATGACCATGCCCACTTGAAGCCCGCAAACTCCTGTCAGGCACATATCGCATATATGATGTAGGCGGACATGTAGATCTCTTCTTGCATACCTTCAAGTGACTGTCTAGCCTTTGTTACCTGTTCCTTCAGCTGATGAGCCAACATGCCAGATCAATTACATGGCTCGTCTTCTCTGGCCAATTGGTCCATCATGATCACCCAACTCTATGGGAAGGTTTCCATGCTTTCTTGGCCATATTGTCAACATGCAAATATGACCAATTATTGATATGCCTTCCACAGTATCTTCATCTTGTAGATCTAGTTGGGTGTCATCCTGAATCTAGCCAGCTCCTTTACCCAGTTCTTCAAAATCTCTCTAGAGTTGGCACTGTTGTTGGGTAAGCTTAAGGGAGTCTCCATGATAGTCACAGGCTTTGACATCTGATACATTTCATCATAATCCTATGCCTAGAAGGTTGCAATCTTCATCTTGCTGACACTGCTCATGGTCAACATCTCAGGATCAGTGTGCGAGATGATCTAGTGTATCATGTTCGTGCATGGGAAAGCAGGGTATCTATATGCAATTCGGTGCAAGGCAAACTTGTGAATGTTCACATATAGCTGGAAGTCTTCGAGGTCTTCCCCAAAAGTTCTTGCAAATGCTTCATTGACCTCTTTCCATTTCAGCTTGATGCCCTTGTCTAGAAACAACTTGGTATCTTCATAGATCGGTAGACTTGAGGACATTCCTCAACTGTTGCTCCAATTGTACTTCTGTCAGTGTCCTTTGATCTAGCTCTCTTGGAGGCCATTGATCCTATACTTCTAAGAGGTCGATGAACATCTAAAATATCTAGAGACAAAATGACATGCATGGCAAGAAATTTGTCAGCGAAAACCAAAGAAAATTGGGGAATGACATGACACACACCTGGGGATTGATAGCAAAAGTTGCGCAATGTCTTCTAGGAGGTTGGGAGACTGGCTACTAGACTTGTGAAAAAAGCAGCCTGGGTTGTCTTGTGAGGTTGAATAGCTATTTTATTTACGAAATTCGCAATTCAAGCTGACTGCTAACTGTTGGCATTGCACAATGTGCAATTCCAGCTAGAAATTACTATAGCATTAGTGACTGCATTGTGCATTTTTTTGGGCTAGCAGTCACTATCCCTTAGAAATGCACAAGTCAGTGCTGGAGGATAGTTCCTGGGAAGAAATGTGCATTTTTGGAGAGGAAGACAAAGGCTTCCTTCCCCGGACTGCGCAATGTTGTCTTGGTGAGGCAAAGTCCAGACTAAGGCTGCCCAGACTCACCAACGGGCAACTAAAAGAAAATGTGATAGTGAATGCATGGCGATACTTAGTGAAAGAAGAAGTGATTGATATTGCATGCAAACATTGAATGAAAGATTCTGAAAATATGACAACATGCATGCGTGAAGTGAGTTGCTGAATCGACGACTGTTCTTGCAAAATAGTTTCATGCATGTGACAGTAGTGAGATAGCAACGAAAAGTGAAACGGTGCTAGTACAAACTAGTATGCATGTAAATGATAGCAAGGGTTCAAATAAATCAAGAAAACATCACTCACACAAGTGAAAACACAAAAGGTGACAGAAATGCTGAAAAGGACAAGTTGAGACCACTTAGCCTTGAATAGCTGAGCCGGATGTGTCGAACAGCCCTGGATGTACTGTGGGATGTCAGAGCTCCAAGATTGATGTGAAAGAATGAGCTCTGATGCATCAAATAAATAATTTTGGGCTCATGACACGCATCCCATGAATCTAGGAAAAAGTGACACTTGGAGGAAAGATTCTAAAATGATCTTTACGTGCAACCTCTAGTTGCTAAAAATATCTCCTTGAATCAAGGGATGGTTTTTGCATGTTGCCTTTTGTTATTCTGGGAAAAGTAAGCCATGCATGCAAGTCAAGTTTTCTTAGTCCTGGGTGGAACTGGTCAACCCAATTTCACATGCAAGAGGCTGCTCAATTGCTGGGAGAAAATTTGCATTTCTGGATCGGAGCTGGGCTGGCTGCCAAGGATATTTGCATAATTTTTGGGCAGAGCAGCTAATTGTTGCCCAAGATTTCTAATTCCTGGGTCGAGTATCCCTACTGGGAATAATTGAACAATTTTTTGGATGAAGCCTAGCTGATAGAATTGCACAATTCTTGAGCCTAGCAGGCTGCCAAACAGAATTGCACAATTTCTTGAGGGAAGGCTAGTTTCCCTCCAGAATTGTGCAATTTCTTGAGGGAGCTTCTCAGCCTGTAGCTTAACCAAGTCTGGAGGAACAGCTTGTGAGCAGAATGCATCAAGCTTTGATTGACAGGTTGTCTTTCTAGAAGAAAAGCACTGACGCTTGTGTGCTTGAGAAGCAAGACAAGGTGTTGTGAAAGGTTGGTAGAGAGGCTCCAAAACAAAGCTAAGGAAAAATTTTGGAGGGTGGTTGTATCCTCTACAACAATGTTGTATATGCAATGCTATGTACATATGGGGTTGTGTGCTTGTTGTACAAGTGGTACGATGTACATATGGTGTTGTGTGCATGATTATACAAGTAGGGTTGTGAGCATGTGATGTCATGTACATGTTGTACATATGGTACTGTGTACATGTTGTACATGTCGTAATGGTGTAGATGTGGTATTATGTGCATGTCATACATGTTGTGTTTTCTTGTGTACATGCAATAATATGTATGTGCATTATGTAGTTGTGGTATCATGACATGTGTACTCGTGTTGTACTCTGTTTAGTACATGTATTGTGTTGTGATGCATGCCACGTGTAGGCACATAAATTGTGTGGCATTGTACATTAGATATATATGTATGTATTGTGTTGGACATCAGGTGTAGGTGTATGTGTTGTGTTGTGGTGTACGCTAGATGTAGGATTATGTATTGTGTTGTGTTTTACATGGGGTGCAGGTGTATCTATGGTATGTCAAGTGTGGATGCATGTATTGCATGGAGTTGTATATCGTGTGTGGTTGTATGTCTGTGATGCACACTATGTGTATGTGCACATGGTTAAGGAGAAAGAACTAGGTGTTTTTTCGAGTGTGGAAACCAATTGGGTGTGCATATAGAATAAGGGAAAAGGTAGAAGGTAAGGATGATTAAAGGATTAGTATCAATACCTTATTTCAGTTTTATTGTGCATTTGATTTATGATTCTGGTCTATGATGATTACATGTGATCTATGATTCTATTTTATGATGATTGCATGTGATTCATGATTTTGATCAATGATGGTTCTGTTTTGAGCTAACCTAATGTGATAGTTTATACATGTTGACTTAGTCAAAGATGCCATTTTGACTTGTTGTGATAGGAAGTAAACATGATTGCAAGTGTACCTTATTGGCGAGCTACCAATGAGGTATGATGTGAATTTATTTCAATTTATTTTAAATCTAATAGAAATTATGTTCTTGGTATAGGAATGCATGAACATGCCCATTTGGGTGGTTGAAATTGACTATAAGAATTTGCAACAATAAAAGGAATTGGAAAATATAACAATATGTTGGTAAAGTATTCAGGAGTAGGGCCATTGTGGGACACTGTTACCCAGTAGTGTCCATTGATTTCCATGAGAATTCTATCACCGGTATGATGGTTTTGAGGTATGGATATGACTTGGTTTTTGGGCCTTGCGATCTGAAGAAGCCTTGCAAAAGGATGGACTTCCTGGGATGGGGGTGCTAGCAAAAATTGGAAGGTGTGTGATTGCATGGAAAGGGGTGACCCAATTTCTTGAGGGACTATATAGCAGAGAAGGGAAGGCTAGGGATGGATTTTTCTTGGTCATTAGCATTTCCAGATGGAATCATATGCACATTTGGAGTGTTCCCTAAAAAAATGAGTCGATAAATATTCACCAAGAGGACAAGTGTTGCTTGATTGTAGCGCTAGACATTGAATGTAGATTTGACCTTGCAATAGATTCTAGACTTTCTAGGAAGGAGGTGAATCCTAGTATTACGTTTATGGTGGAGGTGTGAGCCTCTCGACTCCCTCGTTGTGGATGCAGGCATCATATCCTTTTATTTGTTAGTTGATAAAATGTGCATATGTATATATGTGTGTATTATTGTCAATATTGTATTGAGTTGGATTTATAAAGCTCCATAGACAATATGATTATTTGTTGGGTGAATCAAATGGGTATGTGTGTATATGTGGTTATTATTGTAAATATCGTAATGAGTTGTGTTATAAAGATCTACTAAATGGTATGTTTGTCAAGTTTTAGTAGATAGTAATTGTAAACACTGCACGAGTTATGTTATAAATCTCCATGGGTAGTCTGTTTTGTTTTTAGTAGTCATGCTAGTTATAGGTGTCACTAAAAACCAAGGATAGTGTTCCCCCAAGGGGGAGGGTTCTGTAACATCCCTGGTTAAAAATTAATGTAAAAATATATAATATCATGGTCATGGGACACATATTCCAAGATGAATGGTGGGAAAAACGTCCTAGTGGGTGTTTAATAGGTTTATTATGGCTAAGGAAATTGGCAAAGGCAATGTTAAAGGTTTTGGAAAGGGAAATAGGTATTAATTGACATTTTATTTATGAAATAATGAAAATTATGAGAAAATGAAGGTGAAAGGTTAGAGGTTGCATGTGAGGAGGAAAATGAAGGAAAGTAATGGAAAATGAAGAAAAATAATGGAAAATGAAGAAAATAGAGGCCTTATTAATAAAACGGCTTTTGAGGATCAGTTGGTAAGCTTTTGACATGTTTTGGTGGACCTCTCTTCTATTCTCTCTCTCTCTCTCTATCTTTCATACTCTTGGACACTTAGAGTTTTCTTGGAGCACTCTTAGAGAGTGTGGCATACTTGCAGTTTTGGAGCAAGTAGGAAAAGGAAGAGCAGGAAAGCACAAGAGGACATCAGGATCAGCAACTACAATGGATTTTTCTTGTAGGTATCGAGTTGCAGGTATGTTTTCCTCATAATTTTTGACATGCATGACATATGCATGTGGTTTATTGGTCATGATCTATCACTATCATATAGGATTTCCTGGATTGACAATGAAGTTTCCTAGCCTCTACATTTACTAGATAGCTAAGGTGTTGTGGGTTTATTTCTTTGTTTTCTAGTTGGTTCTCATGTTTCCTTTATCTTGGGTTGAGTTACTATTTCATGGAGCATTGGTTGGACAAACACTTTGGAGGCTTGTTACAGCTTGGGTTGAGTCACTATTCCAGGAGCCTTCATCTAACAAATTCTCTGGAGCCCTCAGTGGGTTGAGTTACTAGTCTTAGAGCTTTAGTTGGAAAAACACTCTAGAGCTTGGCAGCAGTTGTGTTGGGTCCCTATAATACTAGTGATTACCCCATTACTACTGTAGTTGTATCCCTTATTAATATTGTTGTGCCCCTATAGTCCCCATATTTTTATTACTGTGCCCCATAGAATCCCTCTATTGTTATTTTTGTGGCTTTATATTATTATTGTTAGGTCAGCTGGGTTATATTATGACTCTTTAGACTCCTATATATAGAAAGGAGGTTTTTTCATTTGAATCATCCAAGAATTTCTCACTTGTGTAATGTAAAGGAGGTTTCCCCCTCGAAGAGGCTGAATTCTAAGGTGTTGATCTCTCTTTTCTATCTTTTTGTGAGCTAGTTTCATAACATTTGGTATTAGAGCTTTCGATTCTAGGGTTTCGCTGCTCCAAACAGGTCATCATGGCATTTTCGCTATAACTTTTTTTCTGCGATGTTTCAGAAGATGAAAAAAACCCATTTGAGGAGAAATCATGCTGAATCTTGGGTACGACTTTCAGAGCTTTGTGCACTATATTTGTAGAGATATGATTTAAGGAAGTTGGTATTTTTGCAGACTCCTAAATTACATTCCATACAAGTGACCTGGGGAAAATCGTCATAACTTTCTCTCTGAGCCTCAGATTGAAATTTCATAAGATGGTATAGAAAGAGGACGGACTTTAGTTTCTTGTATATATTTTTCAGAAACAAAGGTCGAAACAGTGACTCGCGGCACGTCATGCAAGTTCGCTCTACCGAACTAGTCTATAATAAGGTCATCTTGGGAGATTGTGCATAACTCTTCCTTGGAGAATCCAATTTGGATCAGACTGGTGGAATTGTAAAGAGGACACAGAGGGCTACTATAGATTGCAATTTTAGAACTGGATGATCCGAAATTGCAAAGATACATCACATTCAATATCAAGCTTCTACAAAGTGAAAAAAGGTGTGTAGTTTTTTTAAAATTTTTGCATAAGATTGGTTTGAAAAATTATTTTGAATTGGTAATTGATGCCTCGAGGAAAGAAAATTCAAACACCTAGTAAGCAACCTGAAAGTTCTAGCATGACTCATGAAGAATAGGAAGAAATTCAAGATGATATATCAAAATTACGAGACCAAGTGCAACAAGCGTCACTTGCACAAAAAGCAACAGAATCTAAGATGGATGGTTTAAGGAAAGATGCAGAAGCTAAGATGGATGGTTTAAAGAAAGGTGTACAAGATAAGATGGATTGTTTAAAGAAATGCATAGAAGCTAATATGGATGTCATGGAAGCTAAGATGAATGGCATGGATGCTAAAATTGGTGGCATGGATGATAAGATGGAAGAATTGAAGATAAATATGAATAAGTTGCTACAAGAAATGGTCACTAATGGTGAAAGGGTAGTAAAGGAAACTCATGATGAGAACAAAAGAAATGTTAATCATGATTCGATAGACTTTAATGTGATATTGAAGACCCACCATATTCCAAAAATCGATATGAGGAAGTTTGATGGCAAGGATCCCACAACATGGATATTACAGATGGAGCAATTTTTCAATCTCAATAATGTGAAAAACACACAAAAGGTACATATTGCAAGTTTATATTTGGAACCAAATCAATTTGTATGGTATCAATGGCTTTGCTCTCGTAAAAAAATTATCACTTGGGCAATTTTTACGGAAGAATTGACAGAACATTAGGAGGATACAAAAAGAAACACTTTTTCTAGCCAATTGATAAGTCTCAAACAAAAGGGTTCAATAATGGAGCACATTGAGGAGTTCCAAAAATTGAACATAAGGGTGAAAAATATTCTAGAGGAGCGTAGGATTGATGTGTTCATAGGGACTTTAAAGGATAATATCCAGCATGATGTTCGCCTTTGGGAACTTGATTCATTAGAGAAGGCATTCAGGTTAGCAAGAAAAATGGAAAGCAAAATTATGACAACCAGGAAGCATACCACTCACAACTATAAAGATGGAAGTGTTGTTGCCCCTAGTCTTCCACAACCTATAAGGTTGACACCACAACAATTGGAAGAAAAAAGAGCAAAAGGGCTTTGTTACAGTTGTGATAGCAAATACACTAAAGGTCATAAGTGTGCTGAGAAGAAATTATTCTACATAGATTGTGAAGAGGAAGAAGAAAAGGAGCAAGAAAGGTCAAAAGAAGAGGATATACTCCAGGAATAGAGCCTAGATAAAGAAGAAATGAATCCGACCATATCTTGTAATGGATTGGCGGGAATTACCACCCCTCAAACCATCAAGATAGAAGGACAAATCAAGAAGAAAAATGTAATAGTGTTGATTGATTCAGGAAGTACCCACAATTTTATTCATTGTAAGGTAGAAAAATAATTGAATTTCTTCTTACATCCAACACCAGAATGTCAAGTGATGGTTGCAAATGGAGGAACAATAAATTGCTCTGGAAAGTGCCGTAATATCAAGCTATCCATGGGAGAATATGTATTGACTAGCCCAATGCTTTCCATTCCAATGGGAGGTGCGGATGTTGTACTAGCAGTCCAATGGCTACAATCCTTGGGTACAATAGCTTTTAATTTTCAAGAACTTTTCATGAAATTGTCTGTGGAAGGAAAGGAAGTTGAATTAAGGGGTATTGCAGGGAAACCGGGAAAGGTAATTAGCTCTAATGGTATGACAAAGCTTCTAAAAAAGGAACAAAGAGGTGTAATTGCACAATTATGTTCGCTAGATGTTTCCACGTTGGAATCATCTATTTCTCCAGATCTCCAAAAAGCCTTGGACAATCATTCCAAGGTGTTTGAGACTCCCAAAGGTCTCCCACCTATTTGTGATCATGATCATGCTATTCATTTGATTCTAGGAAGTGTTCCTCCAAACATCAGGCCGTACAGATATCCCTATGCCCAAAAGAGTGAAATTGAACGTATGGTTGCAGAAATGCTAGAGGATGGTATAATTCAACCGAGTCAAAGTTCTTTCTCTACTCCAGTAGTATTGGTGCATAAGAAGGATGGATCATGGTGCATGTGTCCGGATTGTAGGGAGCTCAACAAGCTCACTATTAAAGATAAGTTTCCCATTCCTGTCATTGATGAATTACTGGATGAATTGCATGGATCAATTTACTTCACCAAGTTGGATCTTCGTTCATGATATCATCAAATCAGAATGAAGACTGAAGACATTCTGAAAACAGCATCTAGAACTCATGAGGGTCATTATGAATTTTTGGTCATGCCTTTTGGCCTTACCAATGCACCTTCAACATTTCAAGGTTTGATGAATTCCATTTTCAAACCATTCCTTAGAAAATTTTTGTTAGTATTTTTTGATGATATACTAATCTACAGCAAGTCTTGGAAGGATCATGTTGAACATGTTGACAGGGTGCTACAACTATTGGAGGAGAAACAATTATATGCAAAAAGATCCAAATGTTTCTTTGGAGTACAAGAGGTGGAATATCTGGGTCATATTTTATCTCATGAAGGAGTTAAGGTAGACCCTCGCAAAATTAAAGCCATTAAGGAATGGAAAATCCCCACATCCATAAAGCATCTGCGAGGATTTCTCGGGTTGACAGGGTATTATTGCAAGTTTGTTAAGAATTATGGGAGAATAGCGGAACCTCTAACAACATTATTGAAGAACGATGCATTTTCATGGACTCCAGAAGCAACAAAGGCCTTCGAGCATCTTAAAGAGGCAATGTGCCAAGCACCGGTCTTAGCTACACCAGACTTCACAAAAACCTTTATTGCGGAATGTGATGCTTCAGGAAATGGAATTGGTGTTGTTTTAATGCAAGATGAAAGACCCATTGCTTTTGAAAGTCATCCAATCAAGGGAAAGTTTTTACACAAAGCTATTTATGAGAAGGAAATGTTGGAAATACTCCATGCACTTAAGAAATGGCAACCCTGCCTAATGGGAAGACACTTCAAGGTAAAAACGAATCATGATAGCCTTAAATACTTTTTAGAACAAATATTATCCTCTGAAGAGCAACAAAAGTGGGTCACAAAGATGTTGGGTTATGACTTTGAAATCATCTACCAAATAGGGAAGCAAAATGTGGTGGCAGATGCACTCTCAAGAAAGGATGAAGATGTGGAAGCATTGTTGTGCACCATTTCTATTATCCAACCAGATTGGATAAATGAAGCAAGGGAGGAATGGAAGAATGACGAAGAAGTGCGGGCACTTATTCGAAAGTTACAACAAGAATCCAGTACGTCTGATACATTTAGTTGGAAAAATGATTTGTTATGGTACAAAGATTGCTTATACCTCTGTAAGAATTCCCAGCTAAAAAAAAAGATTCTTATGGAATTTCAAACTTCTCCTTTAGGAGGGCACTTAGGATTTTTAAAAACTTACCACAAGGTTAAGAAGGAATTTTTTTGGGAGGGCCTTAGATCAGATATTCAAAAGTTTGTGGTGAAATGTTTGGTTTTCCAACAAAATAAAGTTGAAACAATTAAGACACCAGGTCTATTAAAACCTTTATCCATTCCAAGCCAACGTTGGGAGGAGGTTTCAATGGATTTTATCACAGGTTTACCCAAGTCTGAGGGAAAGAGTGTCATCATGGTGGTAGTTGACAGACTTACCAAGTATGCACACTTTTGTCCATTATCACATCCATTTAAAGCCAGTACAATTTCTACTGCATTTATGGAAACAATTCAAAAGCTACATGGAAACCCAAAGATTATTGTAAGTGACAGAGATCCCATTTTCACTGGAAATTTTTTTACAGAATTATTTTCTTGTCTTGGTACTCAGTTAGCTCATAGCTCATCTTATCATCCTCAATCTGATGGGAAAACTAAGATAGTAAACAAATATTTGGAAGGATATCTTCTTTGCTTTGTATCTGATAAACAGACACAATGGGTCAAATGGTTGCCTCTGGCTGAATGGTGGTATAACACTTCCTTCCATACAGCAACAAAAATGACCCCATTTATGGCACTTTATGGATATCAGCCACCATCCATCACATCATATTTAAGAGAAAATTCTAAGGTTCAAGCAGTGGAACATCACATCGAACATCAACAACAAGTCCTCCAACTCTTAAAGGATAACCTCGTGTTGGCATAGAATAGAATGAAACAACAGGCAGATCAACATCGTAGTGAAAGAAGTTTTGGTGTAGGTGATTGGGTATTCCTACAGCTACAAGAATATAAACAATTGTCCCTCAAGCAAGCTAAGAAGGATAATAAATTATCACCAAAGTATTATGGTCCGTACAAGGTGTTGCAAAATATTTGTACTATGGCATACAAATTGGAGCTTCCTGCAGCTTCTCAATTACACCCAGTTTTCCATGTTTCATGTTTAAAGAAGGTTATAGGCGACAAGCTCCCAGTTCAAACAATATTGCTAGAACCTGACGAGGAAGGAAAAATTATATTGGAACCAGAAGCAGTCATAGTAACAAGAACTCGACAGTTATGAAATCAATCAATTTTCGAGTATCTTATCAAGTGGAAGAACTTATCCGCTAAAGATTCCACATGGGAGGCTGAGAATTTTATACAGAAGCATCTAGAATTACTCAAGCATTTAGGACAACACTCTTTTGAAGGAGAGGGGCATGTTGGGTCCCTATAATATTAGTGATTACCCCATTACTATTGTAGTTGTATCCCTTATTAATATTGTTGTGCCCTTATTGTCCCCGTATTGTTATTACTGTGCCCCATAGAATCCCTCTATTGCCATTTTTGTAGCTTTATATTATTATTGTAAGGTCGGCTGGGTTACATTGTGACTCTTTAGACTCCTATATATAGAAAGGAGGTTTTGTCATTTGAATCATCCAAGAATTTCTCATTTGTGTAATGTAAAGGAGGTTGCCCCCTCTAAGAGGCTGAATTCTAAGGTGTTGATCTCTCTTTTCTATCGTTTTGTGAGCTAGTATCATAACAAGTTGTGCGTTGACTTACTAGTCCTAAATCCTTGATTCCAAAAAACACTCTAGAGCACTCGAAGGCTTAGGTAGAGACCAATCTAGTGATATTTTTCTGATGTCCAACCATGAGGTGGAATCACTCTTTGATGGGTTGAGGTGGTTTGGCCTCTCAAAGCCCTAGATGGTTTTTATTAATGTGTTTTATGAGGTCCCATACTCATGCTTGGAATATGGCACAGGCTTGACTGGATCAAGAGAGATTTGTCTCAGCAATGTCTACAGTCGGGTGGTTCGTGGAAGTCCCACAACTTGTTGCCATTTGCATCATTAATATGAGGTTATTTCTCCTTGTTATTTTATGAGCATTGTACTTGTTCATGTGTGGATTATATGGATGTTGTTTCCTTGATATCTCTATGGTTATTATGCTAGTTATAAGCATGTATTATGACAATGATGATGGATGGATCTCCTCATGTTTTAGTTTGTAAATGAATGAGAAATGTATCTATGACCTAATAGATGAAATTGGAGGTAATGATATAAGGGAACAATGCTTCTTAGCGATTCTTAGATAAGTATGAGACCCTTATGCTTAGATCCGTTTTTTACACTTGTAGATTACATATTTGTGATATGTTTGACAAAATTCATATCATGGCTAGTAGGGGTCTACTCAATGGCTTGTTTAGGTAATTGCATTTGTATCATCATTCCATTGTTATCTTTATGTTTTGAATGTATCATTTAATTCTAGGCAGTGACCTGGACTCTTAGGGTGAAAAAGAGGCTCAAATCCTGGGGACGCTGCGATAATACTGGGTCGAAAAATCCATGGACACTAACATATCATGTTGTGGAGTGTCGAGAGCCCTCTAGACGCATGCATTACCATATTAGGGGAGCATCCGACAGTTAATTGGTCTAAAAACTCAATGGGACTCAAACGATGGTTACCTGAGAGGTTGGGATGGTTCCTGAGAGTCTTGGTCTTGTTGTGGAAGGCCTGTATGGTGTGTTTCCATCAGCTCCACTTCCTTAACATGTCTTAGGAAGTCAGATCGTATCATAGTAACTTATCATCACATGTTTAAAGTGGTTGGTTGATTACTTGGGTAGATGTGGGAGGAGGGTGTTACAGAGTAAATCAAAGAATCCACATAATACAAAATATGGAAAGTAATATGCTATCCATCACTAGTATAGTGTGTAATTATTGTCACTAATAATGAGAGGCACCTAACCTCCTGTGTAGCACAAGAAGTAATCTGTAATTATCCACCACCCACCTGAATTTTTTTTGGATGGACTACATGAGCCCCAACATATCTCTAAGAGTAGACAATCTGACTCTCTATTGCAACCCCATGTGTGACACTAAGGAATTGGGGGAAATCCTCCCATCTCCTAAATAGGTCAGTGGTAAAATATATGTCCTCCTTAGAGGGCCTATACCAAGTCTCAAGACTGACACGAAAAGCCTGCTCCTAGGCACTCCATCGACAGAACATATGTGCCAACAAGATAGAGTGTTCCTTCAAGGATATAACCTTTGAATTGTACTTAAGGATTCTTACATTCCTCAAAATCACCTGGGTCGCTACGCTAATAGGGCAAGGGTATAAATCCCTCTCACTCTCTCGGGTCTGCCATGGTAGGAACACATTGTATTGTTCTGCCATTTGCTCCTCCTCTTGTTGTTTCTCCCTTTGTTGATGTCTCTACTACATTAATGACATATAAAATACATCAACCTCATATAAAAAACATAAAAAAATTATTAAATGAAAAATGTATTTACAGATATGGAAACATAACTTTCAATTAAAAAAACAAAAATTCTCGATGCACCCAAAAAATAGTAATGCACCAACTCTGGTGCGTTATCAAACACAACCACAATAGATACAATGCACACATACGTAGGACACACCACTTTTGGTTCACATATATATATTTTAATTTTTGGTGCATCTCAAACTTATGCACTGGTGCACACTTATAACCTTTTTGCACTGGTATGAAACATTTACATTATAGAATGCACTGAGCTATATTTTTTAATATTATGTGTGTGGTGTGTTCATTAAATATAAACACATTAGGAATAACCTAAAAATTTATGCACTAATGTAAAATTTAAATCTTTTCCTGGTATATTTAATTTATGAAATGCACGCCAAAGCAAAGGTGCATTAGTTTGACGCATTGATCTGCGATGTACCTTATAAATTTATAGGGTGCATTGCTATCGGTGTGAGACGAAGCTATCAACGCATTATGAAGGAAAAAATGATTTTTTGACCTATTTTGCAATTCTAATCTACTAAAAATTTAAATTAGAGAGAAACATAGCCATTACCTGGACATTTGGTCATTAGGAAGGCATTATTGACATGTAATTGAGAAAAACAAATTTCACTACCGTTTGAGAAAATTGGAAAGCCACACACTGAGCAGAGTATGGAAGGATGGTGAGCAAGAAAAGGACCAATGTCAGGGCACTTTCATGAGGAAAGAGTGGCACTAGTGCTTCAAATATCTACAACACTATAGATGGTGAAAATGAATTTATGACCAGTACGTTTTTTTATTTAACCCTCTTTCAATGCACTATTATAACTGCACCGGTGACTAAAATATCCAAGGATTCTTTTTTTAAATTAAAAACCCTATAGTGATGATCTTGTTAAGATGCACTGGTTCATTCAAATACATGTATTGCACCAATGCTTTGTCCGGGACTGTAGCACCGTATTTAAAAAAAATTAAAAACCACCTAACGATGCTCTTTCATAGATGCACTGTGGTATTTTAATACATGAACAAAACCACTGCTTCATAATAAGATAGAATCGTTTTTTTCTTATGAAAAACCATATAGTAGTTCTCTTGTTAATATCCATTGGGCCATTTTAAATAATTGATAGCACTGGTGCTCCATCATAATATAGCATCACATTTTAAAAACCCCCTTGCGGTGCTCCTTTTAAGACGGATGGGAGCATTTTAGTACGTGAACAACATTGGTGCTTAATTGGAACATAACATCGCATTTTTTTGAAAATTAAAAACTTATAAAAGTGTTCTTTGTAATTATGCACCAGGGCATTTTGTTATAAGGGCACCGATGTTGTAGATGGATATAGCACTAAACTTTTAAAAATTTAACCTTTAACTAATGTTATCAATTATTGTAAGCATCGGTGCATGGTATACTCTGCACGCACGAGGTCATTATAGTACTAGTTTAGCATCGGGTCATCATCATAGTATAGCACAGGACTGGGAAAAATGAATTTTATGACCAACTTTTTTGTAAATTTAACTCTTTTCTAGTGCTATCGAGTAGTATACACACCGGTGCTCTTTGTTATTTAGTGCACCATTTATTTTTTATTTAAAAAAAATAAACATGACATAGTGCACCATGTTCTATTTCTAATCCATGCTTATATATATAGTAAATCACCGATATGTTTGTATATTGTAGCTGCATTGTCAAAAAAAAATAATCCATTAAAACATCTGCATGCACACCTTTGCTAGTGACCTCTACTACAAACAGATTTTTGGGTTATTTTCATAGGGGTTTCCGCAAAAACCTCTGCTAGAAGGTATTTTCTTTGTATTGTTACATAATAAAAATGGATGTGGGTGATTTTTTTTGTAATTGAGCACTCCCCCTTTCCTTAACTTGCATCCAATGTTTAATGTGGAGCCACTTCGACCACATTTTCCACCTCTATTGGATACCTCGAAGGAATTGAAGCAATTAGTTCCCATATAACTCAATCTTGACTACATTAAAACAAATACATTGAATCAGATCATGGACACCAAGATAAAGGATACCGACCAACAACACATTTAACTCTATCGGGTTGTTAAATGAGGGTGACTTCTTCACCAAGGCAAGTGGCACACCAGGAGCCAAAGAAATAAAGACCATTTCTTCCTAAGGGGGGAGGACTATTCCAAGTGGATATCGGTGTCCACCCACCTATTGCAGTGGCACAAAGCACAATTCTCCAACTTGGGAATTTTTATACATTTTTATAGGTCCTAAACATCTAGGACCATTTTCAAGCCATAGATGATGTTTTTTTGACATGGAAAAATCTGGATAGAGTCGGAATGTGTAATTCTTGGCTATACCTTTCCAGTGGGCTACCGAGTGCACCAAATAGAGATAGTATGCAAATTTTATGACCTCGCGAAGATGATGTAATAGCGAAGCCCAATGTGGCCTATAAACCTTTTGGTGTTTCATCTTATAGAGTTAGTTTTACAGACCTCTATGGCTCTTTATTTATGTTAAAAGGCTATCCTATGAGCCTCTTGTAATATGTTTTGTGAATACATGTAGCTTCCATCTCTCTCTATTCAGAGATAGCTACCGCCATTCTAGCCAGTATGTGTTCTACAATATTATGTTATTTCATTTATTAAAAAAATTGGGTTTCCACCACATTATTGTAATCTCTTATATATTTTTCTGTATGTTCTATTTACTTTTGTACATTTACATTTCATTCCTTGTACACCTTAAAGCACATATGATAAATTAGAGGGATTTGAACCTCAAACTTCACAATAACTTCATATCACGATGATCATCAATCAAACTAGCCCCCTAAAAACAATACATTTATACATTAATTTTTTCATTACGTATTTATATTACTTTAACTTTTATTATCTCTAATTTATCGATAACTTATTTAAAAGAAAAAAAAAAACTCTAAATGTTTAATTCTTAGTTATACATGTGACTGTACAAATTACATATAACATAGTATTTTTTATTTCATACTTAAATTACACACCTGTTAACTTAATTTATTTGATAATGTATTTAATTATGTGATATAATAGTATAGCATAATTCCCACTTCATCCCCGAAAAAAACCTAATAAATCACTTATATAGTTATTCCTTTAATCTTTTCCCCCTTATATTTCACTTCTACCATATTGATAATACACTTGTGTTGCAAGGATGACTGGGTCCTCTTCATCAAAAGGTGAAGCACTCCTATTCTTCTTAAATATTCTGATTACTTCGAGTAATAAAATGTTTTGCACAAGTTGCTATGTATGTATGTTTCAAGTGAAATGAACTGAATTTATTCATACGTATTTCTATAATAACATAACAGCTTTTCCACTAAATAGAAAGGTGTTTTATACCCAATTTTAACATTAAAGGAACCTGTTGACATCAAAGACCATGGTATCTTCCAAAACAACTTAAGACCATGGTATATCTTTCACAATGTTGATGGATAGTAACTTCGTAACAACCATTAACTTTAAATATACACCATAAATCTTTTAAGATATGTGAAAATGATTTTTTCTTTCTAGGTTCAATGTTATGAATCTTCTTTAAAGTTTAATTCATAAAATAATTTTCTGAATTAGGTATCCGAATTTATCTGCGAAATGATAGGTAGATCTTAAATTATTTATGTGTCATAAATTAGCACATAAAAGAGCTTTCTTGAACGTTTCTTAATTAGCCAGAGTTTGTGAAAGTACTTGAAAATATATTCTTTCCTGTATGATTGGTACATATTGCAAAATTTGAATTCCATTATAATGGATTTTATTTTGCTAATTAAGTTTATTTAGAATTCCACAAAAGAATTCGAAGATAAATGGATATAGTGATATTAGTTTTAACACAATATTCTATTTAAAATTTACTTATAACTATTGATTTTTTTAATTTAATTATTTTTTTAACATTAGATGTGTTTGTAAATTTGGATGTGGCTATATATTTGTTAATAATAACAATAATAAGGCATTCAAACTAGATTTCTTATGTATGTTATTGTAAATAAAAAACCACGCTACTAAATTGTTAACGAAATCATTTTAACCATGTGATAGAATGATTGTGAACATCACCATGCCAAAATTATTTATGAAAAAAAAATCATCGATATAAAAATCTATATGACTAGATTTTTTTATATATTATGTTAGTCTATAATTCGAATTTTTAATTTCATTCACGCTCATCATATTATATTTGAATTCAGAGGCTTATTTTATAGCTGAAATTTATGGGTAAATCTCATATGTGTTTTTTAAAATAAATATAAAATATTTTCTAAATAGAAAAAACTATATCAACAATAATCAATATAGATCAACGCACATTAAAATGGTTTTTTGTTATTATTATATTTTTTTGTATAAGGTAATATTAATTAATATTAAAATATTTTATTCATAAGTCATATTAGATATTTATTATATATAATATTAAAATATTTTCTATATATAGATATATATGAAGTTTTACTTTTGTCGATATTTGGATATAGGTTTTAACAACCCATGATATTTGCCCATAGTATTTGTAACTTCATATATCTATATATAGAAAAAAAAATTAAAAGAAATTTTTTTAGTGTTGTATATAATAAAATATTCAATGTGGGTTATGAATAAAATATTTTAATATAAATTAATATTGAAGTATACTTGAAAATATAGTAATCACAAAAAAATTGTTTTAATATACATTGATAAAATGACCCAATGCACACGTTATGTAAGATATTTTATATATTTTTTTGAAAAATCAGGTATACCTCATATAAAGTTATTGAAAAACATACGTTGGTTAAAAGGTTTGAAGTGGTATTAGTATTTTACACTTTAATGCTTTCTAGGTATATGTTTTTTTATCAGAATCCAACAAAGATTTTTTGGACTTACAAGTGTAAGTTATGTAATCTGTATACCATTCAAAAATCAAATTTAAACAATGGAAGATTACACCTTGGTTTTTGCACTCTAAAATAAGTTTGCACGTAAAGAAATATGATAAATCTCAATTCATTTTAGATATGTGCTTAAGATGGATCTATGGTGGTTATAACACATAAAATCTACTCTAAGTTATAAGAGAATGATATTTATAGTGATATAACAAGACATAAAGATTCATGTGGCATCCCTACCAATTTGTTTGAACCATGGAATGGCTGGTCCTATTGAGATCTATGGGGATCATATTTAGATCTATAAAATCTCGATCCTTAAGAGACCATTTTACCATAATAACGCAAAGATGGTCTTAAGTGTGGGTCCATAAAAAAATTTAAATGTGTAGATAAGGTTCCATGATAAAATTGAAATAAAATTAGCAAATATCGAATAACAAATTTCACAAAAACTATGCTTTAGAGAAAATTTTAAGGATCCACACTTATTCTAATGTGTAAAACCATAGGGAATCTTACCAATTCTTAAAATGTCAAACCATAAAAAAATTGGTGATACTTTGAAAAAGGAATAAAAAATTCTAAGATATATATATATATATATATATATATATATATATAAAATGGTGATTTTTAGAGTAGAAAACATGTATTCTATAGATTTGAGGTAAATGGGTAAAAATGGGAATTTGCAAATATTTGTGGGCTAAAAGCATGGAAAATTTAACCATGGGTAAAATTTAGCCCTTAAATCTTCCCTTGCTAGGTTCGAACTTTTAATTTGATCTCATCATAAATGATATACATAATTCATGTAAATTTATAATAGAACATAACATTCAATTCCAGATTTCTTGCATCAAGATATATCACTTATCTACTTTTTTCTATCTAGAGGAAATAACAACTAGGCCATTTTCATGTGCATGTAACATAGGGTTTGAACTTATGTATGCCCCTTTTGTATACAGGGGTTAATCAAGGGATTTGAACCTTAGATCTCATAGTGTACATAATACATCATAACATAGCCATCACCAATCAAGCTAACCCTCTAAGGATAGATATAACACTTATATTCATAAAAATATGGTTCAAGAAATTTTCTAGCTATGATAGATCTTCCACCCAACCCTATGCATCTATAGCAGATGTCACCACAAATCCTAATGACACAAGTGACAAAAAATTCTAGCTACAAGCTCTTGTCTAATGCAACCCATGCCATTTCTCTCATGGCTTAACCAATCTACTCATTTAGCCATCGAACAACCATGGTACTCTCTTCAACTATCCTACAGAGCATAAGAAATACCTTCCATTTTGTCTATTTATAAATCCATTATATATTCTTCCTTCTCGTGCTTTTCAATGTGTGTAAAAAGAGACCAATGTGTTGAAATATTTCTAAGAATTAGTTGGAAGAATAAAGCTTGGCTCTCAAATAAATAATGAGTAATAATAACCAATGTTTGAAGACCTCCTAGCTTGATGAGCCTTTATGCTCACATACATCCTTCTATATGTCATCCAAGGTCCACAATTTCTTCCTTTACAATGCTAATTTCATCCCTTGAATTTTTTATTCCTAATTAACTAGTTGACATAAAGGAAAAAATGCACCATATAAGGAGTTTAATAAGATTTGACATGAGAATGGTGAGAATGAATGAAAATAATTCCCATCAAGTAGGAGAATGGAATTAATGACGGACATAAGGAAATGATGACTAGATTTCCTTATAACAAGAGATGTTACTTTTCTCCCATGATGATTGTACTCATTCGATGTTCCAGTGGCTATAAGAAGTAGCCTTCCTCACCAATATTTTATATAAATTACTATGTTTTATAAGTTAGTGAAGGTTGATGGCTTCATTTAAAGAACATTTTGAGAAAGTGATGAGATCAAAATTTGAGATTGTTAATATATAATTATTTTCTTAAATGCCTCAGATTACTCTTCCCCTATAGTAGAATTATGGTTCCTCTCATTCCCTTCCATGGCCATCTTGGAGAACTATATATATTATTCTAGCAATAATATTTACATAACTTGAGTGTAGTATATAAATCCTACCTCATGGTAATAAGAAGTACATTTACATCGTATACATTCTTAGTTATTCAATAGTTATTCCTTAGCCTTGAGCTCCTTGATTAGAATCGATAGTATTATTTTTACAATATTAAAAATTATATTATAATATAGTCTAGGGATTAGAACTAGGGTCATACATTACCCTTCCACATGGAATAGCATTTACCTTTGGAAAACATTAAATTAAGACAAAAGTAACTATGGCTCAATTATGGAAATGTTTGGATCCTCAATAGACTCTATAGGACCAAATTGTTTCCATTGCACATTTCCTCATCCGATGGCTCAATTTGTGAGTAATATTACTCTCTTGTTGAGGATTCACAATGGTTCTATTTAAATATCATCATTGTTGCATTTATATTACAATAAAATCAATCACATGGTTTGGATGATGCATATATTTCTTAAACCAAAAACATGGAAAACATTGTGAGCTCTAATTTAAATAGGAAATGCAAGCCTATATACAACTATCCCTAACATATTAAGGACTTCAAATGGGGCATAATATTAGTTTCCCAACTTGGAAACTTTTCCAAGCTTCAAATAACTCTTCCTTGGATTTTCCATTCGGAAAAAATGATCTCTAAAACTAGATTCTCCATACACTTTATTAATATATTTGTCCTATCTTGTGGTATTTCCAAACTATGCTTGATTCTATCGACTTCTTGTTACATTTCCTTCAGTTTTTCTTAACCATGTAAAATTTTAATAACTATATGGTTTAAATCGCTAAACTATATCTCCATGTTCTACTATAAAACATCTCAAATTGACTCATTTTAAATGACATATGATTTACCTTTTTATACACAAATTCCACAAAATATAGAAAATATTCCCACCTAAATGGTTTATTCTTCTCACACATGCACACAATGTCTTGAGAAGAGTCTTAAATATTTACGTGTACAAATTGTATCGCTATGAAAAACATTTACATTAGGTACTTCATGAAATATAAAAATTTATCACATAAATACTTTTGTAATGTTAGTAGCCTTATGTGTGTATATAAGAAGAAATATTCAAAGACTCTTCCAATGATGAAATAATGGTTTCAATCAAAGTCTATATGCATAATTTATATCACTTTGAAGTTGACCTTCCTATTTGACCACCATGGTTTGAGAGGACGCAGTGTCATCATTTGTTACTCATGGAAAAGGGGCTAGCTTAGTGAAGGATATGAAGAAGACTTTAGAAGTGATCATAATAGAGGGTGTGTAGTGTCTACAATAATATTTCTATCGATAAGTCTAATATAAAAAAACAAAGAGAGAATTCTCCTTTGTACATGAATTATTTCCATTCTAGAAAAAATAGTAGAGAAACCTCACCTTTCAACTAGGTTTTCTCTTGTAAGGGTTTCCCAAAACATATCTTTTGCTCATGGTGGTTGGTGTGTGATTTTATTTCATTGTTCTCTATTTTTCAAATTTTATATATTACATGCATAAGGAAAAAACAATAATAAATTTGGAATGTAAGGAAGTAACCTTAAGAGATTTAACCTAGTTTTATCAGATCAATTGGGAAAACAAAAATTAAAAATTGTCAAATATCCATGACAACTTACATATCATATTGGTAGCAAAGCAATTTTCTTTTGGAATTGTGTGGGAAGATATAGGGGATCCAAGAATTTGTTCAAGAAAGAATTCTTAAAATCCTAACAATGTCTAACAAATATATTCATAATAAACTTCAAGATCTGTGTAGGAGATATTCTCAAGGTTAGAAGCATAGGACATAACAGTTAATTGTAATATGAACCTCTTCATGGAAGCTCTAGTAAACAAGGTTTGAATTAGAGAAGATTTATGTTCCAACCTAAAGGTAATAGTAAAGGGAAACTTAGGGGACTAAGAAAATCTAGAGAAGGAGTGAGTGAAAGAAGCTAAAAAATAGAAGCTAAGTTTGAGCATCATTACACATTCATAATCCCTCAATAAGATGGAAGTAAAGGCCAAAATAAATTTTATGAATATGAAATTGTAGATTTGAAATTAAATCACTAATTATAATTGCTATATGTATAATTTAGCATTCACCACATACATTAGGAACATAAAATATCATTTTATAGATTGAAGTTAGAGGGAAATTCCGATTTCCAATGGGAAATCGACATGAAGAAACTTAAGATATAGGGTGATCCCATAGAAAATAAGTGGGAGGATTTTAAAACCCAATTAAAGTCCCAATTATGTTAGGGTGATCCCAAGGGCACTAATTTGAAGGAATTTAAAACCCTCATAAAGTCACAATTAAACCCTATTAGGTATGTAGATGATTGATGGATCTAATGGAACTACTTCAAGAAGGGGCAAGGGAATGTATACAAGAGTACACCACTAAATTCAAGAAGATGTCCATAATGTTGGCTACTTATCCCAAGGGGAAATATGTAACATTCAAGTATTTTTGGTGTTTAGATAACCATCTATGAAAGTAGGTAATGTCATTTAAGCCAATAATGGGTAAGGGTCATGCACAGTTTCTTGAAAACACAAGCCAAAAGAAAGGGTAGTCAAGTGACTTGAAATATACATAGCACTAGAAGCTCCCATGGAATGGAAGAAGAAATGGAAATAATGAAAGGGAAATACGAATGTATCCACTTCAGATTAGTGAAAGGGACATAGAAATTATTGTAATAATTGCAACATCGATGGTCACATAAAGGAGAAGTGTTGGAAATTGCATCCATAGATGAAACTAAATTTATAGAAGGAGGATGGGATGAAAAGGAATCTTGTCACCACATATTTTACCAATCAAGTAGAAAACATCTCTAATGTGGAAAGTAATATAGTTTACACCTTAGTATATATGAAGGTGAATTTTAGTAGCCTTCATCATCAAGAAGAGAAGGAGATGACCAAGATCTTCCATGTTAAGTTCTATGTCAATAAGACAAATATCAATGCCCTACTTGACTCGAGTTCACATTCTAACCTCATAACAATGTATCTAGTAAAAAAACTTGCATTGGAGTTTCGAGATCATGCTAGCCCATATCCATTGGGGTGGGTAAATAAGGATGTGGAAATTAGGGTAATAAAATAGTTTAGGATGAAATTTTCCATTAGTGTTAATGTTACTAATGAAGTAGAATTATATGTGGTTCCACTTGATGTATGTGAAATTATTTTGTGTGGTCCTTAAATATATATATGGGATGAAACCTTCATGTGGAGAGAAAACTATTACTATCTCATCGAGGATGGGGAATCAATCATCATCTACGTGTTGAAGGGAAAATCCAAGATTTCACTAGTAGTTGCCAACTAAGCTAACAAATTGATTAGTTCTATCAATAATTATGTTTTAATATTTTTAAGAGAAAACCAATCTAGTGAAGAATCAATATAGTCAAGGAATCCTTCAAGAGTTGTACTAAAGAATAGAGACAACAATTGGAGGGGTCACCATAGACATATACAGGATTGTTCTAGGAGCATGAAGACTTACTACCCAAGAGGGAAGTGGAGAACAAAATATAATTGTTTCTAGATTCTCCATTGTGAAATATTGGGATATAAAAATAATCCATTTTGGAATTAAGTTAAGCAAAGAAGAAGTTTCATGAATTATTGGAGCAAGGTGTGAATAAACCAAGTACCTCACCTTGTGTGTGATGCAACATAAATGTGCCAACAAATAAAGGGACTTGGTAAATGTGCATGGATTGCAGAGTGTTAAAATATATTATATTCAAGAAAAAGCACCCTCTGCCCAAAACTAATTATCTACTATATCAATTGTAGCAAGTGAAGTATTTCATCAAGTTGGATTCAAAACTAAGGTATCAATAGGTTCAATTCAAAGAAGAAAACACATAGAAGACCACATTTAAAACTAGACAAGGCTTATATGAGTGGTTACTCATGCCATTTGATCTATTTAATGCACCAACTATATTCATGAGATCAATGATTGATGTATTACATCCTTATTTATATTCCTTTTCTATTGTTTATTTGGGTGATATAGTAGTTTACAATGCCACCTAGGAGGAGCACATATCCCACTTAATTAAGGTGCTAGTGACTTTGAAGAAGTAATCGCTACTGAAAATAAAAAAGAATGTGAGTTTTCATAGTAGTAATTGGTGTATTTAGTTTACATGATTAGTGGATGGGATATTTAGATATATCCTTCAGATATGGAGGCCATCATTAAGTGGCCAATTCCTAAAAATATTTCTAAAGTTATGAGTTTTGTTGTAGTAACATAGTACTTGAGGAAATTCATAGCTTAATTTTTTATAGTAACTTCATGGCTCCATGCTATAAAAGTGACTGGAAAAAGTTTCTTGTTGGCAAAGGGTTAGTAAAAGGAATTTCAAGAATTAAAAAAATAAAAATCAAGCACCAATTTTGTTGTTACCAAACTTGTAGCGACGCTTTGAGGTGGAGATAAATGTGAGTGGGTATGTTATGGAAATAGTCTTAATTTAAGATAAAATAATGTATGTTACCATTTTTAAGTGTTTAATGGTGCATTTCTAAACTATTATACTTATAGGGAAAAGATATGTGCCATACTACAAGCTATCAAAAAGTGGAAACATTATCTGATGTAAAGGGATAGTGTCATCAACATTGATCACCATCCACTCTATAGCTACAAGCATAGTGTAAGTTATAGTAGATCAGACCTTATACATGTGTGGGTTTCTTACCGCCAATATGTTCAAGGAATCCATAAAGGGGTGTACGAAAGAATTGATACAACAATTGGATGAGTTGTTATAGGCATATACTAGACTGCTTTAGGAGCCTAAAGGCTTACTACCCAAGAGGGAAGTGGAGCAAAAGATCTAGTTGTTGATAAATTCTCCATTGTGAAATATTGGGCTATACAAATAATACATTCTCGAGGTATGCTAAGTGAAGAAGAAGTTGTGGCAGTTATTGGAGAAATGTGGGAATAAACCAAGTACCTCATCTTGTGTGTGACCCATTATAATTGTTGCAAAGAAGGATGGGGCTTCGAAATTCGCATTGATTTTAGAGTGTTAAAATATATTATGTCCAAGGAAAAGCACCACAAGTGAGGATTGATGATTGGTTATATCAATTGTAGCCAGTGAATTATTTCACCAAGCTAGATTTAAAATCAAGGTATCAACAAATTTGAGTCAAAGAAAAAGACACCTAAAAGACCACCTTGAAATTTAGAGAAGGTTCATAAGAGTGGTTAGTCATGCCATTTGGCATATGTAATGCACCAACTGTATTCATGATATTAATGATTAATGTATTCCATCCTTATCTATATTCATTTTTTATTGTTTATTTGTGAAATAATAATAGTTTATAGTGCTACCTAGGAGGAGCACATCTCATGCTTGACTAAAGTGCTATAGACTTTGAAGAAGCACTAGCTACTATAAATTTCAAAAAAATTAAATTTTCATAGAAATAAGTGGTGTATTTAGTCTACGTTATTGATGGAGGGGAGCTTTCGATAGATGCTACAAAGATGGAGGCCAGCATGAAGTGGCTAATGCATGAAAATGCTTTTTAGGTTACAATTTTTTCTGGAGTAGCATAGTTACCTAAATAAATTCATAGCTTCATTTTTAGTAGTAGTTGTATCACTCCACACTATAACAATGAGTCGTAAGAGTTTCTAGTGGTGGAAGGGTTAGTAAAATTCCTTTCAAGAATTATTTATGCAAGGATTTTCTTGTTACCAAACTTGTAGCAACCCTTTGATGTGTAGACAAATAAAAGTGGTATGTCATGGGAGTAGTCTTGTTGCAGGGTAAAAGGAAAATGTGCTTCTATTTTGAAGAGTTTCATTGGGAAGTTCTCAACTACCCTACATACAACATTTATTTATTCTTTACTACAAGCTATCAAAAAGTGGAAACACTATCTGACATGAAAAGAGAGTTTTAGCAACATAGATCAACATGCATTGCATTCCTACATGCCCACATTTAAGTTATAGGAGATCAAACACTACAAGTGGATGAGGTTCTTAGAGTAGTTTCACTGAACAATCAAGTATCAGAAGGGAATCACAAATAAGTTGAATGTCATGATTTCAAGGCCATCCACATAAAAATTGAAGCTTTCAAAACTCTAATGCACATAGAGCCTTTAGCCCATGAATACAAGCAGGCATAGACAGAGGATGATGACTTCAAGGAGTTGTATCAACATTTGTAGAGATAGATTCATGCAGGAAATTCAGAAAGCATATTTGAATATCATGTCCATAATCGGTTACTCTACAAGGTAGACAAGATATGTGCTCATAAAGTTGAGAAGTCACAACTAATCAGAGAGGCTCACACCTCCAAGGTAGTAATGAATTTTGGTGTATGGAAGAAAATACCCAACTTATAGAGCACGTGTATTCACCTATAATTTATGAAGATGTATCTAGTTTCACAATAGGTTGTATTCTTTGTTATACCAATAAGCCTAGTAATAGGAAGTAGGTCCTACACCATCCCTTACCTATACCCATTTATCCTTCGAAAATTGTTTGCATGGACTTTGTGACAGGTTTACCAACAAGTAAGAATGGACATAACTACCTATTTGTGATAATTGATAGGTTCAACATCACATGTTATTTGATGCCCAATAAAAACAACATCGAAATGAAAGAAGCATTAAATTTTCCTTTAAATAGGCTTGGGTGAACTTTCGGATACCAATGGGCATCATTTTAGACATGGACACCATATTTCTTAATGGATTTTGGACTACATTCTAGGAGAAGATGAACATGTATTTGAATAGGTCTACAACATTGCACACAAATATATGGGAAATCATATGTAGTCCACAAGAATTCGGAGTAGCTTTTGAGGGACTACAATTAGAAGCATCTAAAGACTTGGGTACAAAATCTAGTATATATACAACACTCTTATAGTATAGTAGTCCATACTTGTATTAGTAAGTCCCCATTTGAAACTCTTTTTTGATATTTTCCACCTTCATCATTAGACATTGTATATGAGTAGCAAGAAGGATTAAGGGAGGTTCTCATTTATGATGATTTAAGTGGAAAAGATTAATAAATAAAATTGGATGGATTCATTTGCAAGTACATGAGATGCTAAATAACTCACAAGAAAAATAAAATACCAAAGATGATCAACAAATAAAACAGAAGTCACTCGGATTGGGAGATAGAGTATGGTTACAATTGAACGAGAGGCTATAGCATAATGGTAATAAAATCAAGGCTCTATGCTATCGTCCTTCCAATATGTTGGAAAATATGAGATATAATTCCTACAAACTCAGTCTGTCCCCATACATGCACATTTTCTCAATAATTAATGCTAAAAATGTCAAACTATATGAGCCTTCCATATTGGATAAGGAAGAGGGGCAAGTCCTACCTTTCATAGAGGACTTAGATATAGTTTTCTAGGTAGAGTTTAGAAAGGATACAATTTTCCATAAGAGGTCCAAGACTACAAGATAGGGGAAACATGATCTTTGCAAAATTGGGTTCAAAGGAAAATTTGCATGCAAGGATAAATCTAACTCCAGGTAGAAGGTAGAGGAAAAATTTCCTCACCTCATTTAGTAAAATATTTTATGGACAAAAAGCCTAAAAAATGGGTATATTTGATCCATGTTCGATCATTATATTATTTTTCATTCATCTGAATGTAGTTAGAATGGAAAAAATAGAGGAATTAGCTCATAGGTCCATTTTTATCGAAGGGTCCTATTTTGGAGAATTTGGATTTGAAACCTTCTAGGGATAGTTTTAGGCATCATATGAATTTTATCAGGGTCCAAAAACTATTTCTTCTATTATACCCCATGATGTTGTTCTACGCTCAGATTCCTTTTCAATGGTGCAAAAAAGATGTCAACAAGAGTTTGTATGCAAAATTTATTCCACATAGATTTTGGTATTCCTATTTGACCACAATATCTTGAGAGGATGCCACATCAACCTTCACCACTGAAAAAAATGGGACTAGCCACATAATTATTATGGAGAAGACTCTAGAATAGTCAAATTTATAATTCTAGCTAAGGGTTGAGTGAATCAGACTTAATCCCTAGTTGGCCATTAGGTTATGTTACAACTAGGTCAGTAGGAAGAAAATGGGTTTCATTCATTTTTATTTTACCTTATACACATTAGAGCATAAAACCTTAGGGTTTGTGAGTGAGAGATCATAAAAGAAAAAAAAAGGAATTAGTGTTTGTAGCAACGTATCAACCCATATTTCTTAGCTAACTCCACAAAAAATGCCTTCTCCTTTCTGCTTGCATTATTTCCATACTAGATGAAAGAGAGAATAATAACCTCACCTTCCAAATGAGTTTCTTGCATAAGGGTTTCACTGTGGTTAGTGTGCAATTTTATGTCATTTTTATTTTTCTATTTTATGGATTTTATCTACTACTTTCATAAATGAAAAAAATAATTAACAAAGATATAATCAATGAAAATTAACACTGATAATGTAGATTTTAAACTAATTTTATCAAATCTGTTGTGATGAATTTTCCTATGTAATGTCCATGGTAGTTTATGAATCATAGATGGAAAACTTATGGCATCTTATGAATTCCATCTATAAAAATTGTTCTCAAATTTGAATGTTGGGAATATACAATCTATTTTTATAATTAAAAAGAACAGCATAACTGAAATGATAACATTCATATGTATTCTCTATTTTCTCTTGCTACAATCCATCCTTCACTTGAAAATAGTGTTAATCTTTAGCATGATAATTAACAACACTTTTCTTCATATCTTATTTTAAAAAGTTAATAGCTACTATGTTCATTATTTTAATAAGTGTTTCAACAATTTTGTCTTCCTTTAAATTTATACTAGATATCAAAATCAAATTTACATAGAATTTCCAATTATCTTACTTGCCTAATATTCAAGTTGGGACAACCAAAGAAAGACTTCAAGTTATTATGAACAATTATGATCTCAAATACCATTCCCATTGAAGTAGCCCCTACATGTTTTAATAGCTCATAACTACATCAATTTTGAATTCATGAGTAACATGGATCTTCTTATGTTCCTTTAATTTCCATGAATCATAACATGCTACATGATTGACTTTCATGAGAACTCCATTGAATCTTTCAATAATTCTTTGGTGTACCAAACGAAAATTATTTGGGTTTGTAAATTTGAGAATTGGAGCACTTGTGAGAATCATTTTCATTGATTGGAATATTTAATCACATTTATAAACCAGTAAATTTTTTTCTCTTTTTTGTACAGCATTAATTAGGTAACTACTTATAAAAATCATTGATAACAATTAACAATATCCATGAACGATCTCACATATGTTACATTCCCTGAAATGCGATTCCAATTAATTTTGACTTCAATATTTTATTGCTCCATTAATACTCCTTTACAAATAATATGACATGAATAATGAATTTCATTCTTTTAATATATATATATATATATAACACTAACTTATGCTCCCTATGTAATTTCAAAACCATCCTCAATTATATCATATGCCCTTCATCGTCATTTCCATATAAAAATTATTGTTGCAAGAATAAATTTTATCTCAATATGCTTCCAACTAGTCTATACCAAGAAGGATGTCATAGGAACCAAGCGGGAAAATGTTCAATCCTTCATGTGAAAAGAATCAATTTAAATATAATGGACAAGTCTCTAGCACCACACTAACCTTTATGTTGCTTTCAATAGATAGTTGGACTAGCAATCACTTACTATGTTTTCATTTTTAGTAGAATGAGTTTCAAACGTCTTAGGAGTAATGTAATTGTGACTAGTTATTAGATTAAAATGGAAATTAATTAATTGGCAACCTTTTCTTCAAATTTGACCATAATTGATTGTTGATCTACCTAGTGGTCTTTCAATATTGCATAAATCTTAGGAATGGTTTGTGTTGCAACATTCACAATAGTGGATTCTTCAATATTGTAAATAGTTATACTTTTCTCTTCTTGGTGAGATAAATCCTTATACATGTGGTATTCTCTACATGCCAGACATTGAATTGGTTTCCTTGGTATCTTTTTCAAAAACTTGACTAGTTTCTTATCACCTTGCAGTTGCCAATTTTTTCTAGAAATTGCTTTGGTGACCTCTAATCCTTTTCATCTCTAATATTTTTTTGACATTACTCAAAATTCAATAGCTCAAAAAATTTGGTTACATATTCATTCATTTTCATTTTACTCAAAATCATTACATGGAATTCATTAATATTACCCGCACTATAATGGTAAGTGAGGTATTTCCACTTGAACTATTTCTTTAATTTCTTCCATACAATCTTCCTTTCGTTACTTTTATTTACATGCCAAAAGTGATTCCACCAAATAAAATATATGCCATTTATGTTAAATATGATAACTTCGAATTTGATATTCCCATAACAATTATGAGCTTGAAATGCTTTCTTATACCAAGAAACCAAACCTATACCTTTTATTTAAATTTAACTTCCGGTATAAAATACAGATGATTTTTCATTCCAATATTCATCTCATATATAATCTATAAAAGGCGTATTTTTGTTGGTTATCTGTGAAGATTCTAAGACACTTAATAATTTTTCAGCTATATGTGGCTTACTACTAGATGTATTTGATGGAGATGGCTTATATGTTCCATGATGGGAGGTTATTGTTACATTTATGGATTTTTTTATAATAATTACTTGCTTGGTCCCATCAACATTATTAAAAATTTGTCCAATTTTTTTTATATATCTATCAAATATTAAAATTTAATTACATAAAATTGAATGTGATCTTCTTATACTTAATTATCTTTCATTGTCTACCATTAATCTTTAAATGTCCACCCTCAAACTCATTATAGTAATAGTATCTATAATACTTAGAAAAATCTTTTAACCTTTATAATCCTTAACTTTATTTTTAAATTTACAACTTATATATATTAAAACTTAAACTTTATACTTTCCAATTATTATCACCTTTACAACTCTTTAACTGTATTTTTCCATATCCATCCTATATATATTAAACTGTATTTTTTCATTTCCATCTTATGTATATTAAACTGTATTTTTTCATTTCCATCCTACATATTTTGATTGTAACATTTAATTTCAACTCCCTATCATTTGATACATTCCCCATACTATACATTCCCCATACTAACAACCTCCCCATCCCACAAAGTCTAAGGCTCTATATTTTCCAAACATTTAAAAAAAACAGAAATATCTCTATAAGAATAGAATCCCTAGCTTTTCCCCTCTTAAAAGGATTTTCCGAAGTATCACATTAATAAGAATTACAATATCTTGACTCTGAACTTTCTACTGTTAAATAAAATCCAAAATCTCTTCTAGAAAACTCGAACTTTGGTAAAATTAAAAACATAATTTCCAAAGTGCTTAAGCAAGGGACTTTACAATCACGCATTGTCGAGATGGATGTGGACTTGTTGACAACCATTAACTGTAGTTGTATACCATACTTTTGGACCGAAAGGAACTTGGTAACAACCATTAACTTTAATTGTATACCATATATCATGTTAGATATGTGTAAATGTGTTTTTGGTTTATATGCGGAATGATATGAACCCAATTCGAAATTTGAATTTTATATCTTTCCTTATAATATTTTTCTCAATTTAAATATAAAGTCAAAATTCCGAATTTCTCTATCAGATTTAAAGGTATGTGTAGCTTACATTATTAAGTTAAAAGTGCCATATACTTGGGAATAGAACTTGGAAATCCATGGCCACAGTTGTTTGTGAAAGTACTTGAAAATATACTTTTTCTTGAATGTTGGCTACTTGTAAATTTAAATTCCATGGTCCACAATTGATTTTAACCTTATATGGTTTTAATTAAAAAGTTTTTCTCTACGATTTTATAAAGGGATTTTTGAGAGCTTTCTCATGTCCATAAAATAATTAGTCTATATGTAGCATGGTAAGTAGTGATATAAAAAGTAAAATAATATATGGTAAGTAGTGATATAAAAAGTAAAATAATATATAGTAACTTATTCAAATAGGATTATTATAGTGATTTTTCTTGATTTTCATGCTTTTAGAGTGAAAAGATTAGAGTAATCATTTTGTAAAGTTATTTTTGGTATGTGGGTTTTTATTTTGAAAATTAGGGTTTGAAATTTTTTAGAATTATTTTGAGACATTAAATGATATTTTTAGGGGTTAAAAGTTTCTTATATAAGTGTTACACTGTTGGACCTTGTTTTATACTTAGATATCTTTCCAATAGTGCTAGAATCATGTCATTAATAGTTCATATGCAAAAGTTATGCCTCTTGCAAGTTGCCCTACCATGTTTGACCATTATGGTATGAGTGGATGCTACATAAACCTCCATTTCTCATATGTGGGGCTATCCATGTGGAGACTTTGAAGAAGGCTCTAGAAGGTTCAGAATTTTAATTGTAGTTGAGAGCTGAGAGAGTCAAATCTAACTTGCTGTTGGCTATCGGCCTATGTTATATACTGAGCCACTAGGAGTAGGGCTTCCATTCTAGGAAACTATATATTTTTCCATAGTAGATCATATAAATTGAGAGTGAGATTTGGACAACATAAAAAATTGGGTAAGTGTTCTCTAAGAGTCTAATAGGCCACGAGTCTCATGTAACTCCATAGAGAGTGTCAGCTCCTTTATACTTGCATTATTTCCATTCTAAAGAAAAGAGAAAGTTGAGCAGCCTCACCTTCTATCAAGGTTTTATCCCTATTGATGGTTGAGAAAAATTATCCACTAACAACAAGGGAGAATCACCTAATGCTTAGTCCTAACCAAGCCTACTCTCATTATTAGCGATTTCCACTGACATGTGGACTTGATTACAACTTAAAGAAGTAAAACCATAATAAAAGCAATCAAATTGATTGTTTATATCTAAGATATATCATTCTATATTGTATATATTATCCAATAGATACTAGATCTAATTACCTATCCTAACTAGGAGAAAATATTATGAAATCAAACATGAGATTCAATGATTTATTCCCAAATAGAAAGAAATAGTTCACATATTTAATAACATGTTTAGCATATATATATATATATATATATGGAAAATAATTATGATACTCATATTTAAGATCATAATGATTAAAGCATCAAGCATTCAATGAAAAAAAATTATACATGAAATACACAGAAGAATAATAATATCTACAAGTTCATATAAATGTAAAACATCATTCATTATTTTAAAGTAAATGATTTATAATATGTTGGCCTTTAACTTGACTAAAACTGAACAAAAATATACAAGTCACAAATCAAATTTTTCTAACCAAAAATCTTTCATCCTCCTTAAAAACTAATAATAGTATACATGTTCAATTTACAAATATTCTAGTCTTTACTACATCAAAAAGTTTTGTTTATAAACCTACTTACCCAACTCCCCTCTAATCCTCATATATATAATCTTTTGTTGTGTAACCAGATTAGACAAAAGGTTTTGTTTTTAAACCTACTTTCCCAACTCCCCTCTAATCCTCCTATATTTAATCTTTTTTTGTGTAACGAGATTAGAAATCAGAAGAAAAGATAGATCAACAACTTGAAAATAAGTCTCTTCAAGGAGAAAATTCTTTTTACATGACATAAATGAAAAATTCTTGTATGATTCAAATGGAAAGGCCTCCTTGGTATATATAGGAGTCTAAAGGGCCAAAATACAATTAGGTCCTACATAACAATAATAATGTAAGGGCTCGACAATAAAATTAGTGGGATTTTGTTGAGACCTAATCATCAAGATTGGGTGAATAATTGAAATTGATGTAAATAAATAATAGAGAATATGAATAGTCACCAGGAGATGAAATGAACAATCCCTCCCTATTGTATATAATAAAGATCAACCTAAATGAATATCAATGAATTGTTTTTTAGGAGATACTGCCTGGTCTAACATGGTATCAGAGCCAATGCCATTTTTGGCTTCTAACTGCCATAGTAACTCCCCTCTGCCATTTTTCAATAATCTGGGTCTGCCCTCTACTTGATAATCTCAGTAATGCTTGAGCTTTTGCTGCTCTCTCCATGCTGGTATAACAACGCTCCATTGCCAGACCTGCTCCATCTGCAATTTACCATTATTCATTGCTAGAGCTGCTCCATCTGCAATTTTTCATATAATACGCTGCCCATGGTAAATGTTGTGGTACGCTACTGATGCTGTCAGTTGCCTAAAGCCTGCTCCGTGTCAATATACATTTTATTCTCATAGTGAATATTCTACCCTCCAAACCATTTGGTATAGTCCACCCTGCAAATAGTTATGTTGGGTGAATATCGTTGGTCCAGCCATGTTCTTGTCCTGAAATTTTTTTCTTGCTAGCTCCTGTATTGCTCGAGCCTGTTTGTAATAGATGGTATCTGATGCATTATCGTGCATTGCATTGGTAGTAATCAAAAGGATGTCCTTCTCAAACTATTCAAAAGCATAAAGAGATATCAGTGAACAACCCATGATTACTTTTGCTAAGACTAATAGATGAAGAGCATTTCATTTATTTATTTATATTTTTTACCACGTCCTTTTAAACTCCAAAAGCATTACCTTTTGCATCTAATGCTCCAAGCAAAACAAGAAGTCTGCTTTCATGACATAGGCACTTTTGATTCGGCTGAGCTCCCACGACAGTGGGTTACTCTTCTGTCAAAATCACTTTCTGTATCTGAGGATTTAAACTTGGTGGATTGCCCCAATTGCTTATTTATTTCTTTGGGAGAATTGAAGCTCGGTGGATGGCTTGACATCTCACTTCCATCACTGTTGAACTGGGACCCTGTTTTCAAAGACCATTTGAGGTTGATAATGTGTTTCACACTATTCTCGCGAGATCTACTCTCAGAAGGTGAAATATTAAGGTAGAAAGGCAATAGTGGTGGAGGCAGTTGTATCAAAGTGTAAAGCATAGAATTTGAGCTTTTATGCATCTAACCACTCACTTATGAGAAAAGCATCCTTCCAAGTTTTTTTGGCGAATTCCAATTTACATCAGAATTCAAGTTATGATAGGTGTTCTTTTGGTTTTGAGCAGTTGATATTGTTTCTCTTGAATTTAAACAATATTGTAATATATAAAAAAATGGTGATATTCTATATACATAGAATATAGTTTTGATCTTTGTATATTAAATCAAGAAGGAAGAATAAGGCTATTATTTTTTAAGCACATTTTTGCCAGCAAAAGTTTTTTTTATAGTATACATTAAATCATATCTATTGTGGGAATAGTTCTTATTGGAAAGGAGAACGATCCTAAGTGGTCCCGGATGATAAAACACACCCTCATTTTCAATGAGTTGTGGAAAGGTACGTGTATTAGAGACGGAGACAAAGAGCCAGAACAGCCTACCTTAGATAAAGAGCTCGCCATTTGGGAAAATAACAACAGCAAAGCCTATGCATTAATTGCAGCATCTTTAAGTGAAGAGGTGAGTCGCCATATTTCGCCATTTTCAACTGCTTTCAAAGCCTTACAAAAGCTGAAAGAACTCTATGACTCACATTCTGCACTTGAAGTTGTTGAACTCATGATTAAGCTCTTCACTCTTGAATTACAAAATAATGATCCTCTTGCTCTTGCATCCGAAGTAAAATCTATAATGCATGATATCAAAGCCACTAACGTTGAATTGGATATTCCTCTTATCACTTTTCTCAAGGCACTCTATCCTACTTACTCTAATTATCTTGAGGCATTGGAAACAAATGGAAATATCAAAGATATTACCTTTGATTCTCTTGTGTAAAAATTTGCTAAAAGAGAGAAACTCTTAGAAAGAAAACAGCCCATGAATCTTCTGAAGAGGCTATGTGCCTTGCTCATAAAGAAAAGAATCCTGCTCAAGGTTCTTCTAGAAGAAGAGGTGGTAGAAGAGGAAGAGGAAGATATTTCAAAGGTAGGGGGGGCAGACACTCTCAAGGAGAAAAGTCATATTTGCATTGCATACACTGCAAAAGAAATGGATCACATGATGCCTCGACATGCAAGTTACCTTGGGACAAAATTGAGCAGCAAAGGAACCAACAAAAAGGTAAGACTAATGACACATACAAAGGTAAAGCACTTGAATCCGCTCATTATGTTGTGGCACAATGTAATATTGGAGTAAATGAAGATTTATTTAATGCTTCACTTGCTTCTTGGAAAAATGATTGGTTGCTTGATTCAGGAGCAACATGCCACATGACTCATAGAAAAGATTTTTTTGAAGAATTTACTGACAATGTTGATGGAGCAGTATACTTTACAGACTAATAAAAAATCAAGTCATCAGGGCTTGGCATAATCAGGCTCAAACTGCCTGGTCTTCCAGACTTTCTTCTACATCATGTTCTATATCTCCCACAGTTGAAGAGAAACTTGTTGTCCTTGGTCCACATCCGCCAGCAAGGTCATTGCATTCATATGTTTGATGGCAATCTTGAGGTGAGAAAAGCATTTGACCACTCACTTGTCATGAGGGGAATATAAGAAGAAAGGCTTCGCAAGCTGCAAGGTACCTCTGCTCGTGCACAACATTTCTCATACAATTCTCATTATGAAGAAGGTACACTCCCATCAAGTTTATTATGGCATGCTATATTTGGACATTTGAACTATGACAGCCTCCACTTGTTGAAGAAAAATCGTGTCGCTGGTTTGCCTACAATTCCTAGGAAACTTAAGCAATGTGATGCTTGCATTCTACAAAAGCATAGCAAACAGTTTTTTCATGATTCACATTCAAGAGCACATAGAAAACTTGAACTCATTCATTCAAATTTATGTGGTCCAATGCCTATTCCTTTTGCAAATGGAAATAGATATATGATGACATCTATTAATGACTACACCAGACTGTGTTGGGTTTATTTATTGAAGAACAAATCTGATGCTTTTCAAACATTCAAGAACTTTCATACATGGATTGAAAATGATGTATAATATCATTTTGGCTCTATTCACACTGATAATGGAAAAGAATACACTTCAAATGAATTTGAAAATTATCTTCGCCAACATGGGATCAAACATCAAACAACTATGCCTTATAATCCCCAACAGAATGATGTAGCTGAAAGAATGAATAGGAAAATCTTAAATATGGTGTGCTCCATGATGTTTTTCAAAAATGTAAAGTTGATGTTTTGGGCTGACGCAATTCTATGTGCTGTATATATAAAGAATAGATGTCCATCTAATGTTATTAGAAACAAGACCCCATATGAAATGTGGCATGGTCACATTCCTTCGGTAAAGCAACTCAGGGTCTTTGGTTCCACCTGTTATGCCTTGATACCAAAGGTACATAGAAACAAACTTCGTGCAAGAAGTCGTAAGGGTATCTTCCTGGGGTATTCAAACACCTCCAAATCATACCATCTCTATGATGAAGTCAATAAATAAAAATTTGTATCTAGAGATGTAATCTTTCTTGAATCATCCAAAACTAACAATGTTTTTGAGCGGCAGCTTGATCGCTTGGATAGATTCGCAAATGCAAAATCATTTAAAGAATTTGATAATCAGATTCCACATCTTTAAGGGGGGCTTTCTATACTAGTGTTGGCATTTTGGCACAGGTGTGGCCCTATGGTACAGGTGTTGTCCTTGATGGCAACTCACTTTGGTGTTAGACCTCAGTTCAGGCGCTCAGAATGAAGGAAATCTTGTATACGCAGGTTCACCTTGCCGAAGACGCGTATACATGTGGGTTATACGTTCGTAAGTCGCGTATGCGTATACACGCACTTTTATGCACAGAAAAGCGCGTACATGGTGGGAAACTTATTTTTGGTCCATGGTTGTTAGTCCTTGGAATTTGAACCTATGGTTTTGGACCAAGGTATCTCGTCAGAAGTGTTGACCCCGGGTTTTGGGCCCTTGGTATTGGTTTATTATGGTTTTGGACTGTGGTATTGTGGAAGGCCGAAAACTATAAAAGAGGAAGGAGATCATGTGACAAGGTATCATCTGAATCATTATTGAATATATGATAATGTCCGAGATCTAAAATATTGGTGATTAGCATTGTGGAGCAGATCTGGATCTGAATGAAGGAGGAACCTTAGCGAAAAGAAGGATAAGCTCTATTGATGGGTCATAATCTCTTGGCTTGAATAATAATATCTTTGCATGATTTTGATCTGTTATATTTGGCACATGTGTGATCTATAAATCTGATAATCTGGGTTAATCAGTGCCTGAATACTTGAAAGAGTGAATTATGTTTGTAGATATGTACGCAGGTCCAATTCAGCTAAGGCCCGTATATACGCAGGTTCAGTGAAGGAAAATAGTGTATACACAGGTTGTTCCATATGCAGAAGCGTATGCACGCAGGTTTCAAGCCATTAAAGTAGCGTATACATTTTGAGTTGTGTTTCTGCTGCTTCTGTTTATTGCTGCAGTGTTCCGGGTTCAGTTTTGGTGTGTGGTACTATTACTGTGATCTGGGTACAGTCATCAGAGAGGTGTTTATGTTGAATTAGTTTTGATTGGTGAAAAGGTGATTGGTTGATGCAGAAATTCTTGATGGTTGATTGATGTTATTTGTGGATCCAGTCTGAAAAATTTATGAAACATGGTCCCTGAAAGAAAGAGAAGGTTGTAGCCTTCTGTAGGCCAGCACCTACGTACTAGTATCTTGGCTAGTGCAAGAGCTAAGGGGGTTGTAGCTCCCTTCCAGGAGAAGCTGGAAAACAAGAGAGAGTTGTAGCTCTCTGCAGGTTCCAGCCTGCGTACTGGTAAAAGGACTGCACCAGTACATTTGTAAAAAGGAGTTTCTAGTTAAAGAAAAGATAGAGACGAATTGCAGCCAGTGGTTTTCACCCACATTGGGTTTCCACCTTATATCTTGTGTTCTTGTGTGCGATTGTCTTTCTGCTCTGCTTTACTGTTTCTGGTTACTGGTTATTTGCTTTTGAATCACAAATTAATAATCAACATCAGAAAGATAAAGTAAATTAAAAGTTTGCATTATATACGTGGGTTTTCTTCTGCATTATTGCGTATATACGTGGGTTTAATTAACTGAAGTAGCGTATAGCAGTTGATTTTGAAAAAGGAATATTTGACTTAATAATACTGATTCACCCCCCCTCTCAGTGTTATTTCCAACAATTGGTATTAGAGCAGGTCCTTCAGAAGAAGCTTGATCGCTTGAAGGAAGATCATTCATCATGAGCAACTACGAGAGGGAAGCATCAATCAAGCCACTGATTTTTGATGGGACAAACTTCGTTTATTGGAAGGTAAGAGTTATTGCCTATCTTCAATCTCTTGGTACAGAAGTTTGGGATATCATAGATACAGGGTATACTTTTCCATCAGCAACTCCTACAGATCTGCCTGAAAAGAAGAAATATGAAACAAATGCAAAGGCGGTCAATACTCTATTAGGATGCCTATCTCAATCAGAATTTTTCAAGGTAATGCAGTTTAAATCCGCAAAAGAGATATGGGACAAGATTGTTCTGAGCTATGAAGGAGATGATCAGGTAAAACGAGCAAAACTTCAAACCCTCAGGATTCAGTATGAAAATCTCAGCATGTATAATGATGAAAGTGTAGCTAACTATTTTCTTCATGTAGATGAGATTGTTAATTGTATGAAAAATTTAGGTGAAGAAATAAAAGAGGCTGTTGTGGTTGAAAAAGTTCTAAGATATTTGTCCCCTAAGTTTGAATCTAAAGTTTCTGCAATAGAAGAAAAAGAGAATCTACAAAGACTTAAAATGTCACAGCTGCACGGGATTCTAACTGCTTATGAAATGAGGAAAGGAGGTCCATCAGATAGGAGAGAAGCTGCCTTCAAGGCTTCAGGAAAAGGCGAGTACTATGAGTCAGGACACGTGTCAGAAGAAGAAGAAGAATGAAATTTTGTCAGAAATCTTCAACGGGGTACTGGGCAATTCCAAGGTAAGTTACCTTTCAAATGCTTTGCTTGTGGAAGAGTCGGTCACTATCCTGCCAAATGTCCTCACAAGGATAAGATTGACAAAGGGAAGGAACCTGTTAGATGGAACAAGAAACAGAATGCAAATAAGAAAAGCTATTACACTCATGAAGATAGTGATGGACTTTCAAATAGTGACGAAGATGAACGAGGTAATAAGTATAAACTTTTAATGGCTTTTGAAGATGATGACTACATGGATGCTATAGATGTAGAAGGTTTTTATAAAGAGATATCTAATCTCAAAATTTGCTTAGAAGAGAAAAATGTGATTATTGATTCTCTACAATGTCAACTAGCTGAAAGGGAAAAGCATCTTAAAAATTTGGAATGTGAAATTGTTGGTCTTAGAAAGGAGATTGAGAAAACAAAATCTATTAATCTTAAATTTGTTAAAGGATTTGAAACTTTGGATGAGATTATCAATGTGCAGCGTTCTCCACTAATTAATACAGGTCTGGGATATAATGAAGAAACATCTCAAGCATCCACCTCCAAAAGTTATCTTGATGCAGCAAGGAGGAGCGAGCAAAGGCCTAATAGAAACCATCAGGTATATCAAGGACAGTTTACCTCAAGAACAAACAAAGACTATCAAGAAAATAAGGGGAAAGCTACCTTAAGGACAAATAGAAGCTACAATCAGCCTCAGGTAAAATCTTCCCAATTTGCCTCAAGAATGGATGTCAGTAGAAACTACAATCGGTTGGATGATAGATTTAATAATTGCAGGAGTTTCTTCAATGGCCAATGCTTCTCTTTCCATAACTTTGGTCACAAAGCAGCCCAATGTGTTGCCTATAAGACAATCATGACTAGAGAAGCTCAAAAACAAAGGAATATGACTGGGATCATGAAAAGGACTTATAACAACTTTTCAGCCCTTGAAAATGAAGTTGAATGTTCTATTTGTAATAACTTTGGTCATGAAGATTCTGAATGCAGGAGCAGGTTTTGGAAGACAACTCAGAAGGAACAAACCTCAAGTTCCAGAACATGGAGAATGAAGGAACCACAACCAGAAAGATGTGGGATAGCCGTTTATGCAGAAGGACAAGAAAATCTATGGTATATTGACAGTGGATGTTTGAAGCATATGACAGGTGATAAAGAAAAACTTGAATCATATACTGCATTAGAAAAGGGAAAGAAGGTTTCTTTTGGAAACGATACCCCTGCAGCCATAAAAGGAAAAGGCATTGCTCAGTTTAAAGAAAAGGTCAAGGTTGGAAATGTTTTGTATGTTGATGGCTTGAAGCATAATCTACTGAGTGTTAGTCAGATGTGCGATCAAGGAACCGAGGTAATATTTCGATCAACTGGATGTAGTGTTCGTGACCTTGATACAGGAGAAACAGTGATCAAAGGCAGAAGAACTCCAAATAATCTATACATATTTGAAGAAGGACAACAACAATGCTATTTAAGCAAGGATGATGAACACTCGTTATGGCACCGGAGGTTGGGGCATCTAAGCTTTTCACAAATAAGGAAAACATGCAAATACCAGGCAGTTCGTGGTCTTCCAGATATCAAAATTCTAGACAACACCATATGCAAATCATGTCAATTTGGTAAGCAAACCAGAACTAACTTTCCTGAGAAGGAAGGATCAGCTAGTAGGCCTCTTGAGCTAGTCCATACAGATGTATGTGGTCCATTTAGGACAAGGTCACGTCGAGGAGAAGAATACCTTATATTATTCATTGACGACTTCTCCAGGTTTGTTTGGTTAGGACTTATGAAGCACAAAGACGAAGCATTCGAAAAATTCAAATCCTTCAAAGCCTTGGCTGAAAATGAATCAGATTACAAAATTAAGTGCCTCAAGTCCAACAGAGGTGAGGAATTTACCTCAAATGAATTTTTTGATTTCTGTGAAGAACATGGAGTAAGAAGGGAATTCTCTACAGCTAGGACTCCTCAGCAAAATGGAGTGGGGGAAAGGATGAACAGAATAGTCCAACAAATGGCTCATGCTATGCTTGATGAGTCTGGAACTCCCGCAACCTTCTGGGGTGAAGTTTCATATGCTACGGTTTTTATTCTCAACAAAACAAATGTCCGAGTGAACAACACTCAAACTCCTCTGAGCTCTGGTATGGTGAGACTCCTTCAGTAAAGCATTTCAAAATTTATGGGAGAAAATGCTATATTAAGAATACTGATGAGCAGCTTGGCAAACTTGAACCTAGAGCAGATGAAGGCATTCTCCTTGGTTATTCTCCCTACAGCAAAGCATATAAGTGTTACAATAAAAGACTTGGAAGAATTGTTGACATCATTGATGTAGTGGTTGATGAAAAAGGATACATCCCTAGGCAAATGAATCATGAAAATATCGATGAGGATGAAGACTACTCTCCAAATCAAACAGATGATGAAGAAGAACCCCAAGAGGCACCAGAGGAACAGATAAGGATAGAAGAAAAGACTCCATCTAGGTACGTTCAAAAGAATCATCCAGAATCTCAAATTTTGGGGCAGAAAGAAGCAGGTATACAAACAAGAAGAACAATAGCAGAAGCTTCAAGCTATTTCGCATTGCTCTCTCCAATGAACCGCAAAATGTAAAAGAAGCATGCAAAGATGAGTGTTGGGTTAAGGAAATGGATGAAGAGCTTGAGCAGATCGAAAAGAATAACACTTGGGAGTTGCTTCCTAGACCAAAAGACAAAAATGTCATAGGAACAAAATGGATCTTCAAAAATAAGTTGAATGAAAATGGGGAAGTGATTAGAAACAAGGCCAGACTTGTTTATAAAGGGTATGCTCAACAGGAAGGAATAGACTTTGAAGAAAACTTTGCTCCCATTGCTAGACTTGAGGCCATCAGAATGTTCCTTGCTCTCTCTAGCTTCCAGAAGTTCAAAGTATTTCAAATGGATGTAAAATTAGCCTTTCTGAATGGAGACTTAGAAGAAGAAGTGTACATAGAGCAAGCAAATGGCTTTATCCTTGGGAATGATCCAAATCTTGTATGCAGACTTAAAAAGGCTCTCAATGGGCTTAAACAAGCTCCAAGGCCTTGGTACTACTGCTTGGACAAATAACTTCATCAACAAGGTTTTTCAAAAGGATCAGCAGATAGCAATCTTTATATAAAAATTGAAAATGACAAATTGCTAATAGTTGTTGTGTATGTAGATGATATTATCTTTGGCAGCAACGAAGAAGCTATGAGTCAAAGCTTTGCCTTGGTGATGCAGAAAAATTCAAAATGTCTTTGATTGGAGAACTAACATACTTTCTTGGATTGCAAATCCAACAAAATGAGGGCGGTATCTTCTTGTCTCGAACCAAGTACCTCAAGCAGATTCTGAAGAAATATGGCATGGAAGATTCGAAACCAGTATGAACCCCTATGGTTACAGGATGTAGTCTCAGTACAAATGATGAATCAGCGTAGCACATCAACCAAACTATAGATCGATGATTGGAAGTCTACTTTATTTGACAAGTACACGACCAGACATCATGCATGCAGTAGGAATAGTTGGAAGATTTCAGAAAAATCCAAAGGAAACTCATCTTCAGGCAGTCAAGAGAATCTTCAAGTACCTTCAAGGAACTCAAAACTATGGCTTATGGTATCCTAGAGATACAGATCTCACACTTCATGCTTACACAGATGCAGATTGGGCCCGAAGCGTGGATGGCAGGAAGAGCACAAGTGGTACTAGCATTCTTTATGGGTTCCAGATTAGTGTCTTGGTTCAGCAAGAAACAGAGTTCGATTTCTTTATCTACAGCTGAAGCGGAATATGTGGCTGCTGCATCTTGTTGCACTCAACTTCTTTGGATGATGCAAACCTTGCAGGATTTTCAAATCACTTGTACTCCACCTGTCTCTATCTTATGTGATAATACGAGTGCAATAAGCATTTCAAAGAATCCTGTCATGCATTCAAAGACCAAGCACATACCTATCAAATATCACTTTCTTCGGGAACAAGTGCTTGAGCAAAAAGTCAAGTTGGAGTATGTTCCTTCTAAGGAACAAGTTGCTGATATACTCACCAAACCACTGCCCAGGGAAACTTTTGAATATCTCAGATAGAGGCTGGGAGTAGTTGATGCTTCATCCTGCTGTTGAAGCTTGTTTGTTTCAGAGAAAAGATGGTGTACGCGAGTTGGATGAGGGGCATCGCGTACATACGCCGATTTATGCAGGTGCAGTCGCGTATATGGAGTTCTAAAGAAAATCAGCAAGGACAGACTCTGGTTGGAGAGAGTCTGATATGGGTCTGTCAGAGACCATCAGGCACAGGTTCAGGGGAGCAGATAATCTTCTAATAATGCATTGTTGGCATTACCTTAGAAGCTCTTGGTTCTAGTACTCAAGCTGTTTTTGGTTCAGGTGGATCAGCTGCAGAAAGGAGAACATAAGGAGAACATGGTTGCTGATATATACAGTGATTATCAAATGTTGCTAGTAGTTATTAGTGATCTGCATAGCCTTGATATTTCGTCTCTATGTCATGTATATCTTTTTTTTTATCAAGGTCATGTAACGACCTATTTTGGTTTCCCCACTATGCCTGGGATGATTGATGCATCCCCACTTGGTTGGGTGATGGTTGTATGTATCCAGTCTTGTGGTGATAGGAAGGCTTTTATGATAAGTCGTGGTTCCTCTTGAAAAACACCTTTTTGCAGATCTTGCCTACAGTCAGGGGGAGTATGTTCAACAGAGCAGAGATATCAGCATGTACTCAGAGGGAGCACAGCCCTTTGCCCTTGATGACAAAGGGGGAGAATGGCTTTGAGGATCTTGGGGTTGCCATCAAGTCCAAAGGGGGAGATTGTTGGCATTTTGGCACAGGTGTGGCCCTATGGTAAAGGTGTTGTCCTTGATGGAAACTCACTTTGGTGTCAGACCTCAGTTCAGGCGCTCAGAATGAAGGAAATCTTGTATATGCAGGTTCACCTTGCCGAAGACGCGTATACACGCGGGTTATACGTTCAGAAGTTGCGTATGCGCATACATGCACTTTTATGCACAGAAAAGTGCGTACATGGTGGGAAACTTATTTTTGGTCCATGGTTGTTAGTCCTTGGAATTTGAACCTATGGCTTTGGACCAAGGTATCTCGTCAGAAGTGTTGACCCCAGGTTTTGGGCCCTTGGTATTGGTTTATTATGGTTTTGGACCGTGGTATTGTGGAAGGCCTAAAACTATAAAAGAGGAAGGAGATCATGTGACAAGGTATCATCTGAATCATTATTGAATATCTGATAATGTCCGAGATCTGAAATATTGGTGATTAGCATTGTGGAGCAGATCTGGACCTGAATGAAGGAGGAACCTTAGCGAAAAGAAGGATAAGTTCTATTGATGGGTCATAATCTCTTGGCTTGAATGATAATATCTTTGCATGATTTTGATCTGTTATATCTAGCACATGTGTGATCTATAAATCTGATAATCTGGGTTAATCAGTGCCTGAATACTTGAAAGAGTGAATTATGTTTGTAGATCTGTATGCAGGTTCAGTTCAGCTAAGGCGCGTATATACGCAGGTTCAGTGAAGGAAAACAACGTATACGCAGGTTGTGCCATACGCAGAAGCGTATGCAGGCAGGTTTCAGGCCATTAAAGTAGCGCATACATTTTGAGTTGCGTTTTTGCTGCTTCTGTTTATTGCTGCAGTGTTCTGGGTTTAGTTTTGGTGTGTGGTAATGTTACTGTGATCTGGGTACAGTCGTCAGAGAGGTGTTTATGTTGATTTAGTTTTGATTGGTGAAAAGGTGATTGGTTTATGCCCAAATTCTTGATGGTTGATTGATGTTGTTTGTGGATCCAGTCTGAAAATTTATGAAACGTGGTCCCTGAAAGAAAGAGAAGGTTGTAGCCTTCTGTAGGCCAGCACCTACGTACTAGTAACTTGGCTAGTGCAAGAGCTAAGGGGGTTGTAGCTCCCTTCCAGGAGAAGCTAGAAAACGAGAGAGAGTTGTAGCTCTCTGTAGGTTGCAGCCTGTGTACTGGTAAAAGGACTGCACTAGTACATTTGTAAAAAGAAGTTTCTAATTAAAGAAAAGATAGAGACGAATTGCAGCAGGTGGTTTTCACCCACATTGGGTTTCCACCTTATATCTTGTGTTCTTGTGTGTGATTGACTTTCTGCTCTGCTATACTGTTTCTGGTTACTGGTTATTTGCTTCTGAATCACAGATTAACAATTAACATCAGAAACATAATGTAAATTAAAAGTTTGCATTATATACGCGGGTTTTCTTCTGCATTATTGCGTATATACGTGGGTTTAATTAACTGAAGTAGCGTATAGCAGTTGATTTTGAAAAAGGAATATTTGACTTAATAATATTGATTCACCCCCCCTCTCAGTATTATTTCCAACAACTAGATCAACATGTGGAATATTCTTCTGAAAAACTCTCTCCCCCACATGAAACTCCAACAATGGATGATACTTTAAGTGATGTGATTGATAGAATTGGGAGAGTCAATCTTGATCCAGTCCCAACTCAATCAATGGAGTAGCCTGGACCATCTGAGAAAGGTCCCCCAAAGTGGCTAACAAAGATACTTGAAAGTGTTCATCCTGATGAGGTTGGAAAGATAGGAACTAGAAATTCAAACTGGTAAAATGGAGGTGCAGTAGATGACTCTAATTCACATGTTGATATGGATGTTTCTTATGATTGTGAATTGAATTTGTCTACAGATTTCGAGCCAACTTCTTTCAAAGAAGCTTCTTCTCATGATGAATGGAAAGAAGTGATGCAAAATGAGTATGATGCCCTGATAAAGAATGGCACTTGGAAGCTGGTTGATCCTCCATTAGGAACCAAACCAGTTGGTTGCAAGTGGGTCTACAAGAACAAGTATAAAGCAGATGGCTCACTTGACAAGCACAAAGCTAAGCTTGTGGCAAAAGGTTTTGCATAGAAGGAAGGGTTCGATTATGAGGAGACTTTTTCCCCAACAGAAAAATGGGCTATGATCCAGACACTCTTTGCCCTAGCAGCTCAGAACGGTTGGAAAGTCCATCAAATGGATGTAAAAAGTGCTTCCTTGAATGGAGATCTAAAAGACAATGTTTCTATGTCCCAACCTGAAGGATTTGTTGTGAAATGACATGAACATAAAGTATGAAAACTTGTGAAATCCTTGTATGGCCTCAAACAAGCACTGTAAGCCTTGTATGAAAAACTAACTGAGCATATTCTGAAACTCAATTTAAAACAGTATGATCTTGATGATGCAACTTTATTTGTCAAGAAAGTTGGCAAAATAGTAGTATATCTTGTGGTATATGTATATGATCTTTTGATGACAGGGAACAATGAAAGCTACATTGCATCCATAAAGAAGGAATTTGGGAAAGGTTTTGAAATGATTGATTTGGGCTATGTTCATTACTATCTTGGTATTGAAGTAACTCAACATCCGAAGTCCATATTTCTTTCTCAAAAGAAGTACATTGGAGATCTGTTGAATAGGTTTGGCATGCCAAAATGCAATCCTCTTACTACTCCAATGGAACAAAACTTAAAGCTCACATCCATTGAAGGAAAAGAATTTGAGGATGCAGCAAAATATAGACAGCTTGTAGGAAGTCTCAACTACCTAACTACTACCAGAACAGACATTTCATTTGCTGTTGGAATCTTCTCCAGGTTTATGCAAAAGCCTTGTGAGGGACATTGGTCTACTACAAAAAGATTTCTAAGGTACTTGATGGGAACTCAAGACTTTGGAATCAGGTATACACAAGTGGATGACTTCAACTTGATTGGATACTCTGATTTAGACTTCGATGGAGACAAAGAAACTGGGTATCTACTTCAGGTTATGCTATGAGTCTTGGATCAGGAGTTGTCTTCTGGAGATCATGCAAACAATCAGTTCCAAAAGATTCCACAATAGAAGCAGAATATGTGGCAGCAGCTGAGGCAACAAAAGATATTGTGTGGCTTAGGAAAATTCTTGAAGATTTACAGGTAAAACAAGTACAATCGACTCCACTCATGATTGACAATACCTCAACAATAAAGTTGGCCAATAACCCAAAGTTCCATGATCGAACGAAGAACATCAATACTAAATATCATCTGATTCGACATCATGTTGAGGCCAAAACAATCGATATCCGCCATTGTTCCATTAATGAGAAAATTGTACACATCTTCACGAAAGCGCTTGGAAGAGAAAAGCTTGAAAGATTTAGAATGATGCTTGGACTCACCAACATCCTTTCAGATTAAGGGTGGGAATGTTTACACCTAATCATCAAGATTGGGTGAATAAATGAAATTGATGTAAATAAATAATAGAGAATATGAATAGTCACCTTGAGATAAAATGAACAGTCTCTACCTATTGTATATTATAAAGACCAACCTAAATGAATATCAATGAATTGTTTTTGAGGAGTTACTGCCTGGTCTGACAGATTTTATGGGGCACAATAATAACAATAAGGGGGTGTTGAAGCCTCGAAAATTGTTGCTACAACATGGGGGAAAATCACACGGTTTGGACCTTGGTTACCAGCTCCTTTTCTGTTTGGTGTAGTGACCCCGACTAGGGATAATAGGACCAGTTTCGTAGAAAAGATTTGATAGTGTTGGGGGGGGGTCATATATGTTGTTACGGTGGAATGATTAAGCTAAGTGTAATCTAATATAAACTACTAAACACATACATATATCCTAGTTTAAACACTATTTAGCTATAAATATACCTGGGAATTAAATACAATATGCGATCTATAATGGTGTCCTACAACAATTGGTAATAAAGATCATTCAACTCCAATAAGAAGTGAAATCATTTGACAATAATCATTTTGGATAAATAAATAGCCAAAATTATTGTGAAAGATATATTGTGTATCAAATCATTCATGTATTCAGAATAAAGTCAAATCCAACATCATACAAAAGTGCAATAATGCTAAACTGCAATTCATACTTTCACACATAAAATAATTAAAAGAAGAAGTATTACCTGATACATAAATAAAAAAATATCATAAGATAAAAGTACCATATATGAAGAGTCATGCTCATGTGTCTCAACAATATTAATGCAATCTCAATCAATCCAACACATTTTAAGAGTACAAAAGTGCATTTTAGTAGAGCATGCTAGATATTTGAAATAAAATAGATCATGTTCCATTCATTCCATCAGAACATCCTCAAAAGTATAGAAGTGCAATGTTTCGAAGAATGTTTCTGATAAAATTTATGGACCCCTCTCTAAATGCATGAGAGGGGTTTAAATACTAAACTATATGTCCTAAAATAGATTATTACAAAAATAGTTGAGGAGGTTTAAATGACCTTCCTCAAATCATGTGAAAATAAAACTAAAATAAAAATAAACTAAGTGACTAACTCCTTTTCATTTTATCTTTGAGATCGCAAATATCTGTCAGAGGCTTGAACTGTGTCAGTTGGTCAATCACAAATTTTAACTACCCAACAAATATAGTGTCTATTAGCCCTGGCACCATTTTGTTTGTGGAGTTTGTTAAGCATCTCTAGGTCATCCACTAGATGTATGGTTTTACTAAGAACTGTGAGTACACTTCCCAATTTAGCTTGCTCATATGTCTAATTACCTGCTCATTTTCCTTCGCTGCCTGCTTCCACTGTTGTTCTAATTGTTTTACATTTGGAAGAAATCTTGGTATGCATTTTGTAACTAGGGTGGAACCACGCAAATTTTCATTGCTGACTTCTATTATGTTGTTTGATGCTGCTGCTACGATTGTTGTTGCCCTCTCTGCTTCAGCTGAGAATCCCAATCTGTAAACAAGATGTCTTTATACAACTCTTCTAGCTTTGGCAGATCAGCCTTTCTCCCATCTTCTCATTCTTGCCAAGTGATAAAGTCAGAAATATTTTTATGGATTTCATCATACTCAAGTCTCATGTTGACAACTTGGATTGTTAGCTTATCATTGATCTCGCAATAAGGATTTATTTGCGAGATTTTCTGGAAAAGAACTTCCTTTTGTTGCATTAGTTTGGAGTTAAGACTGAGTGCTTCCTTTATGAACTCATCGATTTGCGGATTGTCTTTAGAATTATCTAGCATAGCTTGTATCCATGCATCTCTTTCTGCTAGGTTGGTCTGATGTTGTATTTGCATCTGTTCAAATTCCTGCTAGAGCTGGGCTACTTGTAATTCTACTTGTTGATTGGATTTCTCCTGAGCTAATTGTTGTTCCAACAGTAGAATTTTTTGTTCCTTTTTTTTAAGCAACATTTGGACCTCTATCACTTTTTCAATAGTTTTTGTAGCATAGGCTCCTACGAATTGCGACAATTTTGTGAGATTTTCATATGGGTCCATGGGCGAGTCCTTCCATATGATGTCCATTAGTTCATTGTCAAGAGTCGTAACAACTGCAGCGTCTAACTTTCTTTTCTTCCTCTGTCCCTTGATGACATCTTTGTGGGTAGGAATATAAAATACATCTAGTGGAGGAATTTCCTCAATTCTAAAAATAATTTCTGAAGTGGGGGTGGTAGGTGGTAGGGTCCTATTAGTGATAGGATTCATAATTTTGAATTGGCTAAGTTTGAGCCTTGTAATATTGTACATACATTTGCTTTCTGAAAATGTTTTTCATATTAAAAATTTAAAAATGTAAAGAGGGTATGTCCTAAAAGAAACATCAAAGGACAAAAAGAATAAGAAAATATCAAAAAATGAAAATATATGAACCCCCCAAAAAAAACAAAAATAGATCATGAAAGTGTGCAAGTCTAAATGCCACTACTATTTTACTGCTTTACTATCTTACATAATGGTTGTGCTCATCTTGTCATACATGCCACAACCCATGGTAGTCAAACTGCTTAATCTTGACCATTTCATTCTTTCGATTTTATGTTTATAGTTGGAGAATAAAATTTGACCAAACAATTTAATCATGGCAAATCATTAGATAGGTAGAGAAAATAAAAGGAGCTCATCAGTTTAATCTAAGCCCTTGGATGATATAAGCTTAGAATTATATAGTTTACTTTTCAAAAGAGAATGAATGATAAGAGTCTGCTAGTCTAAATGAACCCAAATAAATGAAGAAAAAATGGTAGGGTAAGTAATGGGTAAGTAGAAGAAAGGTTACTGAAGTATAATGTTGATTGGATAAAAGCACATTTATCATGCTTGATTGTATGTTTCAATGTGCATGAGCAGTTAAGAGGGCAAAAACAATGGTTTACAAGTTCAATTAATTAACTCCCCTTCATTCTTTTAACCCCTTTACTTACTAATTTCCCCATCCACAATTAATTTCTAGTACTTAAATCTTTCATGTCATAAAGGCTCGGAGCATTTCTCTGACTTTTGGTGGTACTGGACCCTCGGCTTAATGACTTATGGACATCAAGTGTTAGAATTCCCTTCATAAAATTAATTTCGCTTCATTACCCTAATAAAACCCCTTTTTCTAAGGTTAAACTCAATTTTCCTTTGAAAAGTGAATAACCCCAAGTTAAAATTCCATTTCATTCAAAAAAACCCACAAAAGTGCTTTATCCTAAGTGTAAGTGTATGTGAAGAAATTCCATCAATATTACATTATACTTAGTGGTATGTTCACTCCGCACATTCATTTCATATTAATTTTTAATTTAATTATATAATTCTCGATATATCTTTTCCCGTATATTAAATAAATCCTCTATATAAATATCCCAACCCTTAGTTTTAATATAAAATATACTTTGTCCCATACTCCCGACAAAATCCACTTAATACACCACTGCGTGGTAAAGCTAAACTAATCTCGTCATTAAGCTCCACCCGATCATTTAATCCCATGATTAAATCCTAATTAATCCCAAACCACCAAGGATTAAAGCGTTTCCCCCCTGACACCTCCGCTCATATCATCCATGCACATCGCTTGCCCAACTCCCATCCAATCATTAGCACCCACATCCAATGGTCCATAGCCATATCAGGAGCACCCGATGGCTGACCTTTACCTGCCAGATAAGGTGGTTTTCCTCAGCCCCCCAACTGCTACATGTCAAGTGTTGGCATAGATCAGGTGTTCCTTCCTAAATATTGCATCCTCCATGAAAGCGGTGTGATGGCTTGGGAAACCACCTCCCTAGCAAGCCCAAAAAACCACCTACTGTTCATTCATAAATTAACTGCCAAAAAGTGACCGTTACTCAATAAAAAGGCTGAGAAGCCCTTTTTTGCCTTTTTTTGCTCATTTTCTATGTAAACCTCTGTAAACCATTGCGACACCTACAAACATTGAATTTTCCCATTGAAATCGTATTTGACTCTTGAAGAAGCTGCAGAGACCCCAATCAGCTTCTCAGTCCATACCAAGGCCATTCAAATTTTTGTAGTTGCCAAGAACAACGAATTTGAAGCTAAATCACCCATTTCCAGGTATTTGAAGATGAATTTACCAGACAAACCTTTCAATTTGAAATGTTCAATCTGTAAAATGTTTTAATTATGTAAAATTGATTGAAATTTATCTAAATTTAAAATTATGTGCCCAAACCTTTCTGAAAGCTTCTAGTTTCCTTCAAAACCTCTCAATAAACCTGTAGTGCCAAATTCAAATCCACAAGAACTGAATTATGGCTACCCCCTTCTCCATGGATGTCAAACCTATCACAACTCCCCATTTGGACCTTGACCACCTCTCCCTAGCGGATAGGGATTTTGACATCAGAGACACAAGTGCATACGAGGTCCTACTCAAAGTTTGAGTAAAGAGAGATATCTGAACCTTACTGATGACATTGTCCTTTAGGAGTCCAATTTTCCAAATACCAGTTTCCCCAAGTACATATTTTTCCTGAAATTGTCCATATGTGCCATGCTTGTTACATTCCCAGCTAGAGAGCTATAATGTCCCTTGACCAAAAGGTTTTGTTCACAATTACAGGTGAATCAATTAATGAAATGTTGCAAGTCCAACCAAGTCCAAACCTGAGTCCACTCTCCATTGGGAATTTGTTAGACCTATACACCAAGCTGACTCCCTCTAGACTGGCCCAAATATTCCAAACTTTCATTGTAGAAGAGCAACACATTCCTAAAGATGCCCCTCCATATGTTTCTACCATTTTCTCTGAAAGGGGCAAGCATATTGTGACTATGATATCATGTATTTGGGATATACCACAGATGAATTTGTTGATGAGCGCATCCTAGCCTTCATGTCTATTTTCACCCCAGAAAAGCCTGCTACTACTTTCTACAATTATTCCCAGTTCATAGCTAAAAGAATGCATGAACATTTTACGAGAATGCACAATGAGAGAGTATTCAAATACTCATTTGTACTATACCATATGTTTTTGTATTATCAGTCAAACAGATTTCCCTTCACCCTCCAGAAGGTAGATACCAAAGGCTAGCCTAGGTCTGTCATATTTTGGACACCATTATTCCACAAGTATTCATCACCATAAACATATAGATACTTCATTGACTCTTTTGTCCTTCCAATCATGACTATTCTAACAGGCAGTCATCCACCTAGAATAAGCCAAGAGATCAAAAGATTCCTCCAGTTGTCCAAGCAAAGTAAGGTGGGAGATTGGTACCTATACCAAAATCACACTGAAATAATAATCTACAGTTTCCAGCTAGCCCCATACAAACTCCCCAAATACCTCCCCATGAGGTTATTTGCTCTAGAGTATTATAGGCAAATAATAAACTCTGATGAAGTCAATTTTGTCTTAGCAAGAAAAGAACTCAGTTCAAAGTCAAAAATCAGTTAGGCCTTTCATTTGAAATTCTGGAGAAGCAGGGCAGGAAGCAGATCTAATTTTACAACAAATGAAGTTCCAAAATAGTTTCATGTGGAGATATGAGCCTCAAGGGTTTATGACTAAACTTAGACAAAAGTTCAAATTGTGGCCTTACATTCATCACCCAATACCAGAGATAAAAAGATATGCCAATCAATCTGAGTGGTAGGAGAACACTCTCATAGACAGGGATAGTACAAAGGTAGATGTTGAAAATACCTTGATTGATCTAGAGAGACAGCTTGATGAAAACTCATTCTTGCAGGTACCACAAGAAGAAGCAACCATGAGTACCCGTATTGTATTACAGACTCCTCGGAATGAGGAAAAGAATCCCAAGAGGAATAAAGAGGGAGCCTCCAATTCATGTATGGACACTTCAAATATACAGTATGAATCCAACCAAAGAAAAATGCCAAGGCTCAATCCTGTTTCAGAATAGGAAGACACAGAAGGCTCAACAGAAGTAACTAATTCTGAGTTAGACATGAGCAAGGGCACAACTCAATCTGGAGAAACACAGGACCCATCTGCATCATAGAATCGGATGTCAGAGAGGCAGCTTAGTGTAGAAGTCTCCTCATTTATTAGGCCTACTATTAGGGATAAGGACATTAAGGACAGGTTTAAAGAAATAAACATGAGAAATGAGAAACTGAAGGCATAGTCTTATGCATAGTATCTCAAACTTACACCTATAAATCAAACTAGGTTGATGTCAGCCTTTGAAGTCAAGGAAGGAAAGATGTAGATGTCCTTCATAAAACCAACTATACAACAACCATGAACATCAACAGATTTCAAGAAGATTGATTTTGAGGTATTGGCAAGGGATATTCATCCCATTGACCAAATTGAATTTCACAAACAGGCTGTAGAAATGATTTACTCCACCCTTACTGGAAAAGGCATAGTTGCCCATCTGTTGCAGAATTCATTGAACAACATTTCAGCCCAATATCAATTAGAGAAGGCCTCCTCCCAGGCCAAAGACACCAGAATCAAGTCTTTGGAAGACTTAGTGATTGAATTGGGACATGATCCCAAAGACATCAAAGCTATTGAACAAGTGAACAAGAAAAAGAATGATGACATTACAGAACTCAAAAAGAAACTGAAGATACCTCAGTTGCAGTGTCCCCAAACACAGGAAGTCTTGGAAAAACAAACCAGGCATGAAGAGTTGATGGACTTAGTCTTCAAACTAGATGATCAGTTAAGGGAGACATAGAAGGAACTGGATCGTTTAATCAAATTAAATTAAAGTGATATTTGCAATAGCTCAGTGAATGTCATCCTAGCAATGACCATGGTTCTTCCTTTCACATTCGCAGCCTCATTGGCTACCACATCTCTAATGGTCATAGCACAATAGGTTTCAATAGAGTCTACATTAGCAGCAGGTACATCAGGTGAAGAAGCAGCAAAGTTGGTTAGAGCTGTGAAAGAGATGTCCATATAGGAAACAAAGATGAATAAGTTTAAAGAAAAGGTGACAATCTTGGAAATTGATTTCAAGCTTGCCAAAATCATGCACAAAGAAGAAGTGCAAAAAGCTTCCAGGATAAGTGAGAGATTAAAATCCATGGAAAAGGACCTGACACTAAAGGAACCCCTTGGGAAGGCTGAGGAATTACTATGGGCCAATATCATTGACTCTGTCAATGATATTTGGCCATCTATTCAGGTGATTTTTGAACAGATAGATTTAATAAAGAAGGCTACAGAGGTTATCCAAAGAGTAAAAGAAGAATTAGGAGAAATGTCAGAAGATGCTACTAGGATTATCTAGTTCCTTAACAGTAAAAATAAGTATGAGCTTCACGAATTGGAAATAGATGACAGAATAGAGACAACTTTGGAGGTGAGAAAGGTACTCTCCAAAAGAAACTTAATGCTAAACTTGGAGGACAAGTGTCAGAATATGCAGGTAGCCATTGACAGATTTATGGCTAGTTTCAAATTTTGAGAGAGAAAGGGTTACCCAATCCCTTAGTGATAAATGAAAATCTCATGACATAGCAGAATTACAACAGAAAAATCATAGAGCTAGCAAAAGAGCAGGTCAATACGTCATCAATCAAGGCATTGCCAATAGGAAAAGTACTCTACCAGACATTTGGAAACTTGTTTTACCTCCAACATCAGGTAAAACACTTGTTTATGAATAAGCCTAATTTTTCCAAGTACACTGAGGTAGATGAAATATATAGAAGGATGCTAAAATTCCAATTACCTGATGTTGAAGCATGGGAGAAATTAACTGATTTACTATAAGAAATATGTAGTAAAAAGGTTAATGTATAGTAAAAGTGAAAAAGAATGGTAAAAGGATGAAGACATGTCGGCAGAGTCAAAGTGTATTAGTGTCAAAGTGTATCAGATGAAAGCCAAAAGTAAATGAAGCTTCCAACGTGAAAGATCAAACAACAAAGCAACATAAAGGACTAAAATAAAACCATAAAAGTTGGCAGTACAGAAATAAAAGGGACAGCATGAAGCAGTTCAATAGCTGTCTCTATCTTCTTGTAAGAAGATATTTGTATTTCCTAGATCAAATATCAAATTAGTTTGAGATATTTTATAATAAATTTTTGTATAAATACTTCACAATTCGAAGTATGGGTGTGGATTCTATTACACATTTCTATAGACTTTTTTGATCAAGAAGAACCAGAAGGTTATTGTATCAGTTTATGAGCCAGCAAGATGGATTGATTAATTTCATGTGTTGAGTGAGTTTCAAACAAGTATTTTCATGTGTTTTTGTCATTTTCTCAAAGTTACTCATAATCTTATATGTTTTTCAATCTAAATTGTATAACTGGAATGATATTTCAGAACTTGTTTAAATCACACTATGTTTTAACAGTTAAGCATTTGAATTTTTTCTTCTGATATTTAAATTAAAGAACTATTAATTTCTATTTGGTTTAAATTGATTTCAATAATAATCTAGGTTAAAGGATTCTTAATTTCCATTTGATTTCAATTATCCCTTCCTTCCTCATTCATTATCTGGGTCTGGGAACCCTTAACTGCTCTCTCACCTCGAGTGAAACCTTTTCACCCTCTGTCTAAAATATCTGAAATATAGTCTACTATCTTGCACTTGGAACATCCCCTTTACTGAGTTTATCCAACCTTTCTTCTTTATCAGTTGACTCCATAGCCCAATGGTCTGAAAGACATCAATTTATCCATCTGTTTAAAAAATCCCAGCACCCAATTTCAAACTAAATAAAAACCCCTTGAACAATCATAGCTAGCCTAAAAAATCTTAACTAAAACAAAGTTAAAACTTAAAGAGAGAGCCCTCTCTAAGCATCAAGAAGGCTAGGTCCTGATCTCGAAAAGTGGATACTGGTTACCTTTGGTTATTCCTTCTTATTACTTCAAAGGAATTATCATAGTGATAACATTTCTGGCAACCATACTAGGGACTTCAATCATTAGTCTCATGAAAAATTTAAGGAAACCATCAATCAAATCTTGAGCCCCTTAAGGCCATTACTTGAAGTAATTTTTCATAAAATTTCATAAAAACAATTTAAAAACATAAAATTCTGGCTCCTAAAAAGATTCAATACATTAGGGCCAACCCAGATCCAAACCTTGAAACTCAAGATAACCTAGAGAGGATTTTAAGATAGAAAAAAAATGAAGAAACTCAAGCAAGCAGTAGCTAGCTAGACAGAGCCAATTCACTCCCTGAGGAGTTTGCAACTTTAGAAGAAGTCCCTTTTGATTTGTCATTTGACCTCTCACTATTTAGAACCAAATCTGAGAATGATATCCATGAAACAGTTTTAGACCCTTAATTTACCCAACTCATAGAATCAAAAGGGTTATTCATCCAGATTTGGACAAATTTTTCTTAGATGCTTTTGACAAATTAGAAGCCTTGACCTCTACGTTGATCAATAATATAAATAATGCTTATCTTCAGCAATATGTAGAGCAAGCTACCCTTACTACTGTTGCATCTCAAATTTCTTCACAGTTATCACTCACTGTAAATCCACCTTCCTTCCCCACAACTTCATCAATTGTATCTACCACAATTCAATCACCTAAAAAACTTATTAATCAATCATCTTCATCGTCATCTAGTTCACCTCCATTAGTTTGAAGCCCTTCTTCAACCACCTCAACTTTACCCCCAATTCAAACCAGAATCACAGCAATGGCAAACAAATATGCTCCTCTTGTTTTACCTGCCCAACTTCATGCCATGCCTGCAGATTATCAGAGTAAGATTTTCTTGTTTGATACTATTGGTCATTACACTGCCTAGTAGCATGTAAACAAGATGTCTGACTTTTTTGAATTGCATGAAATAGATGAGGCAGATGTCCAAATAAGACTCTTTGCCCAAACTTTAACTAGTGATGTCAAGAAGTGGTTTAAAGCCTTTCCTGCCAACCATATTGCAGACCTAGCAAATTTTCAAAGGCTATTCATTGATAGGTAGTAAAGAAAAAAGAACCCATTGCAAATACTTTTTGAATATGACAATATTAGGAGAAATCCCAACAAGTCAATTTAGGACTATTGCACTAGGTTTAATAATATCTATAATGCAATTCCAGCCAACATAAAGCCCCCACCTGACCTAGCATTAATTAAGTTCCCTGATGGTTTTGATGCTGATATGTCATACCAGCTAAGGGAGAGAAATCCTGAAACCCTTGAACAAATGCAAAGTAATGTTGTCAGTGTAGAAGCCAACCTGTTAGCTAGGAAAGCAAAAATGAGGAACGAAAAGAAAGTTATATTTAAAGAAGAAGTTTCAACTTCAGATGGAAAAGTAGATGTTTTAGCTAAAAGTTTAGAAAGAATTATGGATAGGTTAGATATCATGGATAGGAAAAATCAATGGGAAAATCAACAACAACAACCCCCAATAAGAAACCCAAATTTTAGGAAGAACCCTAATGCTGCAAAAAATGCTACACCAGACCAACATATTAGGCCACCCTTCCAAGAAAACTATGTTGAGGAATCACAAAACCAACAAGAAGGGGATGATACCGAGATTAACTTACTGGAAAGCACAGAGGAAGGCACTCTTTTTCTTACTCAAGAAGAACAGGAGTTATATATGCTTCAGTAGTTACAGTTAGAATCTAGTGAATATTTTGATTTTAGACAAGGGTATAAATGAGCTGTATATGAGGTGCATAAACAATATAGCTTGAGAAGTAAGAAGAATAATGAGACTCTCATTAAAAGATACATCCAAACTCAGACTAAGACAATAAAGGAAACTCCATTTAGAAAGGTATTACAAATTCTTCCTCAGTGAACACCTGAAACTTCAACCCCTAGGGTTGTAGATATAACCTCTAACGAAACCCAAACAAAGCCAATCATTGAAAACAATCAAGATAAAAGAGATCAACGTAAAATAGTATAAATATGGACTAAAATGCCTACCACTGAGAATCAGGATAAAGACACTCAAACTACACACATTAAGGAAGATCTGAATCAAGCAAACAAACCTCAACTCCCTTTCAATATCAAAAATGATATAGCTAAGTTAAATATATCAGTTCCTTTAACCGAACAGGTAAAGAATGAAACTTATAGGTCCCAGATAACTGAGGCTTTGAACATAGGAGAGGGAGAGGATTCTGTTAATTTAAACGGTGACCAGCCTGAATTGTTGTTTGGCCCTGAGGCCAATGGAATTCATCAACAAGGGGGAGTTCCCCCATTTTACATCAGCCCAAATATTCATGATAAAATTTCGCATAATGCTATGTTGGACTTAGGAGCATCCAACAATCTCATGCTAAAAGAAAAAATGGAAAGATTGAACCTAGACATAACCAAGACTTATAAGGATTTATTTTCTTTTGACTCCAGCCAAGTTAAATGCCTTGGTTTAATCAAAGACTTATGTGTGACTGTTGTCTAGTGCCCTGCAAAGAGAATTCTGATGGGCATTGTAGTTGCAAATATCTCACCAAAATATTGAATGCTACTATCTCACTCATGGGGAGCAAAACTACAGGGATCTTTGCAGTTGGATATGTCTTATGCCACCATATCTATTTTTTGCCAACCAAGAAAATTATATAGGGAGACCTTGATGAAGTACATGGTCAGTAGTGTGGAAAAGCCCCAAAACTTTCCCATATACTCTATGCACTCATATATGGACTCCTTCATCTTATATAATGCAGAAATTGATAAAAAAGAAATCACAGCCAAAGACCTTAAGTACAGAACAACTGATAGTTAGAACATATTCCATGAGTCACTTTGGCATTTAGACTTTGATGGTTTTGTAAATAGGTTGGGGGCTGGTGCAGGAGTCTGGATCCATAATATGGAAAATAACCATGCCGAGGGTCATGCTTTTAGATTGAACTTTAAATGTACCAATAACATGGCCGAATATGAAGCCCCGATTCTAGGGTTACAATTGGTTAAGAAATTAGGAGCCAAAAGAGTTTCTGTCATGGGAGACTCAGAGCTAATTATGAAACACATCAGTGGTGAATATTTCGTCAACAACCCTAGGCTTAGTAGATATAGAGATACTATTTTAGACTTGGTCAAGGACCTCTTGGAATCAAACTTTGCTGCCATTCCTAGAAAAGAAAACATGCAAGCCCACAGTCTGGCTACCTTTGCTAGTACTTGTCAATTTTAATTTCAACCAAACCACCAGTACAGTGCAGAGGTCAGGCACAGGCCTGTTACACCAGACAACCTTAAGTATTGGTATATTTTCTCCCAGGACTCTCAGATCTATGATTTCTTGAACAATGAAGGTGAATTTCGGAACTGTAAGATAGATACCGACTCCACAATAGACAGTAATGTAGAAAACAGCTTAGATGTAAATCTTTTTGATGTACATAAACCAACTAAATTTACTAAGGTAGAAATAGATAGTTTGGAGAATGTAGAGATAGATGAAATAATGGATGATGATGCTGAGATTCTTAATATAAAAGATAATTTTTTTCCTAAAGGATTAGTACCTTTAGAGGATTTGTTTGACTCTAATGATGTAGCTAGAAAGCCCAAGATGGAACCTCTAAGAGTTGACATAGAATAAGTTAATATAGGAACTGAAAATAATCCAAAGCTCATCAAGATATCTAAAGCCTTAACCCCAGAGGAAAAGGTCAAATATATAAATCTGTTTAAAGAGTTCCAGGATGTATTTGCATGGAGTTATGAAGACTTAAAATCTTATGACACCAGCATAATCCAACACAAAATACCTCTAAAAGAAGATCATAAACCTTTCAAACAGAAACTTAGAAGGATAAACCCAGTTCTTATGCCATCCATAGAAAAAGAGGTTAAAAGAATGTTTGATGATCAAATAATAGCACCCATTAGATACTCAGACTGGATTTCAAACTTGGTTACAACTAGGAAAAAGACAAGTGAAATTAGACTTTGTGTAGATTTTAGAAACTTGAACAAGGTTTATTTAAAATAAACCTACCCCTTATCGAAAATGGACCATATATTGCAAAGGGTAGTGGGCTCATCTAAGATTTCACGGTTAGATGGATCCTTTGGCTATAACTAGATATTAGTTCAAATTGAAGACCAAGCTGAAACTGTGTTTACTACTCCTTGGGGTACCTTCATGTATTTGAAGATGCCCCTTGGATTAATGAATGCAGGTGCCACATTCCAAAGAGCTATGGATATAGATTTTGCCAAAGAAATCCATGATTTATTAGTAGTATACTAGGATGACATTACAGTTTTCTCTAAATCTGATAATGAGCACTTAAACCACCTCAAAAGAGTGTTTATGAAATGCAGGAAATTTGGGATTTCTTTAAATCCTAAAAAGACACTTTTCATTCTTGATGAGGGAAAGTTGTTAGAACACATCATATCAAAAGATGGGATTAGGATAGACCCTACTAGAATAGAATCCATCTTAACCATTTCCCATCCCCGAAACATAAAAGAGCTACAATCATTTCTAGGTAAGATTAATTTTCTTAAGAGATTCATCTCAAATCTAGTAGATCTAATTAGGGAATTAAATAATATGATAAGAAAGGCCTCATCAATTAAGTGGAAATTGGAGGCCAAACAATCCTTCAAAGCTATTAAGGAAGCATTAACCAAGACTCTGATCCTGATTAGTCCTAACTTTAACAAAGATTTTATTATTTTTTCATTTTCTTCAGAACACACCATTGCAGTTGTCTTGCTGCAAAAGAACAATCAAGTATATGAACAACCAATAGCATTCTTTAGTAAACCCTTAAGAGATGCTACACTAAAATACAATATCATGGAAAAACAGGCATTGACTTTGGTTAAAGCTATCAAATATTTCAAAGTATACATTTTGTACTCTCACATCATTGCTTATGTTCCAAACTCTGTAGTTAAGGAAATTTTGACTCAGAATGGGCCTAAAGGAAAAGGAGGCAAGTGGATTGCCACAATATTGGAATATGAAATAGAGATAAAACCTACCAAGCTCATCAAAGGCCAAGGTTTAGCCAAACTCATGGTTGAATCGAACTGTCAAGCCCTTGATATCAACTTCATTAGTGCTTTGTATGATCAGGAGGAGATGGTGATGCCACGGATCAGTGAACCTTTTATTGATTCACCATGGTATGGAGATATTACATTTGTATTAGTAAATTTACAAGCTCCTCGTGGACTGACAATAACTGAAGCTAGATTCTTAAAAATGAAGTCATTGAGATATTGTGTTATAGATAATGCATTGTTTTGGAAGGACAATAGTAGTATTCCCTTAACATGTTTACTAAAGGATGAGGCTGACAAAATTTTGTAAGAGTTTCATGCAGGGGACTATGGAGGACACTTGTACTGGAAGATGACTACGGAAAAGATTCTAAGGGTTGGTTTCTACTGGCCTACTTTGTTTGCAGATGTCAAAAAACATGTGACCTCCTATCATAAATACCAGATTTTTGAGGAAAAAAGAAACTTTTACCCTTGCCTCTTGAACCAATTTACACTGAGATTCCATTTCAACAATTGGGGTTAGACTTCATTTGAGAAATACACCCCCCATCCTCAGCTCAGCATAAGTGGATTCTAACATCCACAATCAATTTTACCAAATGGATAGAGGCCATACCTTCTAGGCAAGCCACAAACACTGTCATAATCACCTTCCTAGAGAGTAATATCCTTTCAAGATTTGGATGTCCCCAGAAGCTCATTACTAATAATACAGTAGCCTTTAAGTCCAAAAGAATGATAGATTTATGTAATAAATACCATATCACCCTTGGCCATTCCATAGCCTATTACCCTCAAGGTAATGGAATAGTAGAGTCATCCACAAAATCCTAGTCAGTAATATCAAAAAGTTAATGGAGGATAATAAAAAGACATGGAACAAGAAGTTAGTCAATGCCTAATGGGTAGATAGACTGACTAATAAAAGGTCCATTGGAACATCACCCTATCAGCTAGTTTATGGGATGGATGCAATTTTCTCATCATCCTTGGGAGTTCTAGTCATGAAAATCCTTCAGGAACTATAGGTGGAACCGAATGACATTCAAAGAAGAATAAACCAAACTATACACCTACAGTACACTAGAGAAGAGGTTTATGTAAAATCACAGATAATCCAAGAAAAAATCAAGAAATTCTTTGATAAAAAGACTAAAGCAAATGATTTTCACATAGCAGACAAAGTACTCAAGTGGGATTCATGGAGGGAAGATAAAGGCAAGCATGAAAAATTTAATTTTCTATGGCAAGGGCCTTATGTCATTTTTGCCTACAGAGGCAACAATGCCTTATTCATGAGAAACATTGATGGATCAGATCTACCAGGAGGACATGTTAATGGTAGGATGCTGAAGAACTACTTTTCCACTGACTTACAATAGTTCAATTTATTTTCCATCATTGTACATAATATTGCAGAGTGTAGATTGGGTTGGATGGTAATCCTTTGAAGTTCAAGCCCGGAGAGAAGGCCCTAATATTTAAAAGATTTACTATCGTAAGTATCAATAATCCAGATTCACTAAAGGACACTTTGCAAAGTAACTTTAACTACAATTCAAAGGTTGCTGATCTCTAGAGTTCTTGACATTTCACTAGGAAATTCCACCCCCAACTGGAGCCACTGTTAGGGTCCTATAGTGATAGGATTCATAATTTTGAATTGGCTAAGTTTGAGCCTTGTAATATTGTACATCCCTTTGCTTTCTGTAAATATTTTCCATATTAAAAATTTAAAAAATGTAAAGAGGGTATATCCTAAAAGAAACATCAAGGGACAAAATGAATAAGAAAAGATCAAAAAATGAAAATATATGAACCCCCCAAAAAAAACAAAAACAGATCATGAAAATGTGGAAGTCTAAATGCCACTACTATTTTACTGCTTTACTATCTTAAATAATGGTTGTGTGTAGCTTGTCATACATGCCACAACCCATGGTATTCAAACTGCTTAATCTTGACTATTTCATGCTTTGAGTTTTATGTTTATATCTAGAGAATAAAATCTGACCAAACAGTTTAATCTTGGCAGATCATTAGATATGTAGAGAAAATAAAAGGAGCTCATTAGTTTAATTTGAGCCTTTCGATGATATAAGGTTAGAATTAGATAGTTTACTTTTCAAAATAAAAATGAATGATAAGGGTCTGCTAGTCTAAATGCACCCAAATAAATGAATAAAAAATGGTAGGGTAAGTAATGGGTAAGTAGAAGAAAGGTTGTTGAAGTATAAAGTTGATTGGATAAAAGCACATTTATCATGCTTGATTATATGTTTCAATGTGCATGAGTAGTTAAGAAGGTGAAAAAAATGGTTTACAAGTTCATTTAATTAACTCCCCTTCATTCCTTTCACCCCTTTACTTTGTAATTTCTCCATCCACAATTAAGTTCTAGTACTTAAATCTTTCAAGTCATAAAGGCTCAGAGCATTTCTCTGACTTTTGGTGGGACCAGACCCTCAGCTTAATGACTTATGGACATCAAGTGTTAGAATTCCCTTCATAAAATTCATTTCCCTTCATTACCCTAATAAAACCCCTTTTCCTAAGGTTAAACTCAATTTTCCTTTGAAAAGTAAATAACCCCAAGTTAAAATTCCATTTCATTCAAAAAACCCACAAAAATGCTTTATCCTATGTGTAAGTGTATGTAAAGAAATTCCATTAATATTACATTATGCTTAGTGGTATGTTCACTCTGCACATTCATTTCATATTAATTTTTAACTTAATTATATAATTCCCAATATACCTTTTCCCGTATATTAAATAAATCCCCTATATAAATATCCCAACCCTTAGTTTTAATATAAACTATACTTTGTCCCATATTCCCGACAAAACCCACTTAATACACCACTCTGCAGTAAAGCTAAACTAATCCTGTCATTAAGCCCTTCCTAATCGTTTAATCCCATGATTAAATCCTAATTAATACCAAACTGCCAAGCATTGAAGCCCCGCCCGCCCGCCCCCCCCGACACCTCTGCTCATATCATCCATGCACATCCCTTGCCCGACTCCCATCCGATCATCAGTACCCACATCTAATAGCCCACAGCCATATCGGGTGCACCCGATGGCCGACCTTTACCTGCTTGATAAGGTGGTTTTCCTCAGCCCCCCAACTGCTACGTGTCAAGCGCTGGCATAGATCGGGTGACCCCTCCTCCATGAAAGTGGTGTGATGGCTTCAGAAATCACCTACCCGCCAAGCCTGAAAAACCGCACACTATTCATTCATAAATTACCCACCAAAAAGTAACCGTTGCTCAAAAAAAGGATGAGAAGCCTTTTCTCGCCTCTTTTTGCTCATTTTCTGTGTAAACCTTTGAAAACCATTACGACACCTGCAAACACTGAATTCACCCATTGAACTCCAATTTGACTCCTGAAGAAGCTGCAGAGACCCCAATCAACCTCTCAGTCCATACCAGAGCCATTCAAATTTCTGCAGTTGCCGAGAACACTGAATTTGAAGCTAATTCACCCAATTCCAGGTATTTGAAGACGAATTTACCAAACAACCCTTTCAATTTGAAAATGTTCAGTCTGGAAAGTGTTTTAATTAAGTAAAATTGATTGAAATTTCTTTAAATTTAAAAGTATGTGCCCAAACCCTGCTGAAATGATCCGAATTGGATCCATGAAAATTATCAGAGTTCTATGACTGTATCAAATCATGACAGACTTCAAAAACTTGTGAACAAGAGCTATCAGGAAGGACCTTTGGACAATGGCAGTTTGTAGCCAGCACGGAATAACGCGGACCTCAGTCAAAGTGCGCTGACCGAGTCCCATGGAGATCACGTAGTGGCGCAAAACTAACAGTTAGGAAGCTTAGATAAGAAAACAAAGGCCATTTCTGATGCGTGATTAGTGTCATCACTGGTTAAAACCCCTCGAAATGGAATAGCCCCAAGCGCTCAGTCACAAGGGAAACCCGAAAACCATGGGAAAAGCGCTAAACTGAAATGCGGGTCCCACGCTCCAAAAACCAGCGGAATATCGAAGGTGTTTTGGGCAGTAAGCGGATTTGGCAGGAGAATGAGTGATTCCATACGTTGGATGACGTGTGTCCGACAGATGAGAGATAAAAACCCTCTCATCGCAGGCTAACATCCGAGCAAGTCAACTGCACGATAACAGCGATAACCGTAGGATCTGGAGGCCCCAGATCTAATGGCGGAGATTGTGCCCGATGGGGAGACTAGATTTGGCATAGAAATAAGCTACGACATATAAAAGTTTGAAGTCCAATTTGACCAGTGAGTTGGCAGATGAATCATTTCACAGCATAACTGAAATAACGAACCATCAAGGAAGAGCTGGCACTCAGTTCGTGAAGGGACAAGTGGCAACCTCCCTGTGAGATGTTACACAGTGGTGATGACGCAGAGGCGGGGAATTCCAAGCGGACAGTAGCAGTTGATCCAAAGAGGTGGAAGAGGAAGCGAACAGTCCTAATATAGATTGGCTTTAAGCCATGAACAGGCAGAGAATGAAAGACAGTGAAAAGAGAAGATATTCGAGAAGGAGATAGCGAGACAAAGACACATAAGAGAAAGTAAAGTAAGAAGCAGAGAAAAGAGAGCTAAGCTGACCTACAGAGCTAAGGCAGCAACGGACAGATAGAACCAGGCTTGAGAGGTTCAAGCAATCCTTGTGAGGATATTTGTCGAGAACTGAGTACCAAATTGGACTCATCCCATTAGGACCAGTTGAGGTCGACACTTAATAAGGGGGAGTTTGTGCACTCTAGTGGCTTGGGGAATCCAAAAACCACCCTACTAAGCATCATCTATTCTAGGAGACCCCATTTGAGCTCCTCATTGTAAAAACTCTGTTCAAAGACACAATAAAAGAAGGCCACCATTGAAAGCTGGGCCGAAGACATAGCCCAGGAGGATTGGGTGAACTACTTATTAAATTTTGTTGTGTTCTATTTTACTTGTTGTGTTTCTCTTACTTTTTTTTAGTGTCTGTGTATTTTGCAATATTATTGATCCGTTGCCTAAGATAACATAGACGCACACCAGCACATGAGTCTATAATACCTTCATTCATTAATTAATTAACTGAGATCACTCCCAAGGGATTTTTAGATCATGAAAGCTTCCGATTTCCTTCAAAACCTCTGAATAATCCTGTAGTGCCAAATTCAAATCCACAAGAACTGAATTATGGTTGCTCCTGTCACCATGGATGTCAGACCTATCACAACTCCCCATTTGGACCTTGACCACCTCCGCCTGGCAGATAGGGATTTTTAAATCAGAGACACAAGTGCATATGAGGTCCTGCTCAAACTTCATTGTTTGAGTAAAGATAGAGATATGAACCATTATGATGACATTGGCCTTTGGGACTCCAATTTGCCCAAATACAAGTTTCCCCAAGTACATATTTTTCCTAAAATTGTCCATATGTGCCATGCCCTTTATATTCCCAGCCAGAGAGATGTATTGTCCCCTAACCAAAAGGTTTTGTTCACAATTACACCTGAATCAATTAATGAGATGTTGCAAGTCCAACCAGGTCCAAACCTGACCCCACTCTCCATTAGGGATTTGTTACACTTGTACACCAAGTTGACTCCCTCTAGACTGGCCCAAATATTCCAAACTTTCATTGTAGATGAGTAGCACATTCCTAAAGATGCACCTCCATATGTTTTTGCCATTTTATCTGAAAGGGGAAAGCATATTGTGACTATCATATCATGTATTTTTCATTGTACCACAGATGAATTTGTTTATGAGCTCATCCTAGCCTTCATGTCTATTTTCACCCTAGGAAAGCCTCCTGCTACTTTGTACAATTATGCCCAGTTCATAGCTGAGAATGCATCAACAATTTACCAGAATGAACAATGAGAGAGTATTCAAATACTCATCTGTACTATACCATATGTTTTTGTATTATCAGTCAAACAGATTTCCCTTCACCCTCCAAAAGCTGGATACCAAAGGCTAGCTCAGGTCAGTCATATTTTGGACACCATTATTCCACAAGTATTCATCACCATACAGATATACATACTTCATTGACTCTTTTGTCCATCCAGTCATGACTATGCTGACAGGAAGTCCTCCACCTAGAATAAGCCAAGAGATCAAAAGAGACCTCCAATTGTCCAAGCAAAGTAAGGTGGGAGATTGGTACCTTTACCAAAATCACACTGAAATAAGAATATATGGATGCTAGCTAGTCCCATACAAACTCCCTAAATACCTCCCCATGAGGTTATTTTCTCTAGAGTATTATAGGAAAATAATGAACTATGATGAAGTCAATTTTGTCTCGACCAAGAAAAGAACTCAGTTAAAAATCAAAAATCAGTTAGGTCCTTTCATTTGCAATTCTAGAGAAGTAGGGTAGGAAGCAGAATTGATTCTGCAACAAATGAAGCTCCAAAACAGTTGCATGTGGAGATATGACCCTCAATGTTTTATGACTAAACTTAGACAAAAGGTCAAATTGGGGCCTTACATTCATCACCGCATACCAGAGATAGACAGATACACCAATCAATCTCAGTGGTTGGAGAGCACTCTCATAGATAGGGATAGTACAAAGGTAGATGTTGAAAATACCTTGATTGATCTAGAGAGATAGCTTGATGAAAACTCTATTGAGAGTACCACAGCAAGAAGCAACCATGAGTACCCCCACTGTTTTGCAAACTTCTCAGAATGAGGAAAACAATCCCAAGAGGAATAGAGAGGAAGCCTCCAGTTCAGGTATGGACACTTCAAATATGTAGTATGATGCCAACCAAAGCAAAAGGCCAAGGTTCAATCCTGTTTCAGAACAGGAAGACACCAAAGGCTCAGCAGAACTAATTCTGAGTTAGACATGAGCAAGGACATAGCTGAATCTCGAGAAACATAGGACCCATCTGCATCATAGACTTAGATGTTAGACAGGCAGCTCAGTGTAGAAGTCTCCTCATTTAGTAGGACTATTGATACAGATAAGGACATTAAGGACATGTTTAAAGAAATCAAGATGAGAAATGAGAATCTGAAGGCACGGTCTTATGCACAGTATCTCAAACTTACAACTACAAATCAAAATAGATTGATGACAAATTTTGACATCAAGGAAGGAAAGATGTAGATGTCCTTCATAAAACCAACTGTACAACAACCAAGAACATCATCAGATTTCAAGACGATTGATATTGAGGTATTGGCACAGGATATTCATCCTATCGACCAAATTTAATTTCACAAATAGGATGGAAATGATTTACTCCACCCTTATTGGAAAAGCCATATTTGCCCATTAGTTTCAGAATTCATTGAACAACATTTCAGCCCAGTATCAATTGGAGAAGGCCTCCTCACAGGCCAAAGACACCAGAATCAAGTCTTTGGAAGACGTAGTGATTGAATTGGGACATGATCCCAAAGACATCAAAGCTATTGAACAACTGATCAAGAAAAATAATGATGACATTGCAGCACTCAAAAAGAAATTGAAGATACCTCAGCTACAACATCCCCAAACATAGGAAGTCTTGGAAAACCAAACCAGGCACGAAGAGTTGATGGGCTTAGTCCTCAAACTAAATGATCAGTTAAGGGAGATAGAGAAGGAATTAGACATTTTAATCCAATTAAAGAAAAGTGATTTTGGCACTAGCTCAGTGAATGTCATCCCAGTAGTTACCACCGCTATTCCTTCCACATTGGTAGCCTCATTGGCTCCCACAGCTCCAATGGCCACAACACAATAGGTTTCAACAGAGTCTACATCAGCAACAGGTATATCAGGTGAAGAAGCAGAAAATTTGGTTAGATCTATGGAAGAGATGTCCATACAGGAAATAGAGATTAATAAGCTTAAAGAAAATTACAAGCTTGCCAAAATCATGCACAAAGAAGAAGTGCAAAAAGCTACCAGGATGAGTGAGACATTAAAAGCCATGGAAAAGGACCTGACACTAAAGGAACCCCTTGGGCAAGCTAAGGAACTACTATGGGCCAATATCATTAACTCTGTCATTGATATTTGGCCATATATTCAAGTGATTTTTGAACAGATAGATTTAATAAAGAAGTCTAGAGATGCTATCCAAAGAGTAAAAGAATAATTAGGAGAAATGTCAGAAGATGCTACCAGGATTATCCAGTTCCTTAAGAGTAAAAATAAGTATGAGCTTCAGGAATTGGAAATAGAGGACATAACAGAGACAATTTTGGAGGTGAGAAAGGTCCTCTCCAAAAGAAACTTAATGCTAAACTTGGAAGTAGCCATTAATAGATTTATGGCTAAGTTTCAAATTTTGAGAGAGAAAGGGTTACTGAGTCCCTTAGTGATAAATGAAAAGCTCATGATAGAGCAGGATTACAACAGCAAAATCAGAGAGCTAGCAAAAGAACAAGTCAATACATCATCAATCAAGGCATTTCCAATAGGAAAAGTACTCTACCAGACATTTGAAAACTTTTTTTACCTCCAGCATGAGGTAAAACACTTGTTTATCAATACGCCTAATTTTGCCAAGTACACCGACACAGATGAAATTTATAGAAGGATGCTAAAAATCCAATTACTTGATGCTGAAGCATGGGAGAAATTAACTGATTTACTGTAAGAAATATGCATTAAAAAGGTTAATGTACAGTAAAAGTGAAAAAGCATGTTAAAAGGATGAAGATAGATTAGCAGTGTCAAATTGTATAAGATGAAAGCCAAAAGTAAATGAAGCTTCCAACGTGAAATATCAAACAACAAAGCAGCATAAAGGGCTAAAATCAAACCATAAAAGCCAGCAGTACCAAAATAAAAGGGACAACATGAAGCAGTTCAATAACTGTCTCTATCTTCTTGCAAGAAGATATTTTTATTTCCTAGATTAAATCTCAAATTAGTTTGAGATATTTTGTAATACATTTTTGTATAAATACTTCACAATTCGAAGTATGGATGTGGATTCTATTATACATTTCTATAGACTTTTTGATCAAGAATAACCAGAAGGTTATTGTATCAGTTGATGAGATAGCAAGCTGGATTGATCAATAACGATCAGAATGTTCCAAGGATTCATGTGTTGAGTGAGTTTTAGAGAAGTATTTTCATGTGTTTTTTTCATTTTCTCAAAGTTATTCATAATATTATATGTATTTCAATCTAAATACTATAACTGGAATGATATTTCAGAACTTGTTTAAGTCATACTCTATTTTAACAGTTAAACGTTTGAATGTTTTCCTCTAATATTTAAATTGAAGAATTTTTAATTTCACTTTGGTTTAAATTGATTTCAATAATAATCCAAGTTAAAGGATTCTTAACTGCACTTTGATTTCAATTATCCCTTCCTTCCTCATTCATTATCCGAGTCTGAGAACCCTTAACTACTCTCTCACCCCGAGTGAAACCCTTTCACCCCTCTTTCTCAAATATATGAAATACACTATGCTATATTGGCCTTGGAACATCTCCTTTACTGAGTTTGTCCAGCCTTGCTTCCTTATTAGTTGACTCCATATCCCAATGGTTTGAAAGACATCAATTTATCCATATGTTTAAAAGATCCCACCACCCAATTTCAAACTAAATCAAAACCCCTTGAACAATCATAGCTAGCCTAAAACATCTTAGCTAAAACAAAGTTAAAACTTAAAGAGAGAGCCCTCTTTAAGCATCAGGAAAGCTAGGTCTTGATCTCCAAAAGTGGATAGCGGTTACCTTTGGTTATTCCTTCTTATTACTTCAAAGGAATTATTAGAGTGATAATAGTGGGAATGAGCTCAACACCCTGAGTGCCTACAATTTTTTCTATCGTTGTTTCTTGAGTTGACTTGTGTAGTGTTCGCTTAGGAGTCTGTATCTCATATGTTTGTTCATCTGTGTGAAGCTTCTTCTTGAAATGTTCCCATTCCTTTTCCAAATCAGTAACTATATTTTTGTTGACTGAGTGGATGTAGAGAGAACTTCTTCCTATTTCCTTTTCATGGTTTTCTCGACTGCTTCCTATGTAGTTCCATCTATGTCCCTTTCAAACTCTTTATTTTTATTTCCTCCCCCATTTTGAGATTGGTTCTCTGAGTGATCTGACTCATGAGTAGACATCTCTTGGGTTTCTTCTTCGGAATTCTCTTTGTAGTTGTCCTCTAAGATTACACTGGGAGTTGGCTCCCTTATTGGTTCAATCTATAGTAGGTCCAATGGGACCTTAAATAATCTCCTTTTTCTGTATACATGGAAAGCTTCAACATCATTTGGGGTAAAAAGTAGCTATGACATGTGTGTCACTTCTGAAAATGTTTATTTTTGTAGGAAGAGGTCATTGAAAGCATCCTCCACGTGGGTGAATGGTTTTACTTTCACCATAGTAGTGAAGTCTTTAGCAGTGCCATTTGGGTCATATTGCCTTCCCGAGATTGTAGCTAATTTCAGAGACTTCATGATCTCTACTTCTTTGCATGCATGCCAGAAATCATGTAGCACAAATGCACCACATTGCAATGAAAATGTAGGCCAAATGGAATTCTTCTGCTCTTTCAATCCTTTCCTCAACCCGCCTTCCCCTGTCGTTTTGTAGCTATCCCCTTGGCCATTAATTTGAAAGGGACATAGTATGGGAGAACATGCGGTGAAGAAATGCTCCCAAATACTCTGATATAGGTAAATGTTTCCTCCCCAAACCATCTGGCTACAGGCAAGATATCCACTTCAGCTTCTTTTGAAAACCTAGGGGAGGTTATGTTGTAGACTTTTTTTATGGATGGGTAGAATAACTCCTTGAAAAATCTTATAAAAATGGGATTGAAACTGGGACTCCCACAAAATATTATGGTACACATGGATAGGATGCAGTTCTTGCACGGTCCACTTCCATCCCATAATGCGAAATTTGGAACTAAAACAAATTGCATCCATTACAAAAGCGCTCATGGAAAAGGGCGGATAAACCCTTAAAGAGGGACTTATTTTTCTCCTATATTCCATAATGGATTTTTCCAAATTATCACACAAAATTTGAACCCAATTCATTATCGTTACATTCATAGCTGTATCTATTAATGAAAGCCATTTCCGGGGAAAATTTGGTCCTATCTGGTTTACCGAACAATCTACATAGCATGGCTGTTGTGAAACTATAAGGGGGAGAGACAGATGTCGTAGAATACATACCCATCTTATACTGTTTGAGCTTGCCTTTGCTTGTTATCTAGGCCTGCATGAAATTTTCCGGGTCTTCATACTCCTTAGTAAATTTCTCGAGGAATTGTTTATTGTAGAGCTTCTATGGCTCTGGTAAATCATATATTAATCATAAGTTGTTCGTTGAAAAAGTTCCCATAACCTCTTTCCTGTGATTCTTGAATTCTCTATCTAAGACGTCCACCACATCAATTATTGACTTGACCATATTGGTGTATGGGATTATGTTATGTCTTGTAGCTATGCAGTGTAGGAATGAGCATGTTGTCTCGAAGTAGGAGGTTTCAGAGGAAACATGAGCATCGGTCATGGCCTTTGCTACCAGTGGCCTTGGTTTTTTCTCTTCTAAAAAATCATACATGGCCTCCCATGTTCAAGTTCCTCTGTCTCTACTGCATGTAGTATTAGAGAAAAGAAGGATATTTTCAGATGCAACGGCGTTTCCCCACTTTGCCACTGCTTCTAACAACTATTCCTTTGTATTTTTCTTGAAATGGAACAAAGCGGAAGCTATGAGATAGACACAAGCAAGAATGAAAATGAGGATGAATGATATAGATAACCTTGAAAAGGTGAAAAGAATGGATTTTTAATTAAAGACAAATGAAAAGATATCGTATCACGTCGAGCCGCTTCACAACATATATGTCATTAACCCATACTAAATATCCACTAATGGTTCCTTATCGCTACCTTTATTGCTCATTAATGTTCTGCATCGTAAGTTGGGAAGGAAAACTTTTAAGGTGGTGAGCTTTAGTTGTGAGAATGTCAATGTTGTGATTGTAATGAAATATTGCAAATCACATTATTGCATATTTGATTGTGCGCTTTCTTAGAGTTCCTTAGGTTTCTGGAGGATGCGAGATGCGGGATAAGTGGTGTGTTTGTTTATTGTTTAAAGAATAGCTTGTTTGATGGAATTTTTTACCTTATAAAGTGTTTGTTATTGTGCAGTGGGCTTAAGTGCTACTTTAGGAGATAGGCTTTAATAAGGTCCAAGATTTTATCACATTTTGCAACATCACACGATTAGTAAATTTTAAGACCTCTCTTAACTGTTTTGACATGATGTGATAGGTCGATCATCTCATTTCAATATCACATTTCACACATTTCAACATGCTTTGTGAGAGTTTTCCCTTTGTGAATGACGATATGCGATACATGCTTTATATTAATAGGAAATGCCTTAGGCCCTAGTTTTAAATGAAAAAACCTAATGATATCTAGGTTAAGCGCAATGACTCTTTTGATCACTTTTCATGAGTTTTTCTTGTTAATAAGGATTTTGACACACTTGGTCCAACGGTGTGTGAAAAGGCAAGTCTTGCTAGCTTTCAAAGGGTTTTTACTTGATATCTTGCTTTATTCCAAAAGTTTAAAAGAAAGTGTCTAAATGTTAAATTTGTTTTGTTAAGGATTTTATTAAGGGTCCCTATTTATTAATAGAATATTAGCTATTATATAACTAAATTGGGGGGGGGGGGGTTTCAATAGCACAACAATTGGCGATTTGATGGAAAAACCAGTTATCTCTGACAGTATTTTGAAATTTCTAAAGACTTCCGAAATAAAGGTAGTTCAATAAAAATACATGAAATATAAGATAAGTAACATCTCTCTGAATAAAAAAGAAAAATCTACTTAATTATCATCCATTTGATTATCCTCTTCAATATGAAAATTGCTTTGTCTACATCAATCATTACTTGGTTTTATAAATAAAAATAGGGGATTCTCATAAATTAGCTTTTAGATGTGCTCAGTTGTCATATGTAGAGCGTTTGCTCCCAGTAGGCATCAATAGCCTTGATAGGGTTACCTTTTAACCTGCAATGATTCAGTATCCCATCTAGGTAAGAGTGAAATTTTTAAAGATAAATCCATATTCATATACTTACTTTCTTTCTCATTCTTTTCTAAATAATTCAGTTTTCTTAAAATTTTCATTTTCTTCTTAAAGGTCATCGTCTTGGTTTGGTGCCCAAAATTGACAATGCAATTCACTTGTTGTAACTTTAACTGAACAAGCTAGCTCGTGATGAGACCCCTTGTCTTTTCATTAATCATAATCTCAAGCCATTACCTTGTTTTGGTATGCAGTATTGGTAATGTCAGCTTGTTACTTCCCTATGATCATGGTGAGTCAACTCTTGATGAGACCCCTTATCCTTTAATTTTAAGCATATTTTGGAATTACACTCTAAAAAGTGAAAGCTCACTAGATGGGGAGAATCATTGACTCCTTAAGAGTTTCTAGATGACAATTATAGAGTTAAAAATGCTTCTCTATAGAAATTCCTTGCTTTGATATATATACTTTTCTTAACTAATGGTAGAACAAAGGTTCTTTTACAAAGTTGAGTTTTACCAAAGGACAACTAATTTTGGTAGAGGACAAGCAATTTTAGAGAGATAGAACTTAACTTATGTTTCGAATGTAAAAAATCATCTTCTTAACACTCTCTAATTATACAAGAGAAAAGTCAAAATATAAAAGAGATTATTATTATAAAGGCCAAAAGTAAATGCTACTTCACCTTTTATTTTCATAAAAAGTAAAAACAATAATATACAATGAATAGAAGAGTTTATCTTCTATGCAAAATATTTCTTCAGGATCTGCCCATTGACAGGCAGAGAATATTTCTTGCCTGGTAGATCTTGCAATAAAAAGGTTGATGGACATATTTGTTCCACAATCTGAAATGGTCCAAGCCACATTCTTTGGAATTTTGTATGCTTACCTTTCTCCTCGTGTGCTTTATCCCATTTCAATACGAAGTCTCTGAGTTGAAGGGATTTTGAGCTTACTGAATTTGCATCAAATGAATATTTGACTAACTGTTGATGATGTGCATGTGTGATTTTGGCCTTTTCCCTTTCTTCTTCAACCTTAAGGATTTTTTATTGTCTTACTTGCATAGAGGAGGAAGGGCTTTCTTCAGTAAATTACACCAGGGCTAGAGAGGGAATAGCTACATTTGTAGGGAGGACATCTTCTTTCCCATAGACCAAATTAAAAGAAGTTCCTATTGAGGCCTTCTATGTTATTTGATTTGCCCATAGAGAAAATATTAAAGATTTGTGCCAGTTTTTTTGACTTTGATCAATGGTTCGTTTGATAATTCTTATGAGATTTTTGTTTGTAGATTCAGCCAAGCCATTTCCCTGAGGATAATAGTTAGCAGAGTATTTAAGTTTAAAATCTCTTTTAAGAGAAAATTTTGTCATAGCACTGCCTGAAAAATAAGATGCATTATCAAACATGAGGGTAGATGGTAGACCAAATCTCGTAATAATAAACTGATCAATAAATTCAATGATGTTTTTAGAATTGGCTACCTTAAGTGGAATTGCTTCCACCCACTTTGTGAAGTAAGTAGTTGTTGTAAGGATATATTTATGTTGATTTGAAGAGTGAGGAACGATCTCACCTATTATGTGCAATCCCCATCATTCAAATGACTCTTCAATATTGACTAGTTGCACTGGTAATGAGGGTTTCCTCTGTCTCCCAGTAGTTGTTTGACAAACTTTACATTTCCTTACATAATCGTGTGCATCTTTAAATATGGCTGGCCAATAATAGCCAACACGCAGGATTTTATGTGGGGTTGTGTCCCCTCCAAAATGTCCACCAGCTGATCCCTCGTGGAGTTCTTGCAAAAACTTTTATGCCTCAGATTTTTCAAGACATCTAAGGAAAACAGAATCATAATTTATTCTAAACAACATAGTATTGATGATTTGATATTGTCTAAATTTTAACCTCAAAGCCCTTTTTCTTTTGTAACTTAGTTGCATAGGGGCATATCCATTTTTCAAATAAAAGATGATATCAACATATTTGGATTCAGCGTCATTGAGGCTTACCCCATATACTTGTATATCATCACCTGAATCTTGTAATGCTGGTAAGTTGGATGCTCCTTCTAACACTCTCCAAAAACCTTGACCTTTTACAATTTTCGCTTGTCTGATCTCAATGTCATATTCTTACAGTGTTGTTACCCAATTTGCCCTTTTCTCACCTGCATCTCTTTGTATTAATAGATTTCTCATTGCTGAGAATGAGACTACTACCTTGGTGTGGGTTTTGAGGAGAAAGGGTCTAAAATGCTTTATTGGTTTGAAAACAGTGAAAGCTTGTTTCAACATCTGAATAGTTTAATTCAGCCCCCTGCAAATTGGAGCTAAAGAAAGAAATTGGTTCTTTGGCTTTGTCATCGTTGACCTGTGTTAATATAGATGAATATGATTTCTTGAAAGAAAAGGTAAATAAAATGAAATGATTAGAAAAATTTGGGGTTGCTGTTGGCATTATGTTTCTGGTATGGCTCTATGATTCATGTTTTGTACTTGATGGCAACTCATACAGGTGGCAATGCTCTGATCAGGCTCTCAAAATGTTGGAAATTAAGAGGTACGCAGGAGAATAGTTCAAAAGGTGCATACCCGCAGGTACGTCGGCCAGGAAGTGTGTTCATACCCGCAGGTGACCCGTTCATGAGGTGCGTACCCCCAGTTCACTCACTTCAAGGCAGAGAAGTGCGCTCACGTGGGGTTTCTTATGTTTGGCCCGTGGTATTAAGCCCGCCGTTCTTGTTTCTATGGTTTTGGCCCGTGGTATAGAATCTAATTTGACTATAAATAGGGAAGGAGATCACTTGGCCAATGTATCTTTTGCAAATCGAATATCTTAAGATCTGAAATATTGCATTATTGGTTTAAAAGCTTGATCTATATAAAAGTGAAGTTGAAGGTGAATCTATGAAGGGTGATCTTTCGGGCGCATGATCAGATCTGGGCATTTGACTATCTGTGGCACACTGGGGGACTCCCAATTCGGCCCTAACCAGAGGTACGCAGGTGATTAACAGTGCAAGTGCATGGGTATGCACAGCAGAAGAAGGTGCACTGTGTGGGTATGAAGAGTAGAAGAAGGCGCAGTGCGTGGGTATGTAGCGCGTCAGAGGTTCAGGTGCGTAGGTACAGTGAAAGTACGCGGCCCTTCAGAAGCCGCAGGTGCATAGGTACGCAACGCGATAACATCTGTGGGTGCGTGGCTACAGCAGCAGTACACAGCACGATAGCATCTGTGGGTGCGTGCCTATAGTAACAGTATACAGCGTGATTGAAGAAACAGTGCGTGGGTACGCAGTGCAGTAGAAGGGTCTCTGCGGGTATACGCAGGGGAGCAGAAGGTGAAGTGCGGAGCCACGCAGGCCGGATAAAGAAAAACTGTGGATCTGTCTTAAGAGCTTTTGTTGGCTGAATTTTTCTGTTGATAAGGTGTTCTGGGTTTAGTTTACTGTTATTGTTGATCTGGTTACTACAGTTGACTGGGTGATTTACTTGTACTTGATGATTTCTTGATGTTTATGGATCCAGTTTGAAAATTTATGAAAAGTGGTCCTTAAAAGAAAAGAAGTAGGGGCTTGTAGCTCCCTTACAGGAGAGACTGGAAAACGAGAGAGAGTTGTAGCTCTCTGCAGGTTGCAGCCTGCATACTGGTAAAGGACTGCACCAGTACAAAACCATTGTAAAAGGAGTTTCTAATTTGAAAGAAGATAGAGACATATTGTAGCAGGTGGTTTTCACCCACATTGGGTTTCCACCTTATATCTGGTGTTCTTTGGTGTGACTATCTATTTTTCTTGTTCATGCTCATTATTTTTATGGTACTAACATGCAAAAATAATTCGAAGTATAAATAAGGAAGATTTATTAAAAGAACTTGATAATACTGATTCACCCCCCCTCTCAGTATTATTTCCAACAATTGGTATCGGAGCAGGTCCTTCAGAGAAGCTTGATCGCTTGAAGGAAGATCATTCATCATGAACAACTACGAGAGGGAAGCATCAATCAGGCCACAAATTTTTGATGGGACAAACTTCAATTATTGGAAGGTAAGAGTTACTGCCTATCTTCAATCTCTTGTTACAGAAGTTTGGGATATCATAGATACAGGCTACACTTTTCCTTCAGCTACTCCTACAGATACGGCCGAAAAGAAGAAATATGAAACAAATGCTAAAGCAGTCAATACTCTGTTGGGATGCTTATCTCAAACAGTATTCGTGAAGGTTATGCAATATAAATCTGCAAAAGAAATATGGGACAAGATTGTCTTGAGCTACGAAGGAGATGAACAGGTAAAGCGTGCTAAACTTCAAACCCTCATGATTCAGTATGAGAATCTCAGAATGTATAATGATGAAAGTGTGGCTAACTATTTCCTTCGGGTAGACGAGATTGTTAATTGCATGAAAAACTTGGGTGAAGAAATAAAAGAGGCTATTGTGGTTGAAAAAGTTTTAAGATCATTGTCCCCCAAGTTTGAATCTAAAGTGTCTGCAATAGAAGAAAAAGAAAATCTATGAATTCTTACTATGTCTCAGCTACACGGAATTCTAACTACTTATGAAATGAGAAAGGGAGGTCCATCAGACAAGAGAGAAGTTGCTTTCAAGGCTTCAGGCAAAGGAGACTACTATGAAGCAAGTCACGTGCTAGAAGAAGAAGAAGAATCAAATTTTGTCAGAAATCTTCAACGGGGTACTGGAAGGTTCAGAGGTAAGTTACCTTTTAAATGTTTTGCTTGTGGAAGAGTAGGTCATTATGCTGCGAAATTTCCTCATAAGGATAAGATTGACAAAGGAAAGGAACCTGCTAGATGGAGCAAGAAACAGAATGCAAATAAGAAAAGCTACTATACTCATGAGGATAGTGATGGTCTATCAAATAGTGATGAAGATGAATGAGGTAATGACTATAAAATTTTAATGGAATTTGAAGATGATGATTACATGGATGCTATAGATGTGGATAGCTTTCATGAAGAAATTTCTAGACTCAAGACATGTATAGAAGAAAAGAATATGATCATTGATACTCTACAATTTCAGATTGATGAAGAAGAAAAATATCTTGAAAAGTTAGAAGGTGAAATTGTTGGTCTTAGAAAAGAGATTGAGAAAACAAAGGCTATTAATCTTAAGTTTGTCAAAGGATCTGAAACTCTGGATGAGATCATCAATGTACAACGTTCTCCACTAAACAAGACAGGTCTAGGGTATAATGGAGAAACTTCTCAAGCATCCACCTCAAAGAGTTATCTTGATGCAGCAAGAAGGAATGAGCAAAAGCACAATGGAGATCACCAGGTAAAGCATGGACCAATTACAAACAAAGACTATCAGGTAAACCAGGGGCAATCCGTCTTAAGGATGAACAAAAGCTACAACCAGCCACAGGTAAAATCCTCTCAATTTGCTTAAGGAATGAATGACAATAGAAATTACAATCATTTAGCCGGAAGATTTGATAACCGCAGAAATTTCTTCAATGGACAATGCTTTTCTTGCCATAACTTTGGTCACAAAGCAGCTCAATGTGTTGCATATAAAATGATCATGACCAAAGAAGCTCAAAAACAAAGAAGTATGACCGGGATTACAAAAAGGACCTATAACAACTTTTCGGTTCTTGAAAATGAAGTTGAATTTTCTATTTGCAATAACTTTTGTCATGAAGATTCTGAATGCAGGAGCAGGTTTCAGCAGACAAAGGAACAAGCCTCAAGCACCAAAACATGGAGAATAAAGGAACCACAAACAGAAAGATGTGGGATAGCATTTTATGTAGAGGGACAGGAAAATCTATGGTACATTGACAGTGGATGTTCGAAGCATATGACAGGTGATAAAGAAAAACTTGAATCATATTCTGCTTTAGAAAAGGGAAAGAAAGTTTCTTATGGAAATGATACTCCTACAGCTATAAAAGGAAAAGGCACTGCTCAGTTAAAAGAAAAGGTCAAAGCTGGAAATGTTTTGTATGTTGATGGATTGAAGCATAATCTTCTGAGTGTCAGCCAGATGTGTGATCAAAGAACCAAGGTGATATTTAGATCAAATGGATGTCTTGTTCGTGATCTTGATACAGGTAAAATGGTGATCAAAGGTAAAAGAACTCCAAATAATCTATACATATTTGAAGAAGGACAACAACAATGCTATCTAAGCAAGGATGATGAACATTGGTTATGGCACCGGAGGTTGGGGCATCTAAGCTTTTCACAAATAAGGAAAGCATGCAAATATCAGGCAGTTCGCGGTCTTCCAGATATCAAAATTCCAGACAACACCATATGCAAATCATGTCAGTTTGGAAAGCAAACCAGAACTAACTTTCCAGAGAAGGAAGGATCAGCTAGCATGCATCTTGAGCTTGTACATACAGATGTATGTGGACCATTCAGGAAAAGGACACCTCGAGGAGAAAAATACTTGATATTATTCATTGACGATTTCTCCAGGTTTGTCTGGTTAGGACTTATGAAGCACAAAGATGAAGCATTCGAAAAATTCAAATCCTTTAAAGCCTTGGTTGAAAATGAATCAGGATACAAAATTAAGTGCCTCAGATCCGACAGAGGTGGGGAGTTTACCTCAAATGAATTTTTCGATTTCTGTGAAGAACATGGGATAAGAAGAGAATTCTCTATTGCTAGAACTCCTCAGCAAAATGGAGTAGTGGAAAGAATGAACAGAACAGTCCAACAAATGGCTCGTGCTATGCTTGATGAGTCTGGAACTCCCACAACTTTCTGGGGTGAAGCTACATATGCTGCGGTTGTTATTCTCAACAAAACAAATGTCCGGGTGAACAGCACTCAAACTCATCATGAGCTTTGGTATAGTGAGACTCCTTCGGTAAAGCACTTCAAAATCTTTGGGAGCAAATGCTATATTAAGAATACTGATGAGCAACTTGGCAAAATTGAACCTAGAGCAGATGAAGGCATTCTTCTTGGTTATTCTCCACACAGCAAAGCATACAAGTGCTATAATAAAAGACTTGGAAGAATTTTTGACAGCATTGATGTAGTGGTTGATGAGAAGGGATACATTCCTAGGCAAGTAAATCATGAAGATATCGAAGAAGATGAAGACTACCCTCAAAGACAGAATGATGAAGAAGAAGAACCTCAAGAAGAACCAGAGGAGTAGATAAGGATAAAAGAGAAGACTCCATCCAGATATGTTTAGAAGAATCATCCAGAATCTCAGATTTTGGGGCAGAAAGAAGCAGGTGTACAAACAAGAAGAACAGTTGCAGAAGCTTCAAGCTATTTGGCATTACTCTCTTCCACTGAACCACAAAATGTGAAAGAGGCATGCAAAGATGAATGTTGGGTCAAAGCAATGGATGAAGAACTTGAGCAGATCGAAAAGAACAACACTTGGGAGTTGGTTCCTAGACCAAAGGATAAGAATGTTATAGGGACAAAATGGGTATTCAAAAATAAATTGAATGAAAATGGAGAAGTAATTAGAAACAAGGTCAGACTTGTTTGTAAAGGGTATGCACAGTAAGAAGGAATAGATTTTGAAGAAACCTTTGCTCCTGTTGCAAGACTTGAGGCCATCCGAATGTTCCTTGCTCTCTCAAGCTTTCAAAACTTCAAAGTATTTCAAATGGACGTGAAATCAGCCTTTCTGAATGGAGACTTGGAAGAAGAAGTATACATTGAGCAGCCAGATGGTTTCATTCTTGGAAATGATCCAAATCTTGTATGCAGATTGAAAAAGGCTCTCTATGGTCTCAAACAAGCTCCAAGGGCTTGGTATTATCGCTTGGACAAATATCTTCATCAACAAGGTTTTTCAAAAGGATCAGCAGATAACAATCTTTATATAAAATTTGAAAACGACAAATTGCTAATACTTGTTGTGTATGTAGATGATATTATCTTTAGGAGCAATGAAGAAGTTATGAGTCAAAGCTTTGCCTTGGTAATGCAAAAAGAATTCGAAATGTCCTTGCTGGGAGAACTGACATATTTTCTTGGTTTGCAAATCCAACAAAAAGAAGGAGGGGTCTTTTTGTCTCAAACCAAGTATCTCAAGAAAATTTTGAAGAAATATGGCATGGAAGATGCAAAACCGGTATGTACACCCATGGTCACAGGATGTAGCCTCAATTCAAATGATGAATCAGCAGCAGTGCATCAACCAACCTACAGATCTATGATTGGAAGTCTACTTTATTTGACAGGTACCCGACCAGACATAATGCATGCAGTAGGAATAGTTGGAAGATTTCAGGCAAATCCAAAGGAAACTCATCTTCAGGCAGTAAAGAGAATCTTCAAATATCTTCAAGGAACTCAAAACTATGGCTTATGGTATCCTAGAGATACAGATCTCACACTTCATGCTTATACAGATGCAGACTGGGCCGAAAGCATGGATGACAGGAAGAGCACAAGTGGTGGTGCATTCTTTGTGGGTTCCAGATTAGTATCTTGGTTCAGCAAGAAATAGAGTTTGATTGCCTTGTCTACAACTGAAGTGGAATATGTTGCTGTTGCATCTTGCTGCACTCAACTCCTTTGGATGATGCAGACCTTGCAGGATTTTCAAATCACTTGTATACCACCCATCTCCATCTTATGTGATAATACAAGTGCAATCAGCATTTCAAAGAACCCAGTCATGCATTCAAAGACCAAGCACATACCGATCAAGTATCATTTTCTCCGGGAACAAGTACTTGAACAAAAGGTCAAGTTGGAGTATGTTCCTTCTAAGGAACAAGTTGCTGATATACTCACCAAACCATTGCCTAAGGAGACCTTTGAATACCTCAAGCAAAAGCTGGGGGTTGTTGATGCATCATCATGTTGTTGAATCTCTTTTGATTGACGGTTGTACGCAAGGTTCATCTGGGGTATATGCGTACACTTGCTGGGTTGCGGATTGGTCGAAGATCGAATGGCACAGGTTCAGGGGGAGCATATAATGCATTGTTGGCATTATGGAGGAAGTACATCATGTATGCTGGTCTGAATATTGCTGCAATATGTCTCTATCTCTTTCATGGTCACTTATGGTGTTTGGTAGATTATGGTTCTTCTTTGCAGATCTGGTTTATATTCAAGGGGAACATGTTCTTAGGGGGAGCATAACCCTTTGCCCTTGATGTCAAAGGGGGAGAAGGACGTTGAAGATTTTGAGGTTGCCATCAAGTCCAAAGGGGGAGATTGTTGGCATTATGTTTCTGGTATGGCTCTATGATTCATGTGTTGTACTTGATGGCAACTCATACAGGTGGCAATGCTCTGATCAGGCTCTCAAAATGTTGGAAATTAAGAGGTACGCAGGAGAATAGTTCAAAAGGTGCGTACCCGCAGGTACGCCGGCCAAGAAGTGCGTTCATACCCGCAGGTGACCCGTTCATGAGGTGCGTACCCCCAGTTCACTCACTTCAAGGCAGAGAAGCGCGCTCACGTGGGGTTTCTTATGTTTGGCCCGTGGTATTAAGCCCGCCGTTCTTGTTTCTATGGTTTTGGCCCATGGTATAGGATCTAATTTGACTATAAATAGGGAAGGAGATCACTTGGCCAATGTATCTTTTGCAAATTGAATATCTTAAGATCTGAAATATTGGGTTATTGGTTTAAAAGCTTGATCTATATAAAAGTGAAGTTGAAGGTGAATCTATGAAGGGTGATCTCTCGGGCGCATGATCAGATCTGGGCATCTGACTATCTGTGGCACACTGGGGGACTCCCAATTCGGCCCTAACCAGAGGTAGGCAGGTGATTAACAGTGCAAGTGCGTGGGTACGCACAACAGAAGAAGGCGCAGTGCGTGGGTACGCAGAGCAGAAGAAGGCGCAGTGCATGGGTACGCAATGCGTCAGAGGTTCAGGTGCGTAGGTACAGTGAAAGTACGCGGCCCTTCAGAAGCCGTAGGTGCGTAGGTACGCAGCGCGATAGCATATGTGGGTGCGTGGCTACAGTAGCAGTACGCGGCGTGATAGCATCTGTGGGTGCGTGCCTATAGTAACAGTACGCGGCGTGATTGAAGAAACAGTGCGTGGGTACATGGTGCAGCAGAAGGGTCTCTGTGGGTATACGCAGGGGAGCAGAAGGTGAAGTGCGGAGCCACGCAGGCCAGATAGAGAAAAACTGCAGATCTGTCTTAAGACCTTTTGTTGGCTGAATTTTTCTGTTGATAAGGTGTTCTGGGTTTAGTTTATTGTTATTGTTGATCTGGTTACTACAGTTGACTGGGTGATTTACTTGTACTTGATGATTTCTTGATGTTTATGGATCCAGTTTGAAAATTTATGAAAAGTGGTCCTTAAAAGAAAAGAAGTAGGGGGTTGTAGCTCCCTTCCAGGAGAGACTGGAAAACGAGAGAGAGTTGTAGCTCTCTGTAGGTTGCAGCCTGCGTACTGGTAAAGGACTGCACCAGTACAAAACCATTGTAAAAGGAGTTTCTAATTTGAAAGAAGATAGAGACATAATGCAGCAGGTGGTTTTCACCCATATTGGGTTTCCACCTTATATCTGGTGTTCTTTGGTGTGACTATCTATTTTTCTTGTTCATGCTCATTATTTTTATGGTACTGACATGCAAAAATAATTCGAAGTATAAATAAGGAAGATTTATTAAAAGAACTTGATAATACTGATTCACCCCCCCTCTCAGTATTATTTCCAACAGTTGCTAGTGAGGAAGAATTCAAGATTTCTTGTTTAATCAGATCAAAGGCTTCATGCTTAGTATGTCCCCATTTAAAAAGAGAATTTTTCTTAATCATATGTTGAAGGGGTAAGACAATTCGTGAAAAGTCAGGGACAAATATTTTGACAAAATTTATCTGACTTAGGAAAGATTTTATGGCTTTCTTGTTATGAGGTAAAGGGATTCCAAAAATTTCTCTTATCTTACCAGGATCAATGTGAATTCCTTCTTTGGATACAATAAATCCAAGGATCTTTCCTTCACATAGAGAAAAGAAATATTTCTTGGGATTGAGAGAAATTCCATACCTCTGACAACGCTCAAAGATTTATTTTAAATCCTTTAAATGATTACCACGCCTTTTTGCATACACAGTTATATCATCTAAATACATTACTACTAATTAATTAACCAAGACTTTGAAAGTTATGTCCATGGCTCTCTAAAATGTGGCACCGATATTGATTAACCCAAAGGGCATCTTTTGATAGGCATAGGTGCCCCATTTGCTTAAAAATCTAGTATTTAGTCTCTCATCTGGATGTAGTAGAATCTGATTATAACCCGAGAATCGATCCAGAAAAGACATTAGTTCTGAGCCTGCAACTGATTTCAGTATATGTTCCATAGGAGGTAATGGGAAATTTTCCTTCTGACAAGCTTTGTTAAGACTGCAAAAGTCTATACATATTCAAATATCACGATTATTTTTTCTGACGGTAATAAGGTTGGAAACCCACCTTGAATTCCTGACAGGAAAGATAATGTTGGATTTGAGCAGCTTATTCAATTCAGATTTGATCTGGTTTTCTAAATTTGGATGGATCTTTCTTATATTTTTTTGCACGGGTTTTTCATCAGATATCATGGGGATGGTATGTTGAATTATAGAAGTGTCATATGTCTTAAGGTATTCATAGTTCCAAGCAAAGACATTATTGTATTTCTTCAACAAATGAATGAAGGTTTATTTTTCATCAGGTGTAAGATCAAGTCCTAGATTGATATTCTAAGGTTTAAGGTCAGTTCCAAGATTAACTAATTCAAACCTCAAAGTTGAACTTTGTATTTTTGAATTAGTGGGTTTTTTGAATCTGTCTTTGAGATCATATAAGTCCTCTAACTTAACCACAGACTTAGGTATGGAATTCATAGTCATTTCTTGCTTAAGCTGGGAGTCATGTTGATCCTCATCTATTATTTGGTCGTCATAAGAACCTTCATATGTTAAAAAGCTTATGATATCCAGATCATTATTGAATACTCGCCAATTGGTGATATTTTTGGGAATATAAGGCCTAAAAATCAATTTAATTGAAAAGCAATCAGGGCTATAATCTTCTGGTGGAATGAGCTTGGCTCCAACATTAGCCAAAAGATCAACACTTGTATTTTGGAGTCTTGGGATAGGGGAAATATTAAACAATGTAAAGTGAGAAGTGAGGTCTTGGACTAATGATTGATAATGTTTCAAATGTACAGAAAAATAGTGTATAGTATTGCTTACCTATTTTATCACAATTTCCGAATCTCCAAACACTTGAAGATGTTTGATATTAAGGATGATAGCCTTATACAGCCCTTGAACCAATGCTTCATATTCAACAGTTTTTTTTGTGCATTCGAATTCAAGCCTGCATGCTAGCATAACTTTTTCTCCTTTTGGGCTAACTAATATGCATCCTGCTCCGGATCCATCGTTAGATTTGGATCTGTAAAAAAGAAAATTCCAAAATCATGAGCTAACTATAGGTTTATCTACAAAATTTATCCACTTAGAAGTATATGTTTGAGAAAAAATTTCAACTTGCGATATAATAAAATTTTCCAAGAACGGTGAAGTATTTGCATTAAAATTTCCTAGAAATGATTCAACTGAGTAGTTCCCTAGGATATTGTTGCTATCTGCATCTGGCTCATTCTCTCCTTCTAGTTATGTAACGATATACTTTTGATGTCTTCGAGGTCAACCCTTATTTGATTCGGCTTGCCATTATAGGGAAGCCACATGTGGGACCAGTCAGTTGCAAAATAGCCATGAAGATTTTCTGACCAGTCTCTGCTAAGGATTAAACTGTAGAACTCGAGGATATCAGCCACAAGAATGTCAATGACTTGACACACTTTAGGGTTTGATGAAAGTCTAATAGTGACTTGATTGATCTCTTCTATAAATTCGACTTGGGATCGGTTTAATTGAACAATGTGCACAACATATTTTTGGGGCTCAACATTCAATTTTGCACAAACTGTTCATGGTAGAATGTTAGATGAAGCTCCAGAATCAACTAAACAGTTGTGTAGATTCTTGTTGAAAACTTCAAAAGTCAAAAGGAATGGAGGAGTATGAGATTTGGATCTTCCTCCTATTAGAGCAATATCGATAGGATTGATTCTGTCTAATGAGGTATTCGGAGCCCCCCCAATTTCTTTGGTAGCTTACGTGATTATAACAGCGGGAAGCGGAGAAGTAAGGACCACTTTCAGATCATTAAGCAATAGCTTATGTTGATGTTTCAACTTACTAAGTCCTAGTCTTTTTCATATCCTCTACTATGTTTGCCCTAGTCTTTTTCATATCTTCTACTATGTTGTATTCCATTTCATCAGAGACTAAGAGGGTTTTCGCTGAAGGTGAAGAGTTTTTTTGAGGAGTAATTTGAGTAGCTTTAGACAAATATTTCTTACCTGTTGTTTTTGTCTTTGGGAGTTGGAGTTGATACCTTCTGATTTCTATTTGTTTATGGTGAATCAATAGGGCTTCTACTCCTGGTTGCAACAAGTAGTGCTTCTTGTGCTTCTTCATCGGGAAGGATAAAATCCCACATTCCTTGTAACTTGACTACCTCTTCATCATCTATTTTCTCTTTAGCTATTGAAACTTCATCTTCCTCCACATCTGATTCAGTGTTTGATATGATACTTGGAGCCTTAGTATCAGAGCAAGGATTTCTTTTTTATGGTCTGAAACTTTCTTTGAGGAAGTCTCTGCTACCTATTTCTTGATATCAGCCATTTCATTGGACACGGTTTTATGGAATTTTTGCAGACCTTCAAGATCAAAAGGATCTTTAGGTGGTTTTCTCTTGGATTCATCCCTAAATGTTACTTTCTTGGATTTCCGTTCTTCTAATGCATTTTTCTCATATAAGGCTAGAATATGCTTTTCTACAACTATGGCTTCTTTCCTTTTTTCTGCCAAAGTTGGTTTGGCAGCCCTATCGACAAAAATAGCTTTTTTTGAGGGAAGGGAAGAGATGTACCATTCATTTTGGACTTCATCATTGGGCTTGGATGCTGTTGGGATTTTATTCAATAACTTATTAAAATGAGAATTTAAGTCTTTAATTAGTTCTTTAGGTTCAACTTTCAAGTTGGAGAGATCATAGATAAGAGTAGTCGTTGATCTGTCATCTCAAAACTTTGTTAGGAACTTCTCGTGAAAGGCATCCCAACTATTAATGGAACCCAATGGTCATGCAAAGTACCATGACCCTGCTGATCCTTGTAAGGTATAAGGGAATAATCTTACAACTGTGTATTCTTCCACTACTTCGTTTAGGTTTACAGACAACATAACATTGTTTATGTGTTCTTCGACTGGTAAACCATCATCAGGATTGAACTTTGGTAACCACTTTTCTGGATGGGTTAGCAATGGATGTAAGGGTCTCGCCATCCGTACAGCTCCTTGATTTTTCCATGGCCTTTATGTGTTTTGATCCATCGTAGGTATCTGTGTAGAGGAAGATGTTCCTATATTTGAAGGTGATTAGGTAAATGAGGCTTGTGCTCTAGTACCAGTGTAAACCATGATTTGGAGTTGTGAGGTGGATGGTTGATTTTGTGATGATGTAGATGGAATGAATGAGAATGTTTGAGGTGATGATGAGAGAACCTCAGTATGGGTTTTAGATTGTGTCTTCTTATCTCTCTTACGGTGTGGTAGAGGGAATTCAAATGGGGGGGGTCCCAAACTTTTCACTCTGTGCTCTAGTTAACCTTTGAGGTGAGAGGAAATCAAAAGAAACACTACCTTGGGATAACTTAGATTATTCTTCAGATGTTGAAATCCCCTATAGCTTATGGATCAAAGACTAGACTTCAGTGGTTTCTATGGAAGAAAGTTGATCTCACTTCTTTGAAATCATAGTAGTGGATTATAAAGGGTTCTTTACAACTTCTCGCTTAGGATTTGGAGATTTGGAATGCGATCGAGAAGTTGGAGGAGATGGTGAGGGATTTTTACTCTTAGAATGGCCTATTGGTTTGAATTTACTTTCCATTTGTAGTTAGGTCCTCCATATGGCGCCAAAATTTTCAAGCTTCGAAAATAGTTGCTACAACATGGCGGAAAACCACCCAGTCTGGACCTTGGTTAGCTTCTCCTTTTCCGTTTGGTGTAGTGGCTCTAACTAGTGATAATGGGACCAGTTCCCCAGAAAATATTTGATAGTGTTGGTGGGGTGATATATGAAGTAACAGGGGAATGATTAAGCTAAGTGTAATCTAATCTAAACTACTAAACACATACATATATCCTAGTTTAAACACTATTTAGCTATAAATATACCCATGAATTAAATATGATATGCGATCTACAATGATGTCCTACATCAATTGGTAATAAATATCATTCAACTGTAAAAAGAAGTGAAATCTTTTAACAGTAATCGTTTTCGATAAATAGTTAGCCAAAACGATTGTGAAAGATATTTCTCATATCAAATCATTCATGTATTTAGAATAAAGTCAAAGCCAACATCATACAAAAGTGCAATAATGATAAATTATAATTCATACTTTCACACATAAGACAAATAAAAGAAGAAGTATTTCCTAATAGAAAAATAAAACAATATCATAAGATAAAAGTACCATATATGATGAGTCCTGCTCATGTGTCTCAGCAATATTAATCCAATCTCAACCAATCCAACACATTCTAAGAGTAAAAAAGTGCATTTCAGTAGAGCATGCTAGATATTTAAAAGAAAATAGATCTTGTTCCATTAATTCCATCAGAAACTCCTCAAAAGTATAGAAGTTCAATGTTTTGAAGAATATTTCTGATAAAATTTCTGGACCCTCTCTAAATGCATGAGAAGGGTTTGAACACTAAACTATAGGTCCTAAAATAGATTATTACAAAAATAGCTAAGGAGGTTTAAACGACCTTCCTCAAATCATGTGAAAATAAAACTAAAATAAAAATAAACTAAGTGACTAACTCATTTGCATTTGATCTTTGAGATCACAAATATCTGTCATAGGCTTGAGTTGTGTCAATTGGATGATCGCATATTTCAACTGACCAACAAATATAGCATCTGTTAGCACTATCACCATTTTTTGTGTGGAGGTTGTTAAGCATCTCAAGGTCATCCACTGGTTGTATGGTTTTACTAAGAACTACTAGTACGCTTCCCAGTTTAGCTTGCTCATATGTCTGATTACCTCCTCCTTTTCCTTCACTTCCTACTTCCAATGCTGTTCTAACTATTTGAAATTTGGAAGAAATTCTGGTATGTATTTTGTAACCAAGTTGGCACCATGCATATTTTTGTTGATGTCTTCTATTATGTTGTTTGCTGTTGCTGCTATGACTGTTGTTTCCCTTTCCGCTTGCTTGAGTCAAGAATCCCAATCTGTGAACAAAATGTCTTTATGCGATTCCTCCAGCTTTAGCAGATCAGCCTCTCTCCCATCTTTTGATTCTTTCCAAGTGATAAAGTCATAAATATTTTTATGCATTTCGTCATACTAAAGTATCACGTCAACAACTTGGCTTGTTAGCTTATCACTCATCTTCCAATAAGCATTTATTTACGAGATTTGTTGGCAAAGAATTTCCTTTTGCTAAATTAGTTGGGAGTTAAGACTGAGTGCTTCCTTTATGAACTCATCGATTTTCGGATTGTCTTTATACTTATATGTCATAGCTTGTATCCACAAATCTCTTTCTGCTAGGCTAGCTTGATGCTGTGTTCGCATTTGTTCAAATTCCTGCTTGAGCTAGGCTACTTGTAATTCTGCTTATTCATTGGATTTCTCCTAAGCTAATTATTGCTCCAACAACATAATTCTTTGTTCATTTTCTTTAAGAAACATTTGGACCTCTGAGGCTTTGTCAATAGTTGTTGTAGCATAGGCTCCTCCATGGGTAACTCATTCCATAAAATGTCCATTGGTTTATTCTCAGGAGTCATAACAGCTACATCGTCTAACTTTATTTTCTTCCTTTGTATCTTGACGATAGCTTTGTGGGTAGGACTATAAAATACATGTAGTGGAGGAATTTCCTCAATTCTCAAAATAATTTCTAAAGTGGGGGTGGTAGGAATGAGCTCAACATCCTGAGTGCCTATATTTTTTTCTATTGTTGTTTCTTGAGTTGACTTGTGTTGTGTCTGCTTAGGAGTCTGTATCTCAGTTGTTTGTTCATCTATGTGAAGCTTCTCATTGAAATGTTCACATTCCTTTTCCAAATCAATAACTGGGTTTTTGTTGACTGAGTGGATGCAGAATAAAATTTTGCATGTTTCTTTGTTGCGGTTTGCTCGACTGTTTCCTCTATAGTTCCAGTTGTGTCCCTTTTGAACCCTTTTTTTTATTGCCTCCCCCTTTTTGAGACTAGTGCTCTAAGTGCTCTGACTCATGAGTAGATCTTTCTTGGTTTTCTTCTTCAGAATTCTCTTTAGATTTGTCCTCCAAGATTACACTAGGAGTTGGCTCCCTTATTGGTTCAATCTGCAATAGGTCTAATGGGTCCTTCAATAATCTCCTCTTTCTGTATACATGGAAATATTTAACATCGTCCGGGGTAAAAAGTATTGATGCCATGTGTGTCACTTCTGAAAATGTTTCTTTTTGTAGGAAGAGGTCATCAAAGGCATCCTCCTCGTGGGTGAAGGGTTTTACTTTAACCATAGTAGTGAAGTCTTTAGTAGTGCCATTTGGGTCATACTACCTTCCCAGGATTGTAGCTAATTTCAGAGACTTCATGATCTCTACTTCTTTTCATGCATGCCCAAAATCATGCAGCACAAACGCACCATATTGCAATGGAAATGTAGGCCAAATGGCCTTCTTCTATTGTTTCAATCCTTTTCTCAACTCACCGTCCCCTGTTGCTTGGTAGGCTATCTCCCTGGCCATTAATTTGTCAGGGACATAGTATGGGAGAACATGCAGTGAAGCAATGCTCCAAAATACTCTGATATAGGTAAATGTTTCCTCCCCAAACCATATGGATACAAGCAAGATATCTACTTCATCTTCTTTTGAAAGCCTAGGGGCGGTTGTGTTGTATACTTATTTATGGATGGTTAGCATAACTCCTTGACAAATATTATAAAAATGGGGGTGAAACTGAGACTCCCACAAAATATTATGGTACACATGGATAGGAAGCGGGTCTTTCATGGTCCACTTCCATCCCATAATGGAAAATTTGGAACTAAAACAGATTGCGTCCATTACAAAAACACTCATGAAAAATGGGGGATAAACCCTTAAAGAGGGACTTCTTTTTTTCCTGTATTCCATAATTGCTTTTGCCAAATTATCAGACAAAATTTGAGCCTTATTCATTATCATTGCGTTCACATCTATATCTATTAATGGAAACCATTCGAGGGAAAATTTGGTGCTATAGGGTTTACCAAACAATCTACATAGCATGGCTGCTGCGAAACCATAAGGGGAGAGATAGATGTCGTAGAATACATACTCGTCTTATCCCATTTGAGCTTGCCCTTGCTTGCTGTCCAAGCCTAAGTGATGTCTTTCAGGTCTTCATTCTTCTTAGCAATTTTCTCAAGGAATTTTTTATTGTAGATCTTCTATGGCTCTGCTAAATGGTACATTAGCCATAGGTTGTTTATTGAAAAAGATCCCATAACCTCTTGCCTGTGATTCTTGAATTATCTATCTGAGACCTCCACCACATCAATTATCCACTTCACCATATCCTTGTATGGGATTATCTTTGGTCTTGCAGCTATGCGGTGTAGGAACGAGCACAATGTCTCAAAGTAGGAGGAGTCAGAGGAAACATGAGCATCGTTCGGGGCCTTTGCTACCAGTGGGCCTTGGTTTTTCCTCTTCTAAAAAATCATACATGGCCTCCCTTGTTGAAGTTCCTCTGTCTGTACTACATGTAGTATCAGAGAAAAAAGGGATAATTTCTAACCTTTTAGATGCAACTACCTTTCCACTCTTTTTCATTACTTCTAACGACTCTTCCTGTGGATTTTTCCTGAAATGGAGCAAAGCAGAAGCTATCAGATAGGCACAAGAAATAATTAAAATGAGGATGAATGATATAGATAACCTTGAAAGGTGAAAGGAAAGGAGTTTTAATTAAACGCATATGAAAAAATATCATATCACGTCGAGTCACTTTTCAGCATAAATGCCATTAACCCATACTAAATATCCACTAATGGTTCCTTATCACTACTTTTATTGCTCATTAATGTTCTACATCGTAAGTTGGGAAGGAAAAATTTTAAGCTGGTGAGATTTATTTGTGAGAATTTCGATTTTTCTATTGCAATGCAATATAGCAAATCGCGTTATCGCATATTTGATTGTGCACTTTCTTAGAGTTCCTTAGGTTTCTGTCAGATGTGATGTGTGGGATAAGTGGTGTGTTTGTTTATTGTTTAAAGCGTAGCTTGTTTGATGGAATTTTTTACCTTATAAAGCATTTTTTATTGTGCTGCGGACTTAAGTGCTACTTTATGACATAGGCGTTAATCGGGTTCTGGTTTTATCGCATTTCGCAACATCACACGATTCGTAAGTTTTAAGACCTCTCTTAAGTGTTCCGACGCGATGTGATAGGTCGACTGTCTCATCGCAATATCTCATTCTGGACATTTCAACATGCTTTATGAGAGTGTGCCCTTTGTGAATGATGATATGTGATACAAGATTTATTTTAATAGGAAATGCCTTAGTCCCAACTTTTAAATGAAAAATCCTAATGATATCTAGGTTTAGTGTGGTGACTCTTTTGATTGCTTTTCACGAGTTTTGCTTGTTAATAAGGCTTTTGACACACTTGGTCGAGCGGTATGTGAAAAGGTGAGTATTGATAGCTTTCAAAGGATTTTGACTAGATATCTTGCTTTATTCCAAAAACATGAAATAATGTGTCTAAATGCTAAATTTGTTTTTTTAAGGATTTTATCAAGGGTCCCTATTTCTTAATAGAATATTAGCTATTATATAATCAAATGGGGTTGTTGTTGAATAGAACAATAGGCTGCTATAGTAGTACTATAGGAATGTAACATGGGAACAAAAATAACAATATGGGGGCCACACTAGTATTATAGGGACCTAACATGACCCTTTCCTTCAAAAAATTGGCGTCCTCAACGCTTTAGTGATTCTGGATGCTTGTGTATGAATTTCTTGTCCTCCCACATGGAATCTTCAACAGGTAAATTCTTCCAATTTATGAGATACTTTGAAATTGAACTATTCCTTACCTATCACATTCTTTTTTCTATGATTGTTTCAGGCTCCAATATGATTTTTCCTTCCTTTTCAAGTTTTGGTAATACAGTTGTTTCTTTAAACATGAAACATGGAAAACTGGGTGTACTCATGAATATGTGGGAAACTCCAACTTTATGCCATAGTACCGATCATTTGCAAAACTGTATAAGGGCCATATCACTTGGGTTATACTTTATCATCCTTCTTAGCTTTCTTGAGGGGCATTTGTTTGTATAGTTGTAGCCATAAAAATACCCAATCTCCCACATCAAAACTTCCTTCACTGTGATGTTTATTTTCGTGTTGTTTCATTCGACTTTGTGCTAGAGTCAAGTTATCCTTTAAGATTTTGAGAACTTATTGTTTATGCTCAATGTGATCTTCCACTGCTTGAACCTTAGAATTGTCTCTTAAAGATGATGTGATGGATGGTGGATGATATCCATAAAGCACCATAAATGGGATCATTTTTGTTGTGGTATAGAAGGAATTTTTATACCGCCATTCTACCAGAGGTAACCACTTAACCCATTCTGTTTCTTTATCATATACAAATCAATGAAGATATCCTTCCAAACATGTGTTCGGTATCTCAGTTTTCCCATTGGATTGAGGATGATAAGATGAGCTATGAGCTAATTGAATACCAAGGCAAGAAAATAATTTTTCCCAAAAATTTCAAGTGAAATTCGGAGCTTTGCAACTTACAATAATCTTTGGGTTTCCATGTAGATTTTGAACTATTTCCATAAATTCAGTAGCAACTATACTAGCTTTCAAAGGATAAGATAGTGCACAAAAGTATGCATACTTGGTAAGTCTATCAATAGTCACTATTTTGACACTCTTTCCTTCAAACTTGGGTAAGATTTTCATAAAATCCATTGAGACCTCCTCCTAACGCTGACTTGGAATGGCGAATGGTTATAAAAGGCCTCGTGTCTTAATTATCTCCACTTTGTTTTGTTGGAAAACCAAACATTTTACCACAAAATTATAAATATCATATTTAATGCCATCCCAAAAGAGTTCTTTCTTTATCTTGTGGTAATTTTGAAAAAATATTGAATTCCCTCCTATAGGAGAGGTGTTTAATTCCAAAAGAACCTTTTGTTTGAGTTGGGAGTTCTTATATAGATATAAGCGATCTTTCTACCATAATGAATCATTTTTCTAGAAAAATGTATTAGATGAATTGGGATCTTGCTACCACTTTTAAATGAGTGTAAAAAACTTTTTTTCATTCTTCCATTCATCCCTTTCTATAGTTATCCAATCATGTTGGATAATAGAAATGGCCCAAAGCAATTCTTCCACATCCTCAACCCTTCTTGAGAGTGCGTCTGAAACAACATTTTTCTTACCTTTTTTGTAGATGATTTCAAAGTCATAACCGACATCTTTGTTACCCATTTTTTCTTCTCTTCTGACGCTAATAGTTGTTCCAAGAAGTATTGAAGATTATCATGATCCTTTTTTTACTTTAAAGTGTCTTCCAATTAGGTAAAGTTCTAGTTCTTTAGAGCATGTAGTATTTCTAGCATTTCCTTCTCATAAATAGTTTTGTGTAAATACTTTCCCTTGATTGGACAACTTTCAAAAGCAATGGGTCATCCTTCTTTCTTTGTTTGCTAAAACAAGTGAATATCCTTCTATTTTGATCAACCAAAAGGACTATTACAATATATACAAACCATCAGACTAGATCAAGAACTTCGGAGATATCCAGGATATTCGGCCATGAATATAACCCTCCATACTAACTAAAGGATCATCTATTCTCACAAATGGTGCTCTCGGTTAACCGAAAACTCCCCGTCGAACTCCATAGTATCTTCAACATAGACTTACAAAGTTTGAACATACAAGTGGCCCCACAAAATAGCACGACTAAATCGGACCGTTGAATCTAGCTACGCAAACAAACGGCACAGAGATATATCGGAAAGCCAAGATGCTCGAGCTTTACTGCGCGATGGAGGGTGGTAAAACATACCTTGCCCTTGCTACGTGTTGAGAGTCTAGTGGAATCGCTCTCAAAGCGCCCAAACAACTTACCATTTAAAATCATAGCGATCACCTAGAAACCGCTTAGAAACCGCTTTAAATCTTGGATTGCCAACCTAAAATAGAAAAACATGTGAAATTCCATTGCCGGGAGGATCCATCCATTCTCCCCCCGATAACTTACTTTGGGACTCTCGACTGATGTAGCCGTTGACTGAACATAAAAACCCTGTATAGCAATATACCAGAAAATAAGGCTGGTTAACTTACCCCAGAGGCTAATGTAACCAATCATAGTTTTACCTTCTTTAAGGTACCAGTCACGGAACTGTGTTTGAATCTGCAAACTGTGCTTCATTCTGTGCCTTCCCTACTTGCCCAGTAGCTAAAAATTTCTCTATCCTCTATCACCTGTTCATTACAGAGAGCCTTTAATCTACTCTGCGGTGCCTCCATCCACTTCATTTCAATCCTGCTTTTTGAATTGATCACTCCTTGGTTGGCCAGTAAATCCGCTAGTTTATTGGCTTTCTAGCGAACATGATTGAAGCTAACAGTTCTGAGACTCAGGAGATATTTTTGAATTCTTTGGTACACTTGTAATAGTCTCCAATGTTTTGAGACCTTTTCTGGCACTTTTCCACAACTGATTCTCTTCACTGCCTTTATAGAGATCTCTGAGTCAGCTTCGATAATGAGATTTGAGTTGTGATTTTTTATAAGAAGTTCTAGACATTGCTCCATGGCCATTAATTCATCCATGTTATTGGTGGCTTTGTCTAAATGGTAGTGGAAGGTAAAGATTATATTTCCTTCTTCATCTCTCAACACCCCTCCATAACTTGCTATACCAGGGTTGCTTTTTGAAGCACCATCAATATTACATTTTAGATAACCTTTCGGTGGAGGTTGCCAGATCTCCTTTTCCATGTCTAAATCTCTTTCCTTTCTGTTAAGACCATTGTAAATGATGTCTTGCATGCCCAGATGCCTGAGAGATATCAATTCACTCAGAGTGGAAGGGTTCTTGGGATAAGTGCTCATGGTCATGGACACTGTCTCCTTCATCTGTTTCAAGATCAGATCCATTAGGCGAAGAGGAGTATTTTTTTCATATTTGAAAATTCTTTTATTCCTTTCTTTCCAAACATTCTAGATTATGAAACTTGGTGTAAAGGTCCAGGCCATATAAGGATCTCATACTCCGAATAATTTTTCCTCCACTTATTCAAGGTATTAATGATGCTACCCTTATCTCTGTCTGTCTGTTGGAAAATGGTGTAAAAGGAACCCCACAACCAGGTGGTATAGGTGGAACTATTGAGAATATGTTCCATTATCTCCTCTTGAGCTTCACATAATTGACATTTAGAAGGTCCAACAACCCCCCTCTTCCTCATATTGTCCCAAGTTAATATTTTCTCATGAAAAAATAACCACATAAAGAGCTTGATCTTCATCCAACCTTGGTAACTCCAAAGTTGATGCCAGGATTTCGCCAAGATACAGGGATCAAGGTTCAGGAGTAATCTTTTTGCTTCCTTAATGTTGAAGGAACCTTCTTTATTGAGACCCCATCTTAATTGATCCTGCCCTTCTGTTACCAAGATCTTCCTTTGATTCAATATATTCATGAGTTCCTCTACTTTTGTTTTGTTGGGACTGTCCTCTCTACATACTATATCTTTCCACTTTCTCCACTTTCCCGAGTCATGAGGAAGATTCCAGAAATATTTAACTTTTATTAAACCTTGGGACTCTGTTTCCTGCTTGAGGCTTATAAAGTCCTCTCTTATCAGCAATGTTTCTTGTTGCCATTTGTCTTCCCAGAAGAGAGCAAGATCTCCCTCTCTGATTTCCCAGAAGTTGTTGTTTTGAACTAGGCTTCTGTTAGCCTAGGCTTTGTTCCAGATATAAGAGCCTTTTATGTTTCCTGACATTCTTATAAGATCATTTGTATGCCAGGAGCCAGCATATTTCTCTTTCCAAGTTTCCTCCCATTGAGCTTCTAGTTCTTTAACCCACCTCCACCAGAGCTTAGTAGCTAAAACGTTGCTTATAATCTCCTGATCATCTAAGCCTAGACCTTCGTGACTTTTGGGTTTACAGATTTTGTCCCAAGAAACAAGGGCCCATTTCTTCCTTGTTTCCTCCTTGCCTGAATGGAAATCTCTCTGGATATTCCTAAATTACTGTAAGACCCCTTTGGGAGCTGGAAGGGCAGATAAAAAGAAAACTGGTATATATTGCAAAACGGCCTTTGTCAAAATCAACCTGCCAGCAAGGTTCAAAGATCTAAAACTCCATTTTTTGACTGTGTCTTGCATCTTGTTGAGCACCGGTTCCCAGATGCTTTTGTGCAATGGTTTAGCTATAAGGGGAATTCCCAAATACTTTGAGGGGAGGGAATCCCTTTGAAAGCCCAAAATTCTGGAGATATTCCTCTAAATTGAAATGTTGGTATTAAAGAAAAAAATCTTTTATTTGGAGAGATTAACTTCCATACCTATAGCCAAGGCAAAGTCATTTAGGATTCGTTTGTCCGCTGAAGCTTCCTTGACTGTGGGGATCCCTTGCAGCATGGTGTCATCCACAAATTTTTGGTGAGTCATTGCTTGACCATTCTCTATTAATTGCAGTCCCTTGATCATTCCTGAGATTTTGGCATGTTTAATGGATTTGCCCAATCCTTCCATCATGAGGATAAAGAGAAAAGGAGAGAGTGGGTCTCTCTGCCTGAGTCCTCTGGAAGGAGTAAAGATCTCTGAGGGTGAGCCATTCACCAAAATAGAAAAGCTGGAAGAAGTAACCAGAGCCATAACCCATCTGACCCAGTTGTGATCAAAACCAAAAGCAATAAGGACCTTCTTGATGTACATCCAGTTCACCTTGTCATATGCTTTAGCAATATCTAATTGCATGATCATTCCAGCTTGCCTTTTACTGGTAAGCGAATGAACAACCTCGTGGGCCTGAATAATGTTGTTAAGGATTTTTCTTCCTTTCACATAACCAGACTGTTCCCCTGAAATTAAAGAAGGAAGAAGAGGTTTGAGCCTGTTGGCCAAAATCTTGGATATGATTTTATACACCACATTGCATAAGGCAATGGGTCTGAACTTATCAAGAGTCAGGGTTGACTCCTGTTTTGGGATCAGGGAGATGAAGGATGTGTTGAGGGCTTTCAAAATGGTCCTGCTTCTTCTTGAGTCCTCTACAACATTCAGAATATCCTGTTTGACAACATTCAAGTAGGCCTTGAAAAAATCTACATTAAAGCCATTTGGACCTACAGCTTTGTCATTCTACATGTCATTAATAACCTCACTGATTTCTTCTTCAGTAACTAGTTTGTTCAGGTTAAAATTATCCTCTCTAGACACCATTTGAGGGATATTTTTTGTGATTTCCTTGATGCTTTGTTCCCTGTCTATATTGCTTTCCTTTGTGATGCCTTTGAAATGGTGAACTAGCATAGCTTCGATATTCTTATGGGTGGTCTGGAGCTCCCCATTCTGATTCAATAATGAAGAGACTCTATTGTGTGCTCTATTGTCCATAGTGGATCTGAGGAAAAATTTGGTATTTCGTTCCCCTTCTTTGAGCCATTGAATTCTAGACATTTGTATCCAGAAGATTTCCTCTTATTTGCATAAATTATCCCATTATTGATTGTGTTTATCAGCTTGGTCACTCTTGAATTTATCAAAACCTTCTATGATTAATGTTTGGTTTAGTTCCTACAATTTGATTTCCACTGATTTTTTATATACGAAAATGTTGCCAAAATCCTTCTTGTTCCATTCTTTTATTTGGAGTTTAATGTGCTTCAATATTTTTTGCAGGAGGAACATTCTAGTGCCCTAGATCTGCAGATCCTTAGACCACCATTTTTCAATGTTGTTAATGAAATATGGGTGGGAAATCCAGATATTCTCAAATCTGAGGGTCTATTTCTGGGTGAATCAATCCTGTTGATTCTAGTTGAACCAGCCAGTGATCAGAGCCTCGAAAGGGGAGAACTTTGGCAATTATTTCTTTATTTGTGAGCATCATCTCCTCTAAGATCAAAAATCTGTCTAACTTGGAGGTGACCTGGGCTTCACCTCCTCTTTTGTTATTCCATGTAAACAGGTCGTTGTGCATTTCAGAGTCAACCAAATTCATGTCGTCTGTGAAGGATTGGAAAACTACTAAATCTTTACTTAGCAATCTGGTACCTCCTTTTTTTTCTGAAAGAGATTTAATCATATTAAAATCTCCTCCGAAGACCCAAGGCATTTCTGCATGTCTGCTTCTGAGATTTACCAAGGGTTCAAGAAAGTTGAGATTCTCATCTATTTGTTGTGGACCATAAACATTTGTAACCAAGAAGGAGTCTGACACCCCCACTGGTTGAATGATGACTGATAAATCATTTCTCGATGCCTTTGCATCTGTTATGATAACTTTTTGGGGATTCCATAGAGTGAGAATGCCCCCAGCTGTGTTCTCTGCTTTAACTTCTAGAAACTCAAATCTGTTAAGCCATTTGCTATGTATTTGTTTTAGTTTCTGAATGGAGCATTTTGTTTCTTGAATGAAGATTATGTCTAGTGTCGCTATTTTCATTCTGTTACTTATCATTCTTTGTTTCCTTTTACTACCTAGACCTCTGATATTCCAAGATATGAACTTCATGATTAAAGATTTGTAAAGGAGTAACTGGTTAGATCTTTCATCTTACCAGAATCTATCATTAGCTTTCCACACTCCATCAAGAGCTCATTTTGTTTTTTCCTACCTCTCTTCTTTCCTGGATTTCTAGTAGCTAATCTGGGAGTTGATTTCATTGTTTTCACCCCTCTGTGCTCCTGTTTGTGAATGTTTTTACCTTTACTCAGTTCTTTTTCCTGAGTTTTCCATAAAAACAGTTGCTGTATTCTGTTGCATTCTTCTTGAGGCAGTGAATCTATTCCTCCTCTGGTTCCTTGCATCAAGAATCCTTCCAGATCAAGGTTTTCCTTGTCAAGAATTTCTTGTAGTTCATGATCTTCTAGATCTGTTTCACTTTGGGTCATTTCCTAGTCCATCTCCATTTTTGTTTCACTTATCATCATTTCTTTTAGAGAATCAATATCTAGAGAGTGTATCTTTTCCTCCTCTTTGTCTTTTTCATTAGTGCCTTTCTCCTAAGATTGGTTTTCTCTTGTTGTTTCTTCCTTATCTTCTAGCACATGAAACTTGTTCTGGTTAATCTTCAGACCCTCTTTATGTTGTTGCTTTAGCCCCTCTTTCCCCCTTTTCCTTTTCTCTCCACTTTCTGAAAGTTATCTGAGTCCTTTGTTGTATGGAGTTTATCTTTATTTTCTACTTTAGTGAGAGGGCAGTCTCTAGATAGATGTCCATGTTCGTGGCATCTACGAAATTTGAAAGGGATATGCTCGTAGTCCACTGTCTGCACCCATTCCTCATCAAAAACTTCCAGGATGACTTCATCTGGAAGTGCACTTGACAGATCCATTTCTACACAAATCCTAGCAAAAGAAGTATATTTTCCTCTTCTTGTGGCTTCAGAAGCTTTGAAAAAACGTCCTAGTTTATTTCCAATGGTAGCTAGCGATTTAGTTTCCCAGTAATCAAGATGTAGAGAGTAGAGCCTTACCCAAACCGGTACTGAATAGAACGTTTCCTTTTCTGGTACAAAGTTCATCCTCCAATGCCTCATATAGAGACTGGCTGCTACAAAAAAGTAGGGTCCTCCTTCGAATATTCTATCTTTATCTTCGATGTTTGAGAACACCACTGTGAAGAATCACTTTGACCCAAGATGTAGGTCAATGCTTCCTTTGGGTTTCCATTGATACTTAATCCACGTTTGTAAAGCTTTTTCAGTGGGCCATAGTCCCATGAATTTACAGATAATGGCGTAGGTCCCCATGTGTTCCCTGTGCGCCTGCAGAGCAGGATCATTTAATATTACTCTCGGAGTAATTTCTACTTTTGGTTTGCAAGGTCCTTTTTGTTTTTTTTCTCTTGAACCCTGACTTTTGTCTTCTTCCTCTTTGTCCATTGTGCTACTATTTTCCTTGGTTTTGGTCCCCCCTGTTTCCTTTTCATTCTCCTTGATCCTTTCATTAGTGCAATCTCTGTTGTTCCCCATCGGTGATTTACTTCTGCTAGCCACAGCTTCTTTGTAGGAGGGAGCCAAGCTCCCTCCTCTGCTGCCCACCATAAGAGGCGTACTTTGTTGTTTTCAGAAACCATGATCGCTTCGGCTCTCCCGCTCTTTTCTACAATGATGGGTCATCCTTCTTTCATTGAAACTACATCAATGCCATTTGGAGAGGCATCACATTCCATAATAAATGTTTTTGTGAAGTCTGGTGTAGATAATACTGAAGCTTGGCACATTGCCTCTTTAAGGTGTAAGTCCAAAAAAATGCATCTTTATTTAGTAATTTTGTTACTTGTGCCACTATTTTCCCACAACTATTAACAAACTTGTGATAATACCTTGTCAACCGAAGAAATCCTCGACAATGTTTTAAGGTTGTGGGAATTTTTCATTCCTTTATGGCTTTAATTTTATTAGGGTCTACCTAAACACCATCATGAAATACAATATGACCCACATATTCCAATTCATGTACCCCAAACAAACATTTGTAGGTTTTTTCATACGATTGTTTCACCTCCAATAGTTTGAGCACCTTGTCATCATGTTGAGCATGATGGTTGTAGATTAGTATATCATCAAAAAATGCTAACATAAATTTTCTCAAGAAGGGTTTGAAATTTTAATTCATCAAACCTTCAAATGTGGAAGGTGCATTTATTAAGGTGAAAGGCATGATCAAAAATTCAAATGACCTTCATTATTTTTGAATGTTGTTTTTGAAATGTCTTTTATCTTCATTCTAATTTGATGTATCCCGAGTGAAGATCCATCTTGGTGATGTAAATTTATCCATGTAGTTCCTACAATAATTAATTAATCACAATAATGGGAAATGTATCTTTAATAGTGAACTTATTGAGCTCTCTTTAATCCAAACACATTCACCATGATCCATCCTTATTGTGCACCAATAGCATTGGAGAAGAGAAAAAACATTGGCTAGCTTGAATTATACTTACCTCTATAGCATTTCTGCAACCATATGTTCAATTTCTCTCCGTTGGGCATACAAATATTTGTAAGGTCTGATGTTTGGGGGAACACTTCCCAGAATCAATTGAATAGCATGATCATGATCATGATTGTGAATATATAGGACACCTTTGGGAGTTTCAAATAGCTTAGAGTAATTGTCAAGAACTCTTTGGAGACATGCAGAAACAAATGACTTAGATATTTGAACATCTAGTGAACATAATTGTGCAATTACCCCTCATAGCTCCTTCTTAAAAATTTGTGTCATTCCATTAGACCTTATTATTTTCCCAAGTTTACTTGTGGTACCCCTTAATTTATTTTTCTTTCCTTCCCATAAATTTTTCAAGAAGAGTTATTGAAAATTAAAAGTTATCAACCCCAAAGATTGTAACCATCAGACTCCTAATACAACATTTGCGCCACCCATTGTAATGTAAAGCATTTTAATATTAAACACATATTCCCTAATGGTTAGCTTGATATTATGGAACTTACCTAAGCAATTTATAGTTCCCCCATTTGTAACCATCACTTGACACTTGGATACTGGATATAGAAAGCAATTCAAATCCTTGGCAATCTTACAATGGAAAAAATTAAGAGTACTACCTAAATTAATCAACACTAATATATTTTTCTTCTTGATATATCCTACTATCTTGAGAGATTGAGGAATGGTAATTATTTCCAATGCATTACAAGATAAGGTTTAATTTGTTTCTTATTTTTCAACCCTTGGGGTTGGTTCTAGGTTTATATATTCTTCTTTTGATCTTTCGCATCGATGGTCTTCCTCCTCATCACAATCTTGTAGAATAATTTATACTCAACACACTTATGACCTTTATTGTATTTTCTATCAAAACTATAACATATCCATTTTTCTCTTTCTTCCTACAATTGTTGTGGTGTAAACCTTTTAGGTTGTGGGGAGCTAAGAGCTACAACATTTCCATGTTTGTAATTGTGAGTGGTAGACCTCCTTGTTTCCATAATTTTTCTTTCAAATTTTCTTTCCATCCTATTGACAGTGTTGGAAGTGCGTCAACCAAGGGGGGATCCCTAGTATGAAGTCCCAATTAGACCTCACACTTCTTGGAATAGGAGGCCCATCTGGAGTAATGACTCCACTAACATGAAGGTTTTCGTCAACTACAATGAATAAAATAAGATAGTAATTTGGCACTGTGAAACTCCAATTGCAACACATAAAAGGAGGCTTTCACGAGAGGGAAGTAATAGTGAGTCTATAGAAGGAAAGTAATAGTACTCTCCTAAGATAGGCACACAAGAGAAAGGAAAGATGTGTTAGTTATCTAGTGAAATATTTCACATAGACACAACAAATATTAAAGAAAATGAAACACACATTCAACATGATAAGTACAAAAGCCAATGAAGTAGTTCAATTTCCTTAGTACTTATGGACAAAACATTACCACAAACATCCAGAGAATAGTATTATAATAATCTTGATACATGCATGAAAATGTGTTGGCCTAGTGAGATTCTTATTATTAGCTGAATTATCCAAGGACATAGTAACAATGGTGAGCCACTAGCTCCTATAGTGGATCGTTAAGTCACTTCTTGCTTCTCCAAAGAATGACTTTCTATCCTATGCTAAGCTAGAGAAGCCAAGGATAGCTCTCTAGAGGCTAATACTCCAAAGACAATTTTCTTGAGTTATGAGGCTGTATTTATAACAAAAGGAATAACCTTCCATGTCCCATGACTCTTGCATTACCCTCATGACTCTTGGGCTCATAAAGGACTTTTGAACTTATATTTGGCTCATTTTTCCTCATGTGACATTTCATATTCCACACATGGCTCTTGGACTTCCACTTGCTTTAAATTTCTCATTTCATTGAAAATTACATAATTACATCCACAAATGGTTTGTCACATGCTGAATCATATGACTCTTGAGATGACACTTTTACATGACATGACTTGATGATGGTGTGTCAATGTCAAGCTTCTCCTCTTTGTTGCTATCTTCATGTCTTCATGAAAGATCTTACATGTTCTTCAACTTCTTCTTCCAAAGGATTTAATATAGGGAGTCTCCACTATGATCTTAGTCTTTCATTCTCTGCCGCAATCTAGTTCCCCTTCATCTTCTTATTCAATGATCATTTGGTTTTTACAACTTCATAAGTGTTTTCCAACATAGTATCCTTCTCCTCATTTCTAAACATAATCCTATCATGTCAAGAAATAGTACTTGCAAGTGAAATTCACTGATGACAAGACAACATTAGTCAAGAAATATCCTAGTCTATCACTCTTCATGAAAATTTTTGATCTTCCTAGAACTAAGTATTGGACCAGAAGGAAGGCTCAGGTATTGCACAGTGTATCGTTCCAAAGGATAGGAGTGAGGGACTGAGGTGTGCAATTGCAAAATGTGCATCAACTAGAAGTCTGGAAAGAAGGATTACACAATTGAGGGTCATAGTCGGGTAGGTTTGGCCACTATAACTATGAAATGTGAAACTAGGAAGCTAGATTGCATAATTATACAGTTCAAGGATCCAGGGATACATATTGCACATAAGGATTGCATAATGCATAGAAAGAGATTAGATGGGAGGAAAACTTGCGCAATTGTGGGGGGGTAGGAGGCAGGAGTTGAGCACGTGACTATGCAATGTGTAGTCCTTGGAGGCATTGACTATGCATTGTGTAGTTACAAGAGGAAGGAAAGTCTTCTTGTGGTCTGACTCCATAATACACAATTCAAGGAGGCAGTTTTGGAGGAGATTTACTGGAGAAGGGTCAATTGCATAAAATGATTATGTGTGGGATGTAGTAGATGAGAGATGGGACCATAACATACCTCAAACAAAATTAGCATGTTCCTATTGAAATGACAACAATACAATACTTACCTCCAAGTGTAACACTTAAGATACACTTTGTGAAACAAGTGATGAAACTAGTGAAACAATTCTCAAGGGTTGGTGAATGTGTCTAATGCATGTTTCTATTATAGATAGAACACATTAGTGTAGAACAATGCATCAGAACTACCCATTAAGAATGTACAAATGACTCCCTTTAAATAGATGTAACACTTACCAAAATATGACATTTTGGTCTCACCACAACGGTCTAAGTGTTAGTGATGTCCTGCATGGCTTGCTCAAGCCACTTTGTCTCACATGAGCACATGTGCATTTTAATGTAACATTTTGTCAATTAGAAGTTCAAGTGTCAATAGTTGAATGTAACAGGCATAGAGTAGTTGAAGAGTCATGAGGGTAGATGAACAGTCTCAAAGGGGAATGTCAAGGGTCACCCCACCCTTTCCTATAAATAACACCTCATAGCTCATTGTATACGCTTTTGGTCAGCCAAGCTTCTGATAATACTATCTTATAAAGAGCGTGGATAGTATTGTAATGAGCCTTGGCTTCTCCACTGCATGAAGCTAGTACATCTCTTTAGAGGAGCAAGCAGTTGTGGTTGTAATGTTCCACTGTCGGAACTAGTGGTTGGACATGGATGTATTGTATGAATGGAGCTTACACTTTTTAATATAACAAGAGCACCCACTTTTCATGCATATGTTGTATTGTATTCTATGCTATCTGGTTTACACTAAATGATATGTGTATCTGTTTTCTTACGCATGCATGTATAGCTTTATGTGTATGTATGTATGAATCTTTCTGAAATGTGTTGTTGGTTTAACCATCACTTCGTATTTCTATCTAATTTTCCTTCCATGTTGTGATGCATCCTTGCTCGTGTGTTCTCTTCTTAACTCTATGATATCACAGGTTTCCAAGGGGCACACTCATCTTAACCCTCATGTGTTAGAACCTATCCTGCACCTTCCTTGGCTCACTAGATCTATCACACCCTTTCTATCAATAGAGTTATCTTACTTGCCTCTATGCGAAATCATGGTCAAGGCATTACCTTACAACCCACTGTTGGGACTCCTACACCAAATGGTCTAAGGTCTAATTGGGACTTCTTATTAGGCAGATCCATTGACATGTTGGCAAGTCCAACACCATCAATAGGAACCGTAAAATTTTATAAATTGGATAGAAACTCACAAGATGAGTGGGATTGACTATGGAGAGAAAATCCATGACTAAGAGTACTTGATCCATAGGAGTCTTGACATGGTTGACCTATCAAGAAGTCTTGGTTATTAGTTTCATACTATATAATAGATTGATGCCATCAAATTTATTTCTCTAGTTTCAATCCTAGTTCTTTGCCCCTATAGAAATCCCTTGACTGAATGAATTTTTTATATGGACTATTGAATACCATGATAAATTAGTCATTCTAACCAATGTTTATGTTACGTGGGTCATGCATTAATGAATTAATCTATTGAGATCATATATATATATATATATATATATATATATATATAGATATATATATATATATATATATATATAATGTTGGACCATGAAAGCCTCCCAAATGCTTAAATAAAGAATCGAGGGAGCTTTATATGAATAGATCATAAGTCATTCTTAAGGCTTTAAAAATGTGGTAGCAAGAAAAATGGGCTCAAATATAATGAAAACCCTAACGGTTTAGCATGCTCAATAAAGAAGAGTTTTAGGGTGCATGACCTTTTGAGAAGTCCTATTTATTTGGTTATTGGGAACAAGTGTTGGATGTGATTATTACTGCCATGTAATTTATTTTTGCTAGTTTTATCACACTTTTCACCCCTGTGAACATCACCCAATGTAGAGAGTGTTATGTGAACTATACAATATCATGAAAATTAGTGATTCTCACAAATTCTTATGGGATATGAATTATACATTAATGGCTTACTCTACATAGTTAATCCCAAAATTGATATTTTATGCATTTCATTGTGAAATCCCTCCAAATTTTTAAATAAAGAGTGAAGAGAGCTCTAAATTACATGTTCATAAAGTTTAATACTTGCTATGTTTTTTCAAATGAAACAATAAACTAAGTAGGCTTGACCATGGGGGAAATATCCATGGTTATGTACGGTAGCTTGAAGTAAGAAATATTGCCATGGGTGGCCTCTCAAGAAGTCCTAGTAACTAGTGTAAGCCCTAGAAGTGATGATTGATGATATGTCATTCATATTTAGTTTCAATCCTACTTCTTCATAAATGTAAGTTTCACTCAATAAAATGAGTGTGAAGTGGAGTATTCAGTATCTTGAGAAATTGGTCATGGCCACTAATACTCACTGATATGGGTCTTGTATTAATCATTGACAGTATAAAAATGATCTAAAATAATGATATTTTATATGTTGGACTGTGAAATCCCATTACATGCTTAGATAAAGAGTTAAAGGAGATATAAACAAATAATTCATAAGTCATATTAATTGTTAAGGTTTTGCAAATTGGGTAGCAAGATAAATGGACTTTACTATGGGCAGAAATTTCATGGTTAAGTATTATTGAGTAAGGAAAGTCTTGGGTGAATGACCTCTTAGGTTGTATTCATTACTAGGTATAGGTATTAAATATGATTAATGAGATCATGCGATTTATGTCGCTAGTTTCAATCTCACTTTTGCAACTTGAGAAGGCATGGGATAAAATATAATTTATATTTTAGATCATGAAAGCCCCCTAAATTATTAATAAAGAGTCAAAAGTGTTCTAAATGAACATTCCACAAAACAAATACTCACTAAAATTTTCAAATCGGGGGGCAAGCTAAAGGGGCTTGACTATAGAGAAAAACACCATGGTTAATAATGTTTGAACTGTGATATTGTTGGGATGTACGGCCTCTCAATAATTCCTAAATACTAGTTCATGAGGCATTCAAGCATACATATTTATACAATCTAAAAGGAAAAAATATCAACAAACAGACAAGTAGGATGCTAACAAAAACTTCTCCTAATTCAAAAATTAGTCCTATTTTTAGAAGCCCCTTGCTAACAAACAAAAAAAAGTTCCATAAATGGACACGTCTACTAAGAGAGAAAAAAAAAATATTTCATGTAGTTTTCCCTCAAGGGACACATAAGAAAAATTGTATAGGTATTTATATAGGAAATTGTCTTAATAAAACAGAGAGTGGACCAATTCTCCTACATCATAGGTTGAAACAGATTCAATAGGAGCTACCATTGGAGTGATGTTATTTCAAGAAGGGAGGTAGAATTCTTACTACAACGAGAAGTTAAATGAAACCAAAAAGAAGTATTCCTCATATCACGAGGAATTTTATGCTATAGCTCAGGCCTTGAAAAAATGGAGGCATTACTTAATGCCCAAGGGGATTTTCTTGTATACTAACAATCATCCTCTACAATTTATTAACAGCGGAGAAAAATTGGAGCAAAGACATACTAAATAGGTAGAATTTATGTAGAGTTTTACTTTTGTGATTAAGCATATGAGTAATTCATTAAACAAGGTAGCCAATGATTTAAGTAGAAACATATTCATGTTATAATAATTCTAAGTTAATTTTTTAGGAATTCATAAACTAAGAGAAATGTACAAGGATCATATTGATTTCAAGGAAGCACATGAAACCTATGGAAACCTAATCAGCATGAATAGAATATAGTCATAGAGCTATATGATCCAGGAAGGCATGTCATTCAAAAACATTCAACTTTGGACACCAAAATGCTCCATGAGAGTTAATTTAATAAAGGAAAAGCCTAGTAGTGGACTATCATGACACTTTTGAGTTAAAAAAACATTTTCTTTGTTAAATTATTTTTATTTCTAGCCATGTATGAGAGCTGATGTGAAGAGGATCTTTGAGAAATGTAGAATTCCCAACAGGTCATGGGATTCTATTAGTATGGACTATGTTTTATGATTACATCAAACCCAAAATGGAAATGACTCCATCTATCTTGTTGTGGGTAGGTTTCTTAAATAGCTCATTTTATTGCTTGTGCCAATACTATTGATGCAACGAATGTATCCAATCAATTATTTAAGGAAATATTAAGGTTACATGGGTTTCCCAAAAGAATTATTTAATATCAAGATACCATATTTATAGGCCATTTCTAGAGAACATTTTGGATGAAACTAGGCACTAACTTGAATTTCAGTTCAACTTATCACCCACAAATACATGGTAAGACAAAGGTAGTGAATAGGAGTTTGGGGAACATTTTTTTGAAGACTAGAAGGAGAACATCCCAGGTAGTGGGACCAAGTTCTTTCTTAAGCTGAGTTTTCTTATAACAAGTCTCCCAATAGAAGCACAAAAATGAGTCCATTCTAGATAGTATATATAGAATGCACCCAAGAGAGGTTTATAAGTTGAGAAAGTTGGGAAATAAGGAAATTAAAAGTGCTATAGGTGAAGACTTTACAACAAGAATGCACATTAGAAGAATTTTCATTTTAAAATGTTAACATTGAATTTCCATGTCATAATGTGAAAGCAAATCAAATAAAATTTAAAAGAGATACATGTCTCACTAGGTACTAGATTTATTTTTTAATAATATAACTTACCTACATTAATTGTGAATAGCACCCAAGACCCAAAACTATATTAAATATTAAAAATAAAATTAATATCTTAATATAATCAAGTTAGAATATCGAGAATATTTTTAATGAACGGTAAATCATGGCGTGTTAAATAAATAAATTTAAATATAAAATCCTAAACCTTAAATTTAAAATTTAAATTTTATTAAATCTAGTACTAATAAATTAATTTAAATATAAAATATAAATATATGGTTATTTCGCTAAAAATGCATTTATTTGAGTAACCTAAATTTAGATTTAAATTTAATTTAAATTTTAAATTTTCCTTTTAAATTTAAATTTTACTAAATCTTGTGTTAATAAATTAATTTCAATATAAAATATATGTAGACAGTTATTTTTTATAAAAGTGACATTTATTTGGGTAATTTAAATTTAAATCTAATTTTCCTTTAAATTTTGAATTTGGCTTTTTAGTTTAAATTTAAATTTAAAAATTACTTTTTTAATTTAAATTTTATTAAATCTTGTGCTAATATATTAATTTAAATATAAAATATAAATAAAATTGTTTTGACAAATGTGACATTTATTTGGGTAATTTTGGTAAAAGAATAATAAAAATGATATATTAAAAAATTGTCTACATGAAATTATTTTATTAGTTTCTTAATTTTTTTCTTAGGTGGTTATTTTTGAGTTAGAAATTCCTCTAATGTGACATACAAGTGAGAGTCAAGCAATGACTACATGAAACTAGCAACAAGTACAAACATAAAGCACATATAAGACAGAGATAGTTCGACTTTGATGTTGGTGACTTAGCAATGACTTATCTTAGGAAGGAAAGGTTTTCTAGAGGGAAGTACAACAAATTGAAGGTTAAGAAAATTTGTCCATGTTAAATCATAAGGAAGTTTTCTTCCAATATTTGGATTTCACCAGTTTTCAATGTAGAAGATCTATATCCCTTTAAGGAGACAACTGTAATGTCCCCAACACCGGATGGGAACACTACCCAACATTACTGTGCAATAGTAAATAAATAAAATAAAATACAAAGAACCTATACATCTAGATTTGTTTGGCCATAAATTAGTATGTGTCATACAATTATAATTAATTATGCATTGCAAAACAATCTGCCATACAATTTTCCCACATCGCATATAACAATAGTTAGGCACCATAACAGAAGAATTATTGCAATTATGCCAAACCCTAGCTAGGGTTAATCAATCCAATAATACACAAATTTTAAGGCACAACACAAACACAAAATATATAATAGGATAATTACCCAAATTAGGGTTTACAACTCAATTGCATAAATGCACATAAAAAATACACAGAAAGACATCAAGAACATAGTACTTATCTATATTAATGAGTCAAATAATTATGGGTTCTCCATGTTCCTCCCAACCATAGAATTGGTGGTTCATAAGCTAAACCACTAGGTCACCCCTGAGATGGCATGACAACTCCTAAGGAAATGGTAACTGAAAAATATACCTCCAAGGCCAACGTGCGAACCCAATAGTCATGGTGCTCCAAGGCTCTAGACACCCTCCTGGCTAATTGCCAAGGTGCCAAAACAATAGTCATGTTGCTCCAGCGCTCCATGCATTTTCCAATCCATAAATCGTCAATATTGGGGGTTCATGTTATAAAACCGGATGCACCCATAAGGCACAGCTAACTTAATAACCACACCCTGCCTAGCCTAGAGTCCAATCCTAGGACCCACTTGCCATAATTCAACCTCAGAGTCCTTTCCCTAGGACTCACTGACCAATTTGCCCCCCCCCCCCCACCAATTACCCAACCTACACTTCTTTATATATGCATGGCTTCACTTGCCACGTAACACCCTTCTAGAACCCTCACGGGTCCCAAGTGCACTTTTCACCAAAAATATCCAACCGTTGCCCTTTTTCCTTCAAGTTGCACCCCCATAGTCTTTTCGTGGAGTGGGCTACACATCTAGACTTATTTTATTATTTGTATAATATTTTATTACATTAATTATATTTCGGGCTTTAAGGCCTCACAACCTTTATAGACTTATAAGTACCTGTGCATGCTATCCCCATGCTATATTTAACTTTGCTACATGGGCACTTCGGCCTCATAATCTTAGTCTGGCTCACCAGCCTAAATACATAATAATAAATTACATTACAAATGAAGGCAATATTGCATTCCTTCCCCCCTTATTTTATGCATTGTCCTTAGTGCATGATATATATACGCAATCTATTTTTTTAAAAATGAAAAATGAGTTGAACTCCCACTTCATAGCTACAATTCCATGTCCTCGTACTTGTTTTCCTCCTCGAGCATCCTTCAGACATCCGGTGCCAACCACACACCAACAAGACCTGGAGGTCCATGCCCTATGCTATAGAGTGTGCACTTCCAATACCACCAACATTACACCTAGAGGGCATCAAAAATAAAATTAATATCAGAAACAATTAGCCTTGATTTATATACACATGTTTTGAGTTTCAAAAGAACAACATCACTCATATGCAAGTAAACATTTATCTAGATACACAACATAGTTTACTATTTCCTATAAGGTGTCAATGATAAAAATTCATTCCATGCCCATTTTTATGGCTCAACCAAAAGGCATTGTTCTTGCAAGAAATTAATAGTGAACCTTTTTAGCTGACATAATTGTTGTAGAGATTTTCCTATCACCTAATTGCCAAAATATCTGGAATATGTCAGAATAATTTCGAGCTTCTCTTTGCTCTATTGCTCGATGTTTCTATTTAAATTCAAGCATTTTCCCCTCCAAATCCCTACTAAGTAGGTTATTTTCTTCATGGCAGTGATTAATCAAAGCTTGAACTTCTAATCAAACATTAATCAAATATGCTGCCAAGGCTATTCCAATTTTTTTAATGTCTTGTGGCATAACCCTACCACAACTTGTCATTTTCTTTTTTACATCTAGCATGGTCTTGTGACCTGTAGAGACTTGTCATAAGGCTTGTCACCACTTGCATATATAACTTGTCAATTTTATCAATGTTATGTACCTGCTTTGCATCTATCGTGCTACCTTTCCAACACTTAACATGTGTCCATGCACATTTGTAATATTGCATCATAGACCAACCAACAACATTTTGACCGACATATTTACCAGAACCAATCCTGAGTTTTGTGATAGTAATAATAATTTCCTATATATAGAATCAATAATTGATCGAAAAATAGTCTATTGTTACAAATTTCAAATCACAAACCATATATCTTGATGTGAAACAATGGAGTATGTATAGAGTCGATACTTATCTTCAAAGAGTCAATGGAATGCTGACTCCACGAATAATCAACATTCATTGACTAGAGCCATCTAGGCTGTCAACCAAGTTGCATCAAATGATTAGCTGAATAATCTCACTTCTGTCATATTTAGAGTTTAACCTTACAACTGACTGAATAATCAATCACTGAACGTGTGCTACCTTGGGATACCCCATGGTCTTAGTTCTTTAGCATATACCCAAAGTATTCAACAAATAAACCAACATCTTATACTCATGTTTATATAGGAAATATTATATCCATAAGAGTTTGATTTCCTAGTTAAAGCACATATATTCAAACACAAAAGATAGCAACCAACACTTATCTATAAAAGTTGTTATGTTGTTAGCTTCATGGGCATCTACTCGGTCATTATTGAATACATAATTAATATTCTTCATTGGCCAGGTTACCAAGCTACAACAGTCTCCCAACTGTTAGTTTTCTATGACCTCTAGGTACCCTTCAAGCCCTTGAACCATTCACTTGATGCCCTTTTGCAAAATTTGCAAGAATGATTGACATTATAACTATTAACAACCACTAATGATTACATCATAAACATGACCATAATTATTCTAAAAATATTGACAATACCTCCATATTCTTAGGTAACATATTGATAAATAGATGCATAATCAACATAAGAAATCACACCACTAGACAATAGTTTTATAGCCAGGGCAAAGGCCGTACATGCCAGATGAAGGTTTTAAAGGCCTATATTTTACCCTCTATATTCTTTCATGATACTAAATCTTCAAGCCAATCTTCGAAAAGTGCACTAATCTGCATAAACAATTCATCTAATCAGAGTTCCTTGGCAAGGAAATATATAATTGATTTTGATTACGAATTGATCTCAAGTCAATGTCCATTCTCCACTTTCCACCTTTCCTTGGTGTAATTACAACAGGGACTGCATATGGACTCAAACTTTCTAATATTAGTGCTTTAATTATCTAACAACTCTTGGACTTGCTTATACACCTCTTCACTTTCAAGTGGAGTAATCTTATAAGGTGTTGTGTTGTTTATTAGATTGAATCCTAGTATCAAACCAATTTGGTGAGAAAAGCTTCTTGTTAATGGAAATCCCAGTGGAATTGCATCCAAAATTACCTATCCAAATTCTATGAGCAACTCTTCAAATTTCACTAGTACAACATTCTTCAATTTATATTTATTATCTTTTGGAAAGATAAACAAACAAACTTCATATTTATTGAATACATATTTAGTATTCTTCACTATATAGGGTACTAAGCCAGAACAACCTCTAAGCTGCTACTTTTCGCAAGGCCTCCAGGTACCCTTCAAGCCCTTAAATAATCTTCTTGTATTCCAACATATTAATCATGTTGTCTAGTTTCACTTGCCCTTCCAGGCTCAAGCGTCCCCTTCTCTGACTAACATTTTCTTGGGTGATCCATCTTGCCCAGACCTTTGCAGAAGCCAAAAGAAAAAAACTATAAGCATATCCTCCATATAGTTGTTGTCCTCAACAATCAATGGGTTTTCTGTTCAAGTTTACTAGCCACCTGTACTTGATATCGTTGTCCCACTCACAGTTGTAACTGTATCCACTACTTGGTTATATTGGCAACCATATATCTAACCTTTTCATTTTCCAATTCCCCTGTCACTATCACACTCATCATGACCTTGCAACTTCCTAGAATGTTTTCTTTGATAATTCTTGCCTAAATTTCATTATGGGTTCACCATCATCTTCCACAAGTCAATAGATTTCCAGTGACTATTTACTTGCCAAACTCTAATTCATGATTTGAAATATATACACTTTTAAATTCTTAGGTGAACTAACCATCTTCCAGTACCTGAATCTTCTTGTGATATTTTTCCTCATAACTGTCACCTGATTTTGATTTTTTGGTTTTCCATACTATTCCTCAAAAATATGTTTCTATTGTTTTCTTGTTTTCATCATTGTGACCTCTGGGATGTAGGTTATGCCTTATAGAATGCCACATTCTGCTAGGCCATTTTTGGTTTCTTTAGGACCCTCATAACTTTCTTCTAAAAAAATCTAGAATTCCTAGCCTCAGCGTATATATTCACAATATGCGCGAAAAACCATTTATTTTGACTAATCATAAGCCAAAATCTGATTTACGGGCTGAAAATTGTGCCCCTCTGAAGTTCAAGTTTTTTTTTCTCTATGCCCATGGCATAAGAACTAATTCTAGCTCAATTATTAAATCCTTGCTCTACTTACAATTTCCCCAACCCTTCATTGAAGGTAGACTGATTTTTATTACTCTTCCTTCCATAAAATCAAAAATATTATCTTCTTTTGATCCATAAACCCCAACATAAATATATCTTTATATCTTAAAATTTTATTTTTATAAACTAAAATTTTATTTTTAATATATATATATATATATTAAATTAAATTTACTAGATCAAATAATTAATTTAATCAAAAACAAATTAAATATATTTATTAAATATTTATAAGAGTTAATTTTATTTATAGAAAAATTATATTAAACAATACAATAAAATATAGGTTTAAATTAAATTTACTAAATGTAATCCCTACCGTTGTCCTCTCTCTCTTCTTTTAATAATAAGAAAATCTGTTTACAATCTTGTACTGGTGCAAACTCATACCAGTATGTAGGCACCCACTTGCAGAAGGCTACAACCTTCTCTCGTTCTCCAGCTTCTTCTAGAAGGGATCTACAACCCCCTAGTTCTTGTACTAGCCAATATGTTTACTAGTACATAGGCTTCGACCTACAGAAGGCTACAACCTTCACTCGTTCTCTAACTGCTAATCGAAGGGAGCTCCAACCCCTTGATCAAATCACCAGCCACGACTGTAGGGAAGCTTCGACTTCCTCACTAAATTATCCAACCCTCAGTATCCTCCAGGGACCACGTTTCATGAATTTTCAGACAGGATGCTCCTGGTACACAATACTAGAATATGAAGGCCACATTTCATCCAATTTTCATACTGGACCCATCAACAACTTTTAAACTTAAACTACATCAACCAACATTAAATTAATCTGAACAATTAGATCACTGACACCAGAACACTGTGTTGAACCCAGAAACCTGCATCATCATTCAGAGCTAGCTATAACCTTAGAAACCATGCATCAGACTGTATACGCTACTTGGTTTAACCCAAACTGCATCTATATGCTACCTCCGTTAATCAAACCTGCGTATACCTCCAAATATACTGCAAACATAGACTTTTGAATCAAGTCTATACCAACGAACAATATACTGAACATCTATTGTCAACTTACAGAGCTTTACACAGGTAGCAACAGAGATCACTTCTTTTCACTTATACAATCAATCTGTCAAATATCAAACTCCTTATTCATTCAGCTTTACGTTCAGATCTAAGAAGACTTCATTGACAGATAGTAGTAAAACAGCAGCATTGATCTGATAGACCAGTCATCCTTGAACATCAAGCTTTTCTTTTGCATACGCTACTTCAAAGAGCCGAACTAGCATGTATACACACCTTCACCAAAGCGAACCAGCATACAAATCTATAAATGCTAACTTAAAAACTTCTAAGGTATTCCAGACTTCAGTCATACTTAGATCTCAGATCTAGACTATCCATGATCAAACCACATAATAATAATTCATTTTAGGTATTTTGATCCAGATCCATCATCCACCATCAACCACATAGGTGCATCCTTAGTTTAGATCAAGCAAAGCATCAGAAACCCATAACCTCCATATTTGATCTAACACTTCATAAGATATTCAATGCTTGCCCCCATTGGCCTAATGATCTTCTCCTCATTATATAGCTTTAGGCCTTTCTCAATACCTTGGACCAAAACCACTTAGGACCAATACCTTGGACTAAATACCTCAGACCAATACCATGGACCAAATACCTCGAACCAATACCTCAGACCAAATACCTTGGACCAAATACCTAAGACCAATACCTTGGACCAAAACCTTGATTTTCCACCCCATACATGCTTTTCCTTCTGCGAAAGTGCATGTATATGTATACTCTCCTTTTGTTTTGTTAACCTGCATGTATACGCTGCTTGGACAAGGTGAACCAACATATACTTCTTTAACTACTCTCTTTCTTCAATCTCTGGAGTTTGATTCGTAAGTTAACCTGTTGCACTGTGAACTGTCATCTGTGTGAGTTTCCATCAAGGACAACAGCTATATCATAATGCGAACAATCTCCCCCTTTGGACTTGATGGCAACCACAACACCAAGATACTCTCCCCCTTTGACATTAAGGGCAAAGAATAGACCAATATATTCTCCCTCTTTCATATTCATTATGTTGTCGATGCTCCCCTTGAGTACATGCTAAATTCTCTGATTAACCTCCCTCTTTGTACATGCTGAGATGCACAAAACCGTTCATGCTCCCCTTGAGCACATGCAGAGTCTGCAAAAATATTTTTCAAAAGAATAACATGACTCTATAACTCAGCTAAGTGAGTATGACCTTCCTATCACCATTGATTCATACATACATCAATCTCCCAACCAAGTGGGGATATACCAATTTTGAGTCATCCACCAAACCAAGTGGGGATATACCAAATGTTTATACATGACTGAAATATTAATTATTACATCATCCTTGCCATGCATAGTGGGGTTACAAATTAGGTCTTTTCATGACCTTTACATCAAATGATATACATGACATTTATAACAAGGACCAACAATTTAAACAATACCATGATAGTCATTAGCAACTATCATACACCATATATGATCTCCACCATCAGCATCTGTCAGCAGCATCAAGATCAATAGTCTGTATGTCCATCATCAAAAGAGTCACCTGAATCAAACCACTATGTGGATCAAGAAATATAAGCATCTTCATGTACCAAGGTCTTCTATAATAATGCCAACAATGCATTATTAGAAACATATGCTCCCCCTGAACTTGTGCCAATTGTTTACTGTCATATATGATCATTGCAAATATCAGTAAGAATCATCAAGGCAGCATCATCAATCAGATATATGTCAAGTCATCAACAACTTATGAGGCCCAAGATAACTTATACATATTATTAGCAGACTATAATCATCATCAATCAGAACAAAGTAGACATTTGGTAATTGATTGAACCATATCAAATCCCTTTTTCTTAGTCTGTCCCACTGCTTTTTCCTCAAACCCACATATACGCAACTATGCAGCTTCGAACTCACGTATACATACAACTTGTCTTCACAAAAATTGCATATGAGATTTAGAACACTGAAGTTTCACAATTTCAGCTCTACCTGAGTTTGTTATTTCTGTACACAGTGCTATGCCACATCTTTTTTACAGTACTTCCTTCTTCTTCCATATCTTCGAGTGTGATGATGTTCTCTCCTTTTGGTATGGTTCCTAAAATTTTCTCCTGCATTCCTTTGCTATATGTCCAAACTTGTTACAAGCATAACATCTTACAAGTTTCGTATTCCTTCTGTAGCAGTCAATGGATTTGTGACCAAACATATTGCAAGAAAAACAATTTCCCTTAAAGTACCTGGAAGCTGATGATCTTTTAGTGTGACGATCTCGAACCATTCTACTTCTACATCTCGCTACAACATGTCCAAAATTATGACATATAAAACATTCAACATTATTCATTGGAGGAAATAACCGACTATCACTTCCACAATTAGGAGCAAAAGATTTTCTTTAAAATACTTTCTTTCATTGGTTGTTGATGGGGTTGACCTCTCATCTCCTTATTGAGAATTTCAGATTTTGCATTAGAGTTCCTTGCCTCACCTTGTGAGCTAGATTCAACTTCAATAGAATCATGAAAATCAAGACCAGTTTTGATAGTAGGATACCTTTGACTACTAAGAATATTATCCAAAATCTTAGTATTGTATTGAAATCGTAACAGTTTATCCTTTTCTTCTAATTTACCTTTTAAGATATGTACCTCAACCTGATATTTCTCTTCCTTTTCCAGATATTGCTTCTTAAATATTTTTTCAGCCTTTCTTCCTTCTTCCACTTGTTGCCTTAAGTTGAGAATCTCATTTTCTTATTCTTCATCTGCTTGAGGTAGTTCTTCATTCTGCTTATTTTCAAGATCTTCTTTCAGAGAGAGAATCTTGGCTTTAAGACTTTCACACTAACTGGATCTATATTTAAGTCTCTTGATTGTTGTACTCTTTTCATTTACTTCATTTCTTAATGATGCCACTTCATCCTACAGCTTTTGACATTAATCTTCCTTTTCTTGGTATTGCTTCCTTACTTTGTTTCCTTCCTCTAGCTGAGCTTTTAATATGGTAACTTCTTCTTTGAAGGCACACTCCCTTTTGTTAAATAGATCTTGTTGATCTCCAATTTTATTTGTGAGTCTTTGAACTTCTGCCTCTATGTTTCTTTCACGATCACTTCCAATATCTTCAATGTTTCATGAACAAATAAAAGTGTTACTAGAAGACCAAAAATTTGTACATGATACTTCATTGGCTTGTTTATCTTCAATCCGAGGTGATTCTGAATCTGAATACTTGCTTCCACCTAACAACCCATTGTCTCTCATGTTGTCACTGTTCCTTTTAGATGTATTCCTTTTCTGAGGCGCTTTCTTCTTTAGCTTCTTTCCCATTGTTTCTACAGATCTCCTTCAAGCGATCAAGCTTATGCCAAAGGACCTGCTCTGATACCAATTGTTGGAAATAATACTGAGAGGGGAGGTGAATCAGTATTTACAAATCAATAACTTTTTCATTTCCATAATCATATTTATATCGGCTACCTCAGTGAAGGTAACTTGCGTGTGCATGCAACTGTTATTAAGGAAACCAGTGTATATCCAGTGAACTTATGATTCAGTTAATTGATCACATGTTGATCTTTAATCAGTGCATCTGTTCTTTATTAAACATTAAACAGTAACCATGTGTAGTAATAACAAAATAAACCATCACACATAAGCAACACACATGAACACCAAGATTTAAGGTGGAAACCCAATGTGGGTGGAAACCACCTGCTGTTGTCATCTCTACCTTCTTTTATAATAGGAAAATATGTTTATAATATTGTACTGGTGCAAACTCATGCCAGTATGTAGGCACCCACGTACAAAAGGCTACAACCTTCTCTCATTCTCCAACTTCTTTTAGAAGGGAGCTACAACCCCCTAGTTCTTGTACTAGCCGATATGTTTACTAGTACGTACGCTCTGACCTATAGAAGGCTGCAACCTTCACTCATTCTCCAGCTGCTACTGGAGGGGAGGTCCAACCCCTAGATCAAATCACCAGCTACGAGTGTCAGGAAGCTTCGACTTCCTCACTGAAGACTCCAACCCTCAGTATCATCCAGGGACCACGTTTCATGAATTTTCAGAATGGATGCTCTTGGTACACAATACTACAATATGAAGGCCATGTTTCATCCAATTTTCATATTGGACCCATCAACAACTTTTAAATTTAAAATGCATCAACCAACATTCAGTTAATCTGAACAATCAGATCACTAACACTAGAACACTGTTCTGAACCGAAAAACCTGCATCATCATTCAGAACCAGTTGTAACCTCAGAAACCATGCATCAGACTATATACACTACTTGGATGAACCCAAACTGCATGTATATGCTACTTCCATTAATCAAATTTGTGTATACCTCCAAAGCTACTGCAAAAATAAACTTTTCAATCAAGGCTATACCAACTAGCAATATAGTGAACATCTACTTTCAACTTACAGAGCTCTACACAGGCAGCAATAGAGATCACTTCTTCTCACTTATACAATCAATCTATCAAATATCAAACTCCTTATTCATTCAATTTACATTTATATCTAAGAAGACTTCATTGACAAACAGCAGTAAAACAGCAACACTGATCTAATAGATCAGTCACCCTTGAACATCAAGCTTTTCTTTTGCATATGCTACTTGGAAGAGCCGAACCAGTGTGTATACACACCTTCACCAAACTGAAGCAATAGACAGATCTGTAAAGGCTAAGTTAAAATCTTCTAATATATTCCAGACTTTAGTTATACACAGATCATAATATTTATAGAATAAAACATGCGTCAGCATTCAGATCTAGACTATCTATGATCAAACCACATAATGATAATTATTTTAGGTCTTTTGATTCCAATCCATCATCCATCATCAACCACATAGGTGCATCCTTACGTCAGATCAAGAAAAGAATCAGAAACCCATAACCTACATATTTGATCTAACACTTCATAAGATATTTAATACTTGCCCCCATTGGCCTAATGATCTTCTCCTCCTTATATAGCTTTAGGCCTTTCTCAATACCATGGACAAAAACCACTTAGGACCAATACCTTGGACCAAATACCTTGGACCAATACTACGGACTAAATACCCCGGACCAATACCTCGGACCAAATACCTTGGAAAAAATACCTCGAACCAATACCTTGGACCAAAACATTGATTTTCCACCCCATACACGCTTTTCCTTCTGTGAAAGTGTGTGTATATGTATACACTCCTTCTGTTCTGTTAACCCACGTGTATACGCTGCTTGGACAAGGTGAACCAGCATATACTTATTTAACCACTCTCTTTCTTCAATCTCTAGAGTCTGATCTGTAAGTTAACCTGTTGCACTGTGCACTGTCATATGTGTGAGTTGTCATCAAGGACAACAGCTGTATCATAATGCCAACAATCCCACCATGCAACATTTATATGCATATAAATAGAATGCAAATTTGCTTAGTCCTTGGCCCGACCTACCTTATCCTATAATTATTTAATATATGAATTTATATTAGAACAAAATAATTAAAATAAAAAATAAAAAAATTATATCCAACAACATAACTTTTCTCTACCACTTTATACATATAATTTAAAATATGCAAAAGAGAATTAAAAATAATATAAAATAAATTAAATATCTAGAATTTCCCTATGGTCCCATTCGCATTAATGATATAACCTATGTATTTAAAATTGCGGGCCCCTCCTCAATTCCCACACCAAACTCCATTCACAAAAACAATATAATATACACAATTAATCAAGTGATGGGATTAATTAATACGTATTAAACCTGACCCCACTTTCCAAAATGCAATTTGATCGATGATGAAGGTTAACGAATCGAACGGTGGGAATTCTTTTCAGGTTCAGACTTGCATGGATGTTAGTGAAAAGATGTAGACTCGAAGAATTTGATGGTCTAGATTTGCTTGATCGGATAGCTGTAACCATTTTCAGGTTCCAAATTGTGGGCACGTTAACAACTCTCCTCCCACCCAATCTTATTGCTCAATTAAGGACCAACTCTCATCAACATCGGTGTGAATCATGATGGTGGAAAAGGCCTAAAGGAGCTCGGGAAGAATGGGTGTGTACATTTTGCACGTCTGGGGCTGTGGAGTCAAAAAAACATTTCATTTTGGAATGTGATGCATTCAACGACATCAGAGAAAGTTATGAGAACATGTTAGCATCAGTTTATTGGCATTGTCTTTTTAGCGATGGGATTGTTGGAAGGTTGGGTCAGCTCATCATCAATTTGAATCGGAAAAGGATTGAATTGCAAAGAGCAAAAAAACATGGAACTAATGGTCTCATAGACTATTTTTAGTCTCATGGACCTTAAAATATCATTTCATTTTATTTCATTTCGAGGTTCCAATAGTTGGAGCTTGTGCAATTGCTGACGTGGCTCGTGGCCTGCCTCCTCAGTGTCAGTTCACATGTTAACCTCCTCATCATTATGATTCTAACTCCCACCTGCCAGCCCTCCACGACCCTTCATGGCTCAGGTCCTTGGCGAGAACTCACAAGCCCATGGCTCCACTCTTGAAATATAAAAGATTTGTACAAGAAGTATTACAATGAAGACATTGGAATATTATGCTATTTCCATCCCACTCCAAATAAAAGGTGGATTTGGTTCCTTATTTTGTCCCGAATATGAACCATACTGGCTGGTTCTTAACGCATTGATGAAAATTTTTCTTATGTTATTTTTACCGAAAAATACAGGTACAAACATAACTGTTTTCATCCTAAAAAATAAATTGTTTTCATAAAATCAAACCATCAAGATGTTTGCTACTATGGGCAGTGATTTTCCAATACAAATAACTGCCCCACTCAATAGTTAATTTGAAAAGAGGACAAAAATTCAATTTGACGACCAAAAATGTTTTGTTGGTAAAGGAAAATACACCATTGACAAACTAATCATGTTGCGCTTTACACCCACATATCACCCCATATATATATATTTGGTATTCATAAGCATCTCGAAGGTATTAGAATTTGATATGGTGAGAACTCTTAATATAAACTTTTACACAACATATATAAATACACTCTACATATAATGTTTTATCTGAAAAACCTTTCAACCTTGTAATATGTATTCATTAACTTGTAACATTGTAATTCTCATTCGATTAAGGTGAAAATTCATATAATAGGCTTTACATACATAAGCATACCATATTATATAAAACCAATTTAAAACCATATCATGTATATTGTGTGCATATCATTTATATAAGCACATTTAGATATAATAAATCTCCAACCCTAGTGAAGCTTAATAATTCAATATTGGTATGCTCAATGGGGAATCTAGGATTTCCTGAAATCCTTGCTCTACTCATGACAAAAACCATAATGAAAAGTAAGCATTTAACAAACCAAAAAATGGCCACCACTTGTTGGGGCCTTCCTTTTGAATTTTTGGTTTTTGCGGGGAGGGCCACGAATAGGTAGCAGGGACAACGGTTGGGGTTGCGGAGCTGATAATCAAGGAGAGGGGCAGGAATTAAGAGTAAACTGACAGTTACATCATGGTGGTGGAAGAGAATAGGAGCAGCCGAGCAAGGGAAAATAGAAGGAAGCCGAGGGCAAGGTTAGCAAGCATAACTAGTAGTGGGAATGTGGAGCAAAGGATAAAAGGTAGGAGAGGGCACGAGGAGGGGGTTGGCGATGAAGCAGACGAGCGAGGACATGATCTAGAGAGTCAGATCAGTTGCGAAGAGGCGAGGATTGTCCTCTACTCTGGATATGACCATTCTTATTAGTTGTGCTCTTTGTTCATTTGAAAAACAAGCTTTGAGCCTTTTCTAATATAATATGAAATCTCTTATATTTCAGTTAATGAAAGAAGAAGTTTAGGATCCATATTGTATTGTTGTGTTTCTTATGGGTTATTTAAATTTTTAAATAAATGATCATTAGTAAGGTATTTTCCTGTGATGATATGAGTATAATAACATGCTTGGATAGTACATAGGGTTGAGCGTTATGAGCTATTGGTGTATGTTATTTGTAGTTTCCTTGATACCCCCTTCAGCCCCATCTAACTTCAGTCGCGTCACACCTCAGATAAGACTCCTTGCCCCTCCAAGTAAGGTGAAAATGTCGACATTGTCCTAGAGTACAACGAAGCCTTATTGGACCCTTGTGCCTGAACCCAGGGTCTCTTCCCTATTGTCATTTGCATGCCAACAAATGGTTCTATTTCCGGGACCCGAAATCAAAAAGAGGGGTTCAGAATATGGTATCGAGGTTTTTTAAGAAAGAGATACGAAACTGTTGGGATGACCAAGTGGATCAGTTTGTGTCACAACAAGTTGTCCTTTGAAGTCGGACTATTGCGAAGGTGAATGATGATATATTGTACTTAGAAGCTGGAAGTGATCAGTACGACATCTTCTAGTGTAAGTTATCATAAGAACTTTACAATTGGTTGTGGAGACCACAAGTGAAGGGTCGACCAGAAGGACAGACACCATCCTGTCACGAGTGGGTTCCTACAGATCTTGTAGCCCTCTACCACTTGGACACTTATCTGACAAGGGTGGTAGATTTTTGGGAACGTAATACTTTGGAGGGATATGTCATTGAGTTCATGGAAGAAAGCTATCAGTCCTTCTCGAAGGCTGATGTTGTGTTCAAATATGTGCTTAGAGGAAAATTGTTGAAGGAAGTACCTCTTTGGATTAACATTTTGATGACAAAAGAAGGCTTGATTTCTTTCCAAGGGTTGAGCATGGCAGCGTAAAACCCCAGTGTTGGGGAAGGATATAAAGGGGGAAATGATACCGAATGAGGGGCTATGATGCTATTGAAAGGATGGATGTAGAAGATTCAAGGAGCGATACGGAAGTAAGAGTGCAGAGGAGAGTGTTGATAGTAGAAAAGTTGTAGGAAAGGGCCATGCAGGCAAAGCGACCACACCAACTAGGAGTAGTGTCGAAGGGTCCAAAAGGAAGAGATGAGATGGTGGACAACTCAGAGAAAGTTATATAGGTAGACAAGTCATATTGAATCCCAGAAGGTGATAGGAGCCCTCCCTCCCCAGTTGTGGGGGAGGTGTCTAATGGAAGTGGTCATAGTAATCCCGAGGAAGATATGGAAGATGAGATGTATGATGTTATGAGATAGTTTTTTGCAAAGAACAACTCACTAGATGGAATCAAGCATCCAATCCCCCCAAGGCTTAGGTAACATTCACCCCAACCTTCCCTTGCTACTTTACAACATTCCTAGTAAATTTGTTTCTAAGTTGCTTAAAGTGATACAGATACATAGTGTGCATCTTAGATATAAGATAGTTTTTGGTACCTCTAATAGTAGTGGTAATAGTGGTACTAGTAATTTAGCATTGAAAGGATCTCAATAGCCTAGAACCTAAGGTTTTGTGCTTTTAGCACACACTCAAGCATGAATGGCAAGATCCTTTACCAGATACCTGAAGTTCTTTCGCCGAGGGAATGAGGATGTGGAGCAACATTGGTACCTATGTGAAGCCATATGGAGAGCTCACCAGACGCCTAACAATGTGAAGTTGATCAAATTCCAGACCACCCTTAGGGAGAGAGCCCTAAGATGGTTTATCAAATGGGAAGAGTTAAACTACAATCCGACCGTAGATGACATCAAGAACAACTTTGTGAAAGAATTCAAGCTTCCCCATATAGATGAACAAGGGCTATCGAAGTTGCGAGATATCAGAAAATGGGAAGAGGAAACTATTTGGGAGTTGATGGAGAGGTTCAAGGATGTGATCGGAAAGCTTAGTTACACCATACACCCCAATGACTAGAGGGATTTTCTTATCAAGGCACTCCTACCCCTTACCCAAATGCCCTTAACACAACAGAATATTGATACCATTCAGGATGCTCGAGAGGAAGAAACTCACATTGAGGCTATGGCACGGTATCCACATGAGTATGAGAGGGAGACAGGGTTACAAGATCTATCGATCATGGGGATCTAGCACCAGATAACTAGCCTAACGAAGAAGTTGAAAGACTCACAGCCGGTCCACCCAATGAGACCTAATTTGTTGTGCACACATTGTTTGGTCGAAGGTCATGTCACGAATGATTGCCCGAGACTGAGAGGGATAGGTACTACACCAGGGCCAGTTGGACCATTGGGGGCTTTGCCTATAGTGTGAGTTGTGATGGTAGGATCTCAGGGAGAATTCTCAAGTTGAAACCAACATGAGTATTGTGAGGTATGTAGGAGCTATGGACATTCACCACATTTGTGTATGATATTGCAGAAGTACTAAAATTTACCAAACAATAACTATTAATATTTATGTGCATCAACGACTCACCACACAGACCAGTTTCGAGCATTGGATGCACTAGCAGAGCGGTTAGATTGGTAAACATTCAAGATGAATGAGACTACTCGTAGAGGGAGAGGAGGAGGAGGAGGAACGAGAGGAGGAAGAATAGGGGGCAGGGGAACTGTGTGATGCTATAACTACAACCAAGAAGCACATGCCATGAGGGAGTGTCCTCTCCCAATAAGACCTTGGTGCTCTCAATGTTGGGTTAACATACATGCAATAGAGGATTGCCTCGAGTTGATTGCGAGATGGGAAGAGCGAACCAGGCAATGGGGGACTAACTTGATCAATGCAGAATCTAGGGCTACTAAAATAATTCCACTATCCAACATAAACATAGTCACCAGGGGTAGAAAGAAGATGGGGCATGATTGGGGTTCACTAGACCAACCCCCAATTGTTCGAGTAGCTTCACCAAAGAAATCACATGACCCTGGACATTAGAAGAAATGCTATTGGGAGGTAGCAAAGTTTTTTAAAAAATTGGTGGAATCCTAGAAGGATAAGGTGCCAGATTTGGAAAAACCCACTGTTTCCCACCTGATTGAGGAATGGTTCAGACTATTCTTGTGGATTTTAAAAAATGATCAAATGTTAGGGAGGCTATGCATGATTATGAAAGTAGTTCTGCTAGAAGGAGAAATTGGGGAAGAAATAATCTCAACGAATTTGATGGTGAATAACATGAGAAGAGTCAGAAAAAATAAGAAGAGAACAGATAGGGAATTCATAATTGATGCGCAAGTTATAGGATTCCATATCAAAGATACAATCTTACACCTCGGTTCAAACGTTAACATTTTTCCCAGGAAAACATGGGAGGCACTTGGGAAACCACAGTTGAAGTATTCACCAATCCAATTATGGATGACTAACAAGTACTGCATTCTACCCATCGAGAGTTTGGAAGATGTGGAAGTAGATGTAGTAGGAGTGAAGACACACATAGATTTTGAGGTGATAGATATAATGGGTGACAATGATCCTTACCAAACACTGCTCAGGATTGACTGGGCTTATTATAATTATGTTGTCATCGATATCACAAAGGAGTTGATGATCTTTGAGGTGGAGGGTATGCGGGTGATACAACCACTGGATCCATACTAGGGGCCAAGATTCATGAAACCAGTAGAGGACAGAGATGAAATTGGAACACTAGACCAACTCTATCGATTAAGAATAGGAAGGAGGGAGGATTACATCAATCCCATGGTGGAGGGATCAGTCACTTGGAGGAATATATAGAGCTCAAAGGTTGGCTCAGAGGCTACATGGGATGCTTGGCAGCGAGGATACAAAGTCAATACCAAGCAATGTGCTATGATATGTCGCATCAACTAGATTGGAACAGAGGTAAGTGATTATCCCTCTTTCCATGGTATAGATTCGTAGACGTATTTCTAAATAACATTGATAGAACCATAAGGGAAAGCCACAAGACACTGTTGCTGGACATTTCACTGCAAGGAACCCTAGAATGTTGGTGGGGAGCACACTGCAACACCCTTTGTGACTAAGATAAGAGCAAGCGGGCCATGAGAGAAAGGTTCAAGTAAGAAGGGGATCGGTCGCGACATATTTTAAAATATAGGGGGGAATCTAATCCCCGACAACACTTGGAGCACTGCACAAATATATGGAACACAGTGTTGGGTAAAATTAATTTCTTAATAAATGAATAAAACAACTAATCTCCTAGACATTAATTATCAACCAGAGGAGCGTCTTTTTATTTCAAGGAAATCGGCAAAATATATGCATAACAATACCAACAGCTAACACTGGTTCTATATCATTGTATTCTATACTATCAAGCTCATTCAATAAGAAATAAAATGTAAGACTTGAATAACAATAGTAATTTAAAAAGTAGAAAGTAAATGACAAGAAAAACAAGTATGCTAATCACACAACTTGAATCATTGCTAAATTAAATCACACCTTGCTGAACTGGAAATTTAAGCTATTGCACTCAACATAATTCAAATGCTAATCTAGAGCAACAAATCAAATGAAATCTAGAAATTACAAGAAATAGTAAATCTGGAAAATGCAGCAAACAACAAATTAGTTAAAATAAAGGAAATTTACTTCAAAGAATAATGATTGAAATTCAGAGAAATAAACACACAACTAAATTATTGTACATGTTCAAGGTAGCACCTCGTCCAAGGTAGTGGGCCCAACTACCCAAGACTCGGTTTCACCTTGAGAAATAACTCAGATCATATTACAAATAATGGATGTAAAACTCAACGGATAACTTCCTTCATTCAAACATATGAGAGAAATAATTACAGCATAATGAAGCTCTTACGTTTGCCTCAAATTCAACACTTTTTCATCCTCTTATCTCTCATCTCTTATCTCTTCTCCTACATCCTATCTAACAAGTCTCCATCTCCTATCTTCAACCATTGAATTAAAAGGAATCAAAGGAGATATAAGAGAATTGAAGATTGTGCTAAATCCTGATGCCAAGCTTGTGAAGCACAGACCATATAGGTTGAATCCAAGAGTAAAAGAAAATTTCAAGAAGGATATAGATAAAATGCTAGAAGCATGAATCATCTTTCCGGTAGATGAAGCAGAAAGGATAAGCCTAATAGTGATCCAAAACAAAAAGGATTCCATGGAGATAAGGTTCTTTGTAGACTACAACAACCTCAACAATGCCTTTGTACATGATCCATACACCACGCTTTTCAGTGATGTGGTCTTGGATAACATTGTGGGGAATGAAGCATACTCCTTCACAAATGTGTTCTTAGGGTACCATTAGGTTTGAATAGTAGAGGAGAACAAGAAGAAAACAATGTTCACCATCGAATGGGTCTCGTATGCATACCACATCATGCCATTTGGCTTAAAGAATGTGCCTATTGTTTTCTCCAAGATTATTATCACCTCTTTCAAAGATTACATTCATCGATTATTTGAGGTGTACATGGATGATAGGGTAGTTTACAACCTATTGAAGAAGCATGCCATCTTACTCAGAGTGATGTTTGATCAGTGCAGATAGTTACAAATCTCTTTGAAACTGAAGAAGTGTATCTTTGCAGTTTTGTTTGGTACGCTGCTGGGCCACATTGTTTGCAAAGAGGGTGTTAGTGTGGACCTTGAAAAAGTTGGGGAAATTGTAAATATGGACCCACTAGCCAATGTAAAGCAGTTGTGATCGATGCTAGGCCATACATGGTATTATCACCGATTCATCCACAACTATGAATCCATCACCATTCCGATGGAGAAGCTGCTCAAGAAGATAGAAGCATTCATATGGATGAAGACTTGTCAAGTAGCATTATACATCCTAAAGGAAAAGCTAGTAAGTGCTCCCATCTTCGTATACAAATACTAGAATGAGAAATTCCATGTACATATTGATGCATCGGGCATTTATCTAGGGATAGTGTTGGTGTAACCAGGAGAATAGAACTTGGATCATCTGATCTACTTTTCATGTAGGAGGTTGTCGACTGTAGAAAATAACTACACCATGACCGAGAGAGAAGAATTAGCAATGGTGTACTCCTTGCAAAAGTTTCGACACTATCTACTTGGAGCCCCATTAAAATTCTTCACAGATCACTCGGCATTGAAATACTTGGTTAACAAGCCACTCTTAGAGGGAAGAATCTATAGGTGGCTATTGTTGTTCTAGGAATATACATTCGAGGTCATCATTAAACCAGGTCAGTTGAATGTGGGACTGAATCACCTCTCAAGACTAGAATCAGGGGAAAGTGGGGGCTCCCTGGATGACCAACTACTGGATGCTAATCTCTTCTGCATAGAAGCAATACCAGATTACTTGGAAGAAATCACAACTTTCCTAGCCACAGGGCAATGTCCAAAAGGATATACGGTGATGTAGAAGAGACACATGGTGGTTAGAGCAGCTGACTAGCACATGATTGCAAGAAATTTACATAAGCTAGGCCTTGATCAGGTCTTGCAGCGATGTCTCCTCCGGCATGAAAGGCAAGATGTCCTATGGGAAAGCCACACTAGAGTTGTGGGAGGATATATTGGAGGAAAGCAATGATGAGGAAGATTTTGCAAGTAGGGTTATGGTGGCCTATGCTCTACAAGGATGCCAAAGAATATGTGAAAGGGTGTGATGTATGTTAGAGAGTTGGAAAATTATCGCATCGTGGTGAGTTACCATTACATCTGGTACATGCAGTACAAATCTTTGAGAAGTGGGAATTTGATTTCATTGGTCCGGTCAATCTATCAGTGTGTCATGCTCAAGCACGATATATTATCACAGCTACCGAGTATCTCACATGATGGACAGAGGCAGCACCAGTGAAAGACTATGAAATAGACACAACCATGAGGTTCATTTTTGAAAACATCATATCAAGGTTTGGGTGCCCAAAAAGCCTAATGAGTGACCAAGGAACTCATTTTATAAATGAAACAATTGTGTCTCTCCTGTAGAATTTCCTAGTCCAGCATCATAAGAGAAACCCATACCATCCTCAGGCTAATGAGATGGTCGAAGCCTTCAATAAGATACTTGAAAAGGGCCTAACGAAGATATGTTCGGCGAGTCGAGACAATTGGGATGAGCATGTACCAGCCACACTATGGGTGTACAGAATGATAATAAAGTGATCACACAAGCAAGCTCCTTTCCATTTGGTATATGGATGGGAAGTCGTGGTACTGACTGAATTTGCAGTACCGAGTATATTGATTTCCCAAGCGACAAAGATGACAGAAAATGCATGGCATGACAGGCACATTAAGAAAAAATATTTCACAGTCAAAGGGAACTTTTTCTTGTATGACAAAAATTTCCAGAAGTTCCTGGGCAAGTTGCAGATGCACTGATTAGGTCTGTTGATAGTCATAGAAGTCACAGACTCCAAAGAATTGAAACTCACGCAAATAGACTAAATATTGGTACCAGAATGGGTAAATGGTGCACAAATGAATCCTTTCCACCAAACCAACACCCAATTTTCTAATTGATGGGGTCTCTGAAAAGGGACCTTAGGTAGGCTTAGAGTCAGTAGGAATAAGTTAGTCAAGCAGTGAGTCCATTTATTTCTTTACTTCCAATACAATAAAACCCATGTGTTATTTTAGTTGCAGTACCTATGCCACCACACTGCAACCAACTGTGGTCGGGAAGGTTAGTCGCACGTTTCACAAGCCTTATCTGCCTACTCCATATATTTTCTCTAATAATTAGGCAATAATACCCCTATCAGGTAAATTTCTTTAGAAACTTTTCCTGTTATGGAAATAATTAAGTAATAAATGTGCACCATTACAGTCACATTATTACCCATCTTCTCCACTTTGTACTTTTTTCCTTGATACGTCATCTAAGTCAAGTCCAGATCAGTTGGCGGCAGGTTAACACAATCGAGTCTGCATAGGGAAAGTTGTCATAGTAATTAGTTAGCGATTCTAGTCAAAAACGTCGTGTTGAAGCTGGTCCACTTAATTCACATGGTTATGCAGGAAGTTTCATAATTTCCAACTCAGGTGGAAAAATTGTTTGAGTCTCGGTTCAAATCTCAACAACATTGCCTAAGAATTCTCTATTAGCCTTCTGTATCTATTGTTTATCAATGACGCTGCAAAATGATGAAGACACCCATATGAGTTCATGAAGATAAATTAGATGAGCGAGTTGTTGTTTTAGAAACATTATATGGGAAATACGACAAGGCAATGCTGGTAGACAACAAACTCTCAGATTGCTTCCAATTCATTGTTCTCAAGCGAGAGGTATATACAAAATAATTTATGAAGGGTGATGACACCAAGGCGAAGAAGATAAAGGTAGAATTTTGAGGACATCAATGGTCGACATTGATCAATTTGAGGACTCTACCAGTCTTCGAAACATCTTTTGCTGCAATACAATGCACTAAACTTCTAGTGAGTAGGATGCATGGTGGTTCACTCTGGTTGGAAAAGGAATATCCAATCGATGTGGATGCCATTTAGTGCCTCACGAGATTATCAGCAACAACAAATGCAGTGTTGACAACATTCCATGCAGGGTCAAAAAGAGACAAGAAAGAGGGGGACAATGACTATTACAACAAGTATAACACCAAGCATGGTGGAAAGGATGCTAAGATAGATTAAATCAACAAAGACCATTTTTTTTTGGTCAGGTAAGAATGGAACCTTCTTGTAAAGACCAACAAAATACATGCCCATTGATGATAAACAAACAACAAGGTAAACAAAACCCAAAACCTTACACACAAAAACAAAATTAGATCCCTAGTAATTATTCCTAAGATTTCAGACTATTTCTCTCTCCCTGATTCTTATTGCTCAATCTCCCCAATTCTTGTCACTGAATCTCCACTGTCGATCTTACCTTCAATCAGACGGTTGATATTCTCTCTGATCAATAGAGTTGCACGGTAATCCTGCACCATAGATAAAAGACCCATTTGATTTGACGGTGCTCTATGATATCGCATTGGAAACTTGTGCAACACTTTACCCACTTCACGGAGCCGATATAGATTATAAACCATGGTCTATAAAACTTCGGCTCCGCTCTTGGACTTAACCTCTAACCATTTTGAAACTTGATAACCTTTCAATAGTGAAAGCCATCAAATCCTATGGCTTGCAGCCCTTCAACTAGCACGTTGTTTACCAAATACTCAACCTCCATAGTTAGCTATGACGTAAGCATTGACTGTGGGATCGACGGTCAGGATTTACTGCATAACTTCAACCTGGCTCAAGGACTTCCACTCTTTCCTACTCCTTCTAGTCTTCCTCCTACTCATTATTCATGGTTTGGAATTACGCCATGTCTTTGGCTGCCTATCGTTGACAATCATCACACAATTTAACAAAGGGTGTAGAATTCCAGTCATACCGAATATAGATTTCCTTACATATCACTCCTTCATTCACCAAACTATCAGCTAACATATTGGCTTTTCTTCGCACATGAATGAAGCTAACGGTTCTCAGGGTTAGCAAGTGGGAATGAATACGTTGAAATACCTATGATAGCCTCCAATGTTTCGACACTTTTCCAAGTGTCGTTCCATTACACATTTTCTTGGCCACATTAATGACCAATTCAAAGTCAGCTTCAATGATGGCGATGTGTAAATTTGACTCCATCAGGATTTCCAAGCACTGCTCTAAGGCCATGATCTCTTCCATGTTATTACTGGTAGTCCCCAAATGACTTTGAAAGATATCCTTTATGCGCCCCTACCCATCTCTTATGAAACTGCCAAATCCAGCCATCCCTAGGTTTCCCTTAGAGGCCTCGTCTATATTGATTTTCAAAAAACCATGAGGAGGAGGCTGCCAGATATTTTTGTTATCTGTAGTTTTGCTCACACCCCTGACAGTGCCTTGGGGAACCATAGAATGGATACCCAACTGCAATAGTATGCGAGCATCCTAGGGTGAAGGAGGGTCCTCAGGAATTTTCCACACAAGGGCTCCTACTATATCTTTGAGCTGTCATAAAATTTGGACAATGATATTCTCGGTCGAGCCTGTTTTGTTCTTGAAAATCCTGCCATTTCGTTCTTTCTAAACATCGCAGATAATAAAGCCTGGAACTAGAGTCCAAGCCTTGTTAATGATTTCATTACCTGAGAAGTCTTTCCTCCAATTATTCAAAGTGTTGGTGATGCTGAGTCTATCCCTGTCAGTTTGCTTGAAGACTGAGGCCGCCCAATCCTAGAAGGTAGAGGTGAAGGGGCAGAGGTTTAGTAAATGTTTCATCATCTGCTCCTGTAAGCCACATATATGACATTTGGATGGGCCAAAAAAGCCCCTTTTTAGAAGATTCTCCCATGTGAGAATTTTCTTTTGGTGCACCAACCACATAAACAACTTGATTTTCATCCATTGCGAGTTCTGCCAAAGGTCATTCCAAACCTGATCAGGGTTTGGATAATTGAAACCTAGGACCATGCATTTATCTTCTTTGAGGTTGAAGGTGCATTTGGTGTTTCGACCCCATCTGAGTTGGTCAAACGAGGATGAGTCCAAAATATTCCTCTGCTCCAAGTCAAGAGAAAGAGAATCCTCCTAGGCCTTCAAAGGACTCTCTTCACTATAAGCAAGATCCTTCCACATTCTCCATTTACCATTGTTTCTTACCTGATCCCAGAAGTCACTTACCATAAGTAAACGTTTGTTGTCAGTGTCATTTTTTAGAGTGGTTAGTTCTTCCCTAAAAAAATTTGGTTCCTGCTACCAGTTATCCTCCCAAAACTGTGCAAGGTTCCCAGCTCGGATCTCCTAGAAACCATGCTTTTGGATAATGGCTCTATTCTCCCAAGCAAGGTTCCAAATGTGGGAGCCATTGATGATCCTTGAAATTTGCATATGATCACTCTCCTACCAATTATTTGAATATTTATGCTTCCAAATCTTGGCCCAAGGGGTGGTCGATTCCTTGAGCCACCTCCACCAAGGTTTGGCTCCCGAAACACTACTAAGGATTTTAGGGTCTTGAAGCCCTAAACCAGCATGGGCCTTATGTTTGCAGAGCTTTTCCCAAGCTACCAAAGCCCACTTATTTTTCTCTTCCCATTTGCCCCAAATAAAATCTCATTGAATACTCCTAATTTGTTGCATAACTCCTTTAGGAGCAGGAAGAGCTGAAAACATGAAAATGGGTATAGCCTATAGGACAGCCTTAGTAAGCACTAGACGCCCTGCCAAATTTAAAGACCTGCAAGTCCATTTCCTGACTTTTTCCTGAAGTTTATTAGTTACTGGCTCCCACACTCATTTGATCAGAGGTTTTTTAGTAAGAGGCATTCCAAGGTACTTGGAAGGTAACTGATCTCCTTGAAACCGAAGAATTTTGGGTGAGGATCCTATGAATAGCAATGTCAATGTTAAAAAATAACACCTTTGATTTGTCAAGGCTTACCTCTGTGCTAGCGGCCAACGAAAAGTTGTTCGGGATTTTCTTGAAAGCTCTGGCTTCCTTCATCATACGAATGCCCTGCAACATTGTGTCATCAAAAAATTGTTGATGAGTAGAAGTAGCACCATCAAGAGTAAGTTTCAGACCCTAGATTTTTCCTTCAGAATTTTATGTTTGATCGCTCTGCCTAGCCCTTCCATCATGAGAACAAAGAGGAAGGGGGAGAGTGGATCCCCTTGTCTGAGACCCCTAGAAGGCATAAATGTTCTAGAGGGAGAGCCGTTAAGCAGAATGGAGAAGTTGGCCATGGATACAAGGGCCCTAACCCATCTTATCCAGTTGCTATCAAAGCCATAAGCTCTTAGCACTGCCCTGATGTAAGACCAGCTTAGCTTATCATAAGATTTCGCTAGGTCAAGATGCATGATCATACAAGCTTGCTTATTTCTCTTAAGAGAGTGTACCACCTCGTGAGCTTGTATGATGTTGTTGAGAATTTGTCTTCCTTCCACAAAACTAGTTTGCTCCTTTGAGACGAGAGTAGGAAGAAGAGGTTTGAGTTTAATAGCGATCACTTTGGAAATAATTTTGTACACCACATTACATAAGGCTATGGGTCTAAATCTGTCTGGTGTCATAGCTTTCTCCTACTTTGGAATCAAAGCTATGAAAGAGGCATTAAGAGCATTCAAAACAGTTTTGGATCTTCTAGAGTCTTCCACAACATCAAGGATATCTTGTTTGACTATTTTCCAACAAGATTTGAAGAAGTCCACATTGAAGCCATCAGGGCCAAGAGCTTTCCCATTTTGCATCTCATTGATAACTTCACTAACCTCCTCTTCAGACACTGGCCTGTTAATATTGCGGTTGTCTTCCATGGTTACAAGCGTAGGAATTAACTTGGTGAATTTGTTAATGAATCGAGATCTGTCGATGAGAGGCTCCTCTGTTATGCTAAGGAAGTGTTGAACTAGGAAAGATTCCATTTCTTTGTGAGAGACAAGCTCTTTCCCTTGAGAATCTTTAAGTTTTGAAATTCTGTTATGAGATCTGTGATCCAAGGTTGATCTAGGAAAAAACTTCGTGTTTCTTTCTCCTTCTCTAATCCACGGCACCCTCGATTTCTATCTCCAAAAAATCTCCTCTTTCATGCATCGATCATCCCATTCGTCCTAAAGAGAGTTAGCCTAAATTTTTGTTCCTCGGTAAAACCTTATGAGATGATGATATGATTAATCTCCTGGAGTTTCTGCTCAACTTCTCTTTTGGTTTTAAAAATATTACCAAACTCTTTTTTGTTCCAATCTTTAAGCCTAGATTTGATGTATTTAAGTCTTTGCAGCAACATGAACATTTTAGTGCCTTGAACTGGCATATCTTCCACCCACCATTTTTCAATATTTCTAGTGAAGTTAGGGTGCGAGAGCCAAACATTTTCAAACCTAAAAGGTCTATTCCTCAGTGTACCCGTGAAAGTAGCTTCTAGCTAGATAGGCTAGTGGTCCGAGCCTCCAAAGGGAAGGATTGAAGATGACATATCAAGGCCTTTGAGAAAGAGGTCCTCTAAGATTATGAAACTATCTAGTTTAGAGGCAAATTGAGAAGCCCCTCCCATCTTATTATTCCAAGTAAAAGTTCTATTTACTATTTCGGTGTCCACTAGCCCCATGTTATTTATGAAGTTTTGGAAGGCAATGTAATCTCTGCCTAGTTTTCTGGTACCACCTTTTCTCTCTGTAAGAGATCTGATCATATTGAAATCCCCCACCAGAATCCAGGGCATATTAGGATATCTCTGTCTTAGCTTCTCAAGGGAGGTGAGAAGCTTAAGTTTGTCTTCTAGTTTTTGAGGACCGTATACGTTAGTGATCATGTAGATCTCCTTATCACCCAAAGGTTGAATCACCAGTGATAGATAGTTCCTATAAGCTTCAACATCCAAGATTCCAAGTTTTTGAGGATCCAATAGAGTAAGAATCTCACCCACTGAGTTATCCGCTTTAACTTCTAGATACTCATACTTGATTAACCATTTGTTGTGTATCTCTTTGATCTTGTCCATCGAACATTTTGTTTCCTGAATAAACACCATATATGATCTTTCTTCTTTCATTCTTCAGCTAAGAGTTCTTTGTTTCCTTTTACTTCCTAGACCCCTAATGTTCCATGTTGTAAGCTTCATTAAGAAAGGTTTGTAAAGGAGTAATTGGTAAGATCCCTCATCTTACCTTAGTTAATCATAAGTTTCCCACATTTTTTCAACAGCTCATTCTATGTTTTTCTCCCTCTTTTCCTACCTGGGTTCTTGGAAGAATGCATTGGTCTATCCTCCATCATTTTCACTCCCATATTCTCCTGACTATCATGGTTTCTTTTGCCTCCAGAACACTTCGTTTGTGATCTCCAGAGGAAGAGTTGTTTAACCCTGTCAAAATCCTCTTTTGGTAGAGAGTCTACCCCTTCGGTGATTCCCTGCTCTAGAAACTTTTCTAGATCTAAATTCTCCCTCTCTAGAATCTCCTGCAGTTCATGGTCTTCCATTCCAACCTCACTTGGGGTCATCGCATGGTCCCTACTGAGCTCCATAATGCTCAGCATATCATCATTTTGTTTGTTGTTTTCTGGTATTTCTCCCATATTAGTATCACTTTCCTTCTCAGTGGGAATATTCTTCAATTCCTAGTTTGTCCCATTGTTTTCAACTTCTTCTTCTAAGATCTTGAAACTATTGTGACTTGGTTGTCTGTTTTCATTAATTTTCTTTTGGTATCTCTTGCCTCCTTTCCCTTTACCCCCAACCTTTGTAAAACCTTCAGGATCCTTGTCTGTACTGTATTTTGTATTGCTCTCTAGCTTGTTCAATAGGCAGTCCCTATATAGGTGCCCGTGCTCATGGCACTTACAATTTTTCTATATTCTTAGCCTCTGTTACCACCTTTGTTGGTTTCTTGAAGCGATGTGATCCAACTCCCTTGCTTCTGTTCGCAACCACTTGATTGTAGGAGGGAGCTGATCTCCCTCCTCTATGCCCCACCATGGTGACCAATGACAAAACCTTAAATAAAAACCCTTATGGATGGTAGCAGACTCCGCTGCATTCCAACAAAGACCATATTATATTCACTTGTTATATAACTTCCAGGACAGTGATGCGACATTTCTCCAAGAATGAGTGTACTTTGGACACCATATTAGTTGTGAAACATTGTTCTGAAGGAGTTTCACTCAATTGGTCTACATTCTTGCTAAATGAGATATTTGAAGCATGCAAAGATGTCTACAGATAAAGAAAAAATCTCATTTTCAGTTATTTTATTATGGTGCTAGTGATGTGGAAATGGTGCCCTCTAACAGGGAAGGACCTGGTAGAAATCATAGACAAACAACCACTAGTGCTTAGATACATGTCGTGGAGAACATATGGAGATCCCAACAACAAAGAGATCAATGAGGCATCCTTTAGTGACTAGTACAAGAAGATGATCACGAACGTAATGGCAATGGAAATAATTCCCAAAGGATTGTTGGATAACTACTCAACAGAAATCTAGTTTGGGCTGATGCACGACCAAACTTACCTTAGACCACAATGTCTCCACTTGAATACTTTTCAAATGAGGTCACAGAAGTTTACGTTAGCAAAAGGGGCATTCCACATGGAGGTTGGGTTGTGGCCAAGGGTCGCCTATGAAATCAAATATGGCCAATCCAAATATTTGTGCGGGGTCATGCAACCTTAACCTCTAACAAGAGATGCAGTCGGGAGTAGCAGGAAGAGTGGGGCAGAAGAGGGCTTGCAGCAATGGTCTGTCAAATGCAACAACATATGAGTTCCCTTAAGCATACCCTTTCCAACTTCATGAGTTCATCAGGTATGACTCCCTATTCTGTTTCTTGTCAAAGGTTTACATTATTCAATCCAATCATTACTACTCCCCTAGTTGTGGTTATCTCCCCTTGTAGCCCTCATTTGTAGTCAAAGTCAAAAATCCCCAAGCCCAAGTATCCCAAAAGTACCGAGGTATCTGTGGCCAAGAAGTCAGATCTATAATAAAACCATACTAAGGATAGGGGATCTAGACAGTGCCTCTTCGTGCTCGGTACTAGCACTATGCGAAGGTAGGATAGCTACGCGAAGTAGTACAAGTGTGAAAGATCAGTCCGTGAACTCTCCAGACCTCATCAAGACATCCCTAGGGTACATAAACCTAGTTCTAGCACCCTCCCATACTACCTCGAGTGAGACCGTAGTCTGTGTTCTGCGTACTATTGCCAAAAGGGCTGGTAGTTTAGGGATTTGTTTGGTGAAAACACTTTTGAACATGGGTCAGGCTCCTATAAGCCAACAAATGGTTTCATTGCCAGGACCAGGATCTGCCTAAGGGATGTCTGATGTCAAAACACTGGAACCCTACAAAGAAGGAAATTGAAGATTGGTTGGATTAGAAGCTTCAAAAGTTCGCAACACAGGAAAAAAAGACTCTGCAGATATATAAAAATAGGTGGTTAGATCACTACATATATACGGAAATCCATGAGATCTTCTTGATGACCTTCTCTTCAGAGCTATATGACTGGATTGCAAGGTTAGTCGACAGCCAGGGAAGGTGCAAGCTCGATCAATCGATAGTGTGGACTCCAGAGTTAGTACGCAGATTACAAGCATCAGAAGATAAGATCGCGCAGGCCGTGGACCATTGGCTCGACAGGAAAATAGGAGGGTTTATCACTGAACTCACAATAGACACAACCGTGAGTTATAGCGAAGCAGAACAATGTTTCTCAAGGGACCATGAGGTAGGTACATCAAATCCCTGAATACCTGGATTAAGATGTTGTTGTGCGAAAATTGGGTTACGCGAATACATTAATGAGTGGAGCAATGTGGAGCAAAAATAGCTACAAAGGGATCGAAGTACTAGGGAATAGTCCTTTAATTTCACCTTCACGAGAGAGCGAGGAAGAGCGCAGTTGGGTTTTTCCTTGGAGTGCGGTCAGTTTGATAAGGTAGCGCATTCCGTAGTTATCACCTCCACTTACGCCATCACCCACTTCACCTACTTCACCTCCATTTTCAACCACCCCACCTCCACCAAACCATAGTTCAGCATGGCAAGTGCGATCAAGCTACCTATATTTAGAGGAGTAGGGAATGAAGATCTAGATCAATTTTGGTTATGTTAGCTCTACTACAGTTTACAAGTTTTGATGGATTAAAACAGGTCAAACAGAGCTGGTTTAGTTGTGCAAGGTTAGCAGCAATTTATTTTATCTCTCTTTCACTGGTTTTAGGCTCTATTAACTCCTTATTCCTCCATTTCCACCTTCTTCTCAAGTTCCCCTTATATCCTTTTAAAATCCTCTATCCTTTTTCCCATATTTCCCTTTATAAACCCCCGAAAACCCTCATAACCCACACATACATTAAAAAAATTAGTATAACTCGGGCTGCTCTCATCTATCACATCATCCAACCTACCAACGTGTTGAGCTCTAGCGATCTGATCATCCTGCTTTCTCATCCGATGGCAGTCGCTCATCCCTTTCCCATTACCTGCGCACCTGTTAACTCCCGGGAAAAGTTGTTTCCCACCCATCGCATCAGACACGCGGTGCATTTTCATTGCATCACGCTTCCCTGGTACGAAAACTACTGTAACACAAAAGTGGTGTGGGAAAACCACTTCCCTCCATCGTACTATTTCCTCGCCTGTTAACCATCATTTTCCTCTGCCACCCGATTGTTGTCGGATCTGCCCGACCACGATCCGACGGCCCGCATTTCTCCATCTGCGTATCCCCCGATCTCCCTATGACCAAATCTTCGCCATCCATTTGTCTAATCTAACAGCTCATGTTCAAGTTGCGCCTTTGTCCCTTCTCATTACCTGCCAATAGCAGATCTTGGCTGTCCTTTTTGACATCCGATGGCCAGTGTTTCATCTTGGCCCTTGTTCGTTTTCATAGTGCTTTTCAGTGTATTCATCAGTGTTTTTGGGCCTTCTCTGTGCGCACAACGGAGAAAGCAAGCCATCAACTCCCTATACTCCGTGCATTAAATTCTCAGCTACCTGCATTAAAATACAACACGGTCAAGGACAAGAAGGATGGCTTCAAGCAGAGCAAAGTATAAATCAGTTATGGAGCATTGTACATATTATATTCCATATGCTCACAAAGGAAACCAAAATATCAGAGAATGTCAAATTTGTTAATTAAAACAGTCAGAATGAATTAGAGGCCCATAACATTTTGTAAATGCGGTTGGTGGTCAGTTAAGATACCTCCACGCATAGCTTGGCAAAGATATTTTGTAGACAGATTCTATATATACCCAGAAAAAACAATGTAATCAATTAAATGAGTGTTAGATGAGTGCTATTGTGTTGTAAGCTTCAACTTCTGGAGACTGTAACTACTGTGAGACCTGCAACGTCTGGTCTTCATTTCCAACTAATACAAGCTTCTTTTGCTATCATTTACTCGCTTTTCACTTCTATGTTCCAGGCTGTGCCTATTTTGCATTAATTCATGCACTGTGAATGTTTGGCATTAGAGGAGCTGTCATCCCACCTCTGTGTTAGAATTTAGCTGTTTTATGGAAATTGCTTGTAGGTTTCTATTGTTTCAATATCAGAGAGCTATCATCCCATATGTGTATTAGATAATAGATTTACAGACCTCCTTACTGGTTGCAACTAGCCATCACTGGGTCCCGTGTATTTGTTGGTGTAGGCAGTCTTCTCCATCATCACATTTTGTTTAAATTGTCAGTAATTGGTGGTTAAAATCCTTATAGTCTGGGGGTGTTCACCCATGTCTGGGGTCAATCATAGTAGGAGTGGTTATCTGGCTTGAATATACAACATTTCTTTCATTCATCCATCATTTTATCCAACATTTTGTTGAGTTTATAATGTTCCTGAGCATCACTGATATACAACCTAGGTGAGTTTCTTGGGTTGACAACATTAATTGGCGCCGTTTCCGGGGATTGAGAATCGAAACTCAGCTTCCCTGGGAGAACGACACAGCTTCAAGCTTTGATGATAGACAAGGTTTGAACACATATTTTGGTTGTAATCATCTGTCTGGCGACTCCATAGGAGGAAGACCATCCTTTGGCGACTCCACATTGAAGTTTTGGCTCAGTTTGTGAGACACACATGAAGAAATCCTTAGAAAGCTCCAGCTGAACCAGTACTTGAACCTGAGAAGACTAGTAAATCGAAGAAATCTACACAGAAAGGGGCATCAGGATCAAGTAAGCCTAAGAAGTCTCATGCATCTCTGAAAGATAAATTGATTGCTGAAAATTTACAGTTTGAAGATTTAGACGTCAGCACTGTTAATAAGGAAAAACCTTCAGAGATTAGGTCATCCCCTTATACAGTTAGTTCCCCTTCGAATCTCAGTCCTACGAAAGAACCCCATTCGGTCCAAAACATCCCTTTATCTTTTCCATCCATCACATTACTCCCTACCATTCAATCTGCTAGTATCCTTCCACATATTCCAATCATGGCAGGATAGCAAGCACCTACGAGGATTGAGAGAATTGTTGCTACCAAATATGGACCATTGGTACTTCCCGTGCCTATAAATCCTATGCCTGTGGGAGAATATCAGAAATATATGCCTAAATTCATTGGTACAGAGGGAGTAATAGCAGAAGAACATCTTGAAGCTTTTTACAGTTATGCTGATAATTTAGATATAAGTGAAAATGATGTGTGGATGAGAGTTTTTGTCCAGAGCCTTGATGGAGAGGCTAGGAAGTGGTTTACGGAATTACCCCAGAGGTCTATAACTAATATTGAAGCATTAGATGATGCATTTTTGAAACAATGGGGAGATAAGAAGGACTTGTTGTATTACCATATAGAGTTTGGTAATCTGAAGAGGGAAAATGGTGAATATATTCATGATTTTAATAAAAGATTCAATAGAATGTATGCCTACTCCTACCTCTGCCAAACTCACTTATGCCAATGCTTTTGACTCTAATTTCTGCCTGTTATTAAGAGAAGGAAAATGTGCTACGTTGGCAGACATACAGGATGCAGCCCTAGAAGTAGAATCCAATATTATGGCTGTAGAGAAACTAAAGAGTCAAGCTGACAGAAGAAGATAGAGAAATCAGGCATCTAATTCTTCTGCATCATCTTCAGAGTTAGAGAAAGATTCTTTGGTGAAAATCACATGGAATCTCATTTGTCAACGCGTTTCGAACCAACTAGTGTGGTTCATCGTCAGGACAAGTTGAAGAAATAGATCTAGCTCATCATGCTAAATAGTCTGAGCGGAGCCTCCAACAGTTATCTTCCCTAACGGCTAGCTTGACTCAAGGACAGGGGTCAAAATTATTATAATAGTTTAATTCATAAAAATAAATAAAATATTATTAAGGGTAAATGGTACGAGACCTAATAATTAAAAATTATAAGTTAATTAATTATTAGGTCTCGTACCATTTACCCTTAATAATATTTTATTTATTTTTACGAATTAAACTATTATAATAATTTTGACCCCTGTCCTTGAGTCAAACTAGCCGTTAGGGAAGATAGTTGTTGGAGGCTCCCCTCAGACTATTTAGCATGATGAGCTAGATCTGTTTCTTCAACTTGTCCTGACGATGAACCACACTAGTTGGTTCGAAACGTGTCGACAAATGAGATTCCATGTGATTTTCGTTGAAGAATCTTTCTCTAACTTGATATGGATCACAGAAGCCTAAACTCTATCATCTTCAGAGCCTAAATTGGACAAAATGACTAAGATGATAGAGTCATTGGCAGCTGAGATTTCTAAGCTAAAGGTTGAGCAAAATTCAGGGAAAACAAGGCAGCAGAACACATTTGCTCCAAAAAAGCAGAATCCATTCAGAAGAGCAAATGAGCAGTTACAAATAGTGCAGAGGGGTGAAGAATTAAAAGAAGATCACAAAGTTAAAACTCCTTTCCAAAATGTAGCCTTGGAGGAAGAACATTTTGAAGAAGATGAGGCTAAAATTCATTGCATGGAAGATAAAGGCAGTGCTGCAATTTTGACATTGGCTAAATATGAAGAATCATTGCTGCAACAGCAAAATAGTTAGGAGTGGGACAAAGGAGCTGTTCTACAAACCGGTGACCAGTAGAGATATAATTTGAGATCTAATGCAAAAAATTCCAAGGAGAATCCTGCACAGAGAGCTATTGTCCAAATAGAACCACAAAATGTCAAACAAAGATGACCAGCAGTTGTTCCAGTCATCCTCAAAGCTCCAGTTCAAGAGGTAGAAAGTTCTGATAAGTCACCTTCGTCTTTCCCTCTAGTTGAGTTGGTGAAGAGTGAAGTATTTAGGAAGCCTATCTTTGAAGCTCTTGAGCTAGAAACCAAACAAACCTCCACTGAATCTATCAATTTGTAAGATGACAAGCCTTCCATTGTGCTCAGCCCTATGGTTGAACCCACTGATAATAATTCTACATCATTTTATGTCTCATTGACCATTCATGACAAAATCCTCCATAATTGCCTGCTAGACATAGGGGCCAGCCACAATTTAATGCATAAAGCTGTCATGGAAGAGTTAGGCCTTGATATCACTAGACCCTATCATGATTTATTTTATTTTGATTCAAGGAAGGTGAAGTGTCTTGGATTGATTAAAGATCTTGCCATTACCTTAACTCAGCTATCCATGAAAAGTATGATGATGGATATTGTGGTATCAGATGTGCCTCCCATGTTTGGCATGTTGTTGTCTAGAGGGTGGATTAAGAGACTAGGTGGGACACTCCAGAATGATCTGTCTTATGCTACTGTCCCAGCTTTTTTAGGAGAGAGCAGGAGATTGTACAGAGAATCACAGCTCGCATAAATTATCAGTGATGAGAAGAATCCTACAAATCATCCAATATATGTAGTGGACACTAATTTCGAAGTGTGTATTCTCCAAATAGAAGAATCTCAGAAGGTCGTAATGCAGCTCAGGATACCAACAGTTTAGACTGGGAAAGAGCAAGGAAGTCAGATTTGGGACATGTTCTTTGATGGAGCGTGTTCCAGGTGGACTGCAGGAGCAGGGGTGGTGCTACTATCTCCACAACAAGAAAGTATTCAGCTTCCTTTCAAGTTGGTTTTTCAAGTCGCAAATAACATAGCAAAATATGAAGCTTTGTTGTTAGGCCTTAATGCAGTAAAAGAAAGAGGAATAAAAAATCTAAAGGTGTTTGGAGATGCTGATCTGATTATTCAGTAGGTGAATAAAACATTTCAAACAAAGCACCCAAGGCTAAAAGCATACAGAGATGAGGTATGGAGAATCAGAGATTCTTTTGATTTTTTTTGTATTTCATATATTCCTAGAGCCCAAAATCAGCTTGCCGATTCCCTCACTATGTCTGCTAGTCTATTTATGCCTCCCATGCCTCCCAAACTAGTGTATGAAGTTCAAATGAAATACAGATCATCCTTTCCTGATAATGTCCACCATTGGAAAGTTTTTAATGATGATGATGAGATTAATAGGTTCTTTCAGGTCATTGATGAAATTTATGAGATGCAAATTGACTAAGAAAACGATGCCTTGTTAGAAAATCCCCAGTCCTAGTTTAGAAATAAGATTGGTAAAAACAACATTTTCCATCTTCCTAGTAACCATATTCCTAAGGGCCTAATTCCTCTTGAAAGACAATTTGACCAGAATGATGTGCCTTACAAAGTTGCCCAAAAAGAAGACCAATCTGCAGCTCGTAAGCATGATATAGGAAGTCTAGGTCAGCTTGAGTATGTAAATCTGTCCATTCATTTGTATGCTAATCAAAGTGCTGAATACTGCAATTTAATAAGGCAATTTGTAGATGTGTTTTCCTAAGAATACAGTGATCTGAAAACATATGACAAGAATATAACTCAGCATAAAATCCTTACGGAAAAAAACATTGTTCCTTTCAAGTAGAAGCTCAGACCAATAAATCCAATGCTTCTTCCATTGATTAAAAAGAAATTAAAAATTTGTTGGTTTCCAAGATCATAGTGCCTCTCAGGTATTCAAAATGGGTAGCAAATTTGGTGGTGGTGAGGAAGAAGAGTGGTGAAATCAGACTAAGTGTTGATTTTAGAAATCGAAGCAAATGCTCCAAGAAAGACAACTATCCTCTGCCAAAAATGGAGCATTTTCTGCAAAAGGTCTCAGGAGCTAAAGTCATGTCATTTTTGGATGGATTTTTAGGCTTCAATCAGATTGTTGTGCACCCAGATGATCAAGGAAAGACTGCGTTCACCACTCCTTGGGGTACGTTTATGTATGCTAAAATGCCATTTGGACTAATGAATGCTGGAGCCACCTTTCAGAGAGCTATGGATATAGCATTTGTGGGAGAGAAGGACAAGTTTGTGCTTATCTACCTTGATGATATAACAGTTTACTCCAGTAGCCATCAAAATCATTTACAACATTTGAAAAAAGTGTTTTTGAAGTGTAGGAGGTTTGGAATATCAGTCAATCCAAAAAAATCACAATTTTCTTTACATGAAGGCAAGTTGTTAGGACATTTTGTGTCTACTATAGGTCTTTAGATTGACCCAGAAAGAGTCAAAGCAATATAGACTTTGACTGTCCCTAGATCAAAGAAAGATGTTCAATCCTTTTTGGGCAAGATTAATTTTGTCAGGAGGTTTATTCCAAATTTTGCCGAGTTGGTAAAGCATGTACCTCCATGTTGAAGAGAGGAGCAGAGGTAAGATGGACTGAAACAGCAAGGAAATCATTTGAGTCAATTAACAAAGCTGTTATGGAGGCTCCCACATTAATCAGTCCTGACTACAGCAAGGAGTTCCATATATTTTCTTTTGCCTCTAAAGAAACGATTGCAACTATTTTATTGCAGCAAGATGAAGAAGGTTCAGAGCATCCAGTATCATTTCTCAATAAGAATTTGAGGGATGCTGAACTGAGGTATGATATTAGAGAGAAACATACATATTCTCTTATTAAATCCTTAAAGGCTTTCAGAGTTTATATCTTGCATTCTAAAATAATTTCATATGTGCCTTCTGCTGCAATAAAAGATGTCTTAATACAACCTGATGCTGATGGAAGAAGGGCAAAATGGATTACAAAAATGATAGAATTTAATATAGAGCTGAAGCCCACAAAGCTGGTCTGAGGTCAGGGTCTTGCCAAGTTATTCACTGAAGAAAATTGTAGGCCTTTAGACATTGATTTCCTATATGCAAATGCAGAAAATGGTCAGGTGGAAGAAGAGGAAACAGCTGAAACAGCAAAAAAACAGTCAGTGGCTGAGAATCTACCTTCATGTAACTAGTATGCTGAAATACTTAACTTCTTGCTGAAGCAGGAAATTCCTTTAGAATTAAGTACAAGTCAGGCCTGAATTTTGAAACTTAGAGCAACAAAATTTTGCATTATGGAAAATCTGCTCTACTTGAGGGATCCATCTGGAATATTTCTAAGGTGTCTGGACAAAGAACAGTCAAAGGAAGTTATGCAACAATTTCATAACAACATGTGTGGAGGGCACCATTATTGGAAGACCACGGCCCATAAAATTCTCAGAGCTAGGTATTATTGGCCCACTTTATTTTCTGATGTATTTGATTTTGTTAAATCTTGTGACAGGTGCCAAAGATTTGAAGGAAAGCAGCAGCTGGAATCCCCGCCCCTAAAACCAATTTAGGAAAAAGGACCTTTTCAGCAGTGGGGTTTGGATTTCATAGGAGAAATCAATACACGTTCCAGTGCCCAACACAGGTGGATATTAGTAGCCACTAATTATTTCACAAAGTGGATTGAAGCAGTCCCTACAAGGAAAGCTGATCACAATGTGGTCATAAAGTTTTTAACAGAAAATATTTTCAGCAGATTCGGTTGTCCACATAAGCTAATAACAGTTAATGTAATGGCTTTCAGGGCAAAGGAATTGGTGGAGATGTGTCATTCAATGGGCATTAAACTTGTTCATTCCACCTCATATTACCCTCAAAGAAATGGTCTAGTAGAATCCTCTAATAAAAGTTTGATCACGATAATTAAAAAGCTGTTAGAGGGCAATAAGAAGAATTGGGATTCAAAGCTCAAGTATGCACTGTGGGCTGACAAAGTGACCATCAAGAAATCTACTGGGAGTTCTCCATTCAAACTGGTATATGGCACTGACGCTGTATTTCCAATCCAGCTAACTCTCCACATGGGAAAATTCCTTCAAGAAGAGTAGGTTGAAGAAGAATTCATGGCAAGAAGAACACTGAGTTGACAGAGTTGCATCAGATTAGAGAACATCTGGTGGAAAAGGCTGTAGCACATCAACAAAAGGTCAAGGAAGCCTTTGACAAGAAGGAAAAAATAAATAATTTTCAGATTGGTGACTTGGTGTTGAAATGGGATGCACTGAAGGAAAAGAAAGGTAGTCATGGGAAATTTGATGCTTTCTGGATAGGGCCTTTCATCATTTCACAGGTTCAAGGGAACAAAACCTTCATACTGAAAAGTATGGGAGGTGAGATTGTTTTTTATGGCCCAGTAAATGGGCGGTTTTTGAAAATTTATATTGCTTAAGGACTTTTCCGTTAAAGGTTGTAAATAGTTTGTTTTTATCAGTTTTGTGCAGGCAAAGTAGACTCCATGCCCAATGGAACATTAGGAATTTTTTTTAATGTGTTTTCAGCTGAAAAGGCAGTGGTCTACAGGTTCTTGAGAGCTCACAGGGAGGATCTCATCCCCAGAAGGATCCAGTGTTAGCTCTGCTATAGTTTACAAGTTTTGATGGATTAAAACAGGTCAAACAGAGCTGGTTTAGTTGTGCAAGGCTGGCAGCAATTTATTTTATCTCTCTTTCATTAGTTTTAGGCTCTATTAACTCCTTATTCCTCCGTTTCCTCCTTCTTCTCAAGTTCCCCTTATATCCTTTTAAACTCCTCTATCCTTTTTCCCATATTTCCCTTTATAAACCCCCGAAAACCCTCATAACCCGCGCATATATTAAAAAAATTAGTATAACCTGGGCCCGCTCTCATCTATCACATCATCCAACCTATGCACGCATTGAGCTCTGGCCATCTGATCAGCCTGCTTTCTCATTTGATGGTAGTCGCTCGTCCCTTTCATGTTACCTACGCGCCTGGTAGCTCCCAGGAAAAGTTGTTTCCCACCCATCGCATCAGACACATGCCGCATTTTCATTGCATTATGCTTCCCTTGTATGAAAGCTACCATAACCAAAAAGTGGTGTGGGAAAACCACTTCCCGCCATCATATCGTTTCCCCGCCAGTTAACCATCGTTTTCCTCTGCCGCCCGATTACCATAAGATCTGCCCAACCGCGATCTGACGGTCCACATTTCTCCATCTGCCTATCACCCGATCTCCCTATGATCAAATCTCCACCATCCATTTCTCTAATCTAATGGCTCATGTTAAAGTTGTGCCTTTGTGCCTTCTCATTGCTTGCCGATAGCAGATCTTGGCCGTCCTTTTTTCTATCCAACGGCCAGTGTTTCATCTCAGCCCTTGTTCGTTTTCAAAATGTTTTTTAGTGTATTCATCAGTGTTTTCGGGCTTGCTCTGCTCGCACAAAGGAGAAAGCAAGCCATCAAATCCCTGTACTGTGTGTGTGAAATTCTTAGCTACCTGCATTAAAAGAAAATACGGTCAAGGACAATAAGGACGGCTTCAAGAAGAACAAAGTATAAATCAGTTATGGAGCATTGTACATATTATATTCCATATGCTCAGAAAGGACACCAAAATATCAAAAAATGCCAAATTTGTTAATTAAAACAGTCAGAATGAATCAGAGGCCCATAACATTTTGTAAATGCGGTTGGTGGTCAGTTAAGATACCTCCACGCATAGCTTGGCAAAGATATTTTGTAGACAGATTCTATATATACCCAGAAAAAACAATGTAATTAGTTTGATGAGTGTTAGATGAGTGTTATTGGGTTGTAAGCTTCAACTTCTGGAGACTGTAACTACTGTGAGACCTGCAACATCTGGTCTTCATTTCCAACTAATACAAGCTTCTTTTGTTGTCATTTTCTCACTTTTCACTTCTTCTATGTTCCAGGCTGTGCCTGTTTTGCATTAAATCATGTGTTGTGAATCTTTGGCATTAGAGGGGCTGTCATCCCATCTCTGTGTTAGAATTTAGCTGTTTCATTGAAATTTCTTGCAGGTTTATGTTGTTTTAATACCAGAGAGCTGTCATCCTGTCTGTGTATTAGATAATAGATTTACAGACCTCCTTACTGGTTGCAGCTGGCCATCACAGGGTCTTGTGTATCTGCTGGTGTAGTCATTCTTCTCCATCATCACATTTTGTTTAAATTGTGAGTAATTGGTGGTTAAAAGCCTTGTAGTCTGGGGGTGTTCACCCATGTCTAGGGTCAATCATAGTAGGAGTGGTTATCTGGCTTGAATATACAACATTTCTTTCATTCATCCATCATTTTATCCAACATTTTGTTGAGTTTATAATGTTCCCGAGCATCACTGATATACAACCTAGGTGATTTTCTTGGGGTGATAACAGGTTTGTAGTAAGAGCAGTGTGGGAAGCACATGGGGTTATGGATGACAACATTAATGAGCCACACTAGTGTGCACTGCAGGATCGCATGTTGACATGGTATATTAAGCACTCGAATAATCATCCAAATGTAGGAATAGTGGAGATCTAGAATGCGCTCAACAGAGAATTTAGCCCGCTGAAATCATAAACACAGTAGATCATCATATTTAAGGATATCGCAATGCTTCTAAGCGAAACCCCCTGGGATCTGGCTTAGAGGCTGAAAAGTACTATCCACGAAGCTAATATGACACTGACGGATGCACAACACCGTGCATGGTTTGTGGCATCTTTGACACCACACCTGAGGATGGCACTGTCACAACATAAGCTCTCAACCCAGGCAAATGCATTGGAAATGGTGATGAGGCTGCATGAAACACTGATACAGGATCCGGGGTTGGGAGTCCAACAAATCCACACGCAGCTATAGAACCTATGCTTGGAGAGGTAGAGTTTGAAGTAGGATAGGGCACCTTAGACAGAAGTGCGTGAAGAAGTGTGGTGCATAAAATGTAAAGGCTAGGGCCACAATAAGGATCATTGTCTAGTATTCGCAAACTGTTTGGTAGGAGGGGGACTGATGCCATTGAGACCAGAGGCTTAGGAGGGCCCAACAGTGGCACCCGTGCTCTGGTGTGCGATTTGTCAAATGAGAGGAAAGCACACGACATACAACTATCACCTATTGCAGAAGTATACACAGAATCCGTAGTAGCTCTTTTGTAATTTCTTTAGATCAGTAGGCCACGATGAGCAAAACTACCGAAGTTATGAATTGTTGATGGATCGAACACTTGCCTATAGGATGCAAATTAAGGCGCGAGGTCAGGATCCAGCCACAACAATAGTGTGTGGTGGATTCCAAGGACGTGGACGACGACGAGGCTATAGACAGTTAATCTACTATAATTGCAGAGGCCCTGGGCACTACACACATGACTGTATGAATCTGACCAGAACATGTTTTCCATACTGTTATTAGTTTGATCATGAAGTGGTAGATTGTCCAACGTTGATCACACAAATGCGCAAGAAATGGGTACTACAACCTACCCCGACTCAGAATATCCAAATGATGAGGTCTGAACTGTGCGAAGAAGACACCAACGTGAACATGGTGCACAGAAGCGATGCAACCACAGGGGAAGATAAAGGAAAGAAACCTGAGGATGATACATGGGTTCGCAAGGCTCCTACGAAGGAACCTAAGCTTGACATGGAGCGTGCAAGGGAAACATTTATGGAAGCTAAGAAGAGCTTCACAAAGGCCTCTACTTCAGGTAGTAAGGATCAAGCAAAGTTGAGAATGTATCCTTCTATGCTTACTTCCTTTTTAGAGACATGCATGAAGCTTCTATGCGACAAAATGGTGGTTAAAAGATTACAGGAGTTGATAACTAGGTGCGTAGGGTCAGGGGAACCGCGTGTAGTCTGGATGCTGGGAAAACATGCATTGCACACCAGGAGGGAAATGCGATTGACAACGCAAATTGGTGAATGTGAGATGGATTAGGTCATCATGGACCTGGGCTCAGACGTGAATGTGTTACCAAAGCAGACATGGGAACACATGGGCATGGGAATGCATGGGGAGGCCCATGTTACAGTGGTCTCCTATCTAATTACGGATGGTGAACCAACAAAATATCGTGCCCATGGGAAGATTCCAAGGGGTAACAGTGGATATCGAAGGTGCGAGCACACAGACGGACTTTGAGGTAATAGAAATTGTGGATGACAGTAACCCTTACCCCATGTTGTTAGGGATCGACTGGGCCAAGGATATGAATGGAATCATCAACTTGAAGAAGCGGAAAATGATTTTCAAGAAAAAGTCCCTATGCATAGTGGTTCCGCTCAATCCAGTCGAAGGGGCACACTACACTGAACCTGTGCGCGAGGATGATAGCAACGATGAGCTGTATTGCATCTATCAGATAACAGCACAAGACCAGGATCGGGTGAACCTGACTAAAGATGGAAGAATCTCATGGGTGCGCGATAGTTCCTGTACTTTGGGTTCAGATGACGAAATAGAATGCTGGCAGAACCGGTTGCAGGAAGTAACAATGCTAAATTGCAACATGATGATTAGATCACTATGGTGCATGAGGACCGAAGTAAGGGAACTTCCAACATATGATGGGGAGAATGGAGCGGATGAATTCTTAGACAAATTAAAAGGTCAGTACCCAAACAGCAACAGTACAGTGTGATGGAATGAGCATTGTACGCGACACCCGCACGATGGTGGCAGACAAACCAGAAGAATATTGGAAGTCCCCAGTGTCGAACGCAAGCTGGGCAACTAGGGCGAAGTAGTTTGCACGCCCACCTATGTCGATGGGTGCAAATGAGTGTTGGGCAAGCACATCATAAGCTAAGGATCAAAAAACAAAACCTGACGCGACAGCAGGAAAAGCGACGCACACCACCAATACCCCACAATGGAGCATTCACAAAGCTATGCAGAATCATGAATAGAGTTTACTAGGTAGGATGAACGGATTGGGACCTATGAGTACCAGTAGTTCGATGGGCCTATAGGACTATAAGCAAAAATCGGAGCACAAAAATGACCTCAACAGTGTCAAAAAGAGAGGAAACTAGGAGGACAAAGAAGAATCCCCAGACCATAGTAGGGACAGGATGTGAGGACCTGGGTAAAGGAATTAAGTAGTTGCAAGAAGACCTTTGATGAGGGAGCATGATACTTTGTGAACTCGATGACGAGTGGGCATGGCTAAGGAACAAAAGTGTGACATTGGATGAAGAAATTAGTGAACTGAAAATAGAAGTCATGCAAGCGGGCCACGAGAAACTAAGCATGCTAGGATCAAGTCTAGCCCTCCCTAGAACTGCATTAGAAAGAGTTGCAACCCTAATATCATGGCTACAATCGCACCTTACTACACAAGGGAGCATACCACACAAAGAAGAACGTGACACACTACCGGACGTAAGGGTATTTGAAGGGTGCCCGCAGCCCGGCTAGTAGGAAAATAGAAGCCTCACACCAGGGGTGCGACCACCTGACTATCTATAGGAAGCACAGTCTCAGTGCTCCAAGTAGCTGAAAGAAGGCATAGGACTATAAACAAGTCTGTAGAAGAGCTGCGCAGAAAGGGGGTTCCGCGTAGGGCCAATTTGTCATAGGGGTCGCGGTCGCGCATAAGGGGCTGCGCTGCTACGTGAGTAGGCTGGGAGGTGACCGTTGATGTCACTGTTCATGACAAGAGGTCTAATTTAAGGTAGAAAGGAGCAGGCGACGGACCATTAAGAGCTAGATTCAGGATGATCTGCTGCCAAGAAGGTACTGCTGACTTAGATATGGAGGGAATGGCCAAGTTCAAATTCAAAAGTTACTATAAAATTCCATGGGGTAGCTGCGAAGCAACACTTGGTTGTTTGATATTTGAGCCAGTATAGAGCAGTGAGCACCAAGCTACCTTGCCACCCATGAGTATGCGACCAAGCGAATCTAATATAGACACAATGTCGAGAGCCAGAGTGCGATTCACGGAAGTTACCCCAGAGCCCCGGGTGACCTAGGAGGAGCCTGGAGAGGCAGCAGGTGCACCAGAGGTACCAAATTCCCCATGCACGCCGTGACCACAAAAAAACAAATAGCCAATGGGGCCAGTCTAGGTATCACCACAAAACCCAAGAGTCAGTAAATTGTCAATGACAGAGAAGGGAAAAGTTGTCACCGTTGAAACAAAGGAGGAGGAGGAAGATTTGCAATCCCTGATAGACTAAATTGAGGCACAGGACGATGAGGAGGAGAATGTCTCCCAAGTACTTTCAGTGATAGAGTTACCACCCTACATTTCCCCATGGAAAGGGATAGCCAAGATACCAAAGGACCTAGAGGCCACGAAGAGTGTGCTCCAAACCCCGCTTCTTCTGGATGAGATAAGGTTTGATGGTCCACCGTTGGGATGGGTACTAAAAATAAAATTCGAAGACTGGGACCTCGCGGATAGTGAGAAGTTCCCCAAGTTGGCTGCAGAGAAATTACTGCAGCAGAAATGGTTGCACGATGTGGAGAAGGCTGGGTTACTCCATCTGCGGTGGATACCCCACTACGACCGCGTGCCCATCACAATTTTTGTAATCCAACAGCTACTATGTCTAGTACATGATGGGTATCTTTGGCTGGAGGAGCCAATTCCCATCATGGCTGACTTAATTCACCAAATTTCATAGCTACCCATTAGAGGAAGTAATCCCATAGACATCGGAGGAAAGAGCAGCAACTTGGGCATCACAGAAGCTATGAAGGCGAAATATAAGATAGAGAAGAGGAAGTGAGGGTATGAAATAGCAAGCATCAAGGACCGAGGGGTGAAAGTCACCACCCAGCTACTGGTCACCAAGCTCATGAGGAGATGTCACGAAGACGAAGTGCCAGCATCTGTAATTGCATTGCCAGAGTAGTGTGTAGAAGGGGTCCAATTCAACTGGGCACATTTTCTCCGTGATGAGTTTTTGACGAATTGTAGGGAATCCTAGGACCAGGGTAAGACCTTCTACTACGTGTGGTTGCTCTTATCCATCTTGTTGGTTGCCATGGAGCTGTTAGCAAATAGTGAGTTTCCCACCATTGAGAGGAACCTACTCGAGGCCGTGAGGTACACCTCGCTCTGGGCAACCAAAGACGCGACGAGGATTCAGGAGATAAAAGTGTTTTGGGAATTATTAGAGGTGACCTTACGAACATGGATCAACCAGAAGCCACACTTGTCCTCGACAATATATAACATTTTACAAAGCGCGGTAGAATTCAAGGCGGATATGCATGACCTTTATATCTGGGTGCACAAGGATCCATCCCAAGCACGGGAAAAGCTGTTGTTCATTACCATAGATGATGCAATCTTCGAGGTAATGGCACCACGGTCTCCAGAGTGGTGCGCCCCGGACTTGGTAGAACTGGAAAATATCATGGCCCAGAAAGAGAAGAGGGAGACCAACTTGCATATCGTGAAGCTGGCGGAAAGAAAGCGTCAAGAACAGGAAGCGGCCACGCAGCGAAAGGCGGTTTAGGTAGCAGGAATAGAGCAGATGGTACAAACCACAACTGTGCCCAATGAGGAGAACGAGGAAGGCTGGGAAATGTCCACTGAATAGAACATACAGGGGGAGGTGGAGACACAGGAATGCACGGACCTTACAATAAAATTGACCCAACTCAAGAGGTCGCACATCAAGGAGCATCCACCCACATGCAAAAAGACAAAGACAACAAAGACCATGGAGGGAGACCTTATTGACAGTAGCAAACTAGTTCGTGATGTCACTAAGGATGCTCTGAAAGATTTATGACGAAGCAAACAACTGTGTTGGGGGTGCTCAGAGCACAGTTGCAGGCATTACAGGTGTGACGCCCAGGAGTGATGACACCATACCTTGCAAAAGGTATAGCCGAAGCTGAGCAGATGGTGTGCACATGCACAACGAACACTTTGGTGTTACCAGAAGGCATCGTCTTATCAGAAGCCGCAAGGGACATGAGGGGCTGGGGATTGAATTTGGTCGCCCTTCCCAGAGAAACCCTATACTAGCTACAAGATGGAGTAATTGTTGAGCTTCATTCCAGAGAGGGCTGCGCTCTCTAGGTTTTGAGTGAGTAGAAGGTAGATTTAGAATAGCTCAGCCTATAGTGTGACAGCATGGTCGCCCAAAACTAGGGATTAGAACAGGTAGTGGAGGAGGCCTGTAGCAGCATTCCAGAGTTGGCTGTGCCAGTGGTACTCCCCACCATAGAAAAGATTCATCAACTGGCAACTGGAATCTGCAGTACCCAAGAGGAGGATGCGAAGGTTCAGTTGGGGCTAAACCTGCAGATCGCGGAGCTACGACTGAAGGCACAGTCCCCTACACCCCTAGAAGTCAGAGAGTAGCAACACCACACCATTCAATAGGGGTTGAAAGAGATAGAGCATGCTATACAGGACTACATGGGATTGTTGGACCAGTCCCTCTTCACGCTCACCTCACTACAGGAGGACCCAGTGCTACAACAGTTAGAGACAAAAGCACGGGAATTATAATAGGCCTATGAAAATGTTCAGGGGACCATACAGATGGTCACCCTTACTCAGCAATTGGCCAAGATGAGGGAGGCCCAGGCTCTAAAAGAACAGGTGGACACCGCACGCCAAAAAGAAGCAGGGCTTAAAACATGCATACAACCTTGGCTTAAGGAAGCATTCACGATCACTGCCACGATCAAGGGGAAGCTGGCCCTAATGTAGGACACATATGTGAAAAGGTAAGAGGGTGCCTTTGACAATGATGCATTAGAGAGTCGTGCACAATTGATACAATAGAGAGCGAAGGAATGTGTGTCATATGTTTGCGAAGCACAGAGTTTGCTAGATGGACTCCGAGCACAGATCACAACACCAGCCAAGTGACTCAAGATGAGTCACAAGGTTTGCGTTGGGGGCCTGTTGGGCAGTGGATCCCTCGCGTAACGGTTTTGGGGCTTAAAGCCCACAATTTTGGGTAATGGTATTGTAAAGGCTCTGCGAAGTGCGCAGAGCCTGAGTTGTAATGACTCAAGTCAAAGGGTTGTCCACCCAAAAATAATGTAAAATAATAGAAAGTAAGTCGGCCTACCTATGGTCTACGGACCATGGGAATCTATAAATAGAGAAAAGCTCTAGGTGTAGAAGGCATTTTTTAAGTTTTAGATCAGATCTGAAGTGTTATGGGTTGTTGACTATGATATTCGCTCTAAGTCTGTAAGTCTGAGTTAAGGGTTGTAGTAGTAGAAGCGGCTCTACAGCTGTGTGCACAGAGACCTGGTGGAGTCCGCAACTGTGTGCACGGACCCCTACAGCTGAGTGCGCAAGGTGGAATTGGATTGTACTGGAACAGAAGAGAATTAAAAGATAAGTGATTCTAAAATATTGTGCATCTACTCGTAGATCTATGTGGTTAGTCTTCTGTTATGATTTTATGCATCTCTTTAAGGTTTATGTTTGCATGCACTAGTTACAAATATTGAACGATCGATAAAAAAAATACTAAAATAAGTCAGATCTATAATAAAAACATACTAAGGATAGGGGATCTAGACAGCGCCTCTTCGCACTTAGTACTAGGGCTACGTGAAGATCGGATAGCTACGCGAAACATTACAAGTACGAAAGATCAGTCTGTGAACTCTCCAGACCTCCTCAAGACATCCCTAGGGTGCAAAAACCTGGTTCCAACACCCTCCCATGCTACCTCGGGTGAGACCTCAGTCTGCACTCCACGGACTGTTGTCGGAAGGGCCAGTAGTTTCGGGATTTGTTTGGCTAAAACACTTCTGAACCTAGGTCGGGCCCCTATAAGCCAACACCCTACATCACATATAACAACAGTTAAGCACCACAACAAAAATATTCTTGTAATTATGCCAAACCCTAGCCAGGATTAACCAATCTAATAATACGCAATTTTTAAGGCACAAAACAAACATAAAATATATAATAGGATAATTACCCAAATTAGAGTTTACAACAAAATTGCATAAATGCACATAAAATATACACAGAAAGACACCAAAAAAATAATACTTATTTGTATTAATGAGCAGACTAGTTGTGGGCTCTCCATCTTCCTCCCAACCATAGCCCTTCTGGTTCATAAGCTTAACCATCAGGTCACCCCCGAGCTAGGATGACAACTCCAAAGGCAACAATAGCTAAACAATCATAGTGCTCTAGGGATCCAGACACACTCCAGGCTAATTTCCAATGTTCCAACCCAACATCTGTGCCGCTCCAGGGCTCCACGCATCCTGCAAAACATAAACCGTCAACATTGAGGGTTCATGTTATAAAATTGAATGCATCCATAAGGCACAATTAACTTAATAACTACACTCCGACCTATCCAAAATCCAATCCCAGGACCCACTGGCCATCAATCAGTCTGAGAGTCCTTTCCCCAAGACTCACTGGCCAACCCGCCCCCCCCACCTCTCGCCAAATATCCAACCTACACTTCTTTATATATGCATGGCTTAACTTTCCACGTGGCACCCTCTAGAACCCTCATGGGTCCCAAGTGCACTTTTCACCAAAAGTATCCAATTGTTGCACTTTTTCCTTGGAGTTGTGCCCCCAATACCTTTTTATGGACTGGGCTCTGTTGCTAGCCTTATTTTATTATTTTTATAATATTTTATTACATTAATTATATTTCAAGCTCTAAGGCCTCACGACCTTTACAGGCTTAGAAGTACCTCAGCATGCTAGCCCCATGCTATATTTAACTTTTCTAGATGGGAACTTTAGCCTCATAATCTCAGTTCGGCTCACTAGCCTAAATAAATATTAATAAATTACATTATAAATGACAGGGGCATTACAACAACAGATTTACCTACAAGTCATGAATGCTAGATGTATAAATGGGAGGACCAATTCCAAAATGTAGTTTAGAAAGAGATTGAACTAATGCTATAAAAGAGGGTGACTAAGAGAACTAGAGGAAGATAACACTTGTATTGTTTGTTCAAATGAAGAAAAGAACCAATAGAAGATACCAATTGGATTATAGCAACCAAAATTTCCAAATTTGGCATGGATGTTGAAAACCCAATGGAGAAACCCTTACGAGAGTGTGATGTAAGAGAATCTCAAAAGAATATGTATTCACCAAAGGGAGAAATTCCCTTTTTCATTTTCTTTAAATTGTTTTATTTTAATTTAGGAGAATATGTATTAGTTTGGAGGTAATGCTAAAGTGCCCTCAAGGTATAGATGTAGAAAGTTTATTATGATGTGGTGTCATCAGTTTCCAGAAGAGGGTTAGATGTAGTAGAAATATGAGAGGTTTGGTAGCTAACAACTTCCATATTTTATTCAAGATATTTTATAGTGAAGGACGATATAGAGGACCAACTGGGGAAAGAAGATCAAGTTGAGTATAACATGATGGAAACTACTAAATCCTGTGTAATTGTCTTGTTTTGTGTAATCTAAATTTCAGGGCTTGGGTTATGCCCTCTAGAGTTGTTGTTTGTTTCCTTCCAAATGGTTTTGTTTAGTTTTATAACCTCTCGCTATAAATAATCACGAACTAATAGCAGTCTATCTATGGTTGTGGGACTATCTAGTTCTTTGAGGTAGTAGGGTGGACCACATTTTTTACAAAGGCATCCACATCTATGTACATTGGGGCATTCAAAAACTTCATATAGTATCAAGAGAAAATCAGGTCATCGAACCCTTGGAAAATACTAAGTTGAAAACTCGGATTGATGGATATAGAGCCTTCATATTAACCCACGTGACGTTTCATTTTCCACAACTAAAATTCAGGGATCGAACATGTGGTTCAGCTCTTAGCCCAAACAAACAAGGTGGTTTTTGCCCCTGGGGTGGTGGAGGGAGGGGCTACAAAAGTGGTTTGACAGAAAGAATAGGGGGACCCTACATGAGATTTAGGACATCCACATGACTTGGTGGTATTATGGGGTGGTTTTCTCTATGCCACCCGCACCCCCCACAAGTGTTAACCCATGGTAGTCTTGGGAGCCTTTCAATCCAACTATAATGAAGATCTATTCATCCCTAGTTTTGCATCAATATTCACATTGAGAGGCATTCTACAACATAGTATGGAGAAGATGGTATCCCATAACATTACATTTAAAAAAAATAAAATTATATATACATGATCAAATTAAAAAATAGTAATAATAAAAAAAATTCAATGTCAATCATAAATAAAATACTTCAATTTATATAAAGACATATAACTAATTCAAAAAAATTATTTGTAATTTTGTCTATAGTTGCTTTCTACTTTTAATATGAAGGAGAGGTGTAATTATTTTACTAATAAAACTAGAATTCAAACCCAACATAAAATAATATTAATATTATAATTTAGTATGAGGGATATATGTACTCCATTTTATATTTAGATGACATATGTTATTTTTAAAGAATATATAATAATAACAAAAACATATTTACATTGTAAGGCATTCCCTCTGAGAAGAACTCCCCTCTCCACTACCTGTCATCACTCTGCGCCATTATATTATATGTTAGACAATTTGGAAATGATTAGCCCTTCAATTAGAAGAAAGTAGTTTGAAGGTAGTTGGAAGGAAGGGTTATTAAACCATTGCCACAACATCATTGTTTTCTTTTTGGCTCGTCGCTGGTCTCACTTGACTTGAACTTTGCCACTGTTGTCAAACACTGTATTCATGTAAAAATCTAGTGGTTGTTGCCTATAATTCAGTTCTTTGGTTCTTTTGATTTCAACAGGTAAGAATTCGATCTAATAACTTCATTATCCATTGCATATATATAAAGACTATGTCTTTTGAAGCATCAGTGGCTGCATGTTGGTTCCTACATCCATTAAGGTCAAAAATTAGGTTAATGTGGGTTATGGTTGTATGTTGTTTGGTATTTCACATTGTAGGGGAAAATGAGCCAGAGGCATCACCCCAGCCAAACCGTGGAATTGGTGTAAACTATGGGGCAAAAGGGAACAATTTTCCATCACCAGAGTAGCGAGCTAAGATACTTGGAAACACCATTGTCAATAGAGTCAAGATCTACAACTCAGATCCCTCTATACTGCAAGAATTTTCCAACACAGGCATTGCAGTTGTTGTGGGTCTTGAGAATGAGAAAGTCCAGAGGATAAGTGAAAGCCCAACTATAGGCCAAGCTTGGGTGGCTCAAAGGATTACTCCTTACTACCTTTCAAACTTAATAATTCTAATCACCATAGGGAATGAGGTCCTTACAAAGAGTGATGGGTCATTAGACTCTACTCTAGTGCCTGCAATACAGAACATTCATTTTGGTTTGGTTGCTTTAGGATTGGACAACAAGATTAAGGCATATACTCCACATAGTATGGTTATCCTTTCAAGTTCATTTCCTCTAACCACCACATTTTCTACTACTGTTTAAAAAATTACGAAGCCTCTCCTCAAATTCTTGGATGATATATGTTCTCCATTCATGGTGAATGCATATCCTTATTTTGCATACAGAGACAATCAGACTATGTGTTGTTTGGGCAGTCTCCAAGGGTTTGATATCCAAAATGGTTCACCTATAACAATATGTTAGATCCTCAAATTGATTCCATTTACTCTGTTATGGCTTCTTTGGGTCACAATGACACTATCCCTGTAACTGTCTTTGACACTGGTTGAACTTTCAAAGGAGACACAGATGATATAGGAGTGAATCTTGAGAATGCTAGAAACTATAACACCATATCCATCATTATAGATTAGCCCAAATTATATGGTTCAGTAACTAATTCTCAGCCCACACCAACTGACATGGGGTACAGGATACAAGCCCACGCAAAAAATAACACGGGGTAAAGATCCTCTTGCAAGAGGTTCCGAGCTGGGTTCCAAACTCATAACATTTCCCTTTGGCTTGTTATCGGTTGGTCTCTTGAGCAACAAGAGAAGGATAAGGGGAAAACTCCCTCCCAGATGGATTTCCCTAATGATCCGGTAGTTGGTTCCCATTTTACCAAACATTTCCTTGACCCAAACAGTAACTTAATAGTTTCACTCCCTATTCCTTTCCCCAAATCAAATTAGTAATGGGGTAAGCCTTTCCTCTACAGGCAGGCCTTTCCTAGGTATGTCTTTACTCTATATAGGTGGGTCTTCCTAGAACAGCGGGTCAACGCCCTAGAGATTAAGACAAAGGTCTTTACTTTGAAGACTTAGTGAGCAAGAGTTTGTAGTGTTGTTGCACACATAAGAAGAATCCTATTAGATTCATGCTACTTAATAAAGTGGAATTCAGAGACATTCATGACCTAAAAAGTGCAAGGTATGTGGATAAGCCTCCCAAAGGGAAGAATTAGGAAAAAAGCATGGATAAGAATGTAACTTGTGGACACCCTATACCTTCAACTATTAAAAATGGTGATTTGATATATAATGAGTCTAATATTTCTCTGCTTAATGATTTGGGTTTCAAAGGCCAATTGGAGTCAAGGATAGGGCTACATAATGCTTCATTTCTTTTTGTAACAGGGGACAAAATGGCTCATGATTACTTATTGTGTGGTTGAAAGAGATATAAAGTTAAGTTGCAAACCATGATATGTGCCATTGCAACTACTATGATAACATTCACATATATCATAGTATAATTATTATAGTGCTACTTTTCATATGTCAGTAATCAACATGATTAAAGAATGGTGTCTTGTATATGTATGTGTATTTATTAGCACAAGTCTCTTGTGTTGAGTCTTATCCTATGTGCCACGAGATGCAAGTGTAGTGTTGTAAGTCTACTTTGATTTCCATGTTTGGATTTAAAATTAGTGATAAAATTCTTGTTCATTTATTTTTTGCTTCAAGAACAATGGACTAATTATAATACTCATTATCTGAATCAGTTGGTAGTTGTGATGGCCTGCTTACAAATGATTTTGTCAGCTTGAGGAATTTTAGTAGGTTATCCAAAATCTGATTTAAACTTAATCGCAACATGTACTAATAGAACCACTGCAATGTCTGTAATTGCAAGATATCTTTACTGTACTAGCTTATGTTTAACACATTCTTTAAATGGGTAGTGCTACCGATATACAATTGTAACCTTAATACAACTTATAACTTCTGTTTTTTCTGGGAAACTAACTATTTAGTTTCACTTTGTTAAACATAGCTTATACTTGAACTTCTTGTGTATTATCCTCATTTTTTATCAAATGAGTGGATCTACCCTGAAAGAGTGCTTGAATTCTTCATTGTATTTGTTTTAGGAATGCTGATCATTGTCACTACATTGTATTGTGTGAGTCCAGGCTTGAGAGTTTGGAAGCTACCATTCAACTCTTTGATCCTGGATGAGAGCTATAACCACATTTCATTCAGTGTAACTCTAGGTCACATACTAGAGTTGCACAAGGTTGGCTCTTTGATCTTGGACTCTTTGATCCTGGAGGAGAGCTAGAACCACATTCCATTCAGTGTAATTCTAGGTCACATAGTAGAGTTGAATAAGGTTGGGATCCATTAGGTTTTGTTTGCGTTTTTATTTTTTTCCTCTGCTTTGTTGCAATTATCTTTATCCACGTTCTTGGATTTTCATGCCTTTGTTTTCTCGATTAACTCTTGAGAATTTAATTGCAAATTGTGAGTGATTTTATTTCCATGGTAAAGGGAATAGTGACCTTCTCAATTACTTCTCAAGAACTTATGTTTTAAAAAATTGAAGTCTTAAAACCTTAGTGGGAACTCTTCTTTCCATTGTAGAGGAAATATACAAAGGTACCATGTCAAGCAGCAAAGAGCATGAAATTGGTTACTTTCTCTGGAATTATTATTTTCACATTAATAATTTTAAAAAATATTAAAAAACCAAAAAAGGTTACTTGTACAAACCCTTAGAATTTTTTTCTCATGTCATACCCATTTTGCAATTATTGTTTCTAGTAACGTAGGAGTATTTGATACTTTGGGGTTAATATGACTAGCAAGGAAGCCAATATTTGGGTTGTACTTTCTGCTCCAAGAAGTTTCATTGTGAATTTTATTTCGGATAGTTACTTCATGTAATCACCTTCTGTTCTAGCATTAATTTTATGTTCAAATGAAAAGAAATTATTTTTGAACTTGATATGAGAGCTGAGATTAAGCTGTGTTTCCATTGATTCTGTCTAGATAGCTCTCTTAATTTGGGGTGAAAAGAGAAAGAATGGGAAAGAAGTTCAATATTGGTTGTTGTTTTCTTAATCTAACATGGTTGAAATAGGTACGACAACATTTCTAGCTCTGAATTGAAGTTCGAGGTAAGTACTTGCAGTTTGTACTAGAAAAGGTGAAGGAAACTCTTGCTGGCCACAATTTGGGTTTGTTGGATTAGAAGTTACCCATGCAGAAATCTCAGAATTGGCTTGAAAAGTGTCTAGTGAATGCCTCAACATTACTTTTCCTAGTTTACCTTAAATGCCATCATTATACAAACAGTAGCAACATATGGTACAAGCTATGCATAGCATTAATCAACAATCTCAGGTCACAGATTACTCAATGGATAGTTGTTTGACATCAAATGGGAGTTCTGAAAATAATTTAGTTCGAAATATGAAAAAAATTGGCAATAAAAGATTGAGAACATTATAGAATAGAAATGTACCTTTTTGGCAGACTGAGACCAGAGAAGATGCCAGTTTGTGAGAATTGAGTGCCACGCAATTGGGTTGGGAAGAAAATATGAAACAAGATGAATTTTTTTTGTCCTCTCCAACTAATCCAAAATATTCAGACAAGAATTCAATTCCAACCAAAGGAAATTTATGGGAGAGGACCACAAGTTTTAGGGTACAAACAAAAGAAAATGGCTATGGCATGTCTGATGCAAGGGAAAAACAGATGGAAGTAAATGGATCATGTGTAGGACAACAAGTAATTAAACCAGAAGTGCCTAGGAGCTTCTCTTTGCATGAAGTTTGTCACAAGGGTGAATTGGTAGGGCTTCATAGGGATGAAGATGAAAGTCCTTCAGTAAGCTTTAACAAGCTTTCCAAGCTCACTGAAGAATTAGACTTGAATGCTAATGATGACACTAGTATAGCATCCAATTGTAGGGAGTTTGATTTGAATGGTTTTGGATGGATCATATGACAATTAATGTTAGCAAGTCATTTGAGAAATTTGTACCTTCCATATTTGACAAAAACCTTCATCACTCACTGAATCCTAGGTTCATGAATCAGAATCAGGAGTGTGATTTTATGGTTCTTGATATATTATCTAGAAGCTGAATTATTAAATTATTTAGATAGGCCATCTTCCTTCTTATTGTAAGCTTTTGATTGGAAAATGTATTTACTTTTCAGACCTAGTGAGCAAGAGTGTGTAGTGTTGTTGCACACATAAGAAGAATCCCATGCGATTGATGCTTCTCAGTTTAGTGGAATTGGGAGAAGTTCATGAGATGAAAAGTGCAAGGTATGTACACAAGCCTATCAAAGGGAAGCATTATGCAAAGATCATGGATAAAAAAGTAACTCGTGGACACCATTTTCCTTAAGGTGTTAAAAACAATGATTTGATATATAATGAGGAATATTTCACTACTCCATGATCTAGGTTTCAAAGGCAAGTTGGCCTCAAGGATGGGGCTATAGAATGCCTCATTTCTTAATGTAACAAGGGACAAAACAACTCATTCTTAGTTATTACGGTTAGTGTGGTTGAAAGACATATAAAATTTAGTTGCAAACCATGATATGTTCCATTAAAACTATGGTGACAACATTCACATATAACATAGTACAATTATTGTAGTGCTACTCTTCCTATGTCAATAATAAGCATGATTAAATAATGGTGTCTTTTATATGTATGTGTATTTATTAGCACAAATCTCTTTTATTGAGTCTTATCCTATGTGCCACAAGATATAAGTGTAGTGTTGTAAGTCTTCTTCGATTTCCATGTTTGGATTTAAAATTAGTTATAAGATTCTTTTTCATTTATTTTTTTCTTCAAGCCTCTACTATTACAACTAATGTTTCCTACTATATCACCATTTCCAATACCATTTCCATTTCTACATAATTAAAGACCTAGATGGACAAGTATTTTGACTATTGTCAACAAGTTGCCCCATTCAACGAAGTTAACAAATTATCATCACTCTTTAAAAAAACTTGTAAGAAGATATGACAGTGAAAAAATGTTCTTGAGCAGTCAATGCATGCCATCCAAAGGATGAAGAGAATGTGGGCATGTGCCTCATAAGCATGCATTATATTTGATCCTTGAGCATCATCAACTCAAAATGAGAAACAAAGGTAACCATATAGTGGAAGGCCAATATGGTTGCAACACTATGAGATTTTAGGATATTGGGAGGGTCCTTTTCCAATGTGATATTATGTGTCCCTCATAGGAATCCTACAATTGATCATAAGCCTTGGAAAATTGATCTAGAACAAACTTGTGCGAAATCCAAACACCTATCTATATGTCATTGGAAATATCCGGGCTTTGATTTCTTACAGGCATTTCTTTCTAAATTCTATGCATTTATTTCTACTCACTACAACTTGGAAGAATGGATAAAATGGTAAAAGTTTAAACTTTAAATATTAACGGAACAAGCTTTAGGATAAGGAACCATGAAAGTATTGTCAATATCATAATGCTTATGGTCATTCCAAGTTCCCAATGGAGAATGTCTCAATTGTAAGGACAATAAAATTAAGAAGCATCACAAATTACAAGCTATAGAACAACGAAGATGAGGTAATGAGAGTATGTAACCGCAACACTTCTAAGCCACAACTGGTGCTCATGATGATATATTGTTTTTCCTTCCATTTCATCGGTTTAATATATCATATTACAGTAAAACTACATGGAAAATGAAGCAAAATCTTAACACTTCTAAACCACAACTAGTGCTCATGATGATAGATTGTTTTGCCTTCCATTTCATCAGTTTAATATATCATATTAAAATAAAATTACATGGAAAATGAAGAAAATAAGTTCGTTAAGAAAAAAAATGCATTCAAGCTTCTAAATCTCACATTGTCTTCAACATGTCCAGGTGTCCCTCTTCTCAAGATACATATTGCATCCCTTGACTCCAGTGGGGTAGAATAGGAATCGATCACAGAAGATATAGAAGATGATATGATGAATTTATTCATTTCTTGGTCACAAATTGTAAGATGTCAACAAAAAGAAGGATATTTTGTCCAATATGCTAACATAATTCTTCAGAAAATTTTCCAGTGGATATATGGTTTGGTTCCCCCTAGAATTCAATTTGAATTCAAGGAGTTGTTGCAGTGTCCTAGAGGGAAGTTTGGTGACTAGTTCCATTTTAAGGATTACACAGTCATGAGAGAATATGGAGAAGAAGCGAGACCTTACTAGCTCCCAACATTTCTTACTTCAACACTATTTGCATTAGAGTTTATCAGACAAAACTTTGATTCTGTAAGGAATTTTATTGGAGGCAAATTCAAAATTGCTTTTTAAATTCCTAAGGTTGTCCCTTTTGTTGTCAATGGAAAAATTATAGCTCCTATTGCTGAGAATCTGCTAAGCTATTATTGTTTAAATAAACACCATCAATTGGGATGTGATACTCTACATATTATTTCTCAAAGGAGGCAAGAACATAAAAGAACTTCTTCTGAACATGAAGATCATTTTGAATGGGAATGGATTTCTAATCAAGAAGTCTATGAAGAAGAACACTTTGAACAAGTAGTTGGAAAAATAGTTGAGATCCTGGACAACCAAGAGTTCAAAGTATAGAGGAAATTTATCAAGATTAAGACCAAGGGACTCAAAAGAAAGAATTTGAAAATAATCATTGACAGAGAATGTTCATGGACCTAGAGAGATTGGGAACTTGAGTTAATTGGAATTTTTGTTGTTTAGCAATTCCCTACTGCCACAGTCATCCAAAGGATTGAAGCAGGTGAAGAGAGATCAATTAGCTTGATAACAAAATATGGAGAGATAAAAAAATGAACTATTGATTAAAAGAAAGAATTGCAAACTCAAATAAGTGATAAATGGACACCTTTATTTATTTCATCTCTAAATCATGAACTCAATGTTTCCAAGTTATCATTATTGCAACCAAAGGACAAAACAAGCAAAGAACATGAAAATTATGTTGTCTTTGAGGTAAGTCTTGAATTAGATAAAATTCATCCAAGAGATAAAATAGATCAGCTAAACAAACAGATGAAATTATACATACTTATTATCTCAAGGTTACTATTGAAAGGGATAGACTATTGGTAACTAAAATGAAAATTGAGACACAATCAAAGTAGGAAAAAATGGAATGTAGAGCCTAACAGCTGACTGCATTAGAACTACAACAAAGAGTTTTGGATGTGAGATTTGACGCAAATGATTGAAATCCAATCCAGTCTGTAGTTAAGAAGAAAGATGTAGAAATCCAAATACTAAATTACAAATTGAAAATACCAATAGGGAAGCATGTACAAACTGATGAATTGAAAATTGTCATAGAAGAGAAATTATATGTTACAAGTTAATTGTCTTATAGGTTACATGTTACAGAATAATTGTTTGATGAAAGGATTGAAGGATAATGATTGAATATCGCCTCAGAGGGCCAAAATTATGCACATATGTAACATGGACAGATGTGTGTCCATTGTTTGAACAACACTTAAAAGGAACATGTCGTATTGGGTCAATTATGTTTTTATTTCACAAATTTTGAATATTGCAAATCAACTTTGTGGTTTTAATTTGAAAGAAGTTCCATTAATATGACAGTATTCACAACTCTTGTCAATGATTTAGAACTAACTATACATAATACACAACAAACTAATTGACAAAATGCCAAGTTGGGGTATTATCCTTGGACTACACTTAAGCATACTTGGCAGATTCATAATTACATAAATAAAAAAAGATTAAGTTAGAAGTTTATTTTGAGAATACTCTTTTGGTTGAGTTTGACATGGATTATGAATGCCATTTATTTGATAAATCAAGGATTAAAATGTTTCTTGGAGGAACATCAACACTTCGGTTCAAATTCCTGGAAGTTAGCCAAATACCATACTGGCAACACTATATTCTCAATTAAGGTGGTCGGAGTACACATTCTATAGTTTTATTATGATGGTGAACTTTACACCATTAATTTCTTTTTTAATTTTGACTCTATTATAATGTGTAATAGATATGTGAATGATCATTATCAACATTTATAGCTAAAATATTAAAAAGTAGCAAGTAGTGCCCTCAGTTTGACATTTTGACTCTAGATGCCCTCATTTCTCCAAGACACGATCAATTATGTGATTCATATGAAGAATCTCTCTATTTGAGTAGGCATTGCAGTTTTAATTACTTCATGTTTTTTGAAGTAACACGTATGATTTTGAACTCTTAGGTTTTTTTAGACTTTTTATCCTTTTTTGTAAGTGGAAAACCAAATACTGCAAAACACTCGGATTCCAACTGTATGATGACATGGTGTAGAGTGAAATAATGTTGGCCCATATGCATTCTAGTTTCAATTTACTGATTTTTTTCATTTTCCCTTTTGTTTTGTATTTGACTTATACAACAAAGAAACATAGTTCTTAATCTTTTGTATGCTTTCAAATTGTTGAATTGGTTTTGAGTATTAACCGCATCCAGGATTTTTTCTCCAGATGTCGCAGCTCACACACATAGCTCACACATTCACTGTTAATGCTACTCTTTCCTATGCCACTTCCTTATGATGTTTCCTTTGCAACATTTGGTGCAATTGCTAGTTTAGTGTAAAATATAAATAAAATAATTCAATGTTAATATTAAGTAACACAATCATATATCAACTTTATATAGAGAAATAAAGTAATTGAAATTAAATATTTCTTATATTTTTGCTTTTATTTATGAGGGAGATTTGTAATTTATTCAATCCTTAATATGGAGTTCATATGTAGCATTTAAAAAATATTAATAACAAAAAATATTTTAATATGAGTTACAATTAAAATATTTCAATAACATGTCAATTAAAATAATTCAATATCAACTATAGAGACAAAGAGCCTAAGAGAGATTTCTTATTCTATTGAAAGGTGCTTTCTAATTTAAGGTATGGTATGAGCACTAGATTTATAATTCCTTCAATGCTTAGTCTCAAATCATCTATATATATATATGAATGAGTACTTTCTAGTTAAGCAGATCGATAACTTAATATAGAGTGATATTTAAAAAATATTAATAACAAAATTTATTTCAATATGAGTTATAATTAAAATATTTCAATAACATGTCAATTAAAATAATTCAAAATATAAAGTCAAACTTGTTCTATTGAAAGGTTCTTTTTAATTTAGGGTATGGTATGGAGAATGAGATTTTTAATTCTTTCAATGTTAAACGTTAAATAATAATTAATAATTTATTTTAATTTTTTTTAAGAGGAATCAATACTTTATACTTATTGGAATCCGTAAACTTTGTACACATGGCTGCCACTATTCAGCTAATAACACAACTATTTCATAAGAGTCAACTTACATTGTCTAGAGACACTTGAACCCACACAGATGGGGACACAAATGCGTTCCATACCATTCCAATTAAGTTTCTTCAACATATAAGATAATATTAATAACAAAAATAATGTTAATATAAATATCTATTTATCTATATATAAAGGGATTTTGTTGCATACACATATGCTTTGTACTTCTGAGTAAAAATCGGGTGTGTTTTTAGAAATATAGTAATAAATAACAAAAATATTTTAATGACTATATATATATATCAAATGAAAATAAAAATTCCTTGTCAAGTCCCATTAGCACAACCCATTGAGGATGAGTCGCGTTGGCAAGGCGACCTACGCCCATGCTAGGGGGACCAGACATGCTAAAATCTAGTTAGCTTAGGGCTCGTGTGGCCTAGACCGGGTGCAATCCTTGGGTGAAAAAAAATTTCCTTATTCTTAAAACATTTTATGAATGTCTTACTCAAGATGAAGGATATATGCAATCTCTTCCATGATCAACAAAGAAACAGAACACCTAGATATATGTTAATTTTAAATTTGTCATGCACCGAGAGAGATTAAATTAGTCTAAAATTTTATTTGCATTATATATTTAAAAAAAATCTCAAATAAAGAATTAAAATAAACCTATTCTAATAAAATAGAAATTAGAATATTCCTTATACAATTAATCAATTAAATATAATGTTTACTTATTATCTAAAAGAACAAATTAATGTACTTTTTATTAAATAAAAAAAATTAAAATAAATTCAGTAAAAAAATGTTTAAAATAAATATCAAATTTTATATATTATAAAACAAATAAAAATTTAATAAATCATAATACTTACTTACATATGCAACATTTAGAATAATAATAATTTTTTTATTAATAAAAGTAAAGGTGATATACTTGTTATTCTCCTTCCTCTTTTTATAGCATATCCATATACCAGCCCTTTCAATTTTTCCCATCCCTTACATAACATCTTATAATAATATTTCCATATATCTACCTATTCAACTTTTCCCCATTCTTTACGTAACATCTTATAATAACATAGGTATATACCTACCCATTCAGCTTTTCCCCATCCTTTACATAACATCTTATAATATAGATATAAAAACTTAGCCTATGTCAGATTCTCTAATCTCAAAGAAAAACTTTAAACATCCTACAATAATTTTGACAAATATAAAATATCCTCCTCTCATGTTGTCTAATCTGAAGACATGTTCTCTAATCCGAAGAAAGTTATAAAAAATATTAAGTATATGGTCCTAGCAGTTTCAATCAGAATAAGTGAAAGTGCACATGCTTTCTCTTTAATCACTTTGTTATTAATGATGTCCCATGCACCAAACTTTATTCCTTGGGTCAAAGTGCACATGCGTTATCTTTAACCACTTTGTTATTAGTGCTGCGCCATGCATGTAAACTTTAATATTTCGGTAGTCCCAAAGCTTGATATTCCCTCTGCTGAGGACGTTTTCCATTGGATATTACAAAGTATTATGAAGAATATCTATAGTTCTGGGCCATGTTAGTTGGAATAAATATAAGATAAACTGCATGATTGCATTAAAGAGAGAAATTCTTTGATTCTCCAAACTGAAGCGCACACCAACGTCGAGATCAAAACCAAATTACGTAAGCAATTACGAAATAAATAACACGCAGAGATGCCCAAAATCCAATCAATTCGCTTTACAAGTACACTGAACTCATTCTAATTACAGACACCATATTTGTCATTTCATTTCATGATGATAAAGCTGAATAAATATACGTTGCGCCTCTTGATTAATAGCTCTTCTCATGCCCATCACAGTTAAATTATTTCTCTGTAACAACACCTGGAAATTATGAAGCTGATACCTTGAAAATAATGGCAGTATATGCGTGTTGTGTAAGATGATTTGATTGAAAATACGAATAAGCTCATGGAAGTAATGCGTTGACAGTATAATAATAACATGTTTTGGAAAGTAATAGCAAGTACATGACATCAATAATTACAGAGTTCAACTCGGATTCCTTTCTTGGCCTACCTGCCAAGACGTAAACATGAAGGAAACTATAATATACCCAAAAAATTGCAAAAGCAGACTGTAAAGGAAAATGAAGTATGCTTCTGGAATGAATAAGTATGAAAATGAAGTATGGTTCTGAAAATGAAGTATGATTTGGAATGATAGTATTTTAAGATTTCAGTACCCAACTTCTTTCATGAAAACAAATTGGAAAGTGGTCTGATTAACCCATCCAACCACAGTTTTTTAATTTAAAGTGGCCTGATTAACTCATTATACCACTTTCTTTCTTTCTTTCTTTTTTTGGTTGGAAATTGGTCGAATTAACTTATCGTACCATACTCATTCTGAGGTCAGTGGAGTAAGCAAAACCAGCTTGGATCAAATGCAAATCTAAGTGTGATGAGAGAGCCCACGGTATTAGAATATGGTCACAACCTGCTATGATAGATTCGAGTTTAAGTCACATTATAAGTACCTTTACATCGCTATTACAGAAAGATACAAAAGGTGGTCAGCTAGTGGGAAAGGCCTTCCATGGTCACTCGTGGTACACAACCTGCCTTGATAGATTCGCGTTTAAATTACATTATAAGTATCTTTACATCACCATAAGAAAAAGGTCCAAAAGGTGGCTGCTAGTGGGAAAGGCCTTCCATATTTATCATGTACGATTAATAATTTATTATTTAATGTTTATTAATGGGTCAAACTCATAGATGAAATTAAATGTTCAAAGTTATTTAAACGAGGGAAGTAAGTAGATTTAGTATTGATTTAAAAGAGAATATATATTTGTATGGGAATAAAATAATGATATTTATAAAAGTAAGATTATATATATAAGTAGGTTATATATATATGTTTAAGAAAAAGTGAATAATACAGTAATGTGAATGAGAGTTTTGGATTGTAAAAGCATTTAAGTATCATTTTAGGAACCATTAGAATCAATATGTGTTTATCTACATGTTGTCACTTCGACAATGACCTTCCAAAATTTTGTCTAATCTAATTTTGGAGCCTACATGAACTATTGTTTCAAACTACCTCGGGTTGCCTTTTTATTCGTTCATACTCTCCAAGTGTCAACTACCCTTGTATCTTTTCTAAATGTCATTTTTACTTCCAAGTCAAAGTGCTATAAGTCTCACCACCTTGTCTTTAGGAGCAATTGTGTTGTCTTTCTAAGGATAGGAGAAGGCCAAAATTTTGTTGACTTAGTAACTAGTGTTCACTTGACATGCAACACATACAAAAGCAAGAAAACACCCATTCTCTCTTAGAAAAGCACACTTTCTTAGCATAACAATCAAAAAGGGCCACTGTTCAATGGAACTACACTTTTCCCAAGAAATAACGCACTCATAATTCACAATGAGCGCACTCCTTTAGCTCAGTGATTTGCGCCCTCTAACCTAGCACACTCCTTGTTGTCAAGAGATGTGCCCTCTTATTTTCTTGCAAGCGCTTTTTCTTGCTCCATGGTGAGGGCACTCTTAGGAAATAGGATGCCACTTCACTTTAACTAACTAAATCACTTATTGATCAACAAGTGGAGGGCATGTCTGGACTTGAGTTGCATGTAAAATCTCTTTGTAATCAACCTAGTTAATCATGTATTTTCATAATCACTCTCACCTTGAGCTGGGCACACTTCTTTGCATTAGGAGCTTCTCTTCAATATTGGTTACAAGTAAGTTTGCATGTCAGTTTTCTTGATTTGGTTTGTTGATTTTGTTGTCATTCTTGTTTTCCTTATTGGTGTTTCATTCTATTTCAGTTTTTTAGTGGTGTTTTTATCCATTGTTCCCATTACAAGTGTCATCATACTATCGCAAGTGGAATTTCTTGTGACACTTCACATTTCATGACATTTCATCTTCTCATCATGATTGCGACAAAGCCTATAAATACTTCCAAACCTTGCCTCTTAGTATCATTGTGATTCTATTGTGTTGCTGATGTTTAGTTAGAATACCTTGAGCCATCTCTAGCAAGAGCGCACCCCTAGAGATTAAATCCCCACTATCTCAAAAAATTGCGCCCAGAAAACAAACCTTCTCCACAGAGCGCACTCTAGAGGAACAAGGACCCTTTCCTTCTCAAAATTGCACCCAACAAGAGATATCTCTCTCTCTCTCTTTGAGTGCAGAATGCATCAATGAACCTCAAGCCCACTTCCTTGTCCACTGACAGTGCACCCTGCGCCCTCACTAGCTCCCCTTGAGCACATAATGCACTCACAAGCTCTAGTGTGTCCTCCTTGTGCCTAGAGACTGTGCCCTGCACCCTTGGACACTTTTTTATCTCTCACCTTGAGCACATGACGCATCCTTAAGCCTGAAGCAACCCTTGTCTACCCATTGTTGCTATGACATGCGACCTCCTCTTGTTATGGTGCAATTTTCACTCTTGATGGTTGATCAAGTTACCTTGTCCCATCATTGATGGGCTAATGTTCCTAGCATTATATGATCTCCCCTTTGTCACTATTTTTGATAAGATGTGTGTATTAGATAAATAATTCCTTGAAGCTGATCTTTGTCGCCATGAGTGCACTATCATTTGTAGGTGTTCTGGATACAAGTCCCATTACACTCTCATCATTTGCTGGAACAATGCCTCCCACTACCCAATGGGTTACCTCTAAATAATTCTCAGAAGAAATTACTAAAGAGGTAATAGAACTTGTCAAGGCCACAATTCCCATCCTTGGAGATACACAATTATTTATAGACAAATAATTTGAAGTCTCATGGAAAAATATTATAGACACTTTCACGCAAAAGCATTTTCCTAAGGGTTTGGAGGAGAAAGAATTTTATATCAACATTAAGTGATCCCGGATACACATGATTGCATGCAGATTCTGAGTGATGCCTTGTGCAGAAGCCATTCAATGGATCTTGTCACATATGGATGATACCAATTTGGTCCTATGTAGTGAAAACAACGTTGAGATTGCCTCTTATTATGGACATGGCATGCACTCCTATTATAAGATGTTAAAATTGAGAAAGTATGAAAAACACCCAATTCTATGCGACATGGGAAAGCCTCAGGACTAAGTATATCATCAAGTACTCATGCCAAGAGCTAGCCAGATTTTGTCATAGACCAAGTGTAGTATACCCAATAATAACTCTCAGAAAGGTCTATCAGTATCTTATAGCTATGTATTGCAGGTTGCATGGGTGGAAAAATGCAGAAGTCTTTGAAGAGAATTGGATATTCAACTAGGTTGTCACAAGAGGTAATATTTTTAATTGGGAAAATATCCTTCCATTTTAATTGCAGTGTCACGTACAACAGGCCAAAACAACTTTGCAATCAAAACAAGCACCAAAATTTTATTTTCCAACTTATATACTAGATGGGATATGTGTTCGGTATGCATTTTCGGGAATGAATATGAATTGGGTCCCACAAGATGATCTTCCTATCTATTTTTTATTACAGAGTATTATCATAGAGGAGTTTTAGAGGAGTTTACGATCGACTCGAAGATAATTTCTTTGCAGTACTTTATAAGATGATCTATGAAATTAATCCCCTTTACATGACTGCCAAGGTAAAGAAAGCATCTTATGACATTGCAAATTGGTTCATTGAATCATATGGCACATACATCAGATGTTTTGTATTCCAAACATCCCCTCATGTTATGCCATGATATGTGACCATCAAGGTGGTCTTCCAAGAAGTTTCTTATTAGCTCAATAGTGAACTTTTCGGACTTCATCATAGAAGGAAGAAGGCACATTGACCCACTTTCACTTTAAGGATTGGACTGTATGAGTTGTAAATCCTTAAGGTAGAAGAATATGAAATCGAAGAACTTAACTACCTTCATTGTGAAACTTGATGTTCTCATATACGTGATCCCACGCAAGTATGTAGGGAGTATTGACGTGATACAACACACTTGGGGATATCTACAATTACCATTGCAAAGGATGAAAAAATTAAGAATTGTTACAATGAATTAAGAAAGAACTTCCCAGGAGATGACGTAGGTCCTTCCCAAGCTCCACCAGTCCCAGATGTCTATATGCATGAAATACAACAAGAAGCAACAATGAAAGCGAGCACGACAGCTTCCAAGAAGAGGATTAAGCATGATCAAGTAGCATAAGGTAGCAGAAAATTTAAAGTCAATCCCTTGAGTAAAGGTGCTATTGAGGTTGAGAAAGAGAACAGAAGATTGGAGGCAAATATACAACAAGAAGAGGAAGAAAAAATAAAGTAGGATAACATGTTGAGATAGGAATAGGAGGAAGAGGAATAGAGAATGATAACCAAAGAAGAGCAGTCATACAAGGAGGAAGCCGCAAAAAAAATTGGATGAAGAACAAATGACCCAAGAATTAGAGGCGTAATTAGAGGAAGAAGATGATATTGAGCCCATTGAAGATAAACCAAGCACTCCATCAGTACCACCTCTTACAGGTGGCCATCTCCCATCTGATGAGAAGAGAATTGTCCCTCCAATAGAAGATATAGTTATGGATGTATGTAATGTTACATTTGATAAATTAAAGAAGAGGATCATGCAAGAATGATGGAGGTACTTCCTTAATGATCTAGAACATCTAGTCTCTGTATCCACTAAGAAGGTAATAACTTCTAACACCCGAATAAAACCTCGATTAGTTATGGCAACTAATGTTGATTTTGCGACAACAACACAATACAACTTACAGTATCATATGAGTGAGAATCCATGGTTGAGGAAGAAATTGGCTGCATCAAGTGACAAATAGGTCATCTCAGCACATAGAATCAATAATTGACTTCTAGTGGTCTCAACACAAAGGAATTTCATGTAGCTATACTTGAAGATCTAGGGTCGATGAAGGAAACTATGGAGTAGTTGTACAATGAGATGATACTCTTACATGAGATGGTGGCACCCCTAATAGGAATACAAATGAAAGCTCAAGAGATCTCGAAGATCCTAAAGGTTGCAAATAGATTTGATGATTTAATACAAGAGTGGGGTGTCAAGTATCCATATTTTCTATAGCGATTGCTCAAGAAGGATAGGACTAATGTTGAGATGGATATAGTACAATTGAGGCTTCGTACTAAAAAATATACCCATATCAACGATCAATTGACCAACACTATAGCTTCTTATGGTCTACTGCATTGTTGTTTAGAGTCCCTTATACAAAAACATGGAATACCGTTTCTGAGGGAAATAGGAGAAATCGGAGGCAAGGATGTCATTCTGTAGGAGATAAATCAGTGCATTGAGCAAATTGGACAAGCAACAGGGCAGGAAGGCTTGGACATCACCAAGGACATTATCCTACAACATGCAATTTCAATGGCTAAAGTTCATATGAAGTTATCATGGTTGTGGAATAATGTACAATCTAACTCCAAATCCATACTAACAGAAGCATTAGAGGTGAAGATGTGATATATTGTGGAGTTGCCTATCCGATTCAAAGTCATCGCAGCAAATTTCAAATCTTGGCACTCATATATTACAAATGAACTCAATATTGAAGTTACTAATTTATCTCTTTCTTCCATGTGAAGATATATTTTCCTATTATAGTTTTGCCTTATGTAGCCATTGTCTTATATGAAATTTTTCTTTTGTAAAAAATAAGTCCAATGTAATGAAGTCCAAGAGGCACATGTGGAATATGAAGAAACACATGTGGAATCCAAAGAGTCATAACTAGAATGTGAAAGATTATACAGAATCCCATAGGTCATATAAGTTGAAGAGTCATGAGGAAACTCAAGAGTCATTGTCTTTTGTGATATATAGATCCTCATAAATCATGAAAAGGGCTTGGATTTTTAGAGATTTTCCCTTGGATTCTCTTATTTTGCACAAGGGAGAAAATCATGCTTTAGAGAAGAAAGTTGTAGTTTCATGTTCCACTGTTAGATCTAATGTTCCACCTATGTATCAGTGTACTTGGAATCTTCATTAATTATCAGAAGCTCCTTGAGCCATCACTCTTTTATGCATGTATTATAGATATTGTAAGATTGTCCCTTTTATGTTTGCAGTATATATTTATGTAATACATACTAAATATAATGAACTATTTCATTGCTTTGGATGTGAATCTTGTTGAATGAGTGTTTTTTATGCTTTCATGGTTGTTTTCCATCTTGTAAACTAATTTGCAGGTTGATCAACAAATTATTCTTCTCCACTCACGTGTCTCTCTTAGGATAGAACTATTGCTTCACTATTAGAGGCTCATCTCTCTCTTATTCCTGGAGGTTCCCTTTGAATTTAATATATGGTGTCACAAAAATCTTACATCCTTGCTAGCCCAAAAGACGTTTTTATGATCGCTTGTGTATGTATTGTAGCCAAGGCACACTCCTAAATCACTTTCAGTGGTGGCTAGACCATATAACCGGGTGGGCTCCTATACCAAACAATGTGAGGTCTAATTGGGACTTCATATCTAGGATATCCCCTGTATATTGGAAGCCTCCAGCACCGTTAAAATTCTAGCGCTAGAAGGAGGGCAAATGATAAGCTCAGCCCATAAGTCTGTTTAAATCTCTTATCTAAAATGGCTCCATCCTAGATCATAATCTTGAGGTGTTTTTCACAAGCTTTAAATATTTCAATCGCCATGGAATTATTAAATGACTTGTCAGATCTAAAATTTGATGGCAAGGGTTCAACAATGATTCTTGATTACGTTATTGAATTTCTTCATTTTTTCTTTAAGGGAAGAGTTTATTTTGAAGACATTCTTGCTAGGTTGTTTACCCTTACATTGTATCATTGTGCCAAGCAATGGTTTTATTCATTACCTGTCGCCTTTATCTCTTAATTCAAACAACTGGTTAATGAGATTCACTATGTTTTTGACAAATTTTACTATCAAGATGTTCTTAACGAAATCAATCAGCTTAGGATGGAATCAAATGAATCTCTTAAACACTTTTTTGATATATTTATTCATATTTGCTCTAAATTTCCAGATGAAGATGTGGATTGGGAATTATTGGATGAAAAATTTTGATTATTGGTTAGGAAATATCTGGAATCACATTCACTACACATTCATGTTGAAGAAGAAATTCAATATCCCGAGGAGGAATCGTATGCCCCTTTTTTCCATTATCCTCCTCCTTTTGATTTTCCACGTGTTGAGCCTTTATAGATTAGAAAATCAAGAAATCAAATTTATGAATCTCATTCGACAACCATTTCTGATGGAGTGGAATATTTTGATGAAGAATTATTGTTTCTCTCTTCCCTTTATCTAGATGATGATTCCTTTTGTTCATCACATAGCCTTGATAATAAAATTGTCAATTATGAACTAAATAATCAAGTTGAACCCTTGGTCAAACATTTTCTAGATTATACTATTTCTTTTGAATTGAAGGATGATGCTTACCTGCATTTAATGGATGAAACTTTTTTTTTGGAAGAAGATTTGGGTTTGAAATATTTTCAAAGGGAGTCCGACCTGATCATTGAGGAATTTCTTTCAGGTATCTATATTCCCTCTCAAGAATATGTCATGATGATCATCGAAGACATTTCCTCCAATCTTGGAAACCTATGAGATGAAAATAAAGTATTCCATGGATCTTGTGATTTGAGTAAACCTCAATTAGCTTCTAAGGAATGAATTAATGATCAGTATCCTTCAAACAAGAAGTTGACCAAGTTTTCCCAACATGAGCTCCAACCTTTCAAAAGTTTAGAGTTTTGTCAAGAGCATAAGGTACTTCAGCCTATGTTCTCCCATAGATCTCTATTATCTGTATTATTTCACGGGATCTTGATTCAATTTTGAGGGATTTCTAATATCTTCATGTTCAATTTTATACCCCTCAAAGTAACAGGTTTTATCATACTCCGATAATACAACTGATTTATCCTTCCCGATGCAGAATTTGGGTTAGGAATTCAGAACAAGGAGTGACCTTGGTGATTTTCATATAATTCAACATTTTTCCTTCATCATCCATTAAGAAGCATAATTCACACACCAGCATGGAATACTACCAATTTTCATGTGATTCTCAGCTAGATACTAATCTTGTTTATAATGTGGACTTGTTCATGGTTAACCTTTTTTTCCAAGGTTTTTCAAGTGGTTTCATTTATGACCATGTTGCAGTTTGGTTACAAGAGTCTTACTTTTCCAGTTTCATAGATCACTATAAGTCCCTTCATGCATTCAATCAAGTTTTGTATGAATTTGAGCATAACGAGAGTTATTTTGGTCTCTTTTTTCATGTGGAGTAGGCATTAATTTCACACCATTGTGCTTACATCGTATGCTTTCCAGTTTATGTATATATGATTTGGTTTCTTATCTTGTCATTTCTGCTTGATATTATATCAGTTTTACATGATTATCTATTTCAACTTAGAGGTCAGGGGCAACTTTTATGGCTACATTGGAGGTTCCATTTCACTTATCCCAATCTTCTAAGGTCTTAGTGTAGGTTAGGCTAGGTTGCATTTAGTTACCTTGCATCTGTTGTGCTTTATTTGATAAGATTTTTCATGGAAATTTGGTTATGATCTTTAAGATGATGTGGCTAATTCTTTGGGAAGGAAAATTGTAGTGACATGCAACCCTTGGCTAACCTGCCACCCCTATTCTTTCTCTTCTTCATTATATCTCTTAAATGAAATGAACTTTGGATGAAAATTATGATCCTTTCAATTGGAAAACTATAAGAAGAACCTTGATAGCCATGTCTTTTAGAATCTTTATTTATAGACTCAGCAATTTATTGAATGGTGTTTTCTTGCCTATCCATTTGAGTATTGAAAGGTAAGGGGAAAACCTATAGCAAGAAAACTATCATCAAGGGTTTATATATACTTATTTGAATGAAAAACCTCTCCTGCTCTCAATAAGTCAGTATCCCTCTTCTACCCTAGCAAAATAATAAGTGCCTTGGAAAACCACTTAATTAAAAAAATAAAGGGTGAAAGAAGAGAAAGGATTCCTATGCAGGGAAGTGAAGAAAGCAACTTCGTCGGGGTACTATTCAGGCTCTTTGGAAGTGAAGTAATTCTTGCATTCTTGAAGTGACTCCACGGGGGTACTATTTAGGCTTGATGACAATAGAGCAACACCAAAGATGAAAAATCATACTCTGATTATTTTTTAAATCGTGATTATATATTACCCTTATCTTGCATCAAAACTATTGAGATGTGGTAATATTTGTGTTATGTTATGCTGAGTAAAGAAATGGAAGAGGCTATATCTATAATCGAGTGGAATGGGGAAGCTGAGGTAGTCCACTAAATGAATCAATACTTCCTAAAGAAATGAGACTTTGCACTTAAAATAGACCAAACCATAGAAGTTGAAGATCTTCTAGTGTGTTGCCAAGTGTTGTCGCTCTGAGAACGACCCTCCAAATTTTTTCCTAATATAATTTTGGAGCGTACATGAACTATCGTTTCAAGCTACCTTGCATCACTTTGTTATTCACTCATTTTCTCCAAGTGTAAACTACCCTTCTATATTTTCTAAATGTCATTTTTGCTTCCAATTCAAAGTTCTATAAGTGTCATTTGTTTTCTTTAGGAGTGCTTGTGTCAGCACTATAAGGATAGGAGAAGGCCTAACTTTTTTGGACTTAGTAAATAGCATTCACTCGACATGCAATACATACAAAAGAACTAAAACACCCCTTCTCTCTTAGAAAATGACACTTTCTTAGCATAACAATCATAAAAGGCCACCGTTCATTGGAACTATTCTTTTCCCAACTAATAGCGCACTCAAAATTCATAGTGAGCGCACTCCTTTAGCTCAGTGATTTGTGCCCTCTAACATACTGCACTCCTTGTTGTGAAGATATATGCCTTCTTATCTTCTTGCATTCTCTTTTTCTTGCTCCATGGTGAGCGCACTCTTAGGAAATAGGAGGCCAATTCAATTTAACTAACTAAATCACTTATCAATCAACAAGTGGTGGGAATGCATGGATTTTCCTTGCATGTAAAATCTCTTTATAAACAACCTAGTAAATCATGTATTTTCATAATCATTCTCACTTTAAGTTGGGTGCACTTCTTTGTATAAGGAGATTCTCTTGGTTGCAAGTAAGTTTTCATGTCAGTTTTCTTGATTGTTTTTGTTGATTTTGTTGTCATTCTTATTTTCCATGTAGGCGTTTTATTCTATTTCAGTTTCTTTAGTTCTATTTTTATCAATTCCTCTTGTTACATGTGTCATCTTACTATCACAAGTCGCATCTCTTGTGACTCTTTTTATTTCATGACATTTCATCTTCTCGTCATGATTGTGACAGAGCCTATAAAAACTTGCAAACCCTTCCTCTCAGTATCATTGTGATTATACTATTCTACTAATTTTTACATAGTATACTTTGAGCCATCTCTCGCAAGAGCACACCCCTAGAGATTAAGGCCCTATTGCCTCGAAAAACTATGCCCAAAAAACCAACCTTCTCCTTAAAGCGCACTTTGGAGGAACAATGAACATTTCCTTCTGACAATTGTGCCCATCAAGATGTCTCTCTCTCTTTGAGCACAATAAGCCTCAACACCACTTCCTTGTCCACTGATGGTTTGCCCTACACCCTCACTGGATTCCCTTCAGTGCATAGTGCACTCACAAGCTCCAATGTTCCTTCATTGTGCCTAGACATTGTGCCATGCACCCTTGCAAGGGTGCATGACAGAATCTCTAGGCACAATGAAGGCACATTGGAGCTTGTGAGTGCACTATGTGCTGAAGGGAATCCAGTGAGGGTGCAGGGCACACCATCAGTGGACAAGGAAGTGGTGTTGAGGCTTATTGTGCTCAAAGAGAAAGAGACATCTTGATGGGGACAATTTTCAAAAGGAAATGTTCATTGTTCCTCCAAAGTGCGCTTTAAGGAGAAGGTTGGTTTTTCAGGCATAGTTTTCTGACACAATAGGGCCTTAATCCTCAAGAGACCATTGTCTACCAATTGTTATTATCATATGCACCCTCCTCCTATTATGGTGCAATTTTCACTCCTAATGGTTGATCGGGTTACCTTGTCTAATCATTAATGGGCTCATATTTTTAGCATGATTTGATCTCTCCTTTGTCACTAATTTTTGATAAGTTGTGTGTATTAGATAAATGATTTATTGAAGCTATTCTTTGTTGCCATGAGTGCACTATCATTTGCAGGTGTTTTTGATACAAGTCACATTACAATCTCATCATTTGCTGGAATGATGCCTCCCACTACCTGATGAGTTACCTATAAAGAAGTTTTAAAAGCAAGTACTGAGGAGGAAATATAAGTTTTCAAGCCCACAGTTCCCATCCTTGTACATACATAATGATTTATATACAAAATAGTTGAAGTCTCATGGAAATATATTAAGGACACTTTCATGCATAAGCAGTTCCACGAGGGTTTAGATGGAAAATAAGTTTATCAACATTAAGTGATCCCAGATACATAGGATTGCATTTAGATTCCTGGCGATGCCTTGTGCAGAAGCAATTGAATAGATCCTATCACATATGGATGATACCAATTTTGTCCTACATAGTGAAAGTGACATTGAGATATGGACATGACATGCACTCTTATTATAAGATGTTAAAACCAAGAGAGTATGAAAACACCCAGTTCCATGCGACATGGGTAAGCCTAAACACTAAGGATATCATCAAGTCCTGGTGCCAAGAGCCAACTAGATTCTGTCATAAACTAACTACAATATACCCAACAAGAAATCTCAAAAAGGTATATCAGTATCTCATAGCTATGTGTTGCAGGCTGCATGGGTGGAAAAATGCAGAAGTCTTTGAAGAGAATTGGATCATCCTGCTCAACTTGGTTGTCACAAGAGGTAAGATATTCAATTAGGTAGATATCCTTTCTTTTGAATTGCAGTGTCACATACAACAAGCCAAAACTGCTTTGCAAGCAAAACAGGGACCAAAATTTTATATGTCAGCTTATCTACTAGATGGGATATGTGCTTAGTATGAATTTTTGTGAATGAATTGGAACTAGAACCCATAAGGAAATATTCCCATGTATTTTCATTGTAGAGTATTATTAGAGAGAATTTTTAGAAGAGTTTAAGACTGACTGGCAGAGAATTTATTTATAGTATTTTATAATATGATCTACAAAATTGATCCCCCTTGCATGACCCACCAGGTAAAGGAGGAATTGTATGACATTGCGGATTAGTTCACCACACTCCAGACGCATTATGTATATGGAATCCTTTGTATTTTTTTTGGCCCATTAATGCGAGCATATCATGTATCACGTACTTTATATCTCAGTCCGACATTGTTGGGCTCACCATTATTCTTTGTATGCATTTATCTTAGTAGGTATGGGTATGCCTCCCCTGCCTCATTTGAGATCATGTACTCCAACATAAAAGGAGACTTCTATCAGTTTAGTAGGTCTTGTTCCCTCCATTTTTTTCCCATCCTTGCATTGCTTCAGTTATCTCTCTCTCTCTCTCTCTCTCTCTCTGTTATAGACATTTTTGTGCCTTACAGCATGAAGCATGAAATGTCAATAATCTAAGGGATCCAAAGTCCCTAAACATGTTGTTCCTACCCCTATAGGAACAAGGTCAGCAAACCACAGCACTAAATATCAGTTCTCCACCTGAAAACACTCAAAAACAAGCTAATTCTGGATCATGTCAACTGCTCCACTGAGCATCTGCGCTGAATGTCAACTGCTCCACTCTGTACCTGCGCTGAATGTCAAAAGCAATGAAGGCTACCTGTGCTGGGCGAGATTGGCCAAGTGGCACAGTCATTCCTCAAGGTGTCAAATTCCCAGGAAGCTTCCAAAATGACACTTGGATCAAGGAATTCGCCTTGTGATGAGTAAGAGGATCTAGATCTCCAAGTGGAAGCAAGAAACTCCAAGTGGACTCAAGAACTAAAGAATAACTGAAGTGGGAGAGGACACTAGTCAGCTTCATGCCAACCTCAAGCCGACTCATCCTTTCTCCAAAACTCCTATATATAGAGCTCTCTCATGAGGTCTAAGGAGGCTGGAATCTTGTGAATGTAAGGAAGTGTTGTTGGTTTGAGTATAGAACTATTGGGTGATTTGCTTGAAGGAGGTGGAGAGGAGATTTCTTTCTGCTGGGAGGTGTTGCTGGATTGGGCCTTTTATGGTTGTAACACTATCAGAACTTTACTTCTTCCATTAATAAAGCATTTGAGGTTCTTCTATATGCATGTGTCTCAATGGCGTTTTGATACTTGTATATTTGTTTATTCTAATCCTTGAATCAATTATGAATGTATGCTTCTTGTAGTTTCCCTTTCTTGTGCTTTTGCAGGATCTTCGTGTAGCTGGGCCAGTGAAAGAGCAAGGAGCTGGGAGCAAGCAGCAAAGAAGGAAGATTGGATCAATCATTAGCGGAAGATAACGGTTAGTGGATCTCTTCCTCCTCTCTCTTACATCTCATAAAGAAGTAATTTTGAATAGCTTTGCATTCGGTTGTTGCTGAGGTACTATCACCCTTAGAGTGGGATAGGGTCATTCCGTATTGGATACTTTTCCCAACAACAAATTGGCGACTCCGCTGGGGATCGTATCTTGTTGGTTGTTTGTGTTTTTTTCTATTCATTTCATAAACACAGGGAGTACCGAATCGAACTGCATTTGGATTTTTCAAATGCAAAGTAGAGGGCAGCTACTCTAGCTCAGTTTCTAGGCAAGTTTATGATTTGAAGAGCTGATCCACAAGGACTCTAATAAGCTCTTAGTGATAGCTTTTCATCCTCCTTGTCATCCCTTAGTGTGTACTTGACTGATAGCTTCTGATTTGGCCAAAAACTGTGAATTTTTGAGCAATCTGTGACCCGAAAACCAAGAGAAACGAAAGTTTCGTTCTTCAGTGCAGGCTGTGTGAAGGCTGTCTGCATTTCAGCGCAGTTCCCGAAGGGGCTACTTGCGCTGAAGGTCAAACTGCCTGTGTACTACGTACGCTGAACCAGTCTTGCCTTGTGCTACTGGGGTTTCCTGCTGTTTCTTGCCCTGTTTTCACCGTTGTTTTTGCAGCCTGTTACCAGTCAATATACCTATCTGAAACCAACTTTCCTTGCCACTATTCCGCCTCGGTTGTAAAAAGAAACTGTATTTGTTCTTTGTGTATTTCTTATATCATTTACGGTTTCCCATAACGAAAGTAAACTAGTCTTGCTGTGGCCTCTTAGATCTGGACCTGTGATAACGTGTCGTTTTGATCTTAAGAGTTAGTTTGTTTGCTGTTCATAGCTGATTGAGCATTTGCTTTCGTCATATGGTTTGAATTTATATATTTCTAGTGTCGAAACAAGTAAATCTTAAGGTGTCTTTTGATTTTGGACAAACTTGTTTGCTTTCACTTGAAATTGAATTCAAAGTTATACAACAGCTTTCTTTTTGTGTCGCACAACATTAAGAAAGAGAAAAGAAATACTTGCATTGTGCATGTGCATTATGACAATTTGTATGTTGATTTAGGGAAAAAGTGCATTAGTGTGTGCTCTATGATCTGTGTGAAAAGATGTTGTCTTTCTTTTCCCCCAGTAGTTAAGATTTTCAAAGTTGAAAGATCGAAAAGCTTGCTTATCATCTTAGACTGCATTTAGGAGTGTTACTATACATCTCGTGGTGATCCATAAAGGAAAACTGCTAAACAATATCAACCTTAAAATAAATTGAATTTACATAACAACGCATTGAAACATAATGCAAACACATAGAGGTCTAAGCTAGAGACGTGTTCCGGCGTCGTCAAACGTGATATCTTAGCGTTGAGTGGTTGGGTGATTCCTCCACGGTGAAGCGATAAGTATCAATACAGACTTGTGCTCCCACGTACCGTCGCGTATATATTGGGAGACCCCTATAGGAACAAAGCCTTTATCCATAGGAAACCGTGTCGGCCGCCCTACTGATCGCAATGCAGTGAACACAGCATTCACGAAGATCAACCACTCGTACCGTAAAACGTATTCTGTGGTTTTGCGAAAAGTTTGGCACACCCTCTGCCTAGAACTCCAGAGCAGTTTCTTTTGGCCTTTTTCAAACTCTATAACTGAAAAAGTCCATCCGAGCATTTGCCACTTCGGGCTCGTTAAAACATCGAAGGAGACTAGAGTCATCTTTAGCTTTTTCTCGACTCTTAAAAAGTGAAAAAGAAAGTTGTGTCTAAAGCGTCGTTATAAAATTTATTTTAAACGGAACATAATCACCTCTTATTCCCACGTTGATCTTTAGGTTGAGAACATGGAATGCCCCAACCAAGGAATTCCACATGATGGAAATCCTAGTCCTTTCTCCTCTTGGGGAGAAGTTGGTGCGCCCCACATGGCCACATTGTCGCTTCCAGGACTGACAATTGGCCTGCCTATTTGGCTATTCTCAACCAATGTAGTTCAGAACAATCCTTCATCTTCGCAAGGTAGAGCCGGCAAAAGCCAAGCTCCCATGGAGAAGAAGGAGAAGAAGAAGAAAGAGAAGAAGAAGAAGGAGCCTAAGGCGACTGGGGGCAAGCAAAAGAAATCTGACAAAAATCCACACACAGCACAGACCGGGCCTAAATCGCCATGTGTCATATGTAGAGGAGACCACTTCCATAGAGATTGTCCCTGTATTCCCCGGATACTAAGGGACTGGTCCCTTCGTTTGCACAATTCGGGAGCATCAACCTCTGATAGCCATGTTGAATGCTTACCATCAACCAGCGAAAGTGAAGGTTCAAGACAAAGAGGGGGAACAATATTCCCCTGTAGACTGTGTGAAGGCGATCACGCCATCCACCTTTGTCCCTTCTTAGACAAAGCGAAGAGAGTTTTGGAAGATCGTCCGGTTTCACTGTTGAGACTTCCTCCTGGATACAAAAAACTCGTGCCAAGTCCTTCGTTGGTTGAAAATACAGCTGGCCCGCTCAAGTGGTCAGCTGAAGCGTCAGTCATTGAAAATGAACCTACTGAATCCAGACCAGACGAAAGTCTAAAGGTCGATACGGCAGTGGACCCGGTTCTTCCTTCAGAGGTTTCATCCTCAAATGACACCGTCACTGAAGATTCATCTTCAAATGACACCCTCATTGAAGAGAATAAGGATGACACCATCCAGATTATTTTCATCAACACCGACTCTGATGAGCATCAGGGCAATGCGTCCATTCCTTTATCGCAGGAAGGAACATCGTTAGGGTCATATCCGGCCGTGTATTCGATCCCACCACCAAGCAACCTGGTTGTGTCCTTTGATTGGAACCAACTAGGCAGACCCCGGTTACCAGCCAGTGTACCATTCAGAATCATAGTCCAAATTTATAGAATGGTAATGGCTGGAACTATCATTGATGAAGGGGCATCTGTGAGTATCATTTCCTCTATTGCTTGGAAAGCACTGGGTTCCCCGGAGCTTTTGCCTAAGATAAGAAATCTCTCAGGTTTTGATAAAGGAACCAGTCGACCATTAGGGATCCTCCCCAATGTGCCTGTTACATTGAAAGGGAAGACCGTTCAAATGAACGTGATGGTTGTTCAAGGACCCTTGGATTATAACCTACTCCTTGGACGAGACTATATATATTGCATGGGAGCTGTAGTCTCCTCACTCTTTAGAGTAATGTGTTTTCCACACGAAGGAAGAATGGTCAAGCTCGTAGACCAACTTTCATTTCCGGGATCACGCATCGCAAATAGTCACATACCAACCCTCAATGGTCTATTCACTCAAGAAATGTCTCCACCCCCAGTCCTCCTTCCCGATGAGTGCGAGTGATTCGGAAAGATGGGACTGGAACCCAGGGGGCATGCATCCTGGTCTGCTTCGGGCAGAAGAAACCTTGGGTATAAGGTAGAATTTCCGCGAAAGAATATGACTAGTCCGTACCCCGTCCGTGGATGGAAGAGGGGTTGTTCTAGAACAGGATTCTTTTGTCAAGGTTACTTGATTGACAAGAGTCATTCACCATTGTCTACTTCGGTAGACAGTGCCGAGGAAATGTTTTCGTTTGATGGTGTTAACAAAACAATCTTTGGGTAACCAGAAAGAGGCAAGCCTCACCCTTTAAAACAAATGTTTTATCGGATAAGTAGGGGCAGCCTTGAAATTGTATTTTATACCTGGGGGCATGCAAACCTTTTGGAGTGCAAGCTAGGAGCGGTTATTTATCTGCTTTTGGGATTAGCCGTTTCCGAACTTGCATAAAGAAAGGATGAGAGGGAGCAAAGCTTAGTGAAGATGAAGCTCTATAAAAAATAGAGATCTCACAGGAGACATTCTTATCTTATGACTGGTATTATTGAGCAGTTTTACCGCGGAATTTATGCTCGTTAAAAAATAGAAAAGCGAAGATCCGAGCAGTTTTAGCACATAGTTCATGCTCGTTAAAAAATAAACATAAGAATGAGCAGTGTTTTGGTGCATTCAAGCTCTTTAAAAAATGAACCCAGTACCGGTAAATAACCATTGTGATCGTAAATTTATTAGCCTTAAAAAGCCTTGGTCGTTTTTTGCACCTGCCACTTCCATTTCATTTGGCCAATCGCTCACCTCCATATGATTGTTTACCCATTTTGAGGAACAGCTGCGAAGAGTGATCTCACCTAGCCATCCTTGTGACACTGCCGTGATTGGAAAATTCCAACCTGTACCTGGAATCTGCTGCTATCCCTGTTTATCACTCGTTCCTCAAAAGACGAGTCTTCTTTGAGCTCTTTTCTCCTGACTCGTAAAATATGAAAAGTTTGCCGAGTTTTGGCCTTCCAGCTCGTTAAAAGTGACCGGAAGAGCTATCCCTCTTCTAGATTTTAATCTTTTTGGACCTGAGGGATTATTGCACAAAAAGGTCAAGTGCTTGTTTTATTCGGCTTGTTAAAGTTATCGAAAACTCATCCCTTCTGTATTGTTTTATACCTTTTCGGACTTAAGGGATTAGATGACGAAAAAGGAATTTTGGAGTTAACTTTCTGTACCTTTTCAGACTCTCTAAAAATGAAAAGGACCGAGTTTTCCTTGTCGTTAGACTCGTTAAAATGATTAAATAGCGACAAACTTGTCTTTAGACGAGAACGAGTTTCCCTATCGCTAAGCTCGTTAAAACATAGCGATGGGCTTGCCCGAAGGGCAGGTTATAGAACAAGCATATGTTATCCTCCTCAAGCTTGACAAAAATAAAGAGGTACTGGTCAGAAATGACTGGGGAAAAATTGGGAGAACCTCAAAGCTTTAATGGTAGCAAGTCGCTCTTGAACATGACATTTTGTCCTCCGTATAACATCGGGTTGGGTTGTTTCATTCATCGGTCTCATCACCATGGTCCTCGCCAAACCATCCACTTTTGGGGTAATGGTACCGATCCATCACATCAGTGTCGTTATATGTTCAAGAGATGTTGTTCAGAAAGAGTCAACCGTGTCCCATCCACTGCGATATATTATCCGTCATCCACCCATGATCGCCACCCTGAATCATATCTCACAGATTGTTTTCACCTCCACTAAAATCATTAGCTCCATTCTGTGTCACTGATGTGGGATTCATTAAGGCCCTATTTTGATGGATCGCTTCTTGTCGACTTCAGCTCATTATCCAAGAAGTTGATCTAGGAACACCCCCCCCAGTACTTTGAAGCTTGCATGCCTCAATGGCAAGTTTCTCACTTCCGGCGACAGGTATACATCAATGACCTTCGACCAGAAGATTTTGCGTGGTGTTCGACGCCAAGTCCTTTATTCACACCACGTGAATTGTACTGCAGTACCTTGAGGGTCATTGTCGTTATTGGTGATTCCTCTCGCGCTTGTTAACGGTTTACATTATTGACCGGTAATCAAACGATGTCTTTCCATGTTCGACTTCAGCGTAATTCTCAAATGGATCGACTTGTACTTAGAGTGAAGATCGAACGAGTTGGAAGACCCCGGATCTAGTTTCATCCATCCGGGCTGCGATATATATTCAGGAAATATAAAGACATTTGACATGTACATCATTGCTGCAGATGATCACCCTACTCAAAGGATGATAATTTCAGCAAAGAATTATCAGTCTACTATCAGACGATCGTCTGTTCTATGTACCAAAATGAATTTATAAAGTTGAGCATGGGAATGCCCGCCTCAGCTAGATCATGAAAGCAGAATGAAAAATAATGTATTGTATTGTATTTATTACAGGTCACCTCTCAGCGATTGAATGAACTTCGGATCCTCCTAATAAAGCATTTCACCCGATAAACGACCTCATACTTTAGGGGGCAACTGTTATAGACATTTTTGTGCCTTACAGCATGAAGCATGAAATGCCAATAATCTAGGGGATCCAAAGTCCCTAAACATGTTGTTCCTACCCCTAGAGGAACAAGGTCAGCAAACCACAGCACTAAATATCAGCTCTCCACCTGAAAACACTCAAAAACAAGCTAATTCTGGATCATGTCAACTGCTCCACTGAGCATCTGCGCTGAATGTCAACTGCTCCACTCTGTACCTGCGCTGAATGTCAAAAGCAATGAAGGCTACCTGCGCTGGGCGAGATTGGCCAAGTGGCACAGTCATTCCTCAAGGTGTCAAATGCCCATGAAGCTTCCAAAATGACACTTGGATCAAGGAATTCGCCTTGTGATGAGTAAGAGGATCTAGATCTCCAAGTGGAAGCAAGAAACTCCAAGTGGACTCAAGAACTGAAGAATAACTGAAGTGGGAGAGGACACTGGTCAGCTTCATGCCAACCTCAAGCTGACTCATCCTTTCTCCAAAACTCCTATATATAGAGCTCTCTCATGAGGTCTAAGGAGGCTGGAATCTTGTGAATGTAAGGAAGTGTTGTTGGTTTGAGTATAGAACTATTGGGTGATTTGCTTGAAGGAGGTGGAGAGGAGATTTCTTTCTGCTGGGAGGTGTTGCTGGATTGGGCCTTTTATGGTTGTAACACTCTCAGAACTTTACTTCTTCCATTAATAAAGCATTTGAGGTTCTTCTATATGCATGTGTCTCAATGGCGTTTTGATACTTGTATATTTGATTTATTCTAATCCTTGAATCAATTATGAATGTATGCTTCTTGTAGTTTCCCTTTCTTGTGCTTTTGCAGGATCTTCGTGTAGCTGGGCCAGTGAAAGAGCAAGGAGCTGGGAGCAAGAAGCAAAGAGGGAAGATTGGATCAATCATTAGCGAAGGATAACGGTTAGTGGATCTCTTCCTCCTCTCTCTTACATCTCATAAAGAAGTAATTTCGAATAGCTTTGCATTCGGTTGTTGCTGAGGTACTATCACCCTTAGAGTGGGATAGGGTCATTCCGTATTGGATACTTTTCCCAACAACACTCTCTCTCTCTAACTCCCCTTTGGGGTCTTGTGGAAGTGTAACCTACAACTTATTTCAATCATATAATTTTCTCTTGACACTCATATGTTGGGGGGAAATATGTTATCACCAACAACTGATCACCTAGACATTTCTAACTAGGTGGATCGAAATACACCATGCAAGACTAATTTTACCATAGTAAAATCACTTTCACTATGGGAAATAATTTAGTAAACCACTTTTATTAAATTATTTTCTAATTCAAATCGAAAAAACCCCACGAGAATAATTGAATAAATCATTATTTATTTAATTTTCTCTAGGAATAATTATTAAATCATTGTTTGATAATTATTCATTGTCACATTTGACTAAATCCCCTAGGAATAATTAAATAAATCACTATTTATTTATTATTCCTTATTTCTATTATTGGAATAATTGTTAAATCACTATTTAATAATTATTTCATTTTCACACCATTCTTAATCCTCGCAAAATAATTTGTAAATCCTTTTATTTGTTAATTATTTCTAAATAAGGGTATTTTACCATTTTAAATATATTTTCCCTCTCCAAAAAATATAATAAAGTATTCCTAATGGTTAGATCTTGATTTGGTCAATATTATTTTATTATTCTCCATTTTTTAGATTAAATTAATATATTTTTATAAATAGGAGGGTTTTCCATTCATTCTTCACCATGATCATTATCATCATCACCATTATCATCTATTTTTGTTAGAGCTCCCATTTGAGTTCTCCACATTGTTCTAGGTTTTTCACACATTAAGAGAGAGAATCGATTTTTGAAGTATCAAGGACATCAAAGGACACATCCCACCGAGGGGGATTTACGGACCCATTTTGTAGATCTCCTTCACCAGGTGTTATCAATAAAAGATTTATTCGTTTTAAATTTTTTCCATTTTGGTTATTGCATTGGATACATATATTGGTGTTTGTTATTTTGGATCATATAAGTTGTTTTGTTGTAGGTTTTCCAAGTTTTATTATAGATATGAAGCGTAAGAAGCCTTAAAATTGTTGTTAGGGTCAGTGTCACCTAGTGACTTAAGTGAAGTATTTTTGGTACACCTTCCAAGAAATTTTACACTAACAAGGGCTTTTCCCTTGAGGCGGAAAGGACCTCCACTAGTTCTTCATGTGCCTCCCATGGACGTTTGCATTTTTGCCTTGCATTATTTCTTATTACTGTTTGGCTCTCTTTTGCTACTCTCCTCATTTCTGATGCTCACCATTTTGTTGATGCCTTTTCTTCTCTTCTTGTTCTTTTTTCCATTCTGTTGCTAAATTTAAACAACTTATTTTCCTTTGTTGTTGTTGGAACCTCGAACTTCCTTTGTTTGATTTGTTGACCCTTCATCATTTTCTTTTGGAGAATGATTCTTCTATGAAGCCCAAACCAAAATTGATGAGAGGCACTATTTCCTTAGCAAGATTCTCCTCCAAGGCCTTCTTGCTCTCCTCAAGCTTCTGGTATTGAGATAGGTATTCATCTACCTTTTCAAGGTATATTCTCAATGAGACTACTTCAGCTTGTAATTTCTCACAAAAGGTTCTCTATCATTTTGCTGACTGGTTAGCATCCCATTCAACCTGATAGCCTCATCTTGTTAAAAACTTTGGTCTACAATTTTTTTGCTCAACTTCTCGTTCTCATGCTCATAATCATGCAACTTCTCCTTTTAATTGATTTTTTCTTCTCATAGCTCCTTGATCTCTTTTAGAGCAGAGATATACTTATTTCTAATGTATATCCTTTCATCTAGATCATTTTCTTCGATATTAGAGGTATTAGCTGAACTACCATAGAGATCTAAATTCATCTTTATGTCCATGGAATCTTACACAATCTTGAGAAGTATCCCATCTTCATCACTCCCAAGGATGATCTTATTATATTATATATGAGAACACTCATAGGATATCTCTCATATTTCTTCATTGAGTGTTCCTTCCTCTTGAGAGGTTTCTTCTTCTGCTATTGCTACTATGGTAGGTCTATGTTCATTACTATTACTATATGCTTGGCTATCTCTATATTCAAGTGATTCACATGAACATCTAGATGACTATTGAACTATTTCTTTGCAATTATCATAAAGTAATAACCTACCTTCTGAGCATCATGGCCTCTCCTCCAGGTCTTCTTCATCATATTCTTGAGAGTGATGAGAAGTAGCTTGTTCATTAAGAGAAATACCTTCAATCTTCTCAGCATCTCTTTTCTAGGATGCTTTCTTCAACTTATTCCTTATTTTCTTCCCATTATCAACAACCTTCATAGATTCAAGCTCGCTACTTAAGAAACAAGGTTCATCAAACTCCTGTCTTGTTGTGTGGCTTCCTCCTTTATATAGACGTTGCAATCTATTCAACATTTCCTTTGTTGTCTCTCAATGCCTCACTTCTTCAGCATATGGCTTTGATAGCCCTTTCATGATCATCTCCTTTTCTTATGTATTGAATTCATTCTTCTCACCATACTCTATAGATAGACAAAAATTTTAATTCTTAACCATAAAATAGCTTCCCATTCTAATTCTCCAAAGCTCATATTATGATCCATTTAAGTATGGAACTCCATCTACAGTTGTCCAAGCTTGATTAGCCATTATTTCCCTTTAATCTACCTTCTAGTGGTTAAGTTTTTCTTGAAGGAACTTTACTCTGATACCAATTGTTGGAAACAATGTTAATACCAAGAGGGGGGTGAATCGGTGTTAAGGAAAATTTAAAAATTGATGCCAATTTATCCTTACTCATTCAAACTTGGAATCCATTATATGAGAGTAAGTATTTTTTGCATTTCATTATGCAAGGATCTATTTCTCTATGATCTCATTCCCATTTGAGATCACCAGACAACAAAAGATAATGGCTAAGAAAATCGAATATCAATCCCCAATCGTGATTCTAGAAACACTTTGCAATGGAAGTAATTTGGGAACTTGTTCTAAGGGGTGCAGTTCCAGTACAATCCTGGGAACACATATTTTTCACAGATTCCATCTAAACGAAATGCATACATGTAGAATTATGATAATTGGTTCACCCTCAAAGATGCTCTTTCCTGCCCCACATGACGTTGCAACTCAAATGAAAAGATATATGCCAAGTTGAAATATTTACCATGGGTAGCCACCATATTGAGCATATATATCCAGTTTTCCTCAAACACCTCAGCGTTCTTCTACCCATGCAACCAACATCACAATGAAATAAGATACTGATATAAGTCTCTAAGAATTCGGATTGGTTAAACTATGGATAGGTGGTGACAAAACTTAACAGGCTCTCGACACCAATATTTGATGATGTCGCTTGTGGTGAAATCGGCCAATATGATGTAGAAGTCATTATTTTCATATTCTGTGGGCCTAGGCATCTTGTAGTAGGTGTGCATGTCTTGTCAATAATAGGTGGTGAGTTGACCTCCACTATAACTATGAAACACAAAATGAGAGTCATCCATATGTGGAATGTTCCACTAAATCACTTCTGCATAGGGGATGACTGGGAATCTGCATGCAATCCTATGCATCCTGGACCACTTGATATTGATATACACTTCCAAGTCCTCCAAGTTCTCAAGAATTTTTTTCTACATGAATGTGTCTTTTATGTCACCCCAAGTAACCTCAGTGGACTTATCAATGAAGCACTATGCATATGAATATATGGGAATGGTTGAAGTTGTAACTTCAACAACATCCTTAGTTATTGCTTTTGATACTTATTTTGAGGCCAATTTATGAGGAGGCGTGGCTCTAACAGATGATGAAAGGGTGACAATACTTGTAGCACAAACACCTATTTATGGAAGCAAACTCATGATGACAAGATTAGATCTATGAAAATTTTTGCAATAATAACATAGAAACTAATATTCAAAGAGCCATTAAATCTACTAAGAATGTAAATATATCAATAACCACACATAATCACTTGCATGCATAAGAAAATAGGCATGCAAACAAGGAGGGCGCACTTTCAAAGAATGAAGGGGGTCAAGGGTTATTCAATGCTTTGTAGTGATCTCATGCACTCAAGAAAGAGAAATAAAACCTCAAGGGTGCACTAGCACACTCTGAAGAGAGGAATGGATGAGTTTTTTGTGCTTCAGTCCTTCAAGGTGCGATCACGCACTCAAAGAGATAGATAGTGCACAATGGCGCACTCTAAAGAGACAAAGAGATATGTCTTCAGGCCTTCAGGGTGCACTCATGTCCTCAAGGGCAAGGAGGGCACATTGGCGCATGTCGAAGGGATGAATGAAACTCACTCAAGCCTTTGGGGTGTGCTCATGCACTCAAGGAGGGAGCAATTCTCCATGGTGAAGGAGTTAACTCAAGAGGGAAACTGGTTTGTTCTGGGCATATTTTTCATAGTTGATCAGGATTTAGGTTCTAGAAGTGTGCTTTGCTTTAGGATGGCTCAATAACAAGTATGAAAGTAAGATTTCATGATAAAAAATGAGAAGAAGAAGGATCTAAAATCTTTTATGGATGTTCTCGCTATCATGGTGACAATATGAAAGTTCAAGTAACATGCATAGTTTCATGTTGCGACAACAGATTAACAATTGTAGAAGCAATATTGAATAGAAATGCGAGTAAATAAACGAAAGAATAAATAAATGACAAGGAAATAAATATCAACAGTGAAATCATGAAAGAAAATGAGCATATTCAACATGCAAAACTTACTTAGAACGCAGATTGACGAAGAGTTTCTTGATCCACATTTGTGCACCCAACCGAGATGATAATGATTATGAAAATGAATGATTACCTAGGCTAGTTTAAAAGATGTTACATGGAAAATTATTTAATGGATCATCACCACTTGTTTACGAGTGAATGAGTTAATTGAAGGACTTTAAGTGGGGCTCTTATTTTCTAGGAATATGCACACATGCAACAAGAATCTCATGTATGCATTCAAGAAGGGTGCATGTCTTCATGTCAAATGAGTGCAGTCAAGAAGGGCACACCAGTCCATTTCAAAGGGATGAGACAAAAATTTCAAGCCTTCGTAGTATGCTCATGCGCTCTAAGAGGGTGCACTTTCTTAGCATGAAGGAGTGTGCTCAAGGAGGGGGCACTTCTTCAACCCGAAGGAGTGCTCTCAACTCAAGAGCATGTCTTCATCAACTTGAAGTGTGATTTTTCCTTTAAAGGATGTTTTTATTTCTTTTGTTTTATTTTGTGTGCCTTTTAAGTGTGTGCATGGAAAAAAGGCTAGTTTTTAGGTCAAGAAAAGTCATGAGTACACCTAACCATGGGCTAGATAACACAATTGCTTCTAAGGGTTATGTGACAACACATATGAAACATTGACTTAGGAGGATGCGACACTTGGAGAAAACGTAATAATAGAAAAACAAGAAACGTGACGACACTAAGGGGGCTTGAAATGACAATCCATATAGGCTCAAAAATTTACTTAAGAAATTTTTTTGCTAGTCATTGTTGTAGCGACAACACTTGGTGATACAATGGGAGAACCCCAACTTCTCTGATATGGTTTCATTTAGGCATGAAGTCTCAATTCTCTAGGAATTATTGATTCCATCAATGAGTTGCCTTAGCTCTCCACTCTTACCCACCTAAAGATATAGTCTTCCAAGTTCCACTTCTTGGTGTAACACAACATAAAGCAAGACATATCATTATCCTATTGACATAAGTAAGGTTAATATAACACAACGAGTTAAAAATAGTCAGAGTATTATTTTTACATCTCTGGCATTGTTTCCCTACTAGTAGGCCCGACTAGTACCCCAGTGGATTTTCTTCAGGAACACAAGCATTTCTTCACTATCAACAAGCCTAAAAAGTACCCCGACAAAGTTTCTTGCTTCACCTCCATTCGTAGGATTCCCTTCTCTTATTTCGCCTTTTATTTTCCTTTCCTTTTTCTATAGGACTGTGAATTAGCACATATTATTTTTCACAGGTGGAAGAGGGATCCCTACTTATTGAAAGCATAAGCGGCTTCTCCTTTAGATACATGTTTAATACCTTTGATGCTTTATTTGCTAAATTTTTCCCCTTATCTTACTCTACTCAGATAGATAAGAAAGAAAACACATCATAGATAGGACCGAGGGTAAGAATGGAAATCCTAAATAGATATGGGCATGATGGTTTGCTTACAACTTCCCGGATGAAGGAATATGTTTTCCATCAAAAAATCATTGACTTGAAAGATGTGAACTAGAAAAAAGAGGAGGAGTAATATATTAGCCAAGGGTTGTGTGTCACCACAACTTTCCTTTCACAAAACATTAGCCACATCATCTTGAAGCTCAAAACCAACATTATTTGAGGGTTAATAAAACTGAAAAACAAAGCAATAAAAGGAAAAAAAAATAGAAATGTAATGCATATACCTAAATGTGACCTATCCTATCCTAAACTGAACAATATAGGTCTGGGTCATGTGAAATGGAATTTCCAATGCATCCATATAAGTTGCTCCCAACCTTTGAGTCAAAGGATTTGATTACCATACAATTCAAAAAAAAAGGAAACCATGAGGGTCATGGTTATCCAAGGATTTGACTTGATTAATGGGTTGAGGGTCAACACGAGAAATATCAAGATTCGAAGATGATTTATTTATAGGATTAGACAAATCATCATCAAAGGAAATATGTGAAAGAAAAATCAATTCTTCGTCAGCAAATTGATCTTCTGATTTAGTGATCAGTTCAAGTTGAAAACACAGAACATCAAAATGAGGGTACATGGAACAAAATGCATATTTGGTTCTTCCTAAGGATGCATAAATTATTTTTTCATCAAGAGAACTTGATGAATCAGATTCAAAATATTTCCTTGACATCGTTACTAAGAAACAAAACTTTTCATCCAAGAATTTCTAGTCCACATCCTCAATCGCAAATTCAAAACAAGGATAGATGAATCTATCCGCAAAATGTTCAAGAGATTCATTCAATTCCATTCTAAGTTGATCGATTTCCTTAATAACATATTGATATTCGTATTTGTTGAAAACACATCAAAGCTCATTAACCAATTTCTTACAAGATGAGATAGAAGTAGTAGGTAAGGAATAACACCATCGCTTGGCATGATCGTCCAATGTAAGGGTAAACAACCATGTGTGGATTTCCTCAGAATACACGCCACTTGAGAAACAAAATTAAAAAAAACTCAATTATGTAATAAATGATGGTTTTTGTACCCTTTCCATTGAATTTCAAATGCAATAAATCATGTAAAAAAATTTATGTGATTGAAATATCTAAAGCTTCAGAGAAACACCTCGGGATTATGATATCGGATGAAGCCATTAAATGTAAGGGTTTCAAATAGAATTAAAAGGCTCATCTTTTCATCCGGCCCTCCTTCTAGTGCAAAAAATGTTGACAGTTTTGGGTTCCACAAACATTTAAGGGGATCTCCCTTATGTGAACTCCCAATTAGACCTCACAACGTTTGGTGTAGGGGTCCCATCCAACTATATAGTGTGGTCACCATTGGAAAGGTTTCAAATATATGCCTTGGTTACAACCACACACATTTGATCAGAAAAATTATTTCAGAAGAAAGTATGTAGGCTTTCTAAGAGACCCAATGTAAGATTCAAAGGGGAACTTCCATGAATGGTAAAGGAAAACAAGCCTTCAGTTATAAAAGTAATAATACTATCCTAAAGGGGAACCCGCGAATGAAGAGAAAGGCTTGTTGATTACCTACAGATTAGTCCACATAATAAATAACAATCATGGAAGCATAACAACACTTATTTAATAATAAGCATAGCCAAGCAACGAAATAGTTCGTTAAACTTAGTATTTAATTCAAGCAACATATACCGCAAATGTAACGAGAATAGTCCTACTATATCTATGATACATGTATGAAGAAGTGTCGACTCATGGAGCTTATAATTATAAATGAAAGATCCAAAGTACACTGTTACATAGATGAAACACTATATCTAGTAGTGGAACATGAAGCCACAACTTGCTTCTCCAAAGAATGATCTACCTGCTATGCACTAAAAGATAATCCAAGGCAAGACTTCAGGAATCCTAGCCCTTCGCTTGAGTTAGGACGACCTATTTATAACAAATAACAATGACCTTTGTTCTTCCTCATGACTTATTACATTTCATATGTGGCTATTCACATTCCACATGTCTCTCCTGGAATTGATTATATATCATTTATTACAAAAGAAAAATTACATATGAGATGGTGGCTAATTAAGACAAAATTGATAATGGGACAAAGTCTCAACAAATTGACAAATAATTTGCTTCCTCATGGAGCTCATTTGTGATGTATGTGCTCCATTCTTTGAACTCCATTGAGATGGCTTTGACCCAAACTGGCAAGTCCCCTATATAACGCATCTTCACCTCCAGTGCCTCTGTCAATATAATCTTGGAGCTTGACTATACATTATTCCATAGCCATGAAAGTTTCATATGAGCTTTGACTATTGTGATGGTGTATTGTAGAATCATGTCTTTGGTGACTTCCAAGCCTTCCTGTTTTGTCGCTTTATTGTTCTACTCAATGTATTTATTGATCTCACGGAAGATGATTTCTCTGCCTCTTATTTGTTCAAGTGATCTGTTGAAGTTTCAATAAAAACCCTCCAAAAAAATTCCTACACATCAATTTTGGAGCCTACTGAGGATCTAATGGTCTGTCATTTCATATTTTCTTCATGATCGATGAATATTATGCTAATTGTTTAAGTATTCTTCTTTGGTTTTGAGTATAAATATCACTTGCATACACATGTTCAATATGTAACAATTTCATGAGCGTGTTTCTTTCCGCAAGCTTGAAAAAGCATAGCATAGTCCATCAAGATAGTGCCTATGCAATGTTCAACCTATGACAATAGTCAATGGACACTTTCAATTGTCAGTCTCTCACTTTTGGTTGAAACTATACCTCGATTTCAATGAGCTTTTTCAACTATCTCTTATACGCTCCTTCTCTTTCAAAATGGTCTCTTTCATGTTTATGATTCTTGATTTCAATTGTTTTCACTTCAATAAGAGTCACTTTCATGTTATCTTGTCTCTAGCATGTCTCACTTCCAATGTCATTCGCATTTTGCAAGCGTCACAAATGCCGTCTTTTGGCATCAAAAGCATTACACATCGCACACATGTAGCTTTGTTTTGTTTCAAGGGGTAACCTTGGTTTTAATGAGTTACTATTTTTATATAGACATGTATCGCACTCATTCCTAAAGTTTTAGGCACTATTGCAGAAGTGTCGTAATCATTGTTGCAAAGTATACCTTTTGTGTTGCACTTGCCGGTAAGTCGCCGCAATGTCGTCACATTGGGGGAAGTATGTTGTTCATATGTTTTGAGTAACAAATGTTGCATTGTAAACTGTTCTAATTGTTTGATCATGTTCAAGTCTTGCCCTTGTTCACTTTGGCCTCACTAATCAAACGCTTAGCCAAATCTGAAAAGTTCCTACCCGAGAAACTTGGCCTCACTTAGCCTTCTTGAACTGCACATTGCTAAATATCATCCATCAAGTTTAGAACTTGCCTCTTATAACTACACAATGCATATTTCCTTCCTTCTAGAATTGTGCACTGTGTAGTCTTAGTGCTCAACCCCAACCCCTTGAGCTCTGAAAATCCACATCCCTTGCTCCTAACCATCTCTTGCTGCACATTATGCTGCCTCATTCATCCAGCTCTATCCCTAAGTCCTTGAGTTATGAAAATGTTCAATCCACTAATAATTCTCCCTTCATGACTGTGCATTTTGTAGTCTCAAGGCTCAAGATTTACTCCTTAACCTCCAGAACTCTGCAGTCTCTACCTTCAATCAGCCTCTTTTGTGCACTATGCAGTATTAAGAAACAATCCTCATTCTGTGCTCTTGAATTGCACAATTACACAAGCCATAGTTCTTTGTCCCTCTAGAACTGTGTAGTGGGAAACCTCAAGCCTCTAGCCTGACCCCTTAAGCCCCTTAACTGCATAGTTATCTTTCCCTGCCCAACCTATACTACACATTGCGCAATCTCAAGGCTCAGACTAGGCCCCTGACCTCCTAAGTTGTGCAACTGTGCAATCCTTGATCCTGTATCTCAGCATATCACTTGGGCTCAGCTCTGTTGGGATGGGGTCCTGAGTGGTAGAGGTGAATTAAACTTAGTCATTTTTGAAAAGAATTTTGTAAAATATGCAAAATGTGGACGCATAATGTGCAAATAGATAGAGTCAAAGGGGCCTTGGCCCCTTGTTTTTGGTCGGTTTTGAAGAATCACCCATGAGTTGGGGAACATGGTATTGTATTAGGAAGGTTATAAATACGTGAGTCTTAGTGAGTCTTATAGGTAAGTTGGGAGAGAAAATTGGGTACATTGAAGAGTTTTGTCATCTTGGGTAAGAGGTAGGGCAGGAAGGCTTTACTTCCTACGCTTAGGTAGAGAAGGGAAGGCTCCTGCAGCTAAGTGCGCAAGAGGCCTAGGTAGAGCCCACAGCTGAGTGCGTAGGAGGCCTGGGTAGAGTCCGCATCTAAGTGCATGGATCCCTATAGTTGTGTGCGCAGGGTAGGAGAGTCTGTAATCAGTGAATTGGAGATCAATAAAGGTAGTCTTTCGAAGAATTACAGAGTATTTCTGTTGTATTCGTTTATGTTATAAGCTATCGATTAATGATATGTTTTATGAAATAATGATTGAATATTATGAAAATTTACTGAATCTGTCTTAATAATGTATGAAATGAATGCTTAGTCACTTCCATTAAGTTGAAAGCCATTTCTCTTATGTTTTCTAATGAATTAAGTAGATCTACATGAAATCTAATCTAAGGTTGCTTGTTGATGCACGAAAGTAGGTAAATCAACTATTTAAGGTCTGCAAGGACTGATCATGGACCTTCGTGAATGTCTAAAGGCTGCTTTAACTTAGTTAGAGTGATGAGACCTAGAAGTATATCGATTTGTGCAGAAGCATCTCTGAGGCATTGGAAGACATCACACTAGTCTTTCAATGTAGAAACTTGGTTCTTGCATCCCCCAATACTGCTTCGGGTGAGACTGTAGCCTCTGCTACGCTGGTTGTTGCTGAAAGGTTCAGTAGTGTAGGGTTTTGTTGGTTGGTGTAACTAACACTGAACTGGGGTCAGGACCCCCTAGGCCAACAAATGGTTCTGTTCCCAGGACTGGGATCCAATTAAAAAGATGTGTGATGTCAAATCATTGGAATCCGAATAAGAAAGAGATTGCAAAGTGGTTAGATCGTAAGATTCACGAGTTCGCAGCCCAATGTTGTTGGGAAAAGTATCCAATTCAGAATGCCCCTATCCCACTCTAAGAGGTGATAGTGCCTTAGCAACAAACAAGGAAACTTATTCGAGTATTCTTCTTTATGGAATGTAAATGAGGAAGCAGGATCTAACTAACCTGTGTCTTTCGCAAGTTTGTTGATCCAATCACTCCTCTCTTCAGTAGCTCCCAGCTCCCAACTCTCTCACCGGCCCAACTTCACAGAATTCCTGCAAGATCACAAGAGAGAGAAACTACAAGAAGATACAGATATACATTCATAAAAAGCTCAAGATCAGATTAAGCTAAACATGTAAGCATAACAAAACATCATTGGTATACAGCATGTAGGAGAAACTCAAATAGTTTATTGATAGAGTAATAAATTCCAAGAGGAGATACAACCAAATGAGGCCCGATCCAGCATCTACCTCCCAGCAAAGGAGTCCCTTCCTTTCCTCCAACAAAGAATAAATCACCCAATGTACTAATCTCAATCTCAAACCAACATCAATTCTCTGCAAATACAAAATTCCAGCCTCCCTTGAACCTCTGGGTGAGAGATCCATATATAGATGTGAGCAGAGAGGATGAGTCAGCTCATGTTTTGACTTGTGGCTTCTCTCTGTTAGTTCTTGCTTCCACTTGGAGGTTGAGAACCTCTTACTCATCACTAGTCGAATTCATTGAGGCAAGTGTCATTGAGGAAGATTCTGGAAGCTTCCAGGGTCTTTCCACCTTGTTGAATGAACTTGCCATTTGTCATTTCCCGCTCAGCACACCGTGGTAGTGCTTCTACCTGCGTTGCAGTGCACCTAGCCAGTGTAATCTCTGCATTTCAGCGCAGACAGCTAGTGGAGCCTCTGAATTGATCCTGAATTGACTGTTTCTGAGTGGCTTTTGGTGGAAAACTTCTGGGAGAAGCTGTCATTGGTTGACCTTGTTGCTTTAGGAGCTGTAACAACATCTTTAGGGACTTTGGATCCCTTGAATTATGGACATTTCATGCTTATAGCTATAAGGCACAAAAATGTCTATAACAGTTGCCCCCTAAAGTATGAGGCCGTTTATCGGGTGAAATGCTTTATTAGGAGGATCCGAAGTTCTTCCAATGCTGGGAGGAGACCTGTAATAAGATACAATACAATACATTATTTTTCATACTGCTTTCATGATCTAGCTGAGGCAGGCATTCCCATGATCAACTTTATAAATTCATTTTTCCGTACATAGAACAGACAATCGTCTGATGGTAGACTGATGATTTTGATGAAATCATCATCCTTTTGGTAGGATGATTATCTGCTGCAATGTTGTACATGTCAATGTCACAGCCCGGATGGATGAAACTAGATCCGGAGTCTTCAATCTCGTCTGATCTTCACTCTAAGTACAAGTCGATCCATGTGAGAAATGTTCTGAAGTCGAACATGGAAAGACATCGCTTGATTACCGGTCAATGATGTAAACCGTTAACAAGCGCGAGAGGAATCACCGATAATGATAATGACCCTCAAGGTACTGCAGTACAATTCATGTGGTGTGAATAAAGGACTTGGCGTCGAACACCATGCAAAATCTTTCAGTCGAAGGTCATTGATGTATACCTGTCGCCGGAAGTGAGAAACTTGCCATTGAGGCATGCAAGCTTCAAAGTACTGAAGGGGTTGTTCCTAGATCAACTTCTTGGATAATGAGCTGATGTCGACAAGAAGCGATCCGTCAAAGGAGGGCCTTGATGTATCCCACATCAATGACAGGGATCAGAGCAAATGATTTTGATGGAGGTGAAAACGATCTGATGATATATGGTTCAGGGTGGTGGTCATGAAAGGATGAAGGATAATGTATGGTAGTGGATGGGACACGGTTGACTTCTCTGGATGACTTCTCTTGAACATATCGGCGACACTTGTGTGATGGATTGGTAGAATTTACCCCAAAGGTGGATGGTATGGCGAGACCATGGTGATGTGACCGGTGAATGAAACAACCCAACCCGACTCAGGCACGGAGTGGAAGTGTCATGTTCAAGAGCGACTTGCTACCAATAAAGTTCTTTGAGTTTCTTCCCAATTTTTCCCCAGTCATTGCTGACCAGTACCTCTTTATTTTATTCAAGCTTGAGGAGGATAACATATGCTTGTTCTATAATTTGCCCTTCGGGCAAACCCATCGCTATGTTTTAACGAGCCTAGCGATAGTGAAACTCGTTCTCGTCTAAAGACAAGTTTGTCGCTATTTAATGTTTTTAACGAGTCTAACGACAAAGATAACTCAGTCCTTTTCATTTTTAGAGAGTCTGAAAAGGTACGTAAAGTCAACTCCAGAAGTCCTTTTTCGTCATCTAATCCCTTAAGTCCGAAAAAGTATAAAACAATACAGAAGGGATGAGTTTTCAATCGTTTTAACGAGCCGAACAAAACAAGTGCTCGATCTTTTTGTGCAATAATCCCTCAGGTCCAAAAAGATTAAAATCTAGAGGAGGGATAGCACTTCCGGTCGATTTAACGAGCTGGAAGGCCAAAACTCGGCGATCTTTTCATATTTTACGAGTCAGATGAAAAGAGCTTAAAGAAGACTCGTCTTTTGAGGAACGAGTGATAAAACGGGTTAGCAGCTGATTCCAGGTAAGGGTTGGAATTTTCCAATCACGGCAGTGTCACAAGGATGGCTAGTGAAATCACTCTTCGCAGCTGTTCCTCAAAATGGGTAAACAATCAATATGGAGGTGAATGATCGGCCAATGGAAAAGTGGAGGTGACGGTGCAAACACGACCAAGGCTTTAATGGCTGATAATGTTACATTCACGATGGTTATTTACCGGAGGGTAGTTCATTTTTTAACGAGCTTAAACACGGAAAAACACTGCTCGATCTTATGTTTATTTTTTAACGAGCATGAACTATGTGTTAAAACTGCTCGATCTTATGTTTATTTTTTAACGAGCATGAACTATGCGCTAAAACTGCTCGATCTTATGTTTATTTTTTAACGAGCATGAACTATGTGCTAAAACTGCTCGATGATAAGTTTGCATGCCCCCAGCATAATAACGCAAATCGAGGTGCATGCCCCCCAAGCTTCATTGCATTCAACTCAGTGGTTGGAATGAAGGTTTACCTTTGAGATTTGGAAAGGGGATTTGTTTCATTTTTTAACGAGGTTGACATAGTAAATGAACTATCCTCATGACTCCTTGTTTCATTTTTTAACGAGGTTGACACGAGATAAGAACCATCCTCGGAGTCCAAATCCATTAGATATAGAAGGTTTCATATTCCACTGTGGCCACTTCCGCCAGATTACTCGGAGGCGGTAGGGCAAAAGTACCCATTAAGGCAGGGTCTTTTAGGAGGCAAATTGATGATTGCCTGGACCTTGCAAGGGTCGAGACGAATCCCATCCGTTGAGACTACGAAGCCAAGTAAACGACCAGAACTGACGCAAAATACACATTTGTGTGGATTGAGTCATACCTTGTAGTGTCGGCAACGTAGAAATATCGCTCTTAAATGCTGCGGATGATCAGTCCGCTTTCGCGAATGAGCCGGAAGGTCGTCGAGGTATGGTTGAACGATGTTCTTGATGTCATGGAAGGCATAATTCATTGCCCTCTGAAATGTCGCCCCTGCGTTCTTTAAACCAAAGGGTAATTTTCGATATGCGAATGTGCACCAGGGACAAATGAATGTAGTCTTTGACTGGTCCTGTGGGCGGATATTTATTTGATTATACCCAGAAAATCCATCCATGAATGAAAAGATTTCACATCCGGCGCATTCATCAATTATCTGGTCGATGAAGGGTGTAGGGTAGTTGTCTTTCGGACAAGCTTGATTTACATCCCTATAATCGACACACACTCTAATTGTCCCTTGTTTTTTCATAACAGGGACAATATTTGATACCCAATCGGTTAGAGGAACCGGGTAGATGAAACCAGCATGGAGAAGTTTCTCAACTTCTGCCTTAATGGCAGCGGCTTTCTTGGGGTGCACCTGCCTGAGCCGTTGCCTTACCGGTTTGACATCTGGATACATCTTGATTTCGTGTTCAATGATACTCGAGTCAATGCCTCGCATTTCATCATATGACCAAGCAAAGACATCTCTGAACTCGCAAAAAAAAGCGTTATATATTTCCAGTTCTGAAGGGGAACAACCTTTGCCAACATAAATATTCTCTACAATATTTGGTTTAGTCGAGATATTTATGGCTATAGTCTCTTCAATATTGGATAAGTTTCACTCGGAATCCACCATATTTATAGTATTTGAAAGGAATTCAAAAACTGAAGGATGATAAAGGTCATCTTGAGTATCTTCTTCATAATCCAGAAGAAGGGAACGATGGTGGCTATCATTCCATGGTGCCTCCTCAATCAACATTGATTGTAGAATTCCTTCGTCAGTTCCATGCACTCGCGACAAAGGATCTAAAGGGGTACCATATTCTCTAGACCTATCTACCCAAACGCTTGATGAGCATTGATTTGGGTTCGCCTCCCATGCCAGAAACATTGATTGCTACAATATTTCTATTGGGCTTGGGGGAAAAGCCATTGCATGATCCATGTTGATATCGTCTTCTGAGATCTTCGTTGAAGATATCATATTGCAGGTACCTATCGACGCTACTTCTGCCAAGTCGATTGGAGGTGGAAGAGCGAAAGTTCCCATTAATATAGGATCTTTTAGTAGGCCTACTCCGATATTCTGAAGCGAATGGGGGCTTCCATGGATCATGGGAATGCTTCCTGTAACTTGTGAACCATTAGGGAGGAAGTTTTGTTGGTCGACGATCGTAATCCCACCTTAAAAGGGGAATGCAATCTTTCTAAAATAGGTCGACACAACAGCTGCCATGGCATAGATCCATGGTCTTCCTAGTAGGATGTTGTAATCAAGATTCCCATCGATGATTTCAACATCTATTTCTACTGTTTTTCCCCCTAGTTCAACCCTCAAGTTATTTAGGATACCATATGGGGTATATGTCCTTCCGTCGAATGCTTTTAATGTTGTCGAGGATCGCGACAAGGTTGGAGATCCTAAAGTTTTCCAGCAACTCATCGACATAATACATGTAGATGCCCCCTCATCAATAATTGTTCGATGAACAGTTTTGTTGAGGGCTTTCACTTGGATAAGGAAAGCTAGTTGAGCTGGTAACTGAGGATCGTATCCTTTGTGGTCAAAGGATACAAGATTAGAATCCTTAGGATCAACCCCACCAATGGCTGATAACAAAGCCTGCCTTTGGGATGGGCAATTTTGTAGTACTTCAAGAGTCGACATAGCGAATGGCGATTGGGCCAAATCTTCCACTATGTTATAATGTTGCGCTGCTCTGGCGCGAGGATTAAATGTCGACTTCTGTACTACTCCCTTTGGCAGTTTTATTGTTAATTCAGGAATGATGGGTGGTACAACTTCTGTCGAAGTTGTTGTCGAACTGCTTGGTTGATCTTTATCCTTGCCGTTCGACAGCTGCGGATTCCCGTAATCTTTGTTCCTTGTTGAAATCAAAGCATCATTTTGTTGCTTCGAAATCGACAACATTAGCACTTGCGACGGGGAAGCATTTCCACTATCAACCAGATTTTGTCCTGGATTTGGAAACGGATCAGTTAACACAGCTGAGGTTTGCGAACTCTTAAAGAATCTTTTAAGCTCAGCTTTGTATGGATATTGTGAAGTCCAATGATCCTCATCACATATGTGACATCCCGTTGAGGGGTTTCCTATCTCCAGGAGGGTTTGAAGAAGTTTTTTTAGGAGATGACTCACCCTGTTTCTTCTTCTTCCCTTTGTTTTGCTTCTTCTTGCTTGTAACCCAGCGGAGTCGCCAATTTGTTGTTGGGAAAAGTATCCAATTCGGAATGCCCCTATCCCACTCTAAGAGGTGATAGTGCCTTAGCAACAAACAAGGAAACTTATTCGAGTATTCTTCTTTATGGAATGTAAATGAGGAAGAAGGATCTAACTAACCTGTGTCTTTCGCAAGTTTGTTGATCCAATCGCTCCTCTCTTCAGTAGCTCCCAGCTCCCAGCTCTCTCACCGGCCCAACTTCACAGAATTCCTGCAAGATCACAAGAGAGAGAAACTACAAGAAGATACAGATATACATTCATAAAAAGCTCAAGATCAGATTAAGCTAAACATGTAAGCATAACAAAACATCATTGGTATACAGCATGTAGGAGAAACTCAAATAGTTTATTGATAGAGTAATAAAGTCCAAGAGGAGATACAACCAAGTGAGGCTCGATCCAGCATCTACCTCCCAGCAAAGGAGTCCCTTCCTTTCCTCCAACAAAGCATAAATCACCCAATGTACTAATCTCAATCTCAAACCAACAGCAATTCTCTGCAAATACAAAATTCCAGCCTCCCTTGAACCTCTGGGTGAGAGATCCATATATAGATGTGAGCAGAGAGGATGAGTCAGCTCATGTTTTGACTTGTGGCTTCTCTCTGTCAGTTCTTGCTTCCACTTGGAGGTTGAGAACCTCTTACTCATCACTAGTCGAATTCATTGAGGCAAGTGTCATTGAGGAAGATTCTGGAAGCTTCCAGGGTCTTTCCACCTCGTTGAATGAACTTGCCATTTGTCATTTCCCGCTCAGCGCACCCTGGTAGTGCTTCTACCTGCGTTGCAGTGCACCTAGCCAGTGTAATCTCTGCATTTCAGCACAGACAGCTAGTGGAGCCTCTGAATTGATCCTGAATTGACTGTTTCTGAGTGGTTTTTGGTGGAGAACTTCTGGGAGAAGCTGTCATTGGTTGACCTTGTTGCTTTAGGAGCTGTAACAACATCTTTAGGGACTTTGGATCCCTTGAATTATGGGCATTTCATGCTTATAGCTGTAAGGCACAAAAAGTCTATAACACCCAAGAAAATAGGAATACGCACTTGTCGAAGGAGGATTGGTTGAATAGATATCTGTATATAGAGGTACACGAAATCTTCTTCTACACTTTCCCAATTGAACTATACCAGTGGTTAGCTAAATTGACAGATAGTCAAGGAAGGTGGAAGTTCGATAGTCCTATAGTGTGGACTCCAAAATTGGTCCGACGACCAGAGGCCTTTGAAAATAAGATCACGCGGGCTTTCGATCATTATCTTGATCTAATTCTGGGAGGATTTGTTACAAAATTTGTAGTTGACAACTCAGTCAACTATAGCGAAGTGGAGCGAAGATCCTTCAAGGAACTGCGAGGTAAGTATTCAACGTCATTGAATACTTGGATTAAAATGATATTATGTGAAAAGTGGGTAATTCCGTTACCTTGAGGTTCATAGTTATGTGATATAAACAACGTAAACTTTGAAACGGGAACTGATACTGTTACCCGTTTCGTAGAGATAGCAAAAAACTGACCCGCTTTTGAAAAGGGGCGATGCAAAACACACAAGCATAGTTTTTGGCACTTTAAATAACCAATACGATTACTCGTTTCGTAGGGGTAGTAAAAACATGACCTGATTTTCAAAAGTGGTTAAGCAGAATACACTTCTTTTTGTTGGGAGAATAGCTTTGACATTTTAAATTTTCTTATGTATCAAATTTAAATATTTGTTTTTAAATATTAGTGATTTTCATGCTGATTTTGAAACGTGTAGATGCAGCATACATTTTTTTTAGAGGACTTATTTTTCACACTTTAAAATTTATTATGTCCAATTTTTTTTAAAATTATGATTACTTAACGAATTTTCAAGTTGTTTTATTTTTCTTTTTTTAAATGTTGATTAGTTAGAAAAAAGAAAATATAAAAATATATATAAAAAAAGACAAATCAAAAAAATAAAAAATGTTTAAAAAAAAATATCTCATAAACCATAAAAGAATTTGGAAAAAAAAACAAAATTAAAAAAAAAAAATAAAAATATATATATATATATATATATATATATATATATATAAAGTTAAGTAACTAAAAATAGAAAAATTTAAAAAAACATTAAAATAAACTACGAAAAAAAATAAAAATAAAAACAAACTAGATTAAACAAAAATAGAGAATTAACCCAAAAAAAATTTAAAAACTAGTAAAATTAATATTAAAAACATTTAAAAAAAATAAAAAATAAACAAAAATAAACTCAAATCATTAAAAAAAAAAAACCTAAAAAAATATGAAAATTTTAAAAATATGTGTCTTTTCAAATTAAAAAAAAAAAATTTAAAATCATTTTAAATGTATAGAAAAATGTGTTTTTGATTAAAAAAAAAAAAAAAAAAAAATTTTATTAAATTTTCATTGTTAATTTAAAAACAAACGAATAAAAACATTTAAATTTTTTATTTTTTTTTAAACAAAATTTTGTGTTTTTTATTTAAAAAAAAAACAATTATTAAAAAAATTTCATTTTTTTTTATTTTTCTTATATATATATATATATATATAACACCGCCCGCCCGCCACCCGGTGGGGGAGCGATGTTAATTTTTTTTTTTTAAATAAAAACAAAATTTAAAAAAAAAAATTGAAAATTTTTTAATAATTTTTTTTTTAAATCAAAAACACATTTTTTTATAAGCTTGAAATGTTTTTTTAATTATTTTCTTTTGTTTTTAATTTGAAAAGACATATATTTTTAAAATTTTCTTACTTTATTTGTTTTTTTTTTTTTTAATAATTTGAGTTTATTTTTGTTTTTTTAGGATTTTTTAAATGTTTTTAATATTAATTTTACTAGCTTTTAATTTTTTTGGGGGGTTAATTCTCTTTTTTTGTTTAATCTAGTTTGTTTTTATTTTTTTTCTTTCCCTATTTTTTGTTAATGTTTTTTATTTTTACTTACTTAACTTTATATATATATATATATATATAATTTTTTTATTTTTTATTTTTTCAAATTCTTTTATGGTTTATGAGATAATTTTTTTTTAACATTTTTTTTGTCTTTTTTATATATATTTTTATATTTGTTTTTTTAAGTAATCAACATTTTAATCTTAATTTCACTAGTTTTTAATTTTTTTTTTTAATTTTCCATTTTTTTTTAAATCTAGTTTGTTTTTAATTTTCAATTTTTTTTTAGTTTTTTGTTAATGTTTTTTTAATTTTTCTATTTTTACCTACTTAATTTTATAGTTTTTTTTAATGTGTTTTTTTTCTTTTCCCAAATTTTTTTATGGTTTACATATTTTTTTTTTTTTTCCATTTTTTTTTAAATATGATTTTTTTACTATTTATTTGTTTATAATTTGTAATTTATTTATTTTTTTAGTTTTTTAATGCTTATCTTTTATAGGTTATTTTTTTTTTTTTTTTTTTTTTTTTTTACATTTTTATGATTGATTTTTTTTTTTGTGTTTTATTTTTTTAGTTTTTTATTTTTATTTTATGTTTTGTTTTTAGTATATATTTTAATTTATGTTTTGCTTTTTTTTTTTTTTTTTTTTTTTCATTGTTTTAATTTTAATTTTATTTTATGTTTTCATTATTTTTTTTGAAATTTTAATGTTTTTCGGGGTCATGATAAAATATTTTATGTCATTATTTCAAAATGTTGAAATTTTACCCTTGAAATTTTTTTTGTTATCCCAGCGTCAACACTTTTCGTTTTGAGGGTGTTTTTTACAAAAAAATTATCATTGAAAAAAAAAATGTTATTCGAACATCAACACTTCGTTTTGAGGGTGTTTTTTGGACAATTTTTGCACAAAACATTGGTTTTCACCGCCATTTTTAAAACATGTTGAAAATTTACCCTTAAAAAAAAAGGTGTTATTCCAGCACCAGCACTTTTCGTTTTTAGCACTGTTTTTGATGTTTTTACGGGGCTTTTTGGCCAGAGTTCCCATTTTGAGTTTATAGTTCCCATTTTAAAGTTTACATTGTTTGTAGAATATTCTTTAGAAATCGTGAAGAATCAGGACCAGAGTATAGCCCATTGATTGGACCTCCTTCAAGTGACGGCGAAGGGGCGATGCAGACTACACCGTGAAGCATTATTCAGCTAATAACTCAAAATATTCCTAGAGCACATCCTCCATCGACTCCACCTCCACCTTCACATCTACCACATAAACCTTCACCCACACCTCCACCTCCACCGCCACCATTCAGCATGGCGAATGCAATGAAGATGTCGATCTTCAAGGGTATAGGAAGTGTCGATCCAGAGCAGTTCTAGTTTGTTACGAACATTGTATGGACATCGTAGCAAATCACCGTTGATAATATAAAGAAGGCACAGTTGGTTACCACCTTGCAGGATCATGCACTAACCTATTACATTAAATATTATGCTGACAATCCTCTTGCATCGCTAGCAGAAACTCAAATAGCTTTGAACAAGCATTTAGTAAGCCTAAATCTGAGGCACAGTCGGTGATTGAATATAAAGAGATCATGATGAAGGTTGAGGAGACACCTCGGGAATTTGATCAGAAGTTGAAGTGATAGATCAGATAGGCTAACATGAAAATATCAAATAGCCAGCATCACGACTGGTTTATCGCGTTGCTTTTGCCCCATTTAAGAATTTCTCTGTCATAGAAGAAGATAGAAATGTAGGCAGAAACCTTGGAGATTGTGATGAGGATGCACGCATAACCTATTCAGGATATGAACCTAGGGGTACAACAGATCCACTCACAGTTAGCAAGCCTACACCTAGAGTTACATAGTTTGAAGAAAGAAAAGGAGACTAAGCCATAAGTGTGCACAGAGGTTTGGTGCTTGAAGTGCAAGGGCCACAGGCATGATAAAGATCCTTGTCCAATACACACCCTTCATTTCAATATTGTAGACAATTCGACCATGTCATAGAAGAATGTCTCATGTTAATCTCTAAAATGCAAGAGAAGAAAATGTAGCCCCATTAGCCTACACAGAATTTACAAATGATGAGGGTTGAGCCCCGCGAGGAGGATCAAAGCATTAATATTGTACTATGAAGCGGTATGACGACTGACACAGATAAGGGAAAGCAGCCTGAAGATAATGGATGGGTCCACAAAGTTCCAAAGAAAGAAGATGGCTTTGACCTTAATCGTGCTAAGGAAACATTAATGGAAGCCAAGAATAAATTTGGTGAGGCCTCCACCTCAGGAAGCCAGGACAAGACGTAAGAAACTAGTGTGACACAAGAGGTTGATCCTTCTGTACTCACTACCTTTTTGGAGACCTGCATAAAGTTATTGCGCAATAGGAAGGTTGTGGAAGGATTGCAAGACCTAATAGATAAGTGCACCAATAAGGAAAAGACTCCTTCGAAGCAGCACGCGGTTAGAAAAATCGGTAAGCATAAGGTGCGAACAGGATGAGAGATGCGGTTAACAGCATAGATAGGTGAGTATGAAATGGACCAAGTCATTTTGGATTTGGGGTCCGATGTGAATGTCCTACCAAAACAGACATGGGAAAGGATGGGGAGACCTACACTGCAGTGGTCTCTGATTCAGCTTAGGATGGTGAATCAACAAAAAATCATCCCCATGGGATGCTTATATGGAGTAACAGTTGATATTGATGGTGCAAGTGCAGTAGCGGATTTTGAAGTTATAGAAATTTTTGATGACATTAATCCCTACCCTACGCGCTTGGGAATCGACTAGGCTATTGATATGAATGGGGTCATTAATCTGAAGAAGATGACAATGTAATTTGAAAGAAAGTCTATTAGGGTTACAGTGCCACAGGATCCTGCAAAAGGGGCATGCTATACTGAACCAGTATGTGATTATGTGGAAAGTGACGATGAGCTGGATCAAATCTACAAGATAATAGTGCGAGATCGGGATTAGATCAATCCAACCGTAGATGGATGGATTGCATGGGACCAGGAGAGTTCCTGCACTTCTAGTTCAGATGAGGAATTAGAACATTGGCAAAACCACTTACATGAAGTGTCTACATTACGATGCAATATGATGACGAAGTCACTACGCTATGTTTCATCGAAGGTAAGAAAGTTACCTTATTATGATGGTTTGACTGATGTAAATATGTTTTCAGAAGAATTTGAGCGTGAATTCTCTAAGGACCACCGCTTTCAAGCATTGGAGTTGGCAATATGTGCTACGCTTGCATGATGGTGGGGTACGCATAAGGATAGTTTTGCTGGATGGCAAGATTATAGAAGGATGATGTAGCTACGATTTGGGCATGCTAATAATAGAATGACTGACAATTATAATGGAAGGGATGATCCACGCGATTTTTGGGTTGTGTTATATTCTTTCCATGTAGTTAATAGGGGGTTTGAAGGGCACCTGTAACCCCACTTTATGGGGTCTGGGGCAGCGCCCCAGAAAATTTTGGTTTTAGACCCTATGTTAGGTTGGGTGGACCCATCTATGGTTTTGTGCATGATTTTCGCACATGTTTTTTGGACACGATGGTTTTCGGTCCATTGTATTGGATTCTTCGGCATGTATAAATATGTATTATAACATTGAAAGGAACATAATGAAAAATCAAGCTGGTAGTCCTAGTTTTGGGATCCAGGGGAAAATCTCTGTGTATATGTGTTTTATGTGTTCTGCTCTCACATTATTTATTTTTTGTGTTTTAGAATTCGTATGCAGAATTCGTATGCAGGTAATTTCTGTACGGGGTTAAAACCTACATTTGGTATCAGAGCAGATTTGGCTTCAAGGGGATGCCTTTGTTGCTGAGGGGTTCCGCTCGGGCCTGTGGTAGACCCTGTTCAGTGGGAGATTTGCGAGATCAATTTTGGTGGTGAAAGAAGATGGAGAGTAGTGGAAAGATAGAGATAGAGAAATTTAATGGTCAGAGTTTTGAGTTGTGGAAACTCAATATGGAGGATCTGTTGGTGGATAAAGATCAGTGGATCGCGGTAGATCCGGGTACTAAACCAACGGGAGTGTCTGATGAAGAATGGAATAATTTGGATCGGAAGGCAATTAGCACAATACGATTGTGTGTCTTAGATTCAATATTGTTGAATGTATCAGGGGAAGCTACAGCAAAGGCTTTGTGGGACAAGTTAGGGACTTTGTACCAATCTAAGTCTCTGGTGAATAAACTGTTCCTCCGGAAAAAGTTGTATAACCTGAGGATGAAAGATGGAGACTCAGTGACAGAGCATCGAAATGTATTTAATACTGTGGTAAGTCAGTTAGCATATGTTGATATTAAAATTTCAGATGAAGATAAGTGCATCAGTTTGTTGTGTTCTCTACTAGATTCGTGGGGTAGTCTGGTTATTGCAATAGGTAGCAATGCAACTGCCTTGTAGTTTCATGAAATAGTCTTAGCCTTGCTCACAGAGGAGATGAGATGGAAAAATATGGAGAGCCAAAATGGTGATGCCTTGTCTGTACGAGGATGGTCCCAGAACAGAAACAAAAATAAGTCATCGAGTGGGAGATCTAAATCTAGAGGGAGATCTAAATCTCCAGGAAAACCTGTAAAGGTGGTGTGCTGGAAATGTGGAAAGGAAGGCCACTTCAAAAGGGACTATAAATCTAAAGCTCCTAACAAAGGAAAGGGATCTAATGAGGCTCCTTCTGCAGAGGTGAAAACCACCTCAGATGAAGGTGGGGATGTGTACTTGGCTTCTTCAAGTACACATGTAGATCATGAGGCATGGTTGATTGACTCAGGTACATCCTTTCACTTCACTCCCCATAGAGAGTGGTTCTGTGAGTATGAGAAATATGATGGTGGCGATGTCTTCTTGGGGGATGACAGGAAGGCTAGAATCATTGGTCGTGGAAAAGTAAAGTTGAAGCTGCAAGGTGGAAGGGTTAGAACGCTTCCAAGTGTTCTGCATATTCCTGCATTAGCCAAAAATCTGATTTCTGTTTGTAAGCTAGATGATGCAGGTGTAAAAATAGTGTTCGAGAAGGATACCTACAATATGGTTCAGGGAGCACTAGTATTGATGTGGGTAGTTCGGATTGGAACTCTGTACAAGCTACAAGGTAGCACTGTTGTTGATGGGTGCAACAATTCCATGGTTCCTAAAAGTGGAGCAGAAAATCTAGTGGTCTTTGGAGAAAAGACCATGTTGTGGCATCAAAGGCTTGGACATATTGGATAGAAGGGCCTTTGAATACTTCATGGTAAAGGTATGGTAGAAGGTATGAGTAATAGCTCTCTGGATTTTGATTTCTGTGAAAATTGTGTATATGAGAAGCAAAATCGGGTGAGTCTCCCCTCTGGTAGTAAGAGGGAGAAACAGATATTAGAAATTGTGCACAGTAATGTGTTTGGACATGTGAAGGTTCCATCACTGGGTAAGTCTGTGTACTATGTATCATTTATAGATGACTTCTCAAGGAATACATGGATATATTTCCTTAAGAAGAAATATGAAGCCTTTGACAAGTTTAAAGAATTTAAGGCTCTAGTGGAAAACTAGACAGAGAAGAAGATAAAGGTGCTGAGGAAAGATAATGGTGGAGAGTTTTGCAGTAAGGAATTTGAAGAATTCTACAAGAAGTGTGGTATAGCATGGCAGAAGACTACTCCATATACACCTCAGCAAAATGGAGTTGCAGAAAGAATGAACAAGACGTTAATGGAAAGGGAAAGAAGCATGCTCAGTGGTGCCAGGTTAGGACAAGAATTCTAGGGAGAGGTGGTGGATACTGCATGTTATCTAGTCAATAGGTCACCTTCATCAGCGTTGGAGGATAAGACTCCACAAGAGGTATGGACTGGTAAGAAACCCTCTCTTTCACATATGAGGGTATTTGGGTGTGATGCATATGTACATGTTCCAAAGGAGAAACAAACAAAGTTGGATAATAAATCTGAAAAGTGCATCTTTATTGGGTATAAGGATGGTTTAAAGGGTTATAAGCTTTGGAACCTAGTAACAAGGAAGGTTATGTACAACCGAAATGTGGTGTTCAGAGAGGTGAAAGATGTTATTAAACATGAAGTCCAACCAAAGGAACCTGAGAAGATAGAATTTGAGCTAAAGGAGGAAGAATCAGACTCTACAGCAGAGGAGGAATCAGAAGATGAAGAGCCACAAACTTCGGCTGTGAGAAGATCAATTCGAGAAAGAAGGCAGCCAGAAAGGTATAGTCCATCTGCTTTCTGTTCAAATTTTGCTTTGTATGTTACTGATGATGATCCCAGAACTGTGAAGGAAGCAGTGGATTTAAACGATGGAAAACTCTGGAAAGAGGCCATGGTTAATGAAATGGCATCTTTGCACATAAATGAGGCTTGGGATCTGGTGGAGTTGTTAGCTGGAAGGAAACCCATTGGCAGCAAATGGGTATTCAAAAAGAAGACAAATGCAGAAGGAAAAGTGGAGAAATACAAAGCTCGGTTGGTAGCAAAAGGATATTCCCAGGTGCCGGGAATTGATTTTGGTGATATTTTTCTCCTATTGCCAAGGTAACTTCTATTAGATTACTTTTATTTGTTGCTGTTACTTTTGATTTTGAGGTAGAATAGATGGATGTGAAGACAACATTTCTTCATGGGGATCTGGAAGAGGAGATATACATGAAGCAACCTGAAGGCTTTGCGGTGAAGGGTAAGAAAGAACTAGTATGTAAGTTAAAGAAGTCTTTATATGGGTTAAAACAGTCACCAAGGATGTGGTAACAGAAATTTGATACATTTATATGGGGACTTGGCTTCACCAGAAGCAAAGCAGATCACTGTGTGTATTTTAAATTAATTGGTGACCGTGTTATTTATCTGGTCTTGTATGTGGATGATATGTTGTTGGTTGGAAATGACAAAGAAGTTATCCAGGATTTGAAGACCCAATTGTCCTCCAAATTTGACATGAAAGATCTTGGTGCTGCAAACTATATTTTGGGCATGGAAATTAAAAGAGATCGAGCAAAGAGGAAGCTCTGGTTAAACCAGAGGAAGTATGTCGAGACAATATTGCAGAGGTTTAATATGCAGGATAGTAAATCGGTGAAGGTTCCTATTCCTGTAGGTGTGAGGTTATCTGCTGAACAGTGTCCCAAGACACAAGAAGAGGAAGAGGACACGTCCCGCGTTCCATATGAAAGTGGAGTCAGTAGCCTGATGTATGCAATGGTCAGTACTAGACCAGACATTGCACATGCAGTGGGAGTATTGAGCAGGTTTTTGTCAAAACCAGGGAAGGAGCACTGGACAGTAGTGAAGCAGGTTTTCAAGTATTTGAGTGGCACTAGTGATTATGGTTTGTGATATAAAGGAAGACTGGGATTGGACAGAGTGTTGGATATTCATGGCTTTGTTGATGCAGACTGGGCTGGAGATCTGGATCAGAGAAGATATACAAGTGGGTATTTGTTTAACCTATTTGGAGGTGCAGTCAGTTGGATGAGTAAGAAACAATCTGTAGTGGCACTATCAACTACAGAGGCAGAATACATGGTAGCCACTCATGCAAGCGAGGAAGCAGTTTGGTTGCAGAGATTGTGTTCAAGTATGGGGTTAGTACAGGAAGCTATAAGGATAGATTGTGACAGCCAAAGTGCAATTTTCTTAGAAAAGAACCTCGCATATCATTCAAAGACAAAGCACATTGATGTTCAGTATCACTTTGTGAGGGATATGATAGAAGACAAAAAGGTGCTACTAGTAAAGGTGGGCATTTTGAAGAATACTGCAGATGCATTGACAAAATTTGCGAGCTCTGAGAAGTTCTCTTGGTGTAGAGAGACAATGGGCATTTCAGGGCTGGGAAAACTACTAAGCTCTCTTATGGCCCCGTGTGGAAAGAAAACAACAAGTGGGAGAATGTTGGGTTGTGTTATATTCTTTCCATGTAGTTAACAGGGGGTTTGAAGGGCACCCGTAACCCCAATTTATAAAATTTTGGTTTTGGACCCTATGTTAGGTTGGGCGGACCCACCTATGGTTTTGTGCATGATTTTCACACATGTTTTTTGGATGCGATGGTTTTCGGTTCATGGTATTGGATGATTCGGCATGTATAAATATGTATCATAACATTGAAAGGAACATAATGAAAAATCAAGCTGGTAGTCTCGGTTTTGGGATCCATGGGAAAATCTCTGTGTATATGTGTTTTATGTGTTCTGCTCTTGCATTATTTATTTTCTATGTTTTAGAATTCGTATGCAGAATTCGTATGCAGGTAATTTCTGTACGAGGTTAAAACCTACAACGATAACCTGGCAAAGTGGACTTAGGCATGGGGGGCAGAACCACGACCAGAATGGGTACATATATTTTGTCATACCTTGGATATGATCCCCATGAACTGGTACCTTCAAACAGAGCTCTGCTACGACACTACAGAATGGGATGTATTGAAGGAAGGGTTCTTATTGACTTTTAGCTTTGAAGGTGGCTTTGCAAGCATCAATGAAACGCTTCAAGAAATTAAAGCAGTTATCTTCAGGACACCTACGGAACCTATGGAATGGACCCAACCATATTGGAGCACCCAACTGCACCATGCATTAGAATGCTATAATGTGACCGTTGAAGAGGAGGAAGAAGACCAGAGGAATATCAACATTCCGAAGATAGAAGGGAATCATGAAATGGAAGGACCGCAAGTAGAGAACCCAAAAATCTCCACACCTTTGAAAACAAGGCAAGTAAACATTGGTACTGAAGAAGAATGGAAGTTCACGAAGGTCAGAGATTATTGGGACAATGCCACCACAGAAAAAGTTGCTGAATTACTTCACGAATACTAGGATATCTTCCCCACTAAGTTTTCGGAGTTAGAGGGCATACTTGGTGATTTGGGTGTTATGAACATCACATTGAAGCCAGACACGAAGCCTGTTAAACAGAGGCATTATCGCCTTAACCCTATGTATGAGGAAAAGGTTGCCCAAGAGATGGATAAAATGTTGGAGGCAGGCATTATAGAACATGTTGAAGAGTCCAATTGGGTGAGCCAAATGGTGGTCCAAGAGAAGAAACAAAAGGAAGAAATAAGGATTTGCATAGATTTGCGGAAGCTTAATGATGCCTGTGTTCACGATCCATTTATGACGTTGTTTATAGATGAAGTGTTAGAAAATTTCGAAGGGCAGGAGGCCTATTCCTTTATTGACGGGTTTTTTGGGTATCATCAAATTAAGATGCCACAGAGGATAGAAACAACACCTTCCCGAATGAGTGGGGTTTCTTTCAATACACTGTTATGTCATCTCAATTGAAGAATGCACCTGCAATATTTTCCCACGTAGTCATAGTAGTGTTCAAATAATTCATTCATAAGTTCCTCGAAGTGTACTTTCATGACTAGACGGTGTTTGGCTTGGTGAAGCACCATGTGGCAAGTCTGCACCTTCTGTTGGATATATGTTGAAGATACCAGATAGTGTTGAATTTAAATAAATGTATATTCATTTTTCCTTTTTGGTTCTTGTTGGGTCACGTTGTGTGAAAGCAAGAATTAATGGTGGATGCTCCAAAGATTGCGGTGATTTTCAACTTGGAGGCCCCTACGAACATCAAGCAGTTGTGTGCAACACTGGGACACACATGATACTATAGAAAATTCATCAAAGTGTATGCTCAAATTACCGTGCCCATAGAAAAACCTGTTAAAGGAAAAGATGGTAACAGTGCTAATCTTGGTATTTCTCGATTGGAAAAAGGAGTTTCATGTACATGTGGATGCTTCTTTCATTGCGATGGGTGCAGTGCTAACTCAAGTAGGCGAAGCAGAAATGGACCACCCTATAGCCTTCACATGTAGGAAGCTATCAAAGGCTGAAAAATTACTCAACGACTAAGCATGAAGGGTTGGCCATGGTCTACGCGCTGCAAAAATTTAGGCATTATCTGTTGGGAGGGAATTTCAAGATGTATACAGATCATTCTGCCTTAAAATACCTGGTCAACAAGCCTGTGTTGGGCGGAAATATTTGCAGATGGTTGTTATTATTTCAGGAGTATGACTTTGAATTCATTGTGAAGTCATGGAGGTTGAATTTTGGACCTGACCATCTATCGTGAATTGAAATAGGCGAAGAACCCAGTAATTTGGAGGAAGGGTTGCCTGATGTGTAACTCTTTGCAGTACGCATAGCTGATAACCATTTTTATGATATTATTCACTTCTTAACTATAGAGATGGCACCTTAAGGATATACAAATCAGTAGAAGAAAGAATTAGCAGTACACGCAGCCGATTTTTCAGTCATTGTGGGACATCTATACAAAATGGGTGTAGATGAAATATTGCGGAGATGTGTGCTTGACTTTGAGCATGATAGTATTCTCACTGAAGCTCATGGGGGAGCGACATGAGGCCATTATGCAGGAAAAGCAACCGCGCAGAAAATTTTGCATGTAGGACTATGGTGGCCAACATTACACAAGGACTCCAAAGCGTACTGTAAGGCATTCGATGCATGTCAAAGCACTAGCAGACTGTCATGAAGGGATGAGCTACTGCTACATCCTCAGGTATCTTTGTCGGCATTCGAGAAGTGGGTGATTGATTTTATTGGGTCAATTCAGCCCCCTGGAAAGAAAACGGGCATGCGCTACATTATCATTGTGACAAAATATTTAACCAGATGGGTGGAAGCACAACTAGTAAAGGATTGTACATCGGCTATGGCAACAAAATTCTCATTTCATGAATGGTGGATAATTAGGTTAGGGAAAGATGAGTATGAAGAGATTTATAAAATGGAAATAGTGATGGAGTGAAATAAGACGGTAAGTGGGGTTTATAAGGGAGCTAGGGTTTGATGTGAGGGAGTTTAGGGTTTGATAAAGGGGTTAATTTTAATAGGGAATATGAGTGAAGTGAGATAGGATTAAAGGGTAGATTTAGGGCAAGTGAAAATGGGAATATTGAGACAAGGAACAAGAGTTTGCAATGGTGGAAAATAAGGTAGAAAGACAAACTAGGGTTTGAGTCTTAAGAAGCAAAAAAAACATATCTCAAGCATGAAAACCCTATCTAAGCTCAAAAGTGAGTGTACTTACTTGTTTAGAAGGAAAATGCAGCAACTAGGGTCATTGGAGATGAAATTTGGTGGTTTTGGGGCCTCACAAGTCAATGCACAACTCCCTAAACCCAATGCGCAGCGCCTCCCTGATGCACAATACCCTTGTATTTTTCTGAAGGAAATTTGGCTCTAATGTGTAGTGCCTCCCTGATGTGCATCGCCTTTTTGCAGATGACTTTTGAAGACCTTTCCGGTGTCCACATTTGGCAAGTGATAGCTATTTGGAAAGCTTCTCAAGTCTACTTTCCACAACATCTTGAATTTTTCAATTTGGAGTTCATTTGCCCTATCAAAAGTTAAGTCTCCCAAGACTGGTTAAAATGTGCAGAAGGCGACTGCCTGAATGCAGAGTGTTGTTACAATCAACTTTTGAAGGTGTTCCTCAACTCCAAATTGAGCTAATGATATCTCATTGGAAAGATATTTGTATCTAACTATCATTTGACTCATCAAGCAAGTCATTTTGGCATTCCATCTAAAAGAGAAATTGATTTTACCAAGGTCACGCCAGAGGTGTAGCAACTCTCCTAAGGAAAATATATTTTTGACATTTCTCCCAAACCATGAAACCTGTGTAAAACCTGAAAGAGTTTTTTATGCTTGGGTAAATTATGGACAAAAACCTCTCTCTCTTTTGTAAAACTCATCTTCTCTTGCTCAGAAACATCATTTGAATAAAACCTATCCCGATGCGTGGAACAGGGGATTTGTCGAAATGAAGGGAAATGAAGGGGATAAGGGGATTCTAAATTCTTGAGAAAATTTTAGGAAGTAGGAAGGGATGTTAGGAATCAGGGGAAAGTGGAATTTTGAATATTGCGGGAGGGGAAGGGGTCCAAAAGGGCAAAACACAGGCCTAGCCTAGAAAATTGTCAAACTGTAGCAATAAACTAGGGTTTGTGGGAAAATGATGAATTTGAGGGATATGAGTGATGGGAAGCATTTAAGAAGGTATATTAAGGATAGGGGAAAGAGTATGAGCATTAGGATACAAGTTTTTTTGATGATTTGACCATCCAAGAAAAATTACCTTCAAAACCCTAGGAGAGGGAAATGAGGCTTACCCAAGTACAACTGAAGCACGAACAAGGTGTAAAATGACCCATTGGAACCTGAAATGATGATGACAACTCTTTTAATGATGGTACAATAAGCTGAATGGTGACATGGACCAATACTTGGAATACTTTGGAAGGAGTGAAAACAACCCCAGACCTAATAGCTAGTGACCAAATTTTACTTGAAGACTCACTGAAATGACAAAATTTGAGTTTGACACCCTGAGACCACTTTGTAAGAGCATATTTGATCACTGATGGAAGGCTTCAAAGGCTGACACTAACATTGGCTCCATTGGGGATGGTAGCTCCTTGGAGGTGCCAAGAACACCGTAGACCAAGTAGCCTTATCCATTGCGCATGGAGTCAAAAACACAAACTGAAATGGATGACTGAAAACTAATGACTCAAAGGAACAAACTGACTTGAAACTAACTCAATACTAAAACACAACTGAAAAACTAGAAAATATGTTCAAAATGGAGCTTATTCAATAAAACCTACTCTAATTGTTCCATTCATCACCTGATCATGTGAAATGAAACAACAAATGCAACAAAGTAAGCATTCTAGTTGTTGTTTGAATTCTCTGCAAGCGCTTTCTTGTGAAAAACAAGAGAGAACTACTGATAGGCAACTTCAAAGAAAACTTGTAAACACATCCATTGAATAATATGGATTCTCTATCCGACTCCAAAAATACTGCATAAGGATCTTGAAATTCATGTGCACTGGGACTTAGCTCATTTGATGGATTACTTTTCTCCTCCTCATACCATGAATGCAAACTTTCGTCTAGGCTTTGTGACGAGACTCCTGCTGAAAATGACAAAGAAATCGGCTGTCGGATCAAGTTTGTATCAATACTTGTTTCAATCTCACAATTAGCTAGTGGAGAAGGACTTTGACTATAGACATCATCCAACACATCAGCTATTGGATCGTGAAAAACTTGAAAAGACTGTTGCAACCCATTTTCAATTGGTTCCAATGAGATGGCATGATTTTCTATAGGCTGCTCATCCTTTATTGAAGATATACTATGCAAATTTCCCTTCAAAAACTAAAATGATTCAAAATAGAATGGTACAGAATCATCTTGCATCATTTGATCATATGTTCCAGCTTCCAAGTATTCATCTGCAAGTTGACAATGAATAGCATTCGGGGGCTACAAATCTAGATATGAAAATTCTTAAACAAGGATTTCATTGCCCTCAAGATGGTCCAGATCAAAACTTGTCGAAAGTTGATTTTTGATTGCATGAAAGTTGTCTCTGATGATCTGAAACGAAGAAAAACAAAAAGGCAAAGATCTTTCACTTACTTCAAAATTTGTTGCACTTTGCTCGTCACTTCCATAGCTGATATGCATTGGCTAATCACTCTATTCGAGCTGCTTAAAGTGAACTTCCTCCTTCCACAAACCAGCTGTTGATTTATCTACAAAACTAGCTTCTGTTTGGAGGACATAATCATCGTCATACTGATCAAACTGAGGCAAATCATTAGTAGAAAACACATCATCAAGTATACATGTTGTTTGGTCAATTTAGTGTGTCCTAAATTGCTACATTAATTATCAATCCGGGTGTCGTACACTGATGAAGTGTGGCGAACTATATGTGCAAGATAGCCTCTTTCTTATATTTTTGTCATTTTTGAATTTTTATTTTGAATTTGGGGGGTTTTTATCTTTGTTTATCTCCTAATGTGAATGGCTATTCCTGAGTCTTTAGAAGGCAAGCATGGATATTGATTTTAGGGAATTATGTCCTCTATAATGGTTTCTAGCACTCAACACTTCAGAAGCTCTTAGAATATACTAGTGATGACAGTAATGCTTGAACAAGAATGGAAAATGTGATGCTTTTTAAAACAAGTAAGTAATGAACTATTGATCATGAAACTATTATCTCCACTGCTGTCTAAATACAGAAAAGTGATTTAAGCTACTGCACTCAAAGAAATCAAAAATTGCAAAGAAAGTAAAACTAAAATCAAATTACATCATTCATAATCTGATTTCTTGCCAGTTAGTCTAGCTATGGCTTTCGGAGATAATCATCAATAACATGAGCAATCTGATATCTAATTGCAAAAAAGTAAAACTAAAATCAAATCACAACATTCATAATCTGATTCCTCGCCAGTTAGTCTAGCTATGGCTTTTGGAGGTAATTGTCAATGACATGAGCAATATGATATCTAATTGGAGAAAAGTAAAACTAAAATCAAATCACAACATTCATAATCTGATTCCTCACCAGTTAGTCTAGCTATGGCTTTCGGAGGTAATCGCCAATGACATGAGCAATCTAATATCTAATTGCAGAAAAGTAAAACTAAAATCAATTCACAACATTCATAATCTGATTCCTCGCCAGTTAGTCTAGCTATGGCTTTCGGAGGTAATCGTTAATGACATGAGCAAGTTGATTTCTAAACTAACTAACAAAGCAAATGAACAAGACTGAAATCAACAAAACAGAACTGGAATTAAAAAAACTAAGAAAAGCAAAGTCAGCAGAGAATTAATCCCATGTCACTAGTCATTGTGAAAATTATATGCAGATGCCCGGGCTGCCTACTCTATCCTGAAACATACATACACTGATTAGTGTCATACAAAGCTTGTAAAATCATGAACAAAAGTGAAATGTTAATACCATAACAACTGAAATATACACAGGTGGATAACTATGGAATATATGCAATGGAAATAAGGAAACAATGCATAAAACTTTACAGCAACAAGGAAAATGAAACCTCAGCGTACAGGGGCCCTCTGCACAGCCTCGGTCAACAAGCTATCAATCCAAGATTATGTTCACGCAATCATGTAGAAACAGAGTCTTCTCATATATTTCAAAACACAGTTACAGCAATAAGACTAGTGTCATGGCACAATGAACTTTGAACAACAAAATTACATTCAAAAAAACTAACTCTATGCATATAGAAATGCATTATTTATAACAAAGGTTACATAATTGTTTTCTTGTAAAACTACGTGAACAGGAGACACGTAAAAGACAACGTCCATGGATTTAGCATAATGGTTGTTGAGACCATTAAATCTATCAACTATGGCTGTTGGATTCACATCGTGGAGCAGTCTACAGGTGGCAAGATGACCCCAGAGATTTAGGAACGGCCACACATCCTTCAGAATCCTTCACGTGTTTGAAAACAGAGACCGGCTGCCATAGGACTCTTACGTTGGACCACCGTTTAACCACCATTGACCACAGCTTCCCTTGATGAATCTGGCTGAACCAATAGGACCTAATCCATGTCCAGGTCATTTCTAACTTGCCCATGTGGCTTGGTTTTCCTAATGACACCTGCAACCTAGAGATTAACAAAAACAGCTGCAGAAAGTTGAATCAGCTGCGGAAAGTGACCGGATTCCGCAACTAATGAGCAAAATCTAGTTCAAACAGCAAACACAAAAACATATTCAGAAAACCACTTAAATGCTCTTTTAGAATCAATATGCAATGATCTATGATAGCTTATGGAGTGCTGGTGAGGGAAAAAAGTCCGGGAAAATGTATAGGAGAGGTGTAATTTCAAAGCTCTACATACCCCCACTGTGAAGGTGTTGCTGTTGGCATTATGATTCTGGTATGGCTCTATGATACAGGAGTTGTACTTGATGGCAACCTCAAGATCCTCAACGTCATTCTCCCCCTTTGACATCAAGGGAAAAGGGTTATGCTTCCCCTAAGACCATGCTCCCCCCTGATTATAAACCAGATCTGCAAAGAAGAACCATAATCCACCAAACACCATAAATGACCATGAAAGAGAGAGAGACATATTGCAGCAATATTTCTTCTGTACTTCCTCCATAATGCAAACAATGCATTATATGCTCCCCCTGAACCTGTGCCATTCAATCTTCGACCAATCCGCAACTCAGCAAATGTACACATATACCCCAGATGAACCTTGCATACAACCAACAATCAGAAGAGAGTCAACAACAAGATGATGCATCAACAACCCCCAGCTTTTGCCTGAGGTATTCAAAGGTCTCCCTGGGCAATGGTTTGGTGAGTATATCAGCAACTTGTTCCTTAGAAGGAACATACTCCAACTTGACCTTTTGTTCAAGCACTTGTTCCCGGAGAAAGTGATGCTTGATTGGTATGTGCTCGGTCTTTGAATGCATGACTGGGTTCTTTGAAATCCTGATTGCACTTGTATTATCACATAAGATGGAGATAGGTGGAGTAAAAGTGATTTGAAAATCCTGCAAGGTCTCATCATCCAAAGGAGTTGAGTCCAGCAAGATGTAGCAGCCACATATTCCGCTTTAGCTGTAGACAAAGCAATTGAACTATGTTTCTTGCTGAACCAAGATACTAATCTAGAACCCATAAAGAATGCACCACCACTTGTGCTCTTCCAGTCATCCACGCTTCCGGCCCAATCTGCATCTGTATAAGCATGAAGTGTGAGATCTGTATCTCTAGGATACCATAAGCCATAGTTTTGAGTCCCTTGAAGATATTTGAAAATTCTCTTCACTGCCTGAAGATGAGTTTCCTTTGGATTTGCCTAAAATCTTCCAACTATTCCCACTGCATGCATGATGTCTGGTCGGGTACCTGTCAAATAAAGTAGACTTCCAATCATAGATCTGTAGGTTGGTTGATGCACTGCTGTTGATTCATCATTTGCACTGAGGTTACATCCTGTGACCATGGGTGTACATACTGGTTTTGCTTCTTCCATACCATATTTCTTCAAAATCTGCTTGAGATACTTGGTTTGAGACAAGAAGATCCCTCCTTCATTTTGTTGGATTTGCAATCCAAGAAAATATGTCAGTTCTCCAAGCAAAGACATTTCAAATTCTTTCTGCATCACCAAGGCAAAGCTTTGACTCATAGCTTCTTCATTGCTGCCAAAGATAATATCATCTACATACACAACAAGTATTAGCAATTTGTCATTTTCAATTTTTATATAAAGATTGCTATTTGCTGATCCTTTTGAAAAACCTTGTTGATGAATATATTTGTCCAAACGATAGTACCAAGCCCTTGGAGCTTCTTTAAGACCATAGAGAGCCTTTTTCAGTCTGCATACACGATTTGGATCAGTTCCAAGAATGAAACCATCTGGCTGCTCAATGTATACTTCTTCTTCTAAGTCTCCATTCAGAAAGGCTAATTTCATGTCCATTTGTAATACTTTGAACTTTTGAAATCTTGAGAGAGCAAGGAACATTCGGATGGCCTCAAGTCTTGCAACAGGAGCAAAAGTTTCTTCAAAATCTATTCCTTCTTGCTGCATCAAGATAACTCTTTGAGGTGGATGCTTGAGAAGTTTCTCCATTATACCCCAGACCTGTCTTGTTTAGCGGAGAACGTTGTACATTGATGATCTCATCCAGAGTTTCAGATCCTTTGACAAACTTAAGATTAATAGCCTTTGTTTTCTCAATTTCTTTTCTAAGGCCAACAATTTCACATTCTAACTTTTCAAGAAATTTTTCTTTTTCATCAATTTGAAATTGTAGAGTATCAATGATCACATTCTTTTCTTCTATACATGTCTTGAGTCTAGAAATCTCTTCATAAAAGCTATCCACATCTATAGCATCCATGTAATCATCATCTTCAAAGGCCATTAAAAGTTTATAGTCATTACCTCATTCATCTTCATCACTATTTGATAGACCATCACTGTCTTCATGAGTGTAGTAGCTTTTCTTATTTGCATTCTGTTTCTTGTTCCATCTAATAGGTTCCTTTCCCTTGTCAATCTTATCCTTATGAGGACATTTGGAAGCATAGTGACCTACTCTTCCACAAGCAAAGCATTTGAAGGGTAACTTACCTCTTAACCGTCTAGCACCCCGTTGAAGATTTCTGACAAAATTTGATTCTTCTTCTTCTTCTGACCCATGTCCTGATTCATAGTACTCTCCTTTGCCTAAAGCCTTGAAGGCAGCTTCTCTCCTGTCAGATGGACCTCCTTTCCTCATTTCATAAGCAGTTAGAATTCCATGCAGTTGTGACATTTTAAGATGTTGTAGATTCTCCTTTTCTTCTATAGCAGAAACTTTAGATTCAAACCTAGGTGACAAAGATCTTAGAACTTTTTCAACCACAACAGCCTCTTTTATTTCTTCACCCAAATTTTTCATACAATTAATAATCTCATCCACATGAAGAAAATACAGAAGAAATATTGTTGCAATATGTCTCTATCTCTTTCATGGTCATTTATGGTGTTTGGTGGATTATGGTTCTTCTTTGCAGATCTGGTTTATAGTCAGGGGGAGCATGGTCTTAGGGGAAGCATAACCCTTTGCCCTTGATGTCAAAGGGGGAGAATGACGTTGAGGATCTTGAGGTTGCCATCAAGTCCAAAGGGGGAGATTGTTGGCATTATGATTCTGGTATGGCTCTATGATACAGGAGTTGTACTTGATGGCAACTCACTCAAGTGGCAAAACTCTGTTCAGGCTCTCAAAATGATGGAAATTAAGAGGTTCGCAGGTGAATGGTTCAAAAGGTGCGGACCCGCAGGTTCTCCGTCCAGGAAGTGCGGTCGTACCCGCAGTTTATTCGTTCAGAAAATGCGGTCCCCTAGTTCACTCACTTCAAGGCAGAGAAGTGCGCTCACGTGGGGTTTCTTATGTTTGGCCCATGGTATTTAGCCCGTCGTTCATGATCCTATGGTTTTGGCCCATGGTATAGGATCTAATTTAGCCCCGGTTTGGATCCCTTGTATTGGTTATTGATGGTTTTGTCCCATGGTGTGAATAAGGGCTTGACTATAAATAGGGAAGGAGATCACTTGGCTGAGACATCTTTGAAATTTGAATATCTTAAGATCTGAATTTTGGGTTATCAGTTTTAAAAGCTAGATCTAAATCAAGGTAAAATTTAAAGGCGAATCTATTGCTAAGTCGTGATCTCTCGGGCGCATGATCAGATCTGTGGATCTGACTGTCTGTGGTACATTGGAGGATTGTTAATTTGGCCCTAATCAGAGGTTCACAAGCGATCTACAACGTGAGTGCGGGGGTACGCAGTACAGAGGAAGGCACAGTGTGGGTATACGTAGCGCAGCTGAAGGCACAGTGCGGGGTACGCAGTACAGAGGGAGGCACAGTGCGGGTATACGCAGCGCAGCTGAAGGTGTAGTGCGGGGTACGCATTACAGAAGAAGGCGCAGTGCGGGTATACGCAGCGCAGATGAAGGTGAAGTGCGGGTATCCACAAGTGTATATTGGCGAAGTTGCGGACCTGTTTTAAAATATTTGGCTGCCTGTTTTCTATTTGCTGCTGTGTTCTGGGTTTAGGTTACTGGTGTTGTTTTTCTGTTTACAGCATTCTGAGAAGTTTGGGTGGCTCATTGGATTGATTGTATAAGGAGATTGGTTGATTCACATGTACTTGATGTTTATTTGATGTTCTTGGATCCAGTCTGAAAATTAATGAATAGTGGTCCTTGAAAGAAAAGAAGTAGGGGGTTGTAGCTCCCTTCTAGGAGAGACTGGAAAACGAGAGAGAGTTGTAGCTATCTGCAGGTTGTAGCCTGCGTATTGGTAAAGGACTGCACCAGTACAAAATCATTGTAAAAGGAGTTTCTAATTGAAAGAAGATAGAAACATATTGCAGCAGGTGGTTTTCACCCACATTGGGTTTCCACCTTATATCTGGTGTTCTTTGGTGTGACTATCTGTTTTCCTTGTTCATGCTCATTATTTTATGGTACTGACATACAATATCTGAAGAATAATTCAAAGTATAAATATATTGAAAAAGAATTTGATAATACTGATTCACCCCCCCCCCCCTCTCAGTATTATTTCCAACAGTTGCATGTCCCCATGCAACCAAAACTTTGTCATCCTCCTTTCAGTTCATGTGTTCTGAGACCTCTGCCAATACATCCAACCTTCTTTTCTTCTGTCTTGGGACCACTACCATCCTTGGCTTCCTCATTAGACACCTGAACTTGAGGTTGATGAGAGCCTTGTTCAACCTTCTATTCTTTTTCTTTAATTTTCTATTTTTCTTCTGCCATAGCCCAAGATGCAACATGGTGTTGTCATGAATAATCTTATCTAATCTGCCCTGTTCCTTCAATGTTTCATTTTCTCTTTTGATGTGTCTATTTAAGACCTCCAACTCAAAAACTTCCAGTCTTAATGATTGGATTTGAGCTTCTTGAGCTGTATTAGGCTGGGCAGATGAAGTACCTGGATCTGCAGCTGTTTTCTCCAAGGACTCTATATAATCATACATTTCTTGCTGGTTCGGGTCTATCTCAAGTGTGGTCTTTCTTGGGCTGACCCCAAAATCCTGTTGAGAAGGACTGATTTCAAAATCTGGCCGAGAAGGACTCATGTCAAAATCTGGCTGAGAAATAGGAGTATGGTGGGGACCATGGCCAGGAGGGATTGCTAAAGGTTGTTCTGGTGTTTCCCCTCCTAAATCAATAAAGTGGGGCCCCTTAATTTGTATTTTCCTCAATTTTCCTTTTAGTCTGGAACTTCTCCTTAAATTTTGTGGGCTAGTGTCCTCTTTCTCCCCACTCTGTTTCTCTTTCCCTTATTTGCTGCAGCTGACTGTTCCTGAAGGTAAACTAGTCTTTCAGACAGTATTTGGTGGTCCTCTTCTGAGGAAGGTTCTGGGGTTTGATGGACAGCCTCAATATTTCTTTTCCTTTTTGATTTTCTTGGCTTCTTACCCTCAGTCTTTTCCTTCCTACTTTCAGACAATTTTTCTTCCCTACTAGTTTCTTCAACTATGTTAGTAGGAGTGTCCTAAATTCTATCACTTGTTTTCTTTCTTCTGCTTCTCCTTGATGTACTGCTTTCAGGGGTTTCTTGTGGATCTTTAAAGAAATTTCTAACTAAAAACTGCTCCCAGGTATCCTTCTTTTCCTTTAATTGTCTTTCAATCAAGATTTTCACAAGGTCGTGGTGATACAAGTGGGGTTCTACGTCCCCCAGATTCTTTTGGATGGTGGTGGACATTTTCTTCAAGCTATTTAGCAAGAAATAGGGCAAATTAAGAGTTTGGCTTTCTAGAAAATTCATCAGCAACCGGGTGTGGTACATGTACATTGACCCGAATCGTCCCTCACAGGTAATGAATTTCTGTATTATTAATAGTAAACTAGCCCATTTTTCTTGTAAAGCAGAGACAGGGATTCCTCAATTAAAGATGGTTACATCCATATTTGGATTTCGTAGGATAACCCTCCATGCTCTCTCTTCAAAGCTCTTATTTTTGAACCACTGTTCTCCCTCCCGTGGGAGTTCGGTTGCAGCTGCTATGGATGCCTCTGTGATTTTGAATTTAAGGTCTCCAACCTCCGCTTCTACGTTGTCAAAGGACCTCGCAAAAGTCTTCGTAACTTCCTTGTTGTAGCCTCTGAATTTCTGAATAAATTGTAACCATCAGGCCTTCCTTAGCATTCTTGTCACTTGTGGATACCCTTCCATAAATTTGGACCCTTCCGGTTCTGCTCTCAACAGAGGACCCATTCTTTCCTCCTATTTTAAACACAGCTACGTGGGTATTGGATGAATGGAAGTGAGACAGCTGGGTTAGCATGAAATGGACAGGATTTATGGAGAAAAACCAGTGACTGTAGATGGAAAATAGTGAACAAGTAGCGGGAGTGAGTTTATGCAGCAGAGCAGAGGCTTATGTGAACAGGGTAGGAATGCAAACATGACTTCAATAGAATAGTAGGGGAGTAAAGTGAGCCCGACAGAGTTTTAAACTGGATATCAACAAAGTAGATGTAAACATGCTCAAGAAATGGCTGCGGAATTTGTGCGGCGGAGAAGAGTCGTGATCAAATCAACCACGTCCCCATAATTACAAGTGGAGTGTCAAAGTACAGCCAAACACGATTTAAATCTAGAGGCTTGATCATGAGGCCGTTTGAAAAATAAATACAAGGTTCATGGAGGAATCATAGGTCATGGAACGGTTATGTGCTATCAATGCCAATCATTGCATATAATGGAGCCGTGGTTTCAAAACTATATAAAATGTGCTCTAGATGCTATTTGAAATAAATCTTACTCATACCTTGGAATTTTTGCCACTTTTCATCCATTAACCTTTGATCAGCTACTCCTTGTTGATGCTTTTAGGTGCCTCATATCTTCAAAATATGTTCTTGGTCATACCTACATTTGATTTTCATGATCACTTAACTAACCTCTGACTGTCAGTGTTGAAAAACAGAGTGATGGCTGCGGAAACTGGGTTCAGCTGCGGAAACTGACACAGTAATCATATGACTGAATGGAGATGGATAAATGATGACTAAATGAATGAAAATGGTCATAAAAGGAATTTTATTGGCGGAATGAGATGATGAAATGAAAATGAACTGAAGTGAAGTGAAATGAGGTGGAATGAAGTGAAGTGAGATGTCATGAAACTATGAATACAATGAGAGGAGATTTTTTTTTTGAAAATATAGGGCGTTAGGAGTTCCTGATTTTCGCCTTGTATTCTCTGTATAAGACTGCCAATCAATGATTGGTTTTCAGGCTTATACACATTTTTTTTTTTACAGAAAAGAACAAAGGCTAGGTTGGTGGAGAAGAAGGATTCTTCTTCACCAGCCTTATTGCAGAACTATCTTGAAAGATTTTGACAAATTCCTCTTTTGAGAGTGGCTTATGATAGATCTTTAATCTGTGGCCATTCACAATAAGAGGAGTTTTATGTTCATCAATGGTTTTGATTCTTACCGCTCCATTGCTAAAGATTTTGTCAATCTCATATGGCCCAACCTAATGAGTCTGGAATTTTCCTTTAAAATCTTTAAACTTGGAATCAAATAGCAATGCCCAATCTCCTTCTTGAAACTTTTTCTCCTTGATGTATTTGTCATGCCACTTAGCTCTTTGATATTGAACTAGATCAATTCTTAGGATCCCCTCTTATCTGATCTCATCTAGCTCATTCAATTGCTCCATTCTATGCTTTTAGGCTTCTGATAGATCCATTCCCAACTGAACTGCCATCTTGAAATTTTTGACTTGGAACTCAATGGGGAGAAAAACTTCTTTCCCATAAACAAGTTCATAGGGAGAATGTCCTATTGTATTTCTCCATGTAGTTCTGTAGACCCACAAGGCTTTAGGAAGCCTTTCTGCCCAATCTCTTCTGTGTAGATGAACAGTTTTGGTGATGATGCCTTCAATAACTTTGTTTGTAGACTCCACTTGATCATTTGGTTGCGGATGGTAAGGAGTAGATTTTCTGTGCTTGATTTTGTATTCTTCCATTAGCTTCTCCACCAGTTTGGATGTGAATTGACTTCCCTGATCTGTCACAATTTCTCTTGGAACACCAAAGTGAGTAAAAATATTCTCATAAAGAAAACTAACAACTGAATTTTCAGTAGCAGAAAATAATGCTTTGGCTTCTACCCATTTAGTGACATAATCAGTACATACCAATATATACTTTCTTTGTTTAGATGGTGAGTTAATAGGTCCAATGAAATCTAAAGCCCATTTTTCAAAGGGTTCGATGAGTACCTGTGGCTGTAATGGCATTTCATTTGAAAGGGTAGGTTTCCCTACTCTTTGCCAGCTATCACAATTTTTGACATATTGTTTTGCATCTTTGAAGAGGGATGGCCAATGATATCCTAAAGAGAGGATTTTATAGGCTGTCCTTTTGTCAGCAAACTGTCCACCGCATGGTTCATCATGACATGCTTTAAGAATATCATGCATTTCATCTTCCCTAACACATCTTTTGATTACAAGATCTGGCCCTGTTTTAAACAATTCATTAGAAATCCATGAATATTTTGAACTCTCCTAAATAATATTTCTTCTTTCACTAGGAAATAAATGTGGAGGTAGTTTCTCTGTAACCAAATAGTTAGCTATATCGGCATACCAAGGGGTCTTAGTAGTTACTGCAAATAAATATTCATCAGGAAACTTATCCTCTATAGGAGAATCCTCTTTAGTATTCTGAATCCTAGACAAGAAATTAGCTACTGTATTTTGTTTCCCTGGTCTATCTAACACAGTAATATTGAATTCTTGTAAAAGTAGGAGCCACCTTGTAACTCTACCACTAGTAACAGGTTTGTTCATTAGATATCTAATTTCAGAATGATCAGTATGAATAAAAGTTTCATAGCCTGTTATATAGTGTCTAAACTTAGTGATTGCATGAACAACAGCTAAGAACTCTTTTTCAGCTATAGTATAGTTCAACTCAGTGGGAGTCAAATTTTTACTGGTATAGTAAATGGCATAAGGAACTAAATCTTTTTGACCCAACACAGCTCCTAAAGCTGTATCTGAAGCATCTGTAGAAATATGGAAAGGAAGTTTCTAATTTGGTCCTCTCAAGATAGGCGCTTCAGATATTCTTGTTTTCGAAGTTTCAAATGCTGATTGACAATCAGGATCCCATTTGAATTCACAGTGTTTTGTAAGCAGTTTGAAGAGTGGAGATGCTATTTTAGTGAAGTTTTCTATAAATCTTCTATAGTATCCAGTAAATCCTAGAAAACTTCTAACGTCTTTTTGACAATTTAGAATAGGCAATTTGGAGATGACTTCAACTTTTGATCTATCAACTTTAATCCCATCCCCTGAAATATGATGTCCTAAAACAATACCTTCAGTAAACATCATAAAGCATTTTTCATGGCTTAATGAAAGGTTTGTATCTTTACATATTATAAGGACTTTTTCCAAATTTTCTAATGCCTCTTCAAACGAATCACCATAAACTATAAAATCATCCATATAAACCTCTACACAATCATGGATTTGATCAAAAAAAATTCCTAGTACTGCTCTTTGGAATGTCGCGGGTACATTACATAATCCAAAAGGAAGCACTCGATAAGCAAAAGTTCCCCATGGACAGGTAAATGTGGTCTTATCCTGATCCTCAGGTGCTACCTGAATTTGATTATAACCACTAAAACCATCCAGAAATGAAAAGTATTTTTTTCCTGCTAATGTATCTAATACTTGATCGATAAAGGGCAAAGGACAGTGATCCTGCAAAGTTGCTTTGTTCAATTCCCTGTAATCAATGCATACCCTCCATTTACCATTCTTTTTAGGTACTATAACCAAAGGAGAAACCCATCGACTATCTGAAATTGGATAAATGAAGTTTACATTGAGTAGTTTTTGGAGCTCTTCTTTCACTATCTCCATAAGATTTGGATTCATCCTTCTCTGAGGTTGTCTAATTGGTCTACTATTTTCCTTGATATAGATATGATGGATGCAAGTCTTAGGATCAATACCTTTCATATCAGTATACTCCCATGTAAATGCAGTAGAATGTTTTTGCAAGATTTTGGTTAGCTCTTCCCGTTGTGATTTTTCCAAATTTTTGTTGATATTCGATGTTTTACCTGGAAAAATCTCAATGGTAGAACTACCAAACTCTTCCATAGAGTAAAGAGAAATTTGTCTTGATGATAAATACTCAATGTCAGAATCTAACTAAAATTGTGTGTGGTCATATTCTGAAGATGTTCCAAAATTTTCTAATGTGTTTAGAATTTGACTATCTTCACTAATTTCAGAAATGGTAAAGACAGGTTGTAGACTGTCCTCATCATCGACCCATTCATTGTCTCCTACTTGTGTAACTGCTTTTGCTGGAGGATACAAATTGAATTTCTTTGTATAACTACCATCAGAAATGTACATATCTCCATATCTACAACTAATGAAAGCATCAGCTGTGGCTAGCCAAGGTCTTCCTAAGATGAGTGGATGCCCTCCTAAATTACTCTTGGGAGTCAAAATCATGAAATCTACTGGCTATTCCCAAGAATCTAGGGAGACTGAAATGTCTTCTAATACACCATCTGGTTTTATTATTGATCTATCTGCAAGTTGCAGTAAGGTAGGTGTAAAAAGAAGATTAGGAAGTTTAAGCTGTTCCATAGTCTGTCTACTCATAATGTTGATAGCAGCCCCTAAGTCAATAAAAGTATTTGGAATTTCTATCCCATTTATATGTGTCTTAACAATTGGACTTCTTGGATCTACATATTTCTACATGGTAATTTTTCCCATCATGATATCTGCAATTTTTCCTACCAGGTGGATTCTTCTCGTATCTCTTGGTTTCCTTCCTGGTCTTTTGAGACTCAACTCCTTCATTTTTTTTGCTAGAATAGGAATATCTTTAATGGCTTGTAGCAAGGGAATATTGATACAGACATTTTTTAATTCATCTAGGAAATCATAGTCAGGCAACAAGATTTGTTTTTCCACCCCTTTGTCAATTTGTAATCTTTCAGGGAAAGGAGGTGTGGATGAAGATGCAGGTTGCTCAACTACAGGAGTTGTGGGGGTTGACTCTTTTTCTTTTTCTTTTTGAATGTTTGGGTTATGAAGAGATGCTTCCTCAGAACCTTTATTGGCTTTAAGAGAATCCTCCTCAGAGGTATCTTGCTTTTGAACATCTATAGAAGGTTTTTCTAAAACTCTACCAGACCTGAGTTGTACATCGTTGAGAGGAACAATCATATAGGTAGGAAATTGTTGTCCTTCTACCATGTAAGCATTCTGAGGATTTTTGTTATTGGGATTTGGCAATGGCTGGGCTGGTAGTTGATTTGTCTTTTGTTGAAATGGAAGCAAGAGTTGAGAATTTGGATTTTGTTGAGAAGGTTTTTGTTGCGGAAATGGTAATGAAAGTTGTGGGTTTTGATTTGGAATTTGTGGATTTTGTTGATTTTGAAAAGATGGAGGATATTGATAAAATTGAGAAAATATCCCATAAGGATTTTGCATCCCTTGTGCCCATGATTGGTATTGATTTTGAGATTGGGGCCAAGGTTGTTGCCAAGAATTCCAATTTGGTGGAAGCTAAAAGTTCATAGGATTGTTAAATCCTTGATTTTGTGGCCCCTGCCATGGTCTTCTTGAAACAAAACAAAGGGATTCTACTAAATTTGGATCTTCCTGAAAGACAACTTTGAGCCCAGGAATTGAAGGAAAATCCTTGGTCTCATGGCTTTCTGAGCAAATCACACATGTCTCTACAACTTTTGCATCCAAGGGACATTCCCTTAAAGCATGTTTCTTTCTACATTTTGGACAAAAGATGGCTAAGGTTTCGGCTTCTGCTTTCTGCTTGTTTTGTATTTTAAGGGTGTCTAGTTGTTCACTAAGGCTCCCTAGAATATCAGTTTTGAACTCATCAAGCATATTGCCAATCTCTGCCCTACTTACTGATCCAGTTGCAAATTTGTTTGCTCTAATAAGAGAAGGATCTCTAGGCCCTTTTCCAATTTTAGATTTTCCCCTTGAGAGATGGACACATAGTCCTGCTATGTCATGGAGTGGAAGTTGAGAAATATCTCCCTTCCCCATCATGTTTAAAATATCTATTCATTCATCTCTAATGGCTTTTAATAGAACGACTTTCAAGGTTTCCTCATCTAAATTACTCATTTTTTCTCTCTTTAAGTTGTATTGAAATCTTTCAAGTAAATCCTCCAAGTTTTCATCTTCTTTTTGCATCATCTTGAATACCTCATCCTTATGATTGGTGGGCATGCAATAATCCAAATATCTATCCAAAAATGTTTGTTTCATATCATTCCAAGTCCTAATAGATTGGGTGACTAATCCCATGAACCATTTCAAAGCAGCTCCTTTCAATGTTGAAGGAAACAGTTTGAGTTTTTGAGAGTCTTCCATATAATCATAGGTTCGGCACAAGACTTCAAACTCAAATAGAAATGTTTCAGGATCCTCACTTCGCAACCCATAAAAGTTTGGAGGAAAAATGGTGAAATGTTTTTCATTGTTGTATGGGTCTCCTCATCGGCTATAGGGAATCCAAATGAGTTATCTCCATCCCTATTTCCCCCATTGTTACCTCTACCTCCTCCATTGTTTCCTCCTCCTCTACCTCTACCTCTACCCCCTCCTCCAAATCCATTTACTACTTCCTCTATCATAATAGTTTCCTCAGAGTTCTCAGAGTCCTCTCGTTCTTCTATTAATGGCAAACGAGGAAGAATTTCTCCCTCCTTTTCTTCAGGTGATTCTACTTCTTTGATTACAATGTGTTCCCCTGTAAAAGTGAAGAAAGGTTCTTCTCCTAGGTCAGATTTGATGGATAGTGTGGGAGAGTCTCCTAATTCAGTTGCTGCCCCTTGAATTCCAGGAATCCTAAGGCTGGGAGTGTGAGTCGGAGATGATGGAGGTGTATCTTATCTATGCCTTGAAGTAGCTAGAGTTGTGAAAATTGAAATTTTGGCCCTAGTTATAAACCTTCCCCTAGAATCTCTTGCTCTATGCATGTCATTTTTTTTTTTTTTTCAATTCAAGCTAATATTTCTCTTTCTGATCTTCCAGGTCACACTAGGTGCAAGAAGAGAGCATAATCAAGAAATTATTTAACTAACAACTCTCTTTTTTGATCCTCCAGACCACACTAGGTGCAAGAGGAGAGCATACTTCAAGAAATTATCAATTTTCCCTTCTCTTAAAAAAAAAAAAGATTGGCTACCTAGTTACACGTCCCCGGCAACGGTGCCAAAATGTTCGATCAATTTAGTGTGTCCTAAATTGCTACATTAATTATCAATCTGGGAGTCGTAAACTAATGAAGTGTGGCACACTATATGTGCAAGATAGCCTCTTTCTTATATTTTTGTCATTTTTCAATTTTTATTTTGTTTTTGGGGGGTTTTTATCTTCGTTTATCTCCTAATGTGAATGGCTATTCCTGAGTCTTTAGAAGGCAAGCATGGATATGGATTTTAGGCAATTATGTCCTCTATAATGGTTTCCAGCACTTAACACTTCAGAAGATCTTAGAATATACTAGTGATGACAGTAATGCTTGAACAAGAATGGAAAATGTGCTGCTATTTAAAACAAGTAAATAATGAACTACTGATCATGAAACTATTATCTCTGCTACTGTCTAAATACAGAAAAGTGATTTAAGCTACTACACTCAAAGAAATAAAAAATTGCAAAGAAAGTAAAACTAAAATCAAATTACATCATTCATAATCTGATTTCTCACCAGTTAGTCTAGCTATGGCTTTCGGAGATAATCGTCAATAACATGAGCAATCTGATATCTAATTGCAGAAAAGTAAAACTAAAATCAAATCACAACATTCATAATCTGATTCCTCGCCAGTTAGTCTAGCTATGGCTTTCGGAGGTAATCATCAATGACATGAGCAATCTGATATCTAATTGTAGAAAAGTAAAACTAAAATCAAATCACAACATTCATAATCTGATTCCTCGCCAGTTAGTCTAGCTATGGCTTTTGGAGGTAATCGTCAATGACATGAGCAATCTAATATCTAATTGCAGAAAAGTAAAACTAAAATAAATTTACAACATTCATAATCTGATTCCTCACCAGTTAGTCTAGCTATGGCTTTCGGAGGTAATCGTTAATGACATGAGCAAGTTGATTTCTAAACTAACTAACAAAGCAAATGAACAAGACTGAAATCAACAAAATAGAACTGGAATTAAAAAAAACTAAGAAAAGCAAAGTCAGTAGAGAATTAATCCCATGTCACTAGTCAATGTGAAAATTATATGCAGATGCCCGGGCTGCCTACTCTATCTTGAAACATACATACACTGATCAGCGTCATACAAAGCTTGTAAAATCATGAACAGAAGTGAAATGTTAATACCATAACAATTGAAATATACACAGGTGGATAACTATGGAATATATGCAATGGAAATAAGGAAACAATGCATAAAACTTTACAGCAGCAAAGAAAATGAAACCTCAGCACACAGGGGCCCTCTGCACAGCCTCGGCCAACAGGCTATCAATCCAAGATTATGTTCACGCAATCATGTAGAAATAGAGTCTTCTCATATATTTCAAAACACATTTACAGCAATAGGACTAGTGTCATGGCACAATGAACTTTGAACAGCAAAATTACATTCAAAAAAACTAACTCTATGCGTATAGAAATGCCTTATTTATAACAAAGGCTACATAACTATTCTCTTGTAAAACTACGTGAACAGGAGACACGTAAAAGACAGCGTCCATGGATTTAGCATAATGGTTGTGGAGACCATTAAATCTATCAACTGTGGTTGTTGGATTCACATCGTGGGGCAGTCTACAAGTGGCAACATGACCCCAGAGATTTAGGAACAACCACGCATCCTTCAGAATCCTTCGCGTGTTTGAAAACAGAGTCCGACTGTCGTAGGACTCTTACGTTGGACCACCGTTTGACCACCATTGACCACAGATTCCCTTGATGAATCCGGCTGAACCAATAGGACCTGATCCATGTCCAGGTCATTTCTAACTTGCCCATGTGGCTTGTTTTGCCTGATGACACCTGCAACCTAGAGTTTAACAAAAACAACTGCGGAAAGTTGAATCAGCTGCGGAAAGTGATTGGATTCCACAGCTAATGAGCAAAATCTAGTTCAAACAGCAAACACAAAAACATAGTCAAAAAACCACTTAAATGCTCTTTTAGAATCAATATGCAATGATATCTGATAGCTTATGGAGTGCTGGTGAGGGGAAAAAGTCTGGGAAAATGTATAGGAGAGGTGTAATTTCAAAGCTCTACACTTGTCATATCAACAGATCTCTCTTCTCCAAGATGATCTATAGAACAATCATTATCAGGTCTATGACAACTGGGATAATAAAGAAAACATTTTGGATCAGCAACTTGTTCCTCTTCAATTAGCGAGCCATGGTGATCCTTTGCATCATCCCTTCCACTGCACTTACCAAAATGTCGAGCTTTACTTCTAAAGATGTTGATTCCTCTAGATCTATGTTCTTCATCTCTTCTTCCTTCAACTTTTCCCTTCTGATCAATTAGCCTCTACATCTATTGCATTGTTTAGCATCTCTTCAAGTGTTGCAGGGTTCCTTTCTCTTAGCTGAAACTCCATTTCCGGATCTAAGAGGAGGTCTTATATTAACCGGCATCGAAAAATAGAGTTGGTTAAACTTGGCAGAAAACTATTGTACTATCTTCACTGGAAATATTTTCAGCTGGTTATACTCCTTTATAATCAAGACAGGGTTTTGTCTGACCATCCACTTGTGACAAACTGCTAGAAATCTGAGACGCTTGTATCAAGCAGGGTTTTGAACCAACTCTTGACTTTGCCTTACAAAGAAAGAGCAAAAAGCCTAATACTGACATCTTCTTCATCAACTTAAAAAAGGTCAAGAAAAGACTCAAAATTCAGTACATGTCTCTCAGCAATGATGTTGTGACATTCACCATCAAATCTTGGTAGATGTAGGTAATGATTTTTAGGGAAAGCATGGGATATAAGAGGTAAAATCAGAGGCATGTATCTATCCAGAATTTTACAAGGTATAGGAATATGTATAGAAGGTGTAGAATCAGTCTTTGTCTCTTGAGGCTCATCAGTTTGAAGACAATCATTATAAAATTCAGAAGAAGGGTCTTGATCAAGATCAAAGGCATGCGCATATTTTGTATCCACAATCTTAAAAGGGAAAGAATCAAATGTAGACCTAGCATCTTTCCTCAAATACAATATACTTTGTAAATCCTTCTTGATATTCTCAGGAAAAGAGAAGAAATAATTTATAACTAAGAACATAATGTCTTGGATGAAATTCCAACTTGAATACTTGATATTTCCATATTGTCCTTTCATTTTTCTGCTGGTCAGGTTCATCCTCCAGTGGAATCCTTGGATCTAATCTCAAAACTAATTTGGAGTCGTTAGGTGAATGATTTCAGCCTTCCTATGTCTGATCATTGTCCACCATCAACAATCAGATTTGAACTTGATACATTTTGTTGAGGAGCATAAAACTACGTTCCCCAATATGGTCACGACTATGTTAGAGCCTAGATCGACCTCAGGGTGAAGGGAGGCAATCCTAGGATAAACACAAACCATGCTTAACCTGGTAGCTAGCCCTACCAGGTCAAAAGAGGGCTCTCTCCTTGTCAATCTCAATTGAGATGACTGATTCTAATTTGGATTTTAAGCTAGGTATAGTAGCTTTAGAGTTTTTGGGTTGATTTTGAAACTTTTGTTGTTGGATCCAATGGAGCAGACAGTTTAGGTCCGGGAAGTCAAATTAGGGATGCAGACATGTTCTGTGGGGTGAGATAGATAAGTGTTAATGTACTAGTAATTGGATGAGATGATTTATTTAAAACTGCTGCGGAGCTGAGGAGGGCATGAAGAAACCATGAGTCCTTTTCAAACTGTTGAAAACATAAAAAACCAAATGCATTCTCAAGACAAAGCACTGTTATTAGTGTATTTTGTCTATTTATCTTGATTCATTTAGTTTAGAAGAAAAATAGAGATTTGGAGACATATAACACATAAGAATAACTCATTACAAAAGAAGAAACAATACATAAACTCATTATCACAAGAATCCAACAAAAATAGCTATGAAACTTGGTTTTATTCCTTGCCAAACTGCTGATACAAGTATACAATGAGTGCACCACTTCAAAAAGAGTCCAACCTTTACAAATGACTAAGAGAAAACATAATATACGCATCAAACAACTCATGATAGTCATCAGGGGTCGAATCCATGAGTCGAGGAGCTATTTCGACAACATCTAAACTAGGAACAAGAAAATTGGCAGTGGAACAGCTTACCTCTAAAACTAAGGAAACTGATACATTCAGTTCAAAACCACTTTTGATTTGATGTATCTACCCCATCAAGTGTTTTCCATCAATATTTACATCATATTACATAATTTACCATGCAAAATTTACCAAGAAAAGAAGAAATCAACTGCTGAAGAACTAGGCAAAATTTGACTTTTAGGCAAAATTGACAAAAATTTGCCTGATGCGCAGTGCCGCTTTAGGGAAGCCTTTGTAGGCCTTACACTCATCCAAATCAGGTCTAAGATAGCCTGTTGGAAAGCTCTACCTTTCTAGTTTCTGGAACATCTTGAATTTCCTGATTCGGAGTTGATTTGCCACTTCAAAAATCATTTTTACCAAGACTGCTTCCTGTGGGTCCAAAAAGTGGCAGAGAGGGCATTTTTTTAGTGTTTTTTGCCCTTTTGGTGGCCAAGATCTTCTCCAAAATTGATGAAACTTTCCGGGTTTGCTTATTTTTTGATGTTGAATCCAAATCTATAAGCCACTTGTCAAGAGGATGCACCAATTCAATGCGCAATGCGGGTGGCGCTGTGCAACAGCCGAAATTTTTTGTGTTTCTAATTCAAAAATTGGAAAATGACAAAATTGTCTCAAAATTTGGCCAATTTTGGCCCAAAGCTACATCATGGGTTACTTTTTTGGGCTAAAGTCACATCAGCCAAAATGTTGAGCTTTTCATCCTTCTTTTTGCCTTTTAAGGCCCTCCTTAATCTTGCCTTAAGGTGCTTGATCCTCTTGTTGCATACTCTATTTCAGGTCAAATAATGATGTGCCATATGCCTTAGCATCTTGTTGTCTCTATTTGCTTTCTTCAGAAGGCCCTCAAGGTGGATATTTACCCTTTCAAGCCATATCTCTCTATCATGCTCCACTTCTTGTTCAATAGGAGTCAAGGGAACCAGATGCTCTTTGTTGCTTTGCCATTGAATTTTTAGCATCTCTAACTCCATTTGGCTTTGTTTACCCTCTAACTACTTATTCTCCTACTCTAGGTAATTGATAATATATCTTTCTGAAGCTATCTTGTCCTCTAGCATGTTAATGTAAGCCTCCTGTTCCTTCAAAAGCATTCTTTGATCAAAAGAAGGGCTATCTAGGTCTATTACCTGAGTATGATGAGGTGGCACATTAGAATCATGCTCCTCAAGCTGAAAATCCCTTGCAACATCATCACCAAGCTCCTCCTCTATAACCTTTCCTTCTCCTTTGTCAAACTGCTGCAAGATCCTTTCCCTAGAGCTGTCACTTAGGGTGTCCTCCTCAAAATCATAGTCACTGTCCCTCTCCATGTTTGTCTCTCTTGGGATGGTTTAATGAATGGTGGGTAATTAGGTTAGGGAAAGATGAGTATGAAGATATTTATAAAAGGGAAATAGTTATGGAGTGAAATAAGAGGGTAAGTGGGGTTTATAAGGGAGCTAGGGTTTGATGTGAGGGAGTTTAGGGTTTGATAAAAGGGTTAATTTTAATAGGGAAATGGGGGAAGGGAATATGAGTGAAGTGAGATAGGATTAAAAGGTAGGTTTAGGGCAAGCGAAAATGGGAATATTGAGACAAGGAACAAGAGTTTGCAATGGTGGAAAATAAGGTAGAAGGACAAACTAAGGTTTGAGTCTTAGGAAGCAAAAAAAACATATCTCAAGCATGAAAACCCTATATAAGCTCAAAAGTGAGTGTAATTACTTGTTTAGAAGGAAAATGCAGAAATTACAGTGATTGGAGATGAAATTTGGTGGTTTTGGAGCCTCACAAGTCAACGCATAGCGCCTCCTTGATGCGCAACGCCCTTGTATTTTTTTGAAGGAAGTGTGGCTTTAATGTGCAGCGCTTCCCTGATGCACAGGCCCGTTTTATAGACAACTTTTTAAGGCCTTCCCGTTGTCCAAATTTGGCATGTGATAGCTGGTTTGAAATTTTGTCGAGTCTACTTTCCAGAACATCTTGAATTTTTCAATTTGGAGTTCATTTTCCCTGTCAAAAGTCAAATCTCCCAAGACTGGTCAAAATGTGCAGAAGGCGATTGCCTGAATGCAGAGTGTTGTTGCAGTCAACTTTTGAAGGTCTTCCTCAACTCCAAATTGAGGTCATGATATCACATTGGAAAGATATTTGTGTCTAATTATCAGTTGACTCATCAAGAAAGTCATTTGGGCATTCCATCCAGGAGAGAAATTGAGTTTACCAAGGTCACTCCACAGGTGTAGCAACTCTCCTAAGGCAACAATATTTTTGACATTTCTTCTAAACCATGAAACCTATGTAAAACTTGAAAGAGGTTTTTCTTCTTGGGTCAATTATGGACAAAAACCTCTCTCATGTTTCTCAAATTAATCTTCTCTTTCTCAGAAACGTCATTTGAATAAAACCTATCATGATGTGTGGAATAGGGGATTTGTGGAAATGAAGGGAAACGAAGGGGATAAGGGGCTTCTAAATTCTTGAGAAAATTTTAGGAAGTAGGGAGGGATGTTAGGAATCAGGGGAAGGTGGAATTTCAAATATCGAGTGAGGGGAAGGGGTCCAAAAGGGCAAAGCACAGGCTTAGCCTAGAAAATTGTCAAATTGTAGCAATAAACTAGGGTTTGTCGGAAAATGATGAATTTGAGAGATATGAGTGATGGGAAGTGTTTAAGAAGGTATATTAAGGATAGGGGAAGGAGTATGAGCATCAGGATACAAGTTTTGTTGATGATTTGACCATCCAAGAAAAATTACCTTTAGAACCCTAGGAGAGGGAAATGAGGCTTACCCAAGTACAACTGAAGCACGAACAAGGTGTAAAATGACCCATTGGAACTTGAAATGATGATGAAAAATCTTTTAATGATGGTACACTAAGTTGAATGGTGACATGGACCAATACTTGGAAGACTTTGGAAGGAGTGAAAACAACGCTAGACCTAATACCTAGTGACCAAATTTTACTTGAAGACTCACTGAAATGACAAAATTTGACTTTGACACCCTGAGACCACTTTGTAAGAGAATATTTTATCACTGATGGAAGGCTTCAAAGGCTGACGCTAACATTGGCTCCATTGGGGATGGTAGCTCCTTGTAGGTGCCAAGAACACTGTAGACCAAGTAGCCTTATCCATTGGGCATGGAGTCAAAAGCACAAACTGAAATGGATGACAGAAAACTAACGACTCAAAGGCACAAACTGACTTGAAACTGACTCAATACTAAAACACAATTGAAAATCTAGAAAATATGCTTAAAATGGAGCTTATTCAATAAAACCTACTCTAACTGTTCCATTCATCACCTGATCATGTGAAATGAAACAACCAATGCAACAAACTAAGCATTCTAGCTGTTGTTTGAATTCTCCGCAAGCGCTTTCTTATGAACAACAAGAGAGAACTACTGAAAGGAAACTTCCATGAAAACTTATAAATAGATCCATTGAATAATATGGATTCTCTATCCGACTCCAAAAATACTGCATAAGGATCTCGAAATTCATGTGCACTGGGACTTAGCTCATCCGATGGATTACTTTTCTCCTCCTCATACCATGAATGCAAACTTTTGTCTAACCTTTGTGACGAGACACCTGCTGAAAATGACAAAGAAACTAGCTATTGGATTAAGTTTGTATCAATACTTGTTTCAATCTCACAGTTAGCTAGTGGAGAAGGACTTTGACTACAGACATCATCCAACACATCAACTATTGGATCATGAAAAACTTGAAAACACTGTTGCAACCCATTTTCGATTGGTTCCAATGAGATGGCATGATTTTCTATAGGCTTCTCATCCTTTATTGAAGATATACTATGCAAATTTCCCTTAAAAAACTGAAATGATTCAAAACAGAATGGTACGGAATCATCTTGCATCATCTGATCATATGTTCCAGCTTCCAAGTCTTCATCTACAACTCGACAATCAATGGCATTCGAAGGCTGCAAACCTAGATATGAAAAGTCTTGAATGAGGATTTCATTGCCCTCAAGATGGTCCAAATCAAAACTTGTTGACAGTTGATTTTTGATTGCATGAAAGTTGTATCTGATAATCTGAAACAAAGCAAAACAAAAAGGCAAAGATCCTTCACTTACTTCAAAATTTGTTGCACTTTTCTCCTCACTTCCATAGATGATATGCATCGGCTGATCACTGTATTCGAGCTGCTTAAAGTGAACTTCTTCCTTCCACAAACCAGTTGTTGATTTATCTCCAAAACTAGCTTCTGTTTTGAGGACATAATCATCATCATACTGATCAAACTGAGGCAAATCATTAGTAAAAAACACATTATCAGGCATACATGTCATATCAACAGATCTCTCTTCTCCAAGATGATCTATAAAACAATCATTATCAGGTCTATGACAACTGGGATAATAAAGAAAATGTTTTGTATCAACAACTTATTCCTCTTCGATCAACGAGCCATGGTCTTGAACATTATACTCATTCCTTTTCGTGATCCTCTGCATAATCTCTTCCACTGCACTTACCAAAATGTCGAGCTTTACCTCTAAAGATGTCGATTCCTCTGGATCTATGTTCTTCATCTCTTCTTCCTTCAACTTTGCCCTTTTGATCAACAAATTATCCTCTACATATACTGCATTGTTTTGCATCTCTTCAAGTGTTGCATGGTTCCTTTCTCTCAGCTGAAACTCCATTTCTAGATCAAAGGCATCTAGGTAGTGCAAGAGAACGGATCTAGGAGGAGGTCTTATATTAACTGGCATCGAAAAATAGACTTGGTTAAACCTGCAGAAAACTGTTGTACTGTCTCCCCTGGCAATCTTTTCAGCTGGTTATACTCCTCTGTAATCAAGAAATGGTTTTGTCTGACCATCCACTTATCGAGGAAAACTTTGATGAACTGCTAGAAATCTGAGATGCTTGCATCAAGCAGGGTTTTGAACCAACTCTTGACTTTGCCTTACAAAGAAAGAGCAAAAAGCCTAATACTGACATCTTCTTCATCAACTTCAAAAAGGTTAAGAAAAGACTCAAAATTTAGTACATGTCTCTCAGCGGTGATGTTGTCACATTCACCATCATATCTTGGTAGATGTAGGTAATGATTTTTAGGGAAAGCATGGGATATAAGAGGTAAAATCAGAGGCTTGTATCTATCTGGAATTTTACAAGGTATAGGAATATGTACAAAAGGTGTAGAATCAGTCTTTGTCTCTTGAGGCTCATCAATTTGAGGAAGATCATCATAAAATTCAGAAGAAGGGTCTTGATCAAGATCAAAGGCATGCACATATTTTGTATCCACAATCTTAAAAGGGAAAGAATCAAATGCAGATCTAGGATCTTTCCTCGAATACAATATACTTCGTAAAGTCTTCTTGACATTCTCGAGAAAAGAGAAGAAATAATTTATAACGACGAACATAATGTCTTGGATGAAATTCCAACTTGAATACCTAATATTTCCATACTGTGCTTTCATGTTTCTACTGGTCAAGTTCATCCTCCAGTGGAGTCCTTGGATCTGATCTTGAAACTGACTTGGAGTTGCCAGGTGAATGATTTCAGCCTTCCTACGTCTGATCGTTGCCCACCATCAAAAATCATATCTAAACTTGATACATTTTGTTGAGGAACATAAAACTACGTTCCCCGTTATGGTTGCCACTATGTCAGAGCCTAGATTGACCTCAGGCTGAAGGGAGGCAATCCTAGGATAACCACAAACCACACTTAACCTAGTAGCTAGCTCTACCAGGTCGGGAGAGGGCTCTCTCCTTGTCAATCTCAGTTGAGATGACTGATTCTAATTTGGATTTTAGGCTAGGTATAATAGCTTTAGAGTTTTTGGGTTGATTTTGAAAATTTTGTTGCTGGATCCAATGGATCAAGCAGCTTAGGTCTAGGAAATCAAATTAGGGATGTAGACATGTTCTTTGGGACGAGGGATGAGATAGATAAGTGTTTATGTACTAGTAATTGGATGATATGATTTATTTAAGACTGTTGAGGAGCTGAGGAGGGCATGAAGAAACCATGAGTCCTCTTCAAATTGTTGAAAACATAAAAAACCAAATGCATTCCCAAGACAAAGCATTGTTATTAGTGTATTTTGTCTATTTATCTTGATTCATTTAGTTTAGAAGAAAAAGAGAGATTTGGAGACATATAACACATAAGAATAACTCATTACAGAAGAAGAAACAATACATAAACTCATTATCACAAGAATCCCACAAAAATATTTGTGAAACCTAGTTTTATTCCTTGCCAAACTGTTGATACAAGTATACAATGAGTGCACCACTTCCAAAAGAGTCCAACCTTTACAAATGACTAAGAGAAAACATAATATAGGCATCAAACAACTCATGATAGTCATCAGGGTCGAATCCATTAGTCAAGGAGTTGTTTCAACAACAGCTAAACTAGGAACAAGAAAATAGGAAGTGGAACAACTTGCCTCTAAAACTAAGGAACCTGATACATTCAGTTCAAAACCACTTTTGATTTGATGTATCTACCCCATCAAGTGTTTACCATAAATATTTACATCATATTACATAATTTACCATGCAAAATTTTCCAAGAAAAGAAGAAGAAGTCAACTTCTGAAGAAACTAAGCGAAATTTGACTTTTAGGTAAAATTGAGAAAAATTTGCCTGATGCGCAGCGCCGTTTTAGGGAAGCTTTTGTAGGCCTTACACTCATATGAATCAGGCCCAAGATAGCTTTCTGGAAATCTCTACCTATCTAGTTTTTGTAACATCTTGAATTTCCTGATTTGGAGTTGATTTTCCCCTTCAAAAATCAATTCTCCCAACACTGCTACATGTGGGTCCAAAAAGTGGCAGAGGGGGCATTTTTTTAGTGTTTTTTGCCCTTTTGGTGCCCAAGATCTTCTCCAAAATTGATGAAAATTTCTGGGTTTGCTTATTTTTTGATGCTGAATCCAAATCTATAAGCCATTTGTCAAGAGGATGCACCAATTCAATGCGCAGTGCCACCGCAGGAATTTTCTGTGTTTCTAATTCAAAAATTGGAAAATGACAAAATTGTCTCAAAATTTGCCCAATTTTGGCTCAAAGCTACATCATGGGTTACTTTGTTGGGCTAAAGTCACATCAACCAAAATTTTGAGCTTTTCATCCTTCTTTTTGCCTTTTAAGGCCCTCCTTAATCTTGCCTTAAGGTGCTTGATCCTCTTGTTGCATACTCTATTTCGGGTCAAATAATGATGTGCCATATGCCTTAGCATCTTGTTGTCTCTATTTGCTTTCTTTAGAAGGCCCTCAAGGTGGATATTTACCCTTTCAAGACATATCTCTCTTTCATGCTCCACTTCTTGTTTAATAGGAGTAAAGGGAACCAGATGCTCTTTGTTGCTTTGCTGTTGAATTTTTAGCATCTCTAACTCCATTTGGCTTTGTTTACCGTCTAACTGCTTATTCTCCTGCTCTAGGTAATTGATAATATATCTTCCTCGAGCTATCTTGTCCTCTAGCATGTTAATGTAAGCCTCTTGTTCTTTCAAAATCATTCTCTGATCAAAAGAAGGGTTGTCCAGGTCTATTACCTGAGTATGATGAGGTGGCACATCAGAATTGTGCTCCTCAAGCTGAAAATCCCTCTCAACGTCATCACCAATCTCCTCCTCTGTAACCTTTCCTTTTCCTTTGTCAAGCTGCTGTAAGATCCTTTCCCTAGAGCTGTCACTTAAGGTGTCCTCCTCAAAATCATAGTCACTGTCCCTCTCCATGTTTGTCTCTCTTGGGATGGTTTGATGAATGGTGGATAATTAGGTTAGGGAAAGATGAGTATGAAGAGATTTATAAAAGGGAAATAGTGATGGAGTGAAATAAGAGGGTAAGTGGGGTTTATAAGGGAGCTAGGGTTTGATGTGAGGGAGTTTAGGGTTTGATAAAGGGGTTAATTTTAATAGGGAAATGGGGGGAGGGAATATGAGTGAAGTGAGATAGGATTAAAGGGTAGGTTTAGGGCAAGTGAAAATGGGAATATTGAGACAAGGAACAAGATTTTGCAATGGTGAAAAATAAAGTAGAAAGACAAACTAGGGTTTGAGTCTTAGGAAGCAAAAAAAACATATCTCAAGCATGAAAACCCTATCTAAGCTCAAAAGTGAGTGTACTTACTTGCTTAGAAGGAAAATGAAGCAATTAGGGTGACTGGAGATGAATTTGGTGGTTTTGGAGCCTCAAAATTCAATGCGCAGTGCCCTGAACCCAATGCGTAGTGCCTCCCTGATGCACAGTGCCCTTGTATTTTTCTGAAGGAAGTTTGGCTCTAATGTGCAGTGCCTCCCTGATGTGCAGTGCCTTTTTGCAGATGACTTTTGAAGGCATTCTCGGTGTCCAAATTGGGCATGTGATAGCTCGTTAGGAATCTTGTCGAGTATAATTTCCAGAACATCTTGAATTTTTCAATTTGGAGTTCATTTTCCCTGTCAAAAGTCAAATCTCCCAAGACTGGCCAAAATGTGCACAAGGCGACTGCCTGAATATAGAGTGCTGTTGCAGGCAACTTTTGAAGGTCTTCCTCAACTCCAAATTGAGCTCATGATAGCTCATTGGAAATGCCTTTGTGTCTAATTATCATTTGACTCATCAATCAAGTCATTTGGGCATTCCATCCGGGAGAGAAATTGATTTTACCAAGGTCACTCCAGAGGTGTACCAACTCTCCTAAGGCAACGATATTTTTGACATTTCTCCCAAACCATGAAACTTGTGTAAAACCTGAAAGAGGTTTTTATTCTTGGGTCAATGTTGAACAAAAATGTCTCTCACTTTTGTAAAATTCATCTTCTCTTTCTCAGAAACATCATTTGAATAAAACCTATCCTGATGCATGGAACAGGGGATTTGTGGAAATGAAGGGAAACGAAGGGGATAAGGTTGCTTCTAAATTCTTGAGAAAATTTTGGGAAGTGGGGAGGAATGTTAGGAATTAGGGGAAAGTGGAATTTCAAATATTGAGTAAGGGGAAGGGGTCCAAAAGGGCAAAACACAGGCCTAGCCTAGAAAGTTGTCAAATTGTAGCAATAAACTAGGGTTTGTGGGAAAATGATGAATTTTAGGGATATGAGTGATGGGAAGAATTTAAGAAGGTATATTAAGGATAGGGTAAGGAGTATGAGAATTAGGATACAAGTTTTGTTGATGATTTTACCATCGAAGAAAAATTACCTTCAAAACCCTAGGAGAGGAAAATGAGGCTTACCCAAGTACAACTAAAGCACAAACAAGGTGTAAAATGACCCATTGGAACTTGAAATGATGATGAAAACTATTTTAATGATGGTACACTAAGCTAAATGGTGACATGGACTAATACTTGGAAGACTTTGGAAGGAGTGAAAACAACCCTAGACCTAATACCTAGTGACCAAATTTTACTTGAAGACTCACTGAAATGACAAAATTTGACTTTGACACCCTGAGACCACTTTGTAAGAGAATATTTGATCACTGATGGAAGGCTTTAAAGACTGACACTAAAATTGGCTCCATTGGGGATGGTAGCTCCTTGGAGGTGCTAAGAACACCGTAGACCAAGTAGCCTTATCCATTGGGCACGGAGTCAAAAACACAAACTGAAATGGATGACTGAAAACTAACGACTCAAAGGCACAAACTGACTTGAAACTGACTCAATATTGAAACACAACTGAAAAACTAGAAAATATGCTCAAAATGGAGCTCATTCAATAAAACCTACTCGAACTATTCCATTCATCACCTGATCATGTGAAATGAAACAACCAATGCAACAAACTAAGCATTCTAGCTGATGTTTGAATTCTTCGCAAGGGATTTCTTATGAACAACAAGAGAGAACTACTGAAAGGCAACATCCATAAAAACTTGTAAACAGATCCATTGAATAATATGGATTCTCTATCCAGCTCCAAAAATACTGCATAAGGATCTTGAAATTCATGTGCACTGGGACATAGCTCATTTGATGGATTACTTTTCTCCTCCTCATACCATGAATGAAAAATTTTGTTTAATCTTTGTGACAAGAGTCCTGCTGAAAATGACAAAGAAACCGGTTGTCGGATCAAATTTGTATCAATACTTGTTTCAATCTCACAGTTAGCTAGTGGATAAGGACTTTGACTACAAACATCATCCAACACATCAGCTATTGGATCGTGAAAAACTTGAAAAGACTATTGTAACCCATTTTCGATTGGTTCCAATGAGATGGCATGATTTTCTATAGGCTTCTCATCCTTTATTGAAGATATACTATGCAAATTTCCCTTCCAAAACTGAAATGATTGGAAACAGAATGGTACAGAATCATCTTGCATCATTTGATCATATGTTCCAGCTTCCAAGTCTTCATCTGCAACATGAAAATCAATGGCATTTGGGGGCTGCAAATCTAGATATGAAAAGTATTGAACAAGGATTTCATTTCCCTTAAGATGGTCCAGATCAAAACTTGTCGACAGTTGATTTCTGATTGCATGAAAGTTGTCTCTGATGATCTGAAATGAAGCAAAACAAAAAGGTAAAGATCGTTCACTTACTTCAAAATTTGTTTCACTTTCCTCCTCACTTCCATAGCTGATATGAATCGGCTGATCATTGTATTCAAGCTGCTTAAAGTGAACCTCCTCCTTCCACAAACCAGCTGCTAATTTATCTGCAAAACTAGCCTTTGTTTGGAGGACGTAATCATCATCATACTGATTAAACTGAGGCAAATCATCAGTAGAAAACACATCATCAAGCATACATGTCATATCAATAGATATCTCTTCTCCAAGATGATCTATAAAACAATCATTATTAGGTCTATGACAACTGGGATAATAAAGAAAATGTTTTGGATCAACAACTTGTTCCTCTTCAATCAACAAGCCATTGTCTTGAACATTATACTCATTCCTTGTGGTGATCCTTTGCATCATATCTTCCACTGCACTTACCAAAATGTCGATCTTTACCTATAAAGATGTCGATTCCTCTGGATCTATGTTCTTCATCTCTTCTTCCTTCAACTTTGCCCTTCTGATTAGCAAATTAGCCTCTACATCTACTGCATTGTTTTGCATCTCTTCAAGTGTTGCAAGGTTCCTTTCTCTTAGCTGAAACTCCATTTCCAGATCAAAGGCATCCGGGTAGTGCAAGAGAGCGGATCTAGGAGGAGGTCTTATATTAAATAGCATCGAAAAATAGACTTGGTTAAACCTAGTAGAAAACTGTTGTACTATCTCCCCTGCAATCTTTTCAGCTGGTTATACTCCTCTATAATCAAGAAAGGGTTTTGTCTGACCATCCACTTGTTAAGGGAAACTTTGACGAACTGCTGGAAATCTGAGATGCTTGCATCCGGTAGGGTTTTGAACCAACTCTTGACTTTACCTTGCAAGGAAAGAGCAAAAATCCTAATACTGACATCTTCTTCATCAACTTCAAAAAGGTCAAGAAAAGAATCAAAATTTAGTACATGTCTCTCAACAGTGATGTTGTGACATTCACCATCAAATCTTGGTATATGTAGGTAATGATTTTTAGGGAAAGCATGGGGTATACGAGGTAAAATCAGAGTCTTGTATCTATCTGGACTTTTACAAGGTATGGGAATATGTACAGAAGGTGTAGAATCAATATTTGTCTCTTGAGGCTCATCAGTTTGAAGACGATCATCATAAAATTCAGAAGAAGGGTCTTGATCAAGATCAAAGGCATGCGCATATTTTGTATCCACAATCTTAAAAGGGAAAGAATCAAATGCAGATCTAGGATCTTTCCTCCAATACAATATACTTTGTAAAGCCTTCTTGACATTCTCGGGAAAAGAGAAGAAATAATTTATAATGAAGAACATAATGTCTTGGATGAAATTCCAACTTGAATACCTGATATTTCCATATTGTCCTTTCATGTTTCTGCTGGTCAGGTTCATCCTCCAGTGGAGTCCTTGGATCTGATCTCGAAACTGATTTGGAGTCGCCAGGTGAATGATTTCAGCCTTCCTATGTCTGATCATTGTCCACCATCAACAATCAGATCTGAACTTGATACATTTTGTTGAGGAACATAAAACTACGTTCCCCAGTATGGTCACCACTATGTTAGAGCCTAGATCGACCTTAGGCTGAAGGGAGGCAATCCTAGGATAACCACAAACCACGCTTAACCTAGTAGCTAGCCCTACCAGGTCGGGAGAGGGCTCTCTCCTCGTCAATCTCAGTTGAGATGACTGATTCTAATTTGGATTTTAGGCTAGGTATAGTGGCTTTAGAATTTTTGAGTTGATTTTGAAAATTTTGTTGTTGGATCCAATGGAGCATGCAGCTTAGGTCCAGGAAATCAAATCAGGGATGTAGACATGTTCTGTGGGGTGAGATAGATAAGTTTTTAAGTACTAGTAATTGGATGATATGATTGATTTAAGGCTGTTGAGGAGCTGAGGAGGGCTTGAAGAAACCGTGAGTCCTCTTCAAACTATTGAAAACATAAAAAACCAAATGCATTCCCAAGACAAAGCACTGTTATTAGTGTATTTGTCTATTTATCTTGATTCATTTAGTTTAGAGGAAAAAGAGAGATTTGGAGACATATAACACATAATAATAACTCATTACAGAAGAAGAAACAATACATAAACTCGTTATCACAAGAATCCCACAAAAATAGCTATGAAACCTAGTTTTATTCCTTGCCAAACTGCTAATACAAGTATACAATGAGTGCACCACTTCCAAAAGAGTCTAACCTTTACAAATGACTAAGGGAAAACATAATATAGGCATCAAACAACTCATGCTAGTCATCAGGGGTTGAATCCATGAGTCAAGGAGCTATTTCAACAACATCTAAACTAGGAACAAGAAAATAGGTAGTGGAATAGTTTGCCTCTAAAACTAAGGAAACTGATACATTCAGTTCAAAACCACTTTTGATTTGATGTATCTACCCCTTCAAGTGTTTTCCATCAATATTTACATCACATTACATCATTTACCATGCAAAATTTACCAAGAAAAGAAGAAGAAGTCAATTGCTGAAGAAACTAGGCGAAATTTGACTTTTAGGAAAAATTGACAAAAATTTGCGTGATGCATAGTGCCCTGAGCCTGATGCGTAGCACCGCTTTAGGGAAGATTTCCGAGGCCTTCCACTCATCCAAATCATGACCAAGATAGCTTGTTGGAAAGCTTTGCCTGTCTAGTTTTTGGAACATCTTGAATTTCCTAATTTGGAGTTGATTGGTCCCTTCAAAAATGAATTCTCCCAAGGCTGCTTCCTTTGGGTCCAAAGAGTGGTAGAGAGGGCATTTTTTGAGTGTTTTTTTCCCTTTTGGTGGCCAAGAGTTTCTCCAAAATTCATGAGCCTTTTTGGGTTTTCTTATTTTTTAATGTTGAATCCAATTCTATAAGCCATTTGTCAAGAGGATGCACCAATTCAATGTAGCTGGAATTTTCTGTGTTTCTAATTCAAAAATTGGAAAATGACAAAATTGTCTCGAAATTTGCCCAATTTTGGCTCAAAGCTGCATCATGGGTTACTTTGTTGAGCTAAAGTCACATTAGCCAAAATGTTGAGCTTTTCATCCTTCTTTTTCCCTTTTAAGGCCCTCCTTAATCTTGCCTTAAGGTGCTTGATCCTCTTGTCGCATACTCTATTTCGGGTCAAATAATGATGTGCCATATGCCTTAGCATCTTGTTGTCTCTATTTGCTTTCTTCAGAAGGCCCTCAAGGTGGATATTTACCCTTTCAAGCCATATCTCTCTATCATGCTCCACTTCTTGTTCAATAGGAGTCAAGGGAACCAAATGCTCTTTGTTGCTTTGTCGTTGAATTTTTAGCATCTCTAACTCCATTTGGCTTTGTTTACCCTCTAACTACTTATTCTCCTACTCTAGGTAATTGATAATATATCTTCCTCAAGCTATCTTGTCCTCTTGCATGTTAATGTAAGCCTCTTGTTCTTTCAAATGTATTCTTTGATCAAAAGAAGGGCTATCTAGGTCTATTACCTAAGTATGATGAGGTGGCACATCATAATCATGCTCCTCAAGCTAAAAATCCCTCTCAACATCATCACCAAGCTCCTCCTCTGTAACCTTTCCTTTTCCTTTGTCAAGCTGCTGCAAGATCCTTTCCCTAGAGCTGTCACTTAGGGTGTCCTCCTCAAAATCATAGTCATTGTCCCTCTCCATGTTTGTCTCTCTTGGGATGGTTTGATGAATGGTGGATAATTAGGTTAGGGAAAGATGAGTATTAAGAGATTTATAAAAGGGAAATAGTGATGGAGTGAAATAGGAGGGTAAGTGGGGTTTATAAGGGAGCTAGGGTTTGATTTGAGGGAGTTTAGGGTTTGATAAAGGGGTTAATTTTAATAGGGAAATGGGGGAAGGGAATATGAGCGAAGTGAGATAGGATTAAAGGGTAGGTTTATGGCAAGTGAAAATGGGAATATTGAGACAAGGAACAAGAGTTTGCAATGGTGAAAAATAAGGTAGAAAGACAAACTAGGGTTTGAGTCTTAGGAAAAAAAATATATCTCAAGCATGAAAACCCTATCTAAGCTCAAAAGTGAGTGTACTTACTTGTTTAGAAGGAAAATTCAGCAATTAGGGTGATTGGAGATGAAATTTGGTGGTTTTGGAGCCTCACAGGCCAATGCGCAGCGCCTCCTTGATGCGGAGCACCATTTTTCATACGACTTTTAAAAGCCTTACCAGTGTCCAAATTGGGTGTGTGATAGCTCGTTGGAAAGCCTGTCGAGTCTTCTTTCCAGAAAATCTTGAATTTGTCAATTTGGAGTTCAGTTTCCCTGTCAAAAGTCAAATCTCCCAAGACTAGTCAAAATGTGCAGAAGGGGACTGCCTGAATGTAGAGTGTTGTTGCAGTCAACTTTTGAAGGTCTTCCTCAACTCCAAATTGAGCTCATGATAGCTCATTAGAAATATATTTTTGTCTAATTATTAGTTTACTCATCAAGCAAGAAATTTGGGCATTCCATCGAGGAGAAAAATTGATTTTACCAAGGTCACTCCAGAGGTGTAGCAACTCTCCTAAGGCAACGATATTTTTTTTCTTCCAAACCATGAAACCTGTGTAAAACTTGAAAGAGGTTTTTCTTCTTGGGTGAAGGATGGACAAAAGCCTCTCTCACATTTGTCAAATTCATCTTCTCTTTCTCTGAAACATCATTTGAATAAAACCTATCCCAATGTGTGGAATAGGGGATTTGTGGAAATGAAGGGAAACGAAGGGGATAAGGGGCTTCTAGATTCTTGAGAAAATTTTAGGAAGTATGGAGGGATGTTAGGAATCAGGGGAAAGTGGAATTTCAAAGATTTAGTGAGGGGAAGGGGTCCAAAAGGGAAAAACACAGGCCTAGCCTAGAAAATTGTCAAATTGTAGCAATAAACTAGGGTTTGTGGGAAAATGATGAATTTGAGGGATATGAGTGATGGGAAGCATTTAAGAAGGTATATTAAGGATAGGGGAAGGTGTATGAGCATCAGGATACAAATTTTGTTGATGATTTGACCATCCAAGAAAAATTACCTTCAAAACCCTAGGAGAGGGAAATGAGGCTTACCCAAGTACAACTGAAGCACGAACAAGGTGTAAAATGACCCATTGGAACCTGAAATGATGATGACAACTCTTTGAATGATGGTAAACTAAGTTGAATGGTGACATGGACCAATACTTGGAAGAATTTAGAAGGAGTGAAAATAACCCTAGACCTAATACCTAATGACCACATTTCACTTGAAGACTCACTGAAATGACAAAATTTAACTTTGACACCCTGAGACCACTTTGTAAGAGCATATTTGATCACTGATGGAAGGCTTCAAAGGCTGACAATAACAAGAAGAGTACACCATATCACCCGCAGGAACATGGGATGGTTGAATATTTAAAAAAAAAATCGAGAACGTGCTGACAAAGATCTGTAACACACAGTGGAATGATTTTGATGTTTTCATACCTGTAGTGTTATGGGCCTATAGGACAACCTGTAGGAAGTTGATAGGGAAAACACCATTTAGATTAGTCTATGGGTTCGAAGTAGTAATGCCTATGGAATACATTGTGCCTAGTCTGTGCATAGAAGCTTTGACGGATATGGTGGATCGTGAGGCCTTGGAAGAACATCTCGTGCGTCCCATGGAGCTAGAGGAGGATCGATTTTTGGCAGGATTCCACCAACAAGTATAGAAGGAATGCCAAAAAGCATGGCATGATCACCATATCAAGCTTCGCATATTCAAGGTAAATGATCTTATGTTGTTATATGATAGTAAGTTCACTAAATTTTCGGGTAAATTCCAGATGCATTGGTTAGGACCATATATTGTTAAGGAAATTACGGATGGTGGTGCAGTTCAGCTCGCAAAGTTGAATGGGGAGTCCTTCATAGGAAAAGTGAATGGGATTAGGTTGAAGTTATATACGGGGGATCTTGTGCAATGAATATCTGGCAGTAGGAAAATCTTAGTTGCAAAGGAGCATGGGACTATAAACTACACTAACCGTCTCGAGGACAAGGCAGTGACCCAGTTGCATGAAGATTGATGAGGATGCACCAGGTGAAGGAAGGTACTACACAACCCAACAGGAAAATGACCATTGGAGCTACTATTCATGATGTGATGGCTAGGAAGCAGTTAAGCGGAGCGGGGAGGTGAAAATTAAGGAAAACTTCTTTGAATATTTGCCACCAACACAGAATTTATTATTATAATTTGGGGGGAACGGTCAGATTTGAATTCAAATCCCTTTATAAATTATGCATATTGGTCCAATAGAGAACACTTTGCACTCTACAACTTTTTGGAGCATTTTTCTGTCGGATGCATGAGTCGAGCGTTCTGGGAAGAATTTGTGATGTGCCCCTCCTTTGTGAACTATTTTGCAGCAGCTCGAGAGCTATTTATTAAAAGGATGGTTGCCTCCAACCATGCCGAAGCCCTCAGTTCAGAAGCAGTTGTATTTGATGTGCCAGGTCCTGAAATGTCTAATATGGTGACTATGCCTACAATGCCCACAACACCGAGGTCACCTAAGCCGAAACAAACTGTGACAAAAGAAAAGCAACCCACTATGAAATAAAAGCAACCAGCCACAAAAGAAAAACAAAATAAATCAGTGTCAGTGCGAATATCACCGAGGAAGCATGCAGAGCCATAATCGAAGTAAAAAAAGGACAAGCAACTAGAAAAATAGTGGATTTAGAGGAAAAGGAGTACCAAGGCATAGAAGAAGTTGATGCCAAGGGGGTCGAGCGTATCTCTATGCTGCCTGAGTAAATCCCTCTGCGGAAAGGAAAAACTAAAATGACCAAGGACCCTTATTCGGGAAAATTTGGGGTATCCACTCCCCTGCTACCGGATCATGTCACCTTTGAAGAAACTAAGCTTGCGCGTATCCACTGTTGAAATTGGAGGACTGGGAAATCGTGGATCATGAAAAATTTTCGCATACGGTGACCCATAAGTATATGAAAAAGATATACTGTCACAACATAGGAGTTACACAGCTAGAACCCATGAAGTGGGTCCGTGGCATTGAGCAGTCGGGGCTGCTAAATATGCTATTAGTACCGCACTATCACTACTCCCCTATCATAATGGTTTATGTGTGCCATCTCCTTGTGCTGGTACATGATGGGATTCTGTGGCTAGGGAAGCCTATTCCAATAATAAATATGTTGATCCACAGGGTTACGAAGCTGCCCCACAAAGGAGCGGACCCTGCCAATGAATTTGCAGGAAAAACAAGGGAAAAGGCGCTAGCTCATAAAATGAAAAAGGAGTATGGTCTCATGAAGAAGTTGGAAGGGTACTCAATTCTATCAATACAAGACTAGGCAGTCCAATTCGCTGCCCAGATCCTCGTAGGAAAGATCATGAGGAAGTGTCGCACGGATGAAGTTTCGACACTAGTTGTATCACTTGATGCATAATGTGTGAAGGGCGTGCAATATAATTGGTTGAAGTATATTTGCCAGGAGTTCCTGACAAACTGCAGAGAAGCCCAAGAAGAAATTAACCCATTTCATTATGATTACCTTCTATTATCTATTGTATTAGTTCCATGTATGTTACGAGAGGATAACTAATTTCCTCCGCACAAGGACGAATTGATTGAGGCCGCGAGGTTTGCCTCGCTCTGGGCCAAAAAGGATGTGGCCTGCATCAAGGAAACAACAATTTTATGGGTCTTAATGGAGATGGACCTTCAGATGGTAATCAATCAATGGCCAAGGTTGTCCCACACCTTGTTCAGGCAATTAATAGCCTACGTGGAGTTCAAGGCTGAGTTTCACAATGTCTCAATCTGTGTGTGGAAGGACCCCGAAGGAATGTGGCATGTACTGCCTTATTTAGTGTTCGAGACACATGTGCAAGAAGTAGCAGGGTATTGGCCACCAGAGTGGCATGAACCTACAACACTTGAGGTGTGAACTAGAAAAGGTGTAGAGAGCTCTGCTATGCAGAAGTGGAAGGAAGCAGCTCAGAAAGCTGGGTGCACATTGACCAAGCAAAAGAAGAAGGATGCTGGTAAAGCAGTTGCAGAGAAGGCACGTATAGAGGAAGAGCATATTGCTAAAGAGTAGGCAGAGAAAGAATGGAAGGATGCTGAGTAGAGTGAGAATTCTGCTTCGCACCACACTAATGAACAAGAACTTTCAAAGTAGGAAGGAGGGGGTGGTGAAGAGCAGAGAACTATGTTCGTTCTGAAGAAAGGTGGATAGGAACATATCGGTGGCCAATGAAAGAAGCATAAGTATAAAAAGAAGACACATCTGGATCCCATGGTGCTGACAGAAGGAAATCTCGATGAGATCGGCAACAAGATACAGGACACAATGACAGATGTTCTGTAGCAATTTGAGCAGCAATACATGTAGATGCTAGGAAGCATCGAGAAGGATCTGCGTGAGCCACAGATCTTGGTGAACAAGATTCAGGTGGATGTCAGGAAAGTGAATAGCATGTAAGCGAGCCTGATCCAGGGAAGTAGTGCAGTCACAGAGATTGAATGGACTTTGGATCTCAGAGAATTTCCTTTACCATAGGGGTCAGTCCATGTGGAATCAAACAAGGATCGCGTGGTGCTCAACAAAGTGAAAGATATGGGAGAGAACCTTGCCGTGCTACCACCCTAGACTCTTCATGCACTACATCAATGGGTCTCTGATGAGTTGAAGATTAGAGAACAACGCGTTCTCACTGTCGTCAGTGAGTTCAAAGTCAACAACGAGAATCTTTTCACGAAAAAAACTCAAGCACTGAAGGAACAAGAGGAGTTGTGGACGCAGCACTAGAACCTGGTAACAGTAATTGAGCAGGCCTGCAAGTTTGTGCCTAAGCTGAATATACCCAAAGATGTAGAGGCCTTAGCTAAAGTGAGGAAATTGGCTACTATAGTGTGCACTTCAAAGGAAAAAGTCAATAAGGTGACTTTCGATCTTCAGATGCAAATAGCTGAGCTGCAGTTGAAGTTGCAACCGACCACACCGTTAGAAGTTCAAGAAAAAGGAGGTGCGGCGATAAAATAATCCATGGCTCAACTAGATGTTGAAATTTAAGGTTGCAACCAGCTCTTCACTCAGGGAATGGCCTTATGGGATACACTGTAGGAGGATCCTATGCTACAACAGTTGAACACAGAAATCATGGAAGCACAACAACATTATGATGAGATCAGTACCACACCATGGATGTTGGCGCCAGTTCAGTGCTTCACGTGCTTGCAAGAAGGCAAGGAAAAATTGATGCAGATCTAGAGTTGTGGAAAAAATAGTCCTTACTCGAAGCCCGACTTGAGCCTTCGACAGAGGAGCCTTCTATCTTTCACAAAAGATTCATGAGAAGTTGAAGGCCATTCAACAGTGTTGGGATAGGGTCCCCTACGGTCAATTTTGGGGAAAAATCCTAAGTTTTGGGGCAGAAAGCCCATGTTTTTGTTATGTAAAGTGTAAATTCTCCATAATTTGTGGTCACAGAGCATGTAGATAGTAAGTTTCATAAAGGGATTTTCCCTTCTTTTATGTGAGTTGTGTCAGCTTTAGTAGATCTACCCATGGTCCGCAGACCATGGGATTGTATAGAAAGGAGAGTCTTAGAAAGTCTAAGGATGGTAACTAAGAGATAAATGGATGTAATGGGTCATTAGAAGTGAAGAGAAAAGAGTCTTAAAGTAGAAGAGAGGCTCTGCAATTGTGTGCGCAGAGGCCCAGAGTAGAGTCCACAACTGAGTGCACGGACCCCTGCAGCTGAGCGCGCAAGGTAGTCTTGACTCTTGAGTCTGTAAGCAAATCTGGAGTATTAATAAAGACAATATTTTGGAAATATCTCTGTTTTGTCCATTTACTTCTATTATGAATGAATGCATTTATGTTATGACGAATTATGGGTTAATATTGTAGTGGTGTGTGATTCTACATGGTTTACCTTGTTATATGAATGCAAGTACTAATATCCTTTTAGGCAGAGAATATCTTAATACGTGTTAAGGATATTAGATACTTAGGCCGATTTCGGTAAATATAGAACTGAGATTAATTAAAGAGGCACGTGAGAAGTTGATTCACCTGTTTAGGGTCTGCGAAAGACAGTCATAGACCTTCGTGAAGGTTTAGAGGCTGGTGTTAGCCTCCTGTTGCAACAGGTGTTCATTTTTCATGATTGACATTTTTACAGGCCAAATATGTCATACTTTGCAAGCTGCAGTGTTCCATATTTCTAGAAGAGACCAAAGAAGAAAGCCATGAAGTGTGCTAGTCCAAATGCCACTGCTGATTCCAATTTTGATGAGTTGTTCCAGTTTTGAAGAGTTTTCATTTAAGGGAGGTCCAAACAGTCTAATCTTGGTCTCCCTAGGTTTCAATTTCCTGTTTTAGAATATAGAGAATGCATCTGACCAAACAGTTTAATCTTGGCAGATTTGTAGATAGGTAGAGAAACAAAAGGGACCCAACTGTTTAATCTGGGCCCTTGGCAGAAATAAGTGTAGACTTAGATAGGAAACATTCAAAAGAAAAATTGTAAATCAGGGTCTGCAAGTCTAAGTGCACCCAAACCAAAAAGAAGAAAAAATGTTAGGAAAGTAGGCTGGGTAGGTAGCTGAGAGGTTGCAGAAAGATGACTTATGATCAATTTTGTGTTACTAAGTGTATATTTTTCCAGATCACAGTTATCAGGTAATTTTCATCTAGAGGAGCTCGAAGCTGGACATCACTAACTCCCCTTTCCTCTTATTCCCCAAGTCACTCACTAATTTCCCCAAAGAGGTCAAGATCTGCTTGATTCCTCTTAGTTTCATCATGTTCCATGTCATTTGTCTTGGTGAAGATCTACTTCACTCAAGGATCCTTTATTTCTCATCTATGAATCACTTTTCCCTCGAAAATTAGCCTAAGGTCTCCTACCTTAGCGCTTTCTTATCATCTCCATATTAACTACTAACTCTAGTATATAACTCCCTATCAGTTTTCCCCTTCCCCTACTAAAACTATCTATATAAAACTCCCCTATGTAAATATCCCCTCCCTGGCAATATAGCCATATTTCTTCTAAGTCAGGGAAAAAATGGTCCATATGGGGTTGTTTTTAGCTCATCCAAGTCATAGCATGAGTTAGATGACACCTGGTCATGCTAACAACCTCTCCCCTAGCCCTAAAAACCCTCAAAAACCCACATGTCCGCCCTTATCCTAAGTTTTTGTGCACAAATCATTAACCCACGCTCATTAAACCCTATAACCCACTTTTCCGAAGTCTAAAAACCCCGTCGCGCCGTATTTAAATTGGAATATCCTATGTATATTCCCGCCCCTTATCCCTCCATCGTATCGTTCTCCCCGCTAGCCGTTAGATCGCTCGCCCCACAGATCTACGGTGGGCGGGCCTTCCCGTTTCCCAACGCGCCCGAAGGTTAGCGTCCAGAAGATGGGCGGTATTGCCGCCGTACTCTGGCCACGCATCACCTCCTGGGCTGTGGCGGAGCCCCCTCTGATGAAACCACCCATGCCTAAAAGCGGTGCACCCCAAAACCGGAAACCGCCTCCTGCCCAGTGACGTCACCCGCTTGCATCACCCCCCTGCCCAGTCACCCTGCCACGTCCCTGCCACGTGTCCTTCCACATCATCAGGCCTGCCGTGCTGCCACGTCACCTCCGTGCGTGATGACGTCATCATGCTGATGTCATCCCGCCACGTCATCATGCTGACGTCATTCTGCTGACGTCATCCGCTGTACAAAGTCACGTCATGCTGACGTCATCAGCATTTTTAGCGCGAAGGGCGAAAATCGCACTCCGGAGCCCCGGAAACTGATTCCCTAAAGATTCCCCATTAAGGCATTCAAAGCTACCAGACAGCAAAGAAACAGAAACTCATACACATTTATTTCAGAAAACACTGCACCAAGCCACCGAGGACAACATCATTTACTCAGTTTTGATACGGCGGCCCTTAGCGCAGCGAAAGATATTTTCATGCATTTATTTCAGATAGGATTAGGTCAAATTAATCATTCTTTAAGACCTGTTTAGGTCAAGATGTAATAAAAGCAGTTGTAGAGAGTTTTTCCCTATATATACCGCCATCTACATTGTTACAAGCGTTGGTAAATTGAGAATTTTCACTAGAGACTCGCATTGTATACCTGAATTTTTCTATAATCAAAGATTGTTGAAAGCTTGGAGAGCAAACTGTCTGTTGTAAATGAATGTTTTGAAGATCTGAAGATGGAATTATTGTGCTGCAGTCTGAAGCAATAAGTGCATCTTACCTCTGTTTATTGTTTACCACTATCTAAATAGCAGAAAGAAAGAATAGCTTAGAATTTGTTTAAGTGCACTCTATGCTCAATTTCTGTTGTTTCTTTATGTTTTCCTCTGTATGAATTGGTTATGAATGTGAATTCCCCCTGGCTCATATTTACCCCGATTCACCTGTGTTTTCCAATTATCTAGGGATTCTTTACTGCCCCTAGGTAGAGCTCTGTTACCCCCATCTGTTAAGTTGATTGAGAGATTCTTAACTGCCTCTCATTACTTAGCATTCTTTCCATCATTTAAACCTGAAATATTGTTTCATGCGCAGCTATCTTGCTCCATTTTCCCTCTCTTGTGACCGAAGAAATGCACCAGCAGTTCTCCTCCTCGACTCCACGCCCAATGGTTTGAAACTTCTAGACTATGCCTTGCCTCTCTGTCTGAAAACATCATTTTTCCCACCAAAAAAAAAACAAAAACCCTTTGAACTCAAAACCTAGCCTAAAATCCTTTTCAACAAAGCTAAATCTGAAAGAGAGAGCCCTCTCTGATTGCAGGTTGGCTAGAACCTGCAATCCAAAGTTGGTCTGGGGTTACCTCGGCCGTATCCTTTTCCGGAGCTTAAGGACAACCCAAGTGATAACATAATGGCGACTCCACTGGGGAACTTCCTCAGATAGTTTCACGAAGAAGGTAAGAAAGCTTCGTTGAGACCATAAATCAAACTTTCCAATTGCTGTTTATCTCTTAAAACTACAGATGAAGCCTGAATGTCAGCCAGGAAGCCTTTGAAACAGTTTTTTGCTTTTCATTAACAGGAGTAAATAAATGTTGCTTCAGTCAATCTTCATGCTAGTTTTAAGTTACAAATAAGCTGTCCCAAATTTTAATTAGTCGCTTATTGATTACAAAAGCATTCCTAGGAAAAATGCCCAAAAAATAATTCGGAAGCTGGCTCCTAAGAAAAATCCACGATATACAAGGTCAAATCCAGATCCCAACCCTCCAGCTATTTTTGAAAACCCTAACATAATCTCGAAAATCCTTAGGAAGCAAGAAAGACAGGAAAATTTTGCTGATTTGAGCCCTGAAGCAGCTTACCCTAGCTGTATTCCGACTCCTATCATGGTTTTGTTCCGTTCAACCCCTATTTCCCCTAGTTCATCATCTGCATCTCGTAGTACTCCTTCCACACCTTCATTCACTGCACATACTAACACTACTGTTGTTTCCAGCGTTCCAGTTACTCTTGTGATCCCCGTTACTCCAGTTGTTCCATTTATCCCAGTTGTTCCACTTATCCCTACCAATATGGCTAATAGATATGCACCCCTGCAATTACCTGCTAATGCTGGGGCTTTACCTCAAGAGTACCAATCTAAAATCACATATTTTGACAGCACCGGTCCTTTCACAGCCCTTCAGCACACCAAAAGGATGCAAGAATATTTTGAAAATTACGAGATAGATGATGATAGCGTGAGAATGAGAATTTTTGTTCAGAGTTTAACAGGTGATGTAAGAACTTGGTTCAGATCACTTGCTGCAAATTCCATAACCACCCCGGATGAGCTTTACCAATCCTTTACCAACAGATGGGAGAAAAAGAAAGACCCCTTGCACATACTGGCCGAATATGATACAATTAAAAGAGGTCCTCAAGAGACTGTTTTGGAGTACTGTGCAAGATTCAACAATGTATATAACGCAATACCACAGAACCTAAGGCCTCCCCCTGATCTGGCCTTGTAAAAATTTCCCGATGGATTCGACCCGGATATGGCATACCAGTTAAAAGAACGAGCTCCTCAGACCCTTGCAGACATGAAAAATGTTGCTGTTAGCGTAGAAGCCAATTTAATTGCCAAAAGAAACAGAGCTAGAATGGAAAGAAGAACCACCTTTAAGGAAGAACCCTCAGCTTTTGATCAAAAGCTTGATGCTATCATCAGTGGCCTGCAAAGGCTGGGAGAAAGAGTAGAAAATGTTGAGAGAAAAGCATCATGGGAAGGACAACAGTCTAATACCATAAGGAACCTAAATTTTGGGAAAACGCAGAACACAAATGCTGGTAGGTCTAACCAAGACCATGGTATAAGACCCCCTTTCCAAGATAATTATGTTGAAGGATCTACTTCTAGTGAACCCATAGAGGACACTCAGATGAACTTAATGGATCTAAAGGGCGAGCACCAAACTGTCCTATCCCAAGAATACCAAAATGAACTCGATTACAATCAGTTTCAGACTAAGTCTGGCGAGTCTTTTGGTTTTAAACAAGGTTATGATACTGCTATGTATGAAGTACACAAACAATATAAGCTGAGAACTAGGACCATTGACATTTCCGAACCTAGCAAAACAAAGGATGGCAAACAACCCAACAAGATTAAAGGCAAGGATGTCATAACAGAACCAGCTGATATACCTGTTCCAAACCCACATCAAGTGACTGTAGAAGACATAACAGACCTGCAGCCTTCCAAAGATCAGCCTTTGCCACCTCCTTCCTTGAAAGAAAGCTCGAACAGTGTTCCAAAAAGCCCTCCTGAAATTGTAAAACCGCAAGCAAAAACTTCCCATAACGCTGATAAACAAGAGCGAAACGCAGACAATTCAAATGAAACAGAAAAAACTGCCATTATCAATACCAAGACTCCATTGGAAAAGCCATTTAATTTAGAGGCAGAAATAGCTAAGTTGAAAATATCCATTCCCCTCTCAGAACTTGCCAAACACGATGTATATAGGCAGCAAATTCAAAGATCACTTCAAATGCCAGAGGTCAAGGATGATGTAAATGTTTTAGATGACACCCCAGAGCTGCTGTTTGGCCCAGAAGTTAATGGAAAATCAACACATGGACCTGTCCCACCCTTTTATGTCAGTTTGCGTATACATGACAAAGTTTTGCACAATGCTATGTTTGACTCAGGGGCATCGCACAATCTTATGCCCAAAGAAGTTATGGAAAAACTAAATCTTGATGTTACAAGACCTTACAAAGATTTATACTCATTTGAATCAAGTCAAGTGAAATGTCTAGGCCTCATCAAAGACTGGTGTGTCTCCTTAGTCCAATATCCCAACAAGACCATCCTCATGGATGTAGTGGTTGCTGACATTCCACCAAAGTACGGTATGCTCCTGTCAAGATCATGGGGAGCAAAGCTCCAAGGATCCCTTCAATTAGACCTTTCCTATGCCACCATTTCAGTCTTTGGGCAACCAAAGAGACTGTATAGAGAAACGCTCATGAAATATGTGGTAAGTAGTGAGAGCAAGCCTGAAAATTTTCCCATTTACTCAATCCACTCTGATATGGATTCCTTTATTTTGTTTAATGATGATACAAATTCTCCAATTGATAATGAGCCCTTTACTCTAGAGCAACAAGCACACATCAACGAAGAATCAGTTGCACACATTGATGAAACTGTCACAACAGCTAATGCAACCAGCATACCAAAAGAACTTTCCCAAACAGAAGTTTCGAATCTGCCCAATCCTAAGCTGACTGACACTTAAGGCATCAACCACAAGCAGGAAATCACGTGGTATTTAGAATTTGATGGCTCTATTAACAAGTTAGGAGCAGGGGCAGGTGTCTAGATTCACAATACATATAACAACCATGCAGAAGGTCATGCCTACAGACTGAATTTTAAATGCACAAATAACATGGCAGAATATGAGGCTCTGTTGCTAGGCCTTAAACTCCTCAAAGCTCTAGGAGCTCCAAAAGTGTCTATTTTAGGAGACTCTAATTTAATCATACAATAGATGAAAGGCAATTTTGTAACCAATGACAACAGAATGAGACCCTATAGCACCGCTGCTACTAATATACTCCAGGAATTCACTGAATTCAAGCTTGACAAGATTTCCAGAAATCACAACACTCATGCACACAGCCTAGCCACCTTTGCCAGTACATGCAAGCTTCCTTTTGACCCAAACCATCACTTCACAGCTGAAATAAAACATAGGCCCACTGTCCCAAATAACGTTAAAGATGTTGGCATTATGATTCTGGTATGGCTCTATGTTACAAATGTTGTACTTGATGGCAACACCCGTGGCAATGCTCTGATCAGGCTCTCGAAATGTTGAAAATTAAGAAGTACGCAGGAGAACAGTTCAGAAGACGCGTACCCGTATGTACAACGTGAAGAAACCGTGGCCAGACACGCAGGTCGGCAGTTTAGGAGGTGCGTACCCCCAATGCACTCACTTCAAGGCAGAGAAAAGCACATGTGGGGTTTCTTATGTTTAACTCTTGGTATTTAGCCGACGGTATTTTTGTTATTATGGTTTTGGCTCGTGGTATTGATCCATGATTTTAGGAGGAGCTTGCCTATATAAAGCAAAGGAGATCACTTGGCTAAGTATCTTTTGCAATTGAATATCTTAAGATCTAAAATATTGGGTTATGGTCTTAAAAGCTTGATCTATATGTAAGAGAAGTTGAAAGCGAATCTGTGAAGGGTGATCTCTCGAGCGCATGATCAGATCTGAGCATCTGACTAACTGTGCCACACTGGTGGACTGCCAATTCAGCCCTAATCAGAAGTACGCAGGTGTTTAACGGTACAGGTGCGTGGGTACGCAGAGCAGAAACAGGAGATCTGCGTGGGTACGCAGAGGAGAAATAGGAGAGCTGCGTGGGTACACAGAGCAGAAGAAGGAGAACTGCATGGGTACGCAGCGCAGCAAAGGTTCAGGTGCGTACGCACAGTAAAAGTATGCGGTGCGATAGTGTCTCTAGGTGCGTACCTACAGTAACAGTACACGGTGCGATAGTGTCTCTGGGTGCGTACCTGCAGTAACAGTACGTAGCGCGGTTGAAGAAACAGTGCGCGGACACGCAGTGAGGCAGAAGGGTCCTTGCGGGTATACGCAGGGGAGCAGAACGTGAAGTGCATACGCACGCAGACCAGAGAAAGAAAAACTGCGTATCTATCTTAAGACCTTTTGGTTTGGCTGTATTTTTCTGTTGATAAGGTGTTCTGGGTTTAGTTCTATTATTGTTGATTTGGTTACTACAGTTGACTAGGTGATTTTCTTATACTTGATGATCATTTGATGTTTATGGATCCAGTTTGAAAAGTGGTCCTTGTAAGAAAAGAAGTAGGGGGTTGTAGCTCCCTTCCAGGAGAGACTGGAAAACGAGAGAGAGTTGTAGCTCTCTGCAGGTTGCAGCCTGCGTACTAGTAAAGGACTGCACCAGTACAAAACCATTGTAAAAGGAGTTTCTAATTTGAAAGAAGATAGAGACATATTGCAGCAGGTGGTTTTCACCCACATTGGGTTTCCACCTTATATCTGGTGTTCTTTGGTGTGACTATCTGTTTTTCTTGTTCATGCTCATTATTTTATGGTACTGATATGCAAAAATAATTCAAAGTATAAATAAGGAAGATTTGTTAAAAGAACTCGATAATACTGATTCACCCCCCCTCTCAGTATTATTTTCAACAATTGGTATCAGAGCAGGTCCTTCAGAGAAGCTTGATCACTTGAAGGAAGATCATTCATCATGAGAAACTATGAGAGAGAAGCATCAATCAGGCCACCAATTTTTGATTGGACAAACTTCAATTATTGGAAGGTAAGAGTTACTGCCTATCTTCAATCTCTTGGTACAGAAGTTTGGGATATCATAGATACAGGCTATGCTTTTCCTTCAGCTACTCCTACAGATGCAGCCGAAAAGAAGAAATATGAAACAAATGCTAAAGCAGTCAATACTTTGCTGGGATGCTTATCTCAAACAAAATTCGTAAAGGTTATGCAATATAAATCCGCAAAAGAAATATGGGACAAGATTGTCTTGAGCTACGAAGGAGATGAACAGGTAAAGCGTGCTAAACTTCAAACTCTCAGGATTTAGTATGAGAATCTCAAGATGTATAATGATGAAAGTGTGGCTAACTATTTTCTTCGAGTAGATGAGATTGTTAATTGCATGAAAAATTTGGGTGAAGAAATAAAAGAGGCCATTATGGTTGAAAAGGTTCTAAGATCATTGTCCCCCAAGTTTGAATCTAAAGTATCTGCAATAGAAGAAAAGGAAAATCTACGAATTCTTACTATGTCTCAGCTACATGGAATTCTAACTGCTTATGAAATGAGAAAGGGAGGTCCATCAGACAGAAAAGAAGCTGCTTTCAAGGCGTCAGGCAAAGGAGATTATTATGAAGCAAGTCACGTACCAGAAGAAGAAGAAGAAGAATCAAATTTTGTCATAAATCTTCAAAGGGGTTCTGGAAGGTTCAGAGGTAAGTTACCTTTTAAATGCTTTGCTTGTGGAAGAGTAGGTCATTATGCTGCAAAATGTCCTTATAAGGATAAAGGAAAGGAACCTGCTAGATGGAACAAGAAACAGGGTGCAAATATGAAAAGCTACTACACTCATGAAGATAGTGATGGTCTATCAAATAGTGATGAAGATGAACAAGGTAATGAATATAAACTGTTAATGGAATTTGAAGATGATGATTATATGGATGCTATAGATGTGGATAACCTTTATGAAGAAATTACTAGACTCAAGAGATGTATAGAAGAAAAGAATATGATCATTGATACTCTACAATTTCAAATTGATGAAAAGGAAAAACATTTTGAAAAATTAGAAGGTGAAATTGTTGCTCTTAGAAAAGAGATTGAGAAAACAAAAGCTATTAATCTTAAGTTTGTCAAAGGATCTGAAACTCTGGATGAGATTATCAATGTACAACGTTCTCCTCTAAACAAGATAGGTCTGGGCTATAATGGAGAAACTTCTCAAGCATCCACTTCAAAAAGTTATCTTGATGCAGCAAAAAGGAATGAGCAAAAGCACAATGGAGACTATCAGGTAAAGCAGGGAAGAATTGCAAACAAAGACTATCAGGGGCAATCCGTCTTAAGAGTGAACAAAAGCTACAACCAGCCACAGGTAAAATCTTCTCAATTTGGTTCAAGAATGAATGACAATAGAAATTACAATCAATTGGCCGGTAGATTTGATAACCGCATAAGTTTCTTCAATGGACAATGTTTCTCTTGTCATAACTTTGGTCACAAAGCAGCTCAATGTGTTGCATATAAAACAATCATGACTAGAGAAGCTCAAAAACAAAGAAGTATGACCAGGATTACAAAAGGGACCTATAACAACTTTTCAGCTCTTGAAAATGAAGTTGAATGTTCTATTTGCAATAATTTTGGTCATGAAGATTCTGAATGCAGGAGCAGGTTTCAGCAGAAAAAGGAACAAGTCTCAAGCACCAAAACATGGAAAATAAAGAAACCACAAACAGAAATATGTGGGATAGAATTTTATGCAGAAGGACAGGAAAATATATGGTACATTGACAGTGGATGTTCGAAGCATATGACAGGTGATAAAGAAAAACTTGAGTCATATTTTGCTCTAGAAAAAGGAAAGAAAGTTTCTTTTGGAAATGATACTCCTGCAACTATAAAAGGAAAAGGCATTGCTCAGTTACAAGAAAAGGTCAAGGCTGGAAATGTTTTGTATGTTGATGGATTGAAGCATGATCTCTTAAGTGTCAGCCAGATGTGTGATCAAAGAACCGAGGTGATATTTAGATCAAATGGATGTCTTGTTCGTGATCTTGATATAGGTAAAACAGTGATCAAAGGCAAAAGAACTCCAAATAATCTGTACATATTTGAAGAAGGACAACAACAATGCTATCTGAGCAAGGATGATATGCACTGGTTATGGCATCAGAGGTTGGGGCATCTAAGCTTTTCACAAATAAGGAAAGCATGCAAATATCAGGCAGTTCGCGATCTTCCAGATATCAAAATTCCTGACAACACCATATGCAAATCATGTCAGTTTGGAAAACAAACCAGAACTAACTTTCCAGAGAAGGAAGGATCAGCTAGCATGCCTCTTGAGCTAGTACATATAGATACATGTGGTCCATTAAGGAAAAGAACACCTCGAGGAGAAGAATACTTGATATTATTCATTGACGATTTCTCCAGGTTTGTCTGGTTAGGTCTAATGAAGCACAAAGATGAAGCATTCGAAAAATTCAAATCCTTCAAAGCCTTGGTTGAAAATGAATCAGGTCACAAAATTAAGTGCCTCAGATCCGACAGAGGTGGGGAGCTTACCTCAAATGAATTTTTCGATTTCTGTGAAGAACATGGGATAAGAAGAGAATTCTCTACAGCTAGAACTCCTCAGCAAAATGGAGTTGTGGAAAGAATGAACAGAACAGTCCAACAAATGGCTCGTGCTATGCTTGATGAGTTAGGAACTCCCGCAACTTTCTGGGGTGAAGCTGCACATGCTGCGGTTGTTATTCTCAACAAAACAAATGTCCGGGTGAACAACACTCAAACTCCTCATGAGCTCTGGAGTGGTAAGACTCCTTTGGTAAAGCACTTCAAAATCTTTGGGAGCAAATGCTATATTAAGAATACTAATGAGCAGCTTGGCAAACTTGAACCTAGAGCAGATGAAGGCATTCTTCTTGGTTACTCTCCACATAGCAAAGCATACAAGTGCTACAATAAAAGACTTGGCAGAATTGTTGACAGCATTGATGTAGTGGTTGATGAGAAGGGATACATTCCTAGGCAAGTACATCATGAAGACATCGAAGAAGATGAAGTCTACCCTCAAAGACAGAATGATGAAGAAGAAGAACCTCAAGAAGAACCAGAGGAGAAGACAAGAATAGAAGAGAAAACTCCATCCAGATATGTTCAGAAGAATCATCCAGAATCTCAGATTGTGGGGCAGAAAGAAGCAGGTGTACAAACAAGAAGAACAGTTGCAGAAGCTTCAAGCTATTTGGCATTACTCTCCTCCACTGAACCACAAAATGTGAAAGAGGCATGCAAAGATGAATGTTGGGTGAAAGCAATGGATGAAGAACTTGAGCAGATCGAAAAGAACAACACTTGGGAGCTTGTTCCTAGACCAAAGGATAAGAATGTTATCGGAACAAAATGGGTCTTCAAAAATAAATTGAATGAAAATGGAGAAGTAATTAGAAACAAGGCCAGACTTGTTTGTAAAGGGTATGCGCAGCAAGAAGGAATAGACTTTGAAGAAACCTTTGCTCCTGTTGCAAGACTTGAGGCCATTCGAATGTTCCTTGCTCTCTCAAGTTTTCAAAACTTCAAAGTATTTCAAATGGACGTAAAATCAGCCTTTCTGAATGGAGACTTGGAAGAAGAAGTATACATTGAGCAGCCAGATGGGTTCATTCTTGGAAATGATCCAAATCTTGTATGCAGATTGAAAAAGGCTCTCTATGGTCTCAAACAAGCTCCAAGGGCTTGGTACTATCGTTTGGACAAATATCTTCATCAACAAGGTTTTTCAAAAGGATCAGCAGATAGCAATCTTTATGTAAAAGTTGAAAATGACAAATTGCTAATACTTGTTGTGTATGTAGATGACATTATTTTTGGGAGCAATGAAGAAGCTATGAGTCAAAGCTTTGCCTTGGTCATGCAGAAAGAATTTGAAATGTCCTTGCTGGGAGAACTAACATATTTTCTTGGTTTGCAAATCCAACAAAAAGAAGGAGGAATCTTTTTATCTCAAACCAAGTATCTCAAACAGATTTTGAAGAAATATGGCATGGAAGATGCAAAACCAGTATGTACACCCATGGTCACAGGATGTAGCCTCAGTGCAAATGATGAATCTGCAGCAGTGCATCAACCAACCTACAGATCTATGATTGGAAGTTTACTTTATCTAACAGGTACCCGACCGGACATCATGCATGCAGTTGGAATAGTTGGAAGATTTCAGGCAAATCCGAAGGAGACTCATCTTCAGGCAGTGAAGAGAATTTTCAAATATCTTCAAGGGACTCAAAATTATGGCTTATGGTACCCTAGAGATACAGATCTCACACTTCATGCTTATACAGATGCAGATTGGGCCGGAAGCGTGGATGACAGGAAGAGCACAAGTGGTGGTGCATTCTTTATGGGTTCCAGATTAGTATCCTGGTTCAGCAAGAAACAGAGTTCGATTGCCTTGTCTACAGCTGAAGCGGAATATGTTGCTGCTGCATCTTGCTGCACTCAACTCCTTTGGATGATGCAGACCTTGCAGGATTTTCAAATCACTTGTACCCCACCTATCTCCATCTTATGTGATAACACAAGTGCAATCAGCATCTCAAAGAACCCAGTCATGCATTCAAAAACCAAGCACATACCAATCAAGTATCATTTTCTCCGAGAACAAGTGCTTGAACAGAAGGTCAAGTTGGAGTATGTTCCTTCTAAGGAACAAGTTGCTGATATACTCACCAAACCATTGCCCAGGGAGACTTTTGAATACCTCAGGCAAAAGATGGGGGTTGTTGATGCATCATCTTATTGAAACTCTTTTGATTGATGGTTGTATGCATGGTTCATCTGGGGTATATGCATACATGTGCTGGATGGCTGATTGGTTGAAGATTGAATGGCACAGGTTCAGGGGGAGCATATAATGCATTGTTGGCATTATGGAGGCTGTACAAAAGGAGATCATGGAAGCTTGTCTGAATATAGCTGCAATATGTCTCTATCTCTTTCATGATCTTTTATGGTGTTTGATGGATTATGGTTCTTCTTTACAGATTTGGTTCATATTCGGGGGGAGCATGCTCTTAGGCGGAGCATAACCCTTTGCCCTTGATGTCAAAGGGGGAGAATGAAGCTGAAGATTTTGAGGTTGCCATCAAGTCCAAAGGGGGAGATTGTTGGCATTCTGATTCTTGTATGGCTCTATGTTACAGATGTTGTACTTGATGGCAACACCCGTGGCAATGCTCTGATCAGGCTCTCAAAATGTTGAAAATTAAGAAGTACGCAGGAGAACAGTTCAGAAGACGCATACCCGCAGGTACACCGTGAAGAAACCGCGGCCAGACATGCAGGTCAGCAGTTCAGGAGGTGCGTACCCCCAATGCACTCACTTCAAGGCAGAGAAAAGCATACTTGGGGTTTCTTATGTTTAACTCTTGGTATTTAGCCAATGGTATTTGTGTTATTATGGTTTTGGCTCGTGGTATTGATCCATGATTTTAGGAGGAGCTTGCCTATATAAAGCAAAGGAGATCACTTGGCTAAGTATCTTTTGCAATTGAATATCTTAAGATCTGAAATATTGGGTTATGGTCTTAAAAGCTTGATCTATATGTAAGAGAAGTTGAAAGCGAATCTATGAAGGGTGATCTCTCGAGCGCATGATCAGATCTGAGCATCTGACTAACTGTGCCACACTGGTGGACTGCCAATTCAGCCCTAATCAGAAATATGCAGGTGTTTAACGGTATAGGTGCATGGGTACGCAGAGTAGAAACAGGAGATCTGCATGGGTACGCAGAGCAGAAACAGGAGAGCTGTGTGGGTACGCAGAGCAGAAGAAGGAGAACTGCGTGGATACGCAGTGCAACAAAGGTTCAGGTGCGTACGCACAGTAAAAGTACGCGGCGCGATAGTGTCTCTGGGTGCGTACCTACAGTAACAGTACGCGGCGCGATAGTGTCTCTGGGTGCATACCTACAGTAACAGTACGCAGAGCGGTTGAAGAAACAGTGCGTGGACACGCAGTGAGGCAGAAAGGTCCCTGCGGGTATACGCAGGGGAGCAGAACGTGAAGTGCATACGCACGTAGACCAGAGAAAGAAAAACTGCGTATCTGTCTTAAGACCTTTTGGTTTGGCTGTATTTTTCTATTGATAAGGTGTTCTGGGTTTAGTTCTATTATTGTTGATTTGGTTACTACAGTTGACTGAGTGATTTTATTATACTTGATGATCATTTGATGTTTATGGATCGAGTTTGAAAAGTGGTCCTTGTAAGAAAAGAAGTAGGGGGTTGTAGCTCTCTTCCAGGAAAGACTGGAAAACAAGAGAGAGTTGTAGCTCTCTGTAGGTTGCAGCCTGCATACTAGTAAAGGACTGCACCAGTACAAAACCATTGTAAAAGGAGTTTCTAATTTGAAAGAAGATAGAGACATATTGCAGCAGGTGGTTTTCACCCATATTGGGTTTCCACCTTATATCTGGTGTTCTTTGGTGTGACTATCTGTTTTTCTTGTTCATGCTCATTATTTTATGGTACTGATATGAAAAAATAATTCAAAGTATAAATAAGGAAGATTTGTTAAAAGAACTCGATAATACTGATTCACCCCCCCCCTCTCAGTATTATTTTCAACAAAAGATTGGCAAGTGCTCGAAAATGATGCCCATATTAATAATTTCCTCACCCTTGAGCATGAGTTTTCGAATATTAACATCGACATGGATGCTATGAACGGCTCCCAACACCAAACAAATGAAAATCAGCAAACAGTACCAGCTGCAACAGCCAAGCAAATCCTGAAACCAACTATTTTTGACAAAGAAAACATAGAACAACTGAAACAAATACACTTGGAAGAAGTAGCCAAAACAGAGGCAGACATCATTGACTTAAAGGATAACGTTTTGCCTGCTGGCCTAACCCCGTTAGAAGACATGTTTGATGCTAATGACGTGCCCAGAAAGCCAAAATTGCAGCCCATAAACACTGATATAGAGGAACACAACATTGGAACAGCAGAGAAGCCAAAAATGATCAAACTGTCCAAAAATTTACCACCTGATCAAAAGCCCAAGTACAATGACTTATTCAAAGAGTTCCAAGATGTATTTGCTTGGAGCTATGAGGATTTGAAATCCTATGACACCTCGGTGATCCAACACACCATTCCTTTAAAACCAAAACAGAAACCCTTCAAGCAGAAACTTAGAAGAATTAACCCTATGCTTCTTCCCCCGATTGAGAAGGAAGTAAAGAGGATGTTTGAAGCAGGCATAATAGCACCCATCAGATTTTCTGAATGGGTGTCCAATCTTGTTCCTACAAGAAAAAAAACAGGTGAAATCAGACTTTGTGTAGATCTCAGAAATTTAAACCAAGTCTCCTTAAAAGACCATTACCCTTTGCCCAAAATGGACCACATCTTGCAAAGAGTAGTGGGATCATCTAGAATCTCTTTGCTAGATGGTTTTTCAGGTTTCAACCAAATACTTGTTCACCCAGACGACCAAGACAAAACTGCCTTTACTACACCCTGGGGAACATTTAAGTATGTAAAGATGCCATTTGGTCTTAAAAACGTTGGTGCTACCTTTCAACGAGCAATGGATATTGCTTTTGCCAAAGAAATACATGACTTCCTTGTTGTCTATCTTGATGACTTGACCCCATTTTCCAAATCTGATGAAGAACACCTCAATCATCTTAGGCAAATTATTATGACATGTAGGAAATATGGCATTTCCTTGAACCCCAAGAAGTCTCTGTTTGGCCTCGAAGAAGGAAAATTACTTGGCCACATCATATCAAAGGATGGGATCAGAATTAATCCCGAAAGAATACAATCCATCCTCCAAATCCCATTTCCAAGAAACATTAAAGAGCTACAAGCATTCCTTGGGAAAATCAACTTCTTGAGAAGATTTATTCCAAATCTAGCTGAGCTGATAAGATTGTTAAGCAACATGTTAAAAAAGGATGCCAAGGTAAAATGGTCTCTTGAAACCAAGCAAGCATTTGAGAGTGTAAAATCAACCTTAACCCAAACCCCTGTCCTAACTAGCCCACAGTTTGACAAGGATTTTATCATATTTTCATTTGCATTTGATCACACTATAGCCGTTGTCCTTTTGCAAAAGGATGAACAGGGAGCTGAAAAACCAATCGCTTTTTTTAGCTGAGCCTTAAGAGACGCCCCGTTGAAATACCCAATCATGGAAAAGCAGGCCTACGCACTGGTTAAGGCCATCAAGGATTTCAGAGTGTACATTTTATATTCACACGTGATTGCCTATGTCCCACATGCTGCTGTAAAGGACATATTGACTCAAGAGGGATTAGAAGGCAAAAGAGGCAAGTGGATTGCAAACATCCTCGAATATGACATAGAAATAAAACCAATCAAGCTGATAAAGGGACAAGGTTTAGCTAAACTGATGTCCAAAACAAACTTTCAAGCCGTAGACATTAACTAGCTGGACAATGAACCGGAGCTGGCGACTCCACAGATCAGTGAAATCTTTTTACAATCCCCATGGTACGCTGATATATGCTTTGTATTGTTAAACCTGTGTGCTCCCCCAGGATTGTCCAGGACCAAGAAACGATTTTTGAAAATGAAGGCTTTAAAGTTTTGTGTTATATATGGTGCATTATTTTGGAGAAATCATGAAGGTATATTGCTTAATTGTTTAACCATGAATGAAACTAACAATGTCATGAAAGAATTCCATGCAGGTGACTGTGGAGGAAACCTATATTGGAAGTCCACTGCTGATAAAATTTTAAGGGCTGGTTTCTATTAGCCCTCTCTTTTTGCAGATGTAAAGAAGTTTGCCATGTCATGTCACAAATGCCAAATTTTTGAGGGCAAGAGAAAGCTGTTACCCCTGCCCCTTAAACCCATCTCAACCGAACAACCTTTTCAACAATGGGGTCTTGACTTCATTGGAGAAATCCATCCCTCTTCCTCAGGCCAGCACAAATGGATCCTAACAACCACCGACTATTTCACTAAGTGGGTTGAAGCCATTCCCTGTAGACAAGCAAATGACACCATCATTATCCAATTCCTTGAGTGCAATATCCTTTCCAGATTTGGTTGCCCTGAGAAAATCATCACTGACAATGCCGCTACCTTTAAGTTAAAAAAAATGATCAATTTCTGCCACAGATTTCATATTACCTTGGGCCACCCCACAGCCTATTACCCTCAAGGTAATGGCTTGGCCGAATCATCTAACAAAAGCCTCATCAACATCATAAAGAAAGTGCTGGAAGAAAACAAGAAGAACTGGCACAAAAAGCTGGTAAATGCCCTATGGGTAGACAGACTTTCAAGCAAAAGATCAATTGGGATGAGCCCTTATGAGCTGGTATACGGCATGGAGGCTAGATTTCCTTCATCCCTGGGCATTCCTACTATCAAACTGTTACAAGAGATTCAGGCTGAACCAAATGACATCCAAAGAAGAATCAATCAGACCATCCATCTGCAGCAAACCAGAGAACAAGTTTATGACAGAGCTCAAATTTTGCAAGAAAAGCTCAAAAAGATGTTTGATAAGAGAACTAAGGCTGAGGATTTCAATGTTGGTGACAAAGTTCTAAGATGGGACTCAAGAAGGGAAGACAAGGGCAAACATGCCAAGTTTGAATTTTTATGGAGAGGTCCATTGGTTATTTCTACTGTTCAGGGAAATAACACTTATTTTCTCAGATCTATAGAGGACGGAACTGCCGAAGAAGGCCCTGTCAATGGCTGTATGCTGAAACATTACCATGACCCCTTTTAAGGGACACAATGCAGTTTGGTATATATCTTTGTACAGTCTTATTTGTGTATATCAGCACTCTGTTTTTATTTTTGTATAAGCAGGCCGATTGTTTAAGAAGCAGCAGTAAAGTTTGAGAAGGCACAACCAAAACAAGTGTTCCAGTTTTAAAGCTCTATCTCTACACCAATTTCGGCAAAACAGCAAGAGGAAAACTGTCACATTACAAGCAATTCATGGTAGAAAAGAACTATTTGCAGTCATTGTGCATAATTATCAAGCACGCAGAAGAAAGCAGGCGATGTTGCACAGTTCACAGTAATTCAGTTGAGGAGGAGGTTGTTCATAGTTCAAAGTTTACATTTTTAGCAACCAGAACAAATGTTTCCAGTCTACAGCAACCACAGAAGATCAAGGCAGTCTGACCTGCTGTTCTTGGATTTTCACAAGGAAAAGCCATCCCCAAGTGGAGAGACTGTTAGCCTCCTGTTGCAACAGATGTTCATTTTTCATGATTGACATTTTTACAGGCCAAATATGTCATACTTTGCAAGCTGCAGTGTTCCATATTTCCAGAAGAGACCAAAGAAGAAAGCCATGAAGTGTGCTAGTCCAAATGCCACTGCTGATTCCAATTTTGATGAGTTGTTCCAGTTTTGAAGAGTTTTCATTTAAGGGAGGTCCAAACAGTCTAATCTTGGTCTCCCTAGGTTTCAATTTCCTGTTTTAGAATATAGAGAATGCATCTGACCAAACAGTTTAATCTTGGCAGATTTGCAGATAGGTAGAGAAACAAAAGGGACCCAACTGTTTAATCTAGGCCCTTGGCAGAAATAAGTGTAGACTTAGATAGGAAACATTCAAAAGAAAAATTGTAAATCAAGGTCTGCAAGTCTAAGTGCACCCAAACCAAAAGGAAGAAAAAAATGTTAGGAAAGTAGGCTGGGTAGGTAGCTGTGAGGTTGCAGAATGATGACTTATGATCAATTTTGTGTTACTAAGTGTATATTTTTCCATATCACAGTTATCAGGTAATTTTCATCTGGAGGAGCTCAAAGCTGGACATCACTAACTCCCCTTTCCTCTTATTCCCCAAGTCACTTACTAATTTCCCCAAAGAGGTCAAGATCTGCTTGATTCCTCTTAGTTTCATCATGTTCCATGTCATTTGTCTTGGTGAAGATCTGCTTCACTCAAGGATCCTTTATTTCTCATCTATGAATCACTTTTCCCTCAAAAATTAGCCTAAGGTCCCCTACCTTAGTGCTTTCTTATCATCTCCATATTAACTACTAACTCTAGTATATAACTCCCTATCAGTTTTCCCCTTCCCCTACTAAAACTATCTATATAAAACTCCCCTATGTAAATATCCCCTCCCTGGCAATATAGCCATATTTCTTCTAAGTCAGGGAAAAAATGGTCCATCTGGGGCTGTTTTTAGCCCATCCGAGTCATAGCAGGAGTTAGATGACATCTGGTCATGTTAACAACCTCTCCCCTAGCCCTAAAAACCCTCAAAAACCCATATGTCCACCCTTATCCTAAGTTTTTGTGCACAAATCAGTAACCCGCGCTCATTAAACCCTATAACCCACTTTTCCTAAGTCTAAAAACCCCGCCGCACCGTATTTAAATTGGAATATCCTGTGTATATTCCCGCCCCTTATCCCTCCGCCGTATCATTCTCCCCGCCAGCCGTTAGATCGCCCGCCCCACAGATCTACGGTGGGCGGGCCTTCCCGTTTCCCAACGCGCCCGAAGGTTAGCGTCCCGGAGATGGGTGGTATTGCCGTCGTACTCCCGCCACGTGTCACCTCCTGGGATGTGGCGGAGCCCCCTATGACGAAACTACCCATGCCTAAAATCGGTGCGCCCCAAAATCGGAAACCGTCTCCTGCCCAGTGACATCACCCGCTTGCGTCACCCCCCTGCCCAGTCACCCTGCCACGTCCCTGCCACGTGTCCTGCCACATCATCAGGCCTGCCGTGCTACCACGTCACCTCCGTACGTGATGACGTCATGATGCTGACATCATCCTGCCACGTCATCATGCTGACGTCATTCTGCTGACGTCATCCGCCGTACAAAGTCACGTCATGCTGACGTCATTAGCATTTTTAGCGCGAAGGGCGAAAATCGCACTCCGGAGCCCCGGAATCAGTTTCTGAGGTAGTTTTTGATCTTGGCGCAAATCGCTCATCACTAGATAAATTAGGCCTGAATGGGGAATCTTTAGGGAATCTTTTCATTATGCAGCCCCCAGCAAGCCCGAAAGGCACCGAGTGACCCATTTTTCTTCGCAAAGCTTGCCGAAAGGAGCAGAAGACAGTTCTAGAGGAAACAGAGGCCGAACAACGGCCATTAATTTGTGATTAGACCCACAACAAAGGAGAAAAGCGACCCAGTTCATTTGTCAAAGAGTATCAGAGGAAGAAGAAGAGCCAAAGAGTATTAGTCAAGATTTTTTAGGGGCTTGAAGCACCTGAACATTGATGAGCCCCCCAGAAAGTTAAATCAAGAGGCGTAAGCCCATCCTTGCCTTCAAATCACAATTAAGGCATTCAAAGCCACCAGACAGCAAAGAAACAGAAACCCATACACATTTATTTCAGAAAACACTGCACCAAGCCACCGAGGACAACATCATTTACTCAGTTTTGATACGGCGGCCCTCAGCACAGCCAAAGATATTTTCATGCATTTATTTCAGATAGGATTAGGTCAAATTAATCATTCTTTAAGACCTGTTTAGGTCAAGATGTAATAAAATCAGTTGTAGAGAGTTTTTCCCTATATATACCGCCCTCTACATTGTTACAAGCGTTGGTAAATTGAGAATTTTCACTAGAGACTTGCATTGTATACCTGAATTTTTCTATAATCAAAGATTGCTGAAAGCTTGGAGAGCAAATTGTTTGTTGTAAATGAATGTTTTGAAGATCTGAAGATGGAATTCTTGTGCTGCAGTCTAAAGCAATAAGTGCATCTTACCTCTGTTTATTGTTTACCACTATCTAAATAGCAGAAAGAAAGAATAGCTTAGAATTTGTTTAAGTACACTCTATGCTCAATTTCTGTTGTTTCTTTATGTTTTCCTTTGAATGAATTGGTTATGAATGTGAATTCCCCCTGGCTCATATTTACCCCGATTCACCTGTGTTTGCCAATTATCTAGAGATTCTTTATTACCCCTAGGTAGAGCTCTGTTACCCCCATCTGTTAAGCTGATTGAGAGATTCTTAACTGCCTCTCATTACTTAGCATTCTTTCCATCATTTAAACCTGAAATATTGTTTCATGCGCAGCTATCTTGCTCCATTTTCCCTCTCTTGTGACAGAAGAAATGCACCAGCAGTTCTCCTCCTCGACTTCACGCCCAATGGTTTGAAACTTCCAGACTATGCCTTGCCTCTCTGTCTGAAAACATCAATTTTCCCAACAAAAACAAAACAAAAACCCTCTGAACTCAAAACCTAGCCTAAAATCCTTTTCAACAAAGCTAAATCTGAAAGAGAGAGCCCTCTCTGATTGCAAGTTGGCTAGAAACTACAGTCCAAAGTTGGTCTGTGGTTACCTCGGCCGTATCCTTTTCCGGAGCTTAAGGACAACCTGAGTGATAACAGTTGGTAAGAGGAAGTTATATCGATAAGCCTTAAGGGCTTATCAATCTATGCGAAGGCAGGTTTAGGACACAAAACAACATCAAAACCATCTCTGGGTGTGGAAACTTGGTTCCAGCATCCCCCCATATTTCTTTGGCTGAGAATTCAGTCTGCACTCCATGGATTGATGTTGAAATGGCTAGTAGTGTAGGGATTTTTTTGGCAAACGTAACTCTGAACCTGGGTCGGGACCCACTAAGCCAACAAATGGTTTCATTGCTAGGATTGGGATCTACATAAAGAGATGTGTGATGTCGCATCACTGGAATCCAACAAAGAAATAAATTGAAGATTGGTTGGATAAGAAGATCCACGAATTTGCGGCACAAGAAAACAAAAATCTGTGACTGACAAAATAATAGTGGTTGGATAGGTAGTACACAGAGATACACGAAATTTTCTCTGTTCCTTCCCGATCGAGCTATAGGAGTGGATCACTAAATTGGTAGATGGCAGGGGCAGGTGGAGGCTTGAAGGTCCAATAGTGTGGACCCCTGAGTTAGTGCAAAGATTGGAAGCCTCTAAGGGTAAGATCTGTCATGCGGAAAGAGTCAATTTTGCGGACAAAACCGACCTCCCTAGAAGCTAAGGCTTTCTAGTGACAAACACGACAATCAAGAACTATCTTTCCCTAAATATGCATTTAAAATAAAAGCAACCAGGTGTTCAAGTCTTACCTTTAGTCCAACGCTGTTTGTAGCAACCAAGCCTCTTTGATCCAGATGAGCTCCTCCTTCTCCTTAAAGCCTGCATTCACTAACAAGCAAACGATTACATAGCACCTGAATAACTCATATAGTAAAACATATTCGTCATAAAGACCAAGGAGTTTATGAAACAAATTATATATAACAACTTGTTGAGAAAAATGAACTTAATTGTATTAATTGGAAACAAAAGAAACCTTACAACCAACGCCTTGGTGTTGTGCAGGTCCCTCCCAGGGTCCAGCAAGAGTTCTCCTCTACTTTGATCAGCTCACCCACTTCCAAATGAAGCTAAGAAAGGAATGTGATCTCTCCTCTCAAACTCTATAAGGGAGTCCTAATTTCAGCAGCATCTACCCTTAGGAATGTTCAGCTTTCAACCTCTCCTCCCTCTGGCCCAATGCCTGTATTTATAGTGCTTTGGAGGAAGTTAATCAGGTCCACCATCAATGGGATAAGCCCCTCTTTCAATGGGATAGCTCCCCGCTTGATGGGATAAGTTCCTCTTCCATAGGGATACATGAACCATCTGGAGACGCTCAATACACGTCAAACCATCTTCTAGAATGCTCTAGAATCGACCACAAGTAGCTTTTTTGAAGTAAAACTCATGCCTTTTGACCTTTACAGGAGTACGAACCCACCCCTTTACAGACAGAGCGTACAAGTACGCAGGTATTGTGAACTTGGGGTGCGTACACGCAGGTAAGGTTAAGAGAAACTGCGTAACCAGAGTTAATTGACTTTTTAAGGACTTTCTCTCTTTCTTGGAGTTTGACATGAGGAGCAGAGGTATACGACTTGCCAAGGAGGATAGTATGACAGTTGATGGAGCCATACTGACTGCAAATAGTCATGGTGACAAATTTTAGTGTAACAAATTGCCCCCTAAAGTGCGAAGCCTATAGTAGATTAGGGTTTCATATCATCTAGGAAGGGTGAAGTGCTTTATCATTTCAAGGATTATCTTGTGGAGAGCCCAGTCGGAACCTACAAATATTCAACACAAATTACATATGTAAGATCATATCATCACTGAGGTAGGCATTCCCATACTCAGATTGAAAACTTTAACTAACAAACTAACTACTGCTCTGATATAGGAATGATTTCGCAGTACATCATAATCATAGACTCATGTAGACACAGTATGGATGCAGCCATCTGTTTATGATTAGTCTACTGTATAATGAATACAAAACTCCTCGCAGCCTGGATGGTGGAAACTAGATCCAGGGTCTTCATTTCTACTTCCCGAAATGGTACGATTCTATCCATGCGAATAAATGAGTTGATGTCGAACATGGTAGAAACCACTTGATTACCAGTCGATGATGTAAATTGTTAACAAGTGTGAGAGAGACCACCGGTGATGTCAATGGTTCTCAAAGTACCCAGTACAATCCATGAGATGTGAATGAATGTGTTGATGTCGAACATGTCACGGAATCCTTCGATCGAAAGTCAATGATGTAAACCATCGTCAAAGGCGAGAAACCTGCCATTGATGCATGCAGATCTCAAGGTACTGACGATTTCTAGGTCATCTTTCTAGATAATGTGCTGATGTCGATAGAAAGCGACCCGTTGCAGGCAAGTCCACAACACGAAATCATAGATCAAGTTGAAGAAATGTAGCTGTAACGACTGACTCAGGGATGGTCGAAATGGATGACAGGTATTTTGCAGATGAATGGTTTATTTGCAGTGACCTCTTGAACACATAACGACACGACAGATGGCTTGGTGACAATTGACCCAAAGTTAATACCCAGAACCGGCTGAATATTTTCAATGTGGTTTGATCAACTGTTAGGCAAAGGATTTCCCAACCCAGGTGAATGAAAAAGTGTCGTGTTCAAGAGTGGTGATAAGGTTTCTTCTGAGACAAAGGATAACAAATAAGCTCATTTTTCTCTCTTTTCCCCCACCATTTCTGGCAAGTACCTCTTTATTTTTTACAAGCTTGAGGAGGGTAACATATGCTTGATTATAAGCTCATCCTTCGGATGAGTCCAACTTAGTTTAGATTCGAACCCTAAGAAGGAGTGGTCCGTTCCTGTTTGTAATCGAACAGGTCCTTTACTGTGAAATTTTAACGAGTCCAGTATAGAAGAAACTCGACGTTTTTCAATTTTAGAGAGTTTGAAAAAACTTAAGAAGACTCCAGGGTTGAACTTTTTCGTAAATTTGTGTCTCCCAAGCCCGAAAAAGTATAAAATAATACTTGAGAGAACTGCTTGATCTTTACGACCAAGGAGTACTTTCATAATTAGTGTCTTTGACCTGAAAAGTAAAAAGTGATCAAGGACATGTCGTTTTATTTCCAGTATCGAATTTGAAACGACAAAAATCCGACAATCTTTTCCTGTTTTTATGGTCAGAAAAGGGCTATAAGGGGACCGTCTTTTAGTTCCGTTTTAACGAGTTTAAAAAGAAAAACTCGGCAATCTTTTCATGTTTTAGGAGTCAGAAAAGAGCTTAAAGGTGACTCTAAGGTTTCACTTTTTCGTAAGTTTTAACGAGTTCGAAAAAATGATAAAAATGTACTCATGGTTTCATTTTTTCGTAAGTTTTAATGAGTTCGAAAAAACGATAAAAATGTACTCATATGGCTGACTTTCAATTTAATTTACGAGCAGGAAAAGATGGAAAGAACTCGGCATTTTCATTTGTTTTACGAAAATGAAAGATAGCAAAATAATCTCGAGATTTTCATGAGTATAACGAGTCTTGAAAATAACTGAAATTGACTCGAGATAGGTTTCATTTTTACAAAAGCTTGAAACAGAGAAAAACTATGCTTCAGAGTAGTTTCATTTTTACACAAGCTTGAAACAGAGAAAAAATTATGTTTGATGCCCCCTAAGCATAACTGCTAGAGCGCATGCCCCCCAGCTTCATTTCATTCAACCAGTTGGATGAAATGAAGGTTGAGTTACGAGATCATTTGAAAGACTCATCCTAAAACTGTAAGAAAATTATGCAAAAAACTGAAATAACTAACCTAAATATACAACTTAACATTTATGAGATCTAGCCAAACACTCGACTCAATTAGAGGAGGATTTGTTTCATTTTTTAACGAGCTTGACACAGGAAAAGAACTATGCTCGGATTCGGTTTCATGTTTACGCAAGCTTGAAACGAAAAACTATGCTTGTTATAAGTTCACATGCCCCCAGCATAATGACGCAAAACAAGGTACATGCCCCCCAAGCTTCATTGCATTCAATGAGGTGGATGGAATGAAGCTTTACTTTCAAGATCTTGGAAAGACTTGTGGGAGTTGTTTCATTTTTTAGTGAGGTTGACACAGGAAAAGAACTATCCTCAAAACCCTTGTTTCATTTTTAAATGAGCTTGACACAAGATAAGGAACTATGCTCGTAACTACTCTCTACAATCTACCTAACAAAAAACTCTACTCTAAAAACCTTGATTCATTTTTTAACGAGCTTGACACAAGACAAGGAACTATGCTCCAAAAACCTTGATTCATTTTTTAATGAGCTTGACACAAGACAAGGAACTATCCTCATACCTGATTCATTTTTAAATGAGGTTGACTCAGTAACAGGAACTATCCTCATACCTGATTCATTTTTTAAGGAGGTTGACTCAGTAACAGGAACTATCCTCAAAATCCTACTTTCTACAATCTACCTATATATCCTAAAATCTATCTGATTCATTTTTTAATGAGGTTGACTCAGTAACAGGAACTATCCTCTAACACCCTGTTTCATTTTTTAACGAGGTTGACACAGGAACAAAACTATCCTCGCCAAGCCTGTTTCATTTTTTAACGAGGTTGACACAGTAAAAGGAACTTTCCTCACAACATTGATCATGGCTTCCAACTGGAAGAAAGACATGTCAATGGACACACCTTGATCATGGCTTCCAAGAGGTCTTCATCAGAAGGAAGAATAGTTCTCTGGAAGGAACACATGTCAAGGGACTCAAAAGGGATAAGAACATCGTGTTCAAGTAATCCCATAGAGTTTTCCATGCCAATTACCGGATCTAAATCAAAGGAAGATGAGCAAACAGTGAGAGGCTCACTTTCATCGGTAACTGGAAACATGGGACCAGTTGCCACATAATTAACCCGTGGCAGGGTAGATACCACTTTAGAATCAGGAACATTTAGGGGTGTCATATTATTGGTAGTTGAAACAAGAATAGGGAACGGAAGTTGGTCTACAGTCACAATACTGCCATTGTGAGGGAAAGACATCACGCGAAAGAGTGTCGATACGACAACTTTCATTGCAAAAACATAGTCTCACCCAAGGAGTAAATTGAAATCCAAGGGACCTCGAACTACCATAAGATCAATACAGACAGTTTTACCTTCCAAGGTAATAGAAAACTTAGGAAGGATCCCTAAAGGTTCACTAATGGTTCTTTCATATTCTACGTAATAGGCGCAAGCTGAGGGGAACCCAAAGCTTTCCAAATAGTTGAGGATAAAATACTAACAGAAGCACCTTCATCTACCTGAGTACGATGTATGTCCCTACCACCAGCCTTGACAATGATTTGGAAAGGGATGGAGGAAGGAAGATGAGGTTCTGTCAGTCTATTCCAATCAAAAGAAAAGACCTCAGTACTTGGAGGGGGTTCTGTATAAATAGGTGAAATGCCCCCCGGCATAGAAGAATCTGATGTAACAAGAAGAACCTGAGCGGTATGAAGTTCACTCTCTAAAGGGAAAGTGGGATCGACCGAATGTGAAATTGAATCGACCACTTGATCAACTAATGGATCATCAACCTGAGTGACATGAGTTTCACTCTCCAATGGAAGAGTGTGATCGACTGTACTTGAAATTAGATCAATCACTCCGTCAGTTGACGGTAGGTTGGGAGAAAGTTTACGGTAACCAGTTGGAAATTCTTGCTGTGGAATAGTAAGGTTTTCCAACAATGTCGAGGCTTCATCCATGTGAGGGAAAATGTGAGTTTGATGACTCCCTTTGCATAACTTACAAGGAAACCTAACTTTAACCTTTTTCCCAGGAACCTGACTATCACTGGTTGATGGATCAATGGAAAGTTGATGAGATTTTTACGGACCATACTTCCAAGACCTTTGGAATACCATGACAATTAACAAGGAAGTGGTCACCCTTACATAGCCTGCAAGGGTATTTGGGTTTACGATGCATGTCAGAGTTTTCCTCAACACAACTAACACTTACAGTCGTGGTTGGTTGGTTGACTTCTTTCTTATCTTGCTTCTTCTTCTTCTTCTTCTTCTTCCCTTCTTCTTCTTAGCCTCTTGGTTACTAGCATCAAGGCTTTTACCAGGTGAAGAGGAAGAAATGGAGGAAGAAAAATTAGGCGAAGAAGGTAAAGGGTCAACAGAAGGTTGGTGATGTTGAGATGGTGAACTCTGTTGAGGTGAAGCATTCGGTTGAGGTGGAACAATTGGAGTGTTTTGGGCCAACGAAGTTGAAAATAACCATATCGGTAATCCTATTGTAAATCCAGGTAATGACAAAGTAGCCATATAAGGAGGACCAACATTTCCAAAGAAAGGAAAAGTACTAGGATTCTCATTAGGAGGGGTTCCTAGGTTGGTAAATTCTGGAACATTTGCCATTATATTCAACTTCAGTGAATTTTATTAACAATTTAAAACTAAAATTAACAATTCACAATTCACACCTAACAATTAAAATTCACGATTCAAACCTATGGTCTCTAAAAGTAAAAACAAACAAATTAACACCCGCTATCAAATCTAGGAGTCAAACCACACACAAACAGTAACCTTACGGACCGAAAACACTAGTTGGTGATGAAATCCAACATCGCAGAATTCAGTACAGAAGTGGCGGGTGGAACAGTTACCCCGGCAACCTGCTTAATGAATAGACTAGACCAACTTCCTCCACTTTAACCGTCTCGAGTGAAGTGAATCCCCCAGAAAATCCAAGTTAGTCTAGCCAACGTCTGCTCCAGGTACAGTGGGATCTTCCCTCCACCGTCACCTTAGGTAGAACCCTAAAGATAATAGTCACTAAGGTCACCAACAACAACAAATATACCTGGGGGAACAGTCTACGATCCGATAGCACGCAAGGGCAGAGTAACAAGCTCAATCCCCTTGCCAGTTCCTTAACAATAATCCAAGGTTTACCGACAAGTGACCCCAGGCTCCTCGACAATGGTCAATCCGAGGTTTACCGTTTTTAGTACGTGCGTATCTGGCGTCGTTCCCAATGAAGGAGGATTGATCCCCTCACTGGTTCGGACACGATCTTGTGCTTCTCCTTTAAGAGGAGCTTTCCCTGAGCATAAATGTAACAGCTGGATTTATCCTACCACAAGATGAGCTACTTGTTTGGTTTTGCTGTCTTAGAGAGTTAATTACTCTCCTACTCCAAGACACTAGCCTAAGCTATGTTGGTGTATCAGAGCCCTAGAAATGTAAAAATTACTAGATGAATTTTAATTAAGCGCTGTGTTATTTAGGCTGTTATTACTCAAGGGGGTAAATGGATATGAAACCAATGGTGTTATGACCCGACTCAAAACTAAATGCAATCGAATATGATAATGTAATCCTTTCAATTCGATGAATCCTAACTAAAGTATCACTTCCAACAATGCAAGAAATTGATCACTAAGAGAAAATATAACAAATTCTCTAATGCACTAATTTCATCAAGAAAAACTAATGCAAATCAATTCCCAAACAATTTTTTTGTTTTTATTTTGACAAAGCATGAAAAACTACTTAACAAAAAATCAATTTTAAGATCTATGAAAATCTAGGAGAAATCTACCTAAAAGAAAATCTAATGAGGTAAAAGCTTACAAAATATAATTCCAGGATGTTTTACTCGGTTACAATTCAACCAAGGACTAATTCATGCAGATCATAAATCAGTCAAAAACAAAAATAGAAATCTTTTGTTCTTTTTCTTAAGAATGAAATTCACAGCTTAACCAACAAGCCTTCTAGAAATTCCACAAAGAGACAACACAACGGTAGGTTTCTCACAAAGGTGGATTTTGCGAATGGTCCGACTCCTAAGAAGACTGAAAAGACCAGGGAGATCCAAGGTTTTTACAACTTCTAAAGCCAGAGTCACTACAAGACCAATACAAAAATCAAACCTAGGGCTAGAATCTTTATGAACTTCACTAAAACTCTCGATGCTAATGAAACAAGCTTAGATGAAAACTTTTGACAGGTAACCAGTGGATCTGGGCAGCAAAAAACAAATTATAAGAAAAATCTAAGAGGCAAAAAGGAAAAAATGGAATTTTCTCAACTTTTGACAGGGTACGCAGGCAGCCTGTTTGCACAGGTGCGGCCACGCTCTGTGTACAAAGCTGCAGTGCATAGAGGAACGCACTGTGCTTAACGCAGAGGGTGCATACTACTCTTAAAGCCAAGAAAAATAAAATCTAACCTAACCCTAAGCTATTCCACCCAAATTCACAGTCAATCAGTCAAAAACCAGAAAGAAATCAATTTTTCTCAAATCAAAGTATCAATCAAAAGAGAAATCAATCACATCCATGGTTTCCCCAGTGGAGTCGCCATTTTATCATGCGGAAAGAGTCAATTTTGCGGACAAAACTGACCTCCCTAGAAGCTAAGGCTTTCTAGTGACAAACAAGACAATCAAGCACCATCTTTCCCTAAATATGCATTTAAAATAAAAGCAACCAGGTGTTCAAGTCTTACCTTTAGTCCAATGCTGTTTGTAGCAGCCAAGCCTCTTCGATCCAGATGAGCTCCTCCTTCTCCTTGAAGCCTGCATTCACTAACAAGCAAACGATTACATAGCACCTGAATAACTCATATAGTAAAACATATTCATCATAAAGACCAAGGAGTTTATGAAACAAATTATATATAACAACTTGTTGAGAAAAATGAACTTAATTGTATTAATTGGAAACAAAAGAAACCTTACAACCAACGCCTTGGTGTTGTGCAGATCCCTCCCAGGGTCCAGCAAGAGTTCTCCTCTACTTTGATCAGCTCACCCACTTCCAAATGAAGCTAAGAAAGGAATGTGATCTCTCCTCTCAAGCTCTATAAGGGAGTCCTAATTTCAGCAGCTTCTACCCTTAGGAATGTTCAGCTTTCAACCTCTCCTCCCTCTGGCCCAATGCCTGTATTTATAGTGCTTTGGAGGAAGTTAATCAGGTCCACCATCAATGGGATAAGCCCCTCTTTCAATGGGATAGCTCCCCTCTTGATGGGATAAGTTCCTCTTTCATAGGGATACATGAACCATCTGGAGGCGCTCAATACACGTCAAACCATCTTCTAGAATGCTCTAGAATCGACCACAAGTAACTTTTTTGAAGTAAAACTCGTGCCTTTTGACCTTTACAGGAGTACGCACCCACCCCTTTACAGACAGAGCGTACAAGTACGCAGGTATTGTGAACTTGGGGTGCGTACATACAGGTAAGGTTAAGAGAAACCGCGTAACTAGAGTTAATTGACTTTTTAAGGACTTTCTCTCTTTCTTGGAGTTTGACATGAGGAGCAGAGGTATAAGACTTTCCAAGGAGGATAGTATGACAGTTGATGGAGCCATACTGACTGCAAATAGTCATGGCGACAAATTTTAGTGTAACAAGATCATGTGTGCTTTTGATCACTGGCTTGATCTTATCCTCAGAGTGTTCGTGATGGAATTCGCAGTCGATACCTAGGTCAGCTACAACGAAGCAGAGCGATGCTTCTTCAAGGGACTTCGAGGTAAGTATTTAAGGTATTTGAATACTTGGATTAAAATTCTCTTGTGTGAAAAGCAAGCTATACAATTACCTTGATGTTTGGAGGTACGTTAAGTGGAAAGTTATTCAGGGAAAAAAGGAGAATAGGTCCTCAATATAGCTCATTGATTGAGCCTCCTCTGTGTGATGACGAAGAAGGAACACAGGCTTCCCATAAATACCCCATCCACCCACACCATCTCCATCTTCACCTCCACCGCATATACCTTCGCCCACACCGCCACCACCTCCACCACCGTTCAATATGGAAAATACAGTGAAGTTTCCCATTTTCAAGGGCTTGGGAAATGAGGACATAGACCAATTTTGGTTTGTCACGAAGGTTGTGTGGTAGGCCTAGAACATTACAGATGATCAGATGAAGAAAGCAACGTTGGTTACTACTTTACAGGAGCACGCACTAATTTGGGACATGAAGTACTGCATTGATAACCCGACAACTGCATTGGAAGACATTTAGACTGCACTGAATAAGGAATTTAGTAGACCCAAGTCTGAAGCACAATCGATCATGGGATTCAAGGAATTCATGACGAAGCCTAGCGAGTCACCCTGGATGCTGGATTAGAGATTGAAATGCAAGATCTATGAAGTTAACATGAATCTTACAGATGGGCAGCACCACAAATTGTTTGTGGCTTCACTCTTGCCTCATTTAACGGTTGCTTTATCACAACAAAATATTGGGACCCAGGCGGAAGCCATGGAGATTGCAATGAGATTACATGAGACACCGATTCAAAATGTGGCTTTGGGATTTCAGCAGATTCATGCGGAGTTGTAGAATCTTTGCCTAGAGTTCCAAAGTCTGAAGAAGGATAGAGTGGCTCGGCTAGAGGTGCACGAAGAAGTTTGGTGTTTGAAATGTAAGAGTCAGGGGCATGATAAAGATCATTTCCCTGTCTTCATGAATTATGTTGCAGGAGGAGGGTTAATGCCTCTGAGGCCGGAAACTAAAGCAGGGCTAAGTACAAGGCCCATGTTGCATTGTGCTATCTGTCAGGTAGCTAGAAAACATGTGATAGATAATTATCACTTGCTGCAGAAATTTTTACAGACACCGCAACAACTCTTCTGCAACTTTTGCAAATCAATAAGTCACGATGAGCGCAATTGTCATAGTTACGAGTTAATGATGGAGAGAACACCCACGTATCGGATGGAGACAGAAACTCTGCCTCTAAATCAAGGTGTTGGGGAGTACGAGGAGGATATCAGGGCTATGAACGAGGTCGAGGCGGAGGAGGATCTGTGAGAGGTCAGTGACAAGTTATTTTCTACAATTGTGGAGGACTAGGACACTACACATGAGAGTGCACAAACCCGACGCACCTGTCATGTCGATACTGTACTCAGTTTGACCATGTGACAAAAGACTGCCTAATATTAATAGCTAAGATGTGTGAAAAGGGGACGCAACCTCAGCAGCCTACCTAGAACCTACAGATGATGATGGTTGAACCCCGCAAAGAGGATCCTAATGTGAATATTTTGCTGCGAAGTGGAATGATGACTGGCGAAGATAAGGGAAAGCAACCTAAAGAAAGTGAATGGGTCCGCAAAGCTCCAGAGAAGGAGGTTGGCTTTGATCTGGAGCACATGAAAGAAACCTTCATGGAAGCAAAGAAAAGCTTCACTGAGGCTTCTACCTTAGGAAGTCAGGGTAAGCAGCTTGAAGAAATGGACCCATCCATGCTTACTACCTTTTTGGAGACCTGTATGAAGGTGCTACGTGATAGCAAGGCCATAAAAGGATTATAGGAGTTGACCAATAAATGCGCTGGAAAAGAAAATTCTCTTGAGGGATCACACATGGTGAGGAAAATTGGTAAGAATAAGGCAAGTGCAGGGCATGAGATGAGGCTCATCACGCAAATAGGAGAGTATGAAATGGACCAAGTTATTTTGGGTCTTGGGTCAGATGTGAATGTTTTGTGAAAATAGACATGGGAGAGAATGGGGAGACCTACGTTGCAGTGGTCTCCTATTCAATTGAGGATGGCAAATCAAAAAAAGATTATCCCTATGGGAAGATTGTAGGGAGTGATAGTAGATATTGAAGGCACAAGCGCATTGGCTAATTTCGACGTAATAGAGATTGTCGATGACAACAATCCCTACCCCACACTCCTTGGGATTAACTGGGCTATTGACATGAACGGAGTGATCAATTTGAAGAAGCAGACAATGTCATCTGAGAGGAAATTTCTCTGTGTAGTAGTACCTTTGGACCCTACAGAAGGACCGTGTTATACTGAACCGGTCTGCGATTATGTAAGTGACGATGATTTGGACTAGATTTATAAGGTAACGAAGTGAGATCAAGATTGGGTGAATCCGAGAGCTGATGGATGTATTGCATGGGGCTGTGAAAGCTCTTTCACGTTGGATTCATATGAGGAATTGGAACACTGGCAGAATCGATTGCATGAAGTGTCTACAGTACACTGTAACATGATGACCAAATCGTTGCATTGTGTATCATCAAAGGTAAGAAGTCTTCCTTATTATGATGCTTTAACTGACATTGATAAATTTTTGGATGCATTTGAAAGGGAAGTGCGAGAGAAGTATCACTTCCAAGCCTTTGACTTGGCACTGCTAACTATGCCTGCAAGATGGTGGGGTATGAACAAGGACAATTTTGATGGATGGCGCGAATACAGAAGAATGATGAAGGTGCGGTTTGGTCACCCAAAGGTGCAATTGGTAGAAAAATGGACTGATGCTTATGGAGAAGAACCACAACCAGAATGGGTGCATCTGTTCTGTCACACTTTGGATGTAGTACCAATGAATTGGTACTTGGAAATATAGCTCCCCCATGGTATAGACGAAAGGGATATTTTGAGACAAGGATTCTTAATGACATTCAACTTTGAGGATGGATTTGAGTTCATTGACGAAGCTCTGAAGGAGGTCAAAGCAACAATCTTCAAAATCCTGGAGGATCCCTTGGATTTGATTCATATAGATTGGACCACCCAGTTGCGCAATGCACTGGAGTGCTACAATGTGACTACTGAAGAAGAAGAGGAAGATCTAAGGAACATTAATATCCTAGAGGCAGAAGGTCATCACGAAGTTGAGGGGTTGTAGATAGAGAATCCAGATATCACCGTGCTGCTGAAAACTAGAAAAGTGAACACTGGAGTAGAGGTGGAGCTAAAGTTTGCGAAGAGAGGGGACTACTCAGATGATGCTACGGTTGATAAGTGTTACACAGTAATTTATCACTGCCTTCCTGTCAGTCACCCTGCTGTGCCCAGAATTCACAATCACTAAGTGCTTGATCGCTGAACTGGCTTAAAAACCCATTTTTCCAAAGTTTTGTTCATCAGCGCGTCTGTTCCTAAAATAACCGCGATGACAGGCGCCTTCCAGTGTATGCTGTGCGCTGCCAGCGCGGAAGAACATCACTTTTCCGCGATGGTCCACAGCGCGCCTTTCCCGTGTGCTTCCGCGCTGACATGACTTCTTCAGTTATTGATATGCGCTGACAGCGCGACAGTTTCCCTATAATCCGCGCTGATCCAGTTTGGGCGAATTTGTTCAAACAACCTGCCTTCCAGATCTCTCCAGGCTTGGTTGTTAGCTTTGTGAATGTCGACTCCCTTCTATGGCATGTCTGTTCGACCCTTTCCAACAACTTCCCTTGAAGATAAGCTCATCCTTCCACCTTTTTAGGAGACTCCTTCTCCTATATAAACTCTCACCATTACCATGGGCAGCTAGTTTTTGGATAGTTAGACTTAGCTTGGAATAGCTTGGATTGTACAGAGCTTGTAGTGCTCAGATTGCTGCTATAGGTTTGGTGTGCTAGGTGTGGAAGTGATTGATTGCTTAGGGAAGGTTGTTTGTGGCATTTGTGTGAGAGAGAGAGTTGTTTGTTTTGGGAGAATCATCCTCAAAGGTGAATGCTTGAGATACATGCTGACTGGCCCCTCCTGAGAAGGTTACCGACGTCAGAACATTTGGTTGTACTCTTCTCTATTCTGATTAATAATAGATGACTGCTATTATTGTTCCATTCTTACTTGTTAATGCAATGGTTAAACGTGAATTACATCTTTTCTGACTGATGTATGGTTGCTTTTATTAGATTTCACGCTTGCGTTTGTTTCCTCTTCGTGTGTGCAGGTATCTATTCGCGGGGATCGCGGAGGATTGTGACCAGCTGAAGCGAAGGAGCGAAGACAACATCCCTTCATCAAACGACAGCGTAGGAATCCAAGTAGGTGCTCTTTACCTCTTGTTTAATTGCAATTAGGAATATGCGTAGCAGCATTGTGTGATTGTTGCTAGACCCCTGCTGGGCTAGTAGGGATCGCCTCTATCCGTAGAGGGGATTTACCTCTCCAACAATTTGGCGACTCCGCTGGCGATCAGCCTTTTTGTCTCTTGAGTCCATCTTTGTGTTTGAATTTGATTGCCCTTTTTTTTGAAATTGGGGATTAATTATCAGTCTTTTGCGTTTCCTGGGTTGATCTGGGAGATGCCCCTGTTTGATTGAGAGATTGGCTGTTTTGATTTGGGAGTTTTGATTTGCCTGTCACTATTTTTGAGCTCCATCGCGGATTTAATTTTAACAGTCGCGCTGACATCGCGCTCACCCTTTTTCAACATCCTGTTCATCGCGTAAATACGCCTAACAGTCGCGACGATCCTGGAAAATCAGATCAGCGCGGAAAAGACGTGTATAGTCGCGATGTCAGCGCCACTTGCTAGCTTTCTACCCGCGCTGACCTTGGGTTTCTAGCTTAATTCCGCGATGACTGTGTTTTTCTGAGATCAGCTCGGTTTTTTGGGCAAAAGTCGCGCTGACAGCTCGGGTGGTCTGTGTAAAAGTTGCGCTGACATGGGTTTTTAGTGTAAAACTTGCACTGACTCCTGAAAAGTTGTTTTTATAACTTTATCTCCTGAATTCATCAATCTTTCTTATCCCCTGTGGTTTCTTGTCCCTCATTAGCTTGTTTTGATTGCTTTTGGTTAAGGGATGCTCTCTCTTTGATTTCATTCGAGTGACTCTTGTGTTTTTAGGCCATGTGACCTAGCCCTTTAGAAGTTTCATCGAGAAACCGTTTACTTGGGTTACTTGTCTATTCAAGGTTCATCCACAACCCTCTCATTGATTTGCTTGAGGCTTTTTCACTGCTTGTTGCTGGTTGATTTTTAGTGCCGATTGTTGAACCACCCTTTTTATGTTGATTCGATTTCTTCACTACCAAGCATAGATTACGATTGTTTGGATCGATCAGTTCACATTCGCTTCCTCCTTGCTTGCAATCCTTGCTTGTCTTGCCGAGCTTAGATCACATAGCTCGTGCGGAACTTAGTTTTCCTTTTGATTTGGAAGCCTTCGTTGGATGTTTTGGGAACTTTGTGTGCTTTCATTAAGTGATTTGCTTGGTGTTCTGGTTCCTCCAAATTCATTTAGATGCTTTGTGCCATTGGAAGGAAATCAAACTAGTAGCTTTGCTTTAAAAAATTGAAAAGGAAAAGAACATTTCATTGATTTGCATCTTCAAAAAGAAAAAGTTTCCTTTCCTCGCTTTAGTTGCATTAAGTTGCTTGTTTGCTTGTACTTGTTTTGTTTGATTAAAAATTCCTTGCCCTCTCGTAGCTAGAATTCATCGAACAAAACGGAATTTTTTGGCATATAGATTGCATCTAGGTAATTGTGAGCGAACATACGATAGAGCTTGAAATCGAAACTTAATCTCAAGATCAACTATAAAATGAACCGAACGAATCTAAAAACGCATTGGAACTAAACGCAAACATCTAGAGCTCTAGGTTAGAGACGTGTTCTGGCGTCTTTAAACATAGTCACTGTTGTTTCACATTACGGTTGGGTGATTCCTCCTTCTGTGACTCGATAGTGGTCTAACACGGACTGTGCTCCCACGTACCATCGCGTATATAGGGAGACCCCACTAGGCTTTTATCCTTGATCCATAGGAAGCCGAGTCTGCCGCCTTGTGAACTGTAACGCACCGAACACAGCATTCGGGAAGATTGACTGCAGTACGGAAAGTCCTTGGCTCTCATACGATTGCTGAGGTGTATAAGCAGTTTTACGGGTCGCTTGGTAAACCCTATACCTAGATTCTCCAGAGCAGTCACTTTTGATCCTTTTCAGACTCCCTAAATGAAAAGGTGCATGTGAGCGTCTTGTCACTTCGTGCTCATTAAACATTCGAAGGAGACTGGAGTCATCTTTTCATCCTTTTCTCGACTCTTGAAACATGAAAAGGTCAAGTTTGGTTCCTGTGTCTTAAAAGTTTATTCGGCCACGATAACATCACCTAGTTAGATCTTGTGTGCGTTAGCTTGAGCAGGTTTCGTTTTCGTTTGCTATGGCAACTTTTCCGGGATTCACTAACCCAGGTTCCCCCTCTAATGGGAATCTAGGACAATTCCCTCCTCTTGGGAATGTTGGTGCTCCGTATATGGCGACGTTGTCCCTACCAGGGTTAACTGTCGGGTTGCCTGTGTGGTTGTTTTCAACCTCTTTGGTCCCTACCGTATCGGCTGTTAGTCCATCAGTCCCTCCACCCGAACAACATCATGTTGATCCTAAGGTGGATCTCTCCCCTTCGACGCCTACTTCTACGTCGTCCTCTTGTACTTCGCCTGGTGAAATTCTCAATGTGAGTAACCAGGTGGCTAAGAAGAAGAAGAGGAAGACCAAGAAGAAGAAGTCCCCTAAGGGAGAGCCTACACACACAGTCCCCCCCTCAAGTCCAGCTATCCACTCTAGTACACATGAAGTCGGGTCACCTTCTGCTCCTCCGCGGAAGGTTAAGTTTCCTTGTCGATTATGCAGGGAGGACCATCTGCTTCGAGATTGTCCTGGCATTCCCAGGGTACTAGAAGTATGGTCTCACGATCCGGCCCGCCCTTCATCGTCCACTGATGATCACGGCGATGCTACCTCATCAGTTGGGAATGGTAAGGAGAAAGGGAAGCTTCGAATCCCCTGCCGACTTTGTGAAGGCAAACATCCCCTTCACCTTTGTCCACTCATGGATAAAGCCTCTGCTGTATTGGAAAGTCTTACTGCTCCTCCGAATCCATTCCCCGCTGGTTATCAGCGTCTTTCTACAGCTGTAGATCGCGCCCCTGTTCACAAAGAGATCGCTTCAGATTCTCCTATTGTCCAGTCCCCTCTTCCCGAACCCGGCTGTTCCCAGCCTGTTCCAGACCCGCCGTTGGTCGGAAAGGGTGTTGACTCGAGTTCACCTCCTCTCAACCACTCTGTTTCGGAAGAGCAAAGTTCTCATGTCCTTCTCGTCTCCTCAGATTCTCCTGAGCTTGATAAAGGTTCTCCTGAAACCTCTCCGGAGAATTTAGATTCGGTTCTTTCCGAGCGGGGGGGCAACCATATGGTTCCCCCACCAAGTAGTTTGGTCATCTCCTTTGATTGGAGTCGTTTGACTGCCCCTCCCCTTCCATCCCATGTGCCTTTCTGGGTCACCACCTATGCTTGCAATAAGGCGCTGCCCGGCACTGTGTTAGACGAAGGAGCATCGGTTAGTCTCATGCCCGTTACTACTTGGCGAGCGTTGGGTTCCCCATCGCTTTTACCTGTCGCACCGCATCTCACCGCATTTGACGGAGGAACGAGTCAGCCATTAGGGATCCTCCCGAAGTTTCCTATTACTTTGGGGGGCAAGACTGTCTATATAGACGTCTCAGTTACCCAAGGTTCTTTAGACTTCAGTCTTCTCCTTGGTCGTGATTATGTGTATGCCATGGGAGCCCTTGTTTCTTCACTTTTCCGTGTGGTCTGCTTTCCACACGACGGAAGAATCGTGACATTCGATCAGTTATCGTTCGTTCGTCCACAAGCCCCTCCCGTGCATTCGTCTTTCCCTCCTGGCTTTCATCCACAAGTTGCATCTGCCTCGCCGCAAATCAACTACGTGGCCACCCACCTCGTGCCCGTACCCAGTGATGACACCATCGTGCATAGTGTCTTGGGGACATTGGGTTATGACTTCCGAGATATTGACCTCCCACTGGGAGCGCCACTCTTGGAAGCCCCAACTTCCTGTTCATTATGATGAAGTTCGGGCGGAGCATAGTTCACTTTCCTATGTCAAGCTCCCTAAAAAATGAAATTAGGTCTGGTTGGAGCATAGTTCTTTTCCGGTGTCAAGCTCCTTAAAAAATGAAACTGGGTCTGGTTGGAGCATAGTTCCTTTCCGGTGTCAAGCTCCTTAAAAAATGAAACCAGGTCTGTCCGAGCATAGTTCCTGATCTTGTGTCAAGCTCGTTAACAAATGAAACAAGGGTTATGAGGATAGTTCTTTTGCTGTGTCAACCTCATTAAAAAATGAAACACCTCCCTTTCCAAATCGAGTCTTTCATCGATCTCGAGAGTGAACCTTCATTCCATCCACTGTGTTGAATGCAATGAAGCTTGGGGGGCATGTACCTCGATTTGCGTCATTATGCCGGGGGCATGCGAACTTATAACAAGCATAGTTTTTCGTTTCAAGCTTGTGTAAACATGAAACCGAATCCGAGCAAAGTTCTCAATGGTTCAAGCTTGTGTAAAAATTAACCCATACCCGATTTACATCTCGTGATTGCCATTTTTATCCGTTGAATTCTGCTAGATGAGCCTTGGTTGTTTCATTCCATTGCTACCATCTCTTTCGCCGATCATATGCTCTCACTTGGTTGTTTATCCTTTCCTGAGGAACCGCAGTTATGAGTGGTTTTGATAGCCAGCCTCTTAACCATTACATGTTTTGAACAGTTCCACCATTACCGGAACCAGTTGCTACCCTTTATACCACTCGTTCCTCTAGGACGAGTCGCCTTTAAGCTCTTTTCTGACTCGTAAAATATGAAAAGATTGCCGAGTATTTTCCCCTTTTTGACTCGTTAAAGAGAATAAAAATGGAGGTCTGCTTTCAGCTCTTTTCTGACCGTTTAAAGATGGAAATATTGCCGAGTTATCCCTCTTGACTCGTTAAAAGTAAAAAGAGGCGGTCGTCTTTAAACCCTTTTCCGACCGTGTAAAAACGAAAAGATTGTCGGACCCTTGTCGTTTTCGGTTCGTTAATGGTTATGAAACGACGTGATACCGATTACTTTTTTACTTTTTCAGATCGATATCACTACTCATGAAAAGTACTCCTCGATTGTAATGATCGGGCGGTTCTTTCGAGCATAGTTTTATACTTTTTCGGGCTCGAGAGACACAACTGTACGAAAAAGGACCCCCCTGGAGTCTTCTTTTCTGCTGTCTTTTCAGGCTCTCTAAACAAGAAAAGACGCCGAGTTTTTCCCTTGTCAGGCTCGTTAAACACTCGATGACAACGGATATTGTCGAAATGACACTCTTCGAGCATATGCTATCCCCGTCAAGCTTGTCATCCAAAAATAATCGGGGTACCTGCCAGAAATGGTGGGGAAAATGGAACTATGATTACAGTCGTGTCGGCAGTACGTCGCTCTTGAACATGGCACTCCGCTGTTTCGTGTCTGGGTGGGGTCATCTCATTTTGTTTTCACTAGCCTCCATGGGTTTGGGATATCCTATTTGACCTCTCATCTGCTCATTGCCATCATCACCTTATCCTCTACTCATTTGATGTCAAGTACTGCCAAACCCGTTACAGTGCCGTTATATGTTCAAGAGAAGTTGTCCTCTGCCACGATGCAACCTCGTTCGCTATCTCACACAAACTATTGTGCCTCCGTCTCGTGTCGATGATGTGGGAAACATCATGGCCCACCTTCGATCAAGGTCCTTTCTTGTCGACTCCAACTCATTATCCGAGAAAGTGACTTAGAGACTCCTTCCAGGTGCCTTGGAGCCTGCATGCCTCAATGGCAGGTTCTTCGTGTTCGACGCAAGGTTTACATCATTGGCCTTCGATCGAACGATTCCGTGGGTGTTCGACACCAACTCATTGATTCACACGCCACGGATTGTACCTATAGTACCTTGAGGGCCATTGTCATTATTGGTGGTACCTCTCGCGTCTGTTAACAGTTTTCATCATTGACTGGTAATCAGACGATGTTCATGCATGTTCGACTTCAACTCATATATTCACATGCTTGGACTTGTACTCTGTTCGGGTCGAGATGGAGCGCAAGACCCTGGATCCTTGCTCATTATGGTCCAGGCTGCGATTTTGTGGATAATCATTACATGACTCATTGATGGATGGCTGCGCCCATACCTGAGTCTTCGTGGATGGCTGCGACCATACCTTCTCAGTTTTTGGTCTCTTTGACTGGGTGGCTGCGTCCATACCACAGACCATTTTCGCATGTCTTTTGGATGGCTGCGCCCATGCCTAGACTGCATGTACTTGATTGTCAGAGATTTTCGGTACTTCTTGGTGGTGTTCCAGTTCGGCGTGTGTTGTAAAGCATTTCACCCCTCCCGCTCTCTCGGTCTTCATGCTTTAGGGGGCATCTGTTACACAGTAATTTATCACTGCCTTCCTGTCAGTCACCCTGCTGTGCCCAGAATTCACAATCACTAAGTGCTTGATCCCTGAACTGGCTTAAAAACCCATTTTTCCAAAGTTTTGTTCATCAGCGCGTCTGTTCCTAAAATAACCGCGATGACAGGCGCCTTCCAGTGTATGCTGTGCGCTGCCAGCGCGGAAGAACATCACTTTTCCGCGATGGTCCACAGCGCGCCTTTCCCGTGTGCTTCCGCACTGACATGACTTCTTCAGTTATTGATATGCGCTGACAGCGCGGCAGTTTCCCTATAATCCGCGTTGATCCAGTTTGGGCGAATTTGTTCAAACAACTTGCCTTCCAGATCTCTCCAGGCTTGGTTGTTAGCTTTGTGAATGTCGACTCCCTTCTATGGCATGTATGTTCGACCCTTTCCAACAACTTCCCTTGAAGATAAGCTCATCCTTCCACCTTTTTAGGAGACTCCTTCTCCTATATAAACTCTCACCATTACCATGGGCAGCTAGTTTTTGGATAGTTAGACTTAGCTTGGAATAGCTTGGATTGTACAGAGCTTGTAGTGCTCAGATTCCTGCTATAGGTTTGGTGTGCTAGGTGTGGAAGTGATTGATTGCTTAGGGAAGGTTGTTTGTGGCATTTGTGTGAGAGAGAGAGTTGTTTGTTTTGGGAGAATCATCCTCAAAGGTGAATGCTTGAGATACATGCTGACTGGCCCCTCCTGAGAAGGTTACCGACGTCAGAACATTTGGTTGTACTCTTCTCTATTCTGATTAATAATAGATGACTGCTATTATTGTTCCATTCTTACTTGTTTATGCAATGGTTAAACGTGAATTACATCTTTTCTGACTGATGTATGGTTGCTTTTATTAGATTTCACGCTTGCGTTTGTTTCCTCTTCGTGTGTGCAGGTATCTATTCGCGGGGATCGCGGAGGATTGTGACCAGCTGAAGCGAAGGAGCGAAGACAACATCCCTTCGTCAAACGACAGCGCAGGAATCCAAGTAGGTGCTCTTTACCTCTTGTTTAATTGCAATTAGGAATATGCGTAGCAGCATTGTGTGATTGTTGCTAGACCCCTGCTGGGCTAGTAGGGATCGCCTCTATCCATAGAGGGGATTTACCTCTCCAAAAATAAGGTCACTGAGTTGCTCCGTGAATTCTAGGATTTGTTCCGTACAAATTTTTCAGACTTGAAGGGGATAATAAGTGATTTAGAAGTAATGAAGATAACACTGAAACTAGATGTGAAGCCTGTGAAGGAGAGGCCATATCACCTTAATCCTAAGTATAAAGGAAGAGTCCACTTGGAGTTGGATAAGATGTTGGCATCGGGTATTATTGAATCGGTGGAGGAGTCTGACTAGGTAAGTCCTAGGGTCGATCAGGGAAGGAAGCTAAATGGTGCTTGTGTGCATGATCCTTTTCCAACTCCATTCACCGATGAAGTGTTGGATAATGTAAGGGGACATGAAGCATATTCATTCACTGATGGGTTCTCGGGGTACCATCAGATCAAGATCGCGTCGAAAGATAGGAGTAAGATGACCTTCACAACTGAGTGGTGATGTTTTCAGTATACTGTAATGCCTTTTGGACTTAAGAATGCACTAACAATCTTTTCACGTGTATTCATTGCGGCGTTCAAAGAGTTCATTCACAATTTTTTGTAGGTATACTTTGATGATTGGATGGTGTTTGGGCTGGTAAAGCACCATGTAGCTAGTTTATGCTTGATGTTGGATACATGCCGGTGGTACAGATCGTGCTAAACTTGAGTAAGTGTTTATTTTGCATCCCTTTTGGAATATTGTTGGGTCATGTAGTGTGCAGAAAAGGATTAATGGTGGACCCAGCTAAGATAATGGTTATAATCAATTTGGAGGCACCAAGGAGTGTTAAACAGCTGCGCACAACATTGGGTCATATTGGTTACTATCGAAAGTTCATCAAGTGTTATGCCCAGATTACCGCGCTGATGGAAAAGTTATTGAAGAAGGACTCTACATTTTGTTGGAATGAAGAATGTCACTAGAGCCTCGAAGTATTAAAAGAAAATACGATCACCGTGTCAATCCTAGTCTTCTTGGATTGGAAGAAGGAATTTCATGTGCATGTGGATGCGTCATATGTTGCACTGGGAGCAGTACTGACACATGCCGGTGAAGGAGAACTGGATCAGTCGATAGCATTTGCAAGCAGGAAGTTGTCGAAGGCTAAAAATAACTATTCGACAACGGAGTGTGAAGGGTTGGCTATGGTGTACGTGCTCCAGAAGTTCAGGCATTACTTGCTGGGAGGACACTTTAAGATGTACACAGAACATTCTGCATTAAAGTACCTGGTCAACAAGCCTGTGTTGGCGGGGGGGGAATATGCAAATGGCTGTTATTGTTTTAGGAGTATGATTTTGAAGTCATTGTGAAGCCAGGGCGATTGAATGCACGACCGATCATTTGTCGCGCATTGAAATAGGTGAGGATCCCACTCATTTGGAGGAAGGACTGCATGATGTGCAGCTCTTTGCAGTGCGCGTGGCAAAAAATCATTTTGTAGACATCATCCACTTCCTGACTACGAGAACAGCTCGAGAAGGGTACACTAGTCAATAGAAGGAGGAATTGGTGGTGCGCGCAGCATATTTTTATGTTATTGCAGGTAACTTGTATAATATGGGAGTGGATGAGATATTGCAACATTTTGTGGTTGAGTTTGAATGAAGAAAAGTCCTAGTCGAAGCTCATGGAGGGGTTGCAGGAGGCCATTATGCAGGAAAGGCAACAACACAAAAGATTTTACATGTCGGGTTGTGGTGGCCAACATTACAAAAGGATTCGAAAGAATATTGTAGGGTGTGCGATGCATATCAAAGTACCAACATGTCATCACGGAGGGATGAGTTTCCTTTGAATCCAAAAGTGTCATTGCCACCATTTGAGAAATGGGCGATTGATTCTGTAGGACTGATTCAACCTCTAGGAAAGAAGATAAGTGCGCGGTATATCATCACCACGACTGAGTATTTGACTAGGTGGGTGGAGGCACAACCCGTGAAGGATTGTACAGGGGCAACAACAATGAAGTTCCTATTTGAATATTTGCTGACTAGGTTTGGTTCCCCGAATATTTTACTGAGTCATCGTGGTACAAACTTCCTTAATGAAACGATCAGCGCGCTGATGGAAGAGTTGCAAGTTTATCATCAAAAGAGCATGCCATATCATCCTCAAGCCAATGGGATGTGGAAGTGTTTAGTAAGATATTGGAGAATTCGCTGACAAAAGTCTACAATGGACAGAGGAATGACTGGGATGTGCGCGTACCAACAATGCTATGGGCTTATAGAACTACTTGTAAAAGGCTGACTGGACAGACACTGTTTAGGTTGGTCTATGGCATAGAAGCAGTGATGCCTATGGAGTATATTATGCCTAGCCTATGTATAGTGGTGTTCACAGGAATAGCAGATTGTGGAGCCTTAGAAGAGAGGCTCACGCAAATGACAGAGCTGAAGGAAGATAGATTCTTAGTTGGAATCCATCAACAAGTTCAGAAAGAGCGTGAAAAGGCATGGAATGATCGACACATCGAACTATGCACCTTCAAGGTAAATGATTTAATTTTATTATATGACTGCAAGTTTGAGAAATTTCCATGAAACTTTTAGATCCATTGGCTGGGGCCATATGTGATCAAGGAGATTACTGATGGTGGAGCAGTTCAGCTTGTGAAATTGAATGGAGATCCATTTGCCATAAAGGTAAATGGAAGCTGACTGAAGCCATACACCGAGGATCCGACCAGATGACTATATGACGGTAGCATAGTCTTAGCACTCTAGGTAGCTACAAGGAGGCACGGGACTATAAACTACACTACCCGGGTTGTAGAGTTGCGCGATGAGGGGTCTGCGCGGAATAGAAGGGTGTCACAGTATCAGAAGACACGTGAAGGGAGCTGCACTAAAAGATGAGAGACCACGTAGTGTAGCTAGAAAGTAACCATTACTGTAACTATTCATGATTTGACTGCCAGAAGACGGTTAAGAGGAGTGGGCGGCCGCATTTAAGGCATTTGAGGTTGAAATCAAGTGTGAAATCGTTGGAAATATGTCGCCAATCTCGCATATATGGATGGATTTTGGGGAGAATGGTTGAATTTGAATTCGAATTTACCTATAAATTACAGATGGCCATCTAGCAGGAAATACTTTGCATTTTGAGAATTTTTGAGTTTTACTGTTTGTTGTGAGAGCTCTCTCAGAATTTTCTTGCAAGCACTATGTCTGAGTCCGATCAGAATTTCATTCACAATGTCATGTCTACCCCAGCTAAGACCACTAGTACTGGGGGTTCTGTCACCTCCAAGGGATCTTCCCATGATGTCATGAGTATGGAGGTTCCCACAGCAGTGCCTAAGGCACCGAGGTCACCTAGGCTGAAGCCTACACTGCCAAGAGAGGTTCCCAAGCTAGGGAAGGATAAAAAGAATAAGAAGTTGCCGATGCGTGAGTCACCAAAGAAACATCCAGCTACATAGGTGCAGTGGAAAGAAAATCCAACCATGCAGGAGAAAGGCAAAGTGGTAGACCTGGAGGCCGATGAGGGAGCGAAAGACATAGATGTTAAGGGTGTAGACCCTATTTCAAAGTTTCTAGAGTACATCCCTCCACGCCAAGGCAAGGTGAAGGTCCTGAAGGACCTAGATGAGGAACAATTCCTCCTAAACATACCCTTGCTGCCAAAAAAAATCACTTTTGAAGGTCCGCGCTTGGCACATGTCCCACATTTTAAACTTGAAGACTGGGATTTGGGAGACGTTGAGAGGTGTCCCTCCTGGCCACAGATACCTTCATGAAGTGAGTGTTCTGCAAGGATTCTGGTGTAACTGTGCTGGAGCCAGTGGAATGGATTTGTAGGGTAAACAAGGCAGGGTTGTCGAACCTCCTATGCATGCTTCACTACCACCACGCCCCCATAAACTTGACAGTCATTAAGAAGTTGTTGTGCCTTGTGCGTGATAGGTGCTTGTGGTTGAGTGAGCCAATACCAATAATTGATATGCTGATCCATCGGCTCACATTGGTACCTCACTCTAGACTGAATCATACAAAGGCATTTGGCAGAAAGATAGGCGAGTGCGACCTTTCTGAGAGGATGAAGGACAAGTTCAAACTTGTCAAGAAAGCACGCGGGTATTCTATTTCCAGTATTACTGACCCCGCAATGAAGGTGGCCACCCAAATTTTGGCGAGAAAAGTGATGAGAAAGTGCCATGCTGAGGAGGTTCCGACACCAGTAATTTCGTTAGTGGCTCAGTGCATAGAGGGCATACAGTTCAACTAGGCGCGCTACCTGTGCAATGAGTTCCTCGCGAACTGCAGAGAGGCACAGGACCAAAGTAAAACTTTCCATTACTCATGGCTCTTATTGTCAATTGTGTTGGTCGCACGGGAGTTTTCGGAGGATAGCCAGTTTCCTTCGATTCAAATAGATTGACTAGAAGCAGTGAAGTTTGCTTTGCTATAGGCCATGAAGGACACTGTGCGGGTTCAATAAACTAATGTTTTTTGGGTATTAATGGAGGTGCATTGATATGGCCATCAAATGAAAGCCATGGTTTTCGCCAACCGTTTTTGAGCAATTATCTAGGGATGCAGAGTTCAAAGCAGACTTCCAACGTGTTTACATCTGGGCGCTGAAGGGTTTGGACCAGAAGTGGTATGATCTCCCCTACTTGGCTACAAATGATGCCATCGCAGAGGTCCTCAAGTGATGGCTAGCTGATTGGCACACACCTTCAAATTTGGCCACCGAGACTAGCAAGTCTGTAGAGAAGAAGGAAAAGGAAGTAGCCCGACTGAAGGTGTAGTATTTGGAAGAAAGACGAAGAAGGAGACTAAGGAGAAGGCCCACACAGAATCGGACTGCATCGCAAAGGAACAAGTAGATCAGGAAGAGTGTGGCTCTGATAGAAGTAAAAGATCTCCTTCGCCCCAAACATAGGAAGAAGAACAGTCAAAATAGGGTGGCGAAGATTTGGAGAGCACTCCTTTACGCGTAAAGCTACATAGGGAACAGGAAAAGGAGGGACAGCGAAATAAGACCAAAGCCTCCAAATCATCGCTAGATCCAATCACCTTGACAAAGGGTGACTTGGACGATATTGGAGATAAGGTAAGGGATATGATAGCAGAACTACTGTAGCAGTTTGAGCAGCAACAGAAGTAGGCACTAAGTGCCATACAGATGGGTCTACGTGAGCTGCACATCCAAACAACTAGACTGCAAGTAGGTGCAGGGCAGAGTAATGCAGCATCAACTAGTTTCACGTCAGGGACCACTCAAGCCGTAGATTTGGTTTGATCCTTAGATCTCCAGGCAGTTGTTCTGCCGAATGGAGCCCTCAGCGTGGAAACGGAAGCTGACAAGGCTACTCTCAGTTCTTTAAAGAATATTGGTTTGAACTTGGGCGTGCTCCCCAGTGAATTCCTTCACACACTGCAAGCAGGTTTGGTTGCAGAGCTTAAGGCCTAAGAGCAATGCGCGCTGAGCATGATCAGTGAGCAAAAATTCAACAACAAATATATATTCATTTAGAAGACAGCCGTGCTAGAAGCATGGAAGAAGGTTCAAGAGAAGAATGAGAGAACCGTAGCCGTAGTAGCCGAAGCATGCAGAACCATTCCAGAATTGCATATCCCGGAAGAAGCGCCGGTGGAGGCCAAGATTAGGAAGTTGGATACAGGTGTGCATGATGCAAGGGCAGAGATGGCGAAGGTTTAGTTTAAAATGAACCTTAAAATCACAGAGCTTGAGTTGAATTCACAGCCTTCAACTCCAGTAGAGGTCAGAGAACAGCATGAGGCAGTTGTAAGAGATGCAGTCGCAATAGTAGATGCCGTGATGGAAGATTGCACCATGCTCTTTGAGCAGTCGATGGAGATTGTTAAGACTTTGTAGAAGGATTCTAACATGCAGAGGTTGAACACAAAGGCTCGGGAATTGCAGCAGCAATATGACAAAGCAAGAGCGATGATGGGCACCGTTGCCATATCACAGCGACTGGTGTTGGGTGTGGAGCCTGATTATCTACTTTATTCAAAGGTATCACCGCATTGGAGCCTAGTTCATAATGTGGTAGAAACACTACCCATAATATTTGCACTGCAAGGGGGGTCTAGCGGGGGCGGCAATGATCTTTAGGAGGCCCCCTTGGTGGCTCGGGGGCAGCGACCCCAAAGCTAAAAATAGCTGTAAAATTGCCTTGTAAAATGTTTCAATTTCGTAGCCAATCTAGGTCATTCATTAGGCAAAGATCTGGTGGTAGAAGTTATGTTTAATTTAGGGATTTTTTCCCTAGAAGGCAACCCCTCGCTATATATGAGGGAATTGTATTCCGTCTATGTAGATCTATATTCTGAGTGAGAAAGAGAGAGGAGATTGTGTGAGAGTGGAGGGAATTTCAACGGATCTACTGTACATTGTATCTCTTTAGTTTGTTGGATAATATAAAAGGAAGGACTGATTGTTTCTCTGTTGACGTAGCCCAAATTGGGTGAACCACATATATTTGTGTCTCTCTTGTTTTATGTGTTTTCTGTGTTTATATTTCTACAATATATTTTATGTGTTCCATTTCTCTATAATATATAATTTTCTAACAATTGGTATCAGAGTTGAAGTTCTATTTAGTTGATAAACTCGCAGGAGAGAAGGGTTCCTCATTCGAGTGGGAGCAATGGCGGAAGATGGTAGGTTTAGGGTCGAAAATTTTAATGGCCAAAACTACCAGCTATGGAAGATGCAGATGGAAGATTATTTGTACTAGAAAGATCTGTACCAACCATTGAGTGGAAAGGAAAAGAAGCCGAAAAGTATGACAGACACAGAATGGGATATTCTCGATAGAAAGGCACTTGGAACAATATGGCTATGCCTAGCAGCATTGGTAGCCTTTAATATTTCAAAGGAAAAGACAAAAAAGAGTTTAATGTTAGCATTGGCCAAACTATATGAAAATCCCTTAGCCTCAAATAAGGTATTTCTTATGAAGCATTTTTTTAGTATGAAGATGTCAAGAGGTGGATCTGTTGTTGATCATTTAAATGAATTTAATACAGTTACCAGTCAGTTAAGTTCTGTAGGGGTAACTTTTGATGATGAAGTTAGGGCTTTGTTATTTCTCTGCTCATTGCCAGAAAGTTGGAATGGTTTAGTTATGGACATTAGTAACTCTGTCTCTGGATCTAGTACTTTAAATTTTGATGATGTTTTCAGTGCAATCCTTAGCGAGGAAATGTGACGGAAAAGCTCTGGTGAGACATCAAGTAATGCTTTGACTGTAAAGACTAGGGGAAGAAAAATGGAAAGAGGAAAGAGCCCAGGATATCGTAGTAATTCAAGGAAAGGCAGATCCAAGTCTAGATCGGGGATAGTGTGCTAGAAATGTGGGAAGAAAGGACACATGAAGAAAGATTGCAAGTCTCAGAAGGGAAAAGAAGGAGATGTGCAACAAGAAAACAATCATGAAGTGAATGTGACAGGTGATGTGTTGCAAGATGCTTTGATTCTTTCATTAGAAAATATTATTGATGCTTGGGTGGTAGATTCAGGGGCCTCATTCCATGCCACACCTGATAGGAAACATTTTCATGATTATGTTCAAGGATATTTTGGAAAGGTTTGATTGGGCGATGATAAACCCTGTAAAATCATTGGAATGGGTATAGTTTTCATAAAATAATAGAATGGAAATCAATGGATATTGAAAGAGATAAGGCATGTTCCATATCTGAAGAAAAATCTTATTTCAACAAGGCAGTTGGGAGGTGAAGGTTCTATGACTACTTTTAGAGATAAAACCTGGAAGGTCACTAAAGGCGCCCTCGTAATAGCAAACGGAGAAAAGGTTGGTACATTGTATTTATGCAATGGTATTTCTAATTATGTTCATGTTTTAACCTCTATAGGAGAATATACGACATTGTGGCATCATAGGCTTGGGAACATGAGTGAGAAGGGGATGCATATTCTTCACTCAAGAAATATGTTGCTAGGTTTGAAGCATGTCGATTTAAAATTCGGTGAGAATTGTGTTTATGGAAAACATAAGACAGTCAGATTCCTCAGATATCGGAAAGAAAAGGTAAGCAAAAAATTAGAACTTGTGCATTCATATGTATGGGGACCTGCTAAGGTATCATCTCTCGGTGGCTCTCACTATTATGTTACTTTTATTGATGATGCAACCAGAAAATCCTGGATTTATTCTATTCGAAATAAATCTGATGTATTTGATAATTTCAAGAAATGGAAAGCTTTGGTTGAAAATGAGACAGGAAAAAGGTTGAAGTGTCTTAGATCAGACAATGGAGGTGAATATTGCAACAAAAAGTTTGATATATATTGTTCATAGAATGGAATTCGCAGAGAGAAGACAGTTCCAGGAACACTACAAGAAAATGGTGTGTCAAAAAGGATGAACATGACAATCATGGAGCGTGCAAAGTGCATGAGATTGCATGTAGGATTGCTTTTATAATTTTGGGAAGATGTTGTAGATACTGTTGTTTATCTAATAAATAGAGGGCCTTCAAGTTCCTTGGATGGTGGTATTCTAGAGGAGGCATGGATAGGTAAAAAGGTAAACTACTCATTTTTAAAGACTTTTGGTTGTGAAGCCTTTGTCCACATTAATAAATAAAACAAACAAAGCTTGAAGCAAAATCAAAGAAATGTACCTTTATTGGACATGGTGTTAATGATTTTGGTTATCACTTTTATGATTATGAAAAACACAAAATCATTAGGAGCAAAGATTTCATATTTGATGAAAAGGATTTGTATAAGGATCAGATGCGGGAAAAGAAACAGGAAAAATAAAATAGAGAATACGCAGTGCTTGATGAGATCACAAAAAACGTGAAGGTGCTTGAAAATCATAATGATAAGAAACCATCACAACAACAACAACCACAACAGCAACAAGCACCTCAAATGCCTGAAAGTGGTGTTAGAAGATCTACCAGGATAAGTAGACCCCCTGAACGATACTCTCCTTCATTATCTTATGTATTGTTGACTGATTCTGGTGAACTAGAATGTTATGTAGAAGCAGTGCATGTAGAAACTAGGAAGAGGTGCGAGCAATCCATGAAAGAAGAGATGGACTCCTTAGCACATAACCATACTTGGGACTTAGTCAGGTTGATTGCAGGTAAAACAACATTACAGAATAAATGGGTTTACAGGTCGAAGGAAGAAGATGGAGGTAAAAAAAGGTATAAATCTAGACTTGTGGTGAAGGGGTTTGCACAAAAAAGGGGTATAGATTTTCATGAGATATTTTCTCTTGTTGTTAAAATGACTTTAATTAGAACTATTTTAAGTCTAATAGTAGCTGAAGATTTTCATCTTGAGCAGTTAGATGTAAAGACAACCTTTCTCCATGGGGATTTGGAGGAAGAGATATATATGCAGCAGCCAGAAGGATATGAGGTAAAAGGGAAGGAGAAACTAGTGTGCAGGTTGAAGAAGAGCTTGTCTAGCTTAAAACAGGCTCCAAAGCAGTGGTATCTAAAATTTGATAGGTTTATGTCTAAACAAGGATATACTAGATGTCACTGTGATCATTGTGTATCTCAAAAGGCAAAATGATGGCAGCTATATTATATTGTTATTATATGTATATGACATACTTGTTGCATATTCTAACATGCAGGAAATAAATGTGCTAAAAAGAAAATTGGAAAAATCATTTGCAATGAAGGATTTGGGTGCTGTAAAACAAATCCTTGGTATGAGAATAACTAGAGATAGGAAGAATCGAAAATTAAAATTGTCTCAAAGTGAGTACATAGAAAAGGTGTTGATAAGATTTAATATGCAGAATGAAAAACCAGTTAGTATACCTTTGTCTAGCCATTTCAAACTAAGTAAGGCGGTGTGTCCCAAGACTTGGGAAGAAATGGCTTATATGGCAGAAGTTCCACATGCATTAGTAGTTGGAAGTTTAATGTATGAAATGGTCTACATAAGGCCTAATATTGGACATGTAATGGGAGTTGTAAGCAGGTACATGAACAATCCAGGAAAAGAAAATTGGATGGCGGTGAAATGGATTCTTAGGTATTTGAGAGGTACCACAAATCGAGAATTATGCTTTGGTGGTTCAAACATTTCTCTACAGGGATATGTTGATGCAGATATGGTGGGTGATAGAGATAATAGGAGGAGCACAACAGGGTATGTGTTTACTGTAGATGGAACAACCGTCAGTTGGGTTTCAAAACTGCAAAGTGTTGTTGTACTGTCAACAATGGAAGCATAGTATGTTTCTACTACAAAGGCTAGTAAAGAAATTATTTGGTTACAAAGGTTTCTAGATGAATTAGGTAAGAAGCAGGAGTTGGGTAGGTTATACAATGACAACCAGAGTGCCATGCATCTTGCAAAGAACTCTGCATTTCATTCCTAGAAAAAACATATACAACTCAAGTATCATTTCATACGGTCAGTGTTGGAAGATGGAAAGTTGAAGCTAGAAAAGATACACACTAGCCAGAATCCTGCATATATGTTAAGAAAAGTTGTAACTAGGGAGAAACTAAGATTTTTATTGGTTTTAATTGGTCTTCAAGTATGATGATGAAGATGAGAAATAGACAAGTCCAAAGTAGAGTCATTGTCTAGCAAAAGAAGCAGTGGTGGAGTTGCTATAATCAGTCTCCAAGTGGAAGATTGTTGGGTGTGGAGCCTAATTATCTTCTTTATTCAGAGGTATCACTGCATTGGACCCATGTTCGTAATGTGGCTACAACACCGCACGTGATATTTGCACTACAAGGGGGATCCAATGGGGGAGACAGCGATATTTAGGAGCCTCCCCTAGTGGGGGATCTGGGGCAGCGCCCCCAAAGCTAAAAATAGATGTAAAAATTTCCTTGTAAAATGTTGTAATTTCGTAGTCAATATGGGTCGTTCATCAGGCGGATATCTGGCGGTAGAAGTTATGTTTAATTTAGGGTTTTTTTCCCTAGAAGGAAACCCCTCGCTATATATGAGGGAATTGTATTTCTTCTATGTAGATCTGTATTCTGAGTGAGAAAGAGAGAGGAGATTGTGTGAGAGTGAAGAGGGAATTACAACAGATATGTTGTAGGTTGTATCTCTTCAGTTTTCTCGATAATATAAAAGGAAGGAATGGATGTTTCTCCTTGGACGTAGCCCAAATTGGGTGAACCACGTATATCTGTGTCTCTCTTACTTTATGTGTTTTTTTTGTTTATATTTCTACAATATATTTTATGTGTTCCATTGCTCTGTAATATATAATTTAATAACAACTGGCTAAGTTACACGAGGCGAAGAAGTTTCTCGAACAGGTGGAGGCATCCCAATGGAAAGAGGTGGTCCTCAAGGCCAGATTGGGGCCTTGGCTAGACGAAACCTATGCTATCTCTGTCGCCATTTAGGAGAAGCTTGCGAGCCTACAAAGGACACAACAGAAGGTAAAGGAAGACAGTGCAGGACTAGCAACTAAGCAGCTGGTGAAGCAGATCAAGTAGGCAGCTACGCAGAGTGCGGTCGAGGTAGCAGTAGCGTAAGTCGAGCTGGGAGGTCTCCACAGTTAGATCTCCATCCCAAAAGAGTGACTCAGGGGTGAGTCACTATATTTTTGTTGGGGGCCTGTTGGGAGAGGTTCCCCTGTGGTCAGTTTTGGGGCAAAAGCCCAAGTTTTGAGGCAGAAAGCCCAACTTTTTGTTATGTAAAGGGTAAAGTCTCCGCAATTTGTGGATGCAAAGCACCTAGATAGTAGGTGTCATAAAGGGATTTTACCTTATTTTATGTAAGTTCTGTCGGCTTTAGTAGATTTACCCATGGTCTGTGGACCATGGGATTGTATAAAAAGGAGAGTCTTAGAAAGTCTAAGGATGGTAACTAAGAGATCAATGAATGTAATGGGTCATTAGAAGTGAAGAGTGAAGAGTCTTAGAGTAGAAGAGAGGCTCTAAAACTGTGTGCGTAGAGGCCTACAGTAGAGTCCACAGCTGAGTGCGTGGACCCCTGTAACTGAGTGCGCAGGGTAGTCTTGAGTCTGCAAGCAAATATGAAGTATCAATAAAGAGATTATTCTGGAAATATCTATGTTTTGTCCACTTAATTTTGTTATGAATGATGCGTTTATGTTATGATGAATTATGGGTTAATACTGTATTGATGTGCGATTTTGCATGGTTTACCTTATTATGTCAACGCAAGTAATAATATCTGTTTACGTGAGGAATACCTTAATACCTGTTAAGGAAATCAGATACTTAAGCCAATTTGGATAAATACAAAACTAAGAGTAATTACAGAGGCACGTAAGTTGTTGATTCACCCGTTTAGGGTCTGCGAAAGACAATCGTAGACTTTCACGAGGGTATAGAGGCTAGTAAGAGAAAGTTATATTGATAAGCCTTAAGGGCTTATCGACCCGTGCGAAGGTAGGCTTAGGACACAAAATGACATCACAACCATCTCTGGGTGTGAAAACTTGGTTCCAGCATCCCCCCATACTACTTCGTGTGAGACTTTAGTTTTCGCTCTGCAGATTGATGCCGAAAGGGCTAGTAGTGTAGGGATTTGTTTGGCAAACTTAACTCTGAACCTGGGTCGAGACCCACTAAGCCCACAAGCAAAGACAGAGGACTAAGTAACTCATAGTGGAGGGGCCAACCATAGAGAAACGGATCCAAGAGGTATAGCAAGCAGTGGAACAAAGTACCATAGAGCTCTAGGCCTTAACCAAGGAATTCAACGAACTCCACAAGAAAGTGGAACCAGCAGCTTAGTGACTCGAGGGCAAGTCACGATATTTGTGTTTGGGGGCCTATTGGGATGGTGCCACCATGGGTGGAATTGAATTAAACTTAGTCATTTTTGTAAAGAATTTTGTAAAAGATGCAAAGTCTCCGCAAAATGTGGACGTAGAACGCGCAGATAGATAGAGTCAAAGGGGGCTTAGCCCCTTATTTTGGTCAATTTTGAAGACTGACCCATGAGCCGAGGGCCATGGTATTGTATTAGGAAAGCTATAAATAACTAAGTCTTAGCGAGTCTTAGAGGTAAGTTGGGAGAGAAAATTGGGTACATTGAATAATTTTGGCGTCTTGGGAAAGAGCTAGGGAAGGAAGGCTTCGCTTCCTGCACTTAGGTAGAGAAGGGAAGGCTCTTGTAGCTGAGTGTGCAGGAGGCCTGGGTAGATTCTGCAGCTGAGTGCATGGACCCTTGTAGCTATGTGCGTAGGGTAGGAGAGTCTGTAATCAGTGACTGGAAGATCAATAAAGCCAGCCTTTTGAAGAATTACTTAGTATTTTCGTTGTATCTGTTTACATTATATGTTGTCGATTAATGATATGTTTTATGAAATAATAATTGAATGTTATTCAAATTTACTAAATCTCTCTTAATAATATATGAAATGAATGCTTATTCACTTCTGCGAAATTACAGGCCCTTTCTCTTATGTTTTCAAACGAATTAAGTATATCTGCGCGAACTTTGATCTAGGGTTGCTTGTTGATGTGCTAAAGTAGGTAAATCGATTGTTTAAGGTCTACAAGGACTGATCATAGAACTTCACGAAGGTATGAAGGCCACTTTAACTTAGTTATAGTAACAAGCCCTAGAAGTCTATCGATCTATGCGAAGGAAACTCTATGGCACTGGAAGATATCACACTAGTCTATGGATGAAGAAACTTGGTTCGTGCATCCCCCAATACTTCTTTGGGTGAGACTGCAGCCTGTGCTACGTGGTGTTTCCAAAAGGGCCAGTAGTGTAGGGTTTTGCTGGTTGGCGCAACTAACTCCGAACCTAGGTTAGGACCCCCTAAGCCAACAAGATCAGTTAATGATTTCCATGAAGCATGTTAGACTAGGGGGGGGAATATGCAAATGGCTGTTATTGTTTTAGGAGTATGATTTTGAAGTCATTGTGAAGCCAGGGCGATTGAATGCACGACCGATCATTTGTCGCGCATTGAAATAGGTGAGGATCCCACTCATTTGGAGGAAGGACTGCATGATGTGCAGCTCTTTGCAGTGCGCGTGGCAAAAAATCATTTTGTAGACATCATCCACTTCCTGACTACGAGAACAACTCGAGAAGGGTACACTAGTCAATAGAAGGAGGAATTGGTGGTGCGCGCAGCATATTTTTATGTTATTGCAGGTAACTTGTATAATATGGGAGTGGATGAGATATTGCAACATTTTGTGGTTGAGTTTGAATGAAGAAAAGTCCTAGTCGAAGCTCATGGAGGGGTTGCAGGAGGCCATTATGCAGGAAAGGCAACAACACAAAAGATTTTACACGTCGGGTTGTGGTGGCCAACATTACAAAAGGATTCGAAAGAATATTGTAGGGTGTGCGATGCATATCAAAGTACCAACATGTCATCACGGAGGGATGAGTTTCCTTTGAATCCAAAAGTGTCATTGCCACCATTTGAGAAATGGGCGATTGATTTTGTAGGACTGATTCAACCTCTAGGAAAAAAGATAGGTGCGCGGTATATCATCACCGCGACTGAGTATTTGACTAGGTGGGTGGAGGCACAACCCGTGAAGGATTGTACAGGGGAAACAACAATGAAGTTCATATTTGAATATTTGCTGACTAGGTTTGGTTGCCCGAATATTTTACTGAGTCATCGTGGTACAAACTTCCTTAATGAAACGATCAGCGCGCTAATGGAAGAGTTGCAAGTTTATCATCAAAAGAGCATGCCATATCATCCTCAAGCCAATGGGATGTGGAAGTGTTTAATAAGATATTGGAGAATTCGCTGACAAAAGTCTACAATGCACAGAGGAATGACTGGGATGTGCGCGTACCAACAATGCTATGGGCTTATAGAACTACTTGTAAAAGGCTGACTGGACAGACACTATTTAGGTTGGTCTATGGCATAGAAGCAGTGATGCCTATGGAGTATATTATGCCTAGCCTATGTATAGTGGTGTTCACAGGAATAGCAGATTGTGGAGCCTTAGAAGAGAGGCTCACGCAAATGACAGAGCTGAAGGAAGATAGATTCTTAGTTGGATTCCATCAACAAGTTCAGAAAGAGCGTGAAAAGGCATGGAATGATCGACACATCGAACTATGCACCTTCAAGGTAAATGATTTAATTTTATTATATGACTGCAAGTTTGAGAAATTTCCATGAAACTTTTAGATCCATTGGCTGGGGCCATATGTGATCAAGGAGATTACTGATGGTGGAGCAGTTCAGCTTGTGAAACTGAATGGAGATCCATTTCCCATAGAGGTAAATGGTAGCTGAATGAAGCCATACACCGAGGATCCGACCAGATGACTATATGACGGTAGCATAGTCTTAGCACTCCAGGTAGCTACAAGGAGGCACGGGACTATAAAATACACTACCCGGGTTGTAGAGTTGCGCGATGAGGGGTCTACGCGGAATAGAAGGGTGTCACAGTATCAGAAGACACGTGAAGGGAGCTGCACTAAAAGATGAGAGACCACGTAGTGTAGCTAGAAAGTAACCATTACTGTAACTATTCATGATTTGACTGCCAGAAGACGGTTAAGAGGAGTGGGCGGCCGGCATTTAAGGCATTTGAGGTTGAAATCAAGTGTGAAATCGTTGGAAATATGTCGCCAATCTCGCATATATGGATGGATTTTGGGGAGAATGGTTGAATTTGAATTCGAATTTACCTATAAATTACAGATGGCCATCTAGCAGGAAATACTTTGCATTTTGAGAATTTTTTAGTTTTACTGTTTGTTGTGAGAGCTCTCTCAGAATTTTCTTGCAAGCCCTATGTCTGAGTCCGATCAGAATTTCATTAACAATTTCATGTCTACCCCAGCTAAGACCACTAGTACTGGGGGTTCTGTCACCTCCAAGGGATCTTCCCATGATGTCATGAGTATGGAGGTTCCCACAGCAGTGCCTAAGGCACCGAGGTCACCTAGGCTGAAGCCTACACTGCCAAGAGAGGTTCCCAAGCTAGGGAAGGATAAAAAGAATAAGAAGTTTCCGATGCGTGAGTCACCAAAGAAACATCCAGCTACATAGGTGCAGTGGAAAGAAAATCCAACCATGCATGAGAAAGGCAAAGTGGTAGACCTGGAGGCCGATGAGGGAGCGAAAGACATAGATGTTAAGGGTGTAGACCCTATTTCAAAGTTTCTAGAGTACATCCCTCCATGCCAAGGCAAGGTGAAGGTCCTGAAGGACCTAGATGAGGAACAATTCCTCCTAAACACACCCTTGCTGCCAAAAAAAATCACTTTTGAAGGTCCGCGCTTGGCACATGTCCCACATTTGAAACTTGAAGACTGGGATTTGGGAGACGTTGAGAGGTGTCCCTCCTGGCCACAGATACCTTCATGAAGTGAGTGTTGTGCAAGGATTCTGGTGTAACTGTGCTGGAGCCAGTGGAATGGATTTGCAGGGTAAACAAGGCAGGGTTGTCGAACCTCCTATGCATGCTTCACTACCACCACGCCCCCATAAACTTGACAGTTATTAAGAAGTTGTTATGCCTTGTGCATGATAGGTGCTTGTGGTTGAGTGAGCCAATACCAATAATTGATATGCTGATCCATCGGCTCACATTGGTACCTCACTCTAGACTGAATCATACAAAGGCATTTGGCAGAAAGACAGGCGAGTGCGACCTTTCTGAGAGGATGAAGGACAAGTTCAAACTTGTCAAGAAAGCACGCGGGTATTCTATTTCCAGTATTACTGACCCCGCAATGAAGGTGGCCACCCAAATTTTGGCGAGAAAAGTGATGAGAAAGTGCCATGCTGAGGAGGTTCCAACATGAGTAATTTCGTTAGCGGCTCAGTGCACAGAGGGCATACAGTTCAACTAGGCGCGCTACCTGTGCAATGAGTTCCTCGTGAACTGCAGAGAGGCACAGGACCAAAGTAAAACTTTCCATTACTCATGGCTCTTATTGTCAATTGTGCTGGTCGCACGGGAGTTTTCGGAGGATAGCGAGTTTCCTTCGATTCAAATAGATTGACTAGAAGCAGTGAAGTTTGCTTTGCTATAGGCCATGAAGGACACTATGCAGGTTCAATAAACTAATGTTTTTTGGGTATTAATGGAGATGCATTCATATGGCCATCAAATGAAAGCCATGGTTTTCGCCAACCGTTTTTGAGCAATTATCTAGGGATGCAGAGTTCAAAGCAGACTTCCATCGTGTTTACATCTGGGCGCTAAAGGGTTTGGACCAGAAGTGGTATGATCTCCCCTACTTGGCTACAAATGATGCCATCGCAGAGGTCCTCAAGTGATGGCTAGTTGATTGGCACACACCTTCAAATTTGGCCACCGAGACTAGCAAGTCTGTGGAGAAGAAGGAAAAGGAAGTAGCCCGACTGAAGGTGTAGTATTTGGAAGAAAAGACGAAGAAGGAGACTAAGGAGAAGGCCCACACAGAAGCGGACTGCATCGCAAAGGATAAAGTAGATCAGGAAGAGTGCGGCTCTGATAGAAGTAAAAGATCTCCTTCGCCCCAGACATAGGAAGAAGAACAGTCAAAATAGGGTGGCGAAGATTTGGAGAGCACTCCTTTACGCGTAAAGCTACATAGGGAACAGGAAAAGGAGGGACAGCGAAATAAGACCAAAGCCTCCAAATCATCGCTAGATCCAATCACCTTGACAAAGGGTGACTTGGACGATATTGGAGATAAGGTAAGGGATATGATAGCAGAACTACTGTAGCAGTTTGAGGAGCAACAGAAGTCGGCACTAATTGCCATACAGATGGGTCTACGTGAGCTGCACATCCAAACAACTAGACTGCAAGTAGGTGCAGGGCAGAGTAATGCAACATCAACTAGTTTCACGTCAGGGACCACTCAAGCCGTAGGTTTGGTTTGATCCTTAGATCTCCAGGCAGTTGTTCTGCCGAATGGAGCCCTCAGCGTTGAAACGAAAGCTGACAAGGCTACTCTTAGTTCTTTAAAGAATATTGGTTTGAACTTGGGCGTGCTCCCCAGTGAATTCCTTCACACACTGCAAGCAGGTTTGGTTGCAGAGCTTAAGGCCTAAGAGCAATGCGCGCTGAGCATGATCAGTGAGCAAAAATTCAACAACAAATATATATTCATTTAGAAGACAGCCGTGCTAGAAGCATGGAAGAAGGTTCAAGAGAAGAATGAGAGAACCGTAGCCGTAGTAGCCGAAGCATGCAGAACCATTCCAGAATTGCATATCCCGGAAGAAGCGCCGGTGGAGGCCAAGATTAGAAGGTTGGATACAGGTGTGCATGATGCAAGGGCAGAGATGGCGAAGGTTTAGTTTAAAATGAACCTTAAAATCACAGAGCTTGAGTTGAATTCACAGCCTTCAACTCCAGTAGAGGTCAGAGAACAACATGAGGCAGTTGTAAAAGATGCAGTCGCAATAGTAGATGCCGTGATGGAAGATTGCACCATGCTATTTGAGCAGTCGATGGAGGTTGTTACGACTTTGTAGAAGGATTCTAACATGCAGAGGTTGAACACAAAGGCTCGGGAATTGCAGCAGCAATATGACAAAGCAAGAGCGATGATGGGCACCGTTGCCATATCACAGTGACTGGTGTTGGGTGTGGAGCCTGATTATCTACTTTATTCAGAGGTATCACCGCATTGGACCCTAGTTCATAATGTGGCAGAAACACTACGCATAATATTTGCACTGCAAGGGGGGTCTAGCGGGGGCGGCAATGATCTTTAGGAGGCCCCCTTGGTGGCTCGGGGGCAGCGACCCCAAAGCTAAAAATAGCTGTAAAATTGCCTTGTAAAATGTTTCAATTTCGTAGCCAATATGGGTCATTCATTAGGCAAAGATCTGGTGGTAGAAGTTATGTTTAATTTAGGGATTTTTTCCCTAGAAGGCAACCCCTCGCTATATATGAGGGAATTGTATTGCGTCTATGTAGATCTATATTCTGAGTGAGAAAGAGAGAGGAGATTGTGTGAGAGTGGAGGGAATTACAACGGATCTACTGTACGTTGTATCTCTTTAGTTTGTTGGATAATATAAAAGGAAGGACTGGTTGTTTCTCTGTTGACGTAGCCCAAATTGGGTGAACCACATATATTTGTGTCTCTCTTGTTTTATGTGTTTTCTGTGTTTATATTTCTACAATATATTTTATGTGTTCCATTTCTCTATAATATATAATTTTCTAACAATTGGTATCAGAGTTGAAGTTCTATTTAGCTGATAAACTCGCAGGAGAGAAGGGTTCCTCATTCGAGTGGGAGCAATGGCGGAAGATGGTAGGTTTAGGGTCGAAAATTTTAATGGCCAAAACTACCAGCTATGGAAGATGCAGATGGAAGATTATTTGTACTAGAAAGATCTGTACCAACCATTGAGTGGAAAGGAAAAGAAGCCGAAAAGTATGACAGACACAGAATGGGATATTCTCGATAGAAAGGCACTTGGAACAATATGGCTATGCCTAGCAGCATTGGTAGCCTTTAATATTTCAAAGGAAAAGACAAAAAAGGGTTTAATGTTAGCATTGGCCAAACTATATGAAAATCCCTTAGCCTCAAATAAGGTATTTCTTATGAAGCATTTTTTTAATATGAAGATGTCAAGAGGTGGATCTGTTGTTGATCATTTAAATGAATTTAATACAGTTACCAGTCAGTTAAGTTCTGTAGGGGTAACTTTTGATGATGAAGTTAGGGCTTTGTTATTTCTTTGCTCATTGCCAGAAAGTTGGAATGGTTTAGTTATGGACATTAGTAACTCTGTCTCTGGATCTAGTACTTTAAATTTTGATGATGTTTTCAGTGCAATCCTTAGCGAGGAAATGTGACAGAAAAGCTCTGGTGAGACATCAAGTAATGCTTTGACTGTAAAGACTAGGGGAAGAAAAATGGAAAGAGGAAAGAGCCCAGGATATCGTAGTAATTCAAGGAAAGGTAGATCCAAGTCTAGATCGGGGATAGTGTGCTAGAAATGTGGGAAGAAAGGACACATGAAGAAAGATTGCAAGTCTCAGAAGGGAAAAGAAGGAGATGTGCAACAAGAAAACAATCATGAAGTGAATGTGACAGGTGATGTGTTGCAAGATGCTTTGATTCTTTCATTAGAAAATATTGTTGATGCTTGGGTGGTAGTTTCAGGGGCCTCATTCCATGCCACACCTGATAGGAAACATTTTCATGATTATGTTCAAGGATATTTTGGACAGGTTCGATTGGGCGATGATAAACCCTGTAAAATCATTGGAATGGGTATAGTTTTCATAAAATAATAGAATGGAAATCAATGGATATTGAAAGAGATAAGGCATGTTCCATATCTGAAGAAAAATCTTATTTCAGCAAGGCAGTTGGGAGGTGAAGGTTCTGTGACTACTTTTAGAGATAAAACCTGGAAGGTCACTAAAGGCGCCCTCGTAATAGCAAACGGAGAAAAGGTTGGTACATTGTATTTATGCAATGGTATTTCTAATTATGTTCATGCTTTAACCTCTATAGGAGAATATACGACATTGTGGCATCATAGGCTTGGGAACATGAGTGAGAAGGGGATGCATATTCTTCACTCAAGAAATATGTTGCTAGGTTTGAAGCATGTCGATTTAAAATTTGGTGAGAATTGTGTTTATGGAAAACATAAGACAGTCAGATTCCTCAGATATCGGAAAGAAAAGGTAAGCAAAAAATTAGAACTTGTGCATTCATATGTATGGGGACCTGCTAAGGTATCGTCTCTCGGTGGCTCTCACTATTATGTTACTTTTATTGATGATGCAACCAGAAAATCCTGGATTTATTCTATTCGAAATAAATCTGATGTATTTGATACTTTCAAGAAATGGAAAGCTTTGGTTGAAAATGAGACAGGAAAAAGGTTGAAGTGTCTTAGATCAGACAATGGAGGTGAATATTGCAACAAAGAGTTTGATATATACTGTTCATAGAATGGAATTCACAGAGAGAAGACAGTTCCAGGAACACTACAAGAAAATGGTGTGTCAAAAAGGATGAACATGACAATCATGGAGCATGCAAAGTGCATGAGATTGCATGTAGGATTGCTTTTACAATTTTGGGAAGATGTTGTAGATACTGTTGTTTATCTAATAAATAGAGGGCCTTCAAGTTCCTTGGATGGTGGTATTCTAGAGGAGGCATGGATAGGTAAAAAGGTAAACTACTCATTTTTAAAGACTTTTGGTTGTGAAGCCTTTGTCCACATTAATAAATAAAACAAACAAAGCTTGAAGCAAAATCAAAGAAATGTACCTTTATTGGACATGGTGTTAATGATTTTGGTTATCACTTTTATGATTATGAAAAACACAAAATCATTAGGAGCAAAGATGTCATATTTGATGAAAAGGATTTGTATAAGGATCAGATGCGGGAAAAGAAACAGGAAAAATAAAATAGAGAATACGCAGTGCTTGATGAGATCACAAAAAACGTGAAGGTGCTTGAAAATCATAATGATAAGAAACCATCACAACAACAACAACCACAACAGCAACAAGCACCTCAAATGCCTGAAAGTGGTGTTAGAAGATCTACCAGGATAAGTAGAACCCCTGAACGATACTCTCCTTCATTATCTTATGTATTGTTGACTGATTCTGGTGAACTAGAATGTTATGTAGAAGCAGTGCATGTAGAAACTAGGAAGAGGTGCGAGCAATCCATGAAAGAAGAGATGGACTCCTTAGCACATAACCATACTTGGGACTTAGTCAGGTTGATTGCAGGTAAAACAACATTACAGAATAAATGGGTTTATAGGTCGAAGGAAGAAGATGGAGGTAAAAAAAGGTATAAATCTAGACTTGTGGTGAAGGGGTTTGCACAAAAAAAGGGTATAGATTTTCATGAGATAGTTTCTCTTGTTGTTAAAATGACTTTAATTAGAACTATTTTAAGTCTAATAGTAGCTGAAGATTTTCATCTTGAGCATTTAGATGTAAAGACAACCTTTCTCCATGGGGATTTGGAGGAAGAGATATATATGCAGCAGCCAGAAGTATATGAGGTAAAAGGGAAGGAGAAACTAGTGTGCAGGTTGAAGAAGAGCTTGTCTAGCTTAAAACAGGCTCCAAAGTAGTGGTATCTAAAATTTGGTAGGTTTATGTCTAAACAAGGATATACTAGATGTCACTGTGATCATTGTGTATCTCAAAAGGAAAAATGATGGCAGCTATATTATATTGTTATTATATGTATATGACATACTTGTTGCATATTCTAACATGCAGGAAATAAATGTGCTAAAAAGAAAATTGGAAAAATCATTTGCAATGAAGGATTTGGGTGCTGCAAAACAAATCCTTGGTATGAGAATATCTAGAGATAGGAAGAATCGAAAATTAAAATTGTCTCAAAGTGAGTACATAGAAAAGGTGTTGATAAGATTTAATATGCAGAATGAAAAACCAGTTAGTATACCTTTGTCTAGCCATTTCAAACTAAGTAAGGCGGTGTGTCCCAAGACTTGGGAAGAAATGGCTTATATGGCAGAAGTTCCACATGCATTAGTAGTTGGAAGTTTAATGTATGAAATGGTCTACATAAGGCCTGATATTGGACATGCAATGGGAGTTGTAAGCAGGTACATGAACAATCCAGGAAAAGAAAATTGGATGGCGGTGAAATGGATTCTTAGGTATTTGAGAGGTACCACAAATCGAGAATTATGCTTTGGTGGTTCAAACATTTCTCTACAGGGATATGTTGATGCAGATATGGTGGGTGATAGAGATAATAGGAGGAGCACAACAGGGTATGTGTTTACTGTAGATGGAACAACTGTCAGTTGGGTTTCAAAACTGCAAAGTGTTGTTGTACTATCAACAATGGAAGCATAGTATGTTTCTACTACAAAGGCTAGTAAAGAAATTATTTGGTTACAAAGGTTTCTAGATGAATTAGGTAAGAAGCAGGAGTTGGGTAGGTTATACAATGACAACCAGAGTGCCATGCATCTTGCAAAGAACTCTGCATTTCATTCCTAGAAAAAACATATACAACTCAAGTATCATTTCATACGGTCAGTGTTGGAAGATGGAAAGTTGAAGCTAGAAAAGATACACACTAGCCAGAATCCTGCATATATGTTAAGAAAAGTTGTAACTAGGGAGAAACTAAGATTTTTATTGGTTTTAATTGGTCTTCAAGTATGATGATGAAGATGAGAAATAGACAAGTCCAAAGTAGAGTCATTGTCTAGCAAATGAAGCAGTGGTGGAGTTGCTATAATCATTCTCCAAGTGGAAGATTGTTGGGTGTGGAGCCTAATTATCTTCTTTATTCAGAGGTATCACTGCATTGGACCCATGTTCGTAATGTGGCTACAACACCGCACGTGATATTTGCACTACAAGGGGGATCCAAGGGGGGAGACAGCGATATTTAGGAGCCCCCCTAGTGGGGGATCTGGGGCAGCGCCCCCAAAGCTAAAAATAGATGTAAAAATTTCCTTGTAAAATGTTGTAATTTTGTAGTCAATATGGGTCGTTCATCAGGCGGATATCTGGCGGTAGAAGTTATGTTTAATTTAGGGTTTTTTTCCCTAGAAGGAAACCCCTCGCTATATATGAGGGAATTGTATTTCTTCTATGTAGATCTGTATTCTGAGTGAGGAAGAGAGAGGAGATTGTGTGAGAGTGAAGAGGGAATTACAACAGATCTGTTGTAGGTTGTATCTCTTCAGTTTTCTGGATAATATAAAAGGAAGGAATGGATGTTTCTCCTTGGACGTAGCCCAAATTGGGTGAACCACGTATATCTGTGTCTCTCTTACTTTATGTGTTTTTTTTGTTTATATTTCTACAATATATTTTATGTGTTCCATTGCTCTGTAATATATAATTTAATAACAACTGGCTAAGTTACACGAGGCAAAGAAGTTTCTCGAACAGGTGGAGGCATCCCAATGGAAAGAGGTGGTCCTCAAGGCCAGATTGGGGCCTTGGCTAGACGAAACCTATGCTATCTCTGTCGCCATTTAGGAGAAGCTCGCGAGCCTACAAAGGACACAACAGAAGGTAAAGGAAGACAGTGCAGGACTAGCAACTAAGCAGCTGGTGAAGCAGATCAAGTAGGCAGCTACGCAGAGTGCAGTCGAGGTAGCAGTAGCGTAAGTCGAGCTGGGAGGTCTCCACAGTTAGATCTCCATCCCAAAAGAGTGACTCAGGGGTGAGTCACTATATTTGTGTTGGGGGCCTGTTGGGACAGGTTCCCCTGTGGTCAGTTTTCGGGCAAAAGCCCAAGTTTTGAGGCAGAAAGCCCAACTTTTTGTTATGTAAAGGGTAAAGTCTCCGCAATTTGTGGATGCAAAGCACCTAGATAGTAGGTGTCATAAAGGGATTTTACCTTATTTTATGTAAGTTCTGTCGGCTTTAGTAGATTTACCCATGGTCTGTGGACCATGGGATTGTATAAAAAGGAGAGTCTTAGAAAGTCTAAGGATGGTAACTAAGAGATCAATGAATGTAATGGGTCATTAGAAGTGAAGAGTGAAGAGTCTTAGAGTAGAAGAGAGGCTCTAAAACTGTGTGCGTAGAGGCCTATAGTAGAGTCCACAGCTGAGTGCGCGGACCCCTGTAACTGAGTGCGCAGGGTAGTCTTGAGTCTGCAAGCAAATATGAAGTATCAATAAAGAGATTATTCTGGAAATATCTATGTTTTGTCCACTTAATTTTGTTATGAATGAATGCGTTTATGTTATGATGAATTATGGGTTAATACTGTATTGATGTGCGATTTTGCATGGTTTACCTTATTATGTCAACGCAAGTAATAATATCTGTTTACGTGAGGAATACCTTAATACCTGTTAAGGAAATCAGATACTTAAGCCAATTTGGATAAATACAAAACTAAGAGTAATTACAGAGGCACGTAAGTTGTTGATTCACCCGTTTAGGGTCTGCGAAAGACAATCATAGACTTTCACAAGGGTATAGAGGCTAGTAAGAGGAAGTTATATTGATAAGCCTTAAGGGCTTATCGACCCGTGCGAAGGTAGGCTTAGGACACAAAATGACATCACAACCATCTCTGGGTGTGAAAACTTGGTTCCAGCATCCCCCCATACTACTTCGTGTGAGACTTTAGTTTTCGCTCTGCAGATTGATGCCGAAAGGGCTAGTAGTGTAGGGATTTGTTTGGCAAACTTAACTCTGAACCTGGGTCGAGACCCACTAAGCCCACAAGCAAAGACAGAGGACTAAGTAACTCATAGTGGAGGGGCCAACCACAGAGAAACTGATCCAAGAGGTATAGCAAGCAGTGGAACAAAGTACCATAGAGCTCTAGGCCTTGACCAAGGAATTCAACGAACTCCACAAGAAAGTGGAACCAGCAGCTTAGTGACTCGAGGGCAAGTCACGATATTTGTGTTTGGGGCCTATTGGGATGGTGCCACCATGGGTGGAATTGAATTAAACTTAGTCATTTTTGTAAAGAATTTTGTAAAAGATGCAAAGTCTCCGCAAAATGTGGACGTAGAACGCGCAGATAGATAGAGTCAAAGGGGGCTTAGCCCCTTATTTTGGTCAATTTTGAAGACTGACCCATGAGCCGAGGGCCATGGTATTTTATTAGGAAAGTTATAAATAACTGAGTCTTAGCGAGTCTTAGAGGTAAGTTGGGAGAGAAAATTGGGTACATTGAATAGTTTTGGCGTCTTGGGAAAGAGCTAGGGAAGGAAGGCTCCGCTTCCTGCGCTTAGGTAGAGAAGGGAAGGCTCTTGTAGCTGAGTGTGCAGGAGGCCTGGGTAGAGTCTGCAGCTGAGTGCATGGACCCTTGTAGCTATGTGCGTAGGGTAGGAGAGTCTGTAATCAGTGACTTGAAGATCAATAAAGCCAGCCTTTTGAAGAATTACTTAGTATTTTCGTTGTATCTGTTTACATTATATGTTGTCGATTAATGATATGTTTTATGAAATAATAATTGAATGCTATGCAAATTTACTAAATCTCTCTTAATAATATATGAAATGAATGCTTATTCACTTCTGCGAAATTACAGGCCCTTTCTCTTATGTTTTCAAACGAATTAAGTATATCTGCGCGAACTTTGATCTAGGGTTGCTTGTTGATGTGCTAAAGTAGGTAAATCGATTGTTTAAGGTCTACAAGGAATGATCATAGAACTTCATGAAGGTATGAAGGCCACTTTAACTTAGTTATAGTAACGAGCCCTAGAAGTCTATCGATCTATGCGAAGGAAACTCTATGGCACTGGAAGATATCACACTAGTCTATGGATGAAGAAACTTGGTTCGTGCATCCCCCAATACTTCTTTGGGTGAGACTGCAGCCTGTGCTACGTGGTGTTTCCAAAAGGGCCAGTAGTGTAGGGTTTTGCTAGTTGGCGCAACTAACTCCGAACCTAGGTTAGGACCCCCTAAGCCAACAAGCTCAGTTAATGATTTCCATGAAGCATGTTAGACTAGGGGTTTATCAGACTGATGTCATATTTTCATGAGTGGATTTCACTTGCAGGTATCGTATCATGTTATTATAGGATGATGATGAAGGAGATGAAAAAGGAGGCCTTGCCAGAAGAAACCTTTGTATTTGTAAGGACAAAGGTGATCATTAAGCAGAAGATGAAGAGACGCTAGTTTCTTACAAAATATTAAAGATCGTGATCACATGAAAGCTCCATATCAATTAGCCGCTTCGAGGATGAATACAAAGAACATGTAATTTCCATCATGAAGATACAAATAAAGTAGGAAAGGAATCAACTTAGCAATGCCACATCATCATGATGTTCGATATCATCATTTTCAAGAATCCTCTCAAAAGTTACATGTGTCATAGTGTCTTGCCACATCATTTGTTGAAAGTAATTATGTAATGTAAAATGGGTGGAAGACCAAGTGTCCCACATGGAATATGAAGGTCATGTAAGAATTCAAAAAGTCATTGTAGAAGCTAAAGAGTCATGAGGGAGGTCAAGAGTTGCATGGGAGGTAAAGAGTCACCTCACTTGTTATAAAAACAACCTCATAACTCAAGCAGAGGGACTTTTTGGGACTTGAACATTCACCTTGGCTTCTCTATCATTGGCATGAGAGAGAAGATCTTTCTTTGGAGAAGCAAGTGGTGACTTAATGTTCTACTATTGGGGCTAGTGTGCCAACATTGTACTTGTATATCTTGGCACTTCCACTTAATAGATCAAGCTCAATGAGAAAGCACATTTCCATGCATGTATTGTAAATATAGTAAGACTATTCTTTATAATTTTGTAGTATATGTTTTTCTCACATATACTAAGGAATTTGAACTATTTCAGTGGCTTTGGACTTATCTTGTTGAAGGTGTGTTATATTTGGTCTTATGATCGTAGTTTCCTTGTGAAATACTTTGCGTGCTAACTTATGATCATCTTATGCTATTTTGTATCTCTTTTAGAATAATATTATTAATTTTAGTCTAGAGGATCACTCTCTCTTGCCTTGTTGTGGAATTACATTGTATACATCGCAATTGTATGCCTCACAGTGTTAACTTACTTGTTCATTCCAAAGGATGTTGTATAACCTCTTATATAATAATTGCAGCCAAGGAAAATCCCTAATGACAATGGAAACTGACCTTATTTATGGTTGGGTCTCCTACTCCAAATAGTGTGAGGTATAGTTGGGACTTCACATAAGGAACACTCCCTTGGTTGACGCATTTTCCAACACCGTCAACAATTGGCACTAGAAGGAGGGCCATATGACAATTTTTTCTCTTTGAGTCCGTTTTGAATCTCCCATATTAAATGGCTCTTTTCCAAATCATAATCCCGCAATGTTTTTCTAACCTATCCTCTACTAATCTTTTCATCTACATGGAACAATTTCATGACATGTTGGAATTTAGCTTTGATGGTGAGGGTGGCTTATTCATAACTAAACATATATCCAATTTTCTTGGTTCTATGTAAATATAATGAAATCAATGATGAATATTTTTTTTTGTATATTATTCACTGTCACTCTTGAAGGTAGAGTTAAGAAGTGGTGTTATATTTTTCCAGCCACTTCCATTCATTCATTTGATCAAATTCTCAGGGAGCTTCATCAATCTTTTGACAGGTATGACTATCAAGATGTATGTAATATGATTAATCTTCTCATAATGAAATCAAGTGAATCTATAGAGGATTTTCTTAATCATTTTCTTCACGTTTGCTATGAATTTCCCAAGGGAGTGATTGACTCCGATTGTATCAATGAAAATTTTTAGAATTTGATTCTAGTTCCCTTGAAATTTCTAGAACCTAAACCCTTGGATGATGTTCCTCCACCAATTTATGTTGATCATGAGACACCCCAAATTTGTGATGAGGAACCCACATTCCTTTTGTTCCTTATCCTCCTCCTTTTTAAGTACCAATTTGGGTGCCTCTTGGTGATGTTGTTCAAGTTGGAAAATCTGAAAATCGAATTGTTGATCCGTTTATTCAACCTCCATCCATTTACCATGATTCAGATCCTATTGACAAGGAATTGGTTTATAAATTACATGGAATGTCTTTAAGAGAAAGACCTAGTTGAGACTAGAGTGTAGGGACAATGTACTATCAGTTGTATGATTTACTAAGTTGTAAATATCATGCATGCAATTAGAGAAGGGCCTAATTTTGGATTGTGCAGTTATGGATGAGGAATTTCCCTTTAAATACAAGCTAATTCTCTCAGGAATTGTGAAAAGAATTAGAACCTTGGAGGCTTGGAAATTTGACTAAGTATTGGCCAAAGGAAGTCATTAGGCGGAGGATAGGATATACTTGTGTAGGTTAAGCTCAAGATTGAGCAGAGAATATTGTATTCATCCAAATTCTTTGACCAAGGGCACAAGGAAGCATGGGATTGGAGAGTAGTAGAAGAGGATAGAGATTGGCTTGAACTTGCTTGTGAGTAGGGAGATTGATCATACTGAGTGTTGGGATTGTTCTTGTGAGAACAAGAATTGTATTATCATCTTGGATTTATGATTTATTGCAATAAAAATAGTGGGGGTTTTTAGCTGAGGCTTTCCCTGGATACTTATTGTGTTATGTGCCATTGAATTATCTTCTTTTTGTCAATATTATTTTTAGAGAAGTTAGAAAATTGACTAACTCGATGTCCCCATCAATAAAGGGTTCCCATACAGCTAAGGTTGCGTAGGGATTGGACAACAACATATTTGGATGATCTTCATCGGTTGGATACAAAACTAACAAGAGTCATTGATTTCTCGGTTAATGTGACACTTGAAGGATATATTATTGAGTTTTCATTTGAAAAGAATCAGTCGTTTTCCCATCTAGAGGCTATGTTCAAATTTGGAATACGAGGGTGGCTATTGAAGAAAATCCCCCTTTTGATTAAGACACTTTTAGTTGAAGACAACCTGTTGGAGTTTCAGCCAAATCAAATGGCATATTAAGTTACTCATACTAGGGGAATGGATTAGGGGAAAGGGAGGTCATGTTGATGCAGGAGGATGACGGGATTCCTAGAATGAATCAAGAAGAGTTAAGAAAGGAAAGGGACTTTAAGGCGTTGCAAAGGTCAAGAATCATTTAAGAGTGGCACAAGAAGAAGTTGCAAGAACTTAGAGCTAGGCGAAGAGAATTACAACACATAGGCGATGTTGTGAGGAGTTTGGTAGAGTATAAGAGGGAAAAGGAGACTCCAGAGTTAAGGAAATGGAGCGAGGAAGAGAGTTATTTTTCTGGCATGATAGGAGCAACTAGTGGGAGTAGAAGCAGAAGTGAAGTGAAGGTATTAGGACACCTGAAGATGATATGCTGGTATATGATTATTTATATTTCGTAATGAGGTGGATTTTCTTTGAAGATAAGTCAACACCAAAACACATAATCTCATATCATAGTAGCATAACTATTCCTCCTCCCCCTGACCTTCCACTAGTGCTATATAAAAGTCCATATTTTCTCTTTTAAAAGGTAAGGAAGTTCATTAAAGTTCATTCATCACTTTAACATATAAGTAGCTCTAAAGGTGTTAGTCAATAAAGTTCAGTTAGTTATTCTCAACTAGGTTCACGAGGTTTCATACTTGTTTCTACAATGAAAACAACCATGGTTGGAGTCGCAGCTGGATCACTTACAAGATACCCCGATTTTGCAGGAAAGGGGGGAGAAGATGTTGAGAAACGTAGGTATTTGTGTGAATTTGTATGGAGGGCTTGTCAGACCCCTGGTGGTACCAAGCTCATCGAGTTTTAGAACACATTGTGGGATAGGACTTTGTGGTGTTTCATAAAGTGTATTGATGCTAACCCTAATGCTAGTATTAACCAATCTAAACAAGAATTTATTCAAGATTTTAAGTTATCGCAATCAAATAAAAAATAATTGGCAGAGTTGCTAGACATTTTCGAAAGAGAGCGGAATCATCTTGGAAATACATGCTATGATATTAGTAAATTATCTTACCCTATTGACCCCCATCACCAAAGAGACTATTCTATCAAGGCCTAGTTAACAATGAGCCAGATTTCATTATCTCAGCAAAAGGTTAGCATGCTGCAAGATGCCCTAGAGAAAGAAATGCAAATAAAGGCTATGGAGGGTTATCCACAAGTTTACAAAGTTCAGGGACCTTCGACAGATCCTGCTATTATGGGCCTCCAAAACCAAATTTATACATTGATAGAAAACCTAAAATATCTACCACCTAACCATCCAGAAATACTTCGTATGTTGTGTACCCATTGTCAGGTCGAAGGGAACCATGCTGCAATGTGCCTGCGACTTCGAGGACCCAGACCATGTAATGCGCCCATGGGACCACAACCGCCACAGACTCTAGGAGTTGCGCAAATTTTGTCCGCATTTCCCTATCAGGGTCACACTTAGTTCCAACCATTTCCTAGTCCACCAGGTATGTCTGCAAATGATTATTATGAAATTTTTCGAAGCTTTGGGCATCAGCCTCGCCTGTGTCCTATTTTACATAAGTATTCAAATATTCCTAATAACCAGTTTTGTGAATTATGTGGATCCCCTAATCATCATATGCATGAATGTCAGTCCTTGGATGCCTTAGCGGACTACCTTGACCATTATGCTTTTCATGTTAATGAGAATCCTTGAGGGTGAGGAGGAGGAGCTCTGGGGGGGAAAGGACAGGTGGAAGAGGTCCGATTAGATGCTATAATTGTAATCAAGAAGGTGATGTGGTAAGAGATTGTCCTTTTCCATGAAGATGATGGTTTTCATACTTTCGAGTAAACACGCATGAAATAGAATACTTCCCTGAACTTATTGCTCGATGGGAAGAGCGAAATCAGGAAAAGGGAGCTAATTTAGTCTACGCAGATCCTCAAGATCTTAGTCCTTCAACATAGCCTTGTTGGGAAAAATACTGGGAGGGGGGTTGAATCAGTATTTTAAAACTCACATGAACTTTTATTTTCTTATTCATACTTCTGTGCATGACTATATTGAAGCAACCCTATGTATGTATGTGATTGTTATGAAGACAACTAACATATATCTAGTTAACTAACATTTTAGTTAATCCATCATCTGTTTAACTTGGACCAGTGTATGAGTACTTCATTAGGAATTAATTAAACAGTAACCATGTGCAGTAAGAATAGAATAAACCATCACACATCAACACACATGAACACTAGGATTTGTATTTCGAAACCCAATGTGGGAAAGAACCACTATTGTTGTCATATTTGTCTTTAACTTTTATTATAAATAAAACATCTTACAATCTTGTACTAGCTTAGACTCATACCGACACGTAGGCACACACCTGCAAAAGGCTACAACCTTCTCTCATTCTCGAGCACCCACTAGAAGGGAGCTCTAACCCCCCGATATTGTTTACTGAAACCCACCAGAAGCGAGATCCTACCCCCTGATCTAATTTACCAGCTACCACTGGAAGGAAGCTTCAACTCCCTTATTGAAGGCTCCAACACTCAACACCTCTATGGACCAAGTTTCATAATTTTCATAATGGATCAACTTAAACCAAAACATCAAATATGTATGTCACGTTTCATCAATTTTTTATAATGAACCCATTATAATCATTTAAGCCCAATACAAAATGTCAAAAATGAAACTGATCACTGCAATAAATCACTCAATCATTGAACCAAATGAATCAACCAATCACTCAACCCACTGAAACCAAAATCATTCAACTTATTCTCAAGAAACCAAATCAATAAGATAATTGTAAACAAAATACCAATACTGAACCCAAACACTGCATGAACTCATTGAACCAACTGAAAACCTTGATCAATAAAATGTCAAAATATATATGCTACTTTACTTTAGAAAATCCACATGTATACCCTACCTTCTTGAAGCATACCTACGTACAAATCTCAAAACATTGAACCCTGAAACTTAGTCATTCTCATTCTAAAACAAATGTTGAGTTTAACCATGAACCATTGAATTACTTCGAAATAATCACAGAACCATCACATATCTTCAAGCACATATAGCTAGCAAAATCATCTCTCTTCAATCAATTAATTCAACTTCAATCATCACTACTAAACCCAGATCATCAAGTAAGACTTCATTAATAGACAATAGAAAAATAGCAAGACTGATTAGACTAATCAAACACCTTATTCAACAAAGCCCTAGCTTATATATGTGTTTTCCAAACAAACAAATTGCGTGTATATGTACTTTTTAGGAATCAAACCCACGTACAAATTTCTACAAAGTGAGGAATTAATATGCTACTGTTGGAAATAATACTAAGAGGGGGGGGTGAATTAGTATCTACAAATCAATAACTTTTTCATTTCCATAATCAGGTTTATATACGTTATTTCAGAGAAGGGAACTCGCGTGTGCACGCAACTGTACTTAAGGCAACCATCGTATATCCAGTGAACTTATGATTTAGTTAATTCATCATATGTTGATCTTTAATCAGTGCATCAGTACTTTATTAAACATTAAATAGTAACCATGTGCAGTAATAACAGAATAAGCCATCCCACATAAGCAACACACATGAACAGAAGATTTAAGGTGGAAACCCAATGTGGGTGAAAACCACCTGCTACTGTCATCTCTGTCTTCTTTTAATAATAAGAAAATTTGTCTATAATATTGTACTAGTGCAGACTAATACCAGTACGCAGGAACCCACTTGCAAAAGTCTACAACCTTCCCTCATTCTCTAGCTTCTTCTGGAAGGGAGCTACAACCCCCTAGTTCTTGTACTAGTCGATATATTTACTAGTATGTAGGCTTTGACCTACAGAAGGCTACAACCTTCACTCATTCTCCACCTGCTACTGGAAGGGAGCTCCAACCCCCTGATCAAATCACTATCCACTATTGGTAGGAAGCTTCGACTTCCTCACTGAAGGCTCCAACCCTCAGTATCCTCCAGGGACCATGTTTCATAAATTTTCGCATTGGATACTCCTAGTACACAACAACACTATATGTAGGCCACCTTTCATCCAATTTTCATACTGGACCCATTAGTAACATTGAAGCTCAAAACCAATCACCACTGCAATACAACCATCAGATACATCTGCATCAACCAACCCAATCAATTTATGATATAGATGAAACCCAATCATCAATCTCTAATATAAATGGAACAATCAGTCACTGAAACTAATGAACCTCTGACACAACTAAACTTGTGTGTATACGATACTTCCTTAAGCCCAACCTGCATATACCTCTAAAGATTCTGAATCATAAAACCTCTAAATCACAAACTGTACCAACCAGCAGTGTACTGAACATCTACTGTCAACTTACAGAACTTTACACAAGCAGGCAACAGAAAACACTTCCTCTCACTTAAACAATCAATCAAATATCAACCTCCTTATGCATTCATATTTACATTCAGATCTAAGAAGACTTCATTGATAGACAACAGTAAAATAGTAGCAGTGTTATAGACATTTTTGTGCCTTACAGCATAGAGCATGAAATGTCAATAATCTGAGGGATCCAAAGTCCCTAAACATGTTGTTCCTACCCCTAGAGGAACAAGGTCAGCAAACCACAGCACTTCAGATCAGTTCTCCACTGAAAAACACTCAAAAACAGGTCAATTTTGGATCAAAGCAGCTGCTCCACTGGGCATCTGCGCTGAATGTCAACTGCTCCATGGTGTACCTGCACTGAATGTCAACTTCATCAAAGGCTACCTGCGCTGGGCGAGTTTGGACATGTGGAGGAATCTTTCCTCAATGTGTCAGTTCCCAGGAAGCTTCCAAATTGACACATGGATCAGAAGATTCGCCTAATGATGAGTAAAGAGGTTCTAAAACTCCAAGTGGAAGGTAGAATCTAAGAGTGGACTCAAGAACTAAAGAACAACTGGGGTTGAAGAGGACAACAGTCACACATCAAGCTGACTTATCTTCACTCCAAAACTCTATATAAGGATCTCATCCCATGGGATCTGGAGGCCGGAATTTTGTGCAAAGAATTGCTGTTGGTTTACAGTTGAGAGTATTGGGTGATTGCTTGAGGGAGGTGAAGAGGAGATTTCTTTCCGTCGGGAAGGTGATGCTGGATTGGGCCTCTTATGGTTGTATCACCACCTGAACCTTACTTTCTTCTATTAATAAAGCATTTGAGGTTCTTCTATCCGCATGTGTTTCAATGATGTGTTGTCTTACTTGCGTATTTGATTTATGCTAATCCTTGAATCAATTATGAATGCATGCTTCTTGTAGTTTCCATTTCTCGTCATGTTTGCAGGATCTTGTGTAGCTGGGCCCGTGAGAAGACAAGGAGCTGGGAGCAAGCGGCAAAGAGAGAAGATTGGATCGACCATTTGCGCAAGACATCGTTAAGTGGATCTTTTCCTTTCCTCTTTTGCATGTCATAAAGAAGTAATCTTAGATAGCTTTGCTTCGGCTGTTGCTAAGGAACTATCACCCTTAGAGTGGGGTAGGGTCATTCCGTGTTGGATACTTTTCCCCACAACAGACTGGCGACTCCGCTGGGGATCGTGTCTTGTTGGTAGCTTGTGTTTCTTGCTATTCATTTCTTAAACAAAGGGAGTACCGAATCGAACTGCATTCAAATCATTCGAAGGCAAAGTAGAGGGCAGCTACTCTAGCTCAGTTCTGGGCATGTTTATGATTTGAAGAGCTGATCCACAAGGACTCTTATTAGCTCTTTGTGATAGTGTTCATCTTCCTTTAATCATCCTCTAGTGTATACTTGACTGATAGCCTCTGATTTGGCCAAAAACCATTGATTTTTGAGCAATCTGTGACCCGGAACCAAAGAGAGACGAGAGTTTTCTCTTTAGTGCAGCTGCAGTGAAGGCTACCTACGCTGCAACACAGGTCCCGAAGGGGCTACCTGCGCTGAATTTCAAACTGACAGTGTTCTACCTGCGCTGAACCAGTTTTGCATTGTGCAACTGGGGTTCCCTGCTTTCTGTTGCCCAGTTTTCAGTATTGTTTTGCAGCCTGTTGTCAACCTGTATACCCATCTGAAACTATCTTTCTTTGCCATCATTCCGCCTCAGTTGTATGAAGAAACTGTGATTGTTCTTGTTGTATTTCTTATATTCATTTACAGTTTCCCATAACGAAAGTGAACTAGTCTTGCTGTGGCCTCTTGAATCTAGACCTGTGATAAAGTGTCGTTGTGATTCTAAGAGCTAGTTTATTGTTGTTCATAGCTGCTTGAGCATTTGCTTTCGTTATATGGTTCGAATTTCAGTATTTCTTGTGTGGAAACGAGTGAATCTTAAGGTGTTCTTTTGATTATTGGACAAAAATTTGTTTGCTTTCGCTTGAAATTGAATTCGAAATCATACAACAGCTTTCTTTTTGTAATACATCAACATTAAGGAAGGAGAAAAGAAATACTTGCATTGTGCATGTGCATTTTGACAGTTTGCATGTCGATTTAGGAAAAGTGCATCAGTGTGTGCTCTATGATCTGTTTGAAAAGATGATGTCTTTCTTTTCCCTCAGTAGTTAAGATTTTCATAAGTTGAAAGAATTGAAAAAAGCTTGCTTATCATTCTTAGACTGCATTTAGGAGTTGTATCATACATCACGTGGTGATCCATAAAGGCAAACTGCTAAGCAAGATCAACCTAAAACGAACTGAATTTACATAACAACGCTTTGAAACATAACGAAACACAGTAGAGGTCTAGGTAGAGATGTGTTCCAGCGTCGTTAAACATAGTGACTGTCGATCTCTACGAAGGTGGGTGATTCCTCCTGAGGGACGATAGCACTAATATGGATTTGTGCTCCCACGTACCGTCGCGTATATTGGGAGACCCCTATAGGAACAAAGCCTTTATCCATAGGAAGCCGTGTCGGCTGCCCTACTGATCGCGATGCAGTGAACACAGCATTCATGAAGATCGACCACTAGTACCGTAAAACGTATTCTGTGGTTTCGCGAAAGGTTTGGCACACCCTCTGCCTAGAACTCCAGAGTAGTTTCTTTTGGCCTTTTTCAAACTCTATAACTGAAAAAGTCCATCCGAGAATTTGTCACTTCGGGCTCGTTAATACATCGAAGGAGACTAGAGTCATCTTTAGCTTTTTCTCGACTCTTAAAAAGTGAAAAAGCAAGTTGTGTCTTAAAAGCGTCTAAAATTAATTCAATTCAAAAATACATTTTACCCTGTGTATTGTTGGTTGATCAAGTAATCCACAATCGTGGAAGAAAGTCAATCGATGACCCGTCATTCGCGGAGGCTTACGAGTCGACCGTCTTTGTCTCTGGAATCGAAAACAACCCGGGCAAAGCGGACTCGTTCAACTGGTTCCAAATCTCCTGTCACAGTTAGAACAAGTGTTCCAACGACATCTGAGGTTCCGGTTACTCCAAAGATTTCTGGAAACCCTGCCCCTATTGAAGAAGTTCAACAGCCCCAGAAGGACGGTAACATTGATCCTAGTCTGAGAGCAAATACTTGCGTTACTGAATCGGTTCCATCGGTGATCGATTCAGAGAGTCTTGCTCCTCAAACAACTGTCGCTGTCGAAATAACCCCTTCTTCGGCACCAGAAATATTTTACGGACCTGACGGTCTTCCCCTTCCACCTGGTCTGATCACAATAGAGGAAATTGTAGAAGATCCGCAAGCAACTACTCCAACCCGTTTTGGAGCAGGGATCACTCTATTCCCTTCTGCATCAGAAGCTAGCCTATCACCCAGGGAGGTTCCTGGAGGATCACTAGGCAATCTACTGGATAGACTCAAAATGTCTGAACAACTATCAACATCTAGGACTGTGCCAATTGACACAGCGACGGCAGAACCCCCTGCAGTCACTCCGACAATGTTCGCCGGCATACCATCTATTCCCAGCTCTCAACAGCTAGAGAGAACCCCTTCGGGGGCCATGACGACAGTATGGTCTGTTCCTGTTTGTTCTCCCGGGATAATACCCGGTAACTCCTATGTTGGAACTCAACAAATTGATCCTTTCGGAAATCAGTTTGGGCAATCCGGTCCTCAAGGTTTGATAAATCCTTTCAGTTCCGGACCGCCACCGTATGGGGGGCAATATGCTTTTTCGTTACCCCCTCCAAGAGGTTACCCATACAGGAGTTCACAACCGTATTCAGGTTATACTGGAATAACTACAAGTGGTTGGATACCTATGCTACCCCAGCAACCAAGAGTTGTGTATTCTATGCAACAACAAATGCCTGTGACGAACATCCCGACGACACCAGCGATTGTAACCGTGTCGCAAGTTCAAACGATGCCTGTTGTATGTCAACCTCAGTTTCCTCAGGTTGTAATGCAACAGCCCTTTGACCCTGCGACTCAACCACAATCGCCAGCTGACGGGGCGGCACAAGCACAAACGGGTACCATTACCCCTCATCTTGGTCCAGTGGTTAGTATAGCACAACAACCCATGGTGTCACAACCATGGTTGGTGCAGTATCAACAACCGCAATTCCAGCAAGTGTACCAAGGTACCGAGCAGCAGATTTTTGCGAACAGTGGACAACCGTACATCCAAAACGGTCTAAACCAACCACTTTACAGTGGGGTGGTCCACCAATCGTATCAATCATACCAGCATCAATTACATTATGCCGGTATGCAAAGACCAACTGCTCAGGCGATCCCATCGTATCCTGGGTACGCTTCGCCTAATCTGAGTCAACAGCTGCCATTCGTGGCAACTCTAGAGTTACCCGATTTACATCGGTTGACGAACGATCCGATTGCTTATGCCCCTTGGTGGCCAGCGATTCCTCACAAACTTCCCTCCGACATTCCTAAATTCAATGGAAATCCAGGTGAAGACCCGTCGAATCACGTCATGACTTTTCATCTGTGGTGTTCGTCGAACACTCTAAACGATGATTCGATAAGACTTCGCCTCTTCCAGAGGACATTGACAGGTCCGGCGGCCAAATGGTATATAGAATTGCCAAGAGCCTCTTTCGACAATTTCAGCTCCTTAGCCACGACTTTCTTAACCCATTTTCAATTACCAATCAGGTATGAAACAGGAACCGAGATACTGACCAACTTCAAACAGACGACAGCTACTCACATATCAGATCATATACATGAGTGGCGTCGCCGTCGTAGGATGGTGAAAACATACGTTCCTGATCAGCTATTAGCTGAATGGTTTATAAAGTCATTACTTCCGGCTATAACGGAAGATGTGGCCAAGGGGGGAGTCGTAACAGAGGAGCAAGTCATCGCTCGTGCTCAATATTTAGACTTAGTATATACTCAGTCTGGCACGCTCTACGACAAAATACCTGACGCCCCTAGACCTGAATTTTCAATTCCTCCACCTCCTAAATCGAATATTGACTCTCATGCCGGAGATGGCGTGATTGGCACTGCAAGCGCGAAATCGAAAAAGGCTTCATCCCAGAAAGCCCGTAAGACTTCAGATCAAAATGCCCATGAAGAGATTCTTGCTTCGGAAGTAAATGCCATATCAGCAGATAAAGGCAAAGAAACCAATCAACCAGGAAGCAAGAAGAAGCAAAACAAAGGGAAGAAGAAGCAATAGGACGATCAGTCACCTGAAAAAACTTCTTCAAACCCTCCTGAGAAAGGGAAAAAGAAATGGCCCTGTATGATATGTGACGAAGATCACAAGACAACAGATTGTCCATACAAAGCTGAGCTCAAGAGATTCTTTAAAAGTCTAAAGAACCCAGCTGTGTTGACAGATCCATTTCCCAATCCAGGTCAAAATATGGTTGATAGTGGAAATGCTTCCCCGTCACAAGTGCTAATGTTATCGATCTCCAAGCAGCAGAATGATGCTTTGATTTCGACAAGGAACAAAGATTACGGGAATCCGCAACTGTCAAACGAAAAAGGTAAAGATCAACCTAGTAGTTCGACAACGACTTCGACAGAAGTTGTCCCACCCATAATGCCAGAGTTAACAATAAAACCACCTAAGGGTGTAGTACACAAGTCGACCTTTAATCCTCGCGCCAGAGCGGCGCAGCATTATAACATAGTAGAAGATTTGGCCCAATCGCCATCCGCTATGTCGACTCTAGAGGTACTACAAAATTGTCCATCCCAAAGGCAAGCGTTGTTATCGGCAATAGGGGGGTTGATCCTAAGGATTCCAATCTTGTGTCCTTTGATCACAAAGGATATGACCCTCAGTTACCAGCTCAACTAGCTTTCCTTATTCAAGTGAAAGCCCTCAACAAAACTGTTCATCGAACAATCATTGATGAGGGGGCATCTACATGTATTATGTCGATGAGTTGCTGGAAAACATTAGGGTTGCCAACCTTGTCAAGATCGTCGACAACACTAAAAGCATTCGACGGTAGGACATATACCCCTTACGGTATTCTAAGTAACTTGAAGGTTGAACTAGGTGGAAAAACAGTAGAGATTGATGTTGAAGTCATAGATGGAAATCTGGATTACAACATCCTACTGGGAAGACCATGGATTTATGCCATGGCAGCTGTCGTGTCGACTTATTTTAGGAAGATCGCATTCCCGTTTGAAGGAGGGATTACGGTCGTCGACCAACAGAACTTCCTCCTTAATGGTTCACAAGTTACGGGAAGCATTCCCATGATCCATGAGAACGACCATTCAATCCAAGATATCGGAGTAGGCCTGTTGAAGGACCCCACGATGATGGGGACTTTCTCGCTACCGAATCCTATGTACATAGGAAATGTACCATTGGTAGCAACCTGCAACATGATATCTTCCATGAAAGTCGCAGAAGACAAAGTCATCATGGATCGTGCAATGGTGTTGCACCCGAGCCCAATCGAAATATTGTAGCAATCAATGTTTCAGGCATGGGAGGCGAGCCCAAATCAACGCTCGTCAAGCGTTTGGGTAGACAGGTCAGGAGAATGTGGTACCCCTTTGGATCCTTGGTCACAAGTGCATGCAAGTGACGAAGGAATCCTGCAGTCAATGTTGATTGAGGGGGCACCATGGGATGATAACCACCATCGTTCCCTTCCTCAGGAAGATACTCAAGGCGACCTATATCACCCTTCAGTATTTGAATTCCTAACAAATACTGTAAATACGGTGGATTCCGAGAGAAACCTATCCAATATAGAAGAGACTATAGCCATAAATATCTCGACCAAAACAAACATTGTAGAGAATATTTATGTCGGCAGAGGTTGTTCCCCTTCAGAACAGGAAATATATAAAGCTCTTTTCCGTGAATTTAGAGATGTCTTTGCTTGGTCGTATGATGAAATGCCAGGCATTGACTCGAGTATCATTGAACATGAAATTAAGATGTATCCTGATGTCAAACCAGTAAGACAACGGCTTCGGCAGGTGCACCCCAAGAAAGCGGCTGCCATTAAGGCAGAAGTTGAGAAACTTCTCCATGCTGGTTTCGTCTACCCGGTTCCTCTAACCGATTAGGTATCGAATATTGTCCCGGTTATGAAAAAACAAGGAACAATACGAGTGTGCGTCGATTATAGGGATGTAAATCAAGCTTGTCCAAAGGACAACTACCCTACACCCTTCATCGACCAGATAATTGATGAATGCGCCGGATGTGAAATCTTTTCTTTTATGGACGGATTTTTCGGGTATAATCAAATTAATATCCGCCCACAAGACCAGTCAAAGACTGCATTTATTTGTCCGTGGGGCACGTTCGCTTATCGAAAATTACCCTTTGGTTTAAAGAACGCAGGAGCGACGTTTCAGAGAGCAATGAATTATGCTTTCCATGACATCAAGAACATCGTTCAACCTTATCTCGACGATCTTCTGGCTCATTCGCAAAAGCGGACTGATCATCTGCACCATTTAAGAGCAGTATTTCTACGTTGCCGACACTACAAGATAAGACTCAATCCGCTCAAATGTGTGTTTTGCGTCAGTTCTGGCCGTTTACTTGGCTTTATAGTCTCCAAGGATGGGATTCGTCTCGACCCTTGCAAGGTGCAGGCAATCATTAATTTGCCTCCACCTTCGAACTTGCTTCAGATTCAGAAACTCCAAGGGAAAGCAAACTTTCTGAGGAGGTTCATTCCAAATTACGCAGAACTGGCTAAAGGTTATACCCGTCTCTTGAAAAAGGATGTACCTTTCGTCTGGGATCAGGTTGCGCAAGCTTCCTTTGATGCTCTGAAATAAGCGCTAGTAAAAGCATCATTAATGTACGCCCCGGACTATCAAAGAGACTTCAACCTGTATCTGGCTGCAGCAGATACGACCATTGCAATGGTTTTAGTTCAAGAAGTCGACGGAATTGAACACCCTATATATTATTTAAGTAAAAACTTAAATGATACAGAAAGTAAATATTCTCATGTTGAAAAGCTAGCACTTGCTGCTGTTCAAGCGATACAGAGATTTCGGCATTATGTCCTCTTCAGGAAGACCACCATATTGTCAGATTGCAACCCCATGACTTATATACTATCGCGATAGTTGCTTGGGGGCAAATATTCAAAGTGGATAGCTATCCTTCAAGAGTTTGATCTGGAATTTGTGAAATCCAAATCAAAGAAAGCTTTAGTTTTCGCAGAATTATTATGCAATCTCCCATCATCGTCCAACGATGAAACGTCCAAAGAATCGATCGTGGACGAAAGTTTGTTTCTGATATCAGCAAGTGATGAGTGGTATGGAGATATAATAGTTTATCTCCAAACCCAAAATTTTCGGCCAGACACCTCTCACTCAGAACAGAAACGCATTCGATACCAAGCAAAAGACTACATGATCGTCGGTGATACGCTTTACCGTCGTGGTGTCGATACGGTTCTGAGAAGGTGCCTCACCGATGAGGAGGCCGAAAAAAGCCCTGAATGAATGTCATTCAGGCACCTGTGGGGGGCATCAATCTGGATATGCTACAACACAAAGAATCTTACGAGCAGGATACTTCTGGCCAACCATGTTCAAAGATTGCATAACCACAGTCAGAAGTTGCCATGCATGTCAGATTTTTGATAGCAAAACCAGAAGACCCCCCGCTCCTTTACAGCCAATAATAGCTGTGGGGCCTTTCGCCAAATGGGGCATCAATTTCATGCAATGTAACCCCACCTCGACCGGGGGGCATGGGTATATTATAGTCGCAGTTGACTATTTTACCAAATGGGCCGAGGCGATGCCTACATTGGATAACACCGGTGAAACAGCAGCCCTATTCTTTTTTAATCATGTAGTCGCCAGATTCGGCGTGCCACAGGCCATAGTAACAGATCATGGATCGCATTTTCGCAATCACATGATGGTTGAATTAACTGCCAAACTAGGATTGTCTCACGACAGCTCTACTCCGTACTATCCGCAAGCTAACGGACAAGTTGAAGCAATCAACAAAGTCCTGAAGCGCATGCTGCAAAGGATGGTGGGGGTTCACAAAAGAAGATGGCATTTGATCCTGTACTCGGCTTTGTGGGCCTACCGAACATCGGTAAGGAATGCCACTTGGTTCACACCGTTTCAACTAGTGTATGGCCTGGAGGCGATCCTACCAATCCAGTGCGAAATTTCGTCCCTTAAACTCGCAATTGATCTCCTCCCCGGAACTTCGGAAGAAGAGGCTCATTTCTTGGAGTTAATCCAGTTGGATGAAACCCGTCGTGATGCCGCTTTGGCTAACGAAGCCCATAAGAAACAAGTCAAGGCGCAGTTCGAAAAAAATGTCAAACCTCGTGTCTTCTCAGAAGGTGATTTGGTCTTGCTTTATGACCAAGAATCCGATAAATTGGGAGCTGGAAAATTTAAGTCCTTATGGATGGGCCCTTATATTGTTAAGAGTGTATTAGCAAAAGGAGCCTACGAGTTGGTAGATTATGACGGGATTCCACTGGCGCAACCCCGCAACGGGTTGTACCTTAAGCGTTACTATGCCTAATAGTAACCTGTATGCTTTTGTTACATTTTTGTTTTCGCTAGAGCGTTTGTTTCGGTTTAAGTAATCCGCTTTTTACACTTATTGCAGATGTCAAATCCATTGGAACCGTGGGTTGGATATGCCGACGGAGCGAGTCGTAGTTCGAGGAACCTATCCTCTGCAGCATGGGCCATTTTTGACCCAAGCGGCGAGTTAGTGAGTTTCAGGGGGGTATGTATTGGTCAATCAACGAATAACATCGCTGAGTATAGCGCGTTGATAGAGCTCCTCTCTGATGCCATCACCCATGGCATACGCCGGCTAGTCGTCAGGTTAGACTCACAGCTCGTGGTACTACAACTCAATGGTACCTACTCTGTCCGAAATCCAGCTATTTATCGCAAGTTCCTAAGAGTTAAAATCTTGGAAAGACAGTTTGATTTTATCCAATATCAACACATTTCTAGAAACTTAAACACATTAACCGACTCATTAGCAAACTATGTGTTAGATAGACATTTTCAAAATTGATAAAAAGAGAAGCATCATTGATGTTTCATACATAGATCACATAAAAACTCGAATAAACCCCGAAAATCAAAAATATATATAACTGTTTAAGGTTTACATATAATGTTCTGTAACCAAGACAAAATCGGTCATATGACCCCAAAACTCAAAAAATGGCTGGGGGGCACCCTAGCCTAGTGATGCTCATGATAACATGCCACGGCCTGTGCAATCATGCGCGGAAGACGAGTCCATCATCTAGGAACACCAGCAGTACGTCGCTGCAATCGTAGAGGCAACTCGTCGATCCGTACATCCAAAATCCCAAGGGTAAGACCCTCGACCTGTTCCTGCACAGCTGCAAGAGTCTCGGCCAAGTCAAGGTCATGGAGAATAGCTCTCCCAGGAGCCTCCCCTACTGGGGTAGTGGCCGGAGCTCTCGGACGAACTGCTGGGCGGACAGGACCAACATCTGCATGCACACATGAGTTTGATTAGAGTCTTGATAGAGTAAAGCACAACGACATTATAAATAAAGAAACAGTAAACAGTGATAAGGTCAAGATTTTACCAAGATCGCCCCACTACTCGCCATCCGGTAGCACCAAATCCGGATCACCTCAGAAATCCATACCAATATATGGATACTCGGAAAAGGCCATATCCTGCCGCTCGAACCACCTAAAGAAGGTGTCAGTAAAGGTAATCTGAGATTGACCTGCATGTCTGGACATGTGGTCAACCCACCTCTGCATGCGTGGCTCAGTGGGAGAAGGCAAGTCGAGTGCAATGTACTGAGGTTGCATCAGGGGTATCTTCTCCAAAGCGAACGCAGTCAGAACTGAACCGAAACCAAAATTCTTCAGCTTCCCGTCCTTTACTTTGGTCAACTGGCATTTCATCTGAACCAGTACTGCATCACACCAGTTAAAAACTTTCGGCTGAAGACACTCCAGGGCATGCTGCACATAAGACCTATTGGCAACATGAGGGGATGCACTACCGGCCATCCTACTAATCGTATAAAGAATAGACCTGAGAGACCTGTCAGTGACCTCACGGATAGTAACCTTGCCGTCTCTGCTCGGCTGGGATCCTTCCCTACAATACTGACGGACATAGTCTCTCACGGAATCACTCCCTCGGGCCAAACCGGACAAAGAAATGGTGGCACCCTGCCTTGACAACCCAGTCAAGAAGTTAATGTCCACTATGGTCAAGGGGATGGACTTGCCCCTAATCTGGAACATTTGGTTAACAGGATCCCAAGCATCAAGCAGGTACTGCAGTAAAGGTATCTGTGCCCTCATGCTAGAAATGCGGAAGAATTTTAGCAAGCCACAGTTCCGCAGCGTGGTCACCATGACAGGATCATGGAGGGCAATCATGTCCTCCTCTTCATGCTCTCATTCTCGCCATGTAAGAGTCATTCTGCTCCAATAAACTCTGCAAAACAAACAAGAGGAGGAGTAAGATCCCTGACTTGGTGAGAAAATGGCAAAATTTCCATGAAAAATTGTGCAACAAAGAAGCTTTTCTGCGCCCAACGCAGGTAGAGAAGGGTCCCACCTGCGTTGAGGGACAAAATGCCCTTAAATAGCATGAACCCCAACGCAGGTTTCGAATGAGGCACCTGCGCTGATGGCAGAGCGCCCTAATGAAACCCCAGGGGCTCATGGGGGCAAGAAAACAGGCACAAAACTGGAAAATGAAACCATGAAAAGAGAGAGCTAAGGTTTAGCTCCTACCTGGCCCAGATGGCGTTGAGAATCGTCCACAGAATCTCCCGAAATTAGCTGGTGAAAAATCAAAAGGAAGAGGCACCTCCAAAGCTCCAACAAGCCAAATGCAAATGAAATGGTAAAATGAGAGGTAAAAACATCTTTTAATTGCTTTTTACGTAGTTCAAAGTGAAATATTAGCATTTTTACCTCATAATATCTATTTCTAACTAAGTTTGTTGCAGCAATTGATGATACAGTACTATCTCTGAAAAAGAAAAGACTAGTCATGGTAAAATATGAGTTTGATCTTATAAAACGAGCAGTTTTGGCAACGTTCATGCTCGTTAAAAAATAAACGCAAAACCGAGCAGTTTTAGCAAGAGATTCATGCTCGTTAAAAAATAAATGCACATGTGAGCAAGCTTCCCCCAGAGTTCAAGCTCATCCAAAAAAAATGAACCGGTAAATAACCATTTGAGACCATAGATTCATCAGCCACAAAAGCCTTGGTCGTGTTTGCACCGTCACCTCCACTTTTCATTTGGCCGATCATTCACATCCACTTGATTGTTTACCTATTTTTGAGGAACAGCTGCGAAGAGTGATTTCACCTAGCCATCCTTGTGACATTGCCATGATTGGAAAATTCCAACCTGTACCTGGAATCTGCTGCTATCCCTGTTTATCACTCGTTCCTCAAAATACGAGTCTTCTTTGAGCTCCTTTCACTGACTCGTAAAATATGAAAAGTTTGCCGAGTTTTGGCCTTCCAGCTCGTTAAAAGGACCGGAAGAGCTATCCCTCCTCTAAATTTTAATCTTTTTGGACCTGAGGGATTATTGCACAAAAAGATCGAGCGCTTGTCTAGTTCGGCTCGATAAAGATATCGAACATTAATCCCTTCTGTATTATTTTATACTTTTTCGGACTTAAGGGATTAGATGACGAAAAAGGACCTTTGGAGTTAACTTTATGTACCCTTTTTAGACTCTCTAAAAATGAAAAGGACCGAGTTGTCTTTGTCGCTAGGCTCGTTAAAAATATTGGATAGTGACAAACTTGTCTTTAGACGAGAATGAGTTTCCCTATCGCTAGGCTCGTTAAAACATAGCGATGGGCTTTCCCGAAGGGCAGGTTATAGAACAAGCATATGTTATCCTCCTCAAGCTTGACAAAAATAAAGAGGTACTGGTCAGAAATGACTGGGGAAAAATTGGGAGAACCTCAAAGCTTAATGGTAGCAAGTCGCTCTTGAACATGACACTTTTGCCTCCATAAAAACATCGGGTTGGGTTGTTTTCATTCACCGGTCCCTTCACCTTGGTCTCGCCATACCATCCACATTTGGGGTAATGCTACCGATCCATCACATCAGTGTCGTTATATGTTCAAGAGATGTCATTCAGAGAGTGTCAACCAGGTCCCATCCACTGCCATACATCATCTTTCATCCTTTCATGACTGCCACCCTGAATCATATTTCACAGATCGTTTTCACCATCATCACAATTACTAGCTCCGTTCCGTGTCACTGATGTGGGATTCATTAAGGCCCTCCTTTGATAGATCGCTTCTTGTCGACATCAGCTCATTATCCAAGAAGTTGATCTAGGAACACACCCTCAGTACTTTGAAGCTTGCATGCCTCAATGGCAAGTTTCTCACTTCTGGCGACAGGTATACATTAATGACCTTCGACCGGGAGACTTTGCGTGGTGTTCGACGCCAAATCCTATATTCATGCCACGTGAATTGTGCTGCAGTACCTTGAGGGTCATCATCATTATCCGTGATTCCTCTCACGCTTGTTAACAGTTTACATCATTGACTGGTAATCAACCGATGTCTTTCCATGTTCGACTCCAAGAAATTCTCACATGGATCGACCTGTACTTAGAGTGAAGATCGGACAAGTTTGAAGACCCCGGATCTAGTTTCATCCATCCGGGCTGCGATATATATTCAGGAGATAAAGACATAGACATGTGCAACAGATGATCATCCTACTAAAAGGATGATAATTTAAGCAGAGAATTATCAGTCTACTATCAGACGATCGTTTGTTTATGTACAAAAAATGTATTTATAAAGCTAAACATGGGAAATGCCCGCATCAGCTAGATCATGAAAGCAGTATGAAAAATAATGTATTGTATTGTATTTTGTTACAGGTCACCTCCTGACGATTGAATGAACTTCGGATCCTCCTAATAAAGCATTTCACCCAATAAACGACCTCATACTTTAGGGGGCAACTGTTATAGACATTTTTGTGCCTTACAGCATAGAGCATGAAATGTCAATAATCTGAGGGATCCAAAGTCCCTAAACATGTTGTTCCTACCCCTAGAGGAACAACGTCAGCAAACCACAGCACTTCAGATCAGTTCTCCACTGAAAAACACTCAAAAACAGGTCAATTTTGGATCAAAGCAGCTGCTCCACTGGGCATCTACACTGAATGTCAACTGCTCCATGGTGTACCTGCGCTGAATGTCAACTTCATCAAAGGCTACCTGCGCTGGGCGAGTTTGGACATGTGGAGGAATCTTTCCTCAATGTGTCAGTGCCCAGGAAGCTTCCAAATTGACACTTGGATCAGAAGATTCACCTAATGATGAGTAAAGAGGTTCTAAAACTCCAAGTGGAAGGTAGAATCTCCGAGTGGACTCAAGAACTAAAGAACAACTGGGGTTGAAGAGGACAATAGTCACACATCAAGCTGACTTATCTTCACTCCAAAACTCTATATAAGGATCTCATCCCATGGGATCTGGAGGCCGGAATTTTGTGCAAAGAATTGCTGTTGGTTTACAGTTGAGAGTATTGGGTGATTGCTTGAGGGAGGTGAAGAGGAGATTTCTTTCCGTCGGGAAGGTGATGATGGATTGGGCCTCTTATGGTTGTATCACCGCCTGAACCTTACTTTCTTCTATTAATAAAGCATTTGAGGTTCTTCTATCCGCATGTGTTTCAATGATGTGTTGTCTTACTTGCGTATTTGATTTATGCTAATCCTTGAATCAATTATGAATGCATGCTTCTTGTAGTTTCCTTTTCTCGTCGTGTTTGTAGGATCTTGTGTAGCTGGGCCCGTGAGAAGACAAGGAGCTGGGAGCAAGCGGCAAAGAGAGAAGATTGGATCGACCATTTGCGCAAGACATCGGTAAGTGGATCTATTCCTTTCCTCTTTTGCATGTCATAAAGAAGTAATCTTAGATAGCTTTGCTTCGGCTGTTGCTAAGGAACTATCACCCTTAGAGTGGGATAGGGTCATTCCATGTTGGATACTTTTCCCCACAACAAGCAGCAATAAATTAGCAATATTGATTTGATAGATCAGTCATCTCTGAACATCAAGCCTTTCTTTTGTATACGCTACTTGAAAGAACAGAACCTGCGTGTATGCACTCTTTGGCCGAGACGAACCTGTGTATAGATCTGCAAATATTGACTCAGAACTTTGTTGCAATTCCAGACTTCAGACAAACCCAGATCATGATAGATAATGAATAAAACAGATGCACAACATCAGATCTAGCCCCAACCAATATCAGATCATTCAAAAATAAGTCATTTCAGTTCTCATGATCCTATTCCAATATTGAAATCAAGGTGCACATAAATATTTCAGGTCTAGTCCCAAGCATAACCCTGCAACATAAAATATACTTCAGATAGAAGTGTTCCTTAGAATCTTATTCACTTGCACATCTGGCCTTATGATCAATACCTTGGACCAAATACCTAGGGTCAATACCTCAGACCAAATACCTTGGACCAAATACCTTGGACCAATACCTTGGACCCAAAATACCTTGGACCAAATACCTCAGACCAAAACCTTGGTTTTCCAACATGTATGCTCTTTTCCTCCTGTGGGAGTGCATGTATACGTATACGCTCCTTTTGTTCTATGGACCAGCGTGTATACATTGTTTTGACTAAGAGGACCTGCATATACTTCTTAAACTACTTTACATCAACCTTTTCCTTTACTTTCTTTATTATGATCAATACACCTAAGTTCCATCTTCCTGTTCTTCTATACCAATGTCTTGTTACTTCTGAATAGACCTGTTACACTGTAATTTTCCATATTACTTCTGAAATGATTCCTTTGAACTACCATGCATTCTGTTAGATCTGATATTTCTCCTGTAGATTCATCTAGTTACGTAGTTTCATCTAGTTACCATATACAAGTGAGTTGTTATGCTACAAGTGGGTTTCCATCAAGTACAACATATGTATCATAATGCCAACAATCTCCCCCTTTGGACATGATGGCAACCATGTTGGTGTTGATTACTGCAAGCTTTAGAAACTATTAGAGATAATGAGCAACACCAAAATACTCTCCCCTTTTGACATCAAGGGCAAAGGGTGGACCAAGATAGTCTCCCCCTTTGATATCAATGGTAAAGAGCTGACCAAAATGAAGAGTTTCATATCTGAACAGATGAATATGAACATTGATCATCCTCCCCATAGGAACATGCTAAATTCTCTGATTAAACTCCCCCTTTGTACATGATGAGATGGACTATACCATCCATGCTGCCCCTGAGCACATGTAGAGTCTGCAAATATATTTTCTAAAAGAATAACATGACTCTATAACTCAACTATGTGAGTATAACCTTCCTATCACCAATAAATCATACATACATCAATCTCCCAACCAAGTGGGGATATACCAAATTTGACTCATCTACCCAACCAAGTGGGGATATACCAAATGTTTATACATGACTGAAATATAGCAATTATTACATCATCCTTCCCATGCATAGTGGGGGTATAAATTACATCATATGACCAAAAGGACTCATTAAAAGACTATGACAGACAGAGACATATTATTACATCATGGGCCTTTATATGACCTTTTCATCGAGTGATATACATGACATTTATAACAAAGACCAAAGATCTAAACAAGACCATGATAGTCATCAGCAACTATCATACACCATATATAATCTTCACCATAAGCATATGTCAACAACATCCAGACCCTTAACCTGTATATGTCCATCATCAGATCCAAAGATATGACAAAGTAAATATCATTAACTTGTGACAAAGTATGCCACATATAAATATCAACTCATCCTCTTGATCTCATCAAGATCAACTTGCTTCGTTTCCTTAGTAGAAAGAGCCTTATCATAACCTTCCATGAATCAACTAAGCATATGTCATATCTCCAAGAAAAAAAAAAAAATCACATCATATCATATGTATGTGAAAACACCATAGTCATCATCTATGATCATAACATCATCATCAAGAATTGCATGATCTTTCCACAAGAACCCTCAATATATCAACCATGTATCATCACTAGGAAACATCTCACATTTGATAAGCATCAACCATGATAATAAACATATGTGAGTATCAACCTATCATCATAAGGTAAGAATTCATCATCATTATGTGACTAAGTAAGCCATGTATCTGAATATCCATGTCTTCAAATAGCTATGTCTTCATGAGACCTACAATAACACCATTCTCTTGGCCAACCAACGATATTTGTCAATATGCAACTTAAGTAATCATCCATGTATCCAACATAATGTGTATCCATCAACTATGTATCTAGCAAGCCATGAGATCATGGTCATTTGTTAAACTTTCTTGATACCATCAACAACAACAATCCTCAACCATGTGAGATCCAAGAACTATAGGAATCTTGCATCATAACTGCACCATATAAAATTTATGCATCTTTGAAGGCATGATGACACCAGCATCAAATAGTGAAGTCGTGTACTCAAGATTTGTCCTTCTCCTTGTCCTTATGAAGATAACCATGTAAGCAACATATATGTACTCTATGTATCATCAAAAAGTCATCCACAATCATCCATAAATCTAATCTAAATAACAACTATGTAACCCCAAGCAATAGAAATATCATTTGAGATTTCATCATGGGAAACTCATACCCGTAACTTAGCATGATGTATCATTTAAACACTTTAGCCACAAAAGCATCATCACCATTGATAAGAATCATTAGGTACCAAATATTTCTAGACACAATGCCAACAATGCATTATTAGAAGCATAGCATATTCTCCCCATGAACCTGTGCCACCTATTCACTATTAGATTTGATCATTGCATATATCATTAAGAAATATCAAGGCATAATCACAACTAGGATATACATCAAGTCATCAAAAACTTATGAGGATTAGAAGCACTTCTAAATAACATCGACATACTGTAGTCATCGATCATCAAGATAGAAAAGATAATTGATAATTGTCTGAATCATTTTTCTGAGTCTACCCCACGACTTCTTCATCAAAGCAACATATACGTGACTGTGCAGCTTCTAACTCGTGTATATACACATCTTGTCTTCATGATAACTACGTATGAGAATTAGGACACTAAAATTTCATACTTTCAGTTCCTTCCGAGTCTGTTCTGTCTGTATACTGAGCTATGCCACATCTTTCTCTCTGTAATTCCTTCTTCTTCCATACCTTAGAGTGTGATGATGTTTGTTCCTTTTGGTATGTTGGGTGAAATTTTCTCTCGCATTCTTTTTCTATATGCCCAAACTTGTTACAAGAATAACATGTTATATGTTTCATATTCCTTCTAAAAAAGTCAGTGGCTTTGTGACCAAACATATTGCAAGAAAAACAATATCCCTTAAAGTACCTAGAAGAAGGTGATATTTCTGTGTGATGGTTATTAGATTAAACCATTCTACTTCTGCATCTTGCTCCAGCATGTGAAAAATTATGACACAAAAAATTCAACATTATTCATCCGAGGAAAGAGTTGATTATCACTTCCATAGTTAGGAGTAAATGATTTTCTTTGAAGTCTTTCTTTCCTTGGTTTTTGATGGGGTTGACCTCTTATCTCCATGTTGAACATTTCAGATTTTGCATTAAAGTTCCCTGCCTCATCTTGTGAACTAGATTCACCTTCAACAGTTTCGTGAAAACCAAGACCAAATTTTATGATAGGAGACCTTTGACTACTAAGAATATTATCCAAAATCTTAGTGCTATCTTGAAATCGTAAAAATTTATCCTTTTCTTCTAATTTACCTTTTAGGATATTTACCTCAACTTGATATTGCTCTTCCTTTTCAAGATACTATTTCTTCATGATTTCTTCAGCTTTTCTTCCTTCTTCCACTTGTTGCCTTAATTCGAGAGCTTCATTTTCTTGTTCTTCAAATGCTTGGAGTAGATATTCATTCTTCTTATTTGAATTTTTCATATCTTCTTTTAGAAAAACGACCATAGCTTCAAGACCTTCACAATAGCTAGTTCTTTCTATAAGTTCCTTAGTTGTTGTGTCCTTTTCATTCACTTCATTTCTCAATGATGTCACTTCATCCTGTATTCTTTGACATTGATCTTCCTTTTCCTTGTACTACTTCCTTATTATGTTTCCTTCCTCTAACTGAGACTTTAACTTTGTAATCTCTTATTTGTAGGCACACTTTCTTTTGTCCAATAGATCTTATTGATCCCTAATTATGTATGTGAGCTTTTTAAATTCTACCTCTATTTGATTTCTTTCTCTTTCACCCATAAGAGAAAATTCATTTGTTTCACTGTCACATTCGTTATCTTCAAATGAACAAAGAAATGTATCACTAGAGGACACCAAATTCATACCTGATAATTCTTTTGCTTGTTCATCTTCATTCTGAGGTGATTCTAAATCTGAGGAGTTGCTTCCATATAATGGCCAATCATCTCTCCCACTGTCACAGTTCCCTTGAGATGTCTTCTTCTTTTGTGGCGCTTTCTTCTTTAGCTTCTTTCCCATTGTGTCTATTGATCTTCTTCAAGCGATCAAGCTTTTGTCAAAGGAACTGCTCTGATACCAATCGTTGGAAATAATACTGAGAGGGGTGGGTCAATCAGTATTTACAAATCAATAACTTTTTCATTTTCATAATCAGGTTTATATATGCTATTTCAAAGAAGGGAACTTGCGTGTGCACGCAACTGTTCTTAAGGCAACCAACGTATAGCCAGTGAACTTATGATTAAGTTAATTCATCATACGCCGATCTTTAATCAGTGCATCAGTACTTTATTAAACATTAAACAGTAACCATGTGTAGTAATAACAGAATAAACTTTCACACATAAGCAACACACATGAACACCAAGATTTAAGGTGGAAACCCAATGTGGGTGAAAACCACCTACTATTGTCATCTCTGTCTTCTTTTAATAATATGAAAATTTGTTTACAATCTTGTACTGGTGCAGACTTATACCAGTATGCAGGCACCCACCTACAGAAGGCTACAACCTTCTCTTGTTCTCCAACTTCTTCTAGAAGGGAGCTACAAACCCCTAGCTCTTGTACTAGCTGATATATTTACCAGTACGTAGGCTCTGACCTATAGAAGGCTACAACATTCACTCGTTTTCCAGTTGCTACTGGAAGGGAGCTCCAACCCCCTGATCAAATCACCAGCCACTACTAGTAGGAGGCGTTGACTTCCTCACTGAATGTTCCAACCCTCAATATCCTCCAGGGACCACGTTTCATAAATTTTCACACTGGATATTCCTGGTACACAACAACACTATATGTAGGCCATGTTTCATCCAATTTTCATACTAGACCCATTAGTAACATTAAAGCTCAAAATCAATCACCACTATAATACAACCAGCAAATACATCTGCATCAACCAACGTAATCAATTTCTGATATAGTTGAAACCCAATCACCAATATCTGATATAACTGGAACAATCAATCGTTGAAACCTTTGAACCTCTGACACAAATAAATAAAACAGTCACTGAACCTTTGAAACAACTGAATCAACCATTCATTCAAACTTAATCAAATTCAACCAATCAACTAGAGCAAATAGACCACTGTAACGAGTACAAAGATCTAAACCCAGAATACTGCATCAACAACCAGAACCAACCGAAACCTCAAAAATTCATGTGTCAGACTGTATAAGCTACTTTAATGAAGAAAACCTGTGTGTATATGCTACTTCCTTTAGCCCAACCTGTGTATACCTCTAAAGATTTTGAATCATAAAATATGTGAATCACAAACTGTACCAACCAGTAGTGTACTGAACATATACTGTCAACTTATAGAACTTTACATAGGCAGGCAACAGAAAATACTTCTTCTCACTTATACAATCAATCAAATATTAACCTCCTTATGAATTCAGATTTACATTCAGATCTAAGAAGACTTCATTGATAGACAACAGTAAAATAGCAGCAACAATAAATCAACAATACTGATCTGATAGATCAGTCATCTCTGAACATCAAGCCTTTCTTTTGTATATGCTACTTGAAAGAACAGAACCTGCGTGTACACGCTCTTTTTCTGAGATGAACGTGCATACAGATCTGCAAATATTGACTCAGAACTTTGCAGCAATTCCAGACTTCAGACAAACCTAGATCATGTTAGATAACGAATAAAATAGATGCAAAATGTCAGATCTAGCCTCAACCAATATCATATCATTCAAGAATAAGTCATTTGAGGTCTCATGATCCTCACCCAATATTGAACTCAAGGTGCACATAAATATTTCAGATCTAGTCCCAAACATGACCCTGCAACATAAAGTATACTTCAGATAGAAGTATTCCTTAGAATATTATTCACTTGCACATCTGGCCTTATGATCAGTACCTTGGACCAAATACCTAGGGTCAATACCTCAGACCAAATACGTTGGACCAAATACCTTGGACCCAAAATACCCTGGACCAAATTCCTCAGACCAAAACCTTGGTTTTCCAACATGTACACTCTTTTCCTCCTGTGGGAGTGCGTGTATACGTATACACTCTTTTTGTTATGTGGACCAGTGTGTATACGTTGTTTTGACTAAGAGGACCTACGTATAATTCTTAAACTGCTTTACATCAACCTTTTCCTTTACTTTCTTTATTCTGATCAGTAGACCTAAGTTCCATCTTCTGGTTCTTCTGTACCAATGTCCTGTTACTTCTTAATAGACCTGTTACACTGTAATTTTCCATATTACTTCTAAAATGATTCCTTTGAACTGCCATGCATTTTGTCAGATCTGATATTTCTCCTGTAGATTCGTCTAGTTACATAGATTTATCTAGTTACCATATACAAGTGAGTTTTTCTGTTACAAGTGGTTTGCGATCAAGTACAACACATGTATCATAATGCCAACAATATCCCCCTTTAGACTTGATGGAAACCATGTTGGTGTTGATTATTACAAGTTTTAGAAACTGTTAGAGATAATAAGAAACACCAAAATACTCTCCCCCTTTGACATTAAGGGCAAAGGGTGGACCAAGATACTCTCCCCCTTTAATATCAATGGTAAAGGGCTGACCAAAATGAAGACTTGTATATCTGAACAACCGAATATTAACATTGATCATGCTCCCCATATGCACATGCTGAATTCTCTGATTAAACTCCCCCTTTGTACATGCTGAGATGCACTATACCATCCATGCTCCCCCTGAGCACATGTAGAGTCTGCAAATATATTTTCTAAAAGAATAACATGACTCTATAACTCATCTATGTGAGTATAACCTTCCTATCACCAATAAATCATACATACATCAATCTTCCAACCAAGTGGGGATATACCAAATTTGACTCATCTACCCAACCAAGTGGGGATATACCAAATGTTTATACATGATTGAAATATAGAAATTATTACATCATCCTTCCCATGCATAGTGGGGGTATAAATTACATCATATGACCAAAAAGATTAATTAAAAGACTATGATAGACAGAGACATATTATTACATCATGGGCTTTTATATGACCTTTTCATCGAGTGATATACATGACATTTATAACAAAGACCAAAGATCTAAACAACACCATGATAGTCATCAGCAACTATCATACACCATATATGAACTGCACCATAAGCATCTGTTAGCAACATCCAAACCCACAACCTGTAAATGTCCATCATCAGATATGAAGATATGACAAAGTAAATATCATCAACTAGTGACAAAGTATTCTGCATATAGATATCAACTCATCCTCTTGATCTCATCAACATCAACTTGCTAATTTCCTTAGTAGAAAGAGCCTTATCATAACCTTCCATGAATCAACTAAGCATATGTCATATCTCCAAGAAAAAAAAAAAATCACATCATATCTTATGTATGTGAAAACCCCATAGTCATCATCTATGATCATAACATCATCATCAAGAATTGCATGATCTTTCCACAAGAACCCTCAATATATCAACCATGTATCATCACTAAGAAACATCTCACATTTGATAAGCATCAACCATGATAATCAACATATGTGAGTATCAACCTATCATCATAAGGTAAGACGTCACCATCATTATGTGACTAAGTAAGCCATGTATCTGAATATCCATGTCTTCAAATAGCTATGTCTTCATGAGACCTACAATAACACCATTCTCTTGGCCAACCAACGATATTTGTCAATATGCAACTTAAGTAATCATCCATGTATCCAACATAATGTGTATCCATCAACTATGTATCTAGCTAACCATGAGCTCATGGTAATTTGTTAAGCTTTCTTGATACCATCAACAACAACAATCCTCAACCATGTGAGAGCCAAGAACTATAGGAATCTTGCATCATAACTACACCATATGAACTTTATGCATCTTTCAAGGCATGATGACACCAACACCAAATAATGAAGTTGTGTACTCAAGCTTTGTCCTTCTCCTTGTCCTTATGAAGATCACCATGTCAGAAACATATATGTACTATTTGTATCATCAAAAAGTCATCCACAATCATCCATAAATCTAATCTAAATAACAACTATGTAATCCTCAGCAATACAAATATCATTTGAGATTTCATCATGGGAAATTCATACCTGTAACTTAGCATGATGTATCATTTAAACACTTTAGCCACATAAGAATCATCACCATTGATAAGAATCATTAGGTACCAAATATTTCTAAACATAATGCTAACAATGCCTTATTAGAAGCATAGCATATTCTCCACCTGAACCTATGCCACCTATTCACTGTCAGATCTGATCATTGCATATATCAGTAAGAAATATCAAGGCATCATCATGAAGAGGATATACATCAAGCTATCAAAAAATTAAGAGGATCAAAAGCACTTACAAATAACATCCACATACTGTAGTCATCAATCATCAAGACAGAAAAGATAATTGATAATTGTTTGAATCATTTTTTTGAGACTACCCCACTGCTTCTTCATCAAACCAACATATACACGACTGTGTGACTTCTAACTCGTGTATATATGCGTCTTGTGTTCATGATAACTATGTATGAGAATTAGGACACTGAAATTTCATACTTTCAGTTCCTTCTAAGTATGTTCTGTTTGTATGCTGAGTTATGCCACATCTTTATGTCTGTGATTCCTTCTTCTTCCATACCTTGGAGTGTGATGATGTTTATTCCTTTTTGTATGTTGGGCGAGATTTTCTCCTGCATTCTTTTGCTATATGCCCAAACTTGTTACAAGCATAACATCTTATATGTTTCATATTCCTTCTAAAGAAGTTAGTAGATTTGTGACCAAACATATTGCAAGAAAAACAATATTGCTTAAAGTACTTGGAAGCTGATGATCTTTCTATGTGATGGTTATTAGCTTGAACCATTCTACTTCTGCATCTTGCTGTAACATGTCAAAAATTATGACACACAAAAAATTCAACATTATTCATCAACGGAAAGAGCTGATTATCACTTCCATAGTTAGGAGTAAATGATTTTCTTTGAAGTCTTTCTTTCCTTGGTTGTTGTTGGGGTTGACCTCTTATCTCGACGTTGAACAATTCATATTTTGCATTAGAGTTCCCTACCTCATCTTGTGAACTATATTCACCTTCAACAGTTTCATGAAAACGAACACCAGATTTTAAGATAGGAGACCTTTGACTGCTAAGAATATTATCCAAAATCTTAGTGCTATCTTGAAATCGTAAAAGTTTATCCTTTTCTTCTAATTTACCTTTTAGGATATTTACCTCAACCTGATATTGCTCTTCCTTTTCAAGATACCACTTCTTCATGATTTCTTTAGCTTTTCTTCCTTCTTCCGCTTGTTTCCTTAATTCGAGAACTTGATTTTCTTGTTCTTCAAATGCTTGGAGTATATCTTCATTCTGCTTGAATTTTTGAGATCTTCTTTTAGAGAAACGACCACAGCTTCAAGACCTTCACAATAGCTAGCTCTTTCTATAAGTTCCTTGGTTGTGTCCTTTTCATTCACTTCATTTCTCAATGATGTCACTTCAGCCTGCAGCCTTTGACATTGAACTCCCTTTTCTTGTACTGCTTCCTTACTATGTTTCCTTCCTCTAACTGAGACTTTAACTTTGTAATGTCTTCTTAGTAGGTACACTCCCTTTTCTCCAATAGATCTTGTTGATCTCTAATTATTTCTTTGAGTTGTTTAAATTCAACCCCTATTTGATTTCTTTCTCTTTCACCCATAAGAGAAAATTCATTTGTTTGGTTGTCACATTCATTATCTTCAAATGAACAAAGAAATGTATCACTAGAGGACACCAAATTCATATCTGATAATTCTTTTGCTTGTTCATCTTCATTCTGAGGTGATTCTAAATCTGAGGAGTTGCTTCCACATAATGGCCAATCATCTCTCCCACTGTCACAGTTCCCTTGAGATGTCTTCTTCTTTTGTGGTGCTTTCTTCTTTAGCTTCTTTCCCATTGTTTCTACAGATCTCCTTCAAGCGATCAAGCTTCTGTCAAAGGACCTTCTCTGATACCAATTGTTGGAAATAATACTGAGAGGGGGGTGAATCAGTATTTACAAATCAATAAATTTTGCATTTCCATAATCAGGTTTATATACGTTATTTCAGAGAAGGGAACTCGCGTGTGCACGCAACTGTTCTTAAGGCAACCAGCGTATATCTAGTGAACTTATGATTTAGTTAATTCATCATATGTTGATCTTTAATCAGTGCATCAGTACTTTATTAAACATTAAACAGTAACCATGTGCAGTAATAAGACAATAAGCCATCACACATTAGCAACACACATGAACACCAAGATTTAAGGTGGAAACCCAATGTGGGTGAAAACCACCTGCTGCTATCATCTATGTCAGATTTTAATAATAAGAAAATCTGTTTACAATCTTGTACTGGTGTAGACTCATACCAGTATGCAGGCACCCACTTGCGGAAGGCTACAACCTTCTCTCATTCTCTAGCTTCTTCTCGAAGGGAGCTACAACCCCCTAGTTCTTGTAGTAGCTAATATATTTACTAGTATGTAGGCTCCGACCTATAGAAGGCTGCAACCTTCACTCGTTCTCTAGCTGCTACTGGAAGGGAGCTCCAACCCCTTGATCAAATCACCAGCGACTACTAGTAGGAATGTTTGACTTCCTCACTAAAGGATCTAACCCTCAGTATCCTTCAGGGACCACGTTTCATAAATTTTCACACTGGATACTCCTGGTACACAACAACACTATATGCTGGCCATGTTTCATCCAATTTTCATACTAGACCCATTAGTAACATTGAAGCTCAAAATCAATGACCACTATAATACAACCAGCAAATACATCTGCATCAACCAACGTAATCTATTTCTGATATAGCTGAAACCCAATCATCAATCTCTAATATAATTGGAATAATCAATCACTGAAACCTCTGACACAACTAAATAAAACAATCACTGAACCTTTGACACAACTGAATCAACCATTCATTCAAAGTTAATCAAATTCAATCAATCAACTAGAACAAATAGATCACTGTAACCAGTACACAGATCTGAACCCAAAACACTTCATCAACAACCAAAACCAACTAAAACCTCAAAAATTCATGTGTCAAAATGTATATGCTACTTTAATGAAGAAAACCTGTGTGTATATGCTACTTCCTTCAGCCCAACCTGCGTATACCTATAAAGATTTTGAATCATAAAATCTCTGAATCACAAACTGTACCAACCAGCAGTGTACTAAACATCTACTGTCAACTTACAGAACTTTACATAGGCAGGCAACATAAAACACTTCTTCTCAGTTATACAACCAATCAAATATCAACCTCCTTATGCATTCATATTTACATTCAGATCTAAGAAGACTTCATTGACAGACAACAGTAAAATAGCAGCAACAATCAATCAACAATACTGATCTAATAGATCAGTCATCTCTGAACATCAAGATTTTTTTTTGTATATGCTACTTGAAAGAAAAAAATCTGCATGTATATGTTCTTTTGCCAAGACGAACCTGCGTACAGATCTACAAATATTGACTCAGAACCTTGCTTCAATTCTAGACTTCAGAAAAACCCAGATCATGATAGATAACGAAATAAATAGACTCAAAAAATTAGATCTATCCTCAACTAATATCAGATCATTCAAGAATAAGTCATTTTAGGTCTCATGATCTTGATCCAATATTGAACTCAAGGTACACATAAATATTTCAGATCTAGTCCCAAACATAACCCTGCAACATAAAATATATATCAGATAGAAGTATTCCTTATAATCTTATTCACTTGCACATCTGGCCTTATGATAAATACCTTGGACCAATACCTTGGACCCAAAATACCTTGGACCAAATGCCTCGGACCAAAACCTTGGTTTTCCAACATGTACGCTCTTTTCCTCTTGTGGGAGTACGTGTATACGTATACACTCTTTTTGTTCTATGGACCAATGTGTATACGTTGTTTTGACTAAGAGGACCTACGTATACTTCTTAAACTACTTTACATCAACATTTTCCTTTACTTTCTTTATTCTTATCAGTAGACCTAAGTTCCATCTTCCTGTTCTTCTGTACCAATGTCCTGTTACTTCTGAATAGACCTGTTACACTGTAATTTGCCATATTACTTTTGAAATGATTCCTTTGAACTGCCATGCATTCTGTCAGATATGATATTTCTCCTGTAGATTCATCTAGTTACGTAGATTCATCTATTTACCATATAAAAGTGAGTTGTTCTGCTACAAGTGGTTTGTGATCAAGTACAACACATGTATCATAATGCCAACAATCTCCCCCTTTGGACTTGATGGCAACCATGTTGGTGTTGATTACTGCAAGCTTTAAAAACCGTTAGAGATAACAACCAACACCAAAATACTCTCCCCCTTTGATATCAATGGTAAAGGGCTGACCCAAATGAAGACTTTCATATCTAAGAAGTTGAATATGAACATTGATCATGCTCCCCCTAGGCACATGCAGAATTCTCTGATTAAACTCCCCCTTTGTACATGTTGAGATGCACTATACCATCCATGCTCCCGCTGAGCACATGTAGAGTCTGCAAATATATTTTCTAAAAGACTCATATGACCAAAAGGACTCATTAAAAGACTATGATAGATAGAGACATTATTACATCATGGGCCTTTATATGACCTTTTCATCTACTGATATACAATAAATTTATAACAAATTCCAAATATCTAAACAAGACCATGATAGTTTTCAACAACTCTCATACACCATATATGATCTGCACCATAAGAATCTGTCAGCAACATCTAGACCCGCAACCTGTATATGTCCATCATCAAATCCAAAGATATGACAAAGTAAATATCATCAACTTGTGACAAAGTATGCCACATATAGATATCAACTCATCCTCTTGATCTCATCAAGATCAACTTGCTTTGTTTCCTTAGTAGAAAGAGCCTTATCATAACCTTCCATGAATCAACTAAGAATATGTCATATCTCCAGGAAAAAAAAAATTCACATCATATCATATGTATGTGAAAACACCATAGTCAACATCTATGATCATAACATCATCATCAAGAACTGCATGATATTTCCACAAGAACCCTCAATATATCAACCATGTATCATCACTAGGAAACATCTCACATTTGATAAGCATCAACCATGATAATCAACATATGTGAGTATCAACCTATCATCATAAGGTAAGAAGTCATCATCATTATGTGACTAAGTAAGCCATGTATCTGAATATCCATGTCTTTAAATAGCTATGTCTTCATGAGACTTGCAATAACACCATTCTCTTGGCCAACCAATGATATTTGTCAATATGCAACTTAAGTACTCATCCATGTATCCAACATAATGTGTATCCATCAACTATTTATCTAGAAAACCATGAGCTCATCGCCATTTGTCAATATTTCTTGATACCATCAACAACAACAATCCTCAACCATGTGAGAGCCAGGAACTATAGGAATCCTACATCATAATTGTACCATATGAAATTTATGCATATATGAAGGCATGATGACACCAACATCAAATAATGGAGTTGTGTACTCAAGCTTTATCCTTCTCCTTATCCTTATGAAGACCACCATGTAAGCAACATATATGTATTGTATGTATCATCAAAAAGTCATCCAAAATCATCCATATATCTAAATTGAATAACAACTATGTAACCCCAAGCAAAACAAATATCACCTAAGATTTCATCATGGGAAACGCATGCCCGTAACTTAGCATGTTGTATCATTTAAACACTTTAGCCACATAAGCATCATCACCATTGATAAGAATCATTAGGTACCAAATATTACTAAACATAATGCCAACAATGCATTATTAAAAGCATAGCATATTCACCCCCTGAACATGTGCCACCTGTTCATTGAGAGATTTGATCATTTCATATATCAATAAGACATATCAAGGCATCATCATGAATAGGATATACATCAAGTCATCAACAACTTATGAGGATCAAAAGCACTTTTAAATAACATCCTCATATTGTAGTCATGAATCATCAAGACAAAAAAGATAATTGATAATTGTTTGAATCATTTTTTTGAGTCTACCCCACTGCTTCTCCATCAAACCAAAATATACGTGACTGTGCAACTTCTAACACACATATATACACATTTTGTCTTCATGATAACTGCGTATGAGAATTAGAGCACTGAAATTTCATACTTTCAGTTCCTTTTGAGTCTGTTTTGTCTGTATACTGAGCTATGCCACATCTTTCTGTCTGTAATTCCTTCTTCTTCCATACCTTGGAGTGTGATGATGTTTGTTCCTTTTGGTATGTTGGGCGAAATTTTCTCCTGCATTCTTTTGCTATATGCCCAAACTTGTTACAAGCATAACATCTTATATGTTTCATATTCCTTCTAAAGCAGTTAGTGGCTTTGTGACCAAACATATTGCAAGAAAAAAATATCCCATCAAGTACCTGGAAGCTGATGATCTTTCTGTGTGATGGTTATTAGCTTGAACCATTCTACTTTTGCATCTTGCTACAACATGTCCAAAATTATGACACACAAAACATTCAACATTATTCATCAGAGGAAAGAGATGATTATCACTTCCATAGTTAGGAGTAAATGATTTTCTTTGAAGTCTTTCTTTCCTTGGTTGTTGATGGGGTTGACCTCTTATCTCCATGTTGAACATTTCAAATTTTGCATTAGATTTCCCTACCTTGTCTTGTGAACTAGATTCACCTTCAATAGTTTCATGAAAAACAAGACTAGATTTTATGACTAGAGACCTTTGACTACTAAGAATATTATCCAAAATCTTAGTGATGTCTTGAAATCATAAAAGTTTATCCTTTTCTTCTAATTTACCTTTTAGGATATTTACCTCAACCTGATATTGCTCTCCCTTTTCAAGATACTACTTCTTCATGATTTCCTCAGCTTTTCTTCCTTCTTCCACTTGTTGCCTTAATTTGATAACTTCATTTTCTTGTTCTTCAAATGCTTGGAGTAGATCTTCATTCTGCTTATTTGAATTTTTTAGATCTTCTTTTAGAGAAACAACCATAGCTTCAAGACCTTCACAATAGCTGGTTCTTTCTATAAGTTTCTTGGTTGTTGTGTCATTTTCATTCACTTTATTTCTCAATGATGTCACTTCATCCTGTAGCCTTTGACATTGATCTTCTTTTTCCTTGTACTGCTTCCTTACTATCTTTCCTTCCTCTAACTAAGACTTTAACTTTGTAATCTCTTCTTTGTAGGTACACTCCCTTTTCTCCAATAGATCTTGTTGATCTCTAATTATGTTTGTAAGCTTTTTAAATTCTACCTCTATTTGATTTCTCTCTTTCACCCATAAGAGAAAATTCATTTGTTTCATTGTCACATTCATTATCTTCAAATGAACAAAGAAATGTATCACTAGAGGACACCAAATTCATACCTGATAATTCTTTTGCTTGTTCATCTTCATTCTGAGGTGATTCTAAATCTGAGGAGTTGCTTCCACATAATGGCCAATCATCTCTCCCACTGTCACATTTCCTTGAGATGTATTCTTCTTTTGCGGTGCTTTCCTCTTTAGCTTCTTTCCCATTATTTCTATGGATCTCCTTCAAGCGATCAAGCTTCTGTCAAAGGACCTGCTCTAATGCCAATTGTTGGAAATAATACTGAGAGGTGGAGTGAATCAGTATTTACAAATCAATAACTTTTTCATTTCCATAATTAGTTTTATAGATGCTATTTCAGAGAAGGGAACTCATATGTGCACGCAACTATTTTTAAGGAAACCAACGTATATCTAGTGAACTTATGATTCAATTAATTCATCATATGTTGATCTTTAATCAGCACATCAGTACTTTATTAAACATTAAGTAGTAACCATGTGCAGTAATAACAGAATAAACCATCACACATAAGCAACACACATGAACACCAAGATTTAAGGTGGAAACCCGTTGTGGGTGAAAACCACCTGCTACTATCATCTCTGTCTTCTTTTAATAATAAGAAAATCTGTTTACAATCTTGTACTGGTGCAAACTCATACCATTACGCAGGCACCGACCAACAGAAGACTACAACCTTCTCTCATTCTCCAGCTTCGTCTAGAAGGGAGCTACAACCCCCTAGTTCTTGTACTAGCTGTTATATTTACTAGTACGTAGGCTTCGATCTACAGAAGGCTACAACCTTCACTCCTTCTCCAGTTGCTACTGGAAGGGAGCTCCAACCCCCTGATCAAATCACCAGCCACTACTGGTAGGAAGCTTCAACTTCCTCACTGAAGGCTCCAACCCTCAGTATCCTCCAGGGACCACATTTCATAAATTTTCACACTGGATATTCCTGGTACACAACAACACTATATGTAGGCGATGTTTCATCCAATTTTCATATTGGACCCATTAGTAACATTGAACCTCAAAATCAATGACCGCTGTAATACAACCATCAAATACATCTGCATCAACCAACACAATCAATTTCTGATATATCTGAAACCCAATCATCAATCTCTGATATAACTGGAACAATCAATCACTGAAACCTCTGAACCTCTGACACAACTAAATAAAACAATCACTGAACCTTTGAAACAACTGAATCAACCATTCATTCAAACTTAATCAAATTCAACCAATCAACTGGAACAAATAGATCACTGTAACCAGTACATAGATCTGAACCCAAAATACTGCATCAACAACCAGAACCAACTGAAACCTCAAAAATTCATGTGTTAGACTGTATACACTACTTCAATGAAGAAAACCTGTGTGTATACGCTACTTCCTTCGGCCCAACCTGCATATACCTCTAAAGATTCTGAATCATAAAATCTGTGAATCACAAACTGTACCAACCAGTAGTGTACTGAACATCTACTGTCAACTTACAGAACTTTACACAGGTAGGCAATAGAAAACACTTCTTCCCAATTATACAATCAATCAAATATCAACCTCCTTATGCATTCATATTTACATTCAGATCTAAGAAGACTTCATTGAAAGACAACAGTAAAATAGGAGCAACAATAAATCAGCAATAATGATATGATAGATCAGTCATCTCTAAACATCAAACCTTTTTTTTTATACGCTACTTGAAAGAACAGAACCTGCTTGTATATGCTCTTTTTCCGAGATGAACCTACGTACAAATCTACAAATATTGACGCAAAAATTTGTTGCAATTCCAGACATTAGAAAAACCTTGATCATGATAGATAACGAATAAAACAAACGCAAAACATCAGATCTAGCCTCAACCAATATCAGATCATTCAAGAATAAGTCATTTTAGGTCTCATGATCTTGATCCATTATTGAACTCAAGGTGCACATAAATATCTCAGATATAGTCCTAAACATAACCCTGCAACAAAAAACATACTTTAGATAGAAGTATTCCTTAGAAGCTTATTCACTTGCACATCGGGCCTTATGATCAATACCTTGGACTAAATACCTTGGGTCAATATCTCAGACCAAATACCTTGGACCAAAACCTTGGTTTTCCAACATGTACGATCTTTTCCTCCGGTGGGAGTGTGTGTATATGTATACACTCTTTTTGTTCTATGGACTAGTGTGTATACACTGTTTTGACTAAGAGGACCTACATAGACTTCTTAAACAGCTTTACATCAACCTTTTCCTTTAGTTTCTTTATTCTGATCAGTACACCTAAGTTCCATCTTCCTATTCTTCTGTACGAATGTCCTGTTACTTCTGAATAGACCTGTTACATCGTAATTTTCCATATTACTTTTGAAATGATTCCTTTGAACTGCCATGCATTCTGTCAGATCTGATATTTCCCCTGTAGATTCATCTAGTTACCATATACAAGTGAGTTGTTCTGCTACAAGTGGGTTTCCATCAAGTACAACACATGTATCATAATGCCAACAATCTCCCCCTTTTGACTTGATGGCAACCATGTTGGCGTTGATTACTGCAAGCTTTAGAAACTGTTAGAGATAACAAGCGACACCAAAATACTCTCCCCCTTTGACATGAAGGGCAAAGGGTGGACCAAGATACTCCCCCCGTTTGATATCAATGGTAAAGGGCTGACCAAAATGAAGACTTTCATATCTGAACAACCGAATATGAACATTGATCATGCTCCCCCTAGGCACATGCTGAATTCTTTGATTAAACTCCCCCTTTATACATGCTGAGATGCACTGTAGCATCCATGCTACCCCTCAACACATGTAGAGTCTGCAAATATATTTTCTAAAAGAATAACATGACTTTATAACTCAACTATGTGAGTATAACCTTCCTATCACCAATAACTCATACATACATCAATCTCCCAACCAAGTGGGGATATACCAAATTTGACTCATCTACCCAACCAAGTGGGGATATAGCAAATTTTTATACATGACTGAAATATAGCAATTATTACATCATCCTTCCCATGCATAGTGGGGGTAAAATTACATCATATGACCAAAAGGAGTCATTAAAAGACTATCACAGATAGATACATATTATTACATCATGGGCCTTTATATGACCTTTTCATCGAGTGATATACATGACATTTATAACAAAGACCAAAGATATAAACAAGACCATGATAGTCATCAACAACTATCATACACCATATATGATCTGCACCATACGCATCTGTCAGAAACATCCAGGCCCGCAACCTGTATATGTCCATCATTAGATCCGAAGATATGAAAAAGTAAATATCATCAACTTATGATAGAGTATGCTGCATATAGATACCAACTCATCCTCTTGATCTCATCAAGATCAACTTGCTTCGTTTCCTTAGTAGAAAGAGCCTTATCATAACCTTCCATGAATCAAATAAGAATATGTCATATCTCCAAGCAAAAAAAAATTGCATCATATCATATGTATGTGAAAACACCATAGTCATCATCTATGATCATAACATCATCATCAAGAATTGCATGATCTTTCCACAAGAACCCTCAATATATCAACCATGTATCTTCACTAGGAAGCATCTCACATCTGATAAGCATCAACCATGATAATCAACATATGTGAGTATCAACCTATCATCATAAGGTAAGAAGACATCATCATTATGTGACTAAGTAAGCCATTTATCTAAATATCCATGTCTTCAAATAGCTATGTCTTCATGAGACCGCATTAACACCATTCTCTTGGCCAACCAACGATATTTGTCAATATGAAACTTAAGTAATCATCCATGTATCCAACATAATTTGTATCCATCAACTATGTATCTAGAAAACCATGAGCTCATGGTGATTTATTAAGCTTTCTTCATACCATCAACAATAACAATCCTCAACTATTAAGGGAATAAGTCCCCTAGGTATTTGGGTCAAAACCCTAGCAGAGCAGGAGTAATCTAGAGCAATAAACACACATACAACTCAGGAAACATGCTTAAATAAAGTAACTATGCGAGGATGAACATGCCCAGATGTCCTTCGTTTGGGTAGTTCCAGCCAGGGTTCAAACCCTCTACAACTCCTGATGATCTTCGAATCTACAAATCAACGAATTCAAATACACATAGCAACATATAGATGAAGCATTTTAGTGAAATCAACTTTATATCATATAAGTAGATGGTTAGTTATACATCAAAATAGTCATTCATATATAAACCATAACAATAACATCAGATGCATAAACAAAGTCGATATCAGGAACAAGACAACATTTCTTTTTATTGTAGAAAACTATAATAAACATGGAAAGAGTTCACCTGAGTCTTCCTCTTCCAGCTCCAAGTGGAACTGTCCTCTCGGTCCATCTAGTCATAGTCTTCAATAGCCTCCTTCCATAACCAATAACATGATATCTCAACCAAGTGGGAGAATATCAACACTCAAGGAAACAAGGGTTTCCTGAACTTGGGGAAGTGCTTGAAGCATAGGGATACTTCAGACTTGATCAGGGGATAATCTCAGTATAGTAATTCTATCATTTCTCTCCTACTTGAGGCCTTCCCATTGAAGTCTTTTTATGCTTCTCCCAAATTAGTTTTTTAGTTGGGAAATAGTTGGGAATAGTTTGGCCACGGGCACTAGGAGGTAATAAACAAGTAAAACCCGTGATCTCCACCCATAGTTAAGGAAATTTATTTTTTTTAAGTGTTTTAACACATATATGTGGGTTGGGTATAGACTAACTCGCGTGTACATGCTTTTATCATAGGGAAAAGTAGCGCACATGAAGTAAAACATTGTTTTTAAAATATTTGGACCAAGTCTGGAAGGAGGGGTTGCCCTAGGCCATAAACCAAGCATCACAAATACCAAGGGTGATATTTGGAGCTATAACAGATGCCCCCTAATATATGAGGTCAAAAGGGGTACATGATGGTTGAAATGTATTAAGTATATGGAAAGGAAACCTGTCAAAAAATGAGAAGGACTTCACTAGATTTCAACATGCCAAGCCATCAAAAAGAAGATCAAAAAGAAATAGCTATCTGAGGCGAGCATACCCATGCTTAGAGAAAGTAAAGCATGTCTGCATATCAAGTACAAACGAATCCACTATGTATACAAGTATAAAGAACTGAAAGTACATAATGGATCATCTGACCGTGATCAAACAAGTACATGTCTGAATATCACATATAAGAAGATGATCAATGAAGTTGTAAGATGAAGCTGATCACTGATGTCAAAAAACTAATCCCAACAGTACCAAATGAACATGACGGAATAAGATGATACTACATTACAACTCGGATGCCAACATATAAAATGTTGTTTTGAAGGACTGCAACATATAACGTGGAATGGTGTCAACTAGCAGCAACAAGATCAACTGACAAGTGAACCAAAGAATGCTGATGCAACCTGAGGTCTTCACTGACCGTCGTGGTACATTTTTACATAACGAAGTGAAGAAGCAAAGAGGAAAGAGTCTTCAATGCACAAGTCATGGTGGGACTAGAGAGGACTCCTGAGCCTACTCAATAAAACAACATGGGCAACCAATGTCAGTGAGGTGCTAACTACGTGCCAATGTAAAGGATGGCTCTACCATCGTGCCATGATTTAAAAATCGGCACTAACCATAACACGATGGGATTGACCCTATGGCAAGTGTATCGACAAATGGAGGCTAGTATGCAAAATGCAATGGAAAAATGGTTTCCCTAACCTATATGTTAGTGAGTAAATGATACCTGCTATGACGGGTCAGCAATCATGGAACCGATGTGAAATTTCCAAAGAAGCCTCCAAAATGTCCTAAAAAAAACAACCTATTCCCGAAAATCCAAGCTCACAAGTTAAAAGATTCATGAGATGAAAAAAATAAAGTTTTGAAAAAAAATTTGACATTTTCAAAGCTATAAAATGACCTTTTGACTCACCATTTGTGTTCAGAGCAAAAGCTGTGGAGAAAAAATAGCAAACTTGCCCCCCAAAGAATTGGACCATGCAAATTGGATCAAAATCATCAGGTAAACCCCAAATCAAGCTTGCATTACTTTATGATTGTTTTTAGACATTTTTATTGAGGTTTGACCGTAGGAATTTATGTTAAAAATTTCAACGCGGTGTATACGCGGGTTGGATATTATAGACCCGCGTATACGAAGGCCCTATATGCGACTGTGTGTGAAAGGGACTTGTGTATATGTAGTTTGAAATTTCAACACAAATGTCTAACAGTTGAAACTTAATTTTCTTTCATGATGACAATCACATGGAGAGAGAGGAAGCATACTACCATTGATAATGAAGTTATGAATGATCAGGAGGCTGTGGATGCAATGAGGGGATGTGGCTTATTGAAATTTTTCAAAATGCCCAATATGAAGGCCAACACCCGTTTGCTTGAAATGCTAATCCACTATTGGAGTATCGAAGATGATGCTTTTATGATTGATCAAATGCCTTTGAGGATAGAGGTAGAAGATATTTACTTTATCACTGATCTCTCCCGAAGAGGAGAAGTTGTACATTCGACTGGCCAGACACGAGGTAGTCTTTCAGTGGAAGACTACGTACATATATATTGTCCTGGGCATTCAAAAAAAGTTGGAAGCCAGATTCCAATAAAACATGTGGAGAGCTTGTCCCTGAGGATCTTACTATTCACCATAGCCAAGATAAATGGATCAACCTCATTGCACCAAGTGTCACAAGTATCCATGAGCTTGGCCGTAGAGTGTCTCACTACTGTTTTTGATTGGTGTACACCTCTTTTTACCAATATGAAGAGCCAGTTGTCCTCCATTCAGAAAGGACAGACCAAAAGTTTTGGATATGGGACCATTTTATGCTCCTTCTTTCAGAAGGTTCCTAGGTTGCGTCCCAGAGTATCAGTCTCTATCAGTAGCCCCCGAGATCCTTGGATGGGTAGGTGGACTGACCTGATGAAACACCTTGGAGGCGGGGACGTGCCAAGGACTACATTCGATGATGATTTATTCTCCTGGTGGGAACAACAAATCATCGCTGTGGACGACTATCCCTATGCTGGCATGGATTTCAGAGGAGATCTGAATTTGGTGCTGCCACCAAACACAGCATGGGGAGAGATAGCTAACCATTTTTTAAGTTTTATCAATTTTAATATTTTTTTTTGTGTGTTTTTTAAATATGAAAATGAACTTAAAGATATTTTTGATGGGATTAAAACACTAACATAAATATCATGTTCCAGATCTGGGTCCGGTACGACCAGACGGATTTCCGTAGCACAGGCGTCGCAGAAGAGGTGCTGAAGAGGCAACTACTGAGACAGAGAGGGTCTTATACATAGTCCAAAGAAACTTGGTGAGATTGACTCACCTGGTACCGATGGTCATCGTAGAAGACCTACATGAGGAGATGTAGCGCCGCATGGTGGGAGTACCACGAGACTAGGTTCGCATTCTTCAGTGTGTGGCCAACGCAGTGGTCACTTTCTTAGCCGCTCATCTTGAGCCGGGTCATAGATAGACTGGACATGATTATGGGCATTTAGTCCCGATTTTGTATATTATTTTTGAAACACTTTATGTACACACAGGCAGTTTTATGATATATATATATATATATATATATATATATATATATATATATACAGTTCCAGATTTTTGATGTTTGTTTTTATCTTGAAGAATGAATGATATGCCAATCTAATGCTTGATTAGCAATAGAATCTACTAATGAATTTTCATATCGTGGAATGTGAAAATAAGTAATCAAAACAAATGATCATTGCAACATCTTCACTCTAAAAAATTGGCGATATAAATAAGGATCCCTAACTCGATAAATGTTATTCAATTGTGACACTACTAGCTGTGAGTCAAGATACACTACCAACGAATCAATTCCATAAGAAATAGATTTGGATAGTAAATTAATGACGGTAGTATATTCAGAAATATTATTTGATGCAGAACCAATACATACTCCCCTTGACACCATCAACTGACCAGATGGATAATAAATTACCCAAGTTGTGGAAGCGAGATTTCGAGTGTGCCAACTAGCACCATCGGCGAATCCGAAATAGACCATGTCATCCATCAACACTTGCCAAAGTAGATCAAAAAAGTGTCAATATCACAAAAACTCCCAATGAAATATGTACAAAAATACAAAATATACAAAGAAGCCATTGCCCGGCCATAGCCTAAGCAAAGTACTTCTTGAGGTAGAGCCCATTTCGGGGCTCTGCCAACTTGTTCCCTTCAAAATCGACTAATTCATAAGCCCCTTTTCCTAAAAATACTTTAACTATAAAGGGACCATACCAAATAGACTTGAATTTGCCTGCCCCCAAGCTGTCTTTATCTTGATCATAGACCAAGACAAGGTCGTCTTTAGAAAAGACTCGAGGACGAATAGCTTTATCATACTGAATTTTAACATTTTTCTTATGAGCGTCATTGATTATGGCGGCATCTCGACGTTTCTCATCGAGATGTTCCAAATGAAGGAGGTGCTCTTTGAGACTAGAGGTCTCTGGAAGGAGCTCAATAGCTAGCCTAAGGGATGGAATTTCACATTCAATAGGGAAAATAGATTCCAATCCATAAACTAACTAAAAAGGTGTAAAACTGATGGCAGTCTTTATTGATGCTCGGTATGCCCAGAGGTCCGGATACAACATGAGATGCCAATTGGAGCGATTTTTGTCAATTGTCCTTTGCAGGATCATCTTGAGGGACTTATTCATAGCTTCGACTTGCCCATTGGCTTGAGGATAATATGGAGATGAATGCTCCTGCCGGAAGCCCAACTTAAGAGCCAATTTAGACATCAGTTGTTTCTGCAAGTGATTACCATGATCAGCGACAATCTCTCTTAGGATACCAAAACGTGAAATAATCTTATTGAAGAGGAACAATGCCACTGTCTCATTATCATTTTTATAAGTAGGCATAGCCTCAACCCACTTCGTAATGTAATCTATGGCCACGATAATGTACTTGTGATTCGCCACTGAAGGCGGATTACAAGTAGTAAAGTCAATACCCCACTTTGTAAAAGGACTGGCAGTGATAATAGGGAGAAGAGGAGCTGGATGTACATGCATCTTCCGAGTATAGAATTAACAAGGGTGGCAACATTTGACTGCTTCAATACAATATTTGAAAATCGAAGGCCAAAAGTAGCCGGCATGCAAGAATTTTTGGGTTGTTGCAAGCCCATATAGATGACCACCACAAGCTCCACTGTGGCAATCATTAAGCACAGACTCTACTTCCTCTAAGGTTAAACACCGTCTAAGGATTGAATCAACCCCTCGGCGATATAATGTATCACCAATGATGACATGGTTCTTAGCCAGGTGACGTAATTTCCAACGTTCATCCTTGGAGGAAGCAGGAGGGAACTTCGAAGTCTAGAGATAGATTATGATATCTCCATACCAAGGATCTTGTGAAGAGATGAGGAATAGATGTTCATCTGGGAAACTTTCCTCATAAATGGTATCTTCTCCACAAGGCAGCTCGGAAAATAATTCTGCAAAAACCAATGATTGCTTAAACTTGGCTGACAAGAACTCGAGATCAAATTCTTGTAAAATAACAATCCATTGATTGTATTTGCCCCCAATCACTCGCCTACTAAGGACAAATTAGAAAGGATTAACCACTGCTAAGACAAATGTTTTGCGTAGCAGAATATAATGATGAAGCTGTTGGACAACATGGATAGATGCCAAGGCCAATTTCTCAACCAGAGAATAGCATAGTTTAGGGCCTACCAAGCCTCGACTCAAGTAGTAAATCACGTGCTCTATGAGAGCATCATCTTCCTGAACCAGAACCATACCTATGGTTGATTCTGCAGCTGCAAGATATAAAAGGAAATCTCTACCATAATCCAGTGGACTCAAAAGCGGGGCAGATATTAATGCCTGCTTCAAGGCATCAAAAGAGTGTTGCGCAAAGTCGTCCCATAAAAATGGAACTCCTTTCCTCAGCAAATGCATAAATCCTTTAGTTATCTCAGCATAGTTTTCTATAAACCATCTCAAGAAATTTGCCTTCCCCTGAAGACTTTGAAGTTGTCGGATGGAGGATGGGGGAGGAAATTGAATTATTGCCTCAACCTTGAAGGGATCAACTCAAATCCCTTCAGTTGATACAATGAACCTTAACAACCGACCAGATGTAACCGCGAAAACGCACTTATTTGGATTCAACTAGATCTTGTAAAATCAACATCTCTCAAAAACCAACCAAAGGTGACTAGGATGATCGACTCTCTTTCGAAAACGAGCAGCTAAATCATCCAAGTATGCTTTGATGACATGCTTGATGTTGTGGAAAGCGTAGGACATGGCCTGCTGAAATGTGGCTCCAGCATTTTTAAGACCAAAAGGCATCTTTTTGTACGCAAAGGTATCCCAGGGACAAATGAGATGTCTTATGCTAGTCTTCTGGATGGATAGATATTTGATTATACCCAAAGAATCCATCCATGAGGGAGAAAATCTCATTACCCACACATTCATCAACTATCTGATCAATAAATGGTGTGGGGTAATTATCTTTCAGACAAGCTTTGTTCAAATCCCTAAAGTCAATGCATACAATGATCATTCCTTTTTTTTTATCAACTGGGACTGGATTAGAAACCCAATCCATTAGAGGAATGGGGTATATAAAACCCACCTTGAGCATCTTTTCTACTTCAGCTTTAATAGCTGCTGCTTTCCTAGGATTGACCGGCTAAAGCTTCTGACGGATCGGCTTAGCGTTTTCATACGTCTTGATCTCATGCTGAACAATGGATGGATCAATACTAGGCATTTCTTCATAAGACCAAGCGAATACATCCTGAAACTATTTAAAGAGGTCGGTGTAAATTTGAATCTCTTCAGGGGAACACTTGGCTCCGATGAAGACATTTTCTATCACATTAGGGTTCCTAGAGATGTTTATCGGTACGGTTTTTGAAATGACCAACATATTACTGTTACAAAATTATATATTATAGAGCAATGGAACACATAAAATATTGTAGAAATATAAACACAGAAAACGCATAAAACAAGAGAGACACAGATATACATGGTTCACCCAGTTTGGGCTACGTCCATGGAGAAACAGTCAGTTCTTCTTTTATTATATTATCCAGCAAACTGAGGAGATACAACCTACAACATATGTGTTGTAACTCCCTCTTCACTCTCAATCTCCTCTCATTTCTTCACTCAAAATATAGATATACATAGACGCAATACAATTCCCTCATATATAGTGAGGGGTTGCCTTCTAGGGCAAAAAACCCTAAATTAAACATAACTTCTACCCTCAGATCATCCGCTTAATGAATGGCCCAGATTGACTAGAAATTACTATACTTTTATAAGGAAATTTTACATTTATTCTTAGCTTCGGGGGCACTGCCCCGAAACCCCCTGCGAGGGGGGGCTCCCAAAAAGTCGCAGCCACCCGCCCTAGACCCCCCATACAGTGAATATTTTACGGGCAGCGTTGCTGCCCCATTTCGAACTAGGGTCCAATGCGGCGATACCTTTGAATATAGAAGATAATCAGGCTCCACACCCAATAATTACCTTCAACACGGATGTGTGCTGGAGCCAAAGGGTTTGAAACCGTACAAACATCGCCAGTAAGCAGATTGGAGAACCTAGATTTGACTTCCTACAATGGGGGAAGAAAATATGAATGATGATGTAAATCTTCCCATGGTCGATCTACACCCGTCATTGCTTCTAAGATTGCTTCGTCAGATGGTAAAACCGTATCTAAGCAATCCATTGTAGAAGTGGAGTCAAGGGTCCAAGCTGGGGCCACATCACCGTCTAACTCCTCCTCTGAAAAAGGAGTAGGATGGTCTTCTACAGAGTTAATGATAGACTGATATCTAAGCTCTGCTGCAGACATGGGGAATGCCATTCCACCAAATTGTCCTTCATCTAATGTGGTTGTAGGCAAAGGTAAGGTCCAAGGGTCTGAAAAATAACGAGTCCACAAGAACTCTTCCCGTGAAGACTCTTTGGAGGACGAAATGGCATTGATTCTAGCTATAGGAGTGGGAAGATCAAATGTACCCATCAATGAAGAATACATCCCAACTCCTAGATTCTCGATAGGTTGACGGGGGTTATCCACCAAGGATACATTAGAATCCAAAGTTGCACGAGGGTCAACTGGAGAATAATCTAATTGATCAACCTTAAAAATTCTCCCCTCATAAGGAAAACAAAGGATTCAAAACAGAGTCGAAACTACAACATCCATTTCATAAATCCAATTTCGTCCTAAGAGGAGGTTGTAATCAAGTTTGGCATCAACGATTTATGCTTCAATATTAATGACCTTTCCTCCAACGCATATAGGAAAGGTCAGGATAATCTTGTGTGGCCTATGAGAATGTCCATCGAATGTTGTCAAGAGAGTGGGTGAAGGAACAGCCGAAGGCTTTCCAATGGCCTTCCAACATGACATAGACATTACACATGTGGAAGCTCCCTCATCTATAACTGTTCGAAATATATTAGTTTTCTGGTAAGTAGACTTTATTTGAAAAGCCATATGATGAGGGAGTCTCCTTTTGACATTAATCATGTCAAAAGTGAGCACTAAATAATTGTTTGGATCAACCGCCCTGATCACTGAAAGCAAAGCACTTCATTTAGTAGGACACGACTAGAGTACCTCTAAAGAAGACATAGCACAAGGACTTTGAGCCAAATCTTCTACAACGGAGTAGTTATGGGCTTCCCTAGCATTAGCGTTGATAGTTGCGCGCTTGGCGGAACCTTTCGGTATCCGAGGTATAGACTCGATAGAGGGTCGCTCAATATGAAGTGGATCCATAGTTTCAAGAATAGATTTATCCTTAGATGTTTCTGCTTCACCACAATCCCATGACCATGTAGCCACATTGACATTAGAACTCATCATGAAAAAAATTGAGGAATTGTCCCCCTCCTGGTTGCCCCATGCAGAGGTACCAGGATTTGAGTTCGCACTAGCAAGTAGCTGCTGCCCTTGGGGGAAAGGGTTAGTTAAGAAATCTTGTGAGCTAGAAGACCCTTGCTGCACTAACAAGCACTGAGCATCTTGAATTTTTGGGCAAAGATGAGTCAAATGATCTCCACTGCATAACTTGCATGGAAATTTAACTTTCTTCTTAGACTCTTTCCCACCCTTACCAGCACCATTACCGGGCTTGTTCGCATTAGCTTTCCCATCCTGATTCTTCTTTTTACCTCATCCCTTCTTCTTCCCATCAGAATTTTGATTCCCTTTGGGGTTAGAAGCCTGAACGACATTTACAGAAGAAGTTTGGGAAGGTGAAGGAGTAGACAGTGCAACCTGATTGGAAGAAGCAGTTTGTAGAGACAACTACTGCAATTGGTTTAAAAGGTTCACCGCATTTGCATCAATCGATCCAACAATACCATCAACATGAGGGCTTGGCTTCGGTTTGGCTATATCAACCGTGGATCTAGGAGCATCAGGCAATATTTTCTGAAGAGTCCTAGACTGAGAATATATCAATTCTAACTGCTGGGCATGAAAGATAGCCTGCTCTTCTGAATAAATGCCGGACATAGAAACATCCTTGGAGATCTCGGGTTGTAATGATTTTAAAAACCATTCGAGATGGAATTCAGGTGGAATTTCAACTTTAATGAGCCTCTTTCTCCATCTCCATTCCTGGATATGATCCGAAATGTGAGTAGCCATGTTCTGATGAAAATTGGCCAGAAATCTAGTTCCGGCTTCGTAACGGATAGGCAATTGCAAATGGTTTAAGAAAATGTTAGCCAAATCGGTGAAAGATGTAAAGGTGCCCCCTGGAAACTCTATATACCACTTAGCCGCATTCTCAGTTAAGGTGCGCTGAAATAATCTCAACATGATCGAATCATCGATCAGGGAGTTAGATGAGAACCATAAATGGAATGTGGTTACATGGTCGCCCGGGTCTTCACCACTCTTCCCTTCGAATTTTGGAATATCTGATGGAATTTTGGTTGGGACCGGAGGCCAAGCCAGATTGTATCTGATTGGATCGTTCGTCAACTTAGTCAAGTCTGGCAGATTAAGCATGGCCAGAAAAGGAAGTCATGGAGGACCTTGGGGATTCCACCCAGATTGGGCGGGGTTCCCAAAAGTCTGAAAAGAATGACCTAGATTTTGAAAGGCACCAGGTTGCCCAAAGTAACTGGTAGAACCTACTAAACCAAAAGGTGACCCTTGTGGTCCAGCAAAACTTGGAGTTTGACCAACTCTAGCTGAAAAACCTTTGTAACCGGTAAATTTCCCCCCTAATGAATTATTTTAAGGAGCTGACAGCCCCTGGTAAGGATTTCAAGCATTAGCTAAGGGTGGAAAACTTCGAAATGAATTGAATGAGGAATATGTCACATTCCCTTGTTGGCCAAAAAACTTATTCCCAGTTCCTATCCCACTAACCGCAGGGTTTGTCCAACTCTAAAAAGGATTACTACCTTGACCTGTGAAAGGAAAACCCATAGACCCTACTGTCGGATTGGAATGTGGTATATGAACACCTCCAAATGCGAAACCTTGAAAAGAAGCTAATCCACTCATCATGGATGTGGAAGCATTTAATGGTACATTTAATGGAACTGAAGGAATACCTTGAGAGGGCATTCCAAAAGGGAAGAATCCAAAACTAGATGCATTGGCTTGAGAACTTCCACTCGTCGATGAAATGGAAGTAGACCCAAATAAGGATGTAGAGGGGATGGAAATCATTCCTCCCCCTTACACTCACATGGGAGTCTGCATACTTGTAGCACTCATGGTGGATGCCATGCTTCCAACTCTGGTCATCGAAGGGATAGATGTGTGTGGACCTTGGATTGAAGGCCTGTGAGTCGGAGTTCCCACGTATAACAATACGTCAGGATAATCAAAAGGGAGAGGAGAATTCAGAGCCGCAATTGACTTTGAAAGCTCTTCTACCTCAATATTATCTTCCGACTAGAAGAGCACTCGAGAAAGAATTGACATGTTCCTCTCTAGCTCTGTAGTAGTACCAGGTCTATCTTGTGAACTAATGCCCCCAAGCGAAGGATCAATCTCTGATGTGCCTACTACCATTGGTTGAAAACCACTGGCAGAATTGCTCCTATGCCTTCTAAGAGAAGGCTCTGGACTCGCAGGTGAAAGCCCACGAACTCTACGGAACCGCCGAGGTGGTCGGCCAGCCACTTTGAATTATTTTTATATGAACTACTTAAATACTTAGAAAAATTAAAAGCTAGGCTAACTTGGAACATAGAACACACACTAAAAATGTCCCTAAAGAATTCAGTAATCAAACAACTTCCAAGTATTTCCGCTCTAGGTGATTAGGACCAGACACCAAAATACAAGAAAGTGAATAATAAGGGCCTTCTGAAAAAAGACTAGGGTAATTATGCCCCGGGTCTACTAGCGAAGGTATCAAGGGTAGTTACGCTGACCTCCAGGCAATAGCCTTTGCCGGTGCAAGCCCCCAAGCTTCACAAGGGTGCCCTCTAGAAGTACCGTTGAACTTGATGCAACGTCAACCTCAAGTGCCACAGGATTCCCCTCCGCAACCACTTGTGTATATCCCTAGGATAGGCAACTAAAGATACCAAGTCATATCAGAAGCTGGGCGGAATAGTTGTGAGGTAAGATCCGATAAGTAAGAGAGGGGGTATCTCTCGTCCTTATCTTCACAAACCCTTGTGCTTAACTCCCAGTCACGGAGCTTTTCCGGTCTCCCTAATGCTATTGGATTTCACTCTTTATTCATACTTCTATGTTTTACAATTTAGAGTGTCCTTGGAGAGTTTACTCTCCTCTCGCCTAATCCAAGGCCCTCAATAAACTTAAAACTTGTTGGTGTATGCTGATTGACAATATAAAAAGTTATAGTTTATTTTATTAAGTGCTTGATTTTAAGTGGTTGTTCTTTTTAAGTCAAAAGGACAATATGGAAATGAAACCGATGGTGTTTTTTGTGACGCAAAAGAAATTAATGAAAAAATAACTTATATGCAATGCACTTGTTTGTTCTTCGATGAAAAGCAACTTCTACTTGGGTTCTAAGAAACTTCTATAAAGCAAAAACTTTTCTTTTCTTTTCTCATAGTAGACTTCAGACTCACAAAAACTAAAATACTATTGATGCTTTAATAATGCAAAACTACCCTAATGCAAGGTGTACATGATAATGTAAAATTCTAGATTGCTCTAAAAAGAGATGAAAGCAATTGTTTAAAACTTTTTGATAAGCCAACTTAAATGTTTGAAGAGAATTCATGTTTCACATACAAATTTCCTCCAAATAAGCAAGCCAAATCTTGAAAAATCACAATTCACTTTCACAAAACCAAAGAAACCAAACTCAAATTCGGCAAAAGAAAGGAAAAACAATGTTTTTGAAGAACTTTTCTTTTTCAAGAAGCAATGAAAAAAACTTTTCAAAAGCACTCAAAATGCCACCAAAGACTCAAAGATCGAAAGCAAAGCACAAGGAAACTTTGTAAGTTACCAATTCAACATAGATGAAAACTTTAACAAAAAGGTGTTTCAACTTGCACTAAACGATCCAAAAGCAGCAAAAAGAGCTTTGAGAAATTGATCAAGAAATTAGGAAAGACACACTTTCAAATTCATCAACAAGAAACTTTTGAAAAGCAAGAAAAAGTGTATGGCCACAAAAATGACGAGAAGCAAAGCAAGCAAACCAATAATGAAGTTTGACACAAAGATTGCAAACAATCTTCTGTTCCGGAAGACCAGAACAATCAAGAACCTCTATAAGAAGCCTTGTGTGTTCAAACACAAATCATAAAACTCACTCAAAAGCAAACCGAGGCCAAAAACTTTTCAAAGTAGGAGAGAATTCAAAACAGTAAGCTCACTGAATAATTAAAATCTGGAGATAAAAACTGACCACTCGGAAACCACACAGACCAAGAAAAAAAATCTTTCTGGGCAGAAGGATTTGAAAAAAGCATGCAAAAAATTGTATATGTGATTGTGTCCCTACACAAGTGCATGGACACGTGCTTCTGCGAAAATAAACTCGCGTATATGCAGTTTCAGTTCACAGAAATAGGCTTGTGTACGCTTCTGTAAAGAAACAAAGGTGCGTATATGAAATTTTACAAGAAAAATAAAAAATTAGGCCTGACGAAAAATATCAGACTTCAAGTCTGAGTTCCTACAGGAGCACGCAATACAGTCACAACAAGCAAACTAAGAATTGAGCCCTAATTGGCACTGAATAACCCAAACTAGGAATAACAAGATTGTTATCCCTAGTGGAGTCACCAATTCTGTTAAGGGAATAAGTCCCCTAGGGATTTGGGTCAGAACCTAGCAGAGCAGGAGTAATCTACAGCAAGAAACACGCATACAACTCAGGCAACATGCTTAAATAAACTAACTATGCGAGAATGAACATACCCGGATGTCCTTCATTTGGGTAGTTCCAGCTAGGGTTCAAACCCTCTAAAACTCCTGATGATCTTCGAATATGCAAATCAACCAATTTGAATACACATAGCAGCATATAGATGAAGCATTTTGGTGAAATCAATTTTATATCATATAAGTAGATGGTTAGTTATACATGAAAATAGTCATTCATATATAAACCATAACAATAACATCAGATGCATAAACAAAGTCGATATCAGGAACAAGACAATGTTTCTTTTTATTGTAGAAAACTATAATAAACATGGAAAGAGTTCACCTGAGTCTTCCTCTTCCAGCTCCAAGCGGAACCATCCTCCAGGTCCATCCAGTCCTAGTCTTCAACAGCCTCCTTCCATAACCAATACCATGATATCTCAAGCAAGTGGGAGAATATCAACACTCAAGGAAACAAGGGTTTCTTGAACTTGGGGAAGTGCTTGAAGCACAGGGATACTTCAGACTTGATCAGGGGATAATCTCAGTATAGTAATTCTATCCTTTCTCTCCTAATTGAGACCTTCCCATTGAAGTCTTTTTATACTTCTCCTAAATTAGTTTTCTAGTTGGGAAACAGTTCGGAACAGTTGGGCCATGGGCACTAGGAGGTAATCAACAGGTAAAACCCATGATCTCCACCCATAGTTAAGGAAATTTAAATTTTTAAAGTTTTTTAATACATAAATGCAGGTTGGGTATAGACTAACCACGTGTACATGCTTTTATCACAGGGCAGAGTAGCGTACAGGAAGTAAAACATTGTTTTTAAAATATTTGGACCAAGTCTGGAAAGAGGGGTTGCCCTAGGCCATAAACCAAGAATCATAAATGCCAAGGGTGATATTTGGAGCTATAACATCAACCATGTGAGAGCCAAGAACTATAGGAATCATGCATCATAACTGCACCATATGAACTTTATGCATCTTTGAAGGCATGATGACACCATCATCAAATAATGAAGTTGTGCACTCAATCTTTGTCCTTCTCTTTGTCCTTATGAAGATCACCATGTAAGCAACATATATGTATTGTATGTATCATCAAAAAGTCATCCAGAAACACCCATAAATCTAATATGAATAACAACTATGTAACCCCAAGCAATACAAATATCATCTGAGATTTCATCATGGGAAACTCATGCCCGTAACTTAACATGATGTACCATTTAAAAACTTTCGCCACATAAGCATCATCACCATCGATAAGAATCATTAGGTACCAAATATTTCTAAACATAATGCCAACAATGCATTATTAGAAGCATAGCATATTCTCCCCCTGAACCTGTGCCACCTGTTCACTGTCAAATCTGATCATTGCATATATCAGTAAGAAATATCAAGGCATCATCATGAATAGGATATACATCAAGTCATCAAAAACTTATGAGGATCAAAATCACTTATAAATAACAACCACATACTGTAGTCATCAATCATTGAGACAGAAAAGATAATTGATAATTGTCTAAATCATTTTTCTGAGTCTACCCCATTGCTTCTTCATCAAACCAACACAGACGTGACTGTGTAGCTTCTAACTCACGTATATACACATCTTGTCTTCATGATAACTGTGTATGAGAATTAGGACACTGAAATTTCATACTTTTAGTTCCTTCTGAGTCTATTCTGTTTGTATACTGAGCTATGCCACATCTTTCTGTCTGTAATTCCTTTTTCTTCCATACCTTGGAGTGTGATGATGTTTGTTCCTTTTGGTATTTTGGGCGAAATTTGCTCCTGCATTCTTTTGCTATATGCCCAAACTTGTTACAAGCATAGCATCCTATATGTTTCATATTCCTTCTAAAGTAGTCAGTGGATTTGTGACCAAACATATTGAAAGAAAAACAATATCCCTTAAAGTACCTGGAAGCTAATGATCTTTCTGTGTGATGGTTATTAGCTTGAACCATTCGACTTCTGCATATTGTTGCAACATGTGCAAAATTATGACACACAAAAAATTCAACATTGTTGATAAGAGGAAAGAGGTGATTATCACTTCCATAGTTATGAGTAAATGATTTTCTTTGAAGTCTTTCTTTCCATGGTTGTTGATGGGGTTGATCTCTTATCTCCATGTTGAACATTTCGGAATTTTCATTAGAGTTCCCTGCCTCATCTTGTGAACTAGATTTACCTTCAACAATTTCATGAAAACCAAGACCAGATTTTATGATAGGAGACCTTTGACTACTAAGAATATTATCCAAAATATTAGTGCTATCATGAAATCATAAAAGTTTATCATTTTCTTCTAATTTACCTTTTCGGATATTTACCTTAACTTGATATTGCTCTTCCTTTTCAAGATACCGCTTCTTCATGATTTCTTTAGCTTTTCTCCCTTCTTCCACTTGTTGCCTTAATTCGAGAACTTCATTTTCTTGTTCTTGAAATGCTTGGAGTAGATCTTCATTCTTCTTATTTGATTTTTTGAGATCTTCTTTTAGAGAAATGACCACAGCTTCAAGAAATTCACAATAGCTGGTTCTTTCTATAAGTTCCTTGGTTGTTGTGTCCTTTTCATTCACTTCATTTCTCAATGATGTCACTTCATCCTGCAACCTTTGACATTGATCTTCCTTTTCCTTGTACTATTTCCTTACTATGTTTCCTTCCTCTAACCGATACTTTAACTTTGTAATCTCTTCTTTGTAGGTACACTCCCTTTTGTCCAATAGATCTTGTTGATCTCTAATTATGTCTGTGATATTTTTAAATTCTGCCTCTATTTGATTTCTTTCTCTTTCACCCATGAGAGGAAATTCATTTGTTTCACTGTCACATTAATTATCTTTAAATGAACAAAGAAATGTATCGCTAGAGGACACCAAATTCATACCTGATAATTCTTTTTCTTGTTCATCTTCATTTTGAGGTGATTCTAAATCTGAGGAGTTGCTTCCACATAATGCCCAATTGTCTCTCCCACTGTCATAATTCCCTTCAGATGTCTTCTTCTTTTGTGGTGTTTTCCTCTTTAGCTTCTTTCCCATTGTTTCTATGGATCTCCTTCAAGCTATCAAGCTTCTGTCAAAGGACCTGCTCTGATACCAATTGTTGGAAATGATACTGAGAGGGGGGGCGAATCAGTATTTACAAATCAATAACTTTTTCATTTCCATAATCAGGTTTATATATGCTATTTCAGAGAAGGGAACTCGCGTGTGCACGCAAATGTTCTTAAGGAAACCAACGTATATCCAATGAACTTATGATTAAGCTAATTAATCATATGTTGATCTTTAATCAGTGCATCAGTACTTTATTAAACATTAAACAGTAACCATGTGCAGTAATAATAGAATAAACCACAAAACATAAGAAACACACATGAACACCAAGATTTAAGGTGGAAACCCAATGTGGGTGAAAACTACCTGCTACTATTGTCTCTGTCTTCTTTTAATAATAAGAAAATCTATTTATAATCTTGTACTGGTGCAGACTCATACCAGTACACAGGCACCCAGCTGTAGAAGGCTACAACCTTCTCTTGTTCTCCAGCTTCTTCTGGAAGGGAGTTGTAACCCCGTAGTTCTTGTACTAGCTGATATATTTACTAGTACATAGGCTTCGATCTACAGAAGGCTACAACCTTCACTCATTCTCCAGCTGCTACTAGAAGGGAGCTCCAACCCCCTGATCAAATCACTAGCCACTACTAGTAGGAAACTTTGACTTCCTCACTAAAGGCTCCAACCCTCAGTATTCTCCAGGGACCACGTTTCATAAATTTTCACACTAGATACTCCTGGTACACAACAACACTATATGTAGGTCACGTTTCATCCAATTTTCATATTGGACCCATTAGTAACATTGAAGCTCAAAATCAATCACAACTTCTATACAACCATCAAATACATCTGCATCAACCAACACAATCAATTTCTGATATAGCTAAAACCCAATCATCAATCTCTGATATAACTGGAACAATCAATCATTCAAACCTCTGAACTTCTAACACAACTGAATAAAACAATCACTAAACCTTTGACACAACTGAATCAACCATTCATTCAAACTTAATCGAATTCAACCAATCAATTGGAAAAAATAGATCACTGTAACCAGTACACAGATATGAACCCAGAACACTGCATCAACAACCAGAACCAATTGAAACCTCAAAAATTCATCTGTTAGACTATATACGCTACTTCAATGAAGAAAACATGCGTGTATATGCTACTTCCTTCAGCCCAACCTGCGTGTACCTATAAAGATTATGAATCATAAAATATCTGAATCACAAACTGTACCAACCAACAGTCTACTGAACATCTATTGTCAACTTACAGAACTTTACATAGGCAGGCAACAGAAAACACTTCTTCTCAATTATACAATCAATCAAATATCAACCTCCCTATGCATTCAAATTTACATTCAGATCTAAGAAGACTTCTTTGAAAGACAATAGTAAAATAGCAGCAACAATAAATCAGAAATACTGATATGATAGATTAGTCATCTCTGAACATCAAGCCTTTCTTCTGGATACGCTGCTTGAAAGAATATAACCTGTGTGTATATGCTCTTTTTCCGAGACGAGCCTACATACAGATCTGCAAGTATTGACTCAGAACTTTGTTGCAATTCTAGACTTCAAACAAACCTAGATCATGATAGATAATGAATAAAATAGACACAAAACATCAGATCTAGCCTCAACCAATATCAGATCCTTCAAGAATATGTGATTTCAGGTCTCATGATCTTGATCCAATATTGAACTCAAGGTGCACATAAATATTTCATATCTATTACCAAACATAACCCTCCAACATAAAATATACTTCAGATAGAAGTATTCCTTAGAATCTTATTCACTTGCACATCTGGCCTTATGATCAATACCTTGGACCAAATACCTAGGTTCAATACCTCAGACCAAATACCTTGGACCAAATACCTTGGATCAATACCTTGGACCCAAAATACCTTGGACCAAATACCTCGGACCAAAACCTTGGTTTTCCAACTTGTACGCTCTTTAATTCCTGTGGGGGTGCATGTATATGTATACTCTCTTTTTGTTCTATGGACAAGCGTGTATATGCTATTTTGACTAAGAGGACCCGCGTATACTTCTTAAACTACTTTACATCAACCTTTTACTTTACTTTCTTTATTCTGATAAGTAGACCTAAGTTCCATCTTCTTGTTCTTTTGTACCGATGTCCTGTTACTTCTGAATAGACCTGTTACAGTGTAATTTGCCATATTACTTCTGAAATGATTCCTTTGAACTACCATGCATTCTGTCAGATCTGATATTTCTCCTGTAGATTCATCTAGTTATGTAGATTCATCTAGTTACCATATACAAGTGAGTTGTTTTGCTACAATTGGGTTGCCATCAAGTACAACACATGTATCATAATGCCAACAGCTACTTACCAGTATCATACCCTTTTATGTATGTGCTTTTCAGGTTATCAAACCCATGTATAGATTTGCAACTCTTGACTTATAACTTTGTTGCACATCAAACCTTCATAACAAACCCATCTCTCAGAATACATAAAAAGACATTCATCAAGCATAAATACTACAGATCGAATCATCCATTTTAAATAGAGTCATTTCAGATCTATTGAAACTGATCCATCATCAAATTCTCAGGTGCATTGGTAATTTTAGATCAAACAATCCATTAATAGCCCATTATATGCACACTTGCTTCAAATCTATCTATTCAAGAAATATTCATCATTTTCACACCCAAATTACTTTGATCTTCATATCCTTGTATAGATTAGCCTGTATCCAATACCACAGGTCAACATCACACTAATGTAGATGGTATTCTTTGACGAGATCAAATATCCATTGCTAGGCTCAATACTATGGGTCAATACCATGGTAAAGACCCTTGGTATTCAGAATATCATGGTGGAGAAACTGTATGCACTTTTTCTTCTCTACACCCATGTATGTACGTGGCTTTGCTTCACATAACCCGCATATACTTCTTCAAAATTCATCTTTATCATTCCTCTGTCTCTGAACTAATATTCCTTTGTCCAATCTTTCTATCACATATATACTGGCTTGAATACACATCCTACTACCATCATGTTGACATGTTTATTAAGTAGGTTTCCATTAAGGAAAACACATTTTTCATAATACCAATAATCTCCCCCTTTGGACATGATGGAAACCACTTTGGTGTTTGGTCACCACCATATGTAGGTACCTGTAAACACATCTGTAGATATACGAAGCATTCTCCAAACACCAAGATTCTCTCCCCCTTTGACATCAACGGAAAAGGGCTGACCCATTTTGAATGAAGGCTTCATTCCTTTGTTGACATGAGTGATGTAGATTTGATATGTTGAGTATGTATATTGAATACTGACCATGCTCCCCTTGAGCACATGGTGAATTTTTTTGAAGATATACAAAGAAGTACATGACTCTATGACTCAACCAAACACAAGATTTCCTATCACAAAGAACTCATTCTTACATTGATCACCCAACACAGTGGAGTTACAAATTACATCACATGCCCAAAAATATTGGGTTACATGACTTGACCACAATAGTCCATACATGAGTGAATTTTAAAATGATTTATAATTACATAGGTATTTACTGTTGGGTTGTGTTATATTCTTTCCATGACTACCCTCCCTAGTCAACCGGGGGCTTAGAGGGGGGCAGAGCCCCCCCCTTCGTTGCGCCGATTGCATAGTGGGGTGGTCATAGGGGGTTTGAGGGGGGCAAGTAGCCCCCCCCTATGGGGTCTAGGGCAGTGCCCTGGGGAAATTTTTTTGGGACCCTATATTAGGTGGGCGAACCTACCTATGGTTTTGTGCATGGTTTTCGCACATGGTTTTGGGCGCGATGGTTTTCGTTCCATGGTATTGGATGCTTTGGCATGTATATATATGTATTGTAACATTGAAAGGAACATAATGAAAAATCAAGCTAGTAGTCCTGGTTTTGGGATCCAGGGGAAAATCTTTGTAAATATGTGTTTTATGTGTTATGTTCTCGCATAGTTTATTTTCTGTGTTTTAGAATTTGTATGTAGGTAATTTCTGTACGGGTTTAAAACCTACATTTACATGACCTTTACATCGAGAGAGAGCTATGGCATAATACTAAAGACTTAAATAGTGAAGTTTTAAAACCAAGATAGCGTCCAAGAATCATCATATACCATATAGGATCTGCACCATAAGCATATGACAGCAACACCATGAACATCATGAAGAAGTATGCCAACTATGCATAGAAATTATCAATCAACAACAACATGATTGAAGAACATCACCAATCATCAACCTATGACCAACTATGCATCAACAACATAATATTGTTCCATAGAACGCATCCCCTTGACCTCATCAAAGTCATATAGATCTTTTGTAGCATAGCAACACATATTTTCATGCATCAACAAAATATGTGTGAATCAAGCATATCATCATAAAGTAGGGTAGTGAAGTATCATTCTTCAACATCATTAAAGTATTCCATGTTTCCAAGTATCATCTTGCAGATATAGCAGCAGTATATCAATAACCATTCCTTTATAAAACTTGCAGCAACATCATTTTCTTGGCCCAAATTCTTCATGCAAGAAGAAAGACTACTTCATTATTATGTAGTGTAAGTAATCATCCATGAGATCCCTTTCTGTACTCCATCATCATCAACTACACATCCCATAGGCTTCATCTATGATAGAAGCATCATCATAAAATAATCATACCATGAGATAACAAGATCTACATGTTGTTTCCACAAATAAGAACAACATTCCTCAATCATATCATCACCAAAGAGTTTTCTATCATCACAAATCTGATCAGTGGCTCAAGCAATATATATGCATCATCCATAATTTCACAAAAAGCAACTCATGCATTATGATAGCAGGATAACATTATTCAAAAAATTTAGTAACATGAGTATCTTCAGCAACATCACCAATGATAAGCATCATTATGTACTGAGGAATTCTCAAGCAAACATAATGCCAACAATGCCTTATTAGAAGCATAGAAAATGCTCCCCTTGAACCTATTCCAACTATTTACTGTCAAATCTGATCATATCAACTCATATATCAGTAAGGACATCAAAGTATTTTCATCAATCGCTTATCCATCAAGGGATCAACAACTTATAAAAGCCAAAACTAGTTCTAAATAGCATCAATATACTATAACCATCAATCATTAGAACAAGACAACCAAATAATAATTGTCTAAATCATATTAGAGTCTTTTCCTGAGTTTGCCCCACTGTTTCTTCATCATATAAAAACATACGTGGCTGTTTAGATTAGAACTCACGTATATACGTGACTTTTATTCATAGGATGTGTGTAAAAAAAATAAAATACTAAAACTTTACAACTTGAGCTCTCCCTAAGCCTGTACAGTATGTACATGTTCACCTTTACTACACTAGATGTCAGTAATATAAGCAATATGAATATCAAAACAACCATGGGAGTCATCATTAAGACAATATATGTATTACTCCCCCTGAGATTACACGTCACTGATCTTGAGGATCTGATAGTTGTCTTCTACTCTTATGAGGTCATGTACCTCACATCACTTCTGCAGTCACTGTTAGAAGTATTCTTTTATGAATAATGGACCACAATGGGCACCATATTCTTTTACTTTAAGTATAAATTCTCCTCATATCTGAGAGAATTTAGTTCTTCCATCTCATATAATTTCTCTAGGTTTCTATATCCTCTTGCTATGACCTTTTCATATTCTTCTTCTATAATTTTTCATTTGGTTGAGGTAAACACAATTAATTTCCTTTATCTGCCATTTGACCTATGCTTAGAATATTCTTCTTTAGCCCTTGAACTAATAAAGTATCAGCTACTCCTCTATGTTTATAATTCTGGCTCTACCTCTTCCCATAACTTTTACTAGAGCATTATTTCCAAGAATAACCTTACAATATTGGTTTTTCTTTAGAGGCTTCATATTATTTTTATCTCTAGTCATGTGATGAGAGCATTTGCTATCCATGTACCATTCATCTTCTTCTTCAAACGAGCAGAGAGAAAGACCACATATTATATGTTCTTCTTCTTTATTCTTATTATGAGAAATGTTGGTGGATCCATCTTTTTTAGGTCTACTGACATCAATATTCTTATCTGGTTTCTTGCCATGTTGTCTGATGCAGTCCATGTATTTGTTCCTACATTCTTTTTCTACATGCCCAAACTTGTTACAAGCATAACATCTTATATGAGCAAAGGAATCATAATATTTATGTTTCATATTCCTTCTATTGTAATCAATGCCTTTGTGACCAAATATATTGCAAGCAAAACAAAATCCCTTAAAGAAGCCTGAGTACCTGGAAGTTGATGAGCCTTCTATGAAGTAGTTATTTGCTTGTGATTGAAACAATATACTTCCACAATTGGCTGCAACATTTCCATAATTATGACATATAAAACATTCAACATTATTGATCACAGGAGAGAATCGATTAATATTAAAAGTAAATTACTTTCTTTGAAGATTCACTTTCCTTAATTTTTGATCCGGTTGAATTCTTATCTCTTTGTTGAGAATTTCAGGTTTTGCATTATTACCCTTTAAATTCCTTTCCTCAACTTGTGAACTAGATTCTCCTTCAATAGTTTCATGAAAACAAAGACCATATTTGATGATGGGAGACCTTTTACTAGTAAGAATATTATCCAAAATCTTAGTATTATCTTGAAATCTCAATTTTTTATCTTTTTCTTCTAATTTTCCTTTTAGAATGTTTACCTCAACCTCCATTCTTGGGTATTGTTTTTCATTTTCTAGATACTGCTTCTTCATACGTTCTTCAATTCTTCTTTATTCTTCTACTTGCTCCTTCAATTTGAGAATCTCTTCTTTTAGTCCACTTTCTTGTTCTTCAAATGCTTGAAGTAGTTCTTTATTCCACTTATCTACTTTTTCAAGATCTGCTCTTAGAGAGACGATCTCAACTTCAAGACCTTCACAATATTTTTAGATTACATAGCAACATTTAGTACTTTAATATGATCCTTGTTATCATATGCCTACAACTTATTTTTAAGATTAACAATATTTTTCAAATCAAGATCAAGTTTTGTTCTAAGATCAAAAACTTCTTCTAACCTGTCTTCTTCTGAATTAGCAACTCCATCTGTTACAAAGTATTTTTGTCACGCCTCCTACACTTCCTTGTGACATAACCTGAAGTGCCAGAAACATGATCATTATATAGTATACTCATCCATGTATACAACTCATATCCCTCCTTTAACTTTTATTGGAAAACCTATGGAGCTTTCCCTAAAGAAATAGCTCTTAAAACCCTGAAATGAGGGTCATTTAACTTATGAAGCTCAAAACTGCAGTGATCGTTTGTTGCACCATGTTAGGCTAGCAATGGAATCACTCTGTTCCCTTGCATACCCGCGATGGTCTCAAAAAGGAATTTTTTCCGAAGAGGATGAGATGCTTCGTGATCTAGAAGCTTCCATAGTGGCAAGCTAGAGGTGGCATAGATGAGGTCGAATCCTCCTAATTTGACCTCTTGGTTTCATCCCTATGAGCTACCTCCTTGATATGTGGGCCTAATCCTATCTTTGGAGAAGTCCTAACTCCCTTTACCAGCCTATAAATTCTTCCTCTCCCATTTCCAAATGGTTGGTCTATGTCCATTTGCACCCCTATGCTTAGCTTGTACTTAGAGGCTATTCATTAGACTTGGAGAAGGAGTGTTTGGAGAGTTTCTTGGCTTGGACTTGGATTACCACTCAAGGAGAGATTTTAAAAAGCAAGGCTATGGTTGTAAGCTTCCATTCATTCTTTAAATAATATGCAACTGTTGGTTCATCTTCCTAAAATATATATGTTCATGTATGTATTACCTTAGCATTCCTTGATCAACTAAGGAGGTTATTCTCGGATTTGCTATTGGCTTTGGCATGCTTTGTTGTATCTTTATCACTTGTGTAGGTACATAAGCATTGAAAGAAGCAGGAAAAAATTTGTGACACAAGTGGTTCGATGATCTAAGCAAAGGAAATCAGAATAAGATCAGAGTGAGCTAGGTCATCTCTCTCATTCTACTTTTCAACTATAATCTGGGATGATGTCTAGTTGATTGTCACTTCAGTTGCTAGACCCACTCATTGGGCTAGAGGGATTGTCTCTGTCTGCAGAGAGGATTAACACTGTAAAAAAAATGGCGACCATATTGGGGAGCCTATGACCCTTTCCTTCCCTTTCCTCACCTTGTCTTTTGATGAGTTTGATCAACCATTCATTTTTATACCTCATTGCTTTTCTGTAGTTAGTGTCACGTTCTGGTAGATGTCTGAAGGTTCTTAATTTGAACTATTCTTGAAGATTTTGAGTTTCTTTTTGGTTTCCTCGACCATCGTGGGTTTGACCCTAACAGTCGTGATGATATCATGGGTTTTCTAGTTACAGTAGCGATGATCACTACTTTCCTCCTAACAGGTGCGATGATTGCAGAGAATTAATAAATTTAGGGTTTTCCTTCTTATTTTCAGTTCTGTTTTCCTTCTCCCAGTGATTTACCAGTGTGCTCTTCATTGACTCTGTTATTTTCTGATTGCAATTGTATTTTAACTTGGTTTGAATGTGCTTGAAGTTTGATTAGCCTTTTAGGGTTTCTAGGTCTTCTAGGTCAACCTTCGTCCACTCGTTGGTCTTCCCATCAGAGATCAGAGATCAATTGCATGTGATAAAGAGTCTTTGTGTGTTCAGACATACTTTGCCGATCACTTCTTGGTTCTTGTGCCTTAATTTGTTTTCATTAGTGGATAAGCTGAAAGTCACTTAAGCTTCATCTGACGAATGATAGATTAAAAATTGATTGTCTCATTGGAATCAAAAGGAAGTATTTGCTTTGAAGTTTTTGTGTTTCGAAAAGTGAAAGTGAAAGTGCTATTATTTTCATAGTTTTCAAAGAATTTTGAGTTGCATTCAAATCATTGATGTGAAAGAGATTTTCATATTTGTTGGCTTTCTTGCATTTGGTTTGATGCATGATTTGAGTGATCTTCTTCCCTACATAGATAGTTTTCATCGAATTGAAGGATTTCATTTCATCATATAGTTTGCATTTTAGGAATAGGTAACATCATTAAGGCCTTGAAATTGAAACATAATTACAAGATCAAATTTAAAATCTATCAATTAATATAAGGATAATTTGAAACATTAACATTAATATCTAGTGCTCTAGGTTAGGGATGTGTTCCGACGTCTTTAAAACTTAACAGTTGTCATTCGCTTCGGCATTAGACAATGTTAGCATGGACTTGTTATCCCCGTACTGTCGCGTATATAAAGGGAGACCCCCATAGGTTGCAAATGTTTATCCATAGGAAGCTGAGTCTGCTACCCTGTAAACGTGATACATAGAACATAGCATTCAGGGATATTTCCTGCACATACGTCAAGTCCTTGGTAAATTTATTTGCTGAGGTGTATATTGCAGTTCACGGTTACTTGCTACTCCTTTTACCTAGATTCAACTAAGCAATCATTTGATCTTTTCTGACTCTTTAAATTTGAAAATGTCATCGAGAAACTTGTCCTTTAAAGCTCGCAAAACTATCAAAGCGACTAGAGTCACCTTTTCACCCTTTTCTCGACTCTTAAAAGATGAAAAGGCAATGTTTTTGTTTCTAAAAAATTATTGCCCACGATAAACATGTCGAACCCAAGCAATTACTTCTTGAACCAATATTGAGTAATTCCCTATTAATTTCAAGATTGTTAAAGCCCTAAATGAATTTTCCTTTCCTTTTTTGCTGTTGAGAGGAAGTCATCATGGCTGAATCATTAAGTTTGTTAGCACCTAAATCTGCCTTAGGCTGAAGGAAGGCAAAAATTAGGGTAACCAAAAACCACGCTCAGTCTGGTAGCTAGCCCTACCAGAGTAGGAGAGGGCTCTCTCCGAGTCACGCTCAGTGAATATATAAGCAAAAACGGTTTGAGATGACTTACAGTGAAATATTGATCTTAGTAAGTGAATAGGGATATAAGAAACCATTTTTATGAATGACCGAGCTTCTGGGATGGTATGGGACCAACGGTCAGCAAGGAACAGAGAATTTAATACAAAGGCATAGATTACTTCGTGAGGCAAGGTAGGCGGAAATGTAACAATTTAGTTTGAAGTAACGCGGAATGAATAGATTGCTGAAGAGAGTGAAAAGGGCATAGTTACATGAATCCTTTTCAACAGAAGAAAAACACTGAAAATGAAATTTTCCCACAAGCAGAGCAATAAAATTGAATTCTGCCTAATCTCACTCAGAAAATTTCACTGGAAATGAACATGAATTGAATTATGAAACATAACGAAATACATATGAAAACATAAGAGACACATTTGCTACACTCACAACCACAAGAATCTCATGAAATAGAGCCGATGCTTTTCATTAGTTCTCTGTCAAAAATACATAGTGAAGAGACAAAGTTTCTTTCCCACAGTCTCCCAGAAGTTACAAGCCAACCAACCCTTTGCAAATAGCTTGCATACAATATATAGAATGTTCCATGAAGAGATAGAACGCCCAAGGGTTGGAGAGTTACTCGAATCATTACAAAATGGAAATGAAGAGCCAACCATCAGCTACAGGTGCAGCGTTACAAACATGACAAATGGTTTGGGTGACCGTTTGCCTTCCTTCACCACTTGGATAGAAGCCAATCTAGGGAAAAAACACTTTAAATGCCGCCTTAGCTGCCAGAAAACCAAAGTATAGATGAGCGGGCCCACTTGGAGAAGTCGCGAATCGAAAATTCGCGAAATGGAAGCAAATTTGGCAATTTTTCCTCTGTGCGCCGCACCATTTTCTCTGTGCGCTGTGCTACTTTGAGGCCTGTTTTGGGGCACTTGCAGGTGTCCAAAATGTGACCAAGTGGGCTTGCTGGAAATCTTGTCCTGTCTAATTTCTAACCCAACTGGAATTTTTGAATTTAGTGCTCATTTTCCCCTCCAAATCGTCATTCTCCCAAGACTCCTTCCTGTGTGTCAAAAAAGGGCAGAGAGGCCATTTTTGGGTGTTTTTTGACCTTTTGGAGACTCATACCTTGCCAAAATTTCTTGTCTGGGCACCAGTAGTGGTGATTTCCCATGCTGAATCTAGAAATGCAAACCATTCCTCATTTGGAGCTCTAGAATTTTAGCGCCGCGCATAGGGAGAAAAACCCTGTGTTTTGCCCAAAAACTTGTCATGTGACCAAAAATTCCCCAAATTTCTTGAAATTTGGGTTGGAGGTTCCCTATGGGGTGTTATGATGGGCCAAGGAAGCCTCAACCAAGATTCAAAGCTGATCTTGCTCTTTTGCCTCTTTTGCCTTTCTTGTTGCTTTCCTCAATTTTTCCTTCAAACTCTTTATTCGAGCCTTTGCACTCATGTTTTGTGCCCTGTAATGAAAAGCCATGTGTCTCAGTAAAGCAAGGTCCTTGTTGGCCTTGTCCAGCAGCCTCTCCAGGTGGATGTTGATCTGCTCTAGCCAGGACTCACGGTCATTGTTGATTTCTTGCTCCAAGGTAGTGAGCTCGATCCTCCTTTGTTGGGCAGCTTGTCGATTCTCACGGATGTTTTGCAGCTCCATGATCTCATGCTGGTCCTCAAGCTGCTTGTTTCTCTGCTCCAAATACTTGATGATCCATTTGGCCCTCTCCACATTGAGTGACAAGTCTTGGATCTCCATGTTATGCTCCTGAATAGTCATCCTAAGTCGGGCGCTCTCCACATCTGCATCATCATCCTGAATGAGGATGAAATCGGCCTCCTGTTTCACCTGATGGCCTCTCATCATGCATAGGCTTTCTTTTCCTTGTCCTGTATTGCTCTAAGGGAAGCATCAGCAAGCAAATCCAACTTAACCTTCTCTTTTTTCCTGATTAGGGTTTCCTGGAGTATTTTCTTCAACTGCTTGATTTTGACTTTGGAGACCTGATTCCTTATGTAGCAATGAGTAGCCATGTGTCTTTGAAATTTGTTGTCTCTTTTGGCCCTCTTAAGAAGATTGTTTAAATGGAAATTTACTTTGTCAAGCCAAAACTCCCTATTTTCATTGATTTCTCCTGCAATTAGGTCAACTGAAGACATCTGCTCCCTTTGTTGCTGAAGTTCCCTTTTCAGTCCTCTAGTCTTTGGACTCTTCCTTGTCACTTGCTCTTGATGCTCATCTTAATCATTTGTGTCAACTAATTATTTTCCCTTTACATCTTCTTTGCTAACATCAACCTTATGCTTCTTGAAGAGTAGTTGATTTACCTTCAATTTCTCATTATCCTGCTCTAGGCAATCAAACCATGAAATTGGCCTAAAAAAAATTTTCCCTAAGCTCTTTGATCTTAGCATTTTCTCCATGATGACCTAATCTACTATCTTATGCTATTCATTAACATTCAAGTTTACTATATCAGTGTAAAGATGGAATTTCTCCTCATCTTGCAAAGGTGCCTTATGTTGTGATGGTGATCCCTGTTCTACTGATGTAGGCTCGGACCCTTCCACAATGTTTGGAGAAAACAATGAGTTTTTAAACCCTAGCAGCAATTGGCTTGAGGATCTTTAGAAGTAGGTTTTGAGAATTTTTGTTGCAACCACTATCACCCATAAACCATCGTCTCTTATCAGAAAATTTGATGCAACAGCAAGATAGCAAGCCTACCTAGCAAATTTATGCAAAGTATGAGAAATTTGGTGAAGTTTCCAGCAATTTTCAGGCTTGAGGCTATATGTGCCGTGCTAAGAACCCAGTGCGTCGCGCTCTCCATGTGCGTCATGCCCGTTCAAATTAACACTGGGCAATTCCTCCCAGTGCGCTGCGCTCCTCCTCCTGTGCGTCGCACTTTTTACGGAAGACATTTGGAGGCCTTCCTGGTGTCAAAATCAGGCATGGGATAGCTCATTGGAAAGGCCTTTGACTATACTTTCTAACCCAACTGGAATTTTCAATTTGGAGTTTATTTTCCCTGTCAAAAATCAAATCTCCCAAGACTGGTCAAAATGTGCCAAATGAGGCTGCCTCAAGGCAAAGTGCTGTTACAGTCAACTTTTGAATGCCTTCCTCAACCCCAAATTGAGCTCATGATAGCTCATTGGAAATCTCTGTGCGTCTAGTTATCATTTGACTCATCAAGAAAGTCATTTGGCCAATTGAGCTAGGAGAAAAATTGATTTTCCCAAGGTCACTTCAGAGGTGCATCAATTCTCCTGAGGCAATTGTATTTTTGGCATTCCTCTAAAACCATGGCACCTGTGTAAAAAGTGAAGGATGTTTTTCTTCCTTGGTATTCTTTGGACAAAAACCTCTCTCAGTTTTTCCAAATCCATCTTTCCTTGCTCATAAACATAATTTGAGTGAAACCTACCCCGATGTGTGGAACAAGAGATTTGTCGAAATGAAGCGAAATGAAGGGGATAGGGAGCGTCTAAATTCTTGAGGAAATTTTGGGAAGTAGGGAGGGATGTTAGGAAGTAGGGGAAAGTGGAATCTCAGAAATTGAGTGAGGAGAAGGGGTCAAAAAGGAAAAACACAGGCCCAACCTAGAAAATTGCCAGGTTGTAGCAAGAAACTAGGGTTTGTGCGAAAATGAAGAATTTGGGGGATCTCAGTGATGGGAAGTGTTTGATAAGGTACTTTAAGGATAGGGGAAGGTGTATGAACATTAGGATGCAAGTTTTGCCAATGATTTGACCATTGTTGTTGGGAAAAGTATCCAATACGGAATGACCCTATCCCACTCTAAGGGTGATAGTACCTCAGCAACAACCGAATGCAAAGCTATTCAAGATTACTTCTTTATGAGATGTAAGAGAGGGGAGAAACAGATCCACTAACCGTTGTCTTCTGCTAATGTTTGATCCAATCTTCTCTCTTTGCTGCTTGCTCCCAGCTTCTTGCTCTTTCACTGGCCCAGCTACACAAAGATCCTGCAAAAGCACAAGAAAGGGAAACTACAAGAAACATACATCCATAATTGATTCAAGGATTAGAATAAATCAAATATACAAGCATCAATACGCCACAAAGACACATGCATATAGGAGAACCTCAAATGATTTATTAATGGAAGAAGTAAAGTTCTGAGAGTGTTACAACCATAAGAGGCCCAATCCAGCAACACCTCCCAACAGAAAGAAATCTCCTCTTGACCTCCTTCAAAGCAATCACCCAATAGTTATATACTCAAACCAATAGCACTTCCTTACATTCACCAGATTCCAGCCTCCCTAGACCTCATGAGAGAGCTCTATATATAGGAGATTTGGAGAAAGGATGAGTCAGCTTGAGTTTGGCATGAAGCTGACTAGTGTCCTCTCCCACTTCAGTTATACTTCAGTTCTTGAGTCCACTTGGAGTTTCTTGCTTCCACTTGGAGATCTAGATCCTCTTACTCATCACAAGGCGAATTCCCTGATCCAAGTGTCATTTTAGAAGCTTCCTGGGCATTTGACACCTTGTAGAATGACTGTGCCACTTGGCCAATCTCGCCCAGCGTAGGTAGCCTTCATTAGATTTGACATTCAGCGCAGGTACAGAGTGGAGCAGTTGACATTCAGCGCAGATGCTCAGTGGAGCAGTTGACATGATCCAGAATTAGCTTGTTTTTGAGTGTTTTCAGGTGGAGAACTGATTTTTAGTGCTGTGGTTTGCTGACCTTGTTCCTCTAGGGGTAGGAACAACATGTTTAGGGACTTTGGATCCCTTAGATTATCAAAATTTCATGCTTCATGCTGTAAGGCACAAAAATGTCTATAACAGTTGCCCCCTAAAGTATGAGGTCGTTTATCGGGTGAAATGCTTTATCAGGAGGATCCGAAGTTCATTCAATCGCTGAGAGGTGCCCTGTAATAAAATACAATACAATACATTATTTTTCATTCTGCTTTCATGATCTAGCTGAGGCGGGCATTCCCATGCTCAGCTTTATAAATTCATTTTGGTACATAGAACAGACGATCGTCTAATGGTAGACTGATAATTCTCTACTGAAATTATCATCCTTTGAGTAGGATGATCATCTGTTGTAATGATGTACATATCAAATGTCTTTATATTTCCTGAATATATATCGCAGCCCGGATGGATGAAACTAGATCCGGGGTCTTCAAACTCGTTCGATCTTCACTCTAAGTACAAGTCGATCCATGTGAGAATTGCGCTGAAGTCGAACATGGAAAGACATCGCTTGATTACCGGTCAATAATGAAAACCGTTAACAAGCGCGAGAGGAATCACCAATAATGACAATGACCCTCAAGGTACTGCAGTACAATTCACGTGGTGTGAATAAAGGACTTGGCGTCGAACACCACGCAAAATCTTATGGTCGAAGGTTATTGATGTATACCTATCACCAGGTGTAAGGTATAATTTCAAGGCTGCCCCTACTTATCCGATAAAACATTTGTTTTAAAGGGTGAGGCTTGCCTCTTTCTGGTTACCCAAAGATTGTTTTGTTAACACCATCAAACGAAAACATCTCCTCGGCACTGTCTACCGAAGTAGACAATGGTGAATGACCCTGTTCCGTCAAACACATAACCTTGACAAAAGAATCTTGTTCTAGAACAACCCCTCTTCCATCCACGGACGGGGTACGGACTAGTCATATTCTCCCGCGGAAATTCTACCTTATACCCAAGGTTTCCTCTGCCCGAAGCAGACCAGGATGCATGCCCCCTGGGTTCCAGTCCCATCTTTCCGAATCACTCACACTCATCGGGAAGGAGGACTGGGGATGGAGACATTTCTTGGGTGAATAGACCATTGAGGGTTGGTATGTGACTATTTGCGATGCGTGATCCTGGAAATGAAAGTTGGTCTACGAGCTTGACCATTCTTCCTTCGTGTGGAAAACACATTACTCTAAAGAGTGAGGAGACTACAGCTCCCATGCAATATATATAGTCTCATCCAAGGAGTAGGTTATAATCCAAGGGTCCTTGAACGACCATCACGTTCATTTGAACGGTCTTCCCTTTCAATGTAACAGGCACATTGGGGAGGATCCCTAATGGTCGACTGGTTCCTTTATCAAAACCCGAGAGATTTCTTATCTCAGGCAAAAGCTCCGGGGAACCCAGTGCTTTCCAAGCAATAGAGGAAAGGATACTCACAGATGCCCCTTCATCAATGATAGTTCTAGCCATTACCATCCTGTAAATTTGGACGATGATTCTGAATGGTATACTGGCTGGTAACCGGGGTCTGCCTAGTTGATTCCAATCAAAGGACACAACCAGGTTGCTTGGTGGTGGGACCGAATACACGGCCGGATATGACCCTAACGATGTTCCTTCCTGCGATAAAGGAATGGGCGCATTGCCCTGCTGCTCATCAGAGTCGGTGTTGATGAAAAGAATCTGGATGGTGTCATCCTTATTCTCTTCAATGAGGGTGTCATTTGAAGATGAATCTTCAGTGACGGTGTCATTTGAGGATGAAACCTCTGAAGGAAGAACCGGGTCAACTGCCATATCGACCTTTAGACTTTCGTCTGGTCTGGATTCAGTAGGTTCATTTTCAATGACTGACGCTTCAGCTGACCACTTGAGCGGGCCAGCTGTATTTTCAACCAACGAAGGACTTGGCACGAGTTTTTTGTATCCAGGAGGAAATCTCAACGGTGAAACCAGGCAATCTTCCAAAACTCTCTTCGCTTCGTCTAAGAAGGGACAATGGTGGATGGCGTGATCGCCTTCACACAGTCTGCAGGGGGATCTTGCTCCCCCTCTTTGTCTTGAACCTTCACTTTCGCTGGTTGATGGTAAGCAATCAACATGGCTATCAGAGGTTGATGCCCCCGAATTGTGCAAACGAGGGGACCAGTCCCTTAGTATCCGGGGAATACAGGGACAATCTCTATGGAAGTGGTCTCCTCTACATATGACACATGGCGATTTAGGCCTGGTTTGTGTTGTGTGTGGATATTTGTCAGATGTCTTTTTCTTGCCCCCAGTCGCCTTAGGCTCCTTCTTCTTCTTCTCCTTCTTCTTCTTCTCCTTCTTCTCCATGGGAGCTTGTCTTTTTCCGGCTCTACCCTGCGAAGATGAAGGATTGGAGGAAGAGTTATAAGAAGTAGAAGGTTTGTGGGCAGCTCTAGACTGATCTAACTGTTGACTCGACTGTTCAGGAACCATGGTGTTTTGAACTACATTGGTTCAGAATAGCCAGATTGGCAGGCCAATTGTCAGTCCTGGAAGCGACAATGTGGCCATGTGGGGTGCACCAACTTCTCCCCAAGAGGAGAAAGGACTAGGATTTCCATCCTGTGGAATTCCTTGGTTGGGGCGTTCCATGTTCTCAACCTACAGATCAATGCAGGAATTGGAGGTGATTATGTTCCGTTTAAAATAAATTTTATAACGACGCTTTAGAACAACTTGCTTTTTCACTTTTTAAGAGTCGAGAAAAAGCTAAAGATGACTCTAGTCTCCTTCGATGTTTTAACGAGCCCGAAGTGACAAATGCTCGGATGGACTTTTTCAGTTATAGAGTTTGAAAAAGGCCAAAAGAAACTGCTCTGGAGTTCTAGGCAGAGGGTGTGCCAAACTTTTCGCAAAACCACAGAATATGTTTTACGGTATGAGTGGTCGATCTTCGTGAATGCTATGTTCACTGCATTGCGATCAGTAGGGCGGCCGACACAGTTTCCTATTGGATAAAGGCTTTGTTCCTATAGGGGTCTCCCAATATATACGCGACGGTACGTGGGAGCACAAGTCCGTATTGATACTTATCGCTTCACCGTGGAGGAATCACCCAACCACTCAACACTAAGATATCACGTTTAACGACGCCGGAACACGTCTCTAGCTTAGACCTCTATGTGTTTGCGTTATGTTTCAATGCGTTGTTATGTAAATTCAATTTATTTTAAGGTTGATCTTGTTTAGCAGTTTGCCTTTATGGATCACCACGAGATGTATGATAACACTCCTAAATGCAGTCTAACATGATAAGCAAGCTTTTCAATCTTTCAACTTTGAAAATCTTAACTACTGAGGGAAAAGAAAGATAACATCTTTTCACACAGATCATAGAGCACACACTAATGCACTTTTTCCTAAATCAACATGCAAGTTGTCATAATGCACATGCACAATGCAAGTATTTCTTTTCCCTTTTTTAATGTTTGTGCGACACAAAAAGAAAGCTGTTGTATAACTTTGAATTCAATTTCAAGTGAAAGCAAACAAGCTTGTCCAAAATCAAAAGACACCTTAAGATTTACTTGTTTCGACACTAGAAATATATAAATTCAAACCAAACGACGAAAGCAAAAGCTCAATCAGCTATGAACAGCAAACAAACTAACTCTTAAGACCAAAACGACACTTTATCACAGGTCTAGATCTAAGAGGTCACAGCAAGACTAGTTCACTTTCGTTATGGGAAACTGTAAATGATACAAGAAATACACAAAGAACAAACACAGTTTCTTTATACAACCGAGGCGGAACAGTGGCAAGGAAAGTTGGTTTCAGATAGGCACATTGACTGGTAACAGGCAGCAAAACAAGGGTGAAAACAGGGCAAGAAACAGCAGGAAACCCCAGTAGCACAAAGCAAGACTGGTCCAGCGCAGGTGGGACACTGTCTGTTTGACCTTCAGCGCAGGTAGCCCCTTCGGGAATTGCGCTGAAATGCAAACAGCCTTCACAGCAGTTGCACTGAAGAACAAAACTTTCGTTTCTCTTGGTTTCCGGGTCACAGATTGCTCAAAAATTCACAGTTTTTGGCCAAATCAGAAGCTATCAGTCAAGGACACACTAAGGGATGACAAGGAGGATGAAAAGCTATCACTAAGAGCTTATTAGAGTCCTTGTGGATCAGCTCTTCAAATCATAAACTTGCCCAGAAACAGAGCTAGAGTAGCTGCCCTCTACTTTGCATTTGAAAGATCCAAATGCAGTTCGATTCGGTACTCCCTTTGTTTATGAAATGAATAGCAAAAACACAAACAACCAACAAGATACGATCCCCAGTGGAGTCGCCAATTTGTTGTTGGGAAAAGTATCCAATACGGAATGACCCTATCCCACTCTAAGGGTGATAGTACCTCAGCAACAACCGAATGCAAAGCTATTCAAGATTACTTCTTTATGAGATGTAAGAGAGGGGAGAAACAGATCCACTAACCATTGTCTTCCGCTAATGTTTGATCCAATCTTCTCTCTTTGCTGCTTGCTCCCAGCTTCTTGCTATTTCACTAGCCCAGCTACACAAAGATCCTGCAAAAGCACAAGAAAGGGAAACTACAAGAAGCATACATCCATAATTGATTCAAGGATTAGAATAAATCAAATATACAAGCATCAATACGCCACAAAGACACATGCATATAGGAGAACCTAAAATGCTTTATTAATGGAAGAAGTAAAGTTCTGAGAGTGTTACAACCATAAGAGGCCCAATCCAACAACACCTCTCAGCAGAAAGAAATCTCCTCTTCACCTCCTTCAAAGCAATCACCCAATAGTTCTATACTCAAACCAACAGCACTTCCTTACATTCACCAGATTCCAGCCTCCCTAGACCTCATGAGAGAGCTCTATATATAGGAGATTTGGAGAAAGGATGAGTCAGCTTGAGTTTGGCATGAAGCTGACTAGTGTCCTCTCCCACTTCAGTTATACTTTAGTTCTTGAGTCCACTTGGAGTTTCTTGCTTCCACTTGGAGATCCAGATCCTGTTACTCATCACAAGGCAAATTCCCTGATCCAAGTGTCATTTTGGAAGCTTCCTGGGCATTTGACACCTTGCAGAATGACTATGCCACTTGGCCAATCTCTCCCAACGCAGGTAGCCTTCATTAGATTTGACATTCAGCACAGGTACAGAGTGGAGCAGTTGACATTCAGCGCAGATGCTCAGTGGAGCAGTTGACATGATCCAGAATTAGCTTGTTTTTGAGTGTTTTCAGGTGGAGAACTGATTTTTAGTGCTGTGGTTTGCTGACCTTGTTCCTCTAGGGGTAGGAACAACATGTTTAGGGACTTTGGATCCCTTAGATTATCGACATTTCATGCTTCATGCTGTAAGGCACAAAAATGTCTATAACAACCATCCAAGAGAAATTGCCTTCAAAACCCTAGGAGAGGGAAATGACCTTACCTAGGCGCAACTGAAGCATGAACAAGGTGTAAAATGACCCAGTGGAACTTGACATGATAATGACAACCCTCTGAATGATGGTACACTCAGCTGAATGGTGGCATGGACTGACATTTGGACAACTTTGACAAGGGTAAAATCAAACCCTAGACCTAATGCCTAGTGACCAAATTTTGCTTGAAGACTCACTAAAATGACAAAATTTGACATTGACACCTTAAAATCACTTTGTAAGAGCATGTTTGATCACTGGAGGAAGGCTGCAAAGACTGACCCTAAGATTGGCTCCAATAGGGATGGCAGCTCCTTGGAGGTGCCAAGAACTGCAAATCTTTGGGTGAGCAGACAGTGCCTTCGTCCATTGGGCTATGGAGTCCATTATTCCGACAAACCAACATGACTCAATTTATTGACTGAAACTTGACTGAAACTGACTCAATGTGAACTGAAATGACTGAGAAACTTGACTCTATGCAAAAGTAAATGACTCATGACTGACTTAACTAAAACAAGAACTAACAAAACTTATTCAATGGCAGCAGCCCATCAAGATTCGAGGGTTTCAAAACATGATGACAGCCACCTGTGTACTAATGCAATATGTACAATCATGTGTAATGTGTCTTCCAATGTAACCAATCAAGTAGATGCCTCCTTGATTGATTCTCTGGATCAGATCTTCTAGTCAACAATAGATACTGGTAACTAGGCCTCCAAAAACATAATTGACCATGATCTCCTTCATTACTGAATACTGCAATAATGACCTTCACTGCTGACTGTAACAGATTTGCCATTGGATCATGAAAAACATGAAGATTTACCTCCTGCTAAGGAAACAAGATGTCTTTTTCTTTTGATTCTGATCTTCCTTCATAATGTACTTCAGAAAAAGTATGTTCCTGGTCCTCAAAAAATTCTGAACAAGCAGATGAGCAAATTTCCTCTTCAAAGAACACTTCAAAACATGAAACATATGAGGAAGAGTCTGAAAGACAATCCTGAATGTTCTGCTCTTCGGTAGCCTGAATGTATTGTAGGTCACCTTCATATGATATGACAGCCAGATTGTCTTTATATTCATCAATCATGAGAAAAGAAACTTCGAATGATTCTTGAAACCCAATCATGACATTTCTATCATCTACCAATGATTCATCCAAGGAGCCTTTTTCACTTACTTGAACAAAATTCTCATCTTGCTGTTCATGAGCTGACTGGATTACCTCTTCATGAAGACTGTGTTCTGATGACATGAGAACATTTGGATCCAAAGCTCTGTCTTCTTCTATGGACACATCCGAAACAACACTTTTTCTTTCATCACTTTCAGCCATATGGAATTCTTCAACCTGCTGATCTATAAAGCTATTCACCGGATTTTCATCCTTTTCAAGAGAGGAAGAAGTTTCACCAACACTTTCTTGACCATGTGTGCACTGCAAATCCGCTTTAGCTTGAGCTGGAACATAATCGTGCAAGAGTTGACCTATCTCGTCTTCAGACAAAGGAGATAAGACCTTTTGTTTCCTTTCGCTCAAACAGTGATTGTCTTCATTAATTTCAAGTGAAGGTGTATATAAATATTCCTCATACTGCTGATCCATTTCATGTAATTCCTGTTGACTGTCAAGATGCAAAATTCTTTCCTCTTCCACCGTACTACAATCTTGATCATGCTGCAAATTTTCATGATCGTCTTTACGCTGCTGAAAGGGATTTTCATCCAGGGCTTCCATGATCTCATCATCCATAAAATTATCATCCTCATAGTATTTTTCAAGGCTTTCAATAAAAGTAGAAGCATGTTTGCAACAGTCATGAACTAGATTTAATGATGGATAAGAGTCTTTATATCTTTCAATGAACATGGCATGAAAATCCTTTAAATAGTAAATACAAGCAGGCGGCAAACTTTCATACCAAGATTGGGCTTCACCTTCTAGAGTGGCCATGAATATCTTCATTAAGCAATCTTCAGGAAAATCAACCTTCAACTTGCGAATATGCATGTGAAATCAAACTAGATGTAAAGCAACGTCCTTCTTACCATCATCTTTAAGTGTAGGAAAATTCCTTGACCAATCTACTTTCGGAATCTTATTTGGAAAGCCTGGAATGTGATCTTGGCTCATGGGAACGTATCTTCTTGCAACCCGATCCATCTTGAAAATCTCAAAGCTACTGACCTCTCTATAGTGGAGTCACCATGAAGCACCGATTGTTGGATTCTTCAGTGAATGGAGTCGCCAGGTGAATGATTTCAACCGTATTCTTATGTCTGATCGTTGTTCACCATCAACCATCAGATCTGAGCTTGATAGATGTACTGGGGCAAAACAATCTTCAAGCAAACCATTTTCTCCCCAGTTGAATCGCCACTATGTTAGCACCTAAATCTTCTCTAGGCTAAAGGAAGGCAAAAATTAGGGTAACCACAAACCACGCTCAGTCTGGTAGCTAGCCCTACCAGAGCAGGAGAGGGCTCTCTCCGAGTCACGCTCAGTGAATATATAAGCAAAAACGGTCTGAGATGACTTACAGTGAAATATTGATCTTAGGCTAGTAAGTGAATAGGGATATAAGAAACCATTTCTATGAATGACCGAGCTTCTGGGATGGTATGGGACCAACGGTCAGCAAGGAACAGAGAATTTAATACAAAGGCACAGATTACTTCGTGAGGCAAGGTAGGCGGAAAATGTAACAATTTAGTTTGAAGTAACGCGGAATGAATAGATTGATGAAGAGAGTGAAAAGGGCATAGTTACATGAATCCTTTTCAACAGAAGAAAAACACTGAACATGAAATTTTCCCACAGACAGAGCAATAAAATTGAATTCTGCCTAATCTCACTCAGAAAATTTCACTGGAAATGAACATGAATTGAATTATGAAACATAATGAAATACATATGAAAACATAAGAGACACATTTGCTACACTCACAACCACAAGAATCTCATGAAACAAAGACGCTGCCTTTCATTAATTCTCTGTCAAAAATACACAGTGAAGAAACAGAGTTTCTTTTCCACAGTCTCCCAGAAGTTACAAGCCAACCAACCCTTTGCAAATAGCTTGCATAAAATATGTAGAATGTGCCATGAAGAGATAGAACACCCAAGGGTTGGGGAGTTACTCGAATCATTACAAAATGGAGATGAAGAGCCAACCATCAGCTACAGGTGCAGTGTTACAAACATGACAAATGGTTTGGGTGACCGTTTGCCTTCCTTCGCCACTTGGATAGAAGCCAATCTGGGGAAAAAATACTTTAAATGCCACCTTAGGTGCCAAAAAACCGAAGTGTAGATGAGCGGGCCCACTTGGAGAAGTCGCAAATCGAAAATTCGCGAAACGGAAGCAAATTTGGCAATTTTTCCTCTGTGCGTCGCGCCATTTTCTCTGTACGCCGCGCTACTTTGAGGCCTATTTTGGGGCACTTTCAGGTGTCCAAAATGTGAGAAATTTGGATTTTTGGAAAGCTTGTCCTATCTACTTTCTAACCCAACTAGGATTTTTGAATTTGGTGCTCATTTGCCCCTCCAAATCTTCATTCTCCCAAGACTGCTTCCTGTGTGTCAAAAAAGGGGCAAAGAGGCCATTTTTGGGTGTTTTTTGACCTTTTGGAGACTCATACCTTGCCAAAATTTCTTGTCCGGGCACCAGTAGTCATGATTTTCCATGTTGAATCCAAAAATACAAACCATTCCTCATTTGGATCTCTAGAATTTTAGCGTCGCGCCAGTGGCGTGGCACACAGGGAGAAAAACCCTGTGTTTTGCCCAAAAATTTGTCTTGTGACCAAAAATTCCTCAAATTTCTTGAAATTTGGGCTGGAGGTTCCCTATGGGGTGTTATGATGGTCCAAGGAAGCCTCAGCCAAGATTCAAAGCCGATCTTGCTCTTTTGCCTCTTTTGCCTTTCTTGTTGCTTTCCTCAATTTTGCCTTCAAACTCTTTATTCGGGCCTTTGCACTCATGTTTTGTGCCCTGTAATGAAAATCCATGTGTCTCAGTAAAGCAAGGTCCTTGTCAGCCTTGTCCAGCAGCCTCTCTAGGTGGATGTTGATCCGCTCTAGCCAGGACTCACGGTCATTGTTGATTTCTTGCTCCAAGGTAGTGAGCTCGATCCTCCTTTGTTGGGCAGCTTGTCGATTCTCAGGGATGTTTTGCAGCTCCATGATCTCATGCTGGTCCTCAAGCTTCTTATTTCTCTGCTCCAAATACTTGATGATCCATTTGGCCCTCTCCACATTGAGTGACAATTCTTGGATCTCCGTGTTATGCTCCTGAATAGTCATCCTAAGTCGGGCGCTCTCCACATCTGCATCATCATCCTGAATGAGGATGAAATCGGCCTCCTGTTTCACCTGATGGCCTCTCGTCATGCATAGGCTTTCTTGTCCTTGTCCTGTATTGCTCTGAGGGAAGCATCAACAAGCAAATCCAACTTAACCTTCTCTTTTTGCCTGATTAGGGTTTCCTGGAGTATTTTCTTCAACTGCTTGATTTTGACTTTGGAGACCTGATTCCTTGTGTAGCAATGAGTAGCCATGTGTCTTTGAAATTTTTTGTCTCTTTTGGCCCTCTTAAGAAGATTGTTTAAATGGAAATTTACTTTGTCAAGCCAAAACTCCCTATTTTCATTGATTTCTCCTGCAATTAGGTCAACTGAAGACATCTGCTCCCTTTGTTGCTGAAGTTCCCTTTTGAGTCCTCTAGTCTTTGGACTCTTCCTTGTCACTTTCTCTTGATGCTCATCTTAATCATCTGTGTCGACTAATTATTTTCCCTTTACATCTTCTTTGCTAACATCAACCTTATGCTTATTCAAGAGTAGTTGATTTACCTTCAATTTCTCATTATCCTGCTCTAGGAATCAAACCATGAAATTGGCCTAAAAAAATTTGTCCCTAAGCTCTTTGATCTTAGCATATTTCTCCATGATGACCTAATCTACTATCTTATGTTATTCATTAACATTCAAGTTTACTATATCAGTGTAAATATGGAATTGCTCCTCATCTTGCAATGGTGCCTTATGTTGTGATGGTGATCCTTGTTCTGCTGATGTAGGCTCGGACCCTTCCACAATGTTTGGAGAAAAAAATGAGTTTTTAAACCTTGGAAGCAATTGGCTTGAGGATATTTAGAAGTAGGTTTTGAGAATTTTTGTTGCAATCAATATCACCCATAAACCATCGTCTCTTATCATAAAATTTGATGCAACAGCAAGATAGCAAGCCTACCTTGCAAATTTACGTAAAGTATGAGCAATTTGGTGAAGTTTCCAGCAATTTTTGGGCTTGAGGCTATATGCGCCATGCTAAGAACCCAGTGCACCGTTCTCTCCATGTGCGTCGTGCCCGTTCAAATTAACACTGGGCAATTCCTCCCAGTGCGCCGCGCTCTCTATGTGCGTCGCGCTCCTCCTACTGTGCATTACACTTTTTCTGGAAGAATTTTGGAGTCCTTCCCGGTGTCCAAATTGGACGCGGGATAGCTCATTGGAAAGGTATTTGAGTATGATTTCCAACCCAACTAGATTTATTTAATTTGGAGTTCATTTGCATTGTCAAAAGTCAAATCTCCCAAGACTGGTCAAAATGTGCCAAATGAGGCTGCCTCAAGGTAGAGTGCTGTTGCAGTCAACTTTTGAGTGCCTTTCTCAACCCCAAATTGAGCTCATGATAGCTCATTGGAAATATATTTGTGTCTAGTTATCATTTGACTCATAAAGAAAGTCATTTGGCTAACTGAGATAGGAGAAAATTTGATTTTCCCAAGGTCACTTCAGAAGTGCATCAATTCTCCCAAGGCAATTGTATTTTTTGGCATTCCTCTAAAACCATGGCACCTGTGTAAAAAGTGAAGGAGGTTTTTCTTCCTTGTTCTATTTTGGACAAAAACCTCTCTCAGTGTTTCCAAATCCATCTTTCCTTGCTCAGAAACATAATTTGAGTGAAACCTACCCCGATGTGTGGAACAAGAGATTTGTCGAAATGAAGCGAAATGAAGGGGATAGGGAGCGTCTAAATGCTTGAGGAAATTTTGGGAAGTAGGGAGGGATGTTAGGAAGTAGGGAAAGTGGAATATCAGAAATTGAGTGAGGGGAAGGGGTCCAAAAAGGAAAAACACATGCCCAACCTAGAAAATTTCCAGGTTGTAGCAAGAAACTAGGGTTTGTGCGAAAATGAGAAATTTCGGGGATCTCAGTGATGGGAAATGTTTGATAAGGTACTTTAAGGATAGGGGAAGGTGTATGAACATTAGGATACAAGTTTTGCTAATAATTTGACCGTCCAAGAGAAATTGCCTTCAAAACCCTAGGAGAGGGAAATGACCTTACCTAGGTGCAACTGAAGCATGAACAAGGTGTAAAATGACCCAGTGGAACTTGACATGATAATGAAAACCCTCTGAATGATGGTACACTCAGCTGAATGGTGGCATGGACCGACATTTGGACAAATTTGACAAGGGTAAAATCAAACCCTAGACCTAATGCCTAGTGACCAAATTTTGCTTGAAGACTCATTGAAATGACAAAATTTGACCTTGACACCTTAAAATCACTTTCTAAGAGCATGTTTGATCACTGGAGGAAGGCTGCAAAGACTGACACTAGCAGAGTCCATCTCATAGTTCCCCTTCATTGTTTAATACTGAAGGGTCCTCCCAAGGATTTCATTTGGAACTTCCTCAAATGCTCAAGGATCAAGGTTTTGAACTTGGAATTGTTCCGAGTATCCATCCTTTGTCTTCTTCTCTGCCTCCATCAGATTCCTGGCCACCTTAAGAATCTGATTTGGATTCCTCTGATAATCCTATTCAGACCCCTGAGAGTTGTAGACTCTTGAAATTCCGTAGAGGCTTGTTTTCAATTTGTCAAATCCATTGTTCAATCATGTTGTGATATCTCCTCAGTGCCCTTACAGTCTATACAATTGTCCTTGTATTCCTTTGGAGTTATCTCCGTGTACATCTCAGGTTCCTCATCACCAATTGTTTCCATCTATGGAGTCAGAAGGTGAAATTCATGTCTCCTCTCCAGGTCATTTGGAAGTTTCTGCTAGCCAAACTCGTTAGGTGGATGATGAGCAGGGATATGAATTCCCTCAAGAAGGCTTTCTTATACATGAAGAGTCCCATCTCTCACATATCCTGAAACTAGTGGACACATTTTTCCACATGGTTATACCACTTTTGCTCAGTTAGTCTCAGGTACTCCTAGTGCCTCGTCATTGTATCAAAACCCCATCTAGTCTTCTAATTCTATGCCTAGATCAGGTCTGTTCATTTTGAACCCGACCTCTCAAACTCCTATATAAACTGCAGTCACCTCAGCTCCTATTCAACCTACCATTCTATCACAGCCTGTCTCATCGTTTCAACTGACTGTATCAAGCCCGGTCTCAGTAAGTTCTTCTACCCCTCCATCAAGTGGACAGAATGTGCCACCACCTCGAGGGCAAGATCCGAATATTCCTCTTATGTTAGGCAAAACCAATGTGAGTGGATTACAAACTCACATGGTTGGAGTTAATCAACCTTATTATGGTGCTATTCCTAACCTTGCTGGTCCATCCAGGTTAGGTAACATCCAATATCAGTAGCCTTATATGGCTCAGGTTCCATTCCAACTAGCTTATGTCCCATATGGTTCACAAGCATTAGTTAATCTATCTTACATTCCTCATGATGGACCTTATGGTCAGCCTGGCCAATCCGCTATTTCTAGTGGATATCGCTAGATTCAATTTGGTAACTATCAATACCCTCAGGGTATAACCCCAGGAACTGTCCAGCTACCCTTGCAACAAGAAGGACAACCTTTGCAGCAGTAAGGGAAACCTTTGTAGCATCAAGGGCAAGTTTTGCAGCAACAAGGGCAAGCATTGTAGTAGCAAGGGAAACATTTTCCGCAGTTGCAACAACCTTTGTAGCTACAAACTCAGATTGTTCAACAGTCCTCCCAACCTTTGTCCTCACAAGGCCAACCTTTGCAGCACCAAGGTTAGCCTTTACAGCAGGAAAGTCAGCCTTTCAGCAACAAGGTCAGCCTTGGCAGCAACAAGATTTATATGCATATCAGCAAGGTCAACCTTTGCAAGGTCAAGGTCAACCCCTACAGTAGCAAGGTAAATCTCCCAATGTCTAGGGTCAACAGATTCAGTAGCCTTATAACCCGTACGCTGCGTACAATGCTTATCAATGGCCTATGGAAGGGTAGTATCAAGCCTACCCTAAACTGAATCCACCTTATGGGCAAGGTAACCCTCAGTGGCGACAAAATCAGGTTTCGTATGGACAAAATCCTCCACTATGGGGGCAAAATCGTTACCAACAAGGTTGGACTCTGCATTTTAGGTCTCCTCAAAGACCCTATATGCCATTTAGCATGAAATTGCCTTTCTCAGCTATGTTGGAACTGTCTGATGTCTTAAGGCTCAGAAATGATCCCAATCTTCATTCGCCTTACTGGCCTCCAATTCTGACGAAAATTCAAAGCGGTTGCTCCAAATTCTATGGAAAAGCGAAGGAGGCTCTACAAGCCCACATGATGACATATCACCTCTGGTGCTCCTCCAATTCGTATCTTGATGATTCTATCATCTTCGACTCTTTCAGAGAACTCTTATAGGTGCTGTCACTAAATGGTACATCAAATTGCCTCAAGGTACCTATGGTGATTTCAACTCTCTCGCTATGGCTTTCCTTAGTCATTTCCAATTGTCGTTCAGTATGAAATTGACACTCATTTTCTTACGTCCCTTAATAAAGACACCATGACCCACATTTTCGATCATATCCATGAATGATACATTGGCATTGCCTCATCATGTTCGAGATTACTGGTGAGTTGTTGATAGAATGGTTCACAAAATCATTTGTCAGCAAAATTGCTAAGGACATAGTTATGGGTGGATGTGTTACTAAAGAGAAAGCTATTGCTCATGCCCAGTATTTAGACTTGGTCTATTCACAATCTGGCACATTGTATGAGATGTTACCTGATGCTTCAAGACCATCATCGAATCTGATAGCATCAAAGTCTCTAGATACACCACCTGTTGATGGTGTAATTGGTTCTGTGTCTCAAACTTCCGTGAAAGCTTCTTCGAAGCAGAAATCTGTCTCGAACACTGGTTCCAATAATCCCTCCAAAAATTCATCCAGTCCTAGTAAAACCTCTGAGGTACATGTTGTCCAATCTACCGCAGCAGATAAGACCTCTAAAGGTAAAAATAAGGGCAAAGGTAAGGCCAAAGCCGATGCCCCAAAACAGGACCCTCCTAAATCCTCTGTTGATGATGCTTCTAGAAGAAAGCCGAAATATCCTTGCCTCATCTGTGGGGAGGATAATTACACTAAGGATTTTCCCTAACGATTTGAAGTTAGTCACTTATTGAAAGGGACTCTGACTATCTTAAAAGAACCCTTTCCATCACAGAAGACACATTTGGTACACCAACCTCAGTCTTTTGCTTCCTCAGGTTCTCGAGTGTTCATGATGCAAGGTTCATCACCTATCTCAATCGCTACTTGAATTAAGGAATATCAAGCCACGTCTAAGCAGATGAATGAGAAAAGAATATACTAATACTCATTCTACTTCTACTCCATCCAATTCTAGTCTGCTCCATATCGAGGGCCCTAACAATGAGACCGACATCCGACCACATCCCAAAGGTGTTCTTCGAAAGTAATTTTTTTGTCTGAATGCTAGAGCTATGCAACAATACAATATTGTTGAGGATTTAGCTCAGGAACGTTTGGAGATGTCTGCCTTGGAGGTTCTCCAATCCTGTCCAACGTAGTGGAAGTCACTGTTGTCTACTATAGGTTTTATCGATCCTTCTTATTCGAGTTTGATTACTTTCTATCTAGAGAATCATGTGCCTCATCTTCCTCATTAGATTGCCTTTCTGATATAGGTCCTTATTAAAGGAAAGATGATTAATCGTGTGGTTATTGATGAAGGTGCATCTACCTGCATCATGTCAGTTTCGAGTTGGAAAGCCATTAGCTCTCCTTCTCTTAACCAGTCTCCTAATACCTTGGAAGCCTTTGATGGTAGAGGTTCACATCCATATGGTATTCTCACGAACTTTTCAATTACATTAGAAGGAAATATTGTTGAATTAGAAGTAGAAGTTGTAGATGCCAATCTCAACTACAACCTTCTTCTTGGCCAAAGCTAGACTCACACCATGTTTTGTGTGGTGTCTTCTTTGTTTCGCGTACTTCGTTTTCCTCGTGAAGGAAAAATTGTCACAGTTGATCAAATGTCCTTTTTTTCTTCTCGTTCATCGAATGGCAACGTTCCTTATGTGGGAAATACTAACATTCCTTACAAGAGTGTGGAGGTAGGTCTCCTAAAAGACTCCACTTTAATGGGTACCTTTTCTCTCCCACCTCTGAATTTTCATTCGGTAAATATGACCTCGGACTCTACGAATCCTTGGATTATTCCTGCCGATGATCAAATTGACTCATTTGGTGATGTTATGCATTGAAGTTCATTGGAGATAAATTATCAAGAAATTGTCTTAGCTTCAATGGCCGCTTCAGAAAGTCATACTGTCTTTAATATGAACCTAGACACTTACGTGCCATCTCCCTAGCTTGGTTCTTGGGATTCTCCGGATCCTTTGCATGAGACATTCCCCACCGACGAGAGTATCTTTGAGGTCATGTCTCTAGATGAAATTCCATGGAACAGTCTACATCATCGTTCTTCTTTTCTTCCTAGCCTCGACAAGATGCCTTATTGTCTTGAAGCGTCTATTTCTCATCCTCCTACACCTCCACTTCACACACCTGTCCTGGTGCATGAAGTATTGTCAGACGGTAATATGGGGAACATCACTGCTACAATGCCTCTTGACATTTTTGTTAAACTGGGAATTGTCGAGAACATTCATATTGGGGTTTCCTATTCTCCAAATGAAACCTGACCCATTCCTAGCAAGATTCAGCTCCAGCTGAACCTTTGTCATCTCTTCTCTGACCTCATGGAATCCAGTTGCCAAACTATGGATCCACACTTCTACTGGTAGGTCTGCTGCTATGGCCAGCTACGGGACGCATCAGAAAGTGTCATCTACCATATTCACCAGCTGTTGATCCTGTGACACCACTTCGTCGTGCTGCAAGCTGAGATATTCTATGTTTATTTTCTGCTCGCTAAGAACCTGGATCGTGCAGCTCTCCCTAGCTTGCAAATTTGTCGTTATCCCATCCTGTAACTGATACGGTGTTTCCCAGGGAAGGGCAGCCAGATTAAGGCCAAGGCCTTTCATCATGCTAACCGACAATCGATCCATTGTGTTTGATGACACTAGCACTCCCTCTGGCAACACTATTATGTTTTCCATCCTTGTGTGCAACATCTGCTCTGCTGTTGAAGTGCCTACTGCGACGTGGGTTGAAAAGGTACCTTCTTGAGGGGGCCACATCGTAACTCTTGCAACTGTGCCCTAAGGGCCCCCAACACAGTCTAGTGCTCCTACATAAAATTTTGAAGCGCTTCACTGGTGACATCGTGGATTATTTCACCGATGTCATGGAGATTGCCTTTAGTTAAGGTGATCGAGTCAATGGCCAACTTCGAGGCCTTGACCTTCTTCCTTGGACCCGATCTCTTTGTGATGCGTGGTTTCTTTAACTGTGTGGATGCGGAACCTGGGTTCGCGCTCCCTTTTGCTATTTCTATTTCCTCTGCCTCCTACCTTGAGGATGTTGCTTGGCCCTCATCTGCCTGTGTTGTTGCTGCCTCTGCTGCTTGCGCTGCTGCTGCTGCTTCTACGGCCTTCTTCTACTCCATGGCTTTCTGTGCCACTTCTCGCACTTCCCTTACCTCAACTACTGCTTTTTCCTTTCGCCTCTTCTTTCCTAATTGAATGACGCACAGCTTAGCATCATCCTTTTTCTTCTGCGCTACTGCCTTCTCCAGTTCTACTAGTTCTCAAGCACTCCATTCAGGAGGCCATGTCTCCAAGACAGTGAAAATCGCATCGTCAGTGGCTACAAACAATAGCTTTTTCCACCACTTTGCTGGATCCTTTCGCGCCCTGATATAGATGTTGGGCATATCAGCTTTGAAGTCTGCAATACTCTGTAGACTATTCTGCATCGTAGGGGATAGGCACGGCCTCCTATGGATCCACATCCGCATGCTCGCCTCCATGACCACCTAGAAAATTTTGATGTCACGAATTCATTTCGCATCCTTGGTGGCCCAGAGCGAAGCATACTTCGCAGCCTCTGGTAACTCTCTGTCAATGTTGGGGAACTGACTGTCCTCCGCCAGTTCTCCCACCTCTAGCAATATGGATAATAGAAACCACGTGTAGTGGAAGGTCTTACCCTGCTCCTAGGATTCGTGACAGTTTATCAAAAATTCCTCGCAGAGGAATTCAACCCAGTTGAACTGGACCCCCTTTGTGCAATGCTCAGCCAGGGTGACCACCGGCACCGGTACCTCATCGGCGCGGCACTTCCTCATCACATTGCTGGCCATGAGTTGGGTTGCTACACGCACCCCTTTATCCTTGATGCTAGAGATAACGTAGCCCATCTTCTTCTTCTCCAGCTTATATTTCACCTTCATGGCTTCTGTGTCCAGCTCAGGAAGCTGAAACGACACCTCGCGAAATGGGTCATGTACACACCTCGCGAAATGGACCAAAGTTGGGGCCTGACCCAAGTTTGGAGGTGATTTAGCCAAACAAATCCTGATACTACTGGCCCTTTTAGAAACAGTCTGTGGAGTGCAGACTAAGGTCTCACCCAAAGTAGTATGGTAGTGTGCTAGAACTAGGTTTTCGCACCCTGGGATGTCTGATGGGTTCAAGTGGTCCGCAGTTTGACCCAGCACGCTCATCGCTACACACACATACCTTTACCTCGTAGTCTGAGATATTGCCTTCGTGCAGCCCTACTCGGGGGCTGAACAATGTTATTACCCAAGTCCTTACTAGTAGCCCAATATTAGTTGATTAACTTAGCTTATTTGTACGCTTTGAGTTATACTTAACAATATTCACAATTCATAGAAGTGTGCGCAATAAATAAGCAATATAATTGCAAATGAGATCAAACATGTAATAACTCAGTATAGATGCACAAAATTGGTAACAAAACCTTTCTTTATTAATTTTTTCTCTGGTTACAGACTCGACTCTACCCTACGTACTCAGCTGCAGGGGCCCACGCACTTAGCTGTAGAGCCTCTTCCTACTACTATGACCCAAGATACACTTAGACACTTGCTTTGTACTTCTATTTCATACTTCACTCTTACTTCCTTCTTCTAACTATCTTTTCCATGCACTCAGCTGTGGACTCTACTAGGCCTCTGTGCACTCAGCTACAGAGCCTCTTCCTACTACTACGACCCAAGATACACTTAGACACTTTCTCTGTACTTCTATTTCATACTTCGCTCTTTTTTCCTTCTTCTAACTATCTTTTACACTTAGAGCTTCACTCTATTTATATAATCCCATGGTTCGCAGACCATGGGTAGGCCGACATTACATTCAAACTTAGGGCGGACAACCCTGTGACTGTAACATACATTTCACACCCGCAATTCATAGAGATTTACAATAATATTAATCAAAACTTGGGCTTTGAGCCCCAAAACATGCTATGGGGGGATTCCATGCCCAACAAAAATCCTCTGTGCCGGTTATTTATGGCCTTCTATCTTCAGAGACTACATTCTAACTATCCAAAAATGCCATGAATGCCAGATTTTCAACTGCAAGTAGTGTGCCCCACCTGCACCCCTACACCCAGTAATTACCATTGTTCCATTTTCCAAATGGGGCATTGATTTCATGACATGTAACCCTGGCTCGATTGGGGGGCATCGTTATATCATCTTCGTCGTTGACTATTTTACTAAATGGGTCAAGGTGATGCCTACATACAATGCTGACAGTATTACTACTGCTCAGTTCCTTTTTAACCACATCATAGCATGTTTTGGTGTCCCTCAAGCTATCATGACTGAGCATGGATCACATTTTTGTAAGCACATGATGCCAGAGCTAACTACTCAATTGGGCCTTCGACATGATACCTCAACTCCTTATTATCCATAAGCCAATGGCCAGGTTGAAGTAGTGAATAAATTTTTTGTTACTAATATGCTTCAGCATACCATTGGAAGCAGAGAAAGGTTTGGAATTTAATGTTATTCTTAGCTCTTTGGGCTTACAGAAATTTTTCCAAGACGACCACTTGATTCACTCCATTCTAGTTGGTGTACGGTTTAGAGGCAACTCTTCCAATCAAATGTGAAATCCCTTCGCTTAAGCTAGCTATCGAACTTCTTCCGAATACCTCACCTTAAGAGGAGCTACTACTATATCTTAAAATACTTGATGAGACTCATTGCATTGCTGCGATGGTCATCAAAGCTAAAAAGAAGCGAGTCAAATCTCATTTTGACCAAACCATTTCTCCTCGCACTTTTTCTAAAGGCGAATTGGTCCTTCTTTACGATCAAGCCAACGATAAATTAGGGGTAGGCAAGTTCAAACCCATGTGGCATGGGCCCTACATCGTCAAGTGTGTCTTACAAAAACGTGCCTATGAGCTATGTGATTATGAGGGAAATGCATTGTCACAACTACGTAATGGGTTGTATCTCAAAAAGTATTATGTGTGAAATTCGTGTAATAACTTTTTTACATTAGTGTGCTAATTCATTAGTGTGCGTTTTTTTATTTTTGGTGTGTTTGTTTGCTTTGCAGTCATGAGTTTTTTTGCTTACCCCGTGTTCCACTCAATTTGCAGATGATGTCAAGCCATTACGTTGGTTTTGTTGATGGTGCTTGTCATAGCACACGGAACCTCTTTTCCATAGCATGGGTACTCTATGACCCTAATGGCAAGTTGATTAACTTACAAGGTATTTGCCTTGGTTGAACAACAAATAATATTGCTAGATATAGTGCAATTTTTGAACTCTTGTCAAAAGCAATTTCTCTTGGCAATAGGGATTTAGTTGTCAAGTCGGATTCACATCTCATTGTGTTACAATTAAACAATCATTACTCAATGAGAAATCCACAAATATTGCATATGTATATACGTGTTAGATTGCTGGAAAGAAATTTTGATTACATTACATATCAACATATTCCACGTAATTTAAATACATTAACTAATGCATTAGAAAATTTTTTTCTTGATATGCATTTCTGTCATTTATAAAATTGAGTCATGTTATGAGCACATAAGTAGAAATAAAACATGCATATATATATATATATATATATATATATATATATATATATATATATATATATATATATATATATCACGTATGCTAGAGTGTTTACATCAAAATGTCAAAAAATAGAGTGTTATGAGACACTTGGCTTTCAAAGCCTAAAAAATGTGTAAAATACCTAGATAAACTATCAAACTACACAGTGCTCATGATAGCATGAGACCGCCCTAATCACACGGCCTAGCAGCTGATGTAGTCTCGTAGAAACTCCCATAGTGTTTCTTTTCCAACGCGGTGGAACATCATTGATAGTGGCATAATCTGGAACTCCTTGAGTTATTGCCTCCAGATTGCACTCCATCTCATCGTAGTCTACACCTGCTATCAAATGAGAAACTCATCGTGCTATTGGCGACATGCCTGGTGGTCTCTCTGGTCCCACATCTACACATTTATCATAAGTTGAGTCTCAATTTACAATTTTACAAAAAAATCATAAAACTTGAAAAAATCCAAAAAACAAGTTTTTACCTGCATCGGTCCACTATTCACCTGGGGGCAGAGGTAGATCTAGATCAGTCAACTATCCATAGGATAATGGCCAAGTTGAATCAGTGAATAAATTTTGTGTTACTATGCTTCAGCATACCATTGGAAGCAGAGAAAGGATTGGAATTTAATGTTATTCTTATCTCTTTGGGCTTACATAAATTTTGCCAAGATGACCGCTTGATTCACTCCATTCCAGCTGGTGTACGGTTTAGAGGCAACTCTTCCAATCAAATGTGAAATCCCTTTGCTTAAGCTAGCTATCAAACTTCTTCCGAATACCTCACCTGAAGAGGAGCGACTACTGTATCTTAAAAGACTTGACGAGACTCGTCGCATTGCTGCGATGGTCATCGAAGCTCAAAAGAAGCGAGTCAAAGCTCATTTTGACCAAACCATTTCTCCTCGCACTTTTTCTAAAGGTGACTTGGTCCTTCTTTACGATCAAGCCAACGATAAATTGGGGGCAGGCAAGTTCAAACCCATGTGGCATGGTCCCTACATCGTTAAGCATGTCTTACAGAAAGGTGCCTATGAGCTATGTGATTATGAGGGAAATGCATTGTCACAACCCCGTAATGGGTTGTATCTCAAAAAGTATTATGCATGAAATTCATGTAATAACTTTTTTACATTAGTGTGTTAATTCATTAGTGTGTGTTTTTTATTTTTGGTGTGTTTGTTTGCTTTGCAGACATGTGTTTTTCTTCTTACTCTATGTTCCACTCGATTTGCAGATGACATCAAGCCATTACATTGGTTTTGTTGATGGTGCTTGTCATAGCACATGGAACCTCTTTTCCATAGCATGGGTACTATATGACCCTAATGGAAATTTGATTAACTTACAAGGTATCTGTATTGGTCGAACAACAAATAATATTGCTAGATATAGTGCAGTTATTAAACTCTTGTCAGAAGCAATTTCTCTTAGCGTTAGGGATTTAGTTGTCAAGTTGGATTCACATCTCGTTGTGTTACAATTAAACAATCATTACTCAGTGATAAATCCACAAATATTGTGTATGTATATATGTGTTAGATTGCTGGAAAGAGATTTTGATTACATTACATATCAACATATTCCACGTAATTTAAATATATTAACTGATGCATTAGCAAATTTTGTTCTTGATAGGCATTTGCGTCATTTATAAAACTGAGTCATGTTATGAGCACATAAGTAGAAATAAAACATGCACAGATATATATATATATATATATATATATATATATATATATATATATATATATATATATATATATAGATATACATATATATACATATATCACATATGCCGGAGTGTTTACATCAAAATGTCAAAAAATCGAGTGTTTTGAGACACTTGTCTTTCAAAGCCTACAAAATGTGTAAAATACCTAGATAAACTATCAAACTAGATGGTGATCATAATAGCTTGAGACCGCCCTGATCACTCAGCCTAGCAGCTGATGCAATCTCGTAGAAACTCCCACAGTGTTTCTTTTCCAAGGTGGTGGAAAATCATCAATAGTGGAATAATCTGGAACTCCTTGAGTTATTGCCTTCAAATTGCGCTCCATCTCATCGTAGTCTGCACCTACTATCGAATGAGAAAATCATCATGCTATTGGAGACATGCCTGGTGGCCTCTCTAGTCCCACATCTATGCATTTATCATAAGTTGAGTCTCAATTTACACTTTTACAAAAAAATCATAAAACTTGAAAAAATCCAAAAAACAGTTTTTTACCTGCATCGGCCGACTATTCACCTGGTGGCAGAGGTAGATTTGGATCCCACCTAAAATTTGTGCTAGCATAAGAGTATTCATCTACCACAAGTAGTTGGCATTCTATCTAAGTGAAAAATGATGCTGGATAATGCATATCTTAACCCGTGCCTGCTTAAGGCATGAACTGGTTCCATCTCACGAGTCTCGGATCTTGGAGGGCAGGATCTGGTACCTCTACCTGTTGGTACCAGAATAGGGGTAGTCGCTCCAAAATGAAGGTCACCAGTATAGAAACAAACCCGAATTTCTTCAGGTGTCCATTCTTCCCCTTGGTCAGTTGATGTTTCATGTTTTCCAAAAGGCCTCCACACCAGTTGAAGATGGTGGGGGTCAAGCATGTGATAGCATATTGGAACTGGGATTTTGAAGCCTCATACAAGGCTTGCATGCCGGATACACACGCCATAGTGAAAAAAATAATTCTCAAGATGAGGTTGTTGGTGATTGTCGCAATCTTCACCTTACCTCCATTGGTTATTTCAGCACCAAGACAATACCTCTGGACTAAACCCCTGGTACTCTCACCTCCTTGGCGAGATCCAAAGAGTTGAACTGCTTCCCCTCGTCGGGACAATCTCGTGATGAAGTAGATATCCATCTCCTCCAGTTCTAGTTCCTAGCCTTTTATGATGAAGATATCTTGATCTACATTCGAGAGACTGATCAGATAGGGAAACAATTCCATATGAGCCTTTAACCCTATGGTCCTAAGGAATTTTAGCAGCACACAATTCCTCAAAGCGTTTATGCATTCCGAATCTTGAGCTGCTTGAAAGTCCTCGGCCTCATGGCCTCTTTCTTTCCACTCCAAGACCATATTCTCTTGCAAAACAACATTTAAACACTTATTAATGCCTTTTTCATGGATCAAAATCATCACTTTTTTCTTAAAAGAGAAATTTATTTCTTTAAAATCTTCCCTCGAGGCCATTGCGCCTACTTTTACAAACAAGGTGATGGCATCGCGTGAGCCTTTAGGGTCAAGCTCGACCTTCAAGGGCCTGATGACCATACCCCAGATGGTCACCGATGCCCTAAATTTTTAAAAATCCTCCTTTCTAGCAGAAAAATCACCATTTAAAATGCATAAAAGAGTAATAAAATGAAAGAGAACGGATGAGGCTCTTACTTGTCACAGACGATTCGTGAAATGTTACCCTGGATCTCCCACAACAGCCACTAGACAATCAAGAGAATTAGGGCACAAAAAAAACTTTTAGAGCTCAATTTGGTAAAATGGTAAAAAATGAAATTACTTTTATCTATTTATAAGTTTTGAAAGTCATTTTGTCAATATTTTTCCTAATATTTTAATATTTTCTCTTGATATTGGTGATGGGTGTGTTTCTTTTATAGTTACAGGTGCATTCAGTATGAACAGTGATTGTTATTGACCGATTCTAGGAGTTTTATTTTATCTCCCTTTCAGACTCATTAAATAAATGAAAAAGGAACCCCCCCTGGAGTCATCTTTCAGCTCTTTTCTGACTCTCAAAAACTGAAAAGATTGTCGAGTACTTGTCATTTTGAACTTGTTAAAGTAAATGAATCGACGTCACCTCAGTATACGTTTACACCTTTTTTGGGCTAATATTGACTATTTACGAAAAATGTACACCTTGGTCGACATGGTCAAGAGGTTCCCTCAGATATTGTTTTCTACCTTTTTGGGTTCAAGGGACAAATTATGAAAAGGGACATGTTGGAGTTTTATTTTCCGTTCCTTTTTCAAACTCTCTAAATGTGAAAAACATATTGAGCTATTCTTACGTCAAGATCATTAAAACTTTACGACGAAAGACTCGTCACCATGATGAGACCGAGCTTCTCCTTCCTAGGGCTTGTAAAACTTACTAGGATGTCATTCGAAGAATGAACTTACATGATAAGGATATGCTATCCCCTTCAAGCTTGTGATAAAAATAATTGGGGTACTCGCTAGAAATAGTAGGGGAAAATGAAGATGAGACATCCTTTGTATAGGCAGCATGTCGCCCTTGAACATGACACTCTTATACTCTCTTGTCGAGTTTGGGATATCCTCACTCAGTCACTTGTCCTCCTCGGTTTGGGTGACCCATTTTTCCTCTCATTTGATTATTCCACACTGTCATCATTACCTTTATTCCTATGTCGAGTCAGATGCTGCCACATTTGAGAGTCGTGTCACCAATATGTTCAAGAGAAGTCCAATATGTAGTTATTTACCTATACATTGTTTTAGTCATTGCTACAATCCTGAATACTTTTCCACTTTATTCCTTGTTTCGTGTTGATGATGGGGGATTCATTATTACCCTCCTTAAATAGGTCACTTCCTTTTGACTTCAATTAATTATCCAGGAAGATGACTTAGGAACTCCCTTTCAATACCTGTTGTAGCAACTACAACCACCCTCCAACTTTTTTCCTTAGCTTTGTTTTGGAGCCTCCCTATCAACCTTTCACAGCACCTTGTCTTGGTTCGTCAAGTACACAAGCTTCAATGTTTTTCTTGCACAAATAAAGCCTCTCGATCAAAGCTTTATGCATTCCCCTCACAGGTTTCTCACCCGGACTCAGTCCAGCTATAGGCTGAGTAGCTTCCCCAAGAAATTGCACAATTCTGGAGGGCAACCAGCCTTCCCTCTAGAAATTGCACAATTTTGTCTGGTAGCCTGCTAGGCTCGAGAATTGCACAATCCTGCTAGTAAGGCCTCACCCAACAAATTATGCAATCCTTACCAGCAGGCCTTCTTAGCCCAGGAATTGTGCAATCATGGGTAGCAGTCAGCTGCGCTTCCCAAAAATTACGCAAATCTCTTGGGCATCTAGCCCAGCTCCCATCCCGAAATGCATATTTCCTCTCAGTAGTTGAGCAGCCTCATGCATAGTTCCACCTGGGACCAAGGAAAATTGACTTGCATGCATGGGTTTCCTTTTCCCGAAATAGCAAAAGGAAACATGAAAAAATCATTCCTTGATTTAGGGAGCTATTTTTAGTAGCCAGAGGTTACATGCAAAGTTCATTTTAGAAACTTTCCTCCAAGTGTCGCTTTTTCCTAGATTTGTGGCATGCATGTCATGAGCTCAAACTTATTTTTTTCGACACATCAGAGCTCATTATTTCACATCGATCTTGGAGCTCTGACATCCCACAACACATCCAAGACTCTTTGACACATCTGGCTCAGCTATTCATAGGTAAGTGGTCTCAACTTGTCCTTTTCAGCATTTCTTTTGATTTTTGTGTTTTCTCTTGTGTGAGTGTTGTTTGATTGATTTATTTGAATGGTTGCTGTCATTTACATGCATACTAGCTTGTACTACCACCGTTTTAGATTTCTTTGCTATAACATTGTTGTCGCATGCATGAAATTATTTTTCACGAACGATCGCCGATTCGGCAACTCGCTTCACCCACATGCATGTTTATTTGTTCACTAAATCTTTCATTCGATGTTTACATGCACAATCAATCACTTCTACTTTCACTTAGTGTTGCCATGCATTCAATTTCATATTTTTTTTCAATTTCCCATCAACAGGACTGGGCAGCCTTGGCCCAGAATTTGCCTCACCCAGACAACATTGCACAATTTGGAGAAGGAAGGCTTTGTCTTCCTCTCCAGAAATGCACATTTTTTGCCTAGACACTACCCTCCAGGACTGTTTTTCACATTTCTGAGGGACAGTGACTGATGACCCAGAAAGTTGCGCAATGCAGTCCCTAAGCCTGCAATCATTGCCAATTGGAATTGTGCATTGCACAATCCCAGTAGTTAGCAGTCAGCCTGGATTGTGCATTAGGCAAATCCAGCAGCTATTCTTGCCTCCTAGATATCCCATGCTACCTTTTGTACAATTCTAGTAGCCAGTAACCCAGCCTCCCAAAAGAAATTGTGCAATATTTGCCTATCACTCCCCAAGTATGTGTTAAGTCATTCCTCGAATTTTCACTGACATATTTGTTTCCATGCATGTTTCTTTGTCTCTAGATCTTTTACGTGTTAATCTGCCTCTTAGGAGTACAAAATCTACAGCCTCCAAGAGAGCAGGATTGAAGGACACTGACGGAAGTGCAACTGGAGCAACAGTTGATAACGTGTCCACATGTCTACTGATTTATGAAGATACCAAGATGTTTCTAGACAAGGACATAAAAATGAAATGGAAATAGGTCAATGAAGCATTTTCAGGCACTTTTTGGGAAGACCACAAAGACTGTTAGGTGTATGTGAACATACACAAGTCCAGCTTGTACCGGATTGCATGCAGATACCCTGCATTCCCATGCGCAGACATGATACACTGGATCATCTTGCACACTGATCTTGAGAGGATGAATTTGAGCACTGTCAATGGGACGAAACTTGCTTCCTTTTGGTCACCGGATTATGATGAGATGTATCAGATTTCGAAGCCTGTGACTATCATGGAGACTCCTTTCAACTTACCCAGTAGTAGTGCCAACTCCAGAGACATTATGAAGAACTGGGTAAGGGAGATGACTAGATTCAGAATGACACCCAACCAGATCTATAAGACAAAGATATTGTGGGAGGCGTATCAATACTTGGTCATATTTTCATGTCGACTGTATGGAAAAGAAAGCACTGAAACTATTATAGGAAAAATTGACCTCCTAATCAACTCAGAGGAGAAAGACAAGATGACTGAATGAATGACCACAGTTGCAAGCCCAGAATCCACACTAACGCTCTCTGTACACTGACAACCTGCTTTATAAAGCTTGTTTACAAGCATAAAGGAGCGTTAGTCAACCTGCTAACTCTTGTTGTTAGACCAGGGGGAGCGTTAGTGAACTTAAGTGATGTTCAAGTGGTTATGCCAACGAATCTACCATTAAATATCTAGATATTAAATCCATAAATTTGTGCAAGAAAAGTAGGGAAACTCCAAAAATCAAGATATTTGGAGAAATTCTATTCCGAGAATAGAGGAAAATGGGAAAAAGCTGGTAAACAAGGCAGGTTCATGGTTTTTGCCCAAATGAACTACAGGTGGAGTTGGGTAGCCCTAATTCGATTGCTATATAAGAAACGAGAGGGCCATTGCAAAAGGGTCAGAGCATTTAGAAGGATAGCACATGGTGCTGTTGTGATACTGTCATATTCTTGAAGGAGCTAGCTAAAAGAAGGAGAGAGAGAGAGAGGAAGAAGGGATAAGGAAGGCTGATACAACAGGGTTGTTGTAATCACTCTTCTATTCTGAATATAGGACTGTGGTTGTGTTCCCTACTCCAAAGTGTTGGTGATATTGTGCATTTATTTGTTCATTCTGATGCTTGTTGTGTTGAGTAGATAAGTTACACATTTATACATGTTTGTTACGGATTCTTACATTAATTGTTAGAAGTATATGCTGTGATTGGTTTGCTTCGTTCTTTTGTGCAGGAATCATCTTGGAGCTGGTCAGGAGGAGTTCTTCTTACCGCACAGAGATCCCCAAGCGAATCTAGAAAGAACCAAAGGTGATCCTTTCTCCATATCCTATCAATATATGTCTGATAGATGAACATGTGTGTAATAGGTAGCTTTTGTAGATAACCTTACGGTCTGTCGGAAGTCTCGAGAATACTTTCGAGGGTAGTTTTCATCCTGTGCATTTTACCCCATAGCAGAATTGGCGACTCCGCTAGGGACTATACATTTAGTTCTCGATTATCCAAACTCCTCTCAGATCTCTTCTCTCTTCTATGAGCTTCCCACTTCTTCATATCCTTCTCTGATCCACCATCTAACTTGTTGCATCCTACAAAGTTGCATTCTCTTCAGAAATTGATCCCAAAAGCCCACTTTTTGAGCTCTTTCCCTCACTAACACAGGTTGCTGGTCTACACAGAGCTTTATAAAGCTCTTTGACTGTGCACAGGGAGCATTAGTGGCCAAACTAAAGCTTTGTTTACACACAGACAGAACGTTAGTCTCCCATTTCCATGTTTTTCAAGAGATTTTGTGGACCAAAAGGGTGCGAAACTTGTCTCAAGGGCTAAATTAAGATCTGCAACAGTATCATGCTAACAAATTTGGTGCTTAAAATTTTTTTTTTAAGAAAATGTTTTAGTTTTTCTCTCATAAATGAAATTTTTGTTGAAAGAAAAGCCGATAAACTGTACATCTCCTTCTGCCGAAATAGTTGTAGGTTGCTTTGTTTTGGTTCAATAGTTGTTAGGGAATATTGAGAAAAGAAACTTTCGGTTATGCAAATTGTTGAAAGACTTTAGATGCACTGACGAATCCATGAATATGTGAAATGATACATGTGTAGAATAAGACTTGTTTACATAAGAAATTGTTTTTTTTTTTTTCAAAGCATTGTTCTGCATGGTTTATTGAGTCGAGAGTATCATCATATTCATACGTCAACACCCCCTCTGAAGACAAATAAGAAAGTACACTAAAATTTACACTAAAATCAATCAGATACTCTTTTTGAGAAAACCAACATTAGATAGATTAGGACCTTGGGATAAGAGAGTGAGTCAACTACCCAAGGTTGAAAATCAAACTAGTGTCACTAACGAGTGAAAAATCCTTCTGCACTCATATTACCAGGACCACTCCACTCACCACAGAGTGAAATATGAGACAACATTGGACTATAATCGAAGATATCCTACCTTCTTTTACAACTCCTTTGGGCATTTTTTGTATCGGGGGTCCCTTCGGGGATTTCAAAACTGAGTCGGGGACTCAAGTATCCTGCCCACACAGCATGCTGTCTATGACTATGTCCCTCGTGGTAATGTCTATGATTTGAGGTATCTCCAGTGGCCAATACTTCTAGGTACTTACCTAAGGTGACTAGGACGGGCTATCCTAGTACCTCAAATGGACGAACCTACTTTGTCTTCAGTTTTTGGGAGGGTGCTCGTCTTCACGAGAGTACTTGGCCCCTCAATCTAAGGTTCAGGCGAAGCTCAAAAGTAACTGTAACCGTAAATTTGGCCATCCTTCTCTGTTACTCATTGAGAGACTAGGTTTCATCTCCAGTAATTGGTGTTTATCAGATGAGGTAATTTCCCTCTGTTTGCTGATTGTCATATTTAGTGTATTTTTTCTTTTTAGGTACCTGAGTGCTATCGTTTTTGAGACTTAAAGAATATCACCTTAAAATTTATCTGATAAAACTTACAAGTCATTGTGGCTACATCCAACCCTCATCATCAATCCAGACGGTTGTTAGGACTTCCTCCACTCATTGTGGAGGATCTGTAGAGTTCCACTGACTCGAATTCCTCATCTTCGAGGAATCAGTCTCCTAAATCACACACAGGATCTGTTTGGACGACTGATGATTCTAGTTTGCTGGAGGATTTCTTCACGAAAGGATTTCTTCCTCATTTTAACACTCCACTTACAGATCTGTCGGAACCTATCATTACTCCCATGGTACCTGTACTTCACTCTTCAGTGGGAGGAACTCTCCCATCTATTCAGTCGGCACCTCAAGGGTTGTGGAATTATAGAGACATTGTGAGTCCTCTACCACTCCCCCAGTCGACGGTCATCACAACACCAGTAATGTGGAGCCCTGCAATCTCGTTCATCCCAGGTACTGCAACTCACATAATACCCTCTATCTGCGAAACCCAGCAGATGCCAGGTTCCACTCCTATGGTGTGCCAAAGCATACCTTCGACTAGTGCCACATATAGTGCTCCATATAACACTCAATGTGGCACTATGGGCACGGTTCTAGTTTACCAATACCAAGGTCGGCCGCCAATGTATGGTTCTAACCCCCAGATTCAGATATCTGGGGTAGTTCCCAATATGCACATGGCGGCAGGGAATGTCACAGTTCCCCCGCTGTTCTCAGGCATGCATGGACAGTCGCTGATTGACTTGAGTGTACCCTCTGTCAATCAAAGCCATATGGTTAGTTCTGTGTTGGTTGGGAATCCACAAGGGATCCCCACCCAATCCATGGGGGGACCCTACTCACAAACTTAGATGAGTCAAGGGGGCACCGCTTATACTGGGGGCAACTTCATACCCCAGTATCAAAATCGCCATGGTAATCCACTTTACAACATTATACTACAAAGCAACTGCTATACCATGCAGCCCATGTACACTATGGGAAACTAAATGATGGGAGGAGCGCAGAGCTCCTCAGGTCATCCGTCATCACCATGGTCCGAGTCGGGGGCACCCAACAATTTTCCTTTTTTGGTAACATTGGATATCCCCAACTTATACAAGTTGACAAATGACCCCATCTACCACAACCTACAATGGCTGCCAATCCCGCATAAAATACTGGCGGATATTCCTAAGTTTGACGGAAAACAAGGGGAGGATCCAGGCACTCATGTCACCACCTACCATCTATGGTGTGGTTCTAACTCCATGGTGGATGACAGTGTCTGGTTGCATCTTTTTCCCCGCACCCTCACTGGCGATACTGCAAAGTGGTATATTGAGTTACCACGTGCGTAAGTGAATACCTTCGACGCTTTCATGATGGAGTTCCTAAAGCACTTTCAGTGACCTATCCATTATGAGATAGGGACGGAGCTCCTTACTTTGTTTCGTCAGGATACTGCCACCCACATCTCCGATCATATCCATGAATGGAGACGTAGGCGGAGGTTAGTCAAAGCTCCCATCCCTAATTTTCTCTTAACAGACTAGCTCCATATGTCATTGCTCCCGCAAATCACTAGAGATGTCGCTTTAGGTGGTGCGGTCACAGAGGAACAATCCATACGTCGTGCCCAGCACTTTGATTTAATTTATTCACAATCTAGCACTCTCTACGACATTATCCCCTATGCTCCCGGTAATCCCAATCGTCCCACCACTCAGCACCTTGAATCACATGCCGATGGGATCATCGGTGCAACCCCTGGGGTCGCTGTAAAACAACTCGGTGGTTCTATTTCCAAGCTGGCAATGGACCACTCTACCAAAATGACTACTCTTCCTGCCACTGCGATTAACTCTGTGCAGTCTACACGTAAATCCAGTGGCAAGAACAAGAAGAAACAGAACAAGACCGCTCCTTTTGAGGAGCAGTCATCTAAGTAGCCCAACCTGAAATAGAAGGCTGTTGTGCCTATTGATGCGGAAAAGGATAAAAGCACCAAATATTCATGCAAACTCTGTCTTGAAGATCACATAACCTTGCGTTGTCTACGTCTTCAAGAATGCACGGATTACCTTACCAAGAAAGATTCTCGTAAGACACCTATGGTCCTTCGAAATCCATTTCCTAATCAACAACAGCAACATCTCGTTGCCAACCAACCACAACTCACGTTAGGGGGCAACGACGATTCGCAACAACCTTCAGCTGGTGAAGGAAGTTCTATTGTTTACACATTTGAAATGGTAGAACTAACCACAAGAGCCAAATCTTATGAAGCTATTTTGGATTGCAGGTTTCTGTGGAGTGGTTTTTGAGAGATTGGATTCAGATAATCCACAGTGTTCATCTTTTTCTTTTTTGTCGACGTTTCGAGTCTAGAGCAAGACTCATCATCAGGACTTGGTGTACAGAGAAGAGGAAAAAGAGTTTGTGATAAATATGGAGAAGGATGACAGCTGGGAAGTTTTAGCCGACCATTGATCATTCAATAATTTATTAAATTTATTAAATTTTATTATTTTTAACCTATTAACTGAATAGCCCTAAACCTAGTCTTACTGCTGAATAAAGGTGAATGATGTTGTTTTATTAATATTCATTTATAATTTATAAGTTTATATTGTATAATATAAATAGATCTTGGTTGCTTAATTAGTATAGTCCTATTTTGTTTTTAATTTTGGTGCCTATTATTAACTACGATTAATAATCTAGGTTTTATATATTTGTTAGCTTAGATTTAATAGTTTAATAAACCTAGATATATATTTTTCTATGAATTGTATAATTATTACATATTTGTATGGTTATATGATGTTTAATTAATATAGTTTTATATTGTTTTCCAATTTTGAATTATATTGTTTAATAAATAAAGTTAATATATTAGCTCTTATATTGTTTTATTAATCTAGTCTATATTGTTTTATTAATCTAGTCTATAATGAATATTGTATAATTAATTAAGTTTTGTATTGTATAATTTATATAGATCTCTGTTGCTTAATTAGTATGGTCATATTTTGTTTTAATTTAGATGCTTATTGTTAAATTGACTGTGATTAATACTCTAGGTTATATATATTTGTTTTACTAGCTTAGATTCAATAGTTTAATAAACCTAGATATATATTCCTATGAATTGTATAATTATTATAGATTTGTATAGTTATATGATGTTTAATTAATATAGTTTTATATTGTTTTTTCAAATTATGAACCCTATTGTTTAATTAATAAATTTAATATATTAGGTTTCATAATGTTTTATTAATCTAGCTTATATTGTTTTATTGACCTAGATATAAATTGATTTATTATTAAAATTAATTTTAAATATGAAATTTCTTGGAAGTCTTGAGTTCTAAACATTATTTAAGATTTAAAGGTAAGCCTTGGTAGCTACAGGTCGACACTTCTACCAGAAGCATGAATATTAAGGATGAGAGAGGGGGGCAAGTTAAGACAAGGAAATGTGGGAGGGAGAAGGGGGATGTGGAGGGTGGGGGGGATAACTTTTTTTAAGCAGAGAGTTCCAATTTTTACTAATGTCCCAGCCTCCATCCCTATTAAGGTTACTAGGATGTTTTATGATTTCAATAGCTTCACGAATTTTCCTCTTGAAATGGTGTTCTTCCTTAGCAACGACTTTGGTTTCTTCGAGGCATATGTGATGGTTAGTTTTTCCTACATGTTCAGCTAGGGCAGAAGAGCGAGTTCTTTCTTTACGGATGTCAGCGCTATGTTCTTTGAGTCTTATCCTTACCGACCTGCCAGTTTCCCCTATATATTGTTTTCCACATGAGCAGCTTATGACATAAACACCTTTCCCTTGAAGCTGATCCTGGCTGTCTTTAACAGATTTCATATTTTGTTTGATAGTTGAGAGGGGTTTGAATGAAGTTTTGATGTCTTTATTCTTGAGAATTTTGGCTATCTTGTCTGTGACACCTTGAATGTATGGAAGGTAGGCGTTAGAAGTTCCAGAGTTTATTGTTTTGTTTTTATTGCTCCCAGTCTTTGCCTTATTAATGGCTTTGAGGATGTTTTTACTATTGTATCCTAGGTTGGTGAAAGTTCTTTTCAGGTATGTAATTTCTTCATCATTGTGGTTATCATCAGAAATTCTACAAGCTCCTGTCACTCTAGTAGCAGAACCATCCACAGGTCAAAACCCATCGCCGCCCAACGATTTGCAAATCGAAAGGCCGGTTGAGGACTTTATAATTTGACCCCCCAAGGGGGCACTTCGACACACAACGCACAACACATCTGCACGTGCCGCCCAACACTACAATATCATAGAGGATTTGGCACAAGCGCCGTGGGCCATGTTGGTGCTCAAAGTATTACAAACTTGCCCCAGCTAAAGGAAAGCTTTGCTTTTGGATATTGGGGGTATTGACCCTGCAGATTCCATGCTTACCATTTTCGACATGGACAAGTGTAAACCTCCCCATTCCCACCAACTTGCATTTCAGGTGCATATCACTTCGAAAGGTAAAGGTATACACTGAACTGTCATCAACGAAGGTGCTTCAACCTACGTCATGTCGGCTTCATGTTGGCTCGCCTTGGGTTCTCCAACCCTCTCCCCACCATCGAACTCCCTTAAAGCTTTCGACGGCCACACCTTTGTCCCAAAAGGATACTTAGCCAATTTTCCCATCACCTTTGCTAGGAAAACAGTAATGGTGGACATAGAAGTCGTGAACAAGGAACTCGACTATAATCTGTTGTTGGGTCACAGTTGGACATATGCCATGATGGTTGTCATATCCACTGTCTTTTGTATCATCCTATTTCCATTGGATGGAAAGGTCATAACAGTGGATCAGTTGTATTTCTGCACCTTTGATTATTCACCATTACCAAGCAGCTTCGTACCCCTAGTAAGAGGTGTAACTGAAAGTTTTCTCAGTATAGCTACAGGTCTGTTGAAGGCTTCCTCCCCGATGGGTTGTTTCCCTCTACGACCGCCATAGATTCCACAGTCGGTCAACATGCTTTCATCAATTCCTCATGAACTGACCAATCTTTGGATCCCAATGGCACCTTCAGACCTTGACTCATTCGAAGACCAGATGCCACTGTCATTAGTTGAATCAGCGTACCAAGGCATTCAATCTGCATCCACATCTCTGGTCAAGTTGGCTATAGCCAACGGTACCACCCCCCTTCCCATAACCACCCTTCTTTTAGATCCATGTGATCAACTCCCCTCAACGGATGAAGCCCTTAGAGAAATCATGAGTTTTGGAGAGCAACATTGGGAGGATTGGCATATTTAGGGTCCGAAATCTGATTCGGACATGATGCCTCTTCAAGTCCTGTCCTATGACACAAACGAAATCATTTCCCCACCCTATATAATCACTTCCAAGTCAATCCCCATAGATGTTTTAGTCATGACAGGCACCATGGAAGATACCCAAATGAGCACAGATCGCAATCCTGAGGAAATTGCAAATTCCACCTGCCTACATGAGGAATTCCATGATGAATTTGGTTGGTCTCAAGAGGAAATGCCCGAATTTAACCCGTTGTTTGTCGCACATGAGATCCAACTTTACGACAAGGAAAAATGAAATGGGTGGCCACTTCCTTCCCTTGATATAGCCATTGAACCCATGCCCGACCCTACGGCCGAAGAAGAATGCCTACTATACCTCAAAAAACTGGATAAAACCCGTAGAGCTACCGATTTAACACTCGCAGCTCACAAGGAGCGGGTACAAGCCAGATTTTCACAAGCAATTAGGTTTTCTTCTTTCCAAGAGGGCGATTTCGTATCACTCTATCATCCAAAAGATAATCTCTTGGAGGCATGCATGCTTCGACCCATTTGGCTAGGTCCCTATGTCATAACTAAAGTCCTCCCCTCAGGGGCATATGAACTACAAGACTTGGACGGAGTCCCACTCAAGGAGCCCACATATAGGCTCTATCTGAAAAAGTATTCTGCCTAGTGTCACGCTGGGTAGGTGCTTTGTAATTTTATGTATTTATAAGTTTTACATCCCCTTTTTGATGTGATTGGATTGTCTTGTTATTTAGTGGCGTACTTGCCTTATACATTCTGTTCGCAATGCAGATGTCGCCGTTGCCCCTAGCATACGTAGGATATGCGTATGGTGGCAGTCTTCACACACGGCACATTGCATCAGCTGCTTGGGTCATCTATACACCTGGCTCAAAACTATTTTGCTCTGGGGGGTGTCTTTCTTGGTACTACCACCAACAATATTCCCGAGTACATGTCTGTCGTTTCGCTTCTCACGGAAGCATCATCAAGGGGCATCTCTAATCTGGTGGTCAGGTTAGACTCCCAGCTAGTCTTTATGCAATTGAAAAACCATTATCACGTCTGTAATCCAGCCTTGTTACGTAACTATCTAAGGGTACACCTCTTGGAACGCCGATTTGACATAATCACATATGAGCATGTTCCTCGAGAATTAAATACTATTGCTGATTCGTTAGCTAACTATGTATTAGATTGGCATTTGTCTCATTTGTTATAGCAGCATGCATGAGAAGTAAAAATATTTACTAAAGTTAAAAATTTGTCACAAAAAACATTTTAAAACACATTTACACCACCAAAATACCAAAAACATCTATATATATATATATAGATTGAAATCCAGTTTTTTACATCAAAATATTCCAAAACTTGGATGATTTAAGTACAAAATGGCTCAAAGCCCAGCTACAAACACTCATATGGCTACGCCAGAACACCTGCTAAAATGAGCCTATTGCTCCAGAAAAGCTAAAACAGCTCTAGCTACCCTCTGAAGAGGAACCAGAAACCGCTCAGGTACACCAATGGTGTGTTGCTGCATATGAGTAGGAATCTCCCTCATAGGAAGGGGGGACTCCCATAGTCAAACCCTCTAGGTTCCTCAGAACCTCGCGGAGACTGTTGGCATCGCCCCCTCTAGCATGTAGTTAGCCACCTCATCGCACATAGAGAGGTTCGCTCGCAGGTCGTACCAACACCACATCTGTGTTAAGCATAAAAGTTTCATGTCAGTTCTTATCTCATCGTTAGAAAACATTACATATACATTCAAAAGTACAAAAATACTTAAGTACTATCACAACTTATTCTCACCTTGAGGACCCCAGTTGGTCCCGGGCAGTAGCATCAAGTCTGGGTCACCGGTAAAGTCCATGCCTTCATAGGCATAGTCGTCAACAATCACAATCTGGATGTGAAGCCACTGGAAGAAGTCTTCATCAAAAAAGTGCCGAAGTGGTCCTCCTCCTGTGAAAGGACCAAGTGATGACCAGTAACCCTGCCTTGGCTCCCTCGGATCAAAGGGACCTAAGCTCACCCGTGGGTGCATGACAGGTACCCTCTCAAGAATAAATGACACTATGATAGTACCATACCCGAAACTATGTTGGGTATGGGTCTTGCATGCTGTCAGTTCTACCTTCAACTGGCGAAGCACTGCTTCACACCAGTTGAACATTTAGGGTTGGACACAGTCAATGGAAAGAAACAGTTAGGCCTTTGTTACTACGTGGGGACCTTTTGACCCTGCCAATCACACAATCAACCATAAAACAACCCTCATAGACCGAGATCGAATCCTCTCTATCAGGAATCTGTTGCTGACTAATCCACTCCCAAGGATGCAGTAGATATCTACCAGCTCTGAAGTAGATCGTGGATCTGACCTGCCACTGGTAAGGTTTGCGTGTGCCCCACGACATGACAAACCATTCACAAAGTAAATTTCATCCCGGTCAATTGCCAGCTCTTGATCTCTAATCCTGAACACTTTTTCGTGTTCATCCCAGTGTTGTATGATCCATCTCAGTAACTCCTCCTGTCCTTTCATCAGCTCTAGCCTTGCATATTTCAATAAACCGCAGCGGCACAATGCAAGTATGCAAACTGGATCATTTCACATCAGCAATTCCTCATTGTCATGGACTCGTTCTCTCCATAGGTGAGTCATTTCAGCTTGAAACCTACACAAAATAACCCTAAAAGTAGTTAAAATGGGACAAAATCACTTAAGGAATCCATGCATGAGGGTTTCAAATGCGCCCTACTGCCTTAACGCCCCTCCCAGTGCTGCATAGGGAGGATTAATGCCCTCTAATGGCTTGAACAGAGAGTTTAACGCTCCATACTGGCCTGCTGGAGTGCATTAGTGCGCAAACATGGCTATAGGGCACCTCAGATCTGCAATTTTCCAACCTCAAAACTGATAAAAAAAGGTTTAATAAAGCATAGAGCAAGGTTTTAGCTCTCACCTGGGATTGACGGCACATTGAATGGTTGCCCAGATCTCTTGCAATGATCTGCAAAAAATCTACTCATCTTTAGCTCCAACCAGCTCTCACAAACTTCAAAATAGTGATTATGATGCATGTGAAAGCTCAAAGAATTTCTTTATATAACTTTGAGAGACATGATTTTTTGAAAATCATTAAAGAGGAAATAGTCCATTCTACATGATTTTTTATCATGCATGAACCCAGATAATAGGAATTGCTGCTTTTTCACTGCTTTTGATGAAAGTTTTCAGGAATGAAAAGCAGTAAAAGCTGCATGCAAGTCTTTTTAGAGCATTGTTAGGGATATTTTATTACTCTTTAAAAAATATAAACATCCCCGAGCTTTTGTCGTTGCGCTCGTTAAAACTATGCAACGATAGATAGAGCACTTTTGGAGACATTTTATTTCTCTTTAAACAATATAAACATCCCCGAGTTTTTCATCATTTGCACTCATTAAATATATGCAAATGATGCTCTGAGCAGCTCTTTTTTGATCTTGTTCCAACTCATAAATTGAAAAAGACCAACGGAGCATCCTTTTTAGGCACTTTTTTCTCACTCTTTAAACTGAAAAAATCTTGAGCTATGTCTTGCTGCTCGTTAAACATGCTAAATATGACCCGAGCATTCTTTCAGGTACTTTTTTCAAGCTCATTAAAAAATGAAAAATCCCAAGTTTTTGTTACTGAGCTCATTAAATTGTCACGACAAAACATGAGTTTAGTTTGCTGCCTCGTACTCGTAACAAAGTGAGGTCTACATCTATTGGAAAAAGGTTTCTCTTTACCTGGGTCCAATAGATTAAATACGGAAAAGTAACCGATACAGGTATACTATTAACCTTTTTTCACACTCGGTTAACAACTATGACAAAGGGACCACCATGGAGTCTCTCTTTATGATCTTTTTAGACTCTCTAAAAATGAAAAGATCACCGAGTTGTCTAGTCTGGACTCTTTAAATAAACAGACAAGATATAGAGTCATTTTTTTTATGATACTTTTAAGACTCTTAAAAAATGAAAAAATCAATGAGTTTCCCTGTCTGGACTCATTAAACTAATCAGATGGGGAAAAGAGTCATTCTTTTTGGGATCCTTTTCAGACTCTCTAAACATGAAAAGATCGATGATTTTACCCATCTGGACTCATTAAAAATCAAACGGGGAAAGTGGAAATACAACCGTATCCTGAAGCATGGTTTGGCAGCAAAAGTTCCCTTGAACATGGCACTCCCTCAGATAAACCATCATTTTGATAGCCTCTCAATATGAACCCTACCAACCTATGAGTTTTTAGCCTATATACCCTGATGCCATTGCATCTTCGTATCTTAAACACTCTGTAGTGTTCATGAGTCTAGTGCTATCTGGTTAAAACCGTTGTCATGCCTTCTATTGTTCAAGGGTCCCTACTTGTTTCCTCGATCAACTGACCCTACATATCCTTTCATCATGCCCTCCATTGTTTAGACCCAAAAGCTCAAAAGTTTCTTCAAAAAACAAAATCATCCTTGTCCAGTTTCGTGTCAACTGATGTAGGACACATCATTGCCTACCTTTCGACAGGTTCCTTCCTATCGACTTCAACACTCTATCTAGGAAGGTAACCCAAAAACACATTTAGTGCCTTGGTGCTTGCAGACATTAGTGGCAGGTTACCTTGTGCTTGATCACGGGTTTTCATTATTAGCTCCTGGTTAAGCGATTCTATGAGTGTTCGACGACAACAAATCTTTCACACTCGCTAGTTTGCACTGTGCATCTTGGAAACCATCACCATTATTGGTGGCCTTCCTCGCAGATGTTAACAGTCTCCATTATTGGCTGGTAATCAGATGATTTCGTGCATGTTCAACGTCAACTCATTTTATCACATGTACCAATCTATACTGTTTGGTGAAGCAGGAATCAAGACCTTGGGTAGAGGCTCGCATCATTCAGCCTTGTTTCCTCTCCCAAGTTGTGATATTGTTCTTTGAAGACAACCATTTTAGGATAATCTATTATTATACTAGATCTGCCCTGTGTCATATTGGCAACCAGCATTGTTATATCTCTGAGGAGAAAGTTACTCTGACATAGCTACTGAGCATGGGAATGCCCGACTCAGGACATGATTTTAGCAGTTCATATATATGTACTTTTGTTGTATCAGGTTTTCCTTACTGCCCGAAACTTCTCTCTCTCTCTCTACAAATATTTTGATAGCAAACTACAGTATTTTCATAAAGTATTTCGGCCATCGTCTCTGCCTCTGATCTCATACTTTAGGGGGCATCTATTATAGGACAAATTGACTTCCTAATCAACTCAGAGGAGAAAGACAAGATGACTGAATGAATGACCACAGTTGCAGGCCCAGAATCCACACTAACGCTCTCTGTACACTGACAACCTTCTTTATAAAGCTTGTTTACAAGCATAAAGGAGCGTTAGTCAACCTACTAACTCTTGTTGTTAGACCAGGGGGAGCGTTAGTGAACTTAAGTAATGTTCAAGTGGTTATGCCAATGAGTCTACCATTAAATATCTAGATATTAAATCCCTAAATTTGTGCAAGAAAAGCAGGGAAACTCCAAAAATCAAGATATTTGGAGAAATTCTATTTTGAGAACAAAGGCAAATGGGAAAAAGCTAGTAAACAAGGCAGGATCATGGTTTTTGCCCAAATGAACTACAGGTGGAGTTGGGCAGCCCTAATTCGATTGCTATTTAAGCAACGATGGGGCCATTGCAAAAGGGTCAGAGCATTTAGAAGGATAGCACATGGTGCTATTGTGATACTGTCATATTCTTAAGGGCGCTAGTTGAAAGAAGGAGAGAGAGAGAGGAAGAAGGGATAAGGAAGGCTGATACAAAAGGGTTGTTGTAATCACTCTTCTATTCTGAATATAGGACTGCGGTCGTGTTCTCTACTCCAAAGTGTTGGTGATATTGTGCATTTATTTATTCATTCTGATGCTTGTTGTGTTGAGTAGATAAGTTACGCATTTATACATGTTTGTTATAGATTGTTACATTAATTGTCAAAAGTATATGCTGTGATTGGTTTGCTTCATTCTTTTGTGCAGGAATCATCTTGGAGCTAGTCAGGAGGAGTTCTTCTTACCACACAGAGATCCCCAAGTGAATCTAGAAAGAACCAAAGGTAATCCTTTCTCCATATCCTGTCAATATATGTCTGATAGATGAACATGTGTGTAACAGGTAGCTTTTGCAGATAACCTTACGATCTGTTGGAAGTCCCAAGAAGACTTTCGAGGGTAGTTTCCATCCCGTGCATTTTACCCCATATCAGAAACCTTCCCACAGAGTTGGGTGATCGCGTTGGACCAACTGGACGGTAAACCATGTAACTCATTCGACATGTTGGCTCATTAGCTGAAGGAATATGTAACAAAGGCTTAACAGTCACTCGGAGGTATGCAAGCAGAGATCTACATGTCTGCCTACATCTTAGATGCAATCTGTTCCCGACAGGAGTTCCTGAGCTTGGAGTGGGCATGGTCCCCAGCAGAGACTACTGTGAACAGATATTGTAAGTTTTTTTCCGAATGCAGCTTCAGAGGAGTAATCACACAGTTTCCTGATCATTTTGTCACCCAAGTTTACAAGATGACATTCGAACAAGATCCACCCTGCATGTTGAAGGAATTAATGGAGGCACTGATAGACATTGTTGATTGGTATGCCTCACCATCTGGCATCTTCATACATATGTTCAATGCGGAGAAGCCTCCGCATGTTCTACCAAATTTTGCCTTGGACATACTCTTCATGCAGGAAGTAGCATATTACATCTCGGCAGGATTGACAGCTAGACTGCACTGGAAGAAGAAGGACCCCTAGCCCGCTATTCTGTTGTGAATTGGGTTATATGAGATCGAGAGTTTCAAGCAAGTGGAAGTCTAGGTAGAACTGATGAAAAAGTATCCATTCGACCTTCGAAGTTACAATCTGTTTGACCCACATTGCATTGTGAAAGATCACTGCACGAGAGTATAGTTCAACTAGATCCACAGGGCATGTCATTGGGTGGAGGAGGACCCATGGAGATACTGTTACAATTCCTCCAGACTCAATGAACTGGTCGGCTTCACTGTGGAGTGCTTAGCGAAGCAATGTGAAGCACCATCCCAGATAGCACCAACACCAGCAGTAGTAGCAGCAGAGGCAAGCATACCAGTGTGTGACAAGGGTAAGAGGAAGATTGTCAATCGCCTGGAGGAAGAGAAAAGCTGCAAGTTCCGAGCATATCCATTCATAAATAAAGATTCTATGGCTATAGAGGCGAAGAGGAAACTGTGTGACAATCGAATCGCACAAAGGCAGAGGGAGAAGAGAAGAATGGAGGAAGCAGAGAAGGAGTTGCATGAGATGAAGGAGCAAATCCAAAAGGAACAAGAGATGCGCAAACAAGAGAGGGAAGTGCAACAACAACAAGTACAACATGGGGTGCCACATGTGCAAATAGATGAAACATTGCCTATACAGGTAGTGGATTCATCAGAATAACTGGCATCAGGAAAACAGGGTGAACCATCGTAGGATCAAGACTTCACTCATGAGATAGAACAAGCACTTCAACAGTTGGATACGGATATGGAGCAACGAGACTTGGAATAGGACATCAACCTTATGCCTCACCACCTAGAGGTCGACTTACCTGCTTCACCACATCCAGATGATGAGAAAGTCTCAAGTGACCAAGGAGGCACTGAGATCCTCAGAGATCAGTCGGAAGAAGAGATGCACAACATATCATTCAACGAGTCTCAACATAGAGTTGGGCAGTCTCATAGAGTGTCAAATCCTGATGATCATACATCTCCTGGGAAAGTTTAGGAATGAGTGATCGTGTCTGATGTGCACAAACATCCAATAGCCTTGGCAGATGAAACTAGAGTGTATGTCGAAGCCACTAGCTCAAGTGTTCATTTTTTGATAGCTGAGAATGAGTGAATGTCTAAGGAACTACAGACAGACAAGAAAGGAGGAGAGTTGGTGACAGCGTCCGCCTGAGCTGAACTAAAGAAGGCAATACTAGATGAAGTATTGTCCCTTGACATAGTTATGCAAGCGTTGTACTCCAAGTTTGGCACCGTGCATAAGGCAGTCGTCCATCTCAACAGATGGCAACATCGATGTGCTAGAAGAGCATGGATCTTGACGAAATTTCATGCTGTTGTTGATTACATGCAAGAATGGACGATGAGATACAAGGGAGCCCCAATTCACTTGCCTAAGATGATGAAGGCTAGTGTGGTCGAGCTGAAGGCACGTATCCAGAGTCAGATCCGGAACTACGAAGACCTCCCGTAGCTCATCACTAGTATACAGGATTCCCATGCAATGTTCAAGAGTATGGATGTTGTGGTGCATGCACATGTGATCCCATCTATTGGGACTATCACCCAGGTGAAGACAAAGGCACATGTCTGACTAGAGCTTGACTTGTACTTTGATGAGTTGATGCACATTGCTACTAGCCCAGACTTGCCCATCAGTGAAGACATCATGCACAGGTATGTTGCTAGAATAGCCGCATTGAAGACAATGATGCGCATGCTTACAGACGAGTTGGATAGAGGAGCTCGAGTAGTGTACCCGGATGCTATGGAGGAAAGAGTCAGGTTCCATAAATTGGAATTGCTTCTATCCCGTTGATTATTAAGCTGAGCACCTCTTTGTTTTTTCCTTCTAGTGTTTTATTTCCTCTTTCCAATAAGAATTGGGGCGATTCAGTGTTCGAAGAAGTAGGTGGATATAAAGTCATTTGGAGCTACTGAAGTTAGGTGCCTTCAGTGAATAGGCATGTGTTCACACACGTCATGCATAGTCTATCCAAAATCCTAAATATAAATAATGTAAGCATATCAAGGTCTGCTAGCCGAGATCCACCCTTGCTACTCACATTATTTGGTCATCCCATATTTCGGTTATTTCGATATAGTATATAGCTGCTACTAGCTAAGATTTACGGTCTCTTGCTGGGTGGTTAACTACCTATTCTGGTAGATGTCACCTTGGACCACATAGACACCATCATTGATTACCGATCTTGGCATTAGTCTGTTACTTTTGATCATTGCAAGGACGTTGAGGAGTTGGGCTTCCATGGTTGTCTAAGTCAGAGTGATGTCTAACATGGCTTGCTCAAGCCATTTTGTATCACATGGGTACATGTGCATTGTAACGTAACATCATGTCAAGTGTAAGTCAAGTGTCGATAGTTGGATGTAACAGTCATAGAGTAGATGAAGAGTCATGAGGATAGTTGAACTGTCACAAAGGGGAATGTCAAGGGTCACCCCACCCTTTGCTATAAATAGTCCCTCATAACTCATTGTATAGGCTTTTGGTCAGCCAAGGTTCTGATAAGACTATCTTGGAGAGGGATTGGATAGTATTGTAATGAGCCATGGCTTCTCCACTACGCAGAGCTTGTACATCTCTTTGGAGGAGCAAGCGGTTGTGGCTATAATGTTCTGCTATCAGAACTAGTGGTTGGACATGGATGTATTGTATGACTGGAACTTACACTTCTTAATATAACAAGATCCAACATGTTTCATGCATATGTTGTATCGTATTATATGCTATCTGGTTTACTCTAAATGATATACATATTGGTCTTCTTACGCATGAATGTATAGCTATTTGTGTATGTATGTATGAATATTTTTGAAATGTGTTGTTGGTTTAACCATGACTTTGGATTGCTTACTAACTTGCCTTCTTTGATCTATCTTTGCTCGTGTGTTCCCTTCTTAATGGCATGCTATCACAAGTTTCCAAGGGGCACACTCATCTCAACCCCCATCTGTTAGAACCTCTCATACACCTTCCTTGGCTCACCGTAGCTGTCACACCCTTGTTACCAACAGAGTTATCTTACTTGCCTCTGTGCGAAATCGTAGTCAAGGCAGTACCATACGACCCACTGTTGGGACTCCTACACCAAACGGTCAGAGGTCTAATTAGGACTTATTACCGGGGAGATCCCCTGACATGTTGACGGGTCCAGCACCATCAACATTTCTGGTACTAGAAGGAGGGCCGGATGACAAGTTGTGTCCTCTCATCCTATTTTGAACCTTTGCATATATATCATGGATTCTTACACTCTTCTCCCTCCACATTTTTTTTCGAATCATGAAGATGTCACCATCACGAGGGAGTTCTTTGATCTCTTGTCCACTTACACGTATGATGGTGAAGGCAAAGTGGCCTAGCTTGAGTTCTTACATGACTTTCTTTCCCTGATTCATGAGGAAGATGGATGTTCTGATGAACAGACCAGTTTGTTGCTTACATACACACTTTGCAAATCCCCACATCGGTGGCTATGCAGCCTACCAGCTGACAGTGTGCACTAACTTGAGCACTTCTATTATCTCATTGAAGACACTTTCCATCATTTTGATCCATACCATCTTGACCAAAAAATGTTACAACAACAGAAGGCTCCGCATGAATCGACTATGGATTTTTGGAAGCACTTTCATGACTTGCAATTTCAAGCTTCGAAGAGCTATATGAAATTTTTCTATCTTTGGGACCAGTTCGACTATTGTGTTGAGAAATCTACTCATCCCATGAAGAAGTTTGAAATCAAGCCTCGCTCCATATTCTTCAGTGATGCAACTGCGTAATCTCAAATTGATACAGTCACTGTCAGAAGTGACTATCCTCCATCCCCTCATCAAACAACTCCACCACTATAGAGTGATGTTGAGGATCATGCTCACACACCTGTTCAGCTATCACATCCTCCCAACATCACTTCGCTTTATTTTCATGCAGATTTGGTTATGAGTCCATCAAGTTTTCATATGCATTTTGTTCCATAACCTCCGTCTTCGCACCCGGTTGTTCCTTCAGCTGATACTATCTTTTGTTCTTCCATTCTGAACTCTACACTTGTTGTGAATGAGGAACAAGCCACTGATGAATTTCGTGTTGCACAACCAACATGCGTTGTCATTCTTGAAGAGTATGAGTGGGAGCTTGAGCATCAACACTCAGCGAAGGATGACTCCCTTCTGTCCGAGCCTCCTCCCTTCTTTCCTGACATCTTTAGTGAACCTGCCATCCATGATTTTTCATGTGTATCTTCATCCATGAATGCACCCATTGTTGATCACTCGCAGAACACACCGGATGTCATTCCATCATTCGATAATGGAGAGGATAAGTTATTCATTGAAAAACCACTTGATATTTCATCTGTCTTGTCTAGAAACACAGAGGATGAGTTTGTTCACTTCTCATCTACCCCTCTATTTGATTGATTTGATCATGAGGATGATGAGGAAATCATTGATTTTTCTGATCATGGCTATTGTGATCCATTTATTCCCATATTCGATCACGATCATGTTTCTATAGCAGTTGATTTTTTGAAGCCACCGGTTTATGATGATATACCTGATGATAAAGTCAAAACACCCAATACTGTCGAGGAACTTCAACCTGAGCTGATGGTTATGTCAGGTCCTCGCTCTCTTGGAGTTAGTCTCACTTCTGATTAGGAAATTGTTTAATCACCCAAGGCTCCTCATCACTCATTTGTATGCATTGATGATAAATCTAACACACGGATCATGCTTCCTCCACTTGAACTACACAATCCTATCGCTTATGCATTGGAGGAATATTACATTGCAAACACACGTGCATGATGCAATTTGTCTTTGTTTCTTTCGTTTGCTTACATGTCATAGTCAAGAGTGTGCATATGCTTCAAAGTTGCACGCAGTGTCGCACAACACCATGGTAAGTCCATGGACTACTCTTCATACACTTGCACTCACTTATGTCCCATGTGCATCTTGGAACATGGAGTGTGGTTGTCTTCATTGTTATATCTTTCTTGGTTGTTTGTTTGCATCACTGGGTTACTAGCAGACCAAGCCTTCACAAACATGGGTCAACCAATGCGCTGGTGGCTGCATTGGAAATATTGCTTCATGTGATCAGGCCCATGCATCGTTAGTCTATGAGTAGGAGTAGTGTTTTCTTTTAGTTGGTTTTCTTGCATGCTAGTTTGCTTACTTTTTTGTTTGTTTTTTGTTTGCTTGCTTGTTTTCTTACTATTTTTGCTTTCACTTTTGCTTCTACTCTTTCTTTGCTTTGTTGGTTGTTTGTTTTCTTTTTTGTTCATAGGTTAGTTTTTCATGAAACCATGTATGACTCTTGAAACAAGCTGGGTGAAGTACAAGAGGCCTTGTACAACTATCACTATTTGGTTATCAGTCACCCTGCCTTTGTATGAAGAACTTGTTACTCTTAGTCCATGATACGTTAATGGAAAATACGCACTGTTCGAAGTGAACCTTGGTGAAAACAGAACGCTTTCACGCTAACTAGTGTCACCTACTCTAGTCGGTTGTTTTTTAGTTAACCCTTGTCAGCTCAGTCAAGTAGAGTAAGGTGAGGGGGAAAACCTTAACAGGCACATCAGAGGTATAATAAAATACTTCTCTACTAGAACAACCTCTTCTACTCTCAATAAGTCAAGATCCCTCTTCCACCTCTGAAATGAATAAGTGTTATGCACAGTTGAAAATATGAAGAATGAAAAAATGAAAAATGAATAAGGAGAAAGAAGAGAAAGGATTACTTCTCAAAGAGGTGATGCAAGTAACTCCACCAGGGTACTGACTAGGCTCACTATCAGTGGATCCATGCTTGTTGTTCCTATGTGACTCCGTCAGAGTACTATCTAGGCCTGTTGGCAGTAGAGCAACACTAGAGATGAAACTAAGACTCTAATGACATTACTTCTTGTGCACCAATATACCCCTCAACCCCAATCGAAACATTTGTGTTGCCTTGGCTTAGAATGTGTGTCAAGTGACCAAGAGATTGGCAGATGCTACATCTTACAATCAAGCTAGTGTGAAACCAATATGAACTAAGAACTGAACAATACTTCTGAAGGTGTTAGACTTGTTTTTCACAAACAAGGTCCATTTAGAGAGCTGGAGTTCTACTAGTGTGTCGCCAAGTGTTGTAGAAGCTACAACTACCCTCCAAAATTTTTCCTTAGCTTTGTTTTGGAGCCTCCCTACCAACCTTTCACAACACCTTGTCTTGCTTCGTCAGGTACACAAGCTTTAGTGTTTTTCTTGCACAAAGACAGCCTGTCGATCAAAGCTTGATGCATTCCCCTCACAGGTTACTCCCCCAAACTCGGTCCAGCTACAAGCTAAGCAACTTCCCCAAGAAATTGCTCAATTTTGGAGGGCAACTAACCTTCCCTCCAGAAATTGTGAAATTCTATCTGGCAACCTACTAGGCTCTAGAATTGCGCAATCTTGCCAGTCAGGCCTCACCCAGAAAACTACACAATCCATCCCCCAAGCATACTCAACCTAGGAATTGTGCAATCCTGAGAAGGAATCAGTTTCTCTGCCCAGAAATTGCACAAATTTCTTAGGCAACTAGCCCAGCTCCCATCCAGAAATGCGCATTTCCTCTCAATAGTTGAGCAACCTCATGCATGAGGAGTTGGGTTGACCATTTCCACTCAAGACCAAGGAAACTTGACTTGCACGCATGGCTTTCTTTTTCCCAGAATAGCAAAAGGAAACATGCAAAAAGAATCCCTTGATTCAGGGAGCTATTTGTAGCTGTCGGAGGTTACATGCAAAGTTCGTTTTAGAAACTTTCCTCCAAGTGTTTCTTTTTCATAGATTTGTGGCATGCGTGTCATGAGATAAAACTTATTTATTCGATGCATCAGAGCTCATTCTTTCACATTGATCTTGGAGCTCTGACATCCCATAGCACATCCAGGCTCTTCGACACATCCGGCTCAACTATTCACACGTAAGTGGTCTCAACTTGTCTTTTTTAGAATTTTTGTCGCTCTTTGTGTTTTTGCTTGTGTGAGTGTTGTTTTCTTGATTTCTTTAAACACTTGTTATCAGTTACATGAATACTAGCTTTTACTAGCACCATTTCAGTTTTTGTTATTGTCTAACTATTGTCGCATGCATGAAACTATTTTTGATGAATGGTCATCGATTCGGTGACTCGCTTCACCCACATGCATGTTGATTTGTTCATTGAATCTTTCATTCAATGTTTGCATGTACAATCAATCACTTCTGCTTTCACTTAGTGTCTCCATTCATTCACTTTCATATTTTCTTTTAGTTTCTCATTGGCGGGTCTGGGCATCCTTGGCACAGACTCTACCTCACCTAGACAACATTGCACAATCTGGAGAAGGAAGGCTCTATCTTCCTCTCCAGAAATGCCCATTTTTTCCTAGACACTATCCTCCAGGACTATTATGCGTATTTCTGAGGGAGAGTGATTGCTGGCCTAGAAAATTACGCAATGTTGTCCCTGACCTTGCAGTCATTACCAGTTGGAATTGCGCATTGGACAATCCCAAGAGTCAGAAGTCATCCTAGATTGCACATTGCGCAAATCCAGTAGCCAGTCTTGCCTCCTAGATAGCCCAAACTATCTTTTGCGCAGTTCTAGTAGCTAGTCACCCAACCTCCTAGAAGAAATTGTGCAATATTTGCCTATCACTCCCCAAGTATGTGTTAATTCATTCTTCAAACTTGCTTTTGTTTTCGCTGATAGATTTCATGCCATGCCTGTTTCTTTGTCTCCAAATATTTTAGGTGTTCATCTGCCTCTTAGCAGTACAAAATCAATGGCCTCCAAGAGAACAGGATCAAAGGACACTAACAGAAGTGCAACTGGACCAGCAATTGAGTAGGTGTCCGCATGTATACCAATCTTTGAAGATACCAAGCTATTTCTAGACAAGGACATCAAAATGAAATGGCAAGAGGTCAATGAAGCATTTGAAGGAAATTTTGGGGAAGACCTCAAAGACCATCAGATGTATCTGAACATTCACAAGTCCGGCTTGTACCAGATTTCATGCAGATGCCCCACATTTCCATGCACAGACATGATACATTGGATCATCTCGCACACTGATCCCAAGACGATGACTTTGAGCAATGTCAGCGGGACGAAGCTTGCCACCGTTTGGGCACATGATTATGATGAGATGTATCAAATTTTGATGCTCGTGACTATCAAGTAAACTCCTTTCAGCTTACCCAACAGTAGTGCCAACTACAGAGACATTCTGAAGAAGTGGGTAAAGAAGCCGGCTAGATTCAGAATGACACCCAACCAGATAGGAACTGAGATCCTCGGAGATCAGCCAGAAGAAGAGATGCACAACATCTCATTTGACAAGTCTCAACATAGAGTTGTGCAGTCTCATAGAGTGTAAACTCCGGATGATCATACATCTCCTACACAAGTTTATGAACGAGTGATCGTGTCTGACATGCACAAACATCTAGCAGCCTTGGTCGATAAACCTAGAGTGTATGTTGAAGCCACTAGCTCAAGTTTTTGCTTTCTGAGAGCTTAGAATGAGTGAATGTCTAAGGAACTACAGATGACCAATAAGGGAGGAGAGTTGGTGACAACATCCACCCAAGATGAACTAAGGAAGGCAATACTAGATGAAGTATTGTCCTTTAACACAGTTATGTGAGTGTTGTACTCCAAGTTTGGCATCGTGCATAAGGCAGTCATCCATCTCAATATATGGTAGCACCAATGTGCTATAAGAGCACGAATCTTGACGAACTTGCATGTTGTTGTTGATTACATGTAAGCATGGATGATGAGATACAAGGGAGCCCCACTTCACTTGTCTATGATGATGAAGGCCAGTGCAGTTGAGCTGAAGGCACATATCCAGAGTCAAATCTAGAACTATGAAGACCTCCCATAGCTCATCTCTTGTATATAGGTTTCCCATTCACGTGTGTTCAACAGTATGGATGTTGTGGTGCGTCCACATGTGATCCCATCTATTGGGACTCTAATCCAGGTGAAGACAAAGGCACAGGTCCGACTAGAGCTTGGCTCATACTTTGACGAGTTGATGCGCATTGCTACCTACCCATACTTGCCCATTACTGCAGACATCATGCAAAAGTATGTTGCTAGCCCAACCACATTAAAGACAATGATGCACATGCTTACAGATGAGTTGGAAAGAGGATCTCAAGTAGTGTACCCAGATTCTATGGAGGCAAGATTCAGGGTCCAGAAAGATTTCACCTTGGAGCACGCAGACACCATCAAGGACTACCGATCTTCGCATCAATATGTTATTGTTGATCATCACGAAGATGTTGAGCAGTTGGACTTCCATTGTTGTCTAAGTCAGAGTGATGTGTAACATCATGTCAAGTGTAAGTCAAGTGTCGATAGTTGGATTTAACAATCATAGATTAGATGAAGATTCACAAGGGTAGTTGAATTGTCACAAAGGGGAATGTCAAGGGTCACCCCACATTTTGCTATAAATAGTCCCTCATAACTCATTGTATAGGCTTTTGGTCAACCAAACTTTTGATAAGACTATCTTGGAGAGAGCTTGGAAAATATTGTAATGAGCCTTGGCTTCTCCACTGTGCAGAGCTTGTACATCTCTTTGGAGGAGCAGGTGGTTTTGGCTATAACATTATGCTATCGGAACTAGTGGTTGGAAATGGATGTATTGTATGAATGGAACTTACACTTCTTAATATAACAAGAGCCAACACGTTTCATGTATATGTTGTATTGTATTCTATGGTATCTGGTTTACTCTAAATGATATATGTATTGGTTTGCTTACGCATGCATGTATAGCTATCTGTGTATGTATGTATGAATCTTTCTGAAATGTGCTATTGGTTTAACCATCACTTTGTATTGCGTGCTAACTTGCCTTCCATGTTGTGATGTATCTTTTCTCGTGTGTTCCCTTCTTAATGGTGTGCTATCAAAGGTTTCCAAGGGGCACACTCATGTCAACCCCTGTGTGTTAGAACCTCTCATACACCTTCCTTGGCTCGCCGCAACTATCACACCCTTGCTACCAACATAGTTATCTTACTTTCCTCTTTGTGAAATCGGGGTCAAGGCATTACCATATGACCCATTGCTGGGACTCCTACACCAAACAGTCTGAGGTCTAATTGGGACTTATTACTAGGGAGATCCCCTGACATTTTAGTGGGTCCAACACTGTCAACAGTACCTTAGAGATGGCATGCCCTAATGGTTAGTTCTTTGCATCCGACGACAGGTCTTCATTATTAGCTTTCGATCGGGTGATTCCATGAGTGTTCGACCTCAGTTTCATTATCACATTCATGGATTTTATTGTTGTACCATGAGAGCCATTGTCATTATTGGTGGTTTCTCTCATACATGTTAATGTTCCACATCATTGGCCAGTAATCAGGTGGTTTTCTAGCATGTTCGACTTCAACACATTGATTCGCATGTTAGGATTCTTACATTAATCAGGTCGGGATGGAGCAGAAGACCCTGAGTATTGTCCATTATGACTCAGGTTGCATGGAGTTATATGTCATTAATGATTGTACACATGTTTCTACTATACGGATGGTTGTGACCATGCCTTGAGACTTTATATCTAGGATGATCCTTGTTATCTGGATGGATGTGCCCATACCATGAATCTTTTCATATAGTCTTCATCATCTAGATGGATGCGTCCATGTCATGGATTCATGTCTTGATCTCAAATATGTATATGTATATGCGTCCTTGATTTGCAGGTCTCCTGACAGTGTGTGTCCTCATCCTTGCCAAAATCTCATAAAGCATCTCAACCATCACTCCTCATTCTGCCTTCATGCTTTAGGGGCCATCTGTTACAAAAAAAATTGTCACACCTCCTGCACTTCCCTATGACATACCTTGAAGTGACCGAAACATGATCATTATACATTATAATCATCCATGTATGTAGCTCAAATCCCTCCTTTAACTTTGCTTGGAAAATATTTCGAGCTTTCACTGAAGAAATAACTCTTAAAGCCTTAAAATGAGGGACATTGCCCTTATGAAGCTCAAAACTACAATGATTGCCTGTTGCACTGTGTTAGGCCAGTTGTTACACAACATTTTTTCACTGTCCCTATACTCCCCTCCCTCTTCATTGCATCAATTACAAAGTTTCCAAGGGAAATAAAATTTCCTTCTTCACTTTATGCCTAACTATCATTGGCTTAGTGGGTTGTGACCCAAGTTCAAAGTTAAGTTTTCCAAACAAATCCCTACACTACTGGCCCTTTTGGCATCAACCCGCAGAGCGCAGACTGAAGTCTCACCTGAAGCAGTATGGGGGATGCTGGAACCAAGTTTCTGCACCCAGAGATTAGTCTAATGTCATTTTGTGCCCTAAACTTGCCTTCGGGCAGGTTGATAAGCCTCTAAGGCTTATCAATATAACTTCTTTTAATCGACCTCTAAACCTTTGCGAAGGTCAACGACTGCCTTTCATGGACCCTAAACAGGTGAATCAATCACTTACATGCCTTTGTAATTACCCTTAGTTCTGTATTTACCTATATTGGCTTAGGTGTTTGATAACATTAACATGCAACAAGATATTCTTCGCATAAACAATTATTATTACTTGCATTCATATGACAATGTAAATCATGTAAAATTGCGCATCAATAGAGTATTAATTCATAAACCCATCATTCATCATAACATAATAGCACATTCATTCATAACATAAATAAATAGGCAAAACATAGGACTTGCTGGAATAATCTCTTTATTATTGCTTCTGTTATTCTTACAGACTCAAGACTTCCCTACGCACTCAACTGCAGGGGTCCATGCACTCAGCTGCATACTCTACTCTAAGCCTATGTGAACATAGCTGTAGAGCCTCTCTTCTACTCTAAGACTTATTTGATCTTACTTCTAATGACCCATTACATTCATATTCATCCTTAGTTATCATGCCTTAGACTCTCTAAGACTCTCCTTTTTATATAATCCCATGGTTTGCGGACCATGGGTAGGTCTATACAAGCCGACACAATTTACATAACAGAAGGGTGAAACCATTTATAAAACTTTACCATCTAAGTTCTCCACAACCACATTTTGCGGAGACTTTAACTTTTTATAATAAAACTTGGGCTTTTTCCCCAAAATTGGCCCTAGGGGACCTTGTCACAACAACTATGCTGATCTAGCTTTAGGGTTCACCCGATTGCTTAAGCAAGGAACTCCATTCATTTGGGATGATGCCACCCAAAAGTCTTTTGATGAATTGAAAGTTGTCCTCATTCATGCTCCTTTGTTGCATCCTCTGAACTATCATCGCAATTATTTCCTCTATCTAGCTGTAGCTTCTAGCACTATTACTATGGTGCTGGTGTAAGACGACGATGAGGGTCATGAACATGTCATTTATTACCTTAGCTGCAATCTCCTTGATACTAAGACCTATTATGCTCATGTCGAGAAATTGGCTTTGGCTGTTGTTTAGGATGTTCAACGCTTATGGCATTATATTCTCCTCCGCACTACAACCATGATTTCCAAGTGTAATCCCATGACTTACATTCTGACTCGTCAGTTACTTGGGGGAAAGTATTCTAAGTGGATTTTCATCCCTGAGGAATTCAATTTGGTGTTCACTACTACCAAATCCAAGAAATCACTTGTATTCACTGAGTTGATTTGCTCTCTTCCCTTTAATTCTTTTCCTACTAGTGTTGATGAGCAGCTCCCCGATGAGATTCTTTTTTTGATTAGCACTATCGATCCTTTGTATGGTGACATCATCATGTATCTAAAAACTTCTACTTTCCATTCTGTGTTGTCCAAGGATGATTGTTGGCACATTCAACATCAATCCTAACCTTATCGCATCATTGGGGATACTTTATACCGCGTTGGTGTTGATTCAATTCTTCACCAATGTTTAACTCTCGATGAGGGTGAAAGAGTCTTAAATGACTGCCATTCTGGCACATGTGGTGGTCATCTATCTAGCTATGCTACTGCTCAAAATATCCTCCGTGCTGGTTACTTCTAGCCCTCCATCTTCAAGGATTTCATCCTTGCTGTTCATAAATGCCACAAGTGCCAGATTTATCAGCGAAAAATGCATGCCCCACCCACTCTCCTTCACCCCGTTATTACTATTGGCCCCTTTTCCACATGGGGCATTTATTTTATGACATGTAACCCTCATTTCACCGGGGGGCATGGTTATGTTATCTTTTTCGTCGATTATTTCACCAAATGGGTCGAAGCGATGCCCACATATTCAGCTGACGGTAAAACGATGATGCAATTTCTCTTCAAGCATGTTATTTCCAGGATTGGACTACCTCAAGCTATTGTCACTAACCATGGCTCCCATTTTCGTGATTACATGATGGCTGAGCTGACTTCTACATTGGGCTTGCGTCACGATGGCTCAACTCCATACTACCCTCAGGCCAACGGCTAGGTTGAAGCTGTAAACTAAGTGTAAGTCACTATGCTTCAACATACCATTGGGATTCACAAATCCAATTGGAATCTCATGCTCTTTTCAGCTCTGTGGGCCTACCAAACCTTGACTAAAGACACAACTGTATTCACACCTTTCTAGCTCGTCTATGGTCTAGAAGCTACTTTGTCAATTGAATGTGAAATTCCCTCACTCAAATTGATTGTTGAACTACTCCCTGAAACCTCACCTCAAGAAGTGTGTCTCCTATACTTGGAATGACTGGATGAAACCTGTCATCTCACTGATTTAGTCATTGAAGCATAGAAAAAGCGAGTTAAGTCCCATTTTGATTAGTCGGTCTCTCATCGTGTTTTTTTAGGGTGATTTGGTCCTACTATATGACCAAGCTAATGATAAGCTGGGGGCAGGTAAATTCGAACTCATGTGGCATGGACCCTATATTGTCAAGTGTGTGTTACAAAAGGGGACTTATGAGCTAATTGATTATGAGGGAAACCCCTTGGACAAGCCCTGCAACGGACTCTACCTCAAATAGTACTATGCCTGAGTTATCTCGCATGGCTACTTTTGTACATAAGTGTGTTATTCATTTTTGTTCAGTTTGGTTTGGTGCGGTTTTCAAGCAACTTTCCTTCTTATTATGTCTTCACATTCTTTGGAGATGTTTGTGACTCCTTATGTCGGTTTTGCTAATGGTGCTTGCCGTAGTACCCGAAATCTATCATTTGAGGCATGTGTGCTATTTATGACCCTCATGGTGAGTTGATTGATCTTCAAGGTATTTGTTTGGGTCAAACAACTAATAACATTACTAGATATAGCGCATTTATCGAACTCTTGTTAGAAGCCATTGCTCTTGACATTCGAGAAATGGTTGTTAACCTTCATTCGCAACTTGTTGTTCTTTAGCTCAATGGGCAATATTATGTAAGAAACCCTTAGATATTGAGAATGTATTTGCGTATTCGTCTATTGGAAAGAAATTTTGATTATATCACATATCATCACATTCCTAGACATATGAATATATTAATAGATGCATTAGCTAATTATGTGTTAGACAGACATTTACGCAATATGTGAAAAGAAAAACATTGTACCATCGTAAACAAGAAATATAGCACATATATATATATGGCAATAATGTTTAAGTGTCATACAAAACCCAAAAAACAATATATGTGTTCAGTACATGCGTGACTCACAGGCCTCAAAACTGTAAATGCTAAAACTATGGGCTACTCAACATTGTGCTCATGATAGCACGTCACTTCTCATACTATGCGAGTCAGTAATCGGCAGATATGGTGTGACACTCCCACTGTGTGCCACTGATAACAACGTGGAATGTCCTCCATCCAAGCATACTTTGGGATGCCTCTAGTCAGGTTATCAATATTTCACGCAATCTCCTCCTCATTTTCGACTCCTTCCTGATAAGGAGCAATCTCAAACTGTTGATCAATGCATCTAGCGATCGGGGACATCTTGGCTGGTTGCCCTGGTCCCACATCTGCAATTAAAAAATCAAAATGTCAAGAATGCATATATTTAAAAAATAATAAAAAACTAAAAACTAAAAAAAATGTTTTGCTCACCTCCATCATCAAAATCCTCCCCTTCTGGGAGTGGCATGTCAGGATCACCGTGGAATTCAGTCCCACTATATGGCCAATCCTCTACCACAATCAATTGATGCCTCAACCACACAAAGAAAGTAGACTTGTATGACATCTGTTGGCCCCCTCCAGTTCTTTGCATCAGTTCCCTCCATTAGACCATCCGTGGATCACGTGGCATTGGGGGATTTACTTCTGCCAGTTGATAGTGGAACAGTGGAATCTATTCCAAGAATAAAGTCACTAGAACAGAACCATATCCAAATTTCCTTAGGTTTCCTGCCTTGCATTTAGATAATTGATGCTTCATATTCACTTTCATGGCTTCTGCCTAGTTGAAGACAGTGGGTGTCGTGCAGTCTATGGCATACTGGAACTTAGATTTGTTAGAATCATGCAATTCCTGAGCCCCAACAACCCTGTTAATGGTCAAGAGTAGCACCTTTAGTAAAAGGTCATTTATGGTCATGATATCAAACTTGCCGCTTTTATATTTTAGAGCTTCTGGATAATGCTCTACAAGGAGTGTGTTCACACTCACCCCAATGGACCTGGCTCCATATAATTGGACCAATTCCACTCTGCGGGACAATCCAATAATGAAGTAAATGTCTGAAATCTCTAGCTCTAGCTCTTGATCATAGATCACAAAGACTTCCTGTCCAACGTCCCACACACTGATCAAGTATTGCAACAACTCAGGTTGAGCCCGAAGGCCCGGTGTAAGAAAGAACTTGAGGAGCCTGTAGTTCCTCAGTGCATCCAAACAATTTTGATCTTCCAAATCCATTGCATCAATTCCTTTGTGCTCACATTCTTTCCATTCGATTACCATCTTTCCTACTGTAATTTGCCTGCAAACACCATGCATTTACCCAAACATCAGTTTTTGTAAGAGGAAATTCGGATTTAAAGAAATGAAATCAGTCAGAATTTGAAAATTTTCATCTCTCTATGCCAGAGCGACTATTTTAAAAACAACAACAGTGATAGTGTAAGTGCCCGAGTTATCAACCCTCGGTCGGCGCGATCCCATGCCTGGATCTTGCGCCAACCGAGGGTGAATTTTGTTTTCTAAAAATCCCTCAAAAATTTGAAAAAATGGTTAAAGGAAAAAAAAACAGGTATGAAAACAAATCTTAGGGCCTCATCTCTTACTTACAACAGACAGTTCATCGATCGGCCCCCTCGATCTATTGTAATTTGCTCCTGAAGATTTAGGGCACAAGTGGGTAAAATTTGCTCCAAATGAGGTAAAAGAGGTAAATGGTAAAAAATGTTTTACTTTTTCGATTTTTATGAACTTTTCATCATGTTTTAGGGTTTTAAAAGAAGTTTTGTACCATTTTACCTTAGAAACAGATAATATGTTTGCTTTCTGTGTAGCAACAGGTGATGGTTTGCTGATGATGTAAAACTAGAGTCATCTTTAAGCTCTTTTCTTGACTCATAAAAACTCAAATGAAAATATTTCCGAGTATTTTTTCCCATTTTGACTCGTTAAAGAGAATAAAAATAGGGGATCTACTTTAAGCTCTTTTCCGACTCTTAAAACACGAAAATATTGCCAAGCTTTTGTCGTTTTGAACTCGTTAAAAGCTACAAAACATCATTTGCCCAGTATACATTTACCCCTTTTTCGCGATGGGATAAACTATTTACGAGAAAGGTAGTCCTTGGCTGACATGGTCAAGAGGTTCTCTCAAATATTGCTTTCTACCTTTTTAGGATCAAGAGACAACTTTATGAAAATGGTGTAGAAATTCCCACTGTAGATCAACAGATTATGCAATATACTAAAACACAATATAAGATCTACTTCTACAACACTTTGCGGAAGCTTAATCGAATCGAGCAAGATCAAGAGAACACATATAACTGAGAATGAGAAATCAATCACACATAACACAGAAAAAATAACCCGGGGAAAGCCTCAGCCTAAAACTCCAATCTCTATATTATCATACAAGTGGAAATCTTGTTCAAGTTACAAAAAGAATAAGCTCTCAAGCTATCCTTCTCTCTCTACAATCAACCAATACAGCTCATAGACTGAATAGACACTCTATATGTCCTCCTCAAGCCCTCCAAGCCTCCTATTTCCTTGCACAATTTTTCTTAAGGTCCAGTGAAGCCACATGTGTAAATTGGCCTCATCACACTTACAAAACCTTAAGAAGTAACTACGTAATACTCAAGGAAAGAATTCCTTTTGCATGCAATGAATATTCACAATGGAATATTTTAGCAACTAATACTCTGATCTCAACTAGGTCTCTATCTAAACTGACATGCATGAGTTAGTTATGAGAAAATACTCAGTTATCTGAAGTGCAGTAGTTACATGCATGCATGCATTAACTAACTAAACTTACATTAATTCAACAAACTGTTTGAATTAATCTAACTACACTTGACTCAGTTAACTAAGTCAACTAATTACAACTCAATATTACAACTCATCCTTATCTCTTTAATTGATGGATAAACTCCTCAATTAATGGAGAAACTGTTGCATGTCCCCACATAGACTTCAAGTTTGATTTTCCTTAACTAATTAACTCAAGATGAATTAATTAACTATTTTACAAACTACTGCTAAGATCAAATTCGAATTTTACTTCACTATTTTAGTTTAGGGACTGACTAAAATAGGAAGGTATCCCGAAATGCTATTTATAGAATGCTATTTTTAGCACTTCCATTTTTCCATCCATTGTTGCTAAGATCAACACTGGTTGAACTGCTATTTATAGCAGTTCTATTTTTAGCAATTCTATTTTTAGCATTTCTTGCTATTTTCAACATTCCCTCTCAACAAGAAAGGGATTATTAGTAACCCCAATCCTGTCCCTGTGGAACTCGAACTTGCATTTTGACAATTCCTTAGTCAAAATATCTGCATCATGTTCCTCAATCAAAACATATAGCAACAATATGATCCTCTTGACCACACAGTCTCGAAGATGGTGATACCAGATATCTATGTGCTTGGACCTGTCATGAAAAACTGGATTCTCCAAGAGTTTGATACAACTCTGGTTATTGCATTAGATCACTATAGGATCCATCATCTGACCAAACAATCCCACTAGAATCTTTCGCATCCAAATGGCCTCACATGCAGCCTGACTAGCAGCCATGTATTCAGCCTTTGCTAAGCTAAGTGCAAATGATCTCTGTTTCTTGTTGTACCAGGAAACTGTAGCTGAACCAAGGTTGAAGATTCCTCCAGAAGTGCTCTTCCGATCTGATGGACTCCTTGCCCAATCCGCATCTTTGAAGCCCTGAAGCTTCACTCCCTATGTCCGTCTATACCACAATTTGAACTGAGATGTTTCTCTGGGGTATCTCAGCACATGCTTCGCTGCCTTCCAAAACATCTTGGTAGGCTGAATGATAGCTTGACTCAGTTGGTTCACCGTAAAGCATAGGTCAGGTCATGTGTTCACTAGATACATAAGTGAACCCACCAGCTGTAGATAAATAGTAGCAACTACTACCTCAACTGAAGTAGCATCCTCCTTCCTCTAGTTCCCAGCTAGAGGAGTCTGCATCGGCTTGCACTTCTCCATGTGAAAGTGCTTGAGTATCTCATTGGCATACTTGCCTTGAGACACAAATACTTCCCCATCTTTCTACCACACCTCCAAGCCTAAAAATTAGTGCATAAGGCCCATGTGCTTCATCTCGAACTCTCTTGCAAGGTCCTCCTTGCAAGACTATATTAGTTGATCATCACCTGTCAAAATAAAATCATTGACATAAAGAACAATGATCAATGGTTTACCTTCTACCATGATGTGGTAAAGGTTCACATCTGCTTAACTCTTGGTGAATCCCAAACCTGTGAAATAGCTGTCGATCCTGGTGTACCAAGCACGGGGTGCTTGCTTCATCCCATATAGAGCCCTCTTGAGTTTGCACACATGCGACTCATGATCGAAGGTTTCGAAACCCTCTGGCTGCTCAATGTACACCTCCTCCTCAATCTTCCCATTGAGGAATGTTGTCTTCACATCCATATGGTGGATCTTCCACCCCATCTAAGCTGATAGTGCCAATATCGATCTAATCAATGAGTACCTTGCTACGGGAGAAAAAGTATCATCATAGTTGATCCCCCCGACCTGTGAGAAACCCTGAGTGAAAAACCTTGCCTTATGTTTCTCAACACTGCCATCAGCTACCTGCTTTACCTTGTAAAGCCATCTGGAACTCACCACTAACTTGCCCTGAGGCCTTGGGACAACATCCCACACACCGTTCTGAATGATAGAGTCATACTCTTCTACCATTGCATCAACCTAAACTGGTTGCTGCATTGCCTCCTCGAATATAGAAGGATCGGTATCTACACACTCCCCAACCAGGGCCATGTACCCAGTGTACTGCTCGAGTGACCTCCTCTGCCTGCACTGAGAAGATAGCTGTCCCACATTCTCTCGCACATCCAGCATCAACCTGTCAGCTTCGCTTGAGTGTTTCTGCCCATCTCTGGAAGTATTAGCATGAGTGGATGTCTCCACTCTCATATCCTCTGCATGCAGTTGCTCCGCATCAATATGAGGCTCCTCATCCTTAGGAACTGAAAGTTCCTCATCTACATGTAACTCGAGCTCCCTCTCAAGTGATAAGCACATGGATTTCTGCTCGTCGAACATCAGATCCCTGCGTACCATAGTCCTCTGAGTGGAATGCAGGTACACTCGATAGTTGTGTGGTGTATCTGTGTACCCCACAAGTATTCCCAACTCAGCTATTGGGTCTAACTTCTTCCTTGCATCTTTGGTCACATGACAGTAAACTGATGATCCAAAGATTCAGAAGTGACTTACATCAGGTCGCTTCCCAGAATAGGCCTCCATAGGTGTCTTCATCCCTAGTATATGGTGTGGGCTTCTATTCTACAAGTATACTGCTGTATTGCATGCCTTAGCCCACAAATGCAGTGGTAGGCTTTGGTCATGCAACATCGCCCTAGCTACTCCCACAACTGATCTGTTCTTCCTTTCGCCCACCCCATTCTGCTATGGGTTATGGGGTACCGTCAGTTCTCATTTAATTCCTTCTACAGAGCAAAAGACTTTAAACTGTTGGGAGACATACTCTCCACCATTGTCGCTATGCAAGGCTTTTATTTTCTTTCTAGATTCTTTCTCTGCCAAGGCTTTAAACTCACAAAACCTCAAGAAGGTCTGATCCTTCTTTTGCATAAAATAGATCCAGCAACTACGAGAAAAATCATCAATGAAAATAACATAGTACCTTTGTTTAGCAGTGGAGGCTATAGAGAAAGGTCCACAAACATCTGAGTGAACTCACTCCAGGATTGCTCCAGCTCTACTGTCTCGATCTAGAAAGCAGTATTTCACATACTTACCCAATGTACAACCTTTGCATGTATTAGTCTGCTCAAGTTTTCCCTTGGGTAATCTGGTAGAAATCTGCTGCATGATCTTCAGGGCTCCATGGTGCAAGTGGCCCAGTCTTCTATGCCATAGCTCGCCAACATCTTGGCTCTACACCATCTCAGCTTTGGAACTCAAAGTAGCACAGTCGTCTACCTCTAGCTTGTAGAGATTCTTGACTTGAATCCCCATTCACTTTGTCTATCCAATACCGATATGCCTCAGGAATACCTTTCCTTTACTAAAGACTACATCATAGCCTTTATCTTCTAGCATAGTGACAGACACAAGATTCTTCTTCAGACCTGGTATATACTCTACATTAGTCAAGGTGAGAGGAGCTCCATGCTCCCTCTGAAACAAAACCGTACCTTCACCTGAAACACGGTACTTTCCATCATCGCCCATCTCAATCTGCATCTGGAGATCCTTCTCCTCCAAGGTACTAAAAAGATTCTTGTCACCTGACATGTGGAATGAAGCTCCACTATCTAGGTACCACACACATCCCACCATGGATGAAACCATGCATGCAATAAGCAAGAAATCCAGCTCAAACTATGAGGCCAGTGCCTCACTATTAGATCCCTTTGAGGAATCCTTCTTGGATTTCTTCTGTGGACAATTTGTAGCATAATGGCCCACTTCATGACAATGAAAGCATCTCACTTTCGATTTGTCAATATTCTTCCCACTATGGGAAGAACCGGATTTGGAATGGGATGCCTTCCCTTTCCCTTTCCTCGCCTTACTCACTAAGGCTAGATTTTCCTCATCATCTTGCTTCGATGAGGATCCATCTCTGGTGCTTCTTCTTATTTCCTCCTGCATCAGATCCAACCAAAGTCATTCCCAACCTGGCAGTTTTTCCCTTCCATTAACCGAGTCTTGGTAGCTATGCCAGCACTTAGGAAGACCGAGGAGTGCAAGACTAACCATGTCATCATCAACGATCATGATCCCTACACTTCCAAGCTCATCCCTGTAGGTGGTGAACTTGTTTAGATATGTAGAGATCGTGTCGCCCTTTTCACACTTAATCTTACAAAGCTTGTCTTTCAACGCCAACTTCCTTTGATCACTGTTGTTCTGATATAAATCTTTAAATGTTTTCAACATCAAAAAAGGAGTCTCATGGAGGCTCGAGACAATGTGGTCTTGAACTCCCTCCAGGAGGATTCTCCTTGCTCTAGCCACACATTTCTTCCATTTCGCTTGCTGAGTAGCATCAGTTGGCTTGGGGACTTCTTGACCAATGAAGTCCTTTAGAATGTTATCCTCTAATACTACCTCCATGCAATCCTTCTAGGCTATATAATTCGAGCTACCATCAAGGGCATACTCGAGCCTTAAACCATTGAACGCCATAGGTGAAATTGAGATGTGATAAGAACTCGATTTCTATCTTTAGGAACCAAACTTCAAACTTCTCCTTCTTGTATATTGTTCTTCACCTTGATCACCTTTGCTCTGCTACCATGTATAAATTCCCATTGTAGAACAATAGATTATGCAATATACTAAAACACAATACAAGATCTACTTCTACAACACTTTGTTGAAGCTTAATAGAATTGAGCAAGATCAAGAGAACACATATAACTGAGAATGAGAAATCAATCACACATAACACAAAAGAAATAATCCGAGGAAAGCCTTAGCCTAAAACCCCAGTCTTTGTATTATCATACAAGTGGAAATCTTGTTCAAGTTACAAAATGAATCAACTCTCAAGCTATCCTGCTCTCTCTGCAATCAAACAATACAACTCACACACTGGATATACACTATATATGTCCTCCTCAAGCCATCCAAGACTCCTATTTACTTGCACAGCTTTTCTTGGGGTCCAGTGAAGCCACATGTGTGAATTGGCCTCATCACACTCACAAAACCTAAAGAAGTAACTACGCAATCCTCAAGGAAAGAATTCCTTCTGCATGCAAGGAATATTCTCAATGGAATATTCTAGCAACTGATAGTACACTACCCCTCCATTTGATCTCAACTGGGTCTTTGTCTGAACTGTCATGCATGAGTTATTTATGAGAGAATAATCAGTTATCTGAAGTGTAGTAGTTACATGCATGCAAGCATTAACTAACTGAACTTACATTAATTCAACAAACTATTTGAATTAATCTAACTGGAATTGACTCAGTTGACTAAGTCAACTAATTACAACTCAATATTACAACTCATCCTTATCTCTTTAACTGATGGATAAATTCCTCAATTAATGGAGAAATTGTTGCATGTCCCCACATAGACTTCAGGTTTGATTTTCCTTAACCAATTAACTTAGGATGAATTAATTAATTATTTTACAAACTACTGCTAAGATCAAATTCGAATTTTACTTCACTATTTTAGTTTAGGGACTAACTAAAATAGGAAGGTATCCTGAAATTCTATTTAAAGAATGTTATTTTTAGCACTTCCATTTTTCCATCCATTGTTGCTAAGATCAACACTGGCTGAACTGCTATTTATAGCAGTGCTATTTTTAGAAATTCCATTTTTAGCATTTCTTGTTTCTATTTTCAAAAAATGGACCTTTTGGAGTTTTCTTTTCCGTGTCTTTTTCAAACTCTCTAAACATGAAAAAGATACTGAGTTTTACCATTGTCGGACTCGTTAAAAGATTAAACGACATTAGATTAGTCACCATGACGGACATGAGCTTCTCCTTCCTAGGGCTCATTAATCTTACTAGGTTGGATTCATCCAAAGGATGGACTTAAACTACAAGCATATGCTATCCCCTTCAAGCTTGTGATAAAAAATAATTGGGTACCTGCCAGAAATGGTGGGGGAAAATGGGAAATTTTTACTAGTTGTGTCAGCAGCTAGTCACTCTTGAACATGACACTCTTCTGCTTCGTGTCGGGTTGGGATATCCCCACTTCATCATTGATCTTCCTGGGTTTGGGTCGCATTTTTTTTCCTTTCCATTTGATCTCTACCGCATTATCATGACCTCCAATCCTATAGATCCAAAAGCTGCCAAACTCTGGAGTCATGTCGTTGATATGTTCAAGAGTTAATCCTTCTACAGTTTACATTTATCCTTGGTTCTCTATATTATTCATAATCATTGCATCCCTTGTCTTGTGTTGATGATGTGGGATACATCATTGCCCTCCTTCGACACAGTCACTTCTTGTCGACTACATCTCATTATCTAGGAAGTTAGCTGAGAGACTCCCTTCCAGTACCTTAGAGCTTGCATATCCTAATGGAAAGTTCTCCACACTTGACGACAGGTTCACATCATTGGCCTTCGATCGGGTGACTTCATAGGTGTTCGACTTCAGTTCCTTATCCACACTCTGTGAATTGTGTTGCTGGTACCTTGAGAGCCATTGTCATTATTGGTGGTTTCTCTCGCACTTGTTAATAGTTCACATCATTGATTGGTAATCAAGCGATTTTCTAGCATGTTCGACATCAACACATCTATTCGCATGCTAGAATTTGTACTTTGATCGGGTCACGTTGGAGCGCAAGACCCTGGGCTCAGATTACACAAGCCTAGGTTGCAGAGCAATGTGACATGATCATGCTTACAAATGGATGGCTGCGACCATACCATGATCATGTTATATGTGATCCTTCTCATTATTGGATGGTTGCGACCATACCTTGGGCTGATATGATCCTTCTTACTGGATGGTTGCGCCTATACCTTGGGTCCATGTACAAGATCTTCTTCTGGATGGCTGCATCCATACCACGATTCATGTATCATAGATTTCAGTGATGTATATGTATCTATGATTGCTTGCAAGTTTTCCTGGGGTAGCCTCAGGTTCCATGCATCTACTCATAAACAATTTCACCCCTCACTCTTGTTCGGCCTTCATGCTTTAGGGGGCATCTGTTATACAACATTTTATCACTGTCCGTATAATCCCCATCCCTTGATCCTACAGGACCTCTACAATGACCCTCATATGTTTCCCTACCATGAAGAACATGTACCTACATCCCTCTTCATCTACAGAACATTTCCCACTTACATCATTTCCCAAGAATCTTCCTTCAAGCATAGTTTTCAGGATCGGCTCTAGTGCTCAGTTCCTTCCCTGTGCCGATTTACAGAGTTTAAAACTAGGACTAGCGCCGAATGGTGCAAGTGAGCCATTCATCACCTGCATCAACCCTCTTTTGGCAAGCTTTTAAAAATGGATTTGAAGCTTCCATGTCTAAAAGCTTCATGAACGAAAGTCTGGTAAATGATTGAGCAAGATAGAGTGGAGAGAGACTGTTTGGGCTCCTTTCCCCTATTAAAATGGAACAAACCAAGAGGGATAAGGCTTCTCCCACCATAAGAGGATCCACTTCCCCTCTATCAAAGCTATATAAACTCCTCATTTCACACCCTCAGCTAGCTAATGAAAGGGCTAAAATAATCTGCAAATCTTGAGAGCCATATTGAGAACCTTAGCCTTCTAGTTTGTGTGTGAAGGGAGAATAAGCTTATAGTGTTTGGTTTGGAGCAAATGGAAAGAGTCCTTGAACTTCCATTGTTTTGAGGGTAAATCATGAGATGCTTGAAGTGGTGTTGTAACCCAGACATGCCAAAGGGAACTTGCAACGTTAAGGTTCTGGATGTATTTCTCTTTGAAGTTTTTATTAATACAACTAATGGTTTATTTCCTATATCGTGTGAAATATTACATTTAATAGCTTAAAACTCCTTGACCTTTTAAGTAGATTGAATTTGATTTATGCTATCATGTTTGTTGTTGTTTCTTGCATGTTTGTTTCAGGTGTTTGAATGGAAGGAATGAAAAGAAGCTAGAGCAAGGAAGCAAGATCACCATCATGTGGATTAGCACTATAAGAGTTAGGCCCTCTTATTCAATTCTAATCTAAGGGAATTTACATTAGATTGTTGTGTTTGCGGCTAGACCCACTCTTGGGCTATAGGGATCACCTTTTTTCTGCAAAGGAGATTTACCTACTCCACATTAGTGATGGCATTGCTATGTTCCCTTGCATACACATGATGGTCTCAAAAAGGAAGTTTTTACCAAAGAGGATGAGAAGCTTCGTGATCTAGAAGCTTCCAGAGCGGCAAGCTGGAGATGGTTTCACATAGATGAGGTCGAATCCTCCTAATTTGACCTCTTGGTCTCATCCCTATGAGCTACCTCCTTGATATTTGGGCCTAATAATATCTTTGGAGAAGTCCTAACTTCCTCTCCTAGCCTATAAATTCCTCCTCTCCCATTCTCAAATGGTTGTTCTATGTCCATTTTCACTCCTATGCTGAGCTTGTGATTAGAGGCTATTCATTAGACTTCGAGAAGGAGTGTTTGGAGAGTTTCTTGGCTTGGACTTGGATTACCACTCAAGGAGAGCTTTTCAACATCAAGGCTATGGTTGTAAGCTTCCATTTATTCTTTATATAATATGCAACTACTGTTTCATCTTCCCAAAATATATATGTTCATGTATGTATTAGCTTGGAATTCCTTGATTAGCTAAGTAGGTTATTATTGGATTTTCTATTGGTTTTGGCATGCTTTTTTGTCTCTTGATCACTTGTGCAGGTACATAAGCATTGAAAGAAGCAGGAACAAGTCCATGACACAAGTGATTCGAGGATCTAAACAAAGGAAATCGGAATAGCATCAGAGTGAGGTAGGTCATCTCTCTAGTTCTACTTTTTAATTATAATCTAGGAAGATGTCTAGATATTGTCACTTTAGTTGCTAGACCAACTCATTGGGCTAGAGGGATTGTCTCTGTCCACAAAGAGGATTAACCTTGTCAACACCAGCTGACATAACAAAGCTTCTTTCAGTTTTTGACACATTGTTGGGGATAGGATTACCTAGTAGTTCCCCTGATGAGGAATCTTCCTTTGGGATTTCCTCATGGATTGCTTGTATATTATCCCACACTTTCTTTGCAATTTCATAATGCATAACCTTGGTTAATGTTGAATCAGGTATGCTATAAAAGATGTCACTCAAAGCCTTACTGTACTTTTGCACTTCCTCATCTGATGGGGAATCTTTGTGTAGGCATTAAATACCAGATACCAAACATCAAGATTCATTAGATTATACTTCATATTTTCTTTACATTGTTGATAATTGTCTTTTCTTAACACAATCACATAATCATTGTCTATTTTCTCTGACTTGACATGATCTTCTGCTTCCAAAGGCATCATTTTTTATTTTGTTTTCTCTTTAGAGTTCTTACTTTCACTTTGACCCATGATTGAATGTCCATTTGTTTGGTTGTCATCATCACTATAATTAAACAAGGAAATCGACTGCAGTTAGAACAAAAGTCCATACTTGATAATTATTTGTTACCATCTTCTTCATTCTTGATCAATAATAATTGAGGTGCTCCCAAACTTGAATATTTGTTGACATCTGTAACTATCACTGCATCTGATATATGACTTTCACATTTTTTTTGAATCCCTTCTATTGTAGCTTAGTGTGACACAGCTAAAATATCAAAAATATTAAAAAAATTCCAACAGTGGATTAAAATTTGGAAAATTTGATGGCACTTGGTAATATTTTTTGACAACTGTACAAAGGGAAGACGTTCTTGTTTTTATGAAAATGATAATAATGATGAAATAACTCCCAGTTTCATTTCAAATTTTTTGAAAGGGGAACACTTTTATGGGATCTATTTAATATTTTCTTTGGAGTTAATGAAAAAAGAACAATGTGGCAATAGTAGGGCCATAGTTCTCTGTGTTGTCTCATGTTGTTTCTCATGTAGAAAGTGAACTCCATATACCAATTTTGTCATTTGGAGAAACATATGCAACTCTCACCACATTTAAATACCCTTTTTTTCTTTGCATGATACAAAGTGATTTATGTGAAATGTCAGTAGTTGTTGTTGTGATTGGTGAATATGGCTGGAGGAGTGTTGTTGTTGTGTATATAGATGATGACTATGGGAGAAATGGAATATCTGCATTGAATGATGCTATTGGAAATGTAAGAGCTAAACATTTTTATAAAGCAGCATTACCTTCAGGAGCCAGTAAAAGTGATATTGGTAGTGTTTTGATGTAGTTGGCAAGGATGGAGTCCTAAATCTTTGTGGTACATATGAATCCTAATGCAGGTCTGAATCTTTTCTCTGAAGCATTGTATATTGGAATGTTGAGCAGTGGCTATGTCTGGATAACCACAAGTTGGTTGTCATTTATTTTGGATTCTACCATACTTGATTATGATACCATGAACTCATTCCAAGGACTCATTGGTTTACGTGGGCATATTACAGTTTCAAATCAGGAGCATGATTTTACTGTTAGATTGAAAAACCTACACAAAGATGGCAATGTTGATGCCCACTTAAATTCTTTTGGTTTCTATGCTTACGATGCTATCTGGACAGTTGCATATTCCATTGATAATTTCCTAAGCCAGGGTGGAAATATTTATTTTATAGATTATCCTCAGCTATCCAATGTAAGTGGAACTAAAACAAAGCTTGCAAAACTAAAGGCCTTTGGAGGAGGTTTGCAATTGCAAAAGATATTTTTGCAAACTAATTTTACAGGATTAACTGGTCGAGTAAAATTTGATAAGAACAGGGAGTTACTTGGTTCCACTTTTGAGATCATTAATATTGTTGGAACAAGGTATTGTAAGGTGGGTTACTAGGAAAATTAATTAGGGTTATCTATTGTGCCTCCAGAAATAAGAGGTTCCAACTCACACACCATATGTGGTGTAGGTTAGAAACTTTATAATGTAATATGGCCAGGTGAAAACAAACTCATGCCATGTGGGTGGGCACTTCCAAACAATGGTAAACACCTTATCATAGGTGTACCCAAAAAGTTTGGATTTCAAGAGTTTGTGAAAATAATAGATGGTACCACATATATCACGCATTGAAGGAAGGAGCCCACAATGTCCAATTTAGCATTCAATGATATATTGTAGCATCAACATTGGTGATGGTGAGAGCTTACATCGTAGAAGCTTGAAATGATTTGCAGCGAATATGAGGGAAGAATATATATGCAGTATGCACAATGATTCGATTAGGAATATGTGCAATGTATATCATAAATGTTGTGCTACATATGTGTGACTATTTACACCAAATATAAACCATGATGGACGCCAAGTCAAGTGGAGAAGGAGCTCACATTAGGGTAATTTTGAGGTCTAAAATGGGCATTCTACGGAAGTTATAAAATAATAGTGGAAATAATAGAATAAGATTAGATTACATCATCAAATTTTAGAGGGAAAAAAGAAAAAAATATTTTTTCAACTTATCTCCCTATGGGATTACTCAAATTTCGAGCAAAAAAACTCATGGTATGCAAAATTTGATTCCTTGTCCAAGGAGTACCCATGTTTCATACTTTCGATTGAACCTACTACACAAAAAATGAGAAATACATGAAAAACATGATTGCAATCACGTTTTTTCATGTATGTCTCATTTTTCATGTAGCAGGGTCAATCGAGAGTATGCAATATGGGTACTTCTAGGATGAGGAATTAAATTTTGCATCCAACGAGTACTCCAGCTCAAAATTTGAGTAAAACATTAGGGAGATATGTTGAAAATACGAGTTGGAAAAGTAGTTTATTTTTTTATTATTTTTTAATATTTTTACCTTTTTACTCCAAAAAAGGTAAATCATCCCCCATGGTTGACATCATCATATTTAATGCTATTGGTTCTTACAAAGTTTATTTTGGTTGTACATTTTTCTTTGGAGGCCCATTTTAGACCTCAAAATTCCCCTAATGCAAAATTCTTCAAGGAAAAGCACCTGGAGTAGGAAATATGAGGGAACGAAGTAATTATCGAAATGCACTGTCATCCTTAGAAGATTTTAAAATTGAGAACGGTGAATAAACAAGGCAATGTTCATACAAAGCACCATGGGAGGAACCCAAGAGGGAGTTGCAGTGTTATCAATCAAGATTTGAGGGAATGGATTTCCATTTTAAGATGACGAGTTGAATACTTTTCTTGAAAGAGTAGAGTTCCCTAAGAAAATAATATCATACTAAGATCATATCATAGCTTGTATTCCTCAGATATGAAATCTAAACCCTGAAGCCATGTCAAAAATAATCACAGAAAACGAAAGTGAGGAGTTTCCGTATTCACTTAGTAATTACTATGAACTTCATATTCGAGCATGAAAACTGTTATTAAAATATAAATATGAAAGTATTTCGATGTTCGCTGTGCCTCTCAAGGTTTTATTGAAGACTAGTGTGGACTTGGTCTTATCACTAGAGTTGTGGAGGAAGGAATTGCTTCGAAAAATCTCATGGATCGCATCATATTCAATATTGGAGGTGAAGTGCCATAAGGCTCTAGGAAATCTTGATCCTAACGTACAACTTGAGAAGCTAAAGAAGATGAGGTTTATAATGAAGAGATGGATAATGCAGGTGTTGAGGTATAACATCTTCAACCCATAAGGTGGTTTTGTGATGTATTGGGATTTTTGTGTTTTGGACATTATCCATATTTCCTATAGTGTAATTACATCTTATTGGGAGAACAATAGGCTCACTTCCATAGGTGATGCCTATGGTCATATTTGGAGTACTCTCACCAGATGAATCATATGAAGCCATTGATATTCCAATCCTAGGTCTCTTGTTTTGGATGGTGGTGATCATTATCTACTTGAAAAGAATAGACATGCTTACATATTTGATCCAACTCTTCTCCTGACGTAACAATGGTGGCAGGGATTTGTTAAGTAGAGTTTATTTCATTACAAAAATTGCAAGTGCTCTATTCACAAATGACACATGATGTGTGGTGTTGAAATAATTTGTGTTAAAATAGTGTAAGGATAATAATCTACCACCCCAACCATTCTTATTGGCTCTAGCATCTAGTGCAAACATTGAGTCTTCCTTAACTCCAATTCGGAATCACCAAAATTTAGTAATCGTAGTAGAGAGAAAAGGCTCCTTAAGAAAATTCGTGGTGGGTGTTTTTCCTTCCACGCTTGTGGGGATTGCGGTCAATACAACACTACTCTTAGCCTTCTACTAGAAACATCTCTCCACACAGGAAACCATAGAAGAACCTGTTGATGTTGAGGTGGGTGAACAAGATCTTAAATCACGTACATTTTCCCCTATCGTGATTTCTCATTTGTAATCCCTTGATATGATAATTGAAAACATACTACTCAGATGTGAAACTTCCTTTTTATCTTAAGGCTATATAATTTTCAAATTCTCTAAGCATTATTTATGGAGCTTGCTATCAGTATTGTGGATCATACATCTTATCACTATTCAGCGAATCGACGGTTAATAATGCAGTATCTTCACATCAAAAAAATCACCTTGCACAAAATTTATGCACAAAAGTGGTCCTAGAGATCGAATTAGTAAAACTTCCCATCGAATAATCCATGGACCAAATTCGTTCCGGAAGCACTACCTCAATTTTCTTGAAACTGCCACAAGTGGTCCCTTAGGTAGTATCTGGGTTTCAAGAATTGTATGCATTTTTGCTATTAGCGAGATCCATCCACCCTTGAAATTAATTTTTTATTTCCAATAGCATATGCTAAAGTTTTTTTCTCACTCTCCTTCATTCAAAATTTAAGTCTATTTAATGTGACGTGAGCATAATCAAAGGTTGGAAACACATATTGTATTATGCATATTGCATTAATATCGTAAAGGAGATATTTAAAAAAATGTTCTATATGTGTATATATATATATATATATATATATATATATATATATTAAAAAGTAATTATTTGTAACTCCATTATTAAAGAACCTTTTTAAGAAGTAGTAGTTTGGAAACTCCTTGAAGAATCAGTTTTTGAAACTGATTATGACAGCTATAGTGGGAAAGAATAAGATATCATAAATGGGACATTTTGGGGGTTCAGAGTCTAGTCCTCATGACTGGGTATTGTAATCAAAAAATATCTCTGAGTTATGAATAATATATTGTAGTATGATTCCAGTTTTGGGAAGTTGCAACAACTATTTTTCCTCTCATGTCTCAGTATTCATCCATGTCTTTTCTTCTCCTGGACAGTGTAAGATGCAATTGGTGCTTCATTTAATTTTTAATGAATTTTCTTAATTGTACTCATGCTAATTAATCTTGAAGCCCTTAATGAGCATGCCACATCCAGGAACCCCTTTCACATTTTCTTAGTCTTGCATTATTCTTTCTGCAGTAGTCTGAATTCAGATTCTTAAGTGCTTCATTTGGACTCTTTTTTATATTATTCTTCAATCCATTCCTCTACTCCAACATTTTTCATCTCTCATACTTTCTCTAGCCTTTCTGCTTTGTAAGGCTAGTGTTGCATAACTAGAAGTTTTGGTTACAAGGCTTTATGGCCTGTACTTCGAGCCACTAATTTTAATTATTTTTATCTAATTTCAAAATGTCTTAGTCACTGGTTCTTGATGGGCACAACCTAACTTGGCCTAGCTTTTGGCAAAAACATTGCATTTTGTGGAGCGGAGTGCATAGTGGAGAATGCAGCGAAGCGTGAAGTGACCACACAGTGGACCAGTTTCAAAATACCGCGTGGTGTAAGGGCTTCGTGATGGATCGAAGCCCATCCTTTTTGTAATATAGTAAAGGATCAATGGTTTTAGCTGCTTGTTTTAGGGATTCCATGGTATTTGGACTATGGTATTGTAACGATGTAACTGTTGAGCTTTGAAATTACACCTCTCCTACACATTTTCCCAGACTTTTTCCCCTCACCGGTACTCCATAAGCTATCAAAAATCATTGCATATTGATTCTAAAAGAGCATTTAAGTGGTTTTCTAACTATGTTTTTTTGTTTTCTGTTTGACTTAGATTTTGCTCATTAGCTGCGGAATACAGCCACTTTCTGCAGCTGATTCAACTTTCCGCAGTTGTTTCTGTTAAACTCTAGGTTGCAGGTGTCATTAGGCAAAACAAGCCACATGGGCAAGTTAGAAATGACCGGGACATGGATCAGGTCCTACTGGTTCAGCTGGATTCATCAAGGAAAGCAGTGGTCAATGGTGGTTAAGCGGTGGTCAAACAGAGGAATCCTACAGCAACAGGACTCCGTCTTCAAGCACGTGAAGGATTCGTGGTCGTTCCTAGATCCTTGGGGTCATGTCGATAGCTATAGACTTCCCCACGATGTGAATCCAACAGCCACAGTTGATAGATTTAATAGTCTCGGCAACCATTATGCTAAATCCATGGACATTGTCTTTTACGTGTCTCCTGTTGATGTAGTTTCAGAGGAAAATAGTTATGAAATTTTTGTTATAAATAACGTGTTTCTATATGCATAGAAGTTAGTTCTTGTTAATGTAATTTTGCTGTTAAAGTTACTGTGTCGTGACACTAGTTCCACTGTGTTAACGAGAGGATTATTCCTCTATTTTGATATATAAAGAAGACTCTGTTTCTACATGATTGCGTGAACATAATTTTGGATTGATAGCCTATTGACCGAGGCAGTGTAGATGGCCCCTGTACGCTGAGGTTTCATTTTCGTTGTTGTTGTATAGTTTGTATGTATCGTTTCCTTATTTTCACTGCACATGTTTCATAGTTATTCACTTGTGTATATGTTTCTAACATTTCCTTCCTATTTATGATTTTACAAGCTTTGTATATTGTTGTTAACGTTGATCAGTGTGTGTATGTTTCAGGACAGAGTAGGCCTGAGCATTTTTCATGCAATTTTTGTAATAACTAGTGACATGGAATTAACCTCTCTGCTCACTTTGCTTTTTTTAGTTTTCTTTAATTCCAGTTATGCTTTGATTCCAGTCTTGTTCACTTTCTTTAGTAGTTAGTTTAGATATCAGATTTCTCATGTCATTGATGTTATCTCCGAAAGCCATAGCTTAGACTACCTGGCAAGGTATCAGACCATGATTGATATGATTTGATTTTAGTTTTACTTTTCTGCAATTAGATATCAACTTGCTCTTATCATTGACGATTATCTCCAAAAGCCATAGCTTAGACTAATTGGTGAGGAATCGAATTATGAATGATGTGATTTGATTTTAGTTTCACTTTTTTGCAATTAGACATTAACTTGCTCATATCATTGATGATTATCTCCGAAAGCCATAGCTTAGACTAACTGGCGAGGAATCGGACTATGAATGATGTGAATTGATTTTACTAGAATGTAATTTTTGATTTATTTGAGTGCAGTAGCTTAATTCATTTTCTGTATTTAGACAGCAGCAGAGATAATGGTTTCATGATCAGTAGTTCATTACTTGCTTGATTTGAATAGTAGCACATTTTCATTTTTGTTCAAGTATTAATTTCATCACTAGTATGTTCTAAGACCCTCTGAAGTGTTAAGTTCTGGAAATCATTATAGAGGACATAATTGACTTAAAATCTATATCCATACTTGCCTTCTAGAGTATTCTTAAAACTCAAGAATATAATTTCCATTCATATTGGAGATAAACAAAGACAAAAACCCCCAAAATAAAATAAAAATTGAAAATGACAGAAAGGTAAGAAAGAGGCTGTCTTGCACATATAGTGCGCCACACTTCATAAGTTTACGACTCCCGGATTGATAATTAATGTAGCAATTTAGGACACACTAAATTGACCAAACATTTTGGCGCCATTGCCAGGGAAGTGTAACTAGGTAGCCAATCTCTTAAAAAAAAAAAGGGAAAAATTGATAACTGCTTGAAGTATGCTCTCCTCTTGCACCTAGTGTGATCTGGAGGATCAGAAAAGAGAGTTGTTAGTTCAATAATTTCTTGATTATGCCCTCTTCTTGCACCTAGTGTGACCAGGAAGATCAGAAATAGAATTATTAACCCAACTTAAAAAATAAAAAATAAAATATAAAAAATGACATGCATAGAGCAAGAGATTCTAGGGGAAGGTTTATAGCTAGGGCTAAAAGTTCGATTTTCACAACTCCAGCTACTTCAAGACATAGACAAGATACACCTCCATCATCTCCGACTCACACTCCCAGCCTTAGGATTCCTGGAATTTAAGGGGTAGCAGCTGAATTAGGAGACTCTCCCACACTATCCATCAAATCTAACCTAGGAGAAGAACCTTTCTTCACTTCTACAGGGGAACACATTGTAATCAAAGAAGTAGAATCACCTGAAGAAGAGGAGGGAGAAATTCTTCCTCGTTTGCCATTAATAGAAGAACCAGAGGACTCTGAGAACTCTGAGGAAACTATCATGACAGAGGAAGTAGTGAATGGATTTGGAGGAGGGGGTAGAGGTAGAGGTAGAGGAGGAGGAAACAATGGAGGAGATAGAGGTAACAATGGGGGAAATAGGGATGGAGATAACTCATTTGGATTCCCTATAGCCGATGAGGAGACTCATACAATAATGAAAAAAATTTCACCATCTGTCCTCCCAAACTTTTATGGGTTGCGAAGTGAGGATCCTGAAACATTTCTATTTGAGTTTGAAGTCTTGTGCCAAACCTATGACTATATGGAAGACTCTCAAAAAGTCAAACTATTTCCTTCAACATTGAAAGGTGTTGCTTTGAAATGGTTCATGGGATTAGTCACTCAATCTATTAGGACTTGGAATGATATGAAACAAACATTTTTGGATAGATACTTGGATTATTGTATGCCCACCAATCATAAGGATGAGGCATTCATGATGATGCAAAAAGAAGATGAAAACTTGGAGGATTTACCTGAAAGATTTCAATACAACTTAAAGAGAGCAAAAATGAGTAATTTAGATGAGGAAACCTTGAAAGCCCTTCTATTGAAAGCCATTAGAGATGAATGGATAGATATTTTAAACATGATGGGGAAGGGAGATATTTCTCAACTTCCACTCCATGACATAGCAGAACTATGTGTCCATCTCTCAAGCGGAAAATCTAAAACTAGAAAAGGGCCTAGAGATCCTTCTCTTATTAGAGCAAACAAATCTGCAACTGGATCAATAAGTAGGGCAGAGATTGGCAATATGCTTGATGAGTTCAAAACTGATATTCTAGGGAGCCTTAGTGAACAACTAGACACCCTTAAAATACAAAACAAACAGAAAGCAGAAGCCGAATCCTTAGCCATCTTTTGTCCAAAATGTAGAAAGAAACATGCTTTAAGTGAATGTCCCTTGGATGCAAAAGTTGTAGGGACATGTGTGATTTTGCTCAGAAAGCCATGAGACCAAGGATTTTCCTTCAATTCCTGGGCTCAAAGCTGTCTTTCAGGAAGATCCAAATTCAGTAGAGTCACTTTGTTTTGTTTCAAGAAGACCATGGCAGGGGCCACAAAATCAAGGATTTAACAATCCTATGAACTTTCAGCTCCCACCAAGTTGGAATTCTTGGCAACAACCTTGGCCCCAATCTCAAAATCCATACCAATCATGGGAACAAGAGATGCAAAATCCTTATGGGAGATTTGCTCAATTTTATCAATATCCTCCATCTTTTCAAAATAAAAAAAATCCACAAATTCCAAATCAAAACCGAAAACTTTCATTACCATTTCCACGACAACAACCTTCTCAACAAAATCCAAATTCTCAACTCTTGCTTCCATTTCAACAAAAGACAAATCAACTACCAGTCCAGCCATTGCCAAATCCCAATAACAAAAATCCTCAGAATGCTTACATGGTAGAAGGACAACAATTTCCTACCTATATGATTGTTCCTGTCAGTGATGTACAACTCAGGTCTGGTAGAGTTTTAGAAAAACCTTCTATAGATGTTCAAAAACAAGATACCTTTGAGGAGGATTCTCTTAAAGCCAATAAAGGTTCTGAGGAAGCATCTCTTCAAAACCCAACCATTCAAAAAGAAAAAGACAAAGAGTCAACCCCCACAACTCCTATAGTTAAGCAACCTGCATCTTCATCCACACCTCCTTTCCCTGAAAGATTACAAATTAACAAAGGGGTGGAAAAACAAATCTTGTTGCCTGACTATGATTTCCTAGATGAATTAAAGAATGTCTGTATCAAGATTCCCTTGCTACAAGCCATTAAAGAGATTCATATTCTAGAAAAAACAATAAAGGAGGTGAGTCTCAAAAGACCAGGAAGGAAATCAAGAGATACAAGAAGAATCCACCTGGTAGGAAAAATTGCAGATATCATGATGAGAAAAATTACCATGCAGAAATATGTAGATCCAAGTCGTCCAATTGTCAAGACACATGTAAATGGGATAGAAATTCCAGATACTTTGATTGACTTAGGGGCTGCTATCAACATTATGAGTAGACAGACTATGGAACAACTTAAACTTCCTAATCTTCTTTTTACACCCACCTTACTGCAACTTGCACATAGATCAATAATCAAACCAGATGGTGTATTAGAAGATATTTCAATCTCCTTAGATTCTTGGGAATATCCAGTAGATTTCATGATTTTGACTCCTAAGAGTAATTTAGGAGGGCACCCACTTATCTTAGGAAGACCTTGGCTAGCCACAGCTAATGCTTTCATTAGTTGTAGACCGGGAGATATGTACATTTCTAATGGTAGTTCGACAAAGAAATTCAATTTGTATCCTCCAGCAAAAGCAGTTACAGAAGTAGGAGACAATGAATGGGTCGATGATGAGGACAGTATACAACCTGTCTTTACCATTTCTGAAATTAGTGAAGATAGTCAAATTTTGAACACATTATAAAATTTTGAAACACCTTCAGAATATGACCACACACAATTTCAGTTAGATTCTGATATTGAGTATTTATCATCAAGACAAATGTCTCTTTACTCTATGGAAGAGTTTGGTAGTTCTACCATTGAGATTCTCCCAGGTAAAACATTGAATATCAACAAAAATTTGGAAAAATCACAACAGGAAGAGCTAACCAAAATCTTGCAAAAACATTCTACTGCATTTGCATGGGAGTATACTGATATGAAAGGTATTGACCCTAAGACTTGCATCCATCATATCTATATCGAGGAAAACAGTAGACCAATCCGACAACCTCAGAGAAGGATGAATCCAAATCTTGGGGAGATAGTGAAAGAAGAGCTCCAAAAACTACTCAATGTAAACTTCATTTATCCAATTTCAGATAGCCGATGGGTTTCTCCTTTGGTTATAGTACCCAAAAAGAATGGTAAATGGAGGCTATGCATTGATTACAGGGAATTGAACAAAGAAACTTTGAAGGGTCACTTTCCTTTATCCTTTATCAATCAAGTATTAGATACATTAGCAGGCAAAAAGTACTTTTCATTTCTGGATGGTTTTACTGGTTATAATCAAATTCAGGTAGCACCTGAGGATTAGGATAAGACCACATTTACCTGTCCATGGGGAAATTTTGCTTATTGAGTGCTTCCTTTTAGATTATGTAATGCACCCGCAACATTCCAAAGAGCAGTGCTAGGAATTTTTTCTGATCTAATCCATGATTGTGTAGAGGTTTATATGGATGATTTTACAGTTTATGGTGATTCTTTTGAAGAGACATCAGAAAATTTGGAAAAAGTCCTTATAAGATGTAAAGAGACAAACCTTTCATTAAGCCATGAAAAATGCTTTATGATGTTTACTGAAGGTATTGTTTTGGGACATCATATTTCAGGGGATGGGATTAAAGTTGATAGATCAAAAGTTGAAGTCATCTCTAAGTTACCTATTCCAAATTGTCAAAAAGATGGATTTACTGGATATTATAGAATATTTATAGAAAACTTCACTAAAATAGCATCTCCAATCTTCAAACTACTTACAAAAGACTGTGAATTCAAATGGGATCCTGATTGTCAATCATCATTTGAAACTTTGAAAACAAGAATATTTGAAGCGCCTATCTTGAGAGGAACAAATTGGAAACTTCCTTTCCATATTTCTACAGACGCTTCAGATACAGCTTTAGGAGCTGTGTTGGGTCAAAAAAGATTTAGTTCCTTATGCCATTTACTATACCAGTAAAATTTGACTCCCACTGAATTGAACTGTACTGTGACTGAAAAAGAGTTCTTAGTTGTTGTTCATGCAATCAATAAGTTTAGACATTATATAATAGGCTATGAAACTTTTATTCATACTGATCATTCTGCAATTAGATATCTAATGGAAAAACCTATTACTAATGGTAGAGTTACAAGGTGGCTCCTAGTTTTACAGGAATTCAATATTACAATGTTGGATAGACCAGGGAAACAAAATACAGTAGCTGTTTTCTTGTCTAGGATTCAGAATACTAAAGAAGATTCTTCTGTAGAGGATATGTTTCCTTATAAATATTTATTTGCAGTAACTACTAAGAACCCTTGGTATGCAGATATAGCTAACTATTTGGTTACAGGGAAACTACCTCCACATTTATTTCTTGGTGAAAGAAGAAAGATTATTCAGGAGAGTTCAAAATATTCATGGATTTCTAACGAATTGTTTAAAACAGGGCCAAATCTTGTGATCAGAAGGTGTGTTAGGGAAGATGTAATGCCTGATATCCTCAAAGCATGTCATGATCAACCATGTGGCGGACACTTTGCTGACAAAAGGACAACCTATAAGATCCTCTCTTTAGGATATTATTGGCCATCCCTCTTCAAAGATGCAAAACAATATGTCAAAAGGTGTGACAGCTGCCAAAGAGTAGGGAAACCTACCCTTTCAAATGAAATGCCATTACAGCCACAGGTACTCATCGAAACCTTTGAAAAATGGACTTTATATTTCATTGGACCTATTAACCCACCATCTAAACAAAGAAAGTATATATTGGTATGTATTGATTATGTCACTAAATGGGTAGAAGCCAAAGCATTATTTTCTGCTACTAAGAATTCAATTGTTAGTTTTCTTTATGAGGATATTTTTTCTCGCTTTGGTGTTCCAAGATAAATTGTGACAGATCAAGGAAGTCAATTCACATCCAAATTGGTGGAGAAGCTGATGGAAGAATACAAAATCAAGCACAGAAAATCTACTCCTTACCATCCGCAAACAAATGGTCAAGTGGAGTCTACAAACAAAGTTATTGAAGGCATCATCACCAAGACATTTCATCTACACAGAAGAGATTGGGCAGAAAGGTTTCCTAAAGCCTTGTGGGCCTACATAACTACATGGAGAAATACAAAAGGACATTCTCCCTATGAACTTTTTTATGCGAAAGAAGTCTTGTTCCCCATTGAGTTCCAAGTCAAAACATTCAAGATGATAGTTTACTTGGGAATGGATCTATCAGAAGCCCAAAAACATAGAATGGAGCAGTTGAATGAGCTAGATGAGATCAGATAAGAGGCAATCCTAAGAACTGATCTAGTTCAATATCAAAGAGCTAAGTGGCATGACAAATACATCAAGGAGAAAAAGTTTCAAGAAGGAGACTGGGCATTGCTATTTGATTCCAAGTTTAAAGATTTTAAAGGAAAATTTCAGACTCATTGGATTGGACCATATGAGATTAACAAAATCTTTAGTAATGGAGTGGTAAGAATCAAACCATTGATGAACATCAAACTCCTCTTATTGTGAATGGCCACAGATTAAAAATCTATCATAAGCCACTCTCAAAAGAGGAATTTGTCAAAATCTTTCAAGATAGTTCTGCAATAAGGCTGGTGAAGAAGAATCCTTCTTCTCCACCAACCTAGCCTTTGTTCTTTTCTGTTCAAAAAAAGAATAAAAAAATGTGTATAAGCCTGAAAACCAATCACTGATTGGTAGTCTTATACAGAAAATACAGGGCAAAAATCAGGAACTCCTGACGCCCTATATTTTCCAAAAAAAAAAATCTTCTCTCATTGTATTCATAGTTTCATGACATCACACTTCACTTCATTCCATCTCATTTCACTTCACTTCATTTCATTTCATTTCATTATCTCATTTCGCTAATAAAATTCCTTTTATGACCATTTTCATTCATTCAGTCATCATTTATCCATCTCCATTCAGTCATGTGGTCACTGTGTCAGTTTCCGTAGCTGAACCCAGTTTCCGCAGCTAGAAGTTGATTCCACAGCCATCACTCTGTTTTTAAACACTAATAATCAGATGTTAGTTAAATGATCATGAAAATCAAATGCAGGTATGGAAAAAGGAAGATATTCTGAAGATATAAAGCACTTAGAAGCATACAATAAGTAGCCAATCAAAGGTTAGTGGATGGAAGTGGTAAGTTCCAAGGTATGAGCAAAGTTCGTTTCAAATAGCATTTTAAAACGCATTTTATATAGTTATGAAACCACTAGCTCCAATATATGCAATGATTGGCATTGATAGCATCCATAACCATTCCACGACCTATGATTCCTCCACGAACCTTGTATTTATTTTTCAAACGGCCTCATGATCAAGCCTCCAGATTTAACTCATGTTTGGCTGTACTTTGACACTCCACTTGTAATTATAGGGATGTGGTTGATTTGATCACGGCTCTTCTCCGTCGCGCAAATTACACAGCCATTTCGTGAGCATGTTTACGTCTACTTCATAGCCATCCAGTTTAAAAAAACTCTGCTAGGCTCACTTTACTCCCCTACTATTCTATTGAAGTCACGTTTGCATTCCTACCCTGTTCACGTAAGTCTCCGCTCCATGAAATCACTCCCACCACCTGTTCTCTATTTTCCATTTACAGTCATTGGTTTTCCTCCATAAATCTTGTCCATTCCCTGCTAATCCAGCTGTCTTACCTCCGTTCATCCAATACCCACGCAGACGTGTTTAAGACAGGAGGAAGGAATGGGTCTTCTGTTGAGGGTAGAGCCGGAAGGCCCAAATTTATGGAAGGGTATCCGCAATTGAAAAGCATGCGAAGGAAGGCCCAATGGCTACAATTTATTCAGAAATTCAGAGGCTACAACAAGGAAGTTACGAAGACTTTTGCGAGGTATTTTGACGGAGTAGAAGCGGAGATTGGAGACCTTAAATTCTCAATCACAGAGGCATCCATAGCAGCTGCAACCGAACTCCCACAGGAGTGAGAACGGTGGTTCAAAAATAAGAGCTTTGACAAGAGAGCATGGAGGTTTATCCTACGAAATCTAGGTATGGATGTAACCATGTTTAATCGTGGAATTCCTGTCTCTGCTTTACAAGAAAAGTGGGCTAGTTTATTATTAATAATCCAAAAATTCATTACCTGTGAGGGACAATTCGGGTCAATGTACATGTACCACACCCGGTTGCTGATGAATTTTCTATAAAATCAAACTATTAATTTGCCCTACTTCTTGTTAAATAGCCTGAAGAGAATGTCCATCACCGTCCAAAAGAATCTAGGGGATGTAGAACCCCATTTGTATCATCACAGCCTTGTGAAAATTTTGATTGAAAAACAATTAAAGGAAAAGAAGGACACCTGGGAGCAGTTTTTGGTTAGAAATTTCTTTAAAGATCCACAAGAAACCCTTGAAAACAGCTCATCAAGGAGAAGCAGAAGAAAGAAAACAAGTGATAAAATTCAGGATACTCCTACGAACATAGTTAAAGAAACTAGTAGGGAAGAAAAATTGTCTGAAAGTAGGAAGGAAAAGACTGAGGGTAAGAAGCCAAGAAAATCAAAAGGGAAAAGAAATATTGAGGCTGTCCATCAAACGACTGTCCATCAAACCCTAGAACCTTCCTCAAAAGAGGACCACCAAATACTGTCTGAAAGACTAGTTTACCTTAAGGAACAGTCAGCTGCAACAAAGAAGAAAGGGAAAGAAAAACAGAGTGTGGAGAAAGAAGACACTAGTTCACAAAATTTGAGGAGAAGTTCTAGACTTAAAGGGAAATTGAGGAAAATACAAATTAAAGGGCCCCACTTTATTGATTTAGGAGGAGAAACATCGGAAAAACCTTCAACAATCCCTCCTGACCGTGGCCCACACCATACTCCTATTCCTTAGCCAGATTTTGAAAATATTCCTTCTCGGCCAGGTTTTGAAATCAGTCCTTCTCAACAGGATTTTGGGGTCAGCCCAAGAAAGACTACACCTGAGATAGACTCGAACCAGCAAGAAATGTATGACTATATAGAGTCCTTGGAGAAAACGGCCACAGATCCAGGCACTTCATCTGCCCAGCCTAATACAGCTCAAGAAGCTCAAATCCAAGCACTAAAATAGGAAGTTTTTGAGCTGGAGGTCTTAAATAGACACATCAAAAGAGAAAATGAAACATTGAAGGAACAGGTCAGGTTAGATAAGATTATTCATGACAACACCATGTTGCATCTTGGGCTATGGAAGAAGAAAAATAGAAAATTAAAGAAAAAGAATAGAAGGTTGAACAGGGCTCTCATCAACCTCAAATTCAAGTGTCTAATGAGGAAGCTGAGGATGACAGTGGTCCCAAGAAAGAAGAAAAGAAGGCTGGATGTATTGGAAGAGGTCTCAAAACACATGAAATGAAAGGAGGGTGATCAAAGTTTTGGTTGCATGGGGACATGCAACACCTTCACAGTGGGGGTATGTTGAGCTTTGAAATTACACCTCTCCTACACATTTTCCCAGACTTTTTCCCCTCACCAGTACTCCATAAGCTATCAGAAATCATTGCATATTGATTCTAAAAGAGCATTTAAGTGGTTTTCTAACTATGTTTTTGTGTTTGCTGTTTGACTTAGATTTTGCTCATTAGTTGCGGAATGCAGCCACTTTCCGCAGCTGATTCAACTTTCCGCAGCTATTTTTGTTAAACTCTAGGTTGCAGGTGTCATCAGGCAAAACAAGCCACATGGGCAAGTTAGAAATGACCTGGACATGGATCAGGTCCTATTGGTTCAGCCGGATTCATCAAGGAAAGCTGTGGTCAATGGTGGTCAAGCGGTGGTCAAACAGAGGAATCCTACAGCAACAGGACTCCGTCTTCAAGCACGTGAAGGATTCATGGCCATTCCTAGATCCTTGGGGTCATGTCGACAGCTGTAGACTGCCCCACGATGCGAATCCAACAGCCACAGTTGATAGATTTAATAGTCTCGGCAACCATTATGCTAAATCCATGGACACTGTCTTTTACGTGTCTCCTGTTGACGTAGTTTCACAGGAAAACAGTTATGAAATTTTTGTTATAAATAACGTGTTTCTATACGCATAGAAGTTAGTTCTTGTTAATGTAATTTTGATGTTAAAGTTACTATACCGTGACACTAGTTCCATTGTGTTAACGAGAGGATTATTACTCTGTTTTGATATATAAAGAAGACTCTATTTCTACATGATTGCGTGAACATAATTTTGGATTGATAGCCTGTTGACCGAGGTTGTACAGAGGGCCCCTGTATGTTGAGGTTTCGTTTTCGTTGTTGTTGTACAGTTTTTATGTATTGTTCCTTATTTTCACTGCACATGTTTCATAGTTAGTCACCTGTGTATATATTTCTAACATTTCCTTCTTGTTTATGATTTTACAAGCTTTGTATATTGCTGTTAACGCTGATCAGTGTGTGTATGTTTCAAGACAGAGTAGGCCTGAGCATTTTTCATGCAATTTTTGTAATAACTAGTGACATGGAATTAACCTCTCTGTTGACTTTCCTTTTCTTAGTTTTTTTAATTCCAGTTATGCTTTGATTCCTGTCTTGTTCACTTTCTTTAGTAGTTAGTTTAGATATCAGATTGATCATGTCATTGATGTTATCTCTGAAAGCCATAGCTTAGACTACCTGGCGAGGTATCTGACCATGATTGATGTGATTTGATTTTAGTTTTACTTTTCTGCAATTAGATATCAACTTGCTCATATCATTGATGATTATCTTTGAAAGCCATCACTTAGACTAACTGGCGAGGAATCGGATTATGAATGATGTGATTTGATTTTAGTTTTACTTTTCTGCAATTAGACATCAACTTGCTCATATCATTGACGATTATCTTTGAAATCCATGGCTTAGACTAACTGGTGAGGGATCGGACTATGAATGATGTGAATTGATTTTACTAGAATGTAATTTTTGATTTATTTGAGTGCAGTAGCTTAATTCATTTTCTGTATTTAGACAACAACAGAGATAACGGTTTCATGATCAGTAGTTCATTACTTTCTTGATTTGAATAGCAACACATTTTCATTTTTGCTCAAGTATTAATTTCATCACTAGTATGTTCTAAGACCCTTTGAAGTGTTAAGTTCTCGAAATCATTATAGAGGACATAATTGCCTTAAAATCTATATCCATACTTTCCTTCTAGAGTATTCTCAAAACTCAGGAATAGGATTTCCATTCATATTGGAGATAAACAAAGATAAAAGCCCCCAAAACAAAATAAAAATTGAAAACGACAAAAAGGTAAGAAAGAGGTTGTCTTGCACATATAGTGCGCCACACTTCATCAGTTTATGACTCCCGGATTGATAATTAATGTAGCAATTTAGGACACACTAAATTGACCAAATAGTAACCCTTGATGTAATAGTATATATAGGGTCAAATAATAACAATAAAATCATTATTTATGATCCATATATTTTTTATGGTCGAACTATTGTGATCTGTAGTTGGAAGAAGAGGCGAGGCTCTGCAGTTGAGTGCGCAGATGACCTACAAGTTAGTGCATAGGTCAAGAACTTTGTTTTGTACAAAGAATCATTATATTAGAAATAGTTCTTGTGGACGTAGCTTGGTTAACCATGGTAAAATTGGTGTATTCCTGAGTATATTTTCTTACTATCTATTGTAGCATAGCAATTTATTACAGTTGCACTTTATTCCAATAAAGTAATGAGTTATGGCTTTATACGATGTGCTTAAGTGATTAATGTAATGTGCCGAAGTGATTTATTAATGATAAGAGTAAGACAGCATATTAATACCATGTTTCCACATTCTTTAAGGCTACAAAAACCTATTCCTACATCCTCCCATAGTCACTTCAGGTGAGACTGTGATCTGCTTGCAAGTCATTGCCGAAAGAGCTAGTGATTGAGGGTTTTGTTGGTGCGCAGTATAGATTGAACCTGGGTCAGCCCAAATCATAACCAACAAATTTTTCCCTTGTCAAGACCAAGATCTATTTGAGGGATACGTGGATGTGGCACTCATCGAAGAAAGAGATTCAAGACTGGCTAGAACTAAAAGAGCGAGAATTTGTAGAGTAAGAGAACATAAACCCTCATCTGACATCTATAGCTTGGTTACAGAAGTATATTTTCATAGATCAATATGAAATTTTCTTCGCATCATTTCTTGTCCAACTGGATGAGTGGATATCGAGGTTAATTGAAAGAAAGACCTGTTTTAAAGGCGGATAACCTTTGGTGTGGACTCCTGAACTGATACAGTGACTCAAGAGCACTGAAAATAGGATTTAAAGAGATGTTAATTTCTAGATTGATATCATCTTGGGAGGATTCATTAATGAGTTTGTAGTAGATTCGATTATGTCCTAGAGTGAAGCAGAATGATGATTCTTCAAAGGACCGTGAGGTAAGTATTTAAAGTCTTTGAAACTTTCAATTAAGATGTTTTTGTATGAAAAGGGAGTTTTATGGATGCAATCAGATTGCTAGTTTACTTATGCTTGGAAGAAAAGAGAATAAATTTGAGCCAGAGATCGCAGTAATGTGAAGTGGAAATAGATATAGATTAGATACCAGAAAGAGAGCTCATGGATTGTTGGCTAGATAGGGCCCTGAACTAGGTTCAAAGTTAGTTGTGCCAACCAACAAAACCCTAAACTGTTGGCCCTTTCAGCAATAACCTGCGTAGCGTAGGCTGCAGTATCACCCGAAGTAGTATTGGGGGATGAAAGAACCAGGTTTCTGCATCCAGAGGTTTGTGTGATGGGTTCCTACTACTTCTAGGGATTAATTCTATCTTTGCGTACCCTAACTCTTCTGGAATAGTTAATAACAGTAAATCTCATCAACAACAATTATATCTTCATGAAGGTCGTTTACTAGTCATAACATGCATAATTTATACTGATCTACCACTTTCACACATTAGATAAAAAATTATTCATATACTTTCAGATACAGAGCAAATACACATAATTGCATAAATAAATACAAATGAACAAATATGCAAAGTATGGATCAAAACTGTCTTTATTAGATGTGGTCTTAAAAGTACAGACTCTTCTTCCCTGTGCACTTAGCTATAGGGGCCCACACACTCACCTTGCAGATGTACCAAAGTCTCTGTGTACTCAGATGCAGGAGCCTTCCCCTTCACATAAGTATAAGAAACAAACCTTCCTACCTTAGCTTTCTTGCCCTAAACGATAATCTTCTATTCTTCGATTATTCTCTAGAATCACTGTGACTCTTTTATTTATAACCTTTCCTTTTACAATACCATGGTCCACAGACCATGGGCGGGTCTCAAAACCTTCTTAACACCTAAAAACCTAAGGGAATTAAGGCCCTTTGAATCTTACTATCTTCATGCTCTGCTTCCAAAAATCACAGAGACTTTACATTATACAAAAAGGAAATACAAAATTTAACTCCAGGGACCCCATCCCAACACGCCCCCAACACAATTTTGTGACTCGTCCTCGAGTCACTCAATCGGCGCTTCAATCTTCACTTGGAGTTAGTGGAACTTCAACTTCAGAACTTGCAGATCAGTTGTTCCTTACGTAGCTTCTTGTTGCAGTTCCTCGACTAATTTCTCTATAGTAGGGCCTTCCACCACGAGGCCCATGGTCCTTTGAGTCTGTTGCATGCCCTTAAGGTTGCTTTGCACGAAAAAAGTTAGTTGAATTTCCTCCTCTATCAAAGGCTGCATTATTGCCCTAAGAATGGCCTCTTTCTAGCGCAGCTCTTCAATTTCATTCTACAGTTGCTTCCCTTCCTGTAGTTCTGTGAATCGTTTCACTTCTGCCAACGTTTGCATAGTTGATCTAATTTCATCAAACTGTATTTTTTTCTCTCTCATGTCTGCATCAATCTTTTGTAAAGTCAGGTCCTCATGCAGTGAATTCCATAGCTCCATGGCTAGCTCAAACAACTATGTGCAGTCCTTGAATAGTGATTCTAATTTGGCCATTCCTTCCTTTATAGAATCTTTGCGTTGTTCTCGAACCTCTAGCAGAGTTTTCGGCTGCAACTTCAATTGCATCTCCAAAATTTGTAGTTGTAACTCAAATCTTACTCAGCTAATTTCATCTTTGGACTCTTTGATTGATGCATCCAGATTCTAGATATTTTATGTCGATGTTGCATAAGTTGCAATGTTAAGTTCAAGTATCTCATTACACGCCTGTGTAATAACTGCTTCTAAGTGTTGGCCACACATAGAAATTTATTCCTTCTCCTTCAGTGTCTACGCCTTTTCTTCGATGATCTATTGGTTGTTTATTTTTACTTCATTAATCACCAGGAGCGTGCGCTTCTCCCTAACCCTCAGCTCATCAAATACTCCTTGGTGTAACTCATGTAGGGTTTGGATAGGGAGTGCTGCGAGGTTGATGCCCAGATTCTTGATCTGCGAAAGATGGGCATTGGCCTCTTTTGAGTCGGCGTGTAGGGCCCTTTCTGACAATTGAATCACATAGAGATATAAAGTCTAATCCGTGTACAACAATGTTATGCTCGCTTGATGCAGGCTCACCTGAATCCAAATCGCTTGTAGTCAGCCTGTCTAAATCTATAGATTGTGTAGATCCTTCTACACATTTCCTAGTGCTTGCTGGTACTGCTGCTCAAATTGGGTCCATAATTCAGTTGTAGTGTCCCAGACCTCATCTCCAATTTATTCTAAGTCCCCTTTAGTGAGGACTAATGGATCCACATGGGTGAATCTATCTAACTTCTATTTATTCTGCAGCCCCGAGGTTGAACGTCATGTTCTTTTCCTAACCACAAATGGGGTTTCCTGCTCCGTGCCCCCACCCTCTTCTACATATGATCCTTCCTAGTATTGTGTACGCTAAGAGTCAGACTCCTCAACATCGATTGTGGTTTCTGTTAGCTCTGCTACATATTGCTGATACTTGAGGAGCAGAAGTAAGCTCTATCCTTGGTTTTGCTCAAAGGAGGCCTCTATCTGTCATTCTCACCCTCTCCTTCACCCCACTTATCCCCCTTTCACCTCCATTTCCTAGGCTCGTCGTTAAAAATCATATAAAAACTTTTTTCTCTGAAGCCTGAGTGCTAAAACCTAAACCCCCATAAACCCGAACCCATATGACTGCGCGCCCTCACAAACTCTCACCGTCGTAACCTCAGCCGTTGATCTCTGTCACCCCGATCCAATGGTCCTCCGTCGCGCTTGACGAAAATCAGCACGATCAAATCTCCACCGTCCGATCACCTCCGCCACGATTGGGTGGCGATTGCTCTCCCTGTTCCCACAAACCGATGTCATGTTAATGCGCGATGGGAGGGTGGTTTTCCCTTTCCCCGCCACCACGCGTCACGCTCCGAGTGGTATCGCATGCCATTATATGTTCACCGCCAAACCCACAATGCCGGTGTGAGCAAAACCACTTACCGCCCGTCCTCCATCCCCACCCGTTAACCCCCGTACGTCTCCTCCATCCAATAGCCGTTGGATCTGCCCGCCCGAGATCCAACCGCCCACGTTCATTTCACTCTGTTTTTCTCGATAGTCCCTGCCAAGCCATATCTGTTGTCCAACTGCTCAATCTGATAGCCAGTCTCATTCCTCCATTCAGTTTGTCCACCTGCTACGTAGTTCGCGTCTCTTAACTACTTTGTGCAACCTAAGGACTAAGATACAAGTTTTCAGTACTGTTTGCATTTGTTCCTCAACGACCGCATTCAACATGCAGTATGGCCAAGGAGGAAAAGGACCGAGTATGAGTAGGTAGCTGCATTTAGCAGTTATGGGGCTTAATGGATAAGGATGTTGTGTTAGGATATTCCGACACATAGGAATTAGTTAAGTATAACTTGGTCTAGTATAGGGTTAGGTAAAGTGTGTTTCTTTACTATGTACTTTTTGTAACTTACAATCTGACGGTTCATTCTTTCCTCGGTATTACTGACACTTGATCCGTGTCTTAACACCCGATTGGTCCATGATCTCTATTTAAAGAGGACAACAGAGCACCCGAGAAGATCAAATTTATCCACTACATCAAGCAATCGCACTCAGACTCCATCAGTCAGTTAAAGTGGTTGGTGGTCGATTATGACCCCTCCATACTTAGAATGGCCAAGTGCCTTTGTAATGAAACTCTATATATACCAAGAAACAAGATGTAATCAAGGTTGATGGTTGTTGTTTTGATGTAAGGTTCAAATTCTGGAGACTGTAACTATTTTGATACTTGCAGCGTCTTGTCTTCATTTTCAGCTAATACAAGCTTCTTTTGCCGTTAATTGCTCACTTTTCATGCTTCTTCCTTCTAAGTTGTGCTTGATATGCTGTATTCCTAAACTCTTGATGTTTAGCATTAGAGTAGCTGTCATCCTACCTCTATGTTAAAGTCTTGCACGTATCAGTGAATGAGTTATTCAGGTTTCTGTTCACTTAGTGCCATATAGCTATCATCCTGTCTGTGCATTAGGGATTAGATTTGCAGACTTCTTTACTGGTTGCATCCAGCCATCACGGGGTCCTGTGCATTTGCTGGTGTGGTCAGTATTCTCCATATTCACCTGATCCTTAAACTATGAGTAATTGGTGGTCTAAAGCCTTGTAGTCTGGGGTTGTTCATGCATGTATAGATTCAAGCAAAGTAGAAGTGGTTATCTAGCTTGAACAAGCATCATGCCTTCCATTCATCCATTTGCAACAATAAGTTGAATTTGTAATGTTCCCGAGCATCTCTGAACTACAACCTAGGAGAGTTTCTTGGGGTGATAACATTAATTGGCGTTTTTGTCTGGGAGAGGAGATTGAAGCTCAGCTTCCTTGGGAAACGACACAGCTCCAGCTTTGATGATAGACAAATTCGGAACACATTTTTGGTTGTAATCATCTATCTAGCGACTCTACTAGAGGATCAACCTAGTGGCTACTCCATATTACAGTTCTGGCTCAGTTTGTGAGGCATACCCAGAGAAATCCTCAGAAATCACCAACTGACCCAGTGCCTGACCCTGAGAAGATTGTCAAGCAGAAGAAAACATTACAGAAAGGAGCATCAGGATCAAGTAAGCTTGAGCAGTCTTATGTATCTCTACAAGAGGGGCTTATAGCTGAACATGTACAGTTTGAAGATATAGAGCCTAGCTTTGTGAGTGAAGAAATACCCTCAAGGATTCATAAAGCTCCTTGTTCATTTAGTTCCCCTTTGGATCTCAATCCAAAGAAAATCTCCCATACATTCCATCATATTCCTTTGTCTCTGTCATCTATTTCATTGCTCCCTACCATCGAATCTGCCAGTATCCTTCCACCTACCCTAGTCATGGCAGGCTAGCAAGCACCCACGAGGATGGAAAGAATCATAGCTGCTAGGTATGGACCCTTGGTCTTGCCTATTCCTTTGAATGCCATGCCTGCAGGAGAATACTAGAAATACATCCCTAAGTTCACTGGTACAGAATGAGTGACAGCTGAAGAACACCTTGAATCCTTTTATAGTTATGCTGATAACTTAGATATCAGTGACGATGATGTGTGGATGAGAGTATGTGTGCAAAGCCTTGATGGAGAGGCTAGGAAATGGTTCAGAGAACTGACCCCTAGGTCTATAGTAGACATTGAAGCTTTAGATGATGCATTTTTGAAGCATTGGGGAGATAAAAAGACTTGTTATATTACCATACCGAGTTTGGAAACCTCAAAAGGGAAAATGGGGAATCATTGCCTGATTTTAATAAAAGATTCAATAGTATGTATGGTAAAATACCAGCTGAAGTAAAGCCTACCCCCACCTCTGCCAAACTCACCTATGCCAATGCTTTTGACTTTGATTTCTACCTACTCTTAAGAGAAAGAAGATGTGCCACTCTAGCTGAAATGCAAGATGCAGCCCTTGAGGTGGAGTCTAATATCATGGCTGCAGAGAAGCTCAAAATTCATGTTGATAGAAGGAGGCAGAGAGGTGAGGCTTCTTCTTCCTCTACTTCATCTTCAGAATCCAAATTAGACAAAATGACTAAAATGATAGAGTCATTGGCTGCTGAGATATCCAAGCTGAAGCTTGAACAAAGCTCTGGGAAAACAAGGCTTCCAAACACATTTGCTCCAAGAAACTGAAATCCATTTAGAAGAGCAAATGAACAATTGCAAATCATTCAGAAGGGTAAAGAGGCCCATGAAGAACAAAAGGTTAAAGCTCCTTTCCAGAACGTAGTCATGGAGGAGGAGCGGTTCGAAGAAGAGGATGAAATTCATTGCATGGAAGATAAAGGCAGTGTTACCTTTTTGACATTAGTTGCATACAAAGAATCATTGTTGCAGGACCAAACCAGTCAAAAGTGGGATAGAGAGGTTGTTCTATGAACTGATGAGCGGAAAAGATACAATCTGAGGTCAAAAGCAAACAATGTCAAGGAGAACCTTGCCCAAACAGCTGCAGTCCAAATAGATCAACAGGATATCAGACAGAAGAAGCCAACAGCTGACCCAGTAATCCTCAAAGCACCAGCTCAAGAGGTAAAAGGCCCTAACAAGTCCCCTTCCCCTTTTAGCTTTGAATCAGAAGTCTAGAAGTTAAAAATCTTTGTGCCTCTGATAGAACTTGTAAAGAGTGAAGTTTTTAGAAAGCCTGTTATCGATGCTCTTGAGCTGAAAGCCATACAAGCCCCCGTTGATTATGTCAATTTGCAATATGATAAGCCTACAGTTGTGCTTAGCCCAATGACCAAACCTTCTGATGATAATTCCCCTTCATTTTATGTCTCCTTGACCATTCATGATAAAATTCTCCACAACTACCTGCTAGACATAAGGGTCAGCCACAATTTGATGCCTAAAGCTGTCATGGAAGAGTTAGGCCTTGATATCACCAGGCCATATCATAATTTATTTTCATTTGATTCAAGAAAGGTAAAATTCCTAGGACTAATCAAAGACCTAGCCATTACCCTAACTCAGCTTCCCATGAAGAGTATGGTTATGAACATTGTGGTAGCAGATGTCCCTCCTAAGTTTGGCATGCTGCTGTCCAGAGGATGGATTAATAGACTAGGTGGGACACTGCAGAATGATTTATCTTATGCCGCTGTCCCAGTCTTTGGAGGAGAAAGCAGGAGATTGTAGAGAGAAGCACAGTTGGCCTACATCATTAGTGATGAGAAGAATCCTTCCAATCATCCCATATATGCTATGGACACCAATTTTGGAGCTTGTATTCTCCAAATTGAAGAATCCCAGAAGGCCTCAATGCAGATCAAGGAACCAGTGAATCAGGCCGAGGAAGAGCAAGGAAGTCAGGTTTGGGAAATGTTATTTGATGGAGCACGTTCAAGAGAGGCTGTAGGAGCAGGGGTGGTGCTGATATCTCTAAAACAAGAAAGCACAAATCTGTCTTTTAAGCTGGCTTTCCGAGTCACGAACAATATAGCAGAGTATGAGGCTCTGATATTGGGCCTTAATGCAGCCAAAGAGAGAGGAATCAGGAACATAAAGGTGTTTGGAGATGCTGATCTTATCATTCAAGAAGTAGACAAAACATTTCAAGCAAAGCACCCAAGGCTGAAAGCATGCAGAGATGAGGTATGGAGACTCAAAGATTCTTTTGATAGTTTTTGTATCTCATATATCACTAGAATAAAAAATCAGCTTGCTGATTCTCTTGTTGTGTCTGCTAGCATGTTTATTCCTCCCATGCCTCCTAGACTAGTTTATAAACTTCAGATGAAATATAGACCGTCCTTGCCTGATAATGTCCAGCATTGGAAAGTTTTTGAATATGATGATGAAGTGAATAGGTTTTTGGAAGTCATTGATGAATTTTTCGAAATGCAAATTGACCAAGAGAATTAAGCCTTGGAAGAAAATCCTCAATCCCAACTTAGAAACAGAATTGGTAAAGATAGCATTGTCCAACTGCCCAGCAATCATATACCTAAGGTTCTAGTTCCATTAGAAAAGTTGTTTGAGCAAAATGATGTGTCTTATAAGGCTGCCCAAAAAGAAGACCAATCTGCAGTCTGTAATCATAATATAGGGAGTCCAGATCATCCAAGATATATAAATCTCTCCACCCATTTTTCTGCTACCCAGAGTTCTAAATACTGCAATCTAATGAAGCAATTTGTTGATGTCTTTGCCTGGGAATATAGTGACCTGAAAACTTATGACAAAAAGATCATCTAGCATAAAATTCCTTTAGAGAAAGACACCATCCCTTTCAAGCAGAAGCTGAGACCAATAAATCCTTTGCTCTTTCCTCTAATTGAAAAGGAAATCAAGAAGTTATTGGCTACTAAAATCATAGTCCCTCTCAGATATTCAAAATGGGTAGCCAATTTGGTAGTGGTGAGGAAGAAAAGTGGAGAAATCAGGCTCTGCGTTGATTTCAGAAACTTAAACAAATGTTCTAAGAAAGACAATTATCCTCTACCCAAGATGGAGCATTTGTTGTAAAAGGTCTCAGGAGCCAAAGTGATGTCTTTCTTGGATGGATTTTCAGGGTATAACCAGGTTGCTGTGCATCTAGATGACCAAGAGAAGACTGCATTCACCACTCCTTAGGGCACTTTTATATATTCGAAGATGCCTTTTGGGCTGATGAATGCTGGAGATACCTTTCAGAGAGCTATGGATATAGCATTTGTAGGAGAGAAGGATAAGTTTGTCCTTGTATACCTAGATGATATAACAGTGCACTCCGGCAGCCATCAAGACCATTTGCAACATTTGAAGAAAGTGTTCCTAAAGTGCAGAAGGTTTGGGATTTCAGTCAATCCTAAAAAGTCGCAGTTTGCTTTAGAAGAGGGCAAGTTGTTAGGACATGTCGTCTCTGCTGCAGGTGTCCGAATTGACCCGGAAAGAGTAGGAGCAATACAGACCTTATCTATCCCAAGATCAAAGAAGGATATCCAGTCCTTTCTGGGTAAAATTAATTTTGTAAGGAGGTTTATTCCTAATTTTGCAGAACTTGTAAAACACATTACCTCCATGCTGAAAAAGGGGTCAGAAGTCAAGTGGACTGATGCAACAAGAAAATCTTTTGAGTCTGTTAAGAAAGCTATTATGGAAGCTCCCATTTTAAGAAGTCTAGATTACAGCAAGGAGTTCCATATATTTTCATTTGCCTCCGATGACACCCTTCCAACAGTTTTGATGCAAGCAGATGAAGAAGGCTCAGAACATCCAATGGCATTTTTCAGCAAAACTTTAAGGGATGCTGAGCTGAGGTATGATATCATTGAAAAATAGGCATATGCTCTTATCAAATCTTTGAAAGCTTTTAGAATTTATATTCTGCACTCCAAGATAATTGCATATGTACCCTCGGATTCAATAAAGGATGTCCTAACACAGCCTGATGCTGATGGAAGAAGGGCTAAATGGATTGCAAAGCTTATTGAATTCAATATAGAATTGAATCCCACCAAGCCTGTCAGGGGTCAGGGCCTTGCTAGATTAATGGCTGAAGAAAATTTCAGAATGTTACACATGAATTTGATAAACATAAATTCAGAAGATAGCCAGATAGAAGAAAAAATAGCTGAACCAAGGAAAAATTAGTCATTGGTAGAAAATTTAGCTTCTTGCAATTGGTACTTTGCAATAGCTCAATTATTGCTCAAGCTGGAGGTTCCTCCAGGCTTTAGTTTGAGCCAAGCCAGAACTATTAAGCTCACGGCAGCTAAATATTGCATTCATGAAAATTTGCTCTACTGGATAGACCTCTCTAGAATTCTTTTGAGGTGTCTAGACAAAGAACAATCCTTGGAGGTTGTGCAGCATTTTCATTCCAACATATGTGGAGGGCATCATTATTGGAAAACTACAACCCACAAGATTTTCAGAGTTGGATACTACTGGCCCACGTTATTTTTTGATGTGTTCTTATTTGTTAAAACCTATGACAGGTGCCAAAGATTTGAGGGAAAGCGGCAATTGAAGTCCCTGCCCTTAAAAGCTATACATGCTAGTGGCCCTTTCCAACAGTGGGGCTTGGATTTCATTGGAGAAATAAATCCACATTCTAGTGGCCAGCACAGATAGATCTTAGTTGCCACTAACTATTTCAATAAATGGATTGAAGCAATCCCTACCAGAAAGGTTGATCATAATGTGGTCATGAGGTTCTTGATAGAGAATATCTTCACCAGATTTGGTTGTCCACATAAATTGATCACAGATAATGCAGCAGCCTTTAGGGCAAAAGAATTGGTGGACATGTGTGACTCAATGGGCATTAAGCTAGTTCATTCCACCTCATACTACCCTAAAGTCAATGACCTAGCAGAATCTTCCAACAAAAGCCCGATAAGGATAATTAAGAAGCTGTTGGAAGACAACAAAAAGAATTGGAACTCTAAACTCAAGTATGCACTATGGGTTGACAGAGTGACCGTCAAGAAATCCATAGGGAACTCCCCTTTCAAGCTGGTATATGGCACTGAAGCTGTATTCCCAATTCAATTAACCCTTCCTGTGGCAAAGTTCTTACAAGAAGAACAGAATGAGGAAGAAGACATGGCAAAAAGGATTACTGATTTAGCAGAGGTGCATCAGATCAGAGAACAGCTAGTTAAGAAGCCTGTAGCACATCAAAAGAAGATCAAGGAAGCTTTTGATAGGAGGACAAAAATATATAATTTTTAGGTTGGAGACTTGGTTCTTAAATGGGATGCACTGAAAGAGAAGAAGGGCAACCATAGAAATTTTCATGCTTTATGGACCAAGCCCTTTATCATTTCTCAGATCCAAGGAAACAACACTTTCATACTGCAAAGTATGGCAAGGGAGATAGTTTTTGATGGCCCAATTAATGGGTGGTTTTTGAAAATTTATGTTGTTTAAGGTCTTTTGGCCTTAAAGTTGTAAATATGTTGTTTTATCAGTTTTAGTGTAGACTCAGTTAGACTCCATGCCCAATGGAACACTAGGGAATTTTGCTCATTTGGTATTGAAAGGCAAGGCATTGGTCTGCAAGTTCTTGAGACCTCACAGGGAGGATCTGATCCCCAGAAGGAGCCAGTGTTAGCTCTGCTACATATTGCTGATACTCGAGGAGTAGAAGTAAGCTTGGTCCTTGGTTTTTCTCAAAGGAGGCCTATACCAGTCATTCTCACCCTCTCCTTCACCCCACTTATCCTCCTTTCACCTCCATTTCCTAGGCTCATTGTTAAAAATCATATAAAAACTTTTTGCTCTTAAGCCCGAGCGCTAAAACCTAAACCCCCATAAACCCACACCCATATGACTGCGCTCCCTCACAAACTCTCACCACTGTAACCTCAGTCATTGATCTCTGTCACCCCAACCCAACTGTCCTCCGTCACGCCTGACGAAAATCTGCGCGATCAAATCTCCACCGTCCGATCACCTCCTCCACGATCAGACGGTGATTGCTCTCCCCGCGCCCTCAAACTGATGGCACGTTAACGTGCTATGGGAGGGTGGTTTTCCCTTTCCCCACTGCCACGCGTCACGCTCCGAGTGGTATCGCATGCCATTGTACATTTACCACCCAACCCCCAATGCCGATGCGAGCAATACCACTTACCGCCTGTCCTTCAGCCCTGCCCATTAACCCCCGCACGTCTCCTCCGTCCGATAGCCTTTGGATCCGCTCGCCTGAGATCCAACGACCCACGTTCATTTCACTATGTTTTCTCCGATAGTCTCCACCAAGCCATATCTGCCATCCAACTGCTCAATCTGATGGCAAGTCTCGTTCCTCCATCCAGTTCGTCCACCTACTATGTAGTCTGCGTCTCTTAACTACTCTGTGCAACCGAGGGACTAAGATACTAGTTTTTGGTACTGTTTGCATTTGTTCCTCAACGACCGCATTCAATAGGCAGTATGGCCAAGGAGGAAAAGGACCGAGTATGAGTAGGTAGCTGCATTTAACAGTTATGGGACTTAATGGATAAGGACGCTGCGGCTGCCTGAGAGGACAACAGAGCACCCAAGAAGATCAAATTTATCCACTACAGCAAGCAATTGCACTCAGACTCCATCAGTCAGTTAAAGTGGTTGGTGGTCAATTATGACCCCTCCATACTTAGAATGGCCGAGTGCCTCTGTAATGAAACTCTATATATACCCAGAAACAAGATGTAATCAGGGTTGATGGTTGTTGTTTTGATGTAAGGTTCAACTTCTGGAGACTGTAACTATTTTGATACTTGCAGCATCTCGTCTTCATTTTCAGCTAATACAAGCTTCTTTTGCTGTTAATTTCTTACTTTTCATGCTTCTTCCTTCTAAGCTGTGCTTGATATGTTGTATTCCTGAACTCTTGATGTTTAGCATTAGAGTAGCTGTCATCCTACCTTTGTGTTAAAGTCTTGCACGTATCAGTGAATGAGTTATTCAGGTTTCTGTTCACTTAGTGCCAGAGAGTTGTCATCCTGTCTGTGCATTAGGGATTAGATTTGTAGACTTCTTTACTGGTTGTAACCAGCCATCATGGGGTTTGTGAATTTGCTGGTGTGGTCAGTATTCTCCATATTCACCTGATCCTTAAACTGTGAGTAATTGGTGGTCTAAAGCCTTATAGTCTGGGGGTGTTCACGCATGTCTGGAGTCAAGCAAAGTAGAAGTGTTTATCTAGCTTGAACAAGCATCATGCCTTCCATTCATCCATTTGCAACAATAAGTTGAATTTGTAATGTTCTCGAGCATCTCTGAACTACACCCTAGGAGAGTTTCTTAGGGTGATGACAGTTTCCTGAGCCGCTTTCCCTTTTTTAGTAGCTTCCTTGGTAACAACTTCCTTAGCAGTAGCTTCCTTAGCTACAGCCTCTTTCCATTGTGCAACTTTCTCCCGAGATGCATTCTTCTAGGCTTCCTTCTACTTCTCTACTGCTGATGTCTGTGTGGTGGTACCTTTTGCTGCCTTGCTCATTCTTGCGCCTAGATCTGATGGGTAAAGCCACTCTCCTAGCCATTTACCTACAATCTCTGTGACATCCGCCTCGCCAACAAGATAAGGTAATGTGTGCCATATCTTCTTCGGATCCCTTCTGGCATGAACATACACATTATGAATGTCAGTCTTGAATGTGGAATAAGGATGGTACTAATCATATAAGGTAGGTGAAAGCCTCGGCCTTTGGCTGAACACTGTGCGTAGATCCATCGCCACCAACACCCAAAACATCTTGGTCTTCATGACCCACGTAAGGTCCTTTGTTGCCCAGACTGAAGCGAAATTCGCTACCTCCGGAAGGTCTGATTCTTGAGGAAGAAACTAGCTGTCCTCTGGCGCCCTCCATGCTACTAATCCTATCAAGAGTAATAACTAGGCATAATTAAATCTCTTGCCCTCATCCTGGGTCTCCCGATAGTTCTCCAATAATTCTTTGCAAAGGTATTGAGCCCAGTTGTACTAGACTCCTTTGGTGCATTACACAGTCAAAGAGATCATGGGTGCCGAAACCTCATCTGTGTGACACTTCTGCATGATCTTGCATGCCAATATTTGCACGGCGACCTGCACCACAAGATATGAAATGGAGTGGATGGAATATCCACACAACTTTTTAATCAACCCGAAGTCGCTCTTCATCTAATTTGTGAGTTGCTTCTCCTTCGTTTTCCCTCCAAACGCTTCTGCTAGATCCACACCATGATAGGGAAGCAAGGTGATATGGTGAATCAACATATCTATAATTGGGATGGGTTCTCCCAGCCAAACACACCCATCGTGCACCAAAGTGAGTATTTGCTAGACACACACAATATCAATGATGGTGCGACTGAAGTGCAGCACCCAGAGCATGTTTAGGAGGCCCATGGCCTCAATACCCGTGACCCACTTCTTAAGTTCTATTCGCATAGCCCCAGTCTCCTCATAATATATCTTTGACAGGTAATTGGACAGTGCAAGCTGAGGGAACTTCTCGTGACCTCCCAAATCCCAATCCTCCAGGTTGAGCGTTAGAATGCAACCCAACAACGTGCCCTCAAACACCACCTTCTCCGGTAGCAGTGGTGTAGAGACCGTAAGTTTGGCATTATCTGGGTCCTTAGGAACCTTAGTTGTGTTGTTGCGTGGTGGGATATACTTTGGGAGCCGAGTCATAGGCTCATCCTCCTCAAAATCCATCTCCTCGATGCCCTCTGCACAGTTCTTCTTCATCCAAATCAAGGGGCTCAGTTGGCTATTGCACTTTCTCTGTCTTCCCCTTCTCATAGATTTCCATGGGAATTTTTTGCGGTGATTTCCTTACTGGAACCTATTGTGGTTTCTTATGCTTCTTATCAGCTACTAAGGGCTTAGGTCTAGGAGACCTAGGAGTCGTAGTCAAAAATCCCATAGGAACAGAGGGTGTTTCTTCAACTAAGGGTACTGCGTCAGAGGTTGTTGCTTCTGTTGTGGGGGGAGTTGCAGTCATGCTTGCTATAAATGCCTTACGAAAATATTTGGGTACATTAGCCAATCCCAATCATGAGAAGAGTTATTCCCATTCTGGCTCAGACATATAGTTCAGTTCTTGGTGCAACACAAGGAAAAAAGGCTCAAAATCGACTCTCAGGAAGAAAAGTGTTCGAATGCGGGTCAGCATGCTAGATTTATAGGCAAATTTGAATTTGAATCTAATAATTTCCTCCAAATTTCTATCGTTAATGCATCTTTGGTGGCATATTTCCAAAGAGTTTCCCTGTAAATGTGCCTTCCCTACTCCTTCTAACAGAAATTGTGCCATCGAATCAGTTACAATGCTTCCAACGACTAACTTTTGACTAGGCTGCACGACACCAACCTTTATGGTGCAACCACCTTGGCGCAGCTCCCCTTGGCACCCTACTTTCTTCCATCATGTGGCCCTCTTACTTCGTCTTTCCCATTTTTGGGTAGTGCAGTTTATAGTACCATAATTCCTTGTAGCTTCCTGGAGTACTAAGACTATCCCACCATCATATAGTCATTGCGTAGGGGTGGGATCACCCTTGTACAACTTCAATTGACTACCATTGATTCTACTTGGAAACAATTATCCATTCAGCTTCATGAGCTGAACTACGCTACCATCTGTAATTTCTTTTACCATATAGGGTCCAAGCCAATGCATTTAAAACTTTTGAGGAAATTTCGTATATTTGTTGTCATAAAATAATACCAAATTATTAACCTAGAAGGTGCATTTCTTTATATGTTTATCATGCAATGCCTTTTTGTTATCCTTTTGTAGCTGTTGGTGAAATCTTGCTAGAAACTAATCCTCCTCCAATTCCATCAGCTACATGAGACACTCCTCCATAGTATCGCAATAAAGCATATCAGTCAGTGCTACAATCCAAAGACTCGGCCCAATATATTCCATGGGCATCACACCCTCTCACTCATAAACCAACCTGAAAGGGATTTCACCTATCAACTTTTTACAAGTGGTTCTATACGCCCATAGGAATACTGGTATGTGCACATCCCAAACATTCCTCTTTTCATTGCAAACCTTTGTTAAAGCACTCTCTAGGATTTTGTTGAAAGATTCTATTGTACCATTAGTGTGAGGGTGATAGGGTGTACTTTTCTGATGATAGACCTGAAATTATTCAGGCATCATGGCAAACGTCTCATTTAAGAAATGTGTGCCCCTATCACTCATTAATATCTTAGGGCAACCAAATTGGGACAAGATAAACTTAAAAATGAACTTCTCAGCAGTAGCTGCGCTATAGTCCTTAACTAGTTGAGCCTCTGCCCATTGCCTCAAGTATTCAATCACTGTAATAATATATCACACTCCATTCTTTTTCCCTGGCGGTTGGATCTGAACCACAAAATCAATCACCCATTTATCAAACACATGCAAAGTTACTTGTGGATTTAAGGGTAGTTCATCCCTTCACGATGGTTTCCCCATTCTTTGGCAAGAATCACACGCACTACAATACAGTTTTGAATCCTTATGCACCATTGGCCACCAAATTCCCACACGTAGGATCTTCTGCACAGTCACTCTGCCTGCATAGTGTCCTCCCGCCACTCCTCCATATGCTTCTGCGAGGATGCTTGGTCGTTCAAACTCTAGGACATATCGGCGTAGTATTTCATCAGAGCCCATTTTATATAGGTGTCGAACAATCACATAAAAGTCAGCCGCACGAACCACCAACTCCTTCTACTGCTATGTATAATATCCTTCTCGAGTTGTGCTAGTTGTCAAAAACTGGAATATATCAGTGAAATGATCATCTACGACATGAACAATAAAGAGCTTCCTATTTGGAAATCCTTCTTCCAGATTGGTAGGCTCATCACCAGTCTCAATTTGGGATAGATGATCGGGACTACCATTCAATCAGTCAGGCTTCACAATCACCTCAAAATCATACTCCTAAAAGAGCAACAACCATCTATAGATCTCCCCCCCCCAACGTAAGCTTATTGAACAGGTATTTTAGAGTAGAATGGTTTGTATACATCTTGAAGTGCACGCCTAACAGATAGTGCCGAAATTTCTGTAGTGCGTACACCATTTCTAGTCCTTCACACTTTGTAGTTGAGTAGTTGTTGTCCACCTTTGACAATTTCCTACTCACAAATGCTATAGGATGATCAATATCTCCTTCACCTGATTGGGTCAGTACCACACCTAGTGTAATACAAGAAGTGTCCACATGAACATGAAACTCCTTTTTCCAATTCGGGAACACCAGAATGGGTGTGATGACCATTTTCTCCTTTAAAATGTCTAAAATGTTATGACACTCTTCATTCCAGTAGAATTTCATGTCCTTCTTTAATCATTTCTCCTTTGGCACAGTGACTTGTGCATATACCTTGATGAACTTTCTATAATACCCCGTATGGCCCAGTGTTGCGCGCAATTGTTTTACATTCTTCGAGGCCTCCAAATTGACAATAACAACTTTATTTGCAGGATCTACCATCAATCCCTGCTTGCAAACCACATGAACCAGGAATATTCCATAAGGAACACAAAAGATGCATTTCTTTAGATTCAGGGTGATCTGATGTCTGCAATAGTTATCCAACATAAGGTGCAGACTTGTAACGTGGAACTTTACCAACCCAAAAGAGTCCAATCATCAAAGTATACTTCTAATAACTTATGGATAAATTCCTTAAAAGTTACAATTACTACACGAACCTCAGCTTCATCATTCGCCTGTATTCTTTCTAATCAGTCAATTTGTCCTTATGTGTACCCCACCAAAGGGTAGGCGTAGTGCACAACACTAGATCTAGTGCCTGGAACCAGTGCTCTTCTGGCACCTCCCTTTCAAACGTATCCAAAAACAAGTTAACATCTTCTGAACCATCATAATGAGGTAGATTTTGTACCTCCGTGGAGATGCAGTGAAGTGATTTTGTCAACATATTGCAGTGCGGGGAGGAGACTTCATGTAATTTGTTATGAAAATGCTCAAGTTCTTCATCGGAAGCTGAGGTGCAGGAGTTATCTCTATCACATCTAATTTGTCCATCTGATGTAGATTGATCTAGTCCTCATCATGCATAGTGATATTATATATACGATCCATATCGTCCTCTTTTTCATAATCGCGCACTAGTTCCATGTATCACGTACCTTCAGTTGGAGCCAATGGAATAATAACTCGGAGTGCCTTCCTCTCAAATGTCATTCAATGCTTCTTAAGATTAATGACCGCATCCATGTCAAAGGCCCAATCAATGGCTAATAGCACAGGGTAAGGATTACTATCGTACATTATCTTGATCACTTCAAAGATGGCTAGAGCACTCGCTCCTTCAATATCCACAGTAACCCCATATAGGCGCTCCATAGGAATGATCTTCTATTGATTTTCCATGTGTAACTAGATAGGAGACCACTACAGTGCAGGTCTTCCCATTCTTTCCCAAGTTTTTTCTGGTAACACATTCGCATCAGATCCTAGATCGAGAATTACTTGATCCATTTTGTATTCTCCGATATTTTCCGTTAGTCTCATTTCACGACCTATTCATTTCTTTATTTTTCCCAAATTTCTTACGACATGCTATTCTGGAGGAGTGTTGACCTTACCTATACAATTATAAATTAACTCTTGGAGCCCTTCTACCACCTTTCTATCCTGCAACAACTTCATACAAGTCTTCAGAAAGGTAGCTAATAGCGAAGGGTCTATGTCCTGCGCATCATTGTTTCTACCTGACTTCTTATGACTTCCTGACGTAAAGGCCTCAATGAAGCTCCTTTTGGATTCCCTAAAGGCTTCCTTAGCCCAACTCAGATCGAATCCAACTTTCTTCTCAGCATCCTTCCATACCCAACCTTTCATTTCCCTTATCTTCTCCAGTGGAAATACCACTTCACATCACTATATTAATGCTAGGCTCTTCTTCGCGAGGCTTTGCCCTCATCATTTGAATATTCTATGTACATGTTTGATCCTTGTTCTCCTGCATCTTGGCTATTAGTACCAGTTAATATTCTATAACATGATCAAATTGTCGTCAATACTGATAGGAGGGATGCATTGGGTTCTGATAGTCACGCACAAAATGAACTTCTTCTCCACAAATATAAAAAATTAATTGTCCATGACCTCTTCCAGCCCCTCTTCCTCTTCCTCGGCCTTGGAATCCTCCATGTACTACACACGTGCCCTAAACCTGAGGCTAATTTTTCACCTACATTCTATATGGAGGGCTCTTCTCCATCATCAATTCGTAGCTCCAACATTTGCGCTCATCATGCCCTACTGATTTACAAAAGGTAAAAAAAAACTATTGTGGAGTTTGCAAAAAAATTTGTAGGAGATGATATTTTTCATTCACATGCTTCCCAGCCATCTGACAGGTAATGCACCATAAGGCCACTACTTCGCTTGGTCCAGTGATTTTTTCTGGTTTTAGAGGGACATGACCTCCCCCAATAAGGTAATTTTGATAAACATGACATTGGTCCTTATCATGACCATGGCCTTTACACTTCAGGCACCAAACCTCTACGCACACCTCAGGCTGGAATTCATTTCCATTCTTTAGGCTCTGTAACTCCATGTGCAGGCTTGTGTTGGGATGGGGTCCCCTAAGTCAATTTTGGGATTAAAATAACACAAATTTTGATGTATTTTTTGTAAGTAATGTAAAGTCTCCACGATTTGTGGATGAAAAGCTCGTAAATGATTAGGAGTCAAACGGGTTTTATCCCCTTGTTTATGTAAAGTCTGAGTCGGCTTCGAGATCCACCCATTATTCATGGACCATGGGATTGTATAAATAGGTATGTCTTAGAAAGTCTAAGGCAGATATCTTGGATGTAATGGGTCAATAGGCGAAAGTGTTAGCGCAAAAATGTGGTTCAAATAGGAGAAGAAAAGCTTTGCAGCTGAGTGTGGAGAGGACTAGGTAGAGTCCGTAGTTGAGTGCAAGGATGCCTACAGCTGAGTGTGCAGGGTAGTTTTGACTCTGTAAGCCTAAATTGAAGATCAATAAAGAAGATCACTGAAGAATTCCCATGTATATATGTTATATCTGTTTACTTCTACTTACGATATGTGTTGTGGATGAATAATGTGTTTATGAAATATTGATCTAATGATGCGTGATTCTCTTGAATAAGTCTTAATATATGTACGTAATGCATGTTAAGTACTTTCGTGAAGACTGTGAGGAATTATGTTATGTTTACTAAGTAACTTAAGTAGATCTGCATAGATACTAATTTAGAGTTATTAGCTAATGTGCGTAAGTTGATAAATCAAATGTTAAGAGTCTGCAAAGGCTAATTGTAGACCTTCACGAAGGTATGAAGACTGTTTTAACAGAGTTTCAGTATCAAGCCCTAAGGGCTTATTGATCTGCGTGAAGGCAGAACTAAGGTGCTAAAAGGCATCACACTCGTCTCTGGATGCAGAAGCTTAGTTCTTGCATCCCCCCATACTGCTTTGGGTGAGAGTGCAGCCTATGCTATGCGGGTTGTTGCTAAAAGGGCCAATAGTGTAGGGATTTTTTGGTTGGCGCAACTAACTATGAACCTAGGTCAGGACCCCCTAAGCCAACAAATGGTTCTGTTGTTGGGACTAGGATCTTCTTAAAGGAGATGTGTGATGTTGCATCACTAGACCCCAACAAAGAAAGAAATTGAAAAGTGGTTGGATAGCAAAATTCATGAATTTGGGGTGCAGGAAAACAGGAATTCACGCCTGTTAAAGGAGTAGTGGTTGGATACATATTTGTATATGGAGATACACGGAATATTCTTCTGCACCTTCTCGATCGAATTATACAAGTGGTTAGCTAAGTTGGCAGACGGTCAAGGGAGGTGGAATCTTGACAGTCCAATAGTGTGGACCCCAGAGCTGGTACAATGATTAGAAGCCTCTGAAGACAAGATCACGTGGGCTGTTGATCATTAGTTTGATCGAATTATAGGAGGATTTGTTATAGAATTCGCAGTTGATACCTCAGTCAGCTACATAGAAGCGAAGTGACAATTTTTCCAGGGATTGTGAGGTCAGTATTTAAGATCTTTGAATACCTAGATTAAAATGTTGTTATGTGAAAAATGGGTTATGCCATTGCCTTGATGTTCAGAGTTATGTGAAGTGGAGAACTCTTTAGAGATTGAGACAGATTAGGTCCTGAATATAGCCCATTGATTGAACCTCCTTCGAGTGATGATGAGGGAGCAGTACAGGCGTCATCGCTGAGTGTTTCTCAACTGATAATACAGGGTTTTCCATGGACGTATCATCCATCCACTCCACCTACACCTCCACCTACACCACATACACCTTCGCCCACACCTCCACCACCACCACCACCATTCAACATGTCGAAAATAATGAAGCTGTCGATTTTCAAGGGCATTAGGAGTCAAGATACAAAGTAGTTCTAGTTTGTTGTGAATGTTGTGTGGACAGTGCAATAGATTACTGATGACAATATAAAGAAGGCACAGTTGGTTACCACTCTGTAGGATCATGCACTGACTTGGTTTATTAAGTAACTTTCTGATAATCCTTTGGCATCACTAGCTGATACTAAGGCTGCTTTAAACAAGGAGTTTAGAAAGCCTAAGTCCGACTTGCAGTGAGTAGTTAGATTTAAGGAAATCATGATGAGGGTTGATGAGATGACTTGGGAATTAGATCAAAGGAAGGAATTTGTGATTCGAGAAGATAACATGCAACTCACAGTTGGTCAGCATCGCAAGTAGTTTATAGCTTCACTTCTACCTCACTTGAGGATTTCTTTGTCGCAATAGAAGGTAGGAACTCAGGCAGAAGCCCTGGAAATCGTGATCAGGTTGTAGGAAACACTCATTCAGGATGCGAACATGGGGGTACAACAGATTCACTCTCAGTTACAGAGCCTCTTCTTAGAATTGCAGAGCTTGAAGAAATTGAAGGAGATTAAACCAAAGGTGTGCACGGAAGTATGGTGTTTGAAGTGTAAGAGCCAAGGGCATGATAAATACCACTGTCCCATATTTGTAAATTATATTACAAGAGGGGGACCAATTCCCCTGAGGCTTGAAGCTCTAGCAGGGCCAAGCGTGGTTGTTGTGCTATGATGCGATATTTTTCAGGTTTCAGGACAACAGATGATGGATAATTGTTATTTGCTTCAAAAGTTAGTCTAGACACCTGAACAATTATTCTGTAACTTCTATAAATCAGTGGGCCACAATGAGCACCACTGTTGCAGCTATGAGTTGATGATGGAAAGAAAACCTACATACCAGATGCAAGTAGAAACTTGGCCGCAAGAGCAGGGTGCTAGAGGAGCACACGATGGATATTAGGGTGGAGGACAAGGCCGAGGAGGAGGAGGACCTGGTAGAGGGCGCAGATAGGTTATCTGTTACAACTGTGGGACACTAGGGCACTGTGTGTGGGAGTGTCAAAATTAGACACACCCATCATTTGAATATTGCAACCAGTCTGACCACACTTTATAAGAATGCCTGGTGTTGATAGCTAAGATGTAGGAAAATAAGGCGCAGCCTCAGCAACCTACACAGAACCTATAGATGATGAGAGCTGTGCCCCATGAGGAAGAAAAAAGTGTGAATATAGTGCTGAGAAGCAGAATAAAAACTGGCAAGGATAAAGGAAAACAACCTAAAGAGGATAGATGGGTCCGCAACGCCCCAGAAAAGGAAGTTAGTTTTGATGTGAAGCATGCTGAGGAAAATTTTATGGAAGCCAAGAAGAGCTTCATTGAGGCCTCCACCTCATGAAGCCAGAACAAATTGCAAGAAACTAGCGTGCCTGCAGAGGTTGACCCCTCTGTCCTTACCACATTCTTGGAGACCTGCATGAAACTGTTGTGTGATAGCAAAGCTATGAAAGGCCTGCAGGGGTTAATAAACAAATGCACCAGAAAAGAGAACGTCCTCAATAGACACCGCATATTTAGAAAAAGTGGCAAACATAAGGCAAGAACAGGGCACAAGATGAGGCTCACCATGCAGATAGGAGATTCTGAGATGGACCAGGTCATCTTGGATCTGGGGTCTGATGTGAACGATTTTCCACAACAAACATGGGAAATAATGGGGAGACCTATGTTGTAGTGGTCTTCGATTTAGCTCAGAATGGAAAACCAATAGAAGATCATCCATATGGGACAGCTATATGGAGTAACTGTTGATATCGAAGGTGTGAGAATAATGGCCAACTTTGAAGTGATAGAGTCGTGACGATAATAATCCATACCCGACACTTCTCGGAATTGACTAGGCCATTGACATGAATGGGGCCATCAATTTTAAAAATAGGACAATGTCGTTTGAAAGGAAATCACTTCAATTTGTAGTGTCATTGGACTCTACAGAAGGGGCACGCTACACTGAACTAGTCCGCGATTATGAAGAAATTGTAGATGAATTGGATGATATCTAGAAAATAACAACATGAGACTAGGACTGGATCAATCCGATGGTAGATGGACGGATTTCATGGGATCAGGAGAGTTCCTGCACCTCTGATTAAGATGAAGAGTTAGAACATTGGCATAATCACTTGCATGAAGTATCCATGCTGTGATGCAATATGATGACGAAGTCACTACGCTGTGTCTCATCAGAGGTAAGAAACTTACCTTATTATGATGGGTTAATTGACATGGATAAGTTTTTAGATGAATTTGAATGAGAAGTCCCTGAGGATCACCACTTCCAAGCATTAGATTTGGCACTGCGTGCTAAGCCTACACAATGGTGGGGTACGCAGAAGTATATCATTGATGAATGGTGGGATTATAGAAGAATGATGAGGTTATGATTTGGGCATCCTAACACTAGATTGCCTGAGAAATATAGTGGGAAGGATGATCTACGTGATCACCTAGCAAAATGGACTAAAGCATGGGGGACAAAACCACAGCCATAGTGGGTGCACATATTCTTCCATACTTTGGATACAATTCCCATTAACTGGTATCTAGAAACAGAGCTCTGCCATGATACTGCGAAGTGGGTGATATTGAGGGAAGGGTTCTCATTGACCTTTAGTTTTGAAGACGACTTCGCCAACATCGACAAAGCCCTACAGGAGATTAAGGCAGTTATCCTCAAAACGCCACAACAACCTCTGGAATGGGTCCAGCCAGATTGGAGCACCTAGCTGTGCCATGCGTTGGAATGTTATAATGTGACTGTTGAAGAGGAGGACGATGATCCAAGAAATATTAATATTCCAGAGGTAGAAGGGCATCGAAAAGTCAAGGCCCGCAAATCGACAACCTAGACATCACCACACTGTTGAAGACAAAGCAAGTGAACATTGGGACTAAAGCAGAACTGAAATTTGCAAAAATTTGAGATTATTGGGATGACGCTACTGTGGATAAGGTTGTTGAGTTACTCCGTGAATATCATGATCTTTTCCCTAACAAGTTTTTGGATTTGAAAGGAATATTTGGTGATTTGGGCATTATGAAATCACTCTGAAATTGGACATGAAGCCTATTAAACAAACGACATATTGCCTTAATCCTAAGTACAAAGAAAAGGTTTTCCAGGAGTTGGATAAGATACTACAGGCGAGCATTATAGAACCGAATGAAGAATATGATTGGGTAAGCTGATGGTCATTCAGGAGAAGAAACATAAGGGAGAAATAAGGATTTATGTAGATCTATGGAAGCTTAACGATGCATGCATCCACGATCCCTTCCCAACGCCATTTACTGATGAAGTGTTAGACAATGTTGAAGGGCAGGAGGCCTACTCTTTCACTGACAAGTTCTCTGGATATCGTCAAATTAAGATCGCGCCAAAGGATAGGAGTAAAATGACCTTCACGACAGAATGGGGTTGTTTTCAATACACTGTGATGTCGTTTGGAAGAAAGAATGTGCCCACGATCTTTTATCATGTAGTCATCATAGAATTCAATGAGTTCATTCACAAGTTCCTGGAAGTATACTTTGATGACTGAAAAATGTTCAGATTAGTAAAGCACCATGTAGAAAGTCTATGCTTGATGTTGGATACGTGTCGTAGAAACCAGATCACACTGAATTTGAATAAATACATCTTTTGTGTTCCTTTGGAATCTCATTGGGTCACGTGGTGTGCAATAAAGGGCTGATGGTGGACCCTACAAAGATTGCAGTCATTGTGAATTTGGAGGCCACAAGAAACGTTAAGCAGCTGCATGCGACGTTGGGACATACGGGATATTACAAAAAATTTATCAAAGAATATGCTCAGATAAACGCGCATGTGGAGAAACTACTGAAGAAGGATGCAACATTTTGCTGGGACAAAGAATGTCAACACAACTTAAATGTTTTGAAGGAAAAGATGGTCACTGTGCCGATCTTGGTATTCCCAGATTGGAAGAAGGAATTTCACGTACATGTGATGCCTCTTGCATTGCATTGGGTGTAGTATTAAAGCAAGCCAGTGAAGGAGAAATGGAACACCCTATAGCCTTCGCGAGTAGGAAATTATCGAAGGCTGAGAAGAATTACTCAACTACTGAGAATGAAGGATTAGCCATGGTATACACACTACAAAAATTTAGGCACTATCTGTTAGGAGGGCATTTCAAAATGTACACAGATCATTCTTCTTTGAAATACCTAGTTAATAAGCTTGTGTTGGGGGGGGAGATCTGCAGATGGTTGCTACTATTCAGGAGTATGACATTGAAGTAATTATGAAGCCAAGGATGTTGAATGTAGGACTTGACCATCTGTCACGGATCAAAACAAGAGAAGAGCCCAATAATTTGGAGGAAGGGTTTCCAGACATGCATCTCTTTGTGGTGCATGTAGCATATAATCATTTTGCAGATATTATTCACTTTTTTACTACAAGGATGGCACTGGAAGGGTATACAAGTCAACAAAAGAAGGAACTAGTAGTTCACGAGCTAGATTTTTTAGTTATTGCAGGACATCTATATAATATGGGTGCATATGAAATATTGTGAAGATGCACCAGATTTTGAGAGAGATAGCATTCTCACTGAAGCTCATGGAGGGGCTATGGGAGGACATTATGTAGGAAAGGTGACTGCGTAGAATATTTTGTGCGTAGGTCTATGGTGGCCGACGTTGCACAAGGATTCCAAGTCATATTGTAAGGCATGCGATGCATATCAAAGAACAGGCAGACTATCGTGAAGGGATGAATTTCCGTTACAACCTCAAGTATATTTGGAGCCATTTGAAAAATGGGTGATTAACATTGTTAGGCCAATTCAACCCCCATGGAAGAAAACTAGTGCACGCTCTATCATGACTGTGACGAAATATCTAACCAGATGGGCTGAAGCATAGCCGGTTAAGGATTGTACAGGGGCTACAATAGTAAAGTTTTTATTTGAATATGTCTTAACCTAATTTGGCTGCCCAAAAGTGTTGATGAGTGACAGAGGTATGCACTTTCTAAATGAAACGATCAATGCGTTGACTGAAGAACTTTAGGTATAACACCAGAAGAGTACACCATATCACCCATAGGCCAATGGAAATGTTGAAGCTTTCAACAATATTTTGGAGAACACACTGACGAAGATCTGCAACACACAACGAAATTACTCGGATGTGTGCATACCTGCAGTACTATGGGCTTATAGGACTACTTGCAAGAAACTGATAGGAGAAACGTCATTCAGATTGGTCTATGGGGTAGAAGCTGTAATGCCAATGGAGTATATTGTGCCTAGTCTATGCATAGCAGCTCTCATAGGTATGGTGGATCGCGAAGCCTTGGAGGAACGACTCGTGCAACTGATGGAGCTTGAAGAGGACCAATTCTTGGCAGGATTACATCAACAAGTACAGAAGGAACATGAAAAAGCATGGAACGATGGACACATCAAGCTTCACACGTTCAAGGTAAATGATCATTTCTTGTTATATGATAGTAAATTCATTAAGTTTCCAGGAAAATTCCAGATGCATTGGCCAAGGCCATATATTATCAAAGAAATTACAAATGGAGGTGCACTTCAGCTCATGAAGCTGAATGGAGAACCTTTTCTGGGAAGAGTGAATGGAAGCTGATTGAAGCTATATACAGGGGATCCTGTGTAATGACTATATGGCAGCAGGATAGTCTTAGTGCTCCAGGAAGTTTCAAGGGAGCGCGGGACTATAAACTACACTGCCAGGGTCAGAGGACTACGCAGCAAGTGGGCTGTGTGGAAAATGGTGAAGTTTCAACATATGAAGTTGTGCGTAGGAAGTTGCGCCTTGGAGGGATGTGCCATGTAGCACAGCCAAAAAGTGACCATTGGAGTCACTGTTCATGACTTGACAGCTAGAAGACAGTTAAGAGGAGCGAGCTCGTAGAATTTAAGGAAAAAAATCTTTGAAGATATGCCACCAAAACAACATTAATTGTCAATATTTGGGGGAAACAGTCGGGTTTGAATTCAAAACCCCCTATAAATTTCATATGCTAACCCAATAGAGAAAACTTTGTGCCCTTAGAATTGTTGTTGAAATTTACTGTCTGTCGCTTATGAGACGAGCATTTTGGGAGGAATTCTTTGCACACACATACCTTTCTCTGGAACTTTGTGAGTTTTTTATGGAAAGGATGACTGCCACCAACCCTGTTTAAGCCCTGAGCTCGAAAGCCACTGTATCTAACGCTCTAGGATGAGAAGTATCCAGTGTAGAGGCTACGCCTATGGTGCCCATGGCGCTGAGGTCACCAAGGTTGAAACAGTCCATGACAAAAGACAAACAACCTGCCGCGACAGAAAAGCAACCTACAGCCAAGGAAAAGCAGAAAAATCGGATGCAGATACCCACTTCCCCAAGGAAGCATACCATGACACCAGCCTGGAAGAAAGATAAACCACCAACAAAGGATAAGCAGAAGGTATAAGACTTGGAGGTGGAAGAAGGCCAGGGAATGGAGGATAGTGACGCTGAAGGCGTAGAACCTATAACAAAGATACCTCAGTATATCCCTCAGAGGAAGGGAAAGTTGAATATCACAAAGGACTGAGACTTAGAGAAATTCACCATCTCCATGCCCTTGTGACCTGAGTAGGTTCCTTTTGAAGGTTCACGGCTTGCACGAGTCCCACTATTGAAGATGGAGGATTAGGACCTCATGGATCACACTAAGTTCCCACACTTAGCGATGGATAAATACATGAAAAGAGTTTATTATGAGGAAACAAGTGTTACAATGCTAGAAATGGAGGAATGGGTCCGTGGTGTTGAGCAATCAGGATTTCTCAACTTTCTATGGGTGCCACATTACCACCGCACCCCCATTAACACAATTTGTATACGCCAGCTGCTTACATTGGTGCACGATGGGTACCTATGGCTAGGAGGGCCTATACCCATCATAGATATGCTCATTCACAAGATTACACACCTGCCTTATGAAGGTCTGAACCTAGATAAGGAGTTTGGTGGAAAGATCAGGTAGAAGGAGCTTGTAGAAAGAATGAAGAAAGATTACGAACTTGTAAAGAAGTCGTGAGGGAAATCGGCCTTCAATTGGCATTTTATCCATGTTAGACCTCGCAGTTCAATTGGCCTTGCAGATATTGGCTAGAAAGGTGTTGAGGAAGTGTCACACGGATGAAGTTCTGACATTCGTAGTGTCCCTGGCTACTCAATGTGCAAAATGCATACAGTTCAGTTGGTCTAGATACCTGTGCCAGGAATTTGTCACGAATTTCCACGAGGCCCGGGATGAAACTAAGTCATTTCATTATGCTTGTGTATTATTATCTATTGTGTTGGCTGCATGGGAATTGCTGGAGGATACCTAGTTTCATCCACTTGAAGAAGGATTGTCGAAGGCAGTGCAGTTCACCTCCTTATGGGGTACAAAGGACCCTACATGGATCACAGAGATGAAAATCTTTTGGGTCCTGATGGAATCAATTCTTTGCATGGAAATTAACCAGCGTCCAAGGTTTTCCCCAACCTTGTACACATAGTTGTCAGCCTATGCCACATTTGAGGCTGACTTTCACAGTGTATATCTAGGCACAGAAGGATCCAGTACAAAAGTGGCATGACTTGCCATACTTGGTCACAAAGACGGATGTACAAGAGGTGGTAGAAATATGGCCCATAGAATGGCGCACCCTTCAGATCTAGTTGCTGGACCAAGTACAGTTATGGAGAGTGCTACCATGAAGAAAAGGAAGCAGGAAGCTATGGAGGCTGCACAGAACTTAGTTGCAAAGAAAAACAAGGATGCTACAGAGAAGGCCAGGTTGAAAAGGAATGCGCTGCCAAGGAGAAGGCAGAACAGGAGCAGCGCCAGACCCAGAAAGGTGACAAGTCACCTTCGCCAGAAATAGAAACAGAAAGGCTTACAGGACAAGGCAGCGGAGGTGAGGAAGGGAAACACACCCCCTTCATTCTGAAAAGGCATGAGCAAGAGCAGCAAGGTTGATGGTGGAAGAAGAAGAAAGCTCAAAACACAGGTTGATCCCATGGTGCTCACAGAAAGTGATTTGGAAGATATTGGTGATAAATTCATGGACACCGCAACATAACTATTGCAATAGTTGGAACAATAGTACATGTAAACATTGGGAGGAGTTCAGAAGGATCTCCGAGAGTTGCAACTCCAAGCAACCAAGATCCAAGCAGATGTCGAGAAAGTGAGCGATGCATAAGGTAGTTTGGCACACGGTCAAAGTATAGGTGTGGAGATGGTTCTGTGGCTGCAGGATGTGTGAGTCTTCCCCTTGCCTATAGGTTCATTCTACGACGACACTGAGGAACAATGCACCCTCCTTGGTAAGGTCCCAAATATGGGCATGAACCTTGTTGCGATATCATTGGAGTCATTGCATGCATTACTACAAGGAGTCATGGAAGAGATTCACATCAAGGAATAGTGAGCACTTAGTGTTGTCAGCGAAATCAAAGTCAATAATCAGTAGTTTTTCGTTGAAGAGACACAGGTTCTATAGGAGAATGTTGGGAACAGATTCCCCCAAGAATAGTTTTGGGGCTAAAAGCCCGTGTTTTGGGACAATTTTGTAATAAAGTTGTAAAGTATCCGCATTTTGTGGTTGTGGAGCGCGAAGGTGTCAAGTGTCATAAAGGGTTGTCTGCCCTTATTTTGTAAAGTGTCAAGTTGGCTGTAAAGATCTAACCATGGTCTGCAGTGCATGGGATTGTATAAAAAGGAGCTAAGTAAGTAAGCTCTAAGTAGATAAGTAAGTATCAAATAAGATTGGAGAAGTCTAAGTGTTTTTGGGTTCTTAGCATAGGAAGAGGCTCTACAGCTGAGTGTACAGAGGCCTAGGGTAGAAGTCTGCAGCTGAGTGCACAGACCCCTACAGCTATGTGCACAGGGTGGATAAAGTCTGTATTAAACTGGAGATATCGATAAAGAGAATCATTCTGCAATTACTGTGTGTTTAGTCTCTATTAATTTATCTGATTATATTGTGTTACGATTTGGGTTTATATTACAATGTTTATTTGATGCGTGAATGTATGTGATTATATCTGTTAATTGAACGTAAGTAAGAATATCAGTTTACCCGATGATAACTATAATTGATTCGTAGAATAAGTAAAACACTTGAGATAGCTTGGGAACCTATACAATACATCGTCAGAGGAGTGCGAAAGTACCTGAACCACTAGTTAGGGTTGTGCGAAGGTCAACTGTACACCTTCGTGAAGGTACTGAAGGGCAGGATAGAGGGTATATTAATAAGCCCTAAGGCTTACAGACCTGCGTGAAGGCAGGAGCAAGGGGGTATAAACCAACATCATAACCATCTCAGGGTGTGGAAACTTGGTTCTAGCATCCCCCCATAATGCTTCGGGTGAGACTTCGGTCTGCGCTTCGTGGGATGATGCCGAAAGGGCCAGTAGTGTAGGGATTTGTTTGGCTGACTAACGTTGAACCTGGGTCAAGGCCCACAAAGCCAACAAATGGTTCCATTGTTGGGACCAGAATCTGCATGAGAGATGTGTGATGTCATATCACTGGAATCCAACTAAGAAAGAGATCGAAGGCTGGTTGGATAGGAAGATCCACAAATTTGCGGTGCAGGAGAACAGAAATCTACGGCTAACAAAGGAAAAATGGATAGACAGGTACCTGTGTATAGAAATCCATGAGATTTTTTTTGTTCCTTTCCAGTTGAGTTATATGAGTGGATCACGAAGCTAGCGAATATTCAAGGAAGGAGGAGGCTTGAAAATCCCATTGTCTGGACCCTGGAGTTAGTGCAGAGACTGGAAGCCTCTAAGGATAAGATCACTCACACTGTCGATCATTGGCTCAATCATATCATAGGAGGGTTTATGACTGAATTCGTGGTCGATACCTTAGTCAGTTACTGCGAGGTGGAGTGACGCTTTTTCAAAGGTTCGCGATGTAAGTACTTGAAGTCTTTAAATACTTGGATTAAGATGTTATTCAATGAAAAGTGGGTTATGCAACTACCTTGATGTTTGGAGCTATGCGAAGTGGAAAGACTTATAGGAACGAAGGAAGAAAGGGTCCTGAATATAGCCAACTGATTTCACCTCCTCTGAGTGACAACGAGGGAGTAGTGCAAGGTTCTCTTTGAAGTGCAGTTTAGTTGGTAAAACAATGGTTCCTACGACTACCACCTCCACCACAGTTCAACATGGAGAATTCAATGAAGTTTCCATTCTTTAAGGGCTTGGGATATGAGGACCCGGACCAGTTCTGGTTTGTCGTAAAAGCTATATGGGAAGCTCAGGGCACCACAGACGATCACATCAAGAAGGAAATGTTGGTTAGTGATTTGCAGGATCACGCACTAACTTGGTACATCAAGTACTCTAATGATAACCCAAACATTGTGTTAGTAGAGATCTAGACCACGCTGAATAAAGAGTTTAGTAGGCCTAAATCCGATACGCAGTCGGTTGTGGGGTTCAAGGAAATCACAATGAAACCAAGTGAGACACCTTGGGAGTTGGATCATAGGTTAAAGTGTATGATCCGTGAAGCTAACATGAATTTAACGGATGGGCAGTACTGCAAATGGTTCGTGGCTTTGCTCCTGCCTCACCTAAGGGTTCCGCTATCATAATAGAAGATTACAACTCAGGCAGAGGCCTTGGAGATTGCAATAAGGCTGCACGAAATTTCGATGCAAGATCCAAGTCTGGGGGTTCAACAGATCCATGTGTAGTTGCAAAATCTTTGCCTTGAAATGCAAAGTCTGAAGGAGGACATAATAGTTTGGCCAGAGGTGTGCGAAGAGATATGGTGCCTAAAATGTAAAGGTCAAAGGCATGACAAAGACCACTGCCTGGTATTTGCGAACCATATTGTAGGAGGAGGACCAATGCCTTTGAGGCCGGAAGCCCAAGTAGGACCGAGTGCGAGGCCTGCGTTGTGGTGCACTATATGTCAGGTAGTAGAGAAACATACAACTGATAATTGTCATTTGTTGCAGAAGTTTGTACAAACACCACAACAACTATTTTGCAACTTCTGCAGGTCAGTAGGGCATGATGAGCGCACTTGTCGAAGTTATGAATTGATGATGGATAGAACACTTGCCTATAGAGTTCAGGCAGAAACACAGCCTCTTGACTAGGGCACTAGGATGGCATAGACAGGCTTTCAGGGGCACGGATAAGGCTGAGGTAGACGAGGACCTGGCAGAGGTTGAGGACAGTTGATCTGTTATAATTATGGAGGACCAAGACACTATGCATATCAATGCACTATCCCAACGTGTTTGTCATGCAAATATTGTACTCAGTTTGATCATGAGGCTGAGGAATGTTGTACACTAATAGCAAGGATACGTGACAAATGGGTGCTACCCCTGCAGCCGACTCAGAACCTGCAGATGATGAGGGAAAAGCCTCGCGAAGAAGATCTGAATGTGAATATAGTGCTATGAAGTGGAATTCCAACAGGTGACAATAAGGGGAAACAACCTGAATACAACATGTGGGTTTGCAAAGCTCTAAAGAAGGAGGTTGAATTTGATTTGGAGCACACACACGAAACGTTCATGGAAGCAAAGAAGACCTTCGCTGAGGCCTCTACCTCAGGAAGCTGGGATAAACTTGTTCAGGAAATGGACCTTTCTATGCTTACGACCTTTTTTAGAGACCTGCATGAAGCTACTACATGATAGCAAGGCTATGAAGGGGTTACACGAACATATAAATAGGTGTTCCGGATACACTCCAGGTGAAACACACGTGGTATGGAAGATTGGTAGGCATAAGGCAAGGACAGGAGGTGAGATGAGACTCACCACGCAGATAGGAGAATATGAAATGGATCACGTTATTCTGGATCTGGGGTTAGATGCAAATGTTATTTGAAAGTAGACTTGGGAGCAGATGGGGAGACCTGCGTTGCAGTGGTCCTTGATGCAACTAAGGATGGAAAATCAGCAGAAGATCATCCCCATGGGACGGTTGCAGGGAGTAACTGTAGATATTGAAGGTGTGAGTACATTGGCTGATTTTGAAGTAATAGAGATTATGGATGACAGCAACCCCTACCCTGCGTTCCTTGGCATTGATTGAGCTATTGACATGAATGAGTTAATCAACCTAAAGAAGCGAAAGATGATATTTGAAAAGAAATCGCTTCACATAATAGAACCCCTAGATCCTGCAGAAGTATCGTGCTATACTGAACCAGTCCATGATTATGAATCTGCTAATGATTTGGACTTCATATATAAGATAACATTGTGAGACCAAGATTGGGTGAATTAGACAGTAGATGGAAGGATTACATGGGATCACAAGAGTTCCTGCACCTCAGACTTGGATGAAGAATTAGAGCGCTGGTAGAATGGACTACATGAAGTAACTACACTGAGCTATAACATGATGACCCATTCGCTGTGATGTGTGTCGTCAAAGGTAAGAAATCTGCCCACTTATGATGGCTTGAATGATGTGGATGTGTTTTTGGATGCATTTGAGAGGGAAGTACCAAAGAAGCAGTGCTTCCAGGCTTTGGACTAGGCACTGCATGCTACACCTGCGAGATTGTGGGGTATGCACAAGGGTAGTTTTGATGATTGGTGTGAGTATAGGACGATGATGAGAACACACTTTGGGAAGTCGAAGGTACAAGTGACGGGCAAGTATGACAGAAAGGATGATCCGCATGAACACTTGGCCAAATGGGCTAAGGCTTATGCAATGGAGCCCCAACCTGGATGGGTGCACTTGTTTTGTCACACCCTGGATGTCATCCTGATGAACTGGTACTTGGAGACAGAGCTCCACCATGGCATAGAAGAATGGGATATTTTGCACAAAGGGTTCATAATGATGTTTAACTTTAAAGATGGGTTTGACTATATTGACGAAGTGCTACGAGAAGTTAAAGCAGTGACCTTTAGGATACCGTAGGATCCTTTGGATTTGACTCAACCTAATTGGACTACTCAGCTGAGCCATGCACTGGAATGCTATGACATGATTGTTGAAGAAGAAGATGAGGACCCCCAAAATAATAACATCCCTGAAACAGAGGGTCACTGCAAGGTCGAGGGACCATAGATTGAGAATCTTGATATAACCGTGCCGCTAAAAACTAAATAGATAAATATTGGCATGAAGGTGGAGCCCAAATTCGCAAATATTGGAGATTACTAGGATGATGCGACGGTAGATAAGGTCATTGAATTTCTCCGCGAATACCAAGATTTGTTCCCTACCAAGTTTACAAAGTTAAAGGGGATAATATGAGACCTGGGCATTATGAAGATCACGTTAAAACCTAAGTGAAGCCAGTTATGCAAAGACCTTACCGTCTCAATCCAAAGTATAAGGAGAAGGTCCTCTTAAAGTTATATAAGATTCTCATGGCAGGCATCATTGAGCCCATAGAAGAATCTGATTGGGTGAGCATAATGGTTGTACAGGAAAAGAAGCAGAAGGATGAAATAAGGATATGCATAGATCTCAAGAAGTTGAATGATGCTTGTGTGTATGATCCTTTCCAAATTCAGTTCACTGATGAGGTATTGGATAATGTAGGTGGCTAAGAAATGTACTCCTTCACTGATGGGTTCTCTGGGTACCATCAGATCAAAATCACACCTGAAGATAGAACCAAGATGACCTTCGCAACTGAATGGGGATGTTTTCAGTACACTGTAATGCCTTTCAGATTAAGGAATGCGCCTATGATTTTTTTGCACGTAGTCATTGCTGCATTCAAAGACTTAATTCCTAAGTTTATGGAGGTTTACTTTGATGAATGGACTGTGTTTGGGTTGGTAAAACGCCATGTGGCAAGTTTGTGCTTAATGCTAGATACTTGTCTAAGGTACCATATTGCACTCAATCTAAAGAAATGTTTTTTTTGTGTCCCTTTTGTGACTTTGCTGGGTCATGCAATATGCAGACAGGTGTTGGGTTGTGTTATATTCTTTCCACAACTAACCTACGTAGTGAACCAAGGGGTTAGAGGGGGGGCAAAGCCCCCCCTTCGTTGTGCCAATTACGTAGTGGGGGGGTCACAGGGGGGCACCAGCCCCCCTTTCGGGGGGCTTTGAGGGGGGCAGGTGTCCCCCCTATATGGGGTCCGAGGCAGCGCCCCGGGAAAAATATTTTTGGACCCCATATTAGGTTGGGCGAACCTACCTATGGTTTTCAGTCCATGGTTTTTTAGACGTGATGGTTTTCCGTCCATGGTATTCGATGCTTCGACATGTACAAATATGTATTGTAAAATTGAAAGGAATATAATGAAAAATTAAGCTGGTAGTCCCGGTTTTGGGATCCAGGGGAAAATCTTTGTGTATATGTGTTTTATGTGTTATGCTCTTGCATTGTTTATTTTCTGTGTTTTTTAGAATTCGTATGCAGGTAATTTCTGTATGGGATTAAAACCTACATTTGGTGTCGAAGTTGTTTTGGCTTCAAGGGGATGCCTTTGTTGCTGAGGGGTTTCACTAGGGCCTGTGGTAGACCATGTTCAGTGGGAGATCTGCGAGATCGATTCTAGTGGTAAAAGAAGATGCCGAGCAGTGGAAAGATAGAGATCGAGAAATTTAATGGTCATAGTTTTGAGTTGTGGAAACTCAAGATGGAGGATCTGTTGGTGGATAAAGATCAGTGGATCGTTGTAGATCCGGGTACTAAACCAACGGGAGTGATCGATGAAGAATGGAAGAATTTCAATTGGAAGGCAAAGAGCACAATACGATTGTGTGTCTTAGATTCAGTATTGCTGAATGTATTAGGGGAAGCTACGGTGATGGCTTTGTGCGACAAGTTAGGGACTTTGTACCAATTTAAGTCTCTAGTGAATAAACTGTTCCTCCGAAAAAAGTTGTATAACCTGGGGATGAAAGATGGAGACTCAGTGACAGAGCATCTGAATGCATTTAATACTGTGATAAGTCAGTTATCGTCTGTTGATATCAAAATTTCAGATGAAGATAAGTGCATTAGTTTGTTGTGTTCTCTACCAGAGTCGTGGGATAGTCTGGTTATTGCAATAGGTAGCAATGCAACTACCTTGCAGTTTGATGAAATAGTCTCATCCTTGCTAACGGAGGAGATGAGATGGAAAATTATGGAGAGCCAGAATGGTGATGCCTTGTCTGTACGAGGACGGTCCCAGAATAGAAACAAAAATAAGTCATCGAGTGGGAGATCTAAATCTAGAGGGGTATCTAAATCTCTAGGAAAACCTATAAAAGTGGTGTGCTGGAAATGCAGAAAGGAAGGGCACTACAAAAGGGATTGTAAATCTAAAGCTCCTGACAAAAGAAAGGGATCTGATGATGCTTCTTCTATAGAGGCAAAAACCACCTCAGATGAAGGTGGGGATGTGTACTTGGCTTCTTCAAGTACACATGTAGATCATGAGGCATGGTTGATTGACTCAGGTGTTGGGTGTGGAGCCTGATTATCTTCATTAGGCGGATGATCTGACGGTAGAAGTTATGTTTAGTTTAGGGTTTTTTTTTCCCTAGAAGGCAACCCCTCTCTATATATGAGGGAATTGTATTGTGTCTATGTATATCTGTATTCTGAGTGAGGAAAAGAGAGGATATTGAGAACGAAGAGGGAGTTATAGCGGATCTGCTGTAGGTTGTATCTCTTTAGTTTGCTGGATAATCTAATAAAATAAGGACAGGCTATTTCTCCGTGGACGTAGCCCAAACTGGGTGAACCATGTATATATGTGTCTCTCTTGTTTTATACGTTTTCTTTGTTTATATTTATGCAATATTTTATGTGTTCCATTTCTCTGTAATATATAATTTTCTAACAACTGGTATCAGAGCGGAAGGTCTATTTGGCTGATGAACTCGCAGGAGAGAAGGGTTCCTAGTTCTAGTGGGAGCAATGGCAGAAGATGGTAGGTTTAAGGTTGAAAAATTCAATGGCTAAAACTACCAGCTGTCGAAGATGCAAATGAAAGATTATCTGTATCAGAGAGATCTATACCTACCATTGAGTGGAAAGACAAAGAAGCTGACAAGTATGACAGACACAGAATGGAATATTCTCGACAGAAAGGCACTTGGAACAATATGGTTGTGCCTAGCGGCGTCGGTAGAATTTAATATTTCAAAGGAAAAGACAACAGAGGGTTTAATGTCGACATTGGACAAACTATAGGAAAAACCCTCGGCCTCAAATAAGGTATTCCTTATGAAGCATTTATTTAATATGAAGATTTTAGAAGGTGGATCTATTGCAGACCATTTAAATAATTTTAATACAGTTATAGGTCAGTTAAGTTCTATAGGGGTAACTTTTCATGATGAAGTTACGGCTTTGTTATTTCTGTGCACATTTCCAGAAAGTTGGAATGGTTTAGTTATGGCCATTAGTAACTCTGTCTCTGGATCTAGTACTTTAAAGTTGGATGATGTTGTCGGTGAAATCCTTAGCGAGGAAATGCGATGGAAAAGCTCCGGTGAGACATCAGGTAATGCTTTGACTGCAGAGACTAGGGGAAGAAAAATGGAAAGAGGAAAGAGCCCTGGATATCGTGGTAAGTCAATAAAAGGCATATCCAAGTCCAGATTGGGGATAGTGTGCTAGAAATGCGGGAAGAAAGGACACATGAAGAAAGACTGCAAGTCTTGGAAGGGAAAAGAAGGAGACGTGCAGCATGAAACTAATCATGAAGTGAATGTAATAGGTGATGTGTTACAAGATGCTTTGATTCTTTCATTAGAAAATATTATTGATGCCTGGGTGGTAGATTCAGGGGCCTCATTCCATGCCACACCTGATAAGAAACATTTTCATGATTATGTTCAAGGAGATTTTTGTACAAGTTTGATTGGGTGATGATAAACCCTATAAAATCGTTGGAATGGGTACAGTTTTCATAAAACAGCAAAATGGAAATCAATGGCTATTGAAGGAGGTAAGGCATGTTCCAGATCTGAAGAAAAATCTGATTTCAACAGGGCAGTTGGGAGGTGAAGGTTGCGTAACTACTTTCACAGATAAACCTCGAAGGTCACTAAAGGATCCCTGGTAATAGTGAAAGGAGGAAAGGTTGGTAAATTATATTTATGAAATGGTATTTCTAATTCTGTTAATGCTTTAACCTCTACAGGAGAAGATACAGCATTGTGGCATCATAGGCTCGAGCACATGAGTGAGAAGGGGATGCAGATTCTTCACTCAAGAAATTTTTTGCCAGGTTTGAAGCATGTTGATTTAAAATTCTATGAGAATTGTGTTTATGGAAAATAGAAGAGAGTCAGATTCCTTAGAGTTGGGAATGAAAAGAAGATCGAAAAATTAGAGCTTGTGCATACAGATGTATGGGGACCTGCTCAGGTATCATCTCTTGGTGACTCTCATTATTATGTTACTTTTATTGATGATGCAACTAGAAAAACCTGGATTTATTGTATTCGAAATAAATCTGATGTATTTGATACTTTCAATAAATGGAAAGCTTTGGTTGAAATGAGATAGGAAAAAGGTTGAAGTGTCTCAGATCAGACAATGGAGGTGAATATTGCAGCAAAGAGTTTGATAGGTACTGTTCAGAGAATGGAATTCGTAGAGAGAATATAGTTTCAGGAACACCATAAGAAAATGGTGTGTCAGAAAGGATGAACAGGACAATCATGGAGCGTGCAAGGTGCATAAGATTGCATGCAGGATTACCTTCACAATTTTGGGCAGATGCTATAGATACTATTGTTTATCTAATAAACAGAGGGCCTTCAAGTTCCTTGGATGGTGGTATTCCAGAGGAGGCATGGACAGGTAAAAAGGTAAACTACTTTTTTTAAAGACTTTTGGTTGTGAAGCCTTTGTCCACATTAATAAAGAAAATAGAACAAAGCTTGAGGCAAAATCAAAGAAATGTACCTTTATTGGATATGGTGTTAATGATTTTGGTTATCACTTTTATGATTATGAAAAACACAAAATCATTAGGAGCAGAGATGTCATATTCAATGAAAAGTTTTTGTATAAGGATCAGCTACAGGAAAAAGAAAATAGAGAATACATAGTGCTTGACGATATCACAGGAAAAGTGATGGTGCTTGAAAATCATAATGATCAACAGCTAGAACAACAACCACAACAGCAACAAGCACTTCAAACACCTAAAAGTGGTGTTAGAAGATCTACCAAGATGAGTAGACCTCCTGAACGATACTCTCCTTCATTATATTATGTATTGTTGAATGATTCTGGTGAACCAGAATGTTATGAAGAAGCAGTGCAGGTAGCAACTAGGAAGAAGTGGGAGCAAGTCATGAAAGAAGAGATGGACTCCTTAGCACATAAGCAGACTTGGGACTTAGTCAGGTTGCCTGCAGGTAAATCAACATTATAGAATAAATGGGTTTACAAGTTGAAGGAAGAAGATGGAGGTAGAAAAAGGTATAAAGCTAGACTTGTGGTGAAAGGGTTTGCACAGAAAAAGGGTATAGACTTTGATGAGATATTTTCTCCTATTGTGAAAATGACTTCAATCAGAACTATTCTAAGTCTAGTAGCAGCTGAATATTTGCATCTTGAGCAGTTAGATGTAAATACAACCTTTCTCCATGGGGATTTGGAGGAAGAGATATATATGCAGCAGCCACAAGGATATGAGGTAAAAGGGAAGGAGAAACTAGTGTGCAGGTTGAAGAAGAGCTTGTATGGCTTAAAATAGGCTCCAAGGCAGTGGTATCTAAAATTTGACAGGTTTATGTCTGAACAAGGTTATACTAGATGTCACTCTGATCATTGTGTTTATCTCAAAAGGAAAAATGATGGCAGCTATATTATATTGTTATTGTATGTAGATGACATGCTTGTTGCAAGTTCTAACATGTAGGAAATAAATGTGCTCAAAAGGAAATTGGCAAACTCATTTGCAATGAAGGATTTGGATGCTGCAAAACAAATCCTTGGTATGAGAATAACTAGAGACAGGAAGAATCGAAAATTAACATTGTCTCAAAGTAAGTACATAGAAAAGGTGTTGAAAAGGTTTAATATGTAGAATGCAAAACCAGTTAGTATACCTTTTGCTAGCCATTTCAAACATAGTAAGGAGATGTGCCCAAAGACCCAAGAAGACGTGGATTATATGTCTAAAGTTCCATATGCATCAGTAGTTGGAAGCCTAATGTATGCAATGGTCTGCACAAGGCTTGATATTGCACATGCAGTGGGAGTTGTAAGTAGGTACATGAACAATCCAGGAAAAGAAGATTGGATGGTAGTGAAGTGGATTCTCGGGTATTTCAGAGGTACCACAAATCAAGCATTATGCTTTGGTGGTTCAAACATTACTCTAGAGGGATATGTTGATGCAGATATGGTGGGTGATAGAGATAACAATAGGAGCACAACAGCGTATGTGTTTACTGTAGGTGGAACAACTGTCAGTTGGGTCTCAAAACTGCAAAGTGTTGTTGCACTCTCAACAACAGAAGCAGTGTATGTTGCTGCTACAGAGGCTAGTAAAGGAATGATTTGGTTACAAAGGTTTCTAGATGAATTGGGTAAGAAGCAGGTGTTAGGTAGGTTATACAGTGACAGCCAGAGTTCCATACATCTTGCAAAGAACTCTACATTTCATTCCAAGACTAAGCATATACATCTCAAGTACCATTTCATATGGTCAGCATTGGAAGATGGACAGTTGAAGCTGAAAAAGATACACACTAGCCAGAATCCTGTAGATATGTTAACAAAAGTTGTAACCAGGGAGAAACTGAGAATCTATTCAGTTTCAATTAGTCTTCAAGTATGATGAAGAAGATGAGAAACAGTTAGGTCCAAAGTGGAGTCATTTTCTAGCAAATGAAGCGGCGGTGGAGTTGCTATAATCAGTCTCCAAGTGGGAGATTGTTGGGTGTGGAGCCTGATTATCTTTTGTATTCAAAGGTTTCAGCCGAATGTATACCCCAGGAAGATTCTACTCCCCTCCACGCGGGGGGTGCGGGGGGGACTTGTCCCCTGCGTGGGGGTTCGGGGGGGCCAATCCCCCCCGGCTGGGGGGTCCGAGCGCCAGTAGTCCCCCGGTGGGGGCTAGGGGGCAACGCCGCCAGAGCTAAAAATAGACGTAAAATTGCCTTGTAAAAGTATAGTAATTTCTAGTCAATCTGGGCTGTTCATTAGGTGGATGATCTAACGGTAGAAGTTATGTTTAGTTTAGGGTTTTTTGCCCTGGAAGGAAACCCCTCTCTATATATGAGGGAATTGTATTGCGTCTATGTATATTTGTATTCTGAGTGAGGAAAAGAGAGGAGATTGAGAGAGAAAAGGGAGTTACAGTAGATCTGTTGTAGGTTGTATCTCTTCAGTTTGCTGGATAATATAATAAAAGAAGGACTAGCTGTTTCTCCGTGGACGTAGCCCAAACTGGGTGAACCACGTATATCTGTGTCTCTCTTGTTTTATGTGTTTTCTGTGTTTATATTTCTACAATATTTTATGTGTTCCATTTATCTATAATATATAATTTCTAACTTCAGGTGCATCCTTTCACTTCACTCCCCATAGAGAGTGGTTCTACGAGTATGAGAAATACGATGGTGGTGATGTCTTCTTAGGGGATGATAGGAAGGCTATAATTGTTGGTCACAGAAAAGTAAAGTTGAAGTTGCAAGGTGGAAGGGTTAGAACACTTCCGGGTGTTCTGCATATTCCTGCATTAGCCAAAAGTCTGATTTCTGTAAGCAAGCTAGATGATGCAGGTGTAAAAACAATGTTCGAGAAGGATACCTGCAAGATGGTTTGGGGTGCACTGGTATTGATGCAGGGAGTTCGGCCTGGAACTCTATACAAGGTACAAGGTAGCATTGTTGTTGATGGGTGCAACAGTTCTGTGGTTCCTAAAAGTGGAGTAGAAAATCTAGTGGTCTCTGGAGAGAAGACCATGCTGTGGCATCAAAGGCTTGGACATATTAGAGAGAAGGGCCTTCGAATACTTCATGGTAAAGGTATGGTAGAAGGTATGATTAATGGCTCTCTGGATTTTGATTTCTGTGAAATTTGTGTATATGGGAAGTAGAATCAGGTGAGTTTCCCCTCTGGTGGTAAGAGGGAGAAACATTTATTAGAGCTTGTGTACAGTGATGTGTTTGGACCTGTGAAGGTTCCATCACTGAGTAAGTCTATGTACTATGTATCATTTATAGATGACTTCTCAAGGAATACATGGATATATTTCCTTAAGAAGAAATTTGAAGTCTTTGATAGGTTTAAAGAATTTAAGGCTCTGGTCGAAAACCAGACAAAGAAGAAGATAAAGGTGTTGAGGACAGATAACAGTGGAGATTTTTGCAGTAAGGAATTTGAAGAATTTTGTAAGAAGTGTGGTATAGCACGGTAGAAGACTACTCCATATACACCTCAGAAAAATGGAGTTGTGGAAAGAATGAACAAGACGTTGATGGAAAGGGCAAGAAGCATGCTCAGTGATGCTGGGTTAAGACAGGAATTCTGGGCAGAAGCAGTGGAGACAGCATGTTACCTGGTCAACAGATCACCTTCATCAGCGTTGGAGGATAAGACTCCACAAGAGGTATGGATTGGTAAGAAACCCTCTCTTTCACATTTGAGGGTATTCGAATGTGATGCATATGTACATGTTCCAAAGGAGAAACGTACCAAGTTGGATAGTAAATCTGAAAAGTGCACCTTTATTGGGTATAAGGATGGTTTGAAGGGTTATAAGATTTAGAACCCAGCAACAAGGAAGGTTGTGTACAGCCGAGATGTGGTGTTCAAAGAGGTGAAAGATGATATTAAACATGAAGTCCAACCAAAGGAACCTGAGAAGATAGAGTTTGAGCTAAAGGAGGAAGAATCAGACTTTACTGCAGAGGAGGAATCAGAAGATGAAGAGCCACAAACTCTGGGTGTGAGAAGATCAGTTCGAGAAAGGAGGTAGCCAGAAAGGTATAGTCCATCTGCTTTCTATTCAAGTTTTGCTTTATCTATTACTGATGATGATCCCAGAACTATGAAGGAAGCAGTAGATTCAGAGGATGGAAAACTCTGGAAAGAGGCCATGGTTGATGAAATGGCATCTTTGCACAAAAATGAGGCTTGGGATTTGGTGGAGTTGCCAGCTGGAAGGAAACCCATTGGCAGAAAATGGGTGTTCAAGAAGAAGACAAATGCAGAAGGAAAGGTGGAGAAATAAAAAGCTCGGTTGGTAGCAAAAGGTTATTCCCAGGTGCTGGGAATTGATTTTGGTGATATTTTTTCTCCTGTTGCCAAGGTAACTTCTATTAGGTTACTTTTATCTATTGTTGCTGCTTTTGATTTTGAAGTAGAACAGATGGATGTGAAGACAACATTTCTTCATGAGGATCTGAAAGAGGAGATATACATGAAGAAACTTGAAGGCTTTGCAGTGAAGGGTAAGAAAGAACTGGTATGCAAGTTAAAGAAGTCTTTGTATGGGTTAAAACAATCACCAAGGACATGGTATCAAAAATTTGATACATTTATACGAGGACTTGGCTTCACCAGAAGAAAAGTAGATCACTATGTTTATTTTAAATTAATTGGTGACCATGTTATTTATCTGGTCTTGTATGTGGATGATATGTTGCTGGTTGGAAATGACAAAGAAATTATCCAGGATTTGAAGACCTAATTGTCATCCAAATTCGACATGAAAGATCTTGGTGCTGCAAACTATATTTTGGGCATGGAAATTAAAAGAGATCGGGCAAAGAGGAAGCTCTGGTTAAACCAAAGGAAGTATGTGGAGACAATATTGCAGAGGTTTAATATGAAGGATAGTAAATCGGTGAAGGTTCCTATTCTTGTAAGTGTAAATTTATCTGTTGAACAGTGTCCCAAGACACAAGAAGAGGAAGAGGATATGTCTCGTGTTCCATATGCAAGTGCAGTCGGTAGCCTGATGTATCTAATGGTCTATACTAGACCAGACATTTCACATGAAATGGGAGTATTGAGCAGGTTTATGTCAAAACTAGGGAAGGAGCATTGGACAACAATGCAGCAGGTTTTCAGGTATTTGCGTGGCACTAGCGATTATGGTTTGTGCTACCAAGGAAGACCAGGATTGGATAGAGTATTGGATATTCATGGCTTTGTTGATGTAGATTGGGCTGGAGATATGGATCAGAGAAGATCTACAAGTGGGTATGTGTTTAACCTGTTTGGAGGAGCAGTTAGTTGGATGAGTAAGAAACAATCTGTAGTGGCACTATCAACTACAGAGGTAGAATACATGGCAGCCATTCATGCAAGCAAGGAAGCCGTTTGGTTGCAGAGATTGTGTTCAAGTATGGGGTTAGTACAGGGAGCTATAAGGATAGACATTGATAGCCAAAGTGAAATTTTCTAGGCAAAGAACCCTGCTTATCATTCAAAGACAAAGCACATTGATCTTCACTATCACTTTGTGAGGGATATGATAGAAGAAAAAAAGGTGTTGCTGGTAAAGGTGGACACTTTGAAGAATACTGCAGATGCATTGACAAAATATGTGAGCTCTAAGAAGTTCTCTTGGTGTAGAGAAACAATGAGCATTTCAGGGCTAGATAAATGACTAAGCTCTCCTATGGCCCCCTATGGAAAGAAAACAACAAGTGGGAGAATGTTGGGTTGTGTTATATTCTTTCCACGACTAACCTATGTAGTGAACTAGGAGGTTAGAGGGGGGGCAGAGCCCCCCCTTCATTATGCCGATTGCATAGGGGGGGTCACGGGGGGGGCGGCGGTAGCCCCCCTTGTCTGGGGGATTTGAGGGGGGTGGGTAGCCCCCCTCTAGAGGGTCCGGGATTTTTTTTTTTGGACCCTATATTAGGTTGGGCGAACCTACCTATGCTTTTCGGTCCATGGTTTTTTGGATGTGATGGTTTTCCGTCCATGGTGTTACACAGTAATTTGTCATTTCCTTCACTCCAGCCCTTCTACTGTGTCATGTGTCCATGTCAAACATGCTCATATTAGACAAATGCTCTCTGATGTTGCCAAATGACCCACTTTTCCTAAGTTATCTGCCTCATCGCGACCATGGACTAAATATACATGCTAAAGGGCGGTCATAAACAGTCCAAATGTGCTGCCATCACGGAAGTACACCTAATTCCTGCGATGGTCCGAATTCATGCTCTAGTGTGGGGTTACTTATAATCTTTAGCAATGATCTGACTATCCACATTGCTCACTAGCGATGTCAGTGATACAGATCAATTATGCCCCCGCGATGATCCAGATTGGGTGAATTTGTTCAAACAGTCAGCCTTCCAGATGACTCCAGACCTGGTTGTTGGCATAGTTTGTATCGCCCTCCTTTCTCTGGCGTGGCTATCCCGTCATTTGTGCTACCTTCCTTGAAGATAAGCTCACTCTCCCACCTTTCATGGAGACTCCTTCTCCTATTTAAACTCTCACCATTTCTATGCATTGCGAGTTTCTGATAGTTGGCTAGTTGAGCAGCGCTGTTAGTGTTTGTGAGTTTGCTAGATAGCTGGTGTGAGTGTGACAAGTGTGAGATTGTTGATAGATTGTGGAAGGTTGTGAAGTGCCCTTAATCTTGTGTAAAACTTATGAGTGAGAGAGACTTGTATGTTGGGAGATCCATCTTCAAAGATTGAATGCTTGAGGAACATGTTGGCTGGATCCCTTTGAGAAGGCTTGTGACGTCAAGACTTTGGTTGTAAGCTTACGCTTATTTCATTATTAATACAATCAATGCTGTTTTCCTATGTCTTGTATGTAATGTACTTGATAGCTCATGACTTCTTGACTTTGTGAGTAAATAGATCATTGTTTTTCCGGTTACATGTTTTGTTGTATTTCCTTTGCATTGTTCCAGGTTGATCACTTGTTAGGAGAAGGAAGCGGAAGCTGGAGCAGTGCAACAGAACTCCATCAACTACCGGTTGAGGTAGGCCTCCAACTATGACTGTTTAAGGAAAGCTATTGTTGATCTGTCCTTGTTTGTGACTAAGCCCACTCTAGGGCTAGAGGGGTTGCCTCTGTCCACAGAGGGAACACTTTCCTAAATCACAAATTGGCGACTCCACTGGGAAGATTTGGCCTTTGTTCTTTTCTTGTTTGCTCTTGTCTTGTTTTTTGATTTGGTCTCTTTTGAAGTTTGGGGATTAGTTATCAACCCTTTGAGTTTCTTGGGTTGATCTGAGAAATACCCCTATTTGATTGAAGGATTGAAATTTTTTGATTTGGGATTTTTTGTTCACCTATCATTGTTTTGAAAGTCATTGCAGATTTAGATTTAACAGTCGTACTGTCATTGCACTCACCATTTTTTAATATCCTGTGCATCGCCTAATTACGCCTCACAGTCGCGACGGTTCTGGAAATCCGACCATCGCGGAAAAGTCGTGTACTTCTACGCTGACATCGCTCTATTGCTACGGCTAGTGCTTTATTAGCGCTTGTTGCTTGTGTATTACCCACGCTGATTGTTGTAGAATTGATTTTCTCAATTCTACCTCCTGAGTCCATCAGTCCTACTGGTCCCTTGCTTTTCTCACTTGCTTGATAACTTGTTTTTCACTGTTCATGGTTAAGGCACTCTCTTGTGAGCTTTGTTGAATGAATCTTGCTTTTTTTCTTATGTGACCTAGATCATTATTTCAAGTTCCTTGAATCTGTTGGCTTGGTTGCTTGTTTGCTCAAGGTTCATTTGCAGCTTGTTGTTGGTTTGATTGAGCCTTCCCTTTTGCTTGTTCTTGGTTGATCGTTTAATGACTGTTATTTAACCAATCTTTGGCATTGATTCAATTTATTTTCACTACCAAACATAGATCACAATTTTTTGGATCAACTGTTTTTTTTTTCGCACTTGCTTGTTGCTTATTTGTTTCTTCTAGATTTAAAGCATCAAAATCAAAAGTTTTCATTAATTTAGTGTACGAAAGTGAAAGTGAATTTGCATTTCAAGTTTGCATATTGAAAAGCAAATGATAAAATCTCTCATTAGTAATATCTGTGCACTTTGGGAATTGATGTCTATATGCATTGAGTGACTGCCTTTGTTGTCTTGGTTTTCTTGGTTTGGGAATGATCTCTCTACCCTCCCGTAGGTAGGTGTTCATTGAAGAAAAAGGATATTTTTTGCTCATTCTAGCTGCATCCTAGGATTTGTTGTATACATACGGTAAGGCCTGAAAACTGAAACATAATTCAAGATCAACTCTAAAATGAACTGAATAAATCTAACAATGCATTGGAACATAATGCACACTATTTAGAGGTCTAGGCTAGAGACGTGCTTCAGCATCGTTAAACCTAGTCACTTTTGTTTCCACTCAAGGTTGGGTGATTCCTCCTTCTGTGACTCAATAGTGGTCTAGTACGGAATTGTGCTCCCATGTACCGTCGAGTATATGTTGGGAGACCCCACTAGGTTATCATCCTTTATCCCTAGGAAGCCATGTCTACCACCTTACAAACCGTAACGCACCGAACACAACATTCGGGAAGATTGACTGCCGTACAGAAAGTCCTTGGTTTTCATATGATTGCCAAGGTGTATATGCAGTTTTACGGGTTGTCTGGTAAACCTTTTTCCTAGTTCTCCAGAGTAGTCACTTTTGTTCCTTTTCGGACTCCCTAAAAGAAAAGGTCCATCTGAGCACTTGTCACTTCAGGCTCATTAAATATTCAAAGGCGACTAGAGTCATCTTTTTGTCCTTTTCTCGACTCTTTAAAGATGAAAAGGTAAAGTTCTGTCCCTGTGTCTTAAAAATTTATTCAGCCATGATTCACATTTACCCTGTTAGATCTTGTTTGCGTTAGCTTGAGTAGGGTTCTTTCTCGTTAGGTTTCCTAGGATTTTTTAATTGAATCATCTTGGCGGAATCACCGATCCCGTCTCCCATTCCAAGTGACCAAGGGTCTCCCTCTTCTATTGCTCCTGAGATACCGGTTGTTAGTGATACTCTCCCTGTTATTCCGAGTATCCAACCGATTAACTCTCATGCTCCAGAAGATGAGTCTTACGATATTCACTGGAACCCCATTTGGGAGCCTTCTGAAGAAGATATTCCTGGTACTCCTCCTACTGTTTCGGTCCCATTGTCTTCTTCTGATATGGATGACACATCCCCCATCACGAGTGAAGAATCCATTGTGACGAGCGGTGAAATTCCTATCTCAATGGAGAATACTCCCTTTCGTGTCATCCCTCTCGGTGTCACGCTGACTTTACGCTATAAGGCTTTGAGGGATGTTATGGGTTCTAGGACCTCCCTTATGAGTTCCATGTGGTCTCATATCATCACTCCGACTTCGAAGTCTTTTATTCCTCAAATTCACAATGTGTCTGTCACCTCGGTCCTGACTATTCCAACTATCTGTGTGGCTTCTTTAGCCCCTGTTGTTGGTGTCATCACTACATCCTCAGTTGTGAGCACTGTTGCTGGACCTCCATCCGGATCGGTGAATAATGGCCCATCAACATCTACATCTGAAGTTGTTGATCCTACACTATATGCCCCACCTTCTTCTGGTTCCATTCCAGCAGGGGGGGCATACGATCAATATTTGCATGCTCTTTAGAATCTGGACCCCCAAGATTCGTTTCATTAGTACGATTCTTGAGGAGCTCATATCTATTACCCCGGACCTTTACCACCTCAGCCTGCAGTTGAGGTCTCGGTCCCGTTATCTGTTGCTTGGGGTACCACCAGTTATCATGGTGGCCAAGTACCCCCTTCGAATTTTCAAGGACCACCTTATCAAGGTCAGCCGTCTTACACGCAGCCCTCTTATGGGTAGTAGTATTACAGATAGCCTTATCCAGGGCAACCTGGAGGCCCACAAGGAAAACCCTTCCAGGGACAACCTTCAGTCTCCAGTGGTTCATCTTTTACCTATTTCGGGCAACCTTCTGGTAATCCGGGACAACCTTACATGCAACAAGGCCAACCTAGTGTCGAGCAAGGCTACCCTTCTGGGCAAGTCGGTCAATCTTACGTTCAGCAAGGCCAACCCACTGTCCAATATAGTCAACTATCTGGACAAGTTGGTCAGCCTCAAATCTAATCAAGTCAACCAACTGTTCAATCTGCTCAGCCATCCGGTCCATCCGAAGAACCCTTAGTTGTGCAAGGACAGCCCAACACCCAGCAAGTTCAACCTTCTGGGCAAATGGGTCAATCTCAATCTCAACTAGGTCAACCTTCTAGCCAGGTGGCTCAGCCTCAGTTCTCTCAAGGACGTCCATCTAGGACTACTCAACCGAGCACTCAAATGATTGTTGCTTCTCAAGCTCCACCCAGTTTTCAGCCCCAGTCTGGGCTCCAGACCCAATCCGGTCTTCAAATGTAGGTTGGAGCTCAATCTCAACCAGCTTATCAAATGCAGCCTGGCTCCCAAGCTCAGTTTGGAGCCCAGCCTCCTTATGGTTTCCAGCAATCCCAAGGGCAAACTCAATTTGCCCCGTACCAAAATTATCAACAACTACAAGTGAGTCCTTATCAGAATTACCAGCAACTGTATGTTGCTCCTGCAGGCCAAGTTGGTAACCAATGGACTGTTGTGGGGCAAATCCAGTGTTAGCCATCTAGTTATAGCTATAACCCCTATGGAAAAAATCCCTACGGACAGAACCCTGCTGGGTCAAATCCATCCGGGCAGAATCAATGGGGGCAATAAGTAGCTGGCTGGAACTCTGGTGCTACCTCGTACACGTGGCCTCAGATGTCCTTTAACCCTCAATTACCCTTTTTAGCAATGTTGGAGTTACCAAATGTGTCCAAACTGAAAAATGATCCTATTCTTCATAATCCATATTCGCCGCCAATTCCAAATAAGATTCCCAGTGATTGTCCCAAATTTGATGGTAAAACTGGAGAAGATCCCCAAGCCCACATTATGACTTATCATCTATGGTGTTCGTCAAATTCTTGGCTTGATTATTCAATCCGGCTCCGCCTTTTTCAAAGGACCCTCACTGGCTCTGTTGCTAAATGGTATATTGAGTTAGCTCGCAGATCTTTTCAAGATTTTAACTCATTGGCTATAGCATTTTTAACTCATTTTCAGTTGCCGATTCGATATGAAACAGGCACACATCTCCTGACATCCTTAAAACAAACAACGGCTACACATATCTCTGATCATATCCATGAATGGAGATGGCATCGCCGTTTGATTAAGTTTTGGATTCCTGATCAGCTCCTGACCGACTGGTTCATGACCTCATTTGTCGGTCCGATAGCGCAGGACATCGCTATGGGGGCATGTGTAACTGAAGAGCAGGCTATTGCATGTGCTCAGTACCTTGACTTGGTTTACTCCCAATCTAGTACACTATATGATTATTTTCTTGATGCCCTGAGGCTCGGAACTTCCAAAGCCCCGCCAACACCATCTGTTGACGGCGTTATCGGTTCTGTTAATCCGCCCTCTAAGAAATCTTCCGCAAACCCTGGGAAGCAAAATTTGAATGCTCCGAATGAAAATACTTCTGAGGCTGCATCCAATTCTGGTAATACTTCCGAGGTTAACGTCGTCGAGTCCACCATGGCGGACAAAGCCTCGAAAGGAAAGAAGAAGGGAAAGGGAAAGAATAAATCTAATCAACCGAAGCAGGATTCCCCTAAACCTCCACCCAAGGAAGGTGCCAAACGCAAGCCCAAGTATCCTTGCCTTATCTGTGATGAGGATCACTATACCAAAGACTACCCAAGGTGGTCTGAAGTTAGTCGTTTGTTGAAAGGTGCTCCCAGGACTCCTACCGTGCTCAAAGAGCCTTTTCCCTCACAGCAAACGCAAATGGTGGCTGATCCATCTCAATCCTCTTCTCCCTTTGGTTCTCAAGTGTTTATGGCTGGGACGATTCCCGTCCACATTAGTACTTGAGCAAAAGAGTATCCGTCGCCTACCGGGAAAGAGCCTGAGGTTCCCTCTAGTGCTCCTCTGTCCAGTTCTGGTCCACTCCATATTGAGAGACCCAGCACTGAGACGCCCATACGACCCCCTCCTAAGGGTGCACTGCGGAAATCTTCTTACAACTGTAATGCTCATGCTGCTCAACACTATAGCATCATTAAGGACTTAGCCCAGGCTCTGTCAGCTATGTCTACTTTAGAAGTTCTCTAGAGCTGACCCTCTTAGAGGAAGTCCTTGCTATCGGCTCTCGGTGGCATTGACCCGTCCGACTAGGATTTGATCACTTTTGACCTTGACAGCCATATACCAAGACTGCCTCACCAAATTGCCTTCCTTATCCAGGTCATCATCAATTATAAAACGATTCATCATACCATCATTAATGAAGGTGCTTTGACTTGCATAATTTATGTTGCCTGTTGGAAGGCTATTGGTTCTCCGACTCTGAGCCAGTCTCCTACGACTTTGGAAGCCTTTGATGGGAGAGAGTCTCGCCCTTATGGTATACTCCAACATTTGCCTATTACTTTGGAAGGGAAGATGGTCGAAGTGGAAGTTGAAGTCGTTGATGCCAATCTAACTTACAACCTCCTTTTGGGCCGAAGCTAGACATATGCCATGCAAGCCGTGGCTTCATCTCTATTTCGTGTCATTCATTTCCCTCATCAGGGGAAGATCGTCACAGTAGACTAGCTGTCTTTCTTCACCTCCTCTTCTGAAGGCAACGTGCCTTTTGTGGAGCATACCTCCATTCCATGTGAGAGTGTGGGAGTTGGACTCTTTAAAGATCCTGCCCTTATGGGTGTTTTTTCACTCCCACCTCCCAACGTCACTCCTATTAATATGATTTCTGTTTGCTCTGATCCTTAGGTTCTTCCCCCCGCTGATCAGATAGATTCCTGGTGCGATGAGATGCTGTTGAGTCCTACTGAGCTCAACTGCATCGAAATTGTTTCTGCATCAGCTCCCCCTCCTGAATCGGCTCCTTCAAGCAAAGATCTCGACTCGTACGCTTATTCCCCTTGGCTTAGAGACGACACTTCTTCAAACCCTTTAAAGGAAATTTTTCCTTCTGATGAAGCCATTATCGAGACCATGTCTCTCGAGGAACCGCCTTGGTCTGATTATCACCATCGTTCCTCGTTTCTCCCTGCCCACCAGGAAATGCTTACCTGTCTCAAGTGGTTTGCTCCTTGTCTCCCATCCCAACCCCTTCAGACACCCATTCAAGTTTATCAAGTGTCTTCTGAAGGGAACAAGGGAAACATCACGCAAACCTAGCCAATCGACATCTCTGTTAAACCAGGGATTGTCAAGCACATCCATGTTGGAGTGACTTGTACTCCGACGAAGATTCAGCTCTATACTGATATTTTTTGCGAATTCCGTGATGTGTTTGCTTGATCTTACGAAGAGATGCCCGGCATCGATCCTAGCATCGTGGTGCATGAGATACCTACATATCCGGGTGCTAAGCCTGTTCGGCAGCGTTTACGCCCTGTGCACCCCCGAAAGGCTATGGCTATTAAAGCGAAAGTTGAAAAGCTCCTTAAGGTTGGTTTTATTTACCCCATCCCACTCATAGATTGGGTCTCCAATATCGTCCCTGTGACTAAAAAATAGGGCACTATCAGGGTCTGTGTTGATTACCGTGATATTAATCGAGCCTGTCCCAAAGATAACTACCCCACACAGTTCATTAACCAGCTCATTGATGAGTGTGCTAGGAGTGAAATGTACTCATTCATGGATGGTTTTTTTGGTTATAACCAGATTAATATTGCACCCATCGATCAGCACAAGACCGCCTTTATCTGTCCGTGGGGCACTTTCGCCTAAAAAAAGCTCCCTCTCGATTTGAAAAACGCCTGCGCCACCTTCCAATGCGCAATGTATTATGCATTCAATGATATTCGACACATTGTGGAACCTTACCTGGATGATCTGCCGGCTCATTCAGCTAAATTCCAAGACCACCCCACTCACCTTCGCGAAATCTTTCTCTGCTGTCGACACTACTGCATACGACGTAATCCACATAAGTGTGTCTTCTGCATTGAGTCAGGCTGACTTCTCGGGTTCATCGTCTCCTGAGAGGGTATCCGTTTGGATCCCCTTAAAGTCGAGGCCATTCTAAATCTCCCTCCCCCTACTTCTTTGCAGCAATTGTAGAGTTTGCAGGGCAAAGCGAATTTTTTACGATGATTCATTCCGAACTATGCCAAAGTGGCCAAAGGTTTTACATGGTTATTGAAGCGGGATACCCCTTTTCTTTGGGATGTCGCTGCTCAAGAGTCCTTCGAGCGTCTCAAGGTTCTCCTTGTTTCTGCTCCGTTGTTGCGTCCTCCTAATTATCATCGTGACTACACTCTGTATTTGGCCGCTGTCGATACCACTATTGGCATGGTTCTCGTTCAAGATGATGACGATGACACCCAGCATGTCATTTATTATCTCAGCCGCAATCTACTAGATACGGAAAGTCGATATGCATACGTCGAGAAGTTGGAATTGGCCACCGTTTGTGTCATCCAACGTTTCTGCCATTATATCTTATTGCGCACTACGACAGTGGTTTCTGATTGCAACCTGATGACGTACATCTTATCACATCAGTTGCTGGGGGGCAAGTACTCGAAGTGGATTGTTATCCTCCAAGAGTTAGACTTGGAATTCACCACTTCCAAGTCTAAGAAATCCCTTGTCTTTGTTGAATTTCTTTACTCTCTACCATCTCTTACCACACCCTCTCGGTTAGAGGACCATATTCCAGACGAAACCTTGTTCTTAATCAGCACCCTCGATCCCTGGTACAGGGATATCATTTTCTATCTGCAGATGTCCTCTTTTTGTCCCAATGTGTCTAAGGATGCTCGATGACGGATTCATCATCAGTCTTAGCCCTATTGTATTATTGGGGACACCCTGTACCATCTCGGCGCTGATTCTATTCTCCGCCGATGCTTAACATTCGAGGAAGCTGAGTGAGTTTTAAATGACTGCCATTCTAGCGCCTGTGGTGGTCACATGTCCGGATATGCTACTGCTCAAAAGATCCTTCGTGCTGGTTACTTTTGGCCCTCCATCTTCAAGGATTGCATTCTTGTTGTCCGCTCCTGTCATGAGTGCCAAATCTACCAGCGGAAGATGCGTGCGCCCCCCACCCCATTGCACCCTGTTGTTACTGTCAGCCCTTTTGCAAAATGGAGCATTGATTATATGACCTATAACCCTCCCTCGACCGGGGCGCATGGGTATATCATCATTGCCATTGATTAGTTCACAAAATGGGCCGAAGCGATGCCCACACTATTTGAAGATGGTCACACAGCAGTGCAATTTTTGTTTAATCATGTTATCTCACGGTTCGGAGTCCCTCAGGCTATCGTCACTGATCACGGTAAGCATTTCCATAATCATATGATGACTGAGCTAACAACCCAGCTAGGCTTGCGGCATGATAGCTCAACTCCATACTATCCTCAGGCCAATGGCCAAGTAGAAGCCATCAACAAGGTTCTAGTTACGATGCTCCAACACACCATTGGCATGCACAAGTCTAACTAGCACTTGATGTTGTTCTCTGCCTTATGGGCCTACCGAACTTCTGTGAAGGATGCCACCAGTTTCACTCCGTTCCAATTAGTTTACGAACTAGAGGCTACCCTTCCCATCGAGTGCGAGATCCCTTCTTTGAAATTAGCCGTCGAATTACTTCCCAACACTACTCCAGGGAAGAACGCCTTCTTTACCTAGAATGGCTGGATGAGACTCATCGACTAGCCTCTCTAGCTATTGAAGCATAGAAGAAGAGAGTGAAAACTCACTTCGATCATACTGTCCATCCTTGTTCTTTTGTTGAGGGAGATTTAGTCCTGCTCTACGATCAAGCAAATGATAAGCTAAGGGCAGGCAAATTCGAGCCCATGTGGCATGGACCTTATATTGTAAAGCGAGTTTTGCAAAAAGGGGCCTACAAGCTGATTGATTATGAAGGGAATCCTCTGGATAAGCCCCAAAATGGGCTTTACTTGAAAAAGTATTATGCGTGAATTTCATGCACTCTGATTTGTACATACATGTGTTTTAAGCAGGTGTGTTGTGTGTGTGTGTTTCCATGTTTTGGCTTGGTGTGTAGGCATGATTTCCACTTATTGTGTCTTTTGCTTCTTGTACAAATGTCTGGTGCACCTTACGTTGGTTTTGCTGATGGTGCTTGCCGCAGTACCCGTAACCTATCTTCTGTGGCATGGGTGATCTATGATCCTCACGGTGAGTTAGTAGACCTTCAAGGTGTTTGTATAGGTTGTACCACAAACAATGTTGCTGAATATAGTGTTGTTATTGAGTTACTGACCAAGGCGATCAATCTCGGTATTCGTACATTAGTTGTGAACTTAGATTCTCAGCTTATCGTCCACCAGCTCAATGGGTGATATTCCGTTAGAGACCATCAGATTTTAAGGTTGTATTTACGTGTTAAATTGTTAGAAAGGAATTTTGATTTTATCACATATCAGCATATTCCACGAAGATTAAACACGTTAACTGATGCATTGGCAAACCATGTATTAGACAGACATTTGCGTAACATGTAATCAAAACAGCATATAAGAAGCATGTAAAACACAATAATAAACCATAGGAATATGTATATATATATATATATATATATATATATATATATATAGATATCTCGTGTGGTGCACCGAGGCACTCAAAAAATAAGTGTATATGTCCAAATAGAGTCTGTGCTCTCCATACATCTGAGACACGTGTCTCTAAAAAAAAACATCAGCAGGAAATAAAACCTAGGCATCTACTGCGGTGGATTATGCTCCCTATAGCACACCACTGCTAGTGCCACCCGCGTCAACAAGCGGTGCACCCTGGGTACCACTCCTACTGTGTGAATTTGGAACGCTATGGGGACCTCCTCAATCCCCATGTAATCTGGGATCCCTGCTGTAAGACCCTCAAGGTTTCGGGCCACTGTCTCCACCGTATCATCAGTTGGGGGAGCCAAGGCTAGTGCTGTGATGCCCTGTGCATCCCTCCGCGCCTCTAGAGCCATCCCGACAGGTCTCACTGGTCCTACATCTGCAATATCATAGAGTTCCTCATTAGGACATATACATGAAAAAATTTAAAACATTATAAAAATAAAATGCAAAAATAACGTGATCAAGTGTCTTACCACCATCATCCCACTGCTCTCCAGTGGGCAGCAGCATGTCAGGATCTCCGTGGAAGTCCATGCCAGCATATGGCCAATCCTCAACGAAGATTGTCTGGCGCTCCAGCCACTCTCGAAACAGTGTCCCCCATGACACTAGTCGTCCGCCACCTCCTCGTGGCATGACGTGTGCCCACCGTGTGGCCCTGGTCTCACGTGGTCTGGGAAAATCCAAATCCATGTCCTGTAACTACAATTCCAGCACCCGCTCCAGCATGAGCAGGACTAAGATGGACCCATAACCAAACTACTTCGTCTCTCCTCAATGGCAGTTGGTGAGTTGCCTCTTCATGTTCGTCGTCACTGTTTCTGCCCAGTTAAACATGGTTGGATTGAGACATTCGAGAGCCAACCGGAGATGGGTCTTCGATGCCTTGTGTTGGGCCTGGGAGCCCACTACCCGTGTCACCATGAATAGCATAGCTCGGAGAACCACGTCCTCCACTATCAGGATTTCCACCTTCCCGCTCCTTGTTTTGCGTGCCCGTGGGCACACTTGAGCCATCAACATCTCTAGAGAATCACCCTCAGGTCGCTGCCCCTCTAGAATGAGTCTCTCACCGCGACGGGACAGCACGGTCAAAAAATATATGTATGTGGCATCAAATTCGATTTCTCGGCCTAGGATGATGAATTTCCCATCTGTTTGATTCCAGGCTCAAATCAATAGCTCCAGTAAATCGGGTTGAGACCGAAGGTGTAGAGTAAGGAAGAATTTGAGCAATCCGTATGCTCGTAATACATTTCGGCACCCAACATTGGCAAAAGCTTCCACATCATTATCATCATGCGTTCATTCTTGCCAGGCAAATGCCATTATGGCCTGCATAACGAGAAAAACTGAATTAGAACTTCATTTGTAAAATTCAATACACAATTTGCACAAAAACATAATTTTGTGTCGCCATCGTGTCTGTTTTTAAAACAGACATGATGACGCAAGGTGGCTAGTTCAATTTTCTCGTGGTCATCGCGGAAGTACATCACTTTTCCACGATGATCGGACCACGTTATGTGTAAATATTTTCAGTCATCGTGGACCCGAGCGGTATACCCGCGATGACCGAGCGGTGGAGCCTGACTCAAAAAATTCGCCTAAACTAACACATATAACGTCAAAATGCATAGAAAAGACATTGAATTGAAGTGCAGGACGAAGTCTATCTACCTAGACAAAATTTCGGGATGAATGGTGGACAAACAGGGCCGAAATAAACTCACCAACTTTGGTGCTCCAAATTGCTCCAACGTAAAATGAACAGTACCAATGGTAAAAATGAATGAATTACCCCCCTTTTATAGTAATTTTTGAAAATTAAAAAATTATATTTTATAAATGTGGGTTTTTTCTCATTTTTTATCACGTGCTTTGTTAAAGAATGGTTTTTTAACTATGTTTTTACGTTTATTGTTCATTTTATATCGAATGGGTTTACGTTTGACGTACTTTGTGTAGATCTACAAGTAGTGGAGTTATGACAACTTTGTGTGCACTTGAACCAAAAAGTCATCTTTAACACTCTTTTCCAACTTGAAAAAATGAAAAGATAGCCGAGTTTTTCCTCTTGACTCGTTAAAATAAAATAAGGGGCGGTCACCTTTAAGCTCTTTTCCGACCATGTAAACACGAAAAGATTGTCGGGCCTTTGTCGTTTCAAGCTCGTTATTGGTTGTGAAGCGATGTGGTTCCGACCGCTTTTCTACTTTTTTGGGTCGAAGTCACTAGTTACGAAAAGTACTCCTCGGTCGTAATGGTCGGGTGGTTCTTTCGAGTATCATTTTATACTTTTCCGGGCTCGAGAGACACAAATCTACAAAAAAGGACCCCCCCTGGAGTTTTTTTTTTCCGTGTCTTTTTCAAACTCTCTAAACATGAAAAAAGCTCTGAGTTTTACCTATGTAGGACTCGTTAAACCCTGATGACATTGGACTTGTCACCATGACAAGACTCGAGCTCCGCCTTCCTACGGCTTGTTAAATTATTACTAGGTTGGATTTGACAACAGGTTTATCATTGATTGTCATTGGCAGCTAGTCACTCTTGAACATCGACACTTTGCTTCTTGTCAGGTTGGGACATCCATACATCGTCATTTCGTCTTCCGCAGGTTTGGGTTGTCATTTAGCCTCATTCCATCTGGTTCAGGCCGTCTTCATTGAGCCTCTGATCCCTTGGTACCTAAATGCTGCCACCCTCCGAAGTCATGTCACCGACATGTTCAAGAGTATAATCCTTCTGCAGTTTACACCCTTTCCTCCTCCTCTGATACTCTGTTTCACCATCTACTGCTTGTTCCTTATCTCATTTCGTTGATGGGGAAAACATTATGGCCATCCTGTGACGGGTCATCTCCTGTCGACATCAACTCATTATCCAAGAGATTAATCTAGAGATCCCCTTTGGTACCTTAGAGCTTGCATGCCTCAATGGCAAGTTCTTCGCACCTGATGGTCGACTTTCATCATTGGTCATCGATTGGGTGATTCCACGAGTGTTCGACTTCGGCTCCTTTTTCACACTTCGTGGATTGTGCTAGCTAGTACCTTGAGAACCATTCGCATTATTGGTGGTTTCTCTCGCGCTTGTTAACGGTTTCCATCATTGACCAGTAATCACCCGATTTTATATCATGCTCGACCTCAGCACATCTATTCACATGCTAGAATTTTTATTGTGATCGGATGGGTTCAAGACCCCGAACTCAGATTACCTATGTTCGGGCTGTGTGGATTGGTTTATGATTACATGACTCATTGATGGATGGCTGCGCCCATACCTGAGCCTTCATGGATGGCTGCGACCATACCTTTATTATTATCATGGTCTCATTAGCTGGATGGTTGTGTCCATACCACATACCTAGTTCATATGTCTTTTGGATGGCTACGCCCATGCCTAGACTACATGTACTTCATTATCAGAGATATCAGTTCTACTTGTGTACAGGTTCTTCCAGATGGTGTTCCAGCTCAGTCAGTTTCGTAAAGCATTTCACCCCTCCCACTCTCTTGAGCTTCATACTTTAGGGGGCATCTGTTACATAGTAATTTGTCACTACCTTCACTCCATCCCTTCTACTGTGTCATGTGTCCAAGTCAAACATGCTCATATTAGACAAATGCTCTCTGATGTTGCCAAATGACCCACTTTTCCTAAGTTATCTGCCTCATCGCGACTATGGACTAAATATACGCATTGAAAGGCACTCATAAACAGTCCAGATGCACTGCCATCGTGGAAGTACGCCTGATTCCCACGATGGTCCAAATTCATGCTCCAACATAGGGTTACTTATAATCTTTAGCGATGATTTGACTATCCACATTTATCACTAGCGATGTCAGCACTATAGATCAGTTATGCCCCCGCGATGATCTAGATTGGGTGAATTTGTTTCAACAGTTGGCCTTCCAGATGACTCTAGACTTGGTTGTTGGCATGGTTTGTATCACCCTCATTTCTCTGGCGTGGTTGTTCCATCATTTGTGCTGCCTTCCTTGAAGATAAGCTCACTCTCCCACCTTTCATGGAGACTCCTCCTATTTAAACTCTCACCATCGCTATGCATTGCGAGTTTCTGATAGTTGGCTAGTTGAGCAGTGCTGTTAGTGTTTGTGAGTTTGCTAGATAGCTAGTGTGAGTGTGACAAGTGTGAGATTGTTGATAGCTTGTGGAAGGTTGTGAAGTGCCCTTAATCTTGTGTAAAACTTATGAGTGAGAGAGACTTGTATGTTGGGATATCCATCTTCAAAGATTGAATGCTTGAGGAACATGCTGGCTGGATCCCTCTGAGAAGGCTTGTGATGTCAAGACTTTGGTTGTAAGCTTACTCTTATTTCATTATTAATAAAATCATGACTTGTATGTAATGTACTTGATATCTCATGACTTCTTGACTTTGTGAGTAAATAGATCATTGTTTTTTCGGTTACGTGTTTTGTTGTATTTCCTTTGCATTGTTCTAGGTTGATCACTTGTTAGGAGAAGGAAGTAGAAGCTGGAGCAGCGCAACGGAACTCCATCGACTACCAGTTGAGGTAGGCCTCCAACTATGACTGTTTAAGGAAAGCTATTGTTGATCTGTCCTTGTTTGTGACTAGACCCACTCTAGGCCTAGAGGGGTTGCCTCTGTCCACAGAGGGAACACTTTCCTGCATCACACATGGTATTGGATGCTTTGGCATGTATAAATATGTATTGTAACATTGAAATGAATATAATGAAAAATCAAGATAGTAGTCTCGGTTTTGGGATCCAGGGGAAAATCTCTGTGTATATGTGTTTTATGTGTTATGCTCTCGCATTGTTTAATTTTTGTGTTTTTTAGAATTTGTATGCAGGTAATTTCTCTACGGGGTTAAAATCTACAACAGGGATTGATGGTAGATCCCATGAAGATCGCAATGACAATTAACCTAGAGGTGCCAAGGAGTGTGAAACAGTGGCGTGCAACATTGGGACACCCTAGGTACTGTAGGAAGTTTGTTAAGGGCTATGCCCAGATCACCGTGCCTATGGACAATTTGTTGAAAAAGGATGTCACATTCCATTGGAACGAGGACTGTTAGAAAATCTTGGATGTGATGAAAGGAAAAGTGGTCACTGCACCGATTTTAGTCTTCTTGGATTGGGAGAAGGAGTTTCATGTACATGTAGACGCATTATGTATAGCAATTGGAGTAGTACTGACATAGGCTGGGGAAGTAGAATTAGATCGTCCTATAGTATTCGCAAACAGAAATTTATCCAAGGCTAAGAAGAACTATTCCACCACTGAGCACGAAGGACTAGCCATGGTATACGCGCTCCAGAAGTTTAGACACTATTTGCTAGGTATACATTTTAAGATGTATATGGATCATTCTGTGTTGAAATACCTGGTCAATAAGCCTGTGTTGGGGGGGGGGGATATGCAGGTGGCTTTTATTGTTCCAGGAGTATGATTTTGAAGTTCTTTTGAAGCCTAGATGACTGAATGCGAGACCAGACCATCTGTCATGCATCGAAACGAGAGAAGAGCCCACTAATTTGGAGGAAGGATTGCCTGACATGCAACTCTTTGCAGTGCACGTCACGGATGGTCACTTTGGAGACATCATACACTTCCTAACGACAGGAACTACCCCCAAAAGGCTACACCACCCAGCAGAAAAAGGAGTTAGTGGTGCACATGGCAAACTTTTCTGTCATTGTTGGACATCTGTACAAAATGGGGTCTGATGAAGTATTGTGATGATATGTACCAGAGTATGAAAGAAGCAATGTCCTCGTGGACGCTCATGGGGGTGCCGCAGTGGGGCATTACGCAAGAAGGGAGACCTCGCAGAAGATTCTACGTGCAGGGTTGTGGTGGCCAACCCTCCATAAGGATTCAAAATTATACTATAAGGAGTGTGACGTGTGTCAAATGACTGGCAGGCCATGACGGAGAGATGAGCTGCCTCTGAACCCATAGATGACGTTACAACCTTTTGAGAAATGGGTAATAGATTTTGTGGGACCCATTCAGCCTCAAGGAAAGAGGACAGGTGCACGGTACATTATCACCGTGACTAAGTATTTGACTCAATGGGCAGAGGCACAGCCTGTGAAGGACTACACAGGCATGACTGTTGTGAAGTTTCTCTTTGAGTATGTATTGACGTGATTTGGGTGTCCAAAAATTTTGATGAGTGATCATGGTACGCACTTTCTGAATGAAACAACCAGAGCGCTGAAGGAGGAATTTTAGTTATATCACCAGAAAAGCACGCCTTACCACCCACGGGCTAATGGGATGGTGGAAGCATTCAATAAGGTAACGGAGAATGTGCTAACCAAGGTTTGCAATGCTCAGTGAAATGATTTTGACTTGCGCATACCCGTAGTACTATGGGCTTATCAAACGACGTGCAAAAAGTTTACTGGACAGACACCCTTTAGGCTTGTATATGGTGTTGAAGTAGTAATGCCAATGGAATACATTGTGCCTAGTCTATGCATATCAGAATTCATGGGGATGATAGATCGCGGAGCCTTGGAAAAGAGGCTCGTACAGCTTGCCAAGCTTGAGGAAGAAAGGTTTCTTATTGGATTTCACCAACAAGTCCAAATGCAGTGTGAAAAAGCATGGCATGATCGACACATTAAACTGCACACCTTTAAGGTAAATGATCTGGTTTTGTTATATGACAACAAGTTTGATAAATTTCCGGGGAAATTTAGGATGCACTGACTAGGGCCTTATGTCATTAAGGGGATTACCAATAGTGGAGCAATTTAGTTGGTTAAATTGAATGGAGATCCCTACCCAGGAAAGGTGAATGGTAGCCGATTGAAGCCATACAATAGTGATCAGGCCAAGTGACTATATGAAGGTAGCATAGTCTTAGTGCTCCAGGTTGCTGAAAGAAAGCACAGGACTCTAAACTACACTGCCCGGGTTGGGAAACTGCGCGATCGAGGGATTGCATGGAACGAGGAGATGTCACAGGGTTCGCAATAGCATGAAGCGAGCTACGCTACCCAGGAAAAACTCTGTAGGTTAGCTAGAAAGTGACCATTAAAGTCACTGTTCATGATTTGACGATGAGAATGCGGCCAAATGGAGTGGGGGGTGACATTTAAGATGAAATTTATGGGTAATATCCTTGAAAATCTGCTACCAATCTAGCATTAATGAATTGAATTTGAGTGGAATGGTTGGATTTGAATTCAAAATGGCCTATAAATTACATGTCGCTACCCAACAAAAAACACTTGGCATTTTGAGCATTGAGTTGGTGAGATTTTAGACGTGCATGAACTGCACATTCTTCGAAGAATTGCTTGATTATCCAGTGTTTGATCAATTTCCAGAGTCTGACTGCAATATCATCTGTGACATTCTCCCAGGATAAAACGCTATGGATGTCGAAGCAGTGACAGCCGAGGGGACTATGTCGGAAGTTGTTATGGAGGCAGAGGGAGATGCCCCGGAGGTTGTAGAGGTACTAGCTGAAGTCCCCAAGTCACCACGGATGGCTAGACCAAATCCTACCCCGACCAAGGAGAGTGTGAAGGATAAGAAAGGCAAGCAGGCTGCGACACCTGTGCACGTGTCGCCTAGAAGAAATCCACATAAGGACAAGCTCACCACACAGGAAAAGGGAAAAACTATTAACTTGGAACCAGAGGAGGAAGAAGTTGAGGTTATCTCGATGGATGATGAGGATATGGGGGTGGAAGTGGAGGATGTTGAAGTCAAGAGTTCTGACCCAATTACTAAGTTTCCTGAATATGTCCCTTTGCTGAAGAGCAAGACCAAGGTGCCGAAGGACATTGACGAAAGCAAGGTCACCTTGCACATACCTCTGCTGCCCGACGAGATTGTCTTTGAAGGACCACGCTTGGGGCGGGTTCTACTGTTGAAATTGGAAGACTAGGACTTAGCTGACACTAAGAAGTTCCCTCACTTGGTGACAAACCAACTAATGCACCGCGTTGTTCATACAACCACCAGGATGATTGCGTTGGAATTGTGGAAGTGGCTCAAGGGTGTATGCAAGGCAGGTCTACTCAACCTGTTATGGATGCTGCACTACAATCGCACACCCATTACATTATTGGTAATCAAGCAACTTCTATTATTTGTGCATGATAGGTATCTGTGGCTAGAGGAGCCGATACCCATCACCAACATGTTGATCCATAGGATCACATGGCTGCCATATACAGGGGAAAATCTAGCCATGATGTTTAGTAGAAAAGGTGGCGAGCATACCCTTGCAAAGGCCATGAAGTAGAAATTCAAGCTTGTGAAGAAGCCATGAGGCTATGCCATCTCAACTATCTGTGATCCTGCGGTCAAGGTGGCCACACAGATTTTGGCAAGAAAAGCTATGTGGAAGTGTCGCGTAGATGAAGTGTTGGCACCTGTCATCGCTCTAGCAACCCAATGCGCAGAAGGCGTTTAGCTTAATTGGGTGCACTATCTCTGCGGTGAGTTCCTCGTGAACTGTCGCGAGGCACAGGAGTTTAGCAAGACCTTCAACTATGTGTGGCTCTTGTTGTCCATTGTGTTGGTAGCTTGGGAGCTGCCTGAAGATAGTCAATTCCCCTCGGTCACACCAGACATACCAGAAGCAGCGAAGTACGCTTCATTGTCGGCAGCCAAGGATGCTTAGCACATCAAGGATAGCAAGATATTTTGGATCTTGATGGAAATAAATATACGCATGCCTATCAACTGCAAGCTGCAATTGTCGCCTACTACTTTTTCCAAACTGTAGGAGTACATGGAGTTCAAGGAAGACTTTCACCACGTATTGATCAGGGCATGAAAGGACCGTGAGCATAAGTGGCATGACTTGCCTTACTTGGCAACTGATGATGCGATTGATGCAATTCTTGATCGCCAGCCAGTAGAGTGGCGCACTACCTTAGACTCGGTAGTGGGATCAAGCAAGTCTACTATGCAATGCAAAAAGGAGGAGGCCAACCTCAAGATGGCACAACTGGCCGAGAAGAGGAGGAAGTAGTCCAATGACAAGGCCCAGGCAGAGTACAATGCCACACAGTAGGTGGAAGAGCAGATAGGCAGAGCAGAGCGTGGCTCTGACAAAGGTCTGAGGTTGCCCTCACCTGAAACAGAGGAAGAAACAGATGAGAAGACAAGGCAGCACAGAGCATACCCGCAGATGGGGTCTTTCCGTATTAAGCATCCAAGAGGATAGGAAAAACTTGGGCCGTAGAAGAAATCCAAGGCCAATAAGACGTTGTTGGACCCAATCACCCTAACAAAGGGAGATTTGAATGACATTGGAGATACAGTGCGGGATGTCACCGTGGAGGTTCTACAATAGTTCGAACAACAACGGCAACAAGTATTGGGGGCCATCCAGACAGATTTGCATGAGCTGCAGATCCATGCATCACAGACCGGTGTGGCAACCACTAGCCTCACCATCGGTACTTCAAAGGATGCTCGGATGCTGCATGTGAAGGACTCCCGAGCGATAGTGCTGCCGGAGGGAGCACTAACCATAGAGATTGAAGCTGATAGGCCCGCTGTCAGCGCCCTCAAGGGAGTAGGGCTGAACTTGGTAGCGCTTCCTGGCGAGGCGCTCCACCTACTGCAGGATGGGGTGATCGCAGAGCTAAGGGCCTATGAACAACACGCTTTGCAGGTGATCAGTGAGCAGAAGATCAATAATGTGCAGATGGCCCTACAACGAGACACTGCCCTCACTTCCATGGTGGAACTTACTAACACAAATCAACGCATGATTAAGGCTGTGAAGGAAGCCTACCGAATGGTCCCCAAATTGGCCATTCCTAAGGATGTGGAGGTAGATTAATAGGTCCACAAACTTGCTACGAGGGTGCATGACACTCGTACAGAGTTGGCCAAGGTTCAGCTGGAGCTGAACCTCTAGATTGCAGAATTGCAGTTGAAGGCCCAGCCTTCAACTCCGCCGGAAGTAAAGGAGCAGTGCACAACTGCTGTCACAGTGGTGATAGTGGCATTAGACAGTGCAGTAGCAGATTGCACAAGGTTGTTTGAACAATCATTTGAAGTACTGACCAGTCTGCAAGAATATCCTAACATATAGAGGCTAGAGACAGAGGCACGAGAACTACAGCAACGCTACGATAAGGTGAAAGGAATAGCGCACACTGTCACCCTCACACAGAGACTTGCAAAGCTACAGGAGGCCAAAACAATGAAGGAATAGGTAGATTCAATGCAACACAAATAGGTAGTGTTGAAGGCACGCTTGAAGCCTTGGTTGGACGAGGCCTATTTGGTCATGACCTCCATTGAAGGCAAGCTTGCTAGTCTGCAACTGACTGAGCAGAAGCTTCAGGTTGAAAGTTCAGGACCAGTGACATAGCAATTGGTCAAAGAAGTTGTTAGCACCTAAATCTGCCCTAGGCTGAAGGAAGGCAAAAATTAGGGTAACCACAAACCACGCTCAGTCTGGTAGCTAGCCCTACCAGAGCAGGAGAGGGCTCTCTCTGAGTCACGCTTAGTGAATAGATAATCCTAAATGGTCTGAGATGACTTACAATGAAATATTTACCTTAGGCTAGTAAGTGAATAGGGATTTGGGAAATAATTTTCATGAATGACCGAGCTTCTGGGATGGTATGGGACCAACGGTCAGCAAAGAATAGAGAATTTAATACAAAGGCACAAATTATTTCGTGAGGCAAGGTAGGCGGAAAATGTAACAATTTAGTTTGAGGTACCACGGCATGAATAGATTGTTGAAGAAAGTGAAAAGGGCATAGTGACATGAATCCTTTTCAACAGAAGAATAACACTAAACATGAAATTTTCCCACAGGCAGAGCAATAAAATTGAATTCTACCTAATCTCACTTAGAAAATTTCACTGGAAATGAACATGAATTGAATTATGAAACATAAAAATACATATGAAAACATCAGAGACACATTTTCTACACTCACAACCACAAGAATCTCATGAAACAAAGCCACTGCCTTTCATTAATTCTCTATAAAAAATACACAGTGAAGAAACAAAATTTCTTTCCCACAGTCTCACAGAAGTTACAAGCCAACCAACCCTTTGCAAATAACTTGCATACAATATATAGAATGTGTAAGGAAGAGATAGAACGCCCAAGGGTTGGGGAGTTACTCGAATCATTACAAAATGGAGATGGAGAGCCAACCATCAGCTACAGGTGCAGCGCTACGAACATGACATTTGGCTTGGGTGACCGTTTTCCTTCCTTCACCACTAGGATAGAAGCCAATCTAGAGAAAAAACACTTTAAATGCCGCCTTTGGTGCCAAAAAACCAAAGTGTAGATGAGCGGGCCCACTTGGAGAAGTCGCAAACCGAAATTTCGCGAAACGGAAGCAAATTGGGCAATTTTTTCTCTGTGCGCCGCGCCATTTTCTCTTTGTGCCTCTCTACTTTGGGGCCTGTTTTGGGGCACTTTCGGGTGTCCAAAATGTGCCCAAGTGGGCTTGTTGGAAATCCTGTCCTATCTACTTTCTAACCCCACTGGAATTTTTGAATTTGGTGCTCATTTGCCCCTTCAAATCTTCATTCTCCCAAGACTGCTTCCTGTGTCTCAAAAAAGTGGCAAAGAGGCCATTTTTGGGTGTTTTTTTACCTTTTGGAGACTCATACCTTGCCAAAATTTCTTGTCCAGATACCAGCAGTCAAGATTTTCCATGCTGAATACAAAAATGCAAGCCATTCCTCATTTGGAGCTCTAGAATTTTAGCGCCACGCCACAGGGAGAAAATCCCTGTTTTTTGCCCAAAAAATTACCATGTGACCAAAAATTCCCCAAATTTCTTGAAATTTGGGCTGGAGGTTCCCTATGGGGTGTTATGATGGGCCAAGGAAGCCTCAGCCAAGATTCGAAGCTGATATTGCTCTTTTGCCTCTTTTGCCTTTCTTGTTGCTTTCCTCAATTTCACTTTCAAACTCCTTATTCGGGCCTGTGCAGTCATGTTTCGAACCTTGTAACGGAAAGCCATGTCTCTCAGTAGAGCAAGGTCCTGGTTTGCCTTGTCCAGCAGCCTCTCCAAATGCATGTTGACCCTCTCAAGGTTGGCCTCCCGATCCTCATTGATTTCTTGCTCCAAAGATGTGAGCTCAACCCTTCTTCTTTGAGCAGCTTGGCGATGCTCACGAATGTTTTGCAGCTCCATGATCATCTGTTGGTCCTCAAGCTGCTTGTTTCTCTGCTCTACGTACTTCATGTTCCACTTGGCCCTCTCCAAGTCAAGGGATAAGGACTCAATCACTAATTGTTGCTCCTCGATGATCTCTGTAAGCTTCGCATTTGTTGGTTCTGCATCTGTCTCATCATCATGGAGGAGAACGAATTCAGTCTCTCGCTCACCTGATGGCCCTTCCTCCTGCACTGGCTCCTTACCCTTGCCCTGCTCTTGTGATGCTGATGTCAGAAGCAAGGCCCCTTCCACCCCGGGTGGAGATAACACTCGCTTTGCTGCTGCAAATAAGGGTCTACTGCCTCTTTGGTAGGTGATGTATACTGGCATAGTAGCAGTCTCATGTCCCTCATACTGATGAGATGGGCCACCTATCTCATGCTTTGCCTCTGATACTACCTTTGGAGCACTGAAGAAGTCATGGGAGATGAATTCCTCCCAAGCAATACCCTGCAATCCCAACTGATGGTCCACCAAAATCCGGATCAGAGCAAAGTGATAAACATTGTTGAGCTGTTGTCGAGGGGTCTTGTGCTACATGAAATTTTTCATCCTCTCTATGTTCTCGCAGATGAAAAATGGGAGGTTCATCATTCACACCCTGGTAAAGTGCATGAGAAACCTGATGTGATAGGCATAAAGGCGAGAAAACCTCCCCTCACAATTGAAGTATTTCATGATCAATTTCATGAGCGGAGCATACTCATCTCTCAAAAATCTGAATGGAAAAACTCTCATGAGCTGGCTCAAACAGCTGGCCTTAATGTAAGGCTCATAATGATGCCTCTCCACCTTCTTCTTCTTATGCCACTATTCTCCAATCTTCGGTATGCCTGTTGCGACTGATATGGTTTCGGGTGTCAATGTGAAAGTGACCCCAGCCAAGATAGACTGTCCTCCATGTAGGTGAAGTGCAAAAAGACGGGCCAACTCATGATGAACTCTGACATTTGCCACCCTCTGACAAAACTCGAAACATGCTAAGTGCTGGAAGCATGACATAGCAAGAGGGCATGCCTGCAACTCGGTGAGGGTGTTTGGCTCATCTCTAACATGTTTGTCGCTCTGGTGATGTCTCCTGGGGGCCTGTTCTCTTGAAGCTGTATCACTGTGGGTCTCCTCCTCATATTCTGATGAAACCTTGGATGCCATGACTGTTGTTTTCACACTGAATTTAGGCTGCCATTTGATTATACTGAAGTTGGAGGCTGTTTTGCTAATCTGCCACCAAGGGGACAATTAAACAGGGAGTATTAGGAAGGGAATGATGTAATGGGAATAGGGGTTATAGGGAGAAATTTGTTAGGGACTTGGGAGGAGTTTGGGTATTGTGTTGATGGGGTAGGGTTTGGGGTTTTGTGTTGACCGAATAGTGGAGGGATATGGGAGAGGGTTTGGTAGTAATTTAGGGCAGGGGTTTTAGGAAAAATGATAAAGGGAGGATGGGAAAAAGGATAGGTGAGGAGAAAAAGGTGAGTGGAGTGAAACCTTGGCACTAACAACACATTTAACAACCCTAGCCATCATTTTCTTGGTGATTTCTTATGGTTGACTTTATGCATTTTGGTGACATTCAAACATCTCTATAAACACCATATCATTGATAAAATTTGATGAACAGGTGATGTCATAAGGCCTACCTCTCGATTTGATAGCATTCACCAAAATTTGGAAGTGTTTGGGCACTGTTTTTGGTTCTTGTCTGTGTGCGTCGCGCGCAAAGCCCAGTGCGATGCACCCTCGGTATGCGCCACACCCTTAGAAAAATTAAACTGTGGGCAAACTGCGTGTGCGCCACGCCCTCTGTGTGCGCCGCGCTCCTAGGTATATGCGCCGTGCCCTCTAAAACCACCTCCAACTCACTCAAACGCTCACAATTTCACACTCACACCTTTGCAACGTCTCTCCAAGGCTTGTAATAGCACAATGCCCTTGATTTGGATGAAAACATGTATATATAGCCTTGGAAGAGATGGGTTTAATTTTTGCTTCCTTGAAAACCCATTTTTCTAATGTTGTGTTTTGCACTTTTTTCACTGACTTTAAAACACACTGATTTTCACTTTCCCTTTGAAATTTCGGCTCAAATGATGAAATTTTCGGCACTCTTTGCAGGGACTATATGACAGGACATTTGGCCATGGAAACCATGACTGTATCTGAAAAAATCAACTGTTGATTTTTTTTATTTTTTTTGAAGATTTTATCACAATTGACACTTTTTTTACTTTTCTTCAAAACGGAGTTTTGAAGAATAGTCGAAGTCTATCAATATGATGGTGAAACTCTGTGGATCATTGCTTTACAAGAGCATCCCTCTGGCCTGCATGGCTTTACTGGACATATTTCAAGACCAAACTGATCAATCCCTAGACCTAATGACCAAAGATGACCTTTGTCCGTTGAAAGACCAGACCTTGACTGTTATGGACTTTTTGATTATTTGACACAAAGACATAAGCCAGCAGGAGCCAAACATGAGGGAAATAACTAGCATGACCTTCTCCGCCAGATTATGGCATGCCCCTAGCGGAATGCAGCTGAGTGAATGGAGCGGGACACCTAAAAATGAAATGCATAAAGAGTTTTGATCTCTAACGGAGGGCTGACCAGACCGACTCTAACATTGGCTCCAATGGGGGATGGTAGCTCCTTGGAGGTGCCAAGAACAGCAGATCTCTGGAGGAGCTAGACAGTGCCTTTTGTCCATTGGGCTATGGAGTCATCATTTTGACAAACAACACAGGACTCTGACTTATTTATGAAACTGAAATGACCAAGAAATTGACTCAAACTTGACATTGAAATGACTCAAAAACTAACTTGACAGACTGAAACCAAACTGAAATAAAAATGGTATTTACAATGACAGTGGAAGTAGCTTTAATAAATCAGCAGTGGTACCGCTTGAGCAACCGACTGTTGATCGGCCCTCCTGGATAATCTTCCCCATTCATTTCCTTCAGAAGAAAGGCATTCTGACCCCTATATGCTGCAATCTTGAAAGGACCTTTCCAAATATTTTCGAACTTTCCGTGCTTACCTTTCTCTTCATTCCTTGCATCCCACTTCAACACCACATCATCCAACTGAAATTTATCTGCCTTTGTTTTTCTGTCATAGATTTTCTTTATTTTCTCCTGCAATTTGGATGTGTTATTGAAAACTTCTTCTCTTGTTTGCTGCAAGTGGATCATTTGATTCAACCTTCTCTACATGGGATCTTCTTCATTGCCAGCCTCCTGAAGAAGTATGACTACCGGGGCAACAAGAGAGGCGGGGAATACTGTGTCAACTCCATAAACAAGCTCAAATGGTGACAAACCAATGGATTTTTTCTGACTGATCCGATCTACCCAAAGCACATGGACCAGCCTCTTATTCCAGCTCTTTTTATTTATTTCCAGCAGCTCCTTGATGATGTTGACCAATGATTTGCTCGAAGATTCCGCCAATCCATTGCCTTGTGGATGATAGGCAGTTGAATGACCCAAAATGATGTAATACTTATGAAAAAATTCCACCATCCTTTTTTATTTGAAAGCTGCTGCATTATCGGTGATTAACTTACTTGGACAACCAAAGCGGGACAAGATGTTATTTTCAAGAAATGAAATGATTACCGTATCTGTAGCTTGTCTAGTGGGAGCTGCCTCAATCCATTTTGTGAAATAGTCTGTCGCTGTAAGGATCCATCTATGTTGTTCGGAAGAAGTGGGATGAATTTCCCTAATGAAATCCAAACCCCACTGCTGGAAAGGAGTGCTCACCTCAATAGGCTTAAGTGGCAAAGGCTGTAATTTTTGTTTTCCTTTGAAAATCTGACATTTATGACAGCGCTTGACCATCTTATACACATCAGCAAACAAAGTAGGCCAGTAGTACCCTGCTCTCAAAATTTTGTTTGTTGTTGACTTCCAAAAAAGGTGACCACCACACTCTCCTCCGTGGAAATCATCCATGACTTTCTTTGCCTCCTCTTCCACTAAACAATTTAACAAAATACCACCGGGATCTTTCCAATACTGTGCAGAATTCAAAATGCAAAACTTGGCAGCCTTCAATTTGAGTGTTCTCGCTTTGTTTCTAGTTATGCTGGGTGGTGGTGACAGATTTTTCAGCACATATATTATATCTGAATACCATGGGGACAAAGCAAACATTTCAGATACCTGAATTGATGTTCCTTCCTCATTCTCATCGGACATGGCAGTGATCAGATTTATGTCTAAGGCATGTAAATTTGATTCGGCCATTAACTTCGCCAATCCCTATCCTTTGACCAGCTTTGTGGGCTTTATTTCCACATCATATTCCAGCAAAGCCGCAATCCATTTGCCTCTTCTCCCTTCCGGATCGGTCTGCACTAAAACATATTTTACAGCAGCGTTAGGAACATAGGCCAGAATGTGAGAATGTAGGATATATACCCGGAAATCCTTCAATGCCTTCACAAGTGCCAGGGCTTGCTTCTCAATGATGTTGTACTTTAACGCTGCATCTCTTATAGCTCTGCTGAAGAATGCAATGGGTCTTTCATGATCATCTCTTTTCTGCAATAATACCACTGCCATAGTGTGCTCAGAAGCAAATGAAAACAATATGAAATCCTGAGTGTAATCCAGGATGACTAGAACTAGAGCTGAAGAAAGGGCCAATTTGACCAAGTTGAAAGATTTTACAACCTCCTCTGTCCATTTCACTTGGCTGTCCTTCTTGAGCATGTTGGTCATCTCTCTTAAGTGTTCAGCAAGATTAGGCACAAAGCGACGTAGAAAATTCATCTTACCATTGAACAATTGTATCTCCTTTTTATTCCGGGGCAGATCGATTTGTTGAATTGCTTGCACACATGCTGGGTCAATACGGATGTAATCCTTTGAAATGATGTGCCCAAGTAATTTGCCTTCCTCCATGGCAAACAAGCTCTTCTTAGGATTCAGCGATAAACCATATTTTCTGCACTTTTGAAAGACAGTTTTTAGGTGATGCATGTGCTCTTCTTCAGATTTTGAAAATACCGTCAAATCATCCAGGTACACCACCAAAAACACATCCTTCTCATTCGCAAAAGCCAAGTCCATTGCACGCTGAAATGTGGCACCTGCATTCTTTAAACCAAAAGGCATTTTGGCATAATGAAAGGTTCCCCATGGAGTGGTGAATGCTGTCTTGTCTCAGTCATCCTCATGGATAGAAATTTGGTTATATCCAGAATAACCATCAAGCAGTGACATACGAGATGCCCCCACTACTCGCTGAAGTATATGGTCCATCTTGGGCAATGGATAGTTCTCCTTCAATGAGACTTTATTTAGATTTCTGAAATCAATGCACAAGCAGATCTCACCAGTCTTCTTTCATACGGGCACTAAGTTAGAGATCCAATCTGAAAACCTGATGGGCACAATGATACCTGACTTGTACAACCTGTTTACCTCCTTTTCAATAGAAGGCAGCAATTTTGGATTTATCCTTCTTAGCTTCTGTCTAAACGGTTTTTGATTGGGCTTGATGGGTATTGTGTGCTGAATAATATTGGTATCATAGGTCTTTAAATCAGAATAGTCCCAAGCAAACACATCTGCAAATGAGGCCATCAAACTGATGTATTTGTCCTTGATCTTTGGCGGTAATGCTTTAGACAATTTTACCAACTTTGGATTGGCAGTTGTACCGATGTTGACCTCTTCTACACCCTTCTCTGTTGGCTGTAATGTTGGCTTGCGGGCTACATCATCCTGATCAAAAAGTTCTTCTAGAGGTATCAAGCCTTTAGGAATGATGTTATTCTTCAGCTGCAACATGTCCATTTCATTGATCTGCACTTCATCTGTACCATTCCCTTTGCCCTCATCATTTTCTACATCAATTGAGGTTTCTTTGAACTTGCCTTTGTTTAGCAGAAAATCCTTAATCTCCTCATCATCTTGAAACACTTGCCAATATCGCTGATTGTCTGGAATGGTTGGACGATGCTTGACATGGATTTCAAATTTATTGCTGGAGTTCATGGGGATCTTCAAACTGCTTGCTGCCTTGGCAAAAGCATTAGTAATACTATTTTGTATACGAGGCACACATGTCAAGGTGTATTCTGAAAATAACTTCAAGATGTCTAAAACTGCATTACGATAGGCCCGCATCCTAGGATGTTTTGCTTGATACTCACCTCTAACCTGCTTTATTACCAATTCAGAGTCACCATATACCGAAATCCTTTTTGCATTCAGCTTTCTAAGAATCTTCAGGCCAGCAATCAGAGCTTCATACTCAGCTTCATTGTTTGAACACTCAAAGGCCAGCTTGTAAGAGCAAACCCTCACGCTGCTAGGCACTTTGTTTGGGGCGGAGAAAGGACTGCGTACCCAAATTCCAATTCCAGCGCCATCATTTCCTACTACTCCATCAAAATCCATGGTCCACAAGCCTTCTTCCTCCTCTTGTAAGTGCTGGAAATCTATTTGTTGTGCCTTGTCTGCTTGCTGCCCATTACTTTCAGCTGATTGCCCAACATTTTCCTGCTTTTATTGTCCTTCTTTCTTCAAAATTTCTTTGAAATTTTTTGTTATTTCCAGAATGTCATCTGCTTCTACTATCTGACTATCTATATCATTTAAACTATCTGAAAACAAAACAAAAGACTCTAAGTCTATATGTACATAGTTAATAGGATGATTTATAGGTTTCTCCTTGCTTGTGATCATATATTTCATTTTTTGTTCCCGATATAATTTCCTCATTTGTCTAAACACTGGGATCGTTGCATAGGATAAATCCAGCTGTAGTGTCCCTTTCAATTTCTCTACCCAAGACCTGGAAAGGAGCATGCCAAACCTTGGAGGAATATATGCTACCACCACATCCATCAAAACGTTTTTCATGGGAAGTTGATCCAAACTCACAACCAAGTCTTTGATGAGTCCTATACATCTTACTCTGCTGGAATTGAATGAATAGAGATCATGGTATTGCCAAGTGATGTCCAGACCAAGCTTATCCATGATATCCTTGGGCATGAGATTGTGAGAAGCTCCAGAATCGAACATGGCATTGTGTAACACAAAATCATGCAATCTTAAACTGATATAGAAGGGTGGCACATCGCTATCAAGAGACTCACCATTCGATGCTGGTCCAAAAACCATTTTAGGCTGATCATCTTCTACATTTACCATGTCGGACATTGGGTCCAAATTCAACATCTTAGATATTTTTCCTCTATAACTGTTGTTCTTCATTATTTCAGTCAAGGGGATGGATACCTTTAACTTAGAAATCTCATTCTCTAAGCTAAAAACGAGAATCTTTTCTACCTCTTTGACTGGGATCTCTTTCTTTTCTTTTTCTTTTGATGTAGCTTGCTGCTGTGATTGTTCTGCTGATTTTGATTTGCTACTCTCCAGACCAACCGCCTCTTTTCCTTTTCTTTGTGTAGCTGATAAATCATTCTTTGCAGTTTCAACCTCCTTCTTTTTCTGAATTGGTTTGGCTGGCACATCTCTATTTCTAAGTGAATATCGCTACTGCTGTGCGGACAAAACATTCATATAACCCCTTTGATACTCCTCTGATTCTTCTTCTAAAACAGTGTCACTAGCTAGAATGAAATCAGTGTCTTTGTGTGCAGCTGAATTCACTGCACACTCTTCTTCTTCGGTAATGTAAGTAGGCAGCTCATCTGGAGTAAAGAGGTGGTTTTCTTCGCCTATTAAATTACCGTCCTCATCTGAATCCAGTCCATGCACAAAATTTTGCTGCAAAGGTGTTTGTACCGGCTGTTGTGCTGTCTGCTCTTGGGGTCGCTGATCTCTCTGTCTTATTCTATATTGTGGCTACTGTTGGCCATGGAAGTTAGGATTCCTAACTTGTGGCTTAGGCTTTTCGAGTTTTACCCTTTCAAGCATCTGCTCTACCTTTTTGAGTAGTTGATCCATTGAAGAAGACTCTTCTTTCACAGTGATTTTCTTTTCTGCTTTCACTCTAGCTCTTTTGGACAACAGATTTGCTTCAATGCTGACCACAATTTTCTGCATGTCTTCCATTGTGGCCGGTTCTCTCTCTCTCAATTGGTAGGCCATGTCAGCATCAAAACAATATGGAAACTTCATCATAGCTAGTCCCACAGGTGGCTTTAGATGATCTAGAATTTCGTTATAGACTGCATTAAATCTAACACAATAATCTTTGACCGACTCACCAGCGTTTCATTTGATTTGTTCATATTCGGCCAGAATTTGAAGGGGATTCTTTTTCACTTCCCATCGATTTAAAAATTGTCTTTGTAGTTCAACCAAGGTAGTGATACTTGCTGCTGGCAAACCTCTGAACCATTTCCTCACATCACCTGCAAATGTCTGTACAAAGAGTCTCATTGCCACGTTCTCCGCATTGATCTCATGAAGTTCATAGAAGTCTGCCATTTTGTCCACATGTTGCTGAGCAGTAATGTTGTTAGGAGTGCCATCAAAAAACGGGATTTTACTTTGATAATCCGTTGGCATATCATCTAGAACTTGGGGCAGAACAAGGGGTGCAAAACGGGTAGCCATCATTCTCAGTGGATTTGGCCTTGGAGGTGTTGGAGGAGTGTGAACAGTTTGTAAGGGGCTAGCAATTGGATTTTGGGGCTGTGTTGCAATATAATTATCGATTGATTGGTTAGCTCTTTCTGTTTCCAAGTCTACAAGAAATTGTGGATTAGGGACAGTAAAATCAACAGCCCTTTCGGATTTAGACTCAAACAATGATATCTCAAACCGTTCGTCAAACTCAAGCTCTTCAAGATACTCAAAAATGTTGGGACATGAATGGGATTTGAACACAGGAGTTATGGTGCTTTCTTGATGAAGGAGTCTTGGAATAAAATTGGGGTTTTCGTAAATATGAGGAGGATCCAGGTCTAGATTGGCTCTGTTATATCGTCTCGAAGCCAACGTGCTATTGAGAAAAGTCACAGGACACAACCAACTTACTCAGCCTTTCCAATCCTAAGCTCATCATCTGGAAGCTTAGAATTATTATGAAACAAGGGGATTTGATTTCAGTTTGTCCCCAGTGGATTCGCCACTATGTTAGCACCTAAATCTGCTCTAGGCTAAAGGAAGGCAAAAATTAGGGTAACCACAAACCACGCTCAGTCTGGTAGCTAGCCCTACCAGAGCAGGAGAGGGCTCTCTCCGAGTCATGCTCAGTGAATAGATAATCGAAAATGGTCTGAGATGACTTACAATGAAATATTTACCTTAGGCTAGTAAGTGAATAGGGATTCGGGAAACAATTTTCATGAATGACCGAGCTTCTGGGATGGTATGGGACCAATGGTCAGCAAAGAACAGAGAATTTAATACAAAGGCACAGATTATTCCGTGAGGCAAGGTAGGCGGAAAACATAACAATTTAGTTTGAGGTACCGCGGCATGAATAGATTGATGAATAAAGTGAAAATGGCATAGTGAAATGAATCCTTTTCAACAAAAGAATAACACTGAACATGAAATTTTCCCACAGGCAGAGCAATAAAATTGAATTCTACCTAATCTCACTCAGAAAATTTCACTGGAAATGAACATGAATTGAATTATGAAACATAACGAAATACATATGAAAACATAAGAGACACATTTGCTACACTCACAACCACAAGAATATCATGAAACAGAGCCGCTGCCTTTCATTAATTCTCTGTCAAAAATACACAGTGAAGAAACAAAGTTTCTTTCCCACAGTCTCCCAGAAGTTACAAGCCAACCAACCCTTTGCAAATAACTTGCATACAATATATAGAATGTGTAAGGAAGAGATAGAATGCCCAAGGGTTGGGGAGTTACTTGAATCATTGCAAAATGGAGATGGAGAGCCAACCATCAGCTACAGGTGCAACGCTACAAACATGACATTTGGCTTGGGTGACCATTTGTCTTCCTTCGCCACTTGGATAGAAGCCAATCTGGAGAAAAAACACTTTAAATTCTGCCTTTGGTGCCAAAAAACCAAAGTGTAGATGAGCAGGCCCACTTGGAGAAGTCGTGAACAGAAATTTCGCGAAACGGAAGCAAATTGGGCAATTTTTTCTCTGTGCGCCGCACCATTTTCTTTGTGCACCGCGCTACTTTGGTTCCTGCTTTGGGGCACTTTCAGGTGTCCAAAATGTGCCCAAGTGGGCTTGTTGGAAAGACTGTCCTATCTACTTTCCAACCCCACTATAATTTTTGAATTTGGTGCTCATTTTCCCCTCCAAATCTTCATACTCCCAAGACTGCTTCCTGTGTGTCAAAAAAGTGGTAGAGAGGCCATTTTTGGGTGTTTTTTGACCTTTTGGAGACTCATACCTTGCCAAAATTTCTTGTCCAGACACCAGTGGTCGTGATTTTACATGCTGAATCCAAAAATAAAAGCCATTCCTCATTTGGAGCTCTAGAATTTTAGCGCCGTGCCAGTGGCGCGGTGCATAGGGAGAAAATCCCTATTTTTTGCCCAAAAAATTACCTTGTGACCAAAAATTCCCCAAATTTCTTGAAATTTGGGCTGGAGGTTCCCTATGGGGTGTTATGATGGGCCAAGGAAGCCTCAGCCAAGATTCGAAGCCGATCTTGCTCTTTTTCCTCTTTTGCCTTTCTTGTTGCTTTCCTCAATTTCGCTTTCAAACTCCTTATTCGGGCCTGTGCACTCATGTTTCGAACCCTATAATGGAAAGCCATGTGTCTTAGTAGAGCAAGGTCCTGGTCGGCCTTGTCCAATAGCCTCTCCAAATGCATGTTGACCCTCTCAAGGTTGGCCTCCCGATCCTCATTGATTTCTTGCTCCAAAGATGTGAGCTCAACCCTTCTTCTTTGAGCAGCTTGGCGATGCTCACGAATGTTTTGCAGCTCCATGATCATCTGTTGGTCCTCAAGCTATTTGTTTCTCTACTCCAGGTACTTCATGTTCCACTTGGCCCTCTCCAAGTCAAGGGATAAGGACTCAATCACTGATTGCTGCTCCTGGATGATCTCTGTAAGCTCCGCATTTGTTGGTTCTGCATCTGTCTCATCATCATGGAGGAGAACGAATTCGGTCTCTCGCTCACCTGATGGCCCTTCCTCCTACACTGGCTCCTTACCCTTGCCCTGCTCCTGTGATGCTGATGTCGGAAGCGAGGCCCCTTCTACCTCGGGTGGAGATAACACTCGCTTTGCTGCTGCAAATAAGGGTCTCCTGCCTCTCTGGTAGGTGATGTATACTGGCATAGTAGCAGTCTGATGTCACTCATACTGATGAGATGGGCCACCTATCTCATGCTCTGCCTCTGATACTACCTGTGGAGCACTGAAGAAGTAATAGGAGATGAAGTCCTCCCAAGCAATACCCTGCAATCCCAACTGATGGTCCACCAAAATCTGGATCAGAGCAAAGTGATAAACACTGTTGAGCTGCTGTCGAGGGTCTTGTGCTGCATGAAATTTTTCATCCTCTTTATGTTCCCGCGGATGAAAAATGGGAGGTTCATCATTCGCACCCTGGTAAAGTTCATGAGCAACCTGATGTGATAGGCATAAAGGCAAGAAAACCTCCCCTCACAACTGAAGTATTTCATGATCAATTTCATGAGCGGAGCATACTCATCTCTCAAAAATCTGAATGGAAAAACTCTCGTGAGCTGGCTCAAATAGCTGGCCTTAATGTAAGGCTCATAATGATGCCTCTCCACCTTATTCTTCTTATGCCACTGTTCTCCAATGTTCGGTATGCCTGTTGTGACTGATATGGTTTCGGGTGTCAATGTGAAAGTGACCCCAGCCAAGATAGACTTTCCTCCATGTAGGTGAAGTGCAAAAAGATGGGCCAACTCATGATGAACTCTGACATTTGCCACCCTCTAACAAAATTCGAAACATGCTAAGTGCTGGAAGTATGACATAGCAAGAGGGCATGCCTGGAACTCGATGAGGGTGTTTGGCTCATATCTAACATGTTTGCCGCTCCGGTGATGTCTCCTGGGGGCTTGTTCTCCTGAAGCTGTATCAGTTTGGGTCTCCTCCTCATATTCTGATGAAACCTCGGATGCCATGACTACTATTTGCACACTGAATTTAGGCTGCCCTTTGATTATAGTGAAGCTGGAGGCTGTTTTGATAATATTCCACCAAGGGGACAATTAAACAGGGAGTATTAGGAAGGGAATGATGTAATGGGAATAGGGGTTATAGGGAGAAATTTGTTTGGGTATTGTGTTGATGGGGTAGGGTTTGGGGTTTTGTGTTGACCGAATAGTGGAGGGATAGGGGAGAGGGTTTGGTAGTAATTTAGGGCAGGGGTTTTAGGAAAAATGATAAAGGGAGGATGGGAAAAAGGATAGCTGAGGGGAAAAAGTTGAGTGGAGTGAAACCTTGGCACTAACAACACATTTAACAACCCTAGCCATAATTTTCTTGGTGATTTCTTATGGTTGACTTTATGCATTTTGGTGACATTCAAACATCTCTATAAACACCATATCATTGATAAAATTTGATGAACAGGTGATGTGATAAGGCCTACCTCTCGATTTGATAGCATTCACCAAAGTTTGGAAGTGTTTGGGCACTGTTTTGGGTCCTTGTCTGTGTGCGCCACGCGCAAAGCCCAGTGCACCGCACCCTGGGTATGCGCTGCGCCCTTAGAAAAATTAAACTGTGGGCAGGTTGCGTGTGCGCCACGCCCTCTATGTGCGCCGCGCTCCTGGGTATATGCGTCGCGCCCTCTAAAACCACCTCCAACTCACTCAAACGCTCACAATTTCACACTCACACCTTTGCAACGTCTCTCCAAGGCTTGTAATAGCACAATGCCCTTGATTTGGATGAAAACATGTATATATAGCCTTGGACGAGATGGGTTTAATTTTTGCTTCCTTGAAAACCCATTTTTCTAATGTTGTGTTTTGCACTTTTTTGACTGACTTTAAAACACACTGATTTTCACTTTCCCTTTGAAATTTCGGCTCAAATGATGAAATTTTCGGCACTCTTTACAGGGACTGTATGACAAGACATTTGGCCACGGAAACCATGACTGTATCTGAAAAAATCAACTGCTGAATTTTTATTTTTTTTTGAAGATTTTATCACAAATGACACTTTTTTGACTTTTCTTCAAAACAGAGTTTTGAAGAATAGTCGAAGTCTATCAATATGATGGTGAAACTCTATGGATCATTGCTTTGTAAGAGCATTCCTTTGGCCTGCATGGCTTTACTGGACATATTTCAAGACCAAACTGATCAATTCCTAGACCTAATGACCGAAGATGACCTTTGTCCGTTGAAGGACCAGACCTTGACTGTTATGGAATTTTTGATTATTTGACACAAAGACATAAGCCAGCAGGAGCCAGACATGAGGGAAATAACTAGCATGACCTTCTCCGCTAGATTATGGCATGCCCCCTAGTGGAATGCAGCTGAGTGAATGGAGCGAGACACCTAAAAATGAAATGCATAAAGATTTTTGATCTCTGACGGAGGGCTGACCAGACCGACTCTAACAGAAGTGAAGCAAGCAGTCGCGCAGTGCCCCACCGAGGTGGCAGTCATACAGGTCGAGTTGGGAGGTCTTCGCGCCAAGATCTCCATGCCCACAAAGTGACTCAAGGGCAAGTCACCATGTTTGTGTTGGGGGCCCATTGGGAACAAGTTCCCCCAAGAACAGTTTTGGGGCTAAAAGCCCATGTTTTGGGACAATTTTGTAATAAAGTTGTAAAGTCTCCGTATTTTTTGGTCGCGGAGCATGAAGGTGTCAAGAGTTATAAAGGGTTGTCTGCCCTTATTTTGTAAAGTGTCAAGTCAGCTGTAAAGATCTACCCATGTTCCGCGGACCATGTGATTGTATAAAAAGGAGCTAAGTAAGCTCTAAGTAGTTAAGTAAGTAGTGAAGAAGAGTGGGGAAGTCTAAGTGTTTTTCGGTTCTTAGCGTAGGAAGAGGATCTGCAGCTGAGTGCACAAAGGCCTAGGGTAGAAGTTTGCAGCTGAGTGCGCAGACCCCTGCAGCTGTGTGCGTAGGGTGGATAGAGTTTGTATTAAATAAGACATATCAATAAAGAGAATCATTCTGAAATTACTATTTGTTTATTCTCTGTTAATTCATCTGATTATATTGCATTGTGATCTGGGTTTATATTACAATGTTTATTTGATGCCCTAATGTATGTGATTATATCTGTTAATTGAACATAAGTAAGAATATCATTTTACACGACAATAACTGTAATTGATTGGTAGAATAAGTAAAACACTTGAGATAGCTTGGGAACCTATACAATACATCATCATAGGAGCAGGAAAGTACCTGAACTGCTGGTTAGGGCTATGTGAAGGTCAATCATACACCTTTGCAAAGGTATTGAAGGATAGGATAGAGGTTTCATTGATAAGCCCTAAGGCTTAGAGACCTGTGCGAAGGAAGGAGCAAGGGGGTATAAACCAACATCACAACCATCTTAGGGTGCGGAAACTTGGTTCCAACATCCCCCCATACTGCTTCAGGTGAGACTTCGGTCCACACAACGCGAGTTGATGCCGAAAGGGCTAGTAGTGTAGGGATTTGTTTGTCTAACTAACGATGAACCTAGGCACAAATCCAACAGAGAAGGAGATGATCCAGGCACAACTAGAGTCAGTAGTAATGGAGGCATGCAGAATAGTGCCTGAGTTTCATATTCCCGAGGACGCACAACTAGAAGCAAAGATCATAAAACTAGCTGCTGGTGTACGAGAAGCTAAAGCTGAGCTTAACCGAGTTCAGTTTGAACTCAACATGAAGATCATAGAACTGTAGTTAAAGTTGTAGCCTATGACTTCACCATCTGTCTGCGATCAATGCAGAACCGCAATTAAGGAGTGGCAACTCTAGATAACACAGTTGTAGACTGCACATCATTATTTGAGTAAGCCATGGAGTTTGTTGGCTTGTATGGGTCTGACCCAGGTTCAGAGGTGATTTAGCCAAGAAAATCCCGGTACTACTGACCCTTTCAGAAACAGTCCGTAGAGTGCGAACTGAGGTCTCACCTAAAGTAGTATGGGAGGGTGCTAGAACTAGATTTCTGCACCCTGGGGATGCCTGATGGGCTTCTGGAGGTTCATCGTCTGACCCGTCGCTACGTGCACTTGCTATTCCTTTGCAACTCGTGCTATTGTTTCTGCGCAGCCCTGCTCAAGGCATGACCAGTATAATACCCAAGTTCCTTGCTAATTAACTAATTACTTAACTTGTGTGTGTAAGATTTATGGTTGTTACATCATGTTCAACAATCATATCAGTGCACACGATACATAAAGTAATACAAACATAAGAAGATAATGCACAGCCAATACACGGAAATAAGAATCAACTTCTCTTTATTAATATTCAATCCTAATTACAGACTCGACACCGCCTTGTGCACTCAGTTGCAGGGGTCCGTGCACTCAGCTGCAGACTCTACTAGGCCTCTGTGCATTCAGCTGCAGAGCCTCTTCCTACTACTACGACCCAATATACTTAGAATCCTACTCTAAGCCTAAACCATTCCTTTGCTACTCACTCTATCATCAACTATCTTTTCAACTTAGAGCCTCGCTCTATTTATACAATCCCATGGTCCATGGAGCATGGGTAGGCCGACATGACTTTACATTACATTAGGGTGGAAAGCCCTATGACTTAACCTCTACTTCACGCTCTGCGCCTGCAATTCGCGGAGTCTTACAAAACCTTTGACCAAGACTTGGGCTTTGAGCCCAAAAACCTATTGTGGGGGGATTCCATGCCCAACAGGGCCCCAACACAATCATCGTGACTCATCCCGAATCACTCTGCTGGTGTGGTGATCTTGGCATGGAGCCCCTCCAACTGTTCCCGTACTGCCTAGAGGTCCGTGGTGCACTATTCTGCGGTTTGATGGAATTACTGCATGCGTTCCTTTGATGCTTCTTTGTGAAGATCCACTATCTACCCTAGCACATACATCTCCTGCATTTGTACGAGCTTTCCCTCAATCTTGGCCGTAGTGGTGAAGGCCTCAGCAATCCAAGGCTGGACACATGTTTTGAGAAGTGCCTCTTTCTATCTTGCAGCATCCACCTGTTCCTTCAGTGCCCTTGCTTGCTGCATCTTGGCTAGCTATTGGGTGAGGATGACTCTCTGTGCAGTGCCCCTTACACTGTCATACTGCTCCTACAGTTCGCACACCTCTAATTCCAGGTGCTGTATGTTGGGATCCTCTTGCAAGGATGTAATTACGTCAAAAGCTTGATCCAACATACTGGTACAGTCCTGCACTACCCATCTAATTTCTTCCAATCCTGTTTGAATCATGCTAATGCACTGCTCGCTAACTTTTGGAGGAGTGGAAGGTTCCGCCTTCATCCGCAGCTCAGCGATCTGGAGGTTCAACTCCAGCTGCACTCGTGTTGTTTCCTCATGCAGGCTGTGGAATCCACTTTCCAGATAGTGGATCTACATCTCGATTGGTAGGTCTGCGGTGATGGATAATTCTGGAATGCGCCGGCACACTTTATCCACTATTTGCATGATCTGCCATTTCTATGACACTAGATCGCCACGTTGCAAGCTGAGCTATTTGATGTTGATCTTCTGCTCGCTCAATACCTGGATCGCATAGCCTTCCTCGGCGTGTAGCTCTATTGTTATTCCATCCTGCAACTGGTACAATGTGTCCCGCGGAAGGCTAGTCAAATTTAGGCCAAGTCCCTTGATCCTGCCCACGGCGGCTCTGTCCTCCTCACTCTCCATTGTTAGCACCCCTTCTGGTAGCACTATGGTGTTGGCCATTTTTGTGCATAGAAGCTGCTCCATTGCTAATGTACTTGTGGCACCGTAGGCAGCTACTATTCCTTCTTGTGGGGGCCGCACTTGAAGTTCTTGCAATTGCGCCCGTAGGGCCCCGAACAGAATTTGTTCCTCCTTCATGGCTTCTTGGAGCTCTTCTCTAAATCTAGCTCTTAATTTGTTTCTTAATTGCCCACCGCCCACTCCCTTTTTCCTTAAATTGGACATCTCATCAGGAATAGTGACACCAAAGGTTACTTCCCAGCCTACCCACGTGGCAGCGTAGCCCCCCGTGCCCGGGCGCGAACCTTGTGTCATGTTCTTTCTGCATGCACCTCCCTCATTGTGCAGCCCCCAAACAGATTCTTTTAGAGTCCTGCGCTCTCTTTCAACTGTCTGGGACACTGAGACTATGCTCCCTACGGCTAGTCAGGTGGTCGTACCACCCGTGCGAGACTTCATCTCGCTTTCTAGCCTAGTTCGTGAAAACGCCTCAATTGCCTGCACGATCGCCGGCGTTGTGCGTTCTACTGTATGTAGTGCACTCCCCTGGTTACTGCCTTTGGTGAGGTGCGTTCCTAGCCATGGCAACAAAGTCATAAATTCTCGGTGACATTCTTCTAATGCAGTGGTATGATCACCTGTATCTTGCATTGTTATCCTTGGTTTATCAGTGAGACATGCCTGCGTGATCTCATTTTCTAGCCTCTTGATCTCAGTGTCCATCAAAATGCTTCTCTTCCTGAATCGTACCCGGTCCTTTTCAAGTGCGCGAAGTCTAAGGTTCCCTCACCAAATGGCTTTGTGAATCCTTATATGTTCTACCTCGTGTAGATGTGTGATTTCTTCCTTCTGGTCATCGTGCACTGTCACTACTACAAGGTCGAGTATGTACAGATTCTTTTTTGTATTTTCTTCAGTAATTACCATCTCCATTATGTTCCGCTCCTTTGGAATCATCTCAATGATCAGGGTTTTACACATGGTCCGGTAGGCCCATCGAACCACTGGCATGCGTGAGTCCCAACCATTTCGTCTCTCCTGGTGATCATTGTTTAGTACTCTGCACACCCTATCAAAGGCTTTGTCATGGAGAACTGGTAGCACACGTCGCCTTTCTTGCTGCTCCGCTTTGTTTCGATTCATTATTCTAGGGTTGGTGTGCGCTTGTATGGGCTTTATAGCATATTTCTGTACCCATCGAGAAAGGTGGGTGTGCAATTTGTTCAACCCTTGTTAATTGACTTGCATTTGAAGCTGGGGTTTTCCAAACCATAGGTGCATCATCCTTTTGCATCCATGCCAATCCTCGACAATTCCTTGATGCGTACCCCACCACCGTGCGGGTGTTGCGCGCTATGCCCATTTTAGCACATCCAATCGTTGTTGTTCTGGTACTATGCTTTCAAATTTGCTCATAAATCCATCCACCGCTGTTAATCCCTCATATGTCGGTAGCTCCCTTGCCTTTGTTGTCATGCAGCGTAATGATCTGATCATCATGTTGCAGTTCAGCATTGTTACTTCGTGCAGCCGATTCTGCCATTGCTTTATCTCCTCATTTGAATCCGAAGTGCAAGAGCTTTCGCATTCCCACAAGATTCTGCCATCTGCAGTTGGATTCACCCAATCCTAGTCTCATGCAGTTATCTTGTAAATACAGTCGAGATCGTCATCACTATCATTGTCACACACTGGTTCATTGTATCGCACTCCTTCGTCTAGATATAGCGGTACTACCATGTGTAGTTAATTATTCTCAAAGATCATTTTGTGCTTTTTCAGATTTATGACTCCGTTCATATCTATGGCCTAGTCTATTCCTAGTAGCGCGGGATAGGGATTGCTGTCATCGACAATCTCTATCACTTCAAAATCCGTCTGCGTGCTCGTACCTTTAATATCGACTATTATCCCTTGTAATCTTCCCATGGGCAAAATCTTCCGTTGGTTCGCCATTCGTAACTGCATAGCGGACTATTGTAGCACAGGTCTGCCCATGCACTCCCATGTTTGCTTTGGTAGTACATTTGTGTCTGAACCCAGATCCAGGATTACTTGATCCATTTCATACTCACCTATTTGCACAGTCAACCTCATTTCCCTTTGTGATACAGGAAAGTGTTCCCTCTGCAGACAGAGGCAACCCCTCTAGCCCTAGAGTGGGTCTAGTCACAAACAAGGACAAATCAACAATAGCTTTCCTTAAACAGTCATAGTTGGAGGCCTACCTCAACCGGTGGTCAATGGAGTTCCGTTGCACTACTCCAGCTTCCGCTTCCTTCTCCTAATGAGTAATCAACCTGAAACAATGCAAAGGAAATACAACAAAGCATGTAACCGGAACAACAAATGATCTATTTACTCATATAGTCAAGAAGTCATGAGCTATAAAGTACATTACATACAAGACATAGGAAAACATCATTGATTGCATTAATTATGAAATAAGAGTAAGCTTACAACCAAAGTCTTGACGTCGCAAGCCTTCTCAGGAGGGTCCAGCCAACATGTTCCTCAAGCATTCACTCTTGAAGATGGATCTCCCAATACAAAAATCTCTCTCACTCACAAGTTTTACACAAGATTAAAGGCACTTCATAACCTTCCTCAAGCTATCAACAATCCCAAACTTGTCACACTCACACCAGCTATCTAGTAAACTCACAAGCACTAACAGTACTATCAGCAATCACTCCAAACACTAAGAATTCCAAACTAGCTGCACATAGCAATGGTGAGAGTTTAAATAGGAGAAGGAGTCTCCATGAAAGGTGGGAGGATGAGCTTATCTCCAAGGAAGGTAGAACAAATGACGGAACAGCCATGCCAGAGAAAGGAGGGCGACATAAACAAGGCCAACAACCAGGTTTGGAGTCATCTGGAAGGCCGACTATTGGAACAAATTCACCTAATCTGGATCTTCGCGGGCACATAACTGGTCTGCCGCGCTGACATCGTTTCTAAATAATGGAGCTAGTCATGTCATCGCGGGAAACTACAAGCGACAGTTGCGCTAGCACATGAAATTCGACCATCGTGGGAATCACGTGTACTTCCGCGATGGCAGCACTTCTGGATTGTTTTGGAGCGCCCATCAGCGCGTTTATTAAGCCAACAGATGCGATGAGGCAGAAACCTTTGGAAAAGTGGGTCATTTGGCAACATCAGAGAGCATGAGCATGTATGACTTGGACACATGACACAGTAGGAAGACTGGAGTGAAGACAGTGACAAATTACTTTGTAACATGGACTTTTTCTCAAATATCATCTTCCACTTCTTTAAGTCAATGACTCCATTCATATCTGTGGCCTAGTCTATTCCTAGCAATGTGGGGTAAGGGTTGCTGTCATCCACAATTTCTATTACCTCAAAGTTTGTTTGTGTGCTTGCGCCTTTTATATCTACTGTTACTCCTTACAATCTCCCCATGGGCAAGATCTTTTGTTGGTTCGCCATCCATAATTGAATAGGAGACCACTATAATGAAGGCCTGCCCATGTGTTCCCACGTCTGTTTAGGTAGCACATTCATATCCGAACCCAAGTCTAGGATGACCTGATCCATTTCAAAGTCGCCAATCTGCACCATCAATCGCATTTCCCGCCCAGTGTACAAAGCATGCCTTCTGAGTTTGCGGACCACACGCAGTTCACCTATCCCTACGCACCTAGTTATCAGCTCTTGTAATCCTTTAACTGTCTTACTGTCACGTAGCAGATTTATACATGTCTCTAAAAAGGTAGTTACCATAGAGGGATCCATTTCCGGCTGGGGTTGATCCTTACTACCTGGAGTAGAGACCTCCGCGAAGCTCTTCTTAGCTTCCATAAACGTCTCCTTTGCGCTTTCCAAGTCGAACTCAAGTTGCTTTGTAGGGGCCTTATGCACCCATGTATTTTCTTCAGGGTGTTTCCATTTATCTTCCACTGTGGCTGTGCCACTTCTAAGCATCATGTTCACGTTGCGGTCCTCTTCGTGTGGTTCAAACCTCATCATTTGGACGTTCTACGTTGGCGTAGGATGTGCTACCCTTTTCTCGCATATCTGTGCTATCAGCGTAGGACAATCTATCATTTCGTGATCGAACTGCTCACAGTATGAACATGATATCTAAGTTGGGTTGGTACAGTCACATGCACGTTGCTCAGGTCCTCCACAATTGTAGTAGATTAACTGTCCATGGCCTCGTCCAGGTCCCATTTCTCCTCGTCCTCATCCTCAACCCTAGAAACCACTACGTGCTATTGTTGCGGTTGGATCTTGACTTCGCACCTCAGTCTACATCCTGTAGGCAGGTGTTCAATCCATCAACAGTTCATAACTCCAACAGTCTCGTTCATCGTGGCCCACCAATCTACAAAAATTGAAAAATAACTGCTGGGGGGTCTGTGTAAACTTATGTAATAGATCACAGTTGTCTATTGTGTGCTTTCCTCCCACCTAACAGATCGTGCACTAGAGCACAGGCACCGCACTTGGTCCTGCCTGCACCTCTGGTCTCAACAGCATTGGCCCTCCCCTACCAAATAGTTCACGAATACCGGACAATGATCCTTATTGTGGCCCTGGCTTCTACATTTTATGCACCGCACTTCTTCTCGCGCTTCTGGCTGGGTGCCCTATTCTGTTTCAAACTCTGCATCTCTAAGCATAGGTTTTGTAGTTGCACGTGGATTTGCTGAACTCCCAACTCAAGATCTTGTATTGGAGTTTCATGCAACCTCATCACTATCTCTAATTCTTTAGCCTGGGTTGAGATCTTCTATTGTGACAGCACCATCCATAGATGTGGTGTCAAAGACGCCATAAACTACGCGTCGTGCTGCGCATCCGTCAACGTCATGTTAACTTCACGGATCGTGCTCTTCAAGTGCTGATCTAGATCCTATGGAGTCTCACTTGGAAGCATCACAATTTCCTTAAATCTGATGATTGACTGAGTTTCTAATTTCGGTCAGCTAAACTCTTTGTTCAATGCATCCTGTATCTCCACTATTCTACCATTTGGATGATCGGTAGAGTGCTTAATATAACACATCAACGTGTGATCCTACAACATGCTCACCAAAGTGGCCTTTTTAATGTTATCATTTGTTACGCCTTGGGATTCCCATTTTTCCTTTACCATGAAACAGAACTGGTTTGCTTCCTCATTTCCTATGCCTCTAAATATGGGCAACTTGATCGCACTCACCATTCCAACCCTTAGAGGTGATGGAGGAGGGCTAGGTGAGATGGGGTTGATGTAGGTGAAGTGGGTGATGGCATGGATGGAGGTGGTAACTGTGGAATGTGCTGCTTTATCAACCAGACCGCACTTCTCAGAGAGAACCCAGCGAGCTCCTCCTCACTTTCTCGCAAAAGTGAAATCAGGGGACTATTCTCTAATCCTTCGATCCCTTGGTAGCCTCTTCCACTCCGCGTTACCCCAGACATCAATGGATTCGCATAACCTGTTTTTCACATAACAACATTTTAATCTAGGTATTCAATGATTTGATGTACTTACCCCGCGGTCCCTTGAGAAAACATCTTTCTGCTTCGTTGTAGCTCATAGTTGTATCTATCACGAACTCAATGATAAACCCTCCTATTATCCGATCCAGCCAATGATCTACTGCCCGCGCGATCTTATCTTCAGATGCTTCTAGCCTGTGCACTAACTCTGGAGTCCACGTTATTGGTTGATCAAGCTTGCACCTTTCTTGGCCATCTGCTAGCCTCACGATCCACTGATACAGTTCTAACGAGAAGGACACGAAGAAGATCTCATGGATTTCCGTGTATATGTACCAATCCAGCCACCTCTTCTCAGATATCTACGGGGGTTTTTTTTCCTGCACCATGAACTTGTAAAGCTTTTGATCCAACCAATCTTCAATCTCTTTCTTTGTATGGTTCTAGTGTTCCAACATCATACATCCCTTAGGCAAATCCCATTCCTGGCAACGGAACCATTTGTTGGCTTATTGGGGCCTGACCCAGGTTCGGAAGTGTTTTAGCCAAACAAATCCTGCACTACCAGCCCTTTCGGCAACAATCCATGGAGCGCGGACTGAAGTCTCACCTAAGGTAGTATGGGAGGGTGCTGGAACTAGGTTTCCACACCCTAGGGATGTCTTGATGAGGACTGGAAGGGTCACGAACTGACCTGCGCACTCGCTCTACTCTACACGGCTGGCTGGCCATCACGTAGCTTGGCGACGAGGCACTTCTTAGATTCTTATTATTAATGTGTTTATTATAGATCTAATCTAATTCTTAAGGTCTTTAATCAAGCATTCAACAGTTATAACCAGTGCGCGCAACCATAAATCTTACAGATATGCATAAAATCAGAACATAAGCATAAACATATAGATCTGTGATCAAATGCACAATAATTCAGAAACACTTATCTTTATTAATCTTCCATTCAGTACAATCAGTTCCACCCTGCGCACTCAGCTACAGGGGTCTGTGCACACAGCTGCGGACTCTACCAGGCCTCTGCGCACACAGCTGCAGAGCCTACTCTAACTACTACCACCCACGACTCGGACTTATAGACTCAGAGCAAATAGTGCATTCACAAACCCATAATACATCAGATCTTCCCCAAAAACTACTTCCTACCCTTAGAGCCTCGCTCTATTTATACCTTCCCATGGTCCGTGGACCATGGGCAGGCCAACTCACTTTCTATTATTTTACATTATTTTCATGTGGAAAACCCTTTGACTTGACCTATTACAGTTCGCGCTCCGCGCATTTCGCAGAAATTTTACAATATCGTTACCCTAAATTGTGGGCTTTATGCCCCAAAACCATTACGTGGGGGATCCGCTACCCAACAGGCCCCCAACACAATCATCGTGACTCGTCTTGAGTCACTCATCGGTGCGGCGAGACACGCTGCCAAGGCGTCGCGATTCACCATCCCTACGAGTGACGCACTACGTTTTGTTGCTCCATCCTTGCCTCCTGCAAAACTCCTTCAAGCTCCTGCTCCATTTCCTCTACTAATTTGCTCAATCGATGATGCTCATTCTGCTCTGCTCGGTTAACACAAAGCGGCCCCTCATAGGATTTTAGCTCTAGCTGAGGTGCCAAAGGTGGGAATTCTTTGTGCCAAAGCAGCAGGTGCCCAATCTTTGGTCAAGTATACACACTGTCCATGGAATCTTGTGTTGCATTTTTGTAAGACAGATGTTATTGTCCACGAGATCCCAGTCTTCAAGGTGCGTTAGAGACAAACTGTTAACTGACTTTCCATCATTTGTCTCAAGATTCACCATCTTTCCCTTATCTTTCATGGGTCACCTGCCAGCCCATGGTTTAGGCAGCGGCATCCAGACCAGTCCTGCTTTGTGTTTGAGAATTTCTGGTACATCCCCTACTGTTGGTACTGAGCTTGGTGTGGCATCCGTGGCCGTCGACATAACATTATCCAGAAGGTCCTGCATCTTCGTTTGCTATAGTAAAACCTGCGGGCTTACTCCTTGAGCATTGACGATCAATATTTCCATACCGATTGGAAAGCATAATAGCTTACTCCTCTCGATACAACAAATTGTTCGGTGGATGCCCCATTGTGATTTATAGGCTTGCTGAAATTCAAATTCAAGCGTTCCCTCCTTTTCTGGCACATTAACATTAGATCTATGGTAGATCATTCGAGATCTGGCTCGTACTTCATATATTAATTGCCCACTGCCCGCTCCATTTCACCATAACTTAGACATCATGTCATGAACAACGACAATAATGGTCACCTCTGTGTTTATCCATGCAGCGACGCAGCCCCTTCTGTGCAATCGCGACCCTTGTGACATACTGATGCTGCGCATGCCCCTGTTGTCGTGTAGCTCCTTAATAGACTATTTTACCATCCCGCGCTCTCTTTCAACTGTCAGGAGTGGTGAGACTATGCTTCGGCAGTTAGTCAGGTAGCTGGCCCTCCCGTGTAGAGCTTTAGGTGGCTGCCATTTACTCTTCCTGGGAAGGGCTCTCCATTAAGCTTGCTGAGCTGGACCGCGCCTCCATCTATGAATTCTTTGACTACATATGGTCCCAACCAATGCATTTGGATCTTCCCACAAAATTTCTCGAACTTTCTGTCGTACAGTAATACTAGATCATTTTCTTTGAATGTGTGCAACTTGATATGCTAATCATGCCATGCTTTTTCTCACTGCTTCTATACCTGCTGATGGAATCCCACTAGAAACCATTCCTCCTCAAGTTCTTCCAGTTGCACGAGCCTCTCTTCCAGGGCCCCGTTGTCTGCCATGCCTATCATCACTACTATTCGCAAACTGGGTACAATGTATTCTATTGGCATGACGGCTTTCGTGTCGTAGACTAGTCGGAAAGGTGTTTGACCCATCAATTTCTTGCATGTGTTTTGGTATGCCCATAGCACAATAAGTATGTGCAAATCCCAATCGTTTCTCTGCACATTAGATACTTTGGTCAATGTAGTCTCCAAAATCTTGTTGAAAGCTTCGATAGTACCATTCGCTTGTGGATGGTACGACGTACTTTGCTGATCCCCATTCCTCAGTGAGTGCGCTGATAGTTTCATTTAGGAAGTGGTTTATGTGGTCGCTCATGAGAATTTTCAGGCATCCAAACCTTGTCAACACATTCTTGAATAAAAATTTCGTAGCTGTAGTGGCCATGCATCCTTAACCGGCTGTGCTTCTACCCATCGAGTCAAGTATTCTGTCGCAGTGATGATATAGCATGGACCCATCTTTCCTTGAGGTGTGATGGGCCCCACAAAGTTGATCACCCATTTTTTGAACGGTTGCAGTGTCATCTGTGGATTTAGTGGCATTTCATCCCTTCACGATGGTTTCCCAGTCCGTTGACATACATCACAAGCCCGATAGTACGCTTTTGAGTCTTGATGTAGAGTTGGCCACCATAGTCTAGCGTGAAGAATCTTCTATGTTATGCGTGTCCTGCATAATTCCCTCCTACAGCCCCCCTATGTGCTTCTGCGAGGATCTGTCCTCACTCAAATTCAGGTACATATCTTCGTAATATTTCATCATTTCCCATTTTGTAGAGGTGCCCTGCGATAACAGTAAAATCTGCTACACATATCACCAATTCTTTCCTCTGCTGAACTGAATATCCCTGCGGCGCGGTCCCTGTGGTTAACAAGTGGATTATATCCTCGAAGTGGTCATCTGTGACACACATTGCATAGAGCTGTGCATCGGCTAGTCCTTCTTCCAAATTTGTTGGCTCCTCATCATTCTCAATTCGCGAGAGGTGATCTGGACCTGTGTTTAGGTGTCCCGACTTCACGATGACCTCGAAGTCATATTCTTGGAATAGTAACAACCATCTACAAATACACCCCCCCAACACAGGCTTATTAACTAAGTATTTCAACACAGAATGATCATTATACATCTTAAAGTGTCCACCCAGCAGATAGTGGCGGTATTTCTGGAGTGTGTATACCATCGCCAATCCCTCATGCTTAGTAGTAGAATAGTTCTTTTCAGCTTTGGACAGCCGCCAGCTTGCGAACATGATTGGGTGATCGACGCCTTCTGCACCTTCCTGCGTAAGTACAATGCCTAGCGCAATACACGACGCATCAACATGTACATGAAATTCGATGTCCCATTTTGGAAAGACCAGAATGGGAGTGGATGCCATTTTTTCCTTGAGAACCTCCAGACTCTTCTTACATTCCTCATTCCAACAATATGTAGCGTCCTTTTTCAACAACTGTTCCATTGGTGCCATGATTTGTGCATAGCTCTTAATGAACTTTCGGTAGTACCTAGTGTGTCCCAATGTGGCGCGCAGTTGTTTGACACTTTGCGGTGCCTCCAGATTGAGTATGACAGCAACCTTCGCGGGATCCACCATCAAGCCTTGTCTGCAGACCACATGACCGAGCAAGTTTCCAAAGGGGATGAGGAAAGTGCATTTCTTAAGGTTCAGCGCAATCTGGTGTCGTCGGCACGTATCCAGCATCAACCGTAAACTCGCGATGTGTTTCTTGACTAGCCCAAATACAGTCCAATCATCAAAATAAACTTCCAAAAACTTATGGATGAATTCCTTGAACGCGGCCACTACTACACATGAAAATATCGTTGGGGCATTCTTTAACCCAAAGGGCATAATAGTGTACTAAAAACATCCCCATTCGGTCACGAAGGTGGTCTTGCTTCTATCTTCTGACGTGATCTTGATCTGATGGTACCCTGAGAACCCATTCGTAAATGAGTACGCTTCCTGTCCACCAACATTCTCCAGAACTTCATCTGTAAATGGCGTTGGGAATGGGTCATGAACACAGGCATCATTCAGTTTTTGGAGGTCCATGCAAATTCGAATTTCGTTGTTCTGTTTTTTCTCCTACACTATCATAGGACTCACCCAATCAGATTCTTCCACAAGTTCAATAATTCCCACTGTAAGCATTTTGTCCAATTCTTCACGGACCTTTTCCTTATACATCAGATTCAAACAGTAAAGGCACTGCTTAACTGGCTTCGCGTCCAGTTTCAGAGTTATCTTCATTATCCCTAGGTCGCCAAGTATCCCTTTTAACTCGGTTATTTTGATCGGGAGTAAGTCTTGATATTCGCAAAGTAACTCGATGACTTTATTCACTATGGCATCGTCCCAATAGTCCCTAAGCATTGCGTACTTCGGCTCCGCATCCGTACCAATGTTCACTTGTTTTTTTTCAGTGGCACGGTAATGTCAGGGTCCTCGATCGATGGTTTGCGAACCACGTGGCTCCCCTCTATTTCTGGAATATTGATATTTCTGGGGTCATCATCATCATCCTCTACTTGCACATTGTAACATTCTAGGGCCTGGCTTAACTGATGTGACCATACTAGTTGCACTATTTCTTCTAGTTCCTGAGGTACTTTGAAAATGGTGGCTTTCACAACCTGTAGCGCATCGTCAACAGTATCCATCCATTGGTCCTCAAATAAGAACGTTAATAAAAATCCTTCACACAAGATATCCCATTCACCTATACCATGTCAGGGTATGGTAAAATAAGTGTACCCACTTCGGGTGGGGTTCTTCTCCATAGGCTTTGGTCCATTTTGTGAGGTGTACATGCGAGTCATCACATCCATCATATTTCTTTGTTATTCATAGTTCTGGCTTCCCAAACCTTATCTACATCATCCTTCTGCAACCGTGTCAGTTTTCAAAGGTTCCTTCATGTGTTCCCCACTAGTGCGCAGGCATTGTAAGCAGTGCCCACTTCAATGCATCGAACCTCTGGTGCTTTGGTACTATGCTATCAAACTTGTTCAAGAATTCATCCACCACTATCAACCCATCATATGTCGATATATCTCGATTCTAAGCTGTTACGAAACGCAGTGACTTAGTCATCATATTACAGTTTAGTGTTGTTACCTGGCTCAACCAGTTGTGCCAGTGTTCGTCTTCTTCATCTGAATCTGAGGTGCAGGAATCTGCACGCTCCCATGATATTCGCCCCTTCACAGTTGGATTTACCCAATCCTGATCTCACACAGTTCTTTTCTAGATATAATCCAAGTCATCCTCACTTCCATCGTTGCGTATAGGTTTAGTGTAGCGCGCTCCTTCGGCTGGATCTAGCAAAATAACTACGCATAGGGACTTTTTCTCAAATATCATCTTCCACTTCTTTAAGTTAATGACTCCATTCATATTTTTGGCCCAGTCTATTCCTAGCAATGCGGGGTAAGGGTTGTTGTCATCCATAATTTCTATTACCTCAAAGTCTATTTGTGTGCTCATGCCTTCTATATCCATTGTTACTCCTTGCAATCTCCCCATGGGCAAGATCTTTTGTTGGTTCGCCATCCGTAATTGAATAGGAGACCACTGTAATGCAGGCCTGCCCGTGCATTCCCATGTCTGTTTAGGTAGCACATTCGCATCCAAACCCAAGTCTAGGATGACCTGACCCATTTCAAAGTCACCAATCTGCGCCGTCAATCGCATTTCTCGCCCAGTGTGCAAAGCATGCCTTCCAAGTTTGCAGACCACAAGCGGTTCACCTGTCCCTGTGCACCTGGTTATCAGCTCTTGTAATCCCTTAACTGCCTTTTTGTCATGTAGTAGCTTTATACATGTCTCCAAAAAGGTAGTTAGCATAGAGGGATCCATTTCCGGCTCGGGTTGATCCTTACTACCTGGAGTAGAGACCTCCACGAAGCTCTTCTTAGCTTCCATAAACGTCTCCTTTGTGCGTTCCAAGTTGAACTAAGGTTTCTTTGTAGGGGCCTTGCACACCCATGTATTTTCTTCAGGTTGTTTCCCTTTATCTTCCCCTGTGGCTGTGCCACTTCTGAGCATCATGTTCACGTTGGGGTCTTCTTTGCGCGGTTCAGACCTCATCATTTGGACGTTCTGCGTTGGCATAGGCTGTGCTACCCTTTTATCACATATCTGTGCTATCAGCGTGGGACAATCTATCATTTCGTGATCGAACTGCTCACAGTATGAACACGATATCCTAGTTGGGTTGGTACAGTCATGTGCGTAGTGCCCAAGTCCTCCACAATTGTAGCAAAGTAATTGTCCACAACCTCGTCTAGGTCCCATTCCTCCTCATCCTCATCCTCGCCCCCAGAACCCACTGTACACTATTGCTGCGGCTGGATCCTGACCTCACACCTTAGTCTGTATCCTGTAGGTAGGTGTTTGATCCATCAACAGTTCATAACTCCGATAGTCTCATTCATCATGGTCCACCGATCTACAAAAATTGCAAAATAGCTACTGGAGGGTCTGTGTAAACTTCTATAATAGATGATAGTTGTTCGTTGTGTGCTTTCCTCCCACCTGGCAGATCGTGTACCAGAGCACGGGTGCTGCACTTGGTCCTGCCTATGCCTCTGGTCTCAACGGCATTGGCCCTCCCCCTACCAAATAGTTCGTGAATACCAGACAATGATCCTTATCATGGCCCTGGCTTCTACATTTTATGCACCACACTTCCTCTCATGCTTCTGGCTGGGGCACCCTATCCTGTTTCAAACTCTGCATCTCTAAGCATAGGTTTTGTAGTTGCGCATGGATTTGCTGAACTCCGAACCCAGTATCTTGTATTGGAGTTTCATGCAACCTCATTGCTATCTCTAATGGTTCAAACAGGGTTGAGATCTTCTATTGTGACATCATCATTCATAGATGTGGTGTCAAAGACGCCACAAACCATGCACGGTGTTGCGCATCCGTCAACATCATGTTAGCTTCGCGGATCATGCTCTTCAAGCGCTGATCCAGATCCCATGGAGTCTCACCTGGAAGCATCACAATTTCCTTAAATCCAATGATTGATTGAGTTTATGATTTCGGTAGGCTAAACTCTTTGTTCAATGCATCCTGGATCTCCGCTATTCTGTCATTTCGATGATCGCTAGAGTGCTTAATATAACACGTCAACTCACGATCCTGCAGCACGCTTACCAAAGTGGCCTTTTTAATGTTATCATCCTTAATGCCTTGGGCTTCCCATACTGCCTTTACCATGAACTAGAACTGGTCTACTTCCTCATTTCCTATGCTCTAAATACGGGCAACTTGATCGCACTCGCCATTCCAACCCTTGGAGGTGGTGGAGGTGGGGTAGGTGAAGATGGGGTTGATGTAGGTGAAGTGGGTGATGGCATGGATGGAGGTGGTAACTGTGGAATGCACTGCTTTATCAACCAGACCACACTTCTCGGAGAGAACCTAGCGAGCTCCTCCTCGCTTTCTCGCAAAAGTGAAATCATGGGACTATTCTCTAATCCTTCGATCCCTTGGTAGCCTCTTCTACTCCACGTTACCCCAGACATCAATGGATTCGCATAACCCGTTTTTCACATAACAACATTTTAATCCAGGTATTCAACGATTTGATGTACTTACCCCGTGATCCCTTGTGAAAACGTCTTTCCACTTCGCTGTAGCTCACAGTTGTATCTATCGTGAACTTAGTGATAAACCTTCCTATTATCCGATCCAGCCAATGATCTACTGCCCGTGCGATTTTATCTTCAAATGCTTCTAGCCTACACACCAACTCTAGAGTCCACGCTATGAGCTGATCAAGCTTGCACCTTCCCTAGTCATCTGCTAGCCTCATGATCCACTCATACAGTTCTGACGAGAAGGACGCGAAGAAGATCTTAGATATCTGTAGGGTTTTGTTTTCCTGCACCATGAAATCGTGAAGCTTCTGATCCAACCAATCTTCAATCTCTTTCTTTGTAGGGTTCTAGCATTTTGACATCAGACATCCCTTAGGCAAATCCCAGTCCCAGCAATAGAACCATTTGTTGGCTTATTGGGGCCTGACCTAAGTTCTGAAGTGTTTTAGCCAAACAAATCCTGCATTACCGGCCCTTTTGGCAACAATTCGTGGAGCGCAGACTGAAGTCTCACCTAAGGTAGTATGGGAGGGTGATGGAACCAGGTTTCTTGTTATGCTCTTAACCTGCAAAGTAATACCCAAACACAGAATATGCGAGAAAAGATACCCAGAACACAGAATATGCGAAGAAAAGATACCCAGAACACAGAATAGCAATGATTTTATTATTCAAAGAGGAATGTTCACATGCCTCTTCGAGGGGGAAACCTCCAATAGAGCGGAGATCGATTACAAAATAAGACACGATACTCCTCGCAGGGAGTCTCTATCCTTTATATATGACTCATACATGCAATACCACGGGCCAATACCGTGGGTTTTATTAATACCATCTATCTAATACTACTGCCCATTTGCAACTAACTGTGGTCCCGTCATTAATTGCGGGTTAACCACTTACAAATATTAATATGGGCTTTATTGACTCTTGACTATGACGTGATCCCATGACATAAATAAGGGGGTTAGGGTGGGACCCTAACATGCCCCCCCCCTTAAGACTAGCCTTGTCCTCAAGGTTGAAGCTGCAGAAACTGCTAAAGAATAGTGGCTGGTTCCCAAGTTGCATCTTCCGGAGAGGTGTCTTTCCATTTGACGAGGACTTCCTTAATCATGTGGCCGCGCAGGTGCTTGTCCCTTGTGTCTAGAACCTGTTCGGGTTGAAGCCAGATTGACCCTTCTTTGTCCAATTCAGGTAGACTAGTTTGAACTCGGAAATTGTTCCCAATCACTTTCTTGAGGCACGATACATGGAAAACTGGGTGGATTTTTGTTGTAGGTGGCAAAGCCAACTTGTAAGCCACTTCTCCAATGCGCTGAAGTACTTGGTATGGTCCGTAGAATTTTGGAGAGAGCTTTTGACAACCCCTGTCTTTGAGTGATGTTTGCTTATATGGTTTCAGCCTCAAAAAGACCTGATCCCCTTCTTGAAATTGGCACTCTGAGCGATGTTGGTCGGCCTGTTGCTTCATGCGGTTCTGAGCTTGATGAAGATTCTCGTGAAGATGGGCGAGCATGGTTGCACGGTGTTGTAGGAGTTGATCCACGGCTTATACTTTGGAGCACCCCGTGAGATAAGAAGTAGGGGAAGGCGGAAGTTGACCATAGACTGCTTCATAGGGAGTCATTTTGGTGGTGGCATGATAGTTGGTGTTATACCACCATTCCGCCAGAGGTAACCACTGTACCCAAAGGTGTTTCTTTTCTGAAGTGAAACACCTAAGGTAAGTTTCTAGACATTTGTTGATGGCTTCGGTTTGACCATCTGTTTGCAGATAATATGAAGTACTGAGTTTGAGTTGAGTGCCTTGTATTCTGAAGAGTTCCTGCCAAAAATTACTGGTGAAGATCGGGTCGCGATCAGACACAATAGAAGTGGGCATGCCATGCAATTTGAAGATCTGATCCATGAAAGATTGAGCAACCAAAGTTGGTGTAAACAGTTGGGGTAGGGTGCAGAAATGAGCATACTTCGACAGTCGGTCCACAACCACCATGATGACTGACTTGTTCTCAGACTTTGGAAGACCTGTAATGAAATCCATGGAAACCTCTGTCCAAATTGATGCCGGAATGGGCAATGGTTGTAATGTGCCTGGTGTGTTGACGGTTTCCCCTTTGTGGCGTTGACAGACATCACATTCTGCTACGAAAGTAAGGATGTCCTTTTTCATGCCGGTCCAAAAAAATGATCTTCTGGTGCGAGCATACGTCTTCTGAAAGCCCGAATGTCCTGCAATGGGAGATGAGTGCAATTTTGCCAAAATGCGACTTTTGAGGGTGGATGTTGGTGATATTACGACTCTGTCCCTGTAGCGAAGAATATGATTCTGCCACAAGTAGCCCTTGCTGGAATTAGGATCTACCTGCAATTGAGAAATGAGTTGGGAGAGCCCGGGGTGTGAAAACCATTCCCTGCGAGCCTCTTCAATCCAGTCTGGAATGGGGAGGGAAATTGCGAGCAGAGTACTTTCCTCCTCAAATTGGCGCGACAATGCATCTGCTACACCGTTGTCTTTCCCTTTCTTGTAAATGATCTCATAATCATATCCCAGCATTTTGGCTAACCATTTATTTTTTTGTGGGGAGGATAGGCGTTGCTCCAAAAAATATTTAAGACTGTGATGATCTGTGCGGATTTGGAAATGTCGCCGCAATAAGTAAGGTCGCCAGGTCTCGACTGCATGTAAGATGGCCATCATTTCCTTCTCGTAGGTAGATTGGCCCAGATTCCTCCCACTGAGTTGTTGGCTGGTGAAGGCCAATAGTTGCCCTTCCTACATTAAGACCACTCCAATACTTGTACCCGAAGCATCACATTCAATGACAAAGGATTTGGTGAAGTCAGGTAGTGCTAAGACGGGAGTGGAACACATGGCATTTTTTAGAGCAGTAAATGCCTGTTGTGCTTCCTCGTTCCAGAAGAAGGAATTTTTCTTTAGGAGTTGAGTGAGTGGCTTCGCTATGCGACCATAGTTGCGGACAAATTTACGATAATAGCCTGTGAGACCCAAAAATCCTCTCAAGCTTTTCAAGGTCTTAGGTTGAGGCCATTCTTGCATTGCCTAGATCTTTTTGGGGTCCACCTTGACACCTTCCCGCCCCACAATGTGGCCCAAATACTCAACTTCTTCCATGCCAAATGAACACTTAGACATCTTGACCAATAATTTATGCTTGCGGAGCAGTTGCAAGAGTAGATCTACATGCTGAAGATGTGCCTCCCAAGTGCCACTATAGATGAGGATGTCATCGAAGAAGACAAGGACAAATTTTCTGAGATATGGTTTGAGGAGGTGATTCATAAGGCTCTGAAAAGTAGAGGGGGCATTACAGAGACCAAATGGCATGACCAGGAACTCATAATGACCTTCATGAGTTCTGAAAGCCGTCTTGGGAATGTCAACTTCCTTCATGCGAATTTGGTGGTAGCCTGAGCGAAGATCCAACTTAGTGAAGAATTGAACCCCATTGAGTTCGTCCAGCAAATCGTCAACCACTGGGATGGGAAATTTATATTTGACTGTCAACTTATTGATGGCCCTGAAGTCGGGACACATCTGCCACTCCCCATCTTTCTTGAGGACCATGACCACTGGGGATGAATAAGGACTAATGCTGGGACGAATGACACCTGCTTCCAACAATTCCTTGATGATTTTTTCTATTTCATTCTTTTGGGTGAACGGATATCTGTATGGCCGCACATTTGGGGGTTGGGCCCCTGGAACCAATGTGATGCTATGATCATGTTCCCCTCGCGAGGGTGGAAGCTCATGAGGCTTGTCAAAGACCGTTCGATGTTTATTTAAAATCTGTTGCATCTCAGGATGAATTGGCAGAGACATGGTTTCGACTACCTGGATGGCATTAAATTGAGATACCACTCCATGATGGCCCTTTTTTAACAATTTTTCCATCCTATGCGAGCTGATGATAGAGGGGGCTCCCGCCTATAGTCCACGGAGGGTATGTGTGGAGTTGTTCTGCTTAAAACTCATATATAACTCCTGGAAATCCATTGTGATTGGCCCAAGAGTGAGGAGCCATTCCGCGCCTAGGACAATTTCGCAACCCCCCATGTGTATTGCAAACATGTGGGTTTTCAACTGATAATCCCCCATTTGAAGTTTGACATTTTCACAACGGCCTTCACATTTCATTGTGCCCCCATCTGCAATTTGGACTTGGAAGTTAGAAACTGCCCGGAAAAAACAATGCGCTGCTTCAGCGATCTTTTGATGGATGAAATTATGGGTACTTCCACTATCAATCAAGACTACTACTGGGCGATGTTTAAGAAAACCCCTGATTTTGAGAGTTTGAGGGGAAGAAATTCCTGCCAATGCATTTAGCGAAATAATTGGTTCATCAGATACAATCTCCTTTTGGTTATCTTCTTCGATCGTCTCCAGTTCCTCAAGTGGTGGATCTTCCTCGGTGGAGTTGTAGTTAGTGGCATATATTTGAAAAAACTTGGGCTCCTTGCATTTATGACCCGGGGAATATTTTTCATCACAGTAGTAACATAGTCCTTGCTTCCTTCCTTTGGCCATTTCCGCAGGTGACACCTTTTGAATCTTAAGTGTCTGAGTCGTGTTGGGAGCCTGTGGGGGACGACCTTTAGCGGGGAAGTTGGGGCGGTTGGATTGGGCTGTTAATGCACATTTCACCTTACGAGCTACCTGGCAAGCCTCTGTCCACGTGGGAGGGTGGTGGAGTAGAACCTGAGCTTTGATGGCTTCTTTAAGACCACTGATAAAGCATTCCATGTAGAACTCATCTGTGAGACCCTTAGTGCGGAAGAATAAGGCTTCAAAAGCGGTAATATATTCATCCACTGTATCCGTCTGTCGGAGCTTAGTGAGACGCCCCAAAAAAGAGTCTTCCTATTCAAAGCGATTTCGAAGAGCTTTGGAAAATTGGCCCAATTCTGAAAATGTCCATTGCAACGCTGATGCCATTCCCCCCATTGCCATCGTTGATTGTCCAAGTACATGGTGCCCACCATAAGCTTAGTCCCCTCATCTAGGATATGATTCAATTTGAAATACTGCTCCATTTGTGCTAGCCATGCGGACGTGTGAGACCCGTCAAATTTATGCATATCCAACTTGGGAGGTCGCTGACTGGGTGGTGGATGGGTGTGCCAGACGTGAGGAGAGTGGCTAGACTCACCCTCATGGTATTCATGGCCATTATACGCCTCCTCGTGGGCTGGCTCCTTGCCCTTCGAGAGTGCATTCTGTATCTGGAGACTTATTCCTTTAATCTCATGTTGGATTTCGTTCACCGCAGTTTGGATGGAGCTCACATGATCTTCAATTTTGTCCATCCTTTCATTGGCCATCACTTGAGCGCGAGTTTCTACCATACACCAACCTAATGAAAAATTTGGGACCGCCTAAAAATTTTTACTAAGAAATTGAATGGTACCACCTTGTTCAGCTCGTCGTCCTAATTCTGATGGGCTAGATCACCAATAAGCGCCCCGGAAGATCTCAGACTTTTAGTCGCCAAATCCGCAAAATGCCAATGCCGCCAAAAGTATTGCGAAAATTATATCCAGGTACAGGAACCCTTCACAACTACTCTGATCTGGTGGATCTGAGAGATCTGAATGGTGGAACAACTGCTGCTGCTGATCTGATGGAGCTGCCGGACTGATGTCTGCTGCTGCTGCACTTCTTTGCACCCGCTGATCTGGAATAGATGATGTGTGATCCCCCGATAGAAAGGGAACTATGGTCTTGAGGAGTGTCAGGTGCTACAGATCGCAATATACATAAGGGTCTAACAATAGTACTCGGCCCAATGTTTCAGGGCTCTAACTAAGGAGGATCGACCGTACCCTTAGCCGTACAACCCGACTACCCTATCGTATGAGCGAGTAATCTCTCCGAGTGCTGTTCTTAGTGTACTGTAGCCACAAGACGGCCGAAGGTTTATCTATGGCGAGGTTTCAAGGGAGCCTAGGGGGCTTCCTATATACCCAGAGGGTACGTGGAAGACAGTCCGTGCGCGGTTCTGTCTAATGCGCTACTACTCGAAGGGGTACCCACAGGGGTTACAAGGAAGTCCAACAGACGTGACCACTTCTTGTATTTCCTGCGTCCATGCCTCCTCAAATCCACAGGTTTATGCGCTTAACGACAGATCCCGTGGTTTAAAGACACCAGAACACGTCTCTAGCCAAAAAAAATTTTTGCTAAAAATTGGAGATCCCACCGAGCCCTGGAAAGTGCTCTAATACCACTTGTTATGCTCTTAACCTGCAAAGTAATACCCAAACACAGAATATGCGAGAATAGATACCCAAAACACAGAATATGCGAAGAAAAGATACCCAGAACACATAATAGCAATGATTTTATTATTCAAAGAGCAATGTTCACATGCCTCTTCGAGGGGGCAACCTCCAATAGAGCAGAGCTCGATTACAAAATAAGACACAATACTCCTCGCAGGGAGTGTCTATCCTTTATATATGACTCATACATGCAATACCACGGGCCAATACCGTGGGTTTTATTAATACCATCTATCTAATACTACTGCCCATTTGCAACTAACTGTGGTCCCGTCATTAATTGCGGGTTAACCACTTACAAATATTAATATGGGCTTTATTGACTCTTGACTATGACGTGATCCCATGACATAAATAAGGGGGTTAGGGTGGGACCCTAACATTTCTACACCCTAGGGATGTCTTGATGAGGACTGGAAGGGTCGCGAACCGACCTGCGCACTCGCTCTACTCTGCACGACTGGCTGGCCGTCGCGTAGCTTGGTGACGAGGCACTTCTTAGATTCTTATTATTAATGTGTTAATTATAGATCTGATCTAATTCTTAAGGTCTTTAATCAAGCATTCAATAGTTATAACCAGCGTGTGCAACCATAAATCTTACAGATATGCATAAACTCAGAACATAAGCATAAACATATAGATGTGTGATCAAATGCACAATAATTCAGAAACACTTATATTTATTAATCTTCCATTCAGTACAATCAATTCCACCCTGCACACTCAGCTGCAGGGGTCCACGCACATAGCTGCAGATGCTACCAGGCCTCTGCGCACATAGCTGTAGAGCCTACTCTAACTACTACCACCCACGAATTAGACTTACAGACTCAAAGTGAACAGTGCATTCACAAACCCATAATACATCAGATCTTCCCCAAAAACTGCTTTCTACCCTTAGAGACTCGCTCTATTTATACCTTCCCATGTTCCGTGGACCGTGGGCAGGCCGACTCACTTTCTATTATTTTACATTATTTTTGGATGGACAATCCTTTGACTTGACCCATTACAGTTCGCGCTCTGTGCACTTCGTAGAACTTTTACAATATCATTACCCTAAATTGTGGGCTTTACGCCCCAAAACCGTTACGCAGGGGATCCGCTTCCCAACACTTTGCCATAAGTATAGGGCATTCTTCAATTACATGGTCAAAGGATTTATACTACTTACATGTCATTGTAGGGTTCTGACAATGTCTCGCAAAATGACTTGCCTGGCCGTAGTTATAGAAAATGATTTGTCCACGTCCTTGACTAGCTCCAGCACCTAGACCTCTTCCTTCGTAGCCTCCTTCTCCACCGCATTGTCCACTGCCTTCATGTCCATATTATTATGCTTATATTATATAAATGTTAGAATCATGATCCATCGTTATTTCATAAGCTCGATAATTATTCTCATCACGTCTTACTGATTTACAGAATTTGCAATATAGATTCCTTGGAGTTTGTACATATTTCTGTAACAGGTAACAGTCTTCTGAGCAATGTTGGCCCCTAGTCTTACATATCTCGCACCATAGGCTGGATCTTGCATTCAAAGGATTTGGTGCCCCACTAGCCATATAATCTGTGAAGATAGGATATTGTTCTTTAGAATGTCCCTCTGATCTACACTTCATACACCATACTTCTTTTTTGACTTATTTTATTTTCTTGATATCTTGTATCTATAGGGTTAGGTTCACTAGCTGACCCTAATATGAAGTAACAATGTTTCTATAAATCATTCTTGATGTTGCTATGGATATATGTCAAAGATCACTTCATCCAACCATACCTTAAATCTCTGATCAAATTCTCGAAAAAACTCAGTAGGTTTCTATTTAATTTCTTTCAACTCAGTGATGCACTGCGACTCAGAATTTGGCTTCTTAAATTATCTTATCAACACTACTTTAATATCTACAAATGTTCTGATGTGATTATTTGAATACTTCATATACCATGTCAATGCTCTATCTCAAAACTTTGTAATGAGCTGCGATTTCTTTATATTTTCATCGTTGATCTGCTTCGCGGTCCATACAACTTCACATAAAACCCAAAACTGTTCTAGATCCTTCGATCCAGTTCCTTTGAAAACATGTAGCTTAATATCCTCAGCCATATTTATTTTTGGAGGGGGATTAGGATGAGTAAGGGGAGGATGATAGGGGGGAGGAGGAGGATGGGGGGACAGGGAGAGCCAAAAACACCCTGGCGATTACTAGATTCTGGCTTCTCCAACTCTCTGATTGGGAAGGTGAATACTGTAAAGCTACCTAGGGTTTATTAGGGTGGCTATATTCTCTTCCACTTTCAGATTCACTCAAAATAGGACTATACTCAGTCTTTACAAAGGTCTTCGTGTCTTGTCCATGTTGGGATGGAGTCCCTCAAGTTAAATTTTGTATTTCCTTTTTGTATAATGTAAAGTCTCCACGATTTTTGGAAGCAGAGCGCAGATATAGTAAGAGTCAAAGGGTATTTAGTCCCTTAGGTTGTTAGGTGTTAAGAAGGTTTTGAGACCCGCCCATGGTTCGTGGACCATGGTATTGTAAAAAGAAAGGTTATAAATAGAAAAGTCATATTGAGTATAGAGAATAATCGAAGAATAGAAGATTATTGTTTTAGGCAAGCAAGCTAAGGTAGGAAGGTATGTTTCCTATACTTAGGCGAAGGGGAAGGCTCCTGCAGTTGAGTGCGCGAAGACCTTGGTAAGTCCACAAGCTGAGTGTGTGGGCCCCTATAGCTGAGTGCGCAAGGAAGAAGAGTCTCCACTTTGAAGAACACATCTAATAAAAGCATTTTTGATCCATACTTTTCATAGATGTTCTTATGTATTTATTTCTGCAATTATGTGTGTTCACTCTGTATCTGAAATTATATGAATAAATGTTTATCTAATGTGCAAAATTGGTAGATCAGTATAAATTACACATGTTATGAATAATTAATGACCTTCATGAGGATATAATTTTTGTTGATGATATTTACTATTATTAACTATTTCGAAAGGGTTAGGATTCACGAAGATAGAATTAATCCCTAGAAGTCACAGGAACCCATCACACAAACCTCTAGATGCAGAAATCTGGTTCTGTCATCCCCCAATACTACTTCCAGTGAGACTGTAGCCTACGCTACATGGGTTTTTGCCGAAAGGGACAACAATTTAGGGTTTTTTTGGTTGCCGCAACTAACTTTGAACCTGGGTCAAGGCCCCATCTAGCCAACAAATGGTTATGTTTCTGAAATCGGGATCTTGCTGAGGAATGTGTGATAAATGGTTCCCCACTAAGAAAGAAATTGAAAAGTGGATCAATCAGAAGCTACACGCATTTGCAGCTCAGGAGAACAGAAATTCGTGTTATCGAAGGAAGAGTGGCTAAATAGATACCTATTCACAAATGAACACGAAATATTCTTCTGTTCTTTCACTTGTGAATTACACGAGTGGTTGTCCAAATTAGTAGACAGTTAGGGTATGTGGAGGCATGACGTCCATATTGTGTGGACCCTAGAACTAGTGAAGAACCCGGAGGTTTCAGAAAATAACATCACGTGGGCCATCAACCACTAGATCGATCTTATTTTGGGAGGATTCATCACTGAGTTCATGATCGATACATCCACTAGATACAACGAAGTAGAGCGGAGGTTCTTCAAAGGACCAAGAGGTAAGTACCTAAAATATTTGAAGACTTGGATTAAGATGCTATTGTGCAAAAAGTGGGTTATGCCTTTAAATTTATGTTTGGGACTACACGAAGTGGGAGAGAATTCAGAAGGAACAAAGAATTGGGCTCTAAATATAGTCCGTTGTTAGGATCTTCTAATAGTGACAATGAAGGTAATCTTCTGAGAACATCGTGAAGCACACTGTAGATAGTAAGTCAGGGTATCACAAGGATACCTCATCCATTTACTCCAACTCCACCTCCACCTCTGCCTCACACACCTACACCTTCACCTCTACCTCCACCCCCACCTCAACCATTTAGCATGGAAAATACAATGAATATGCCCATGTTTAAGGCTGTGGGAACTGAAGACCACGAACAATTTTGATTCGTCATAGATGTTGTATGGAAGGCACAACAGATCACTAATGAAAACATGAAGAAAGCACAGATAGTCATTGAGTTGTACGACAAAGTGCTGAGTTGGTACATCAAGTTCTACATAGATAAACCCAATGCGACTATGTTAGAAACCTAGCAAGCACTGAACCATGAGTTCAAGAAGCCCAAATCTCAGGCCCAGTCTATAACAGAGCTCAAGGAGATCCAACAAAGGGTAAACAAGTCTGCATGGGACTTTGATCAAAGATTAAAGTGTCAGATTCAACAAGCTAATATGAGCATTACAAATATTCAACATATAAACTGGTACATTTCTTCGCTCCTACCTCATCTAAGATTACTATTATCGCAACAGAAAATAGGGATGCAAGCAGAAGCTGTGGAGGTCGCCATGAGATTAGAAGCTTCACTAGAGGAGGATATGAATATAGGGGTGCAATAGATTCAGTTGCAGTTGGGAAGTTGTTGGCTTAGGGGGTCCTGACCCAGGTTCAGAGTTAGTTGTGTCAACCAACAAATCCCTACACTACTAGCCCTTTAGGAAACAACCCATGTAATGCAGGCTATAGTCTCACCCGAAGCAGTATGGGGGGATGCAAGAACCAAGTTTTTGCATCCAGAGATGAGTGTGATGCCTTTTAGCTCCCTAGATCTGCCTTTGTGTAGATCGATAAACCCTTAGGGTTGGGTACTACAACTTTATTAAAACAATCTTCAAACCTTCACGAAGGTCTACGATCAACCTTTGCAAACCCTTAACAGTTGATTTAACAACTTACGTGCATCATAGAATAACTCCAAATTAGTGTTCGCGCATATCTACTTAAGTTACTTAGTAAACATAACCGAATTCATCACAGTCTTCGTGAAAGTAATTAACATGCATTGCGTACATCTATTAAGACTTATTCAAGAGAATCATGCATCATTAGATCAATATTTCATAAAAAAATTATTCATCCACAACATACATCGTAAGTAGAAGTAAACAGATATAACATATATACATAAGAATTCTTCAGTAATGTTCTTTATTGATCTTCAGTTTAGGCTTACAGACTCAAAACTACCCTGCACACTCAGCTGCATTGGTTAGTGCACTCATATGCAGAGCCTTTCTTCTCCTATCTAACCCACTTTTATGAACTAACACTTTCACCTATTGACACATTACATCCAAGATATCTACCTTAGACTCTCTAAAACACACCTATTTATACAATCCCATCATCCACGGACCATGGGTGGATCTCAAAGATGACTCAAAAGTTACATAAGCAAGGGGCTAAAACCCCTTTGAATCATAATCATCTACATGCTCCGCATCCACAAATCATGTATAATTTACATTGCTTACAAAAGATACATCAAAATTTGGGTTATTTTAACCCCAAAACTGACCCAGGGGACCCCATCCCAAAAGGCCCCCAACACAAAGATCATGACTCGCCCTCGAGTCACTCGGCTAGCACTGCGATCATGTTGCGAAGATCCCCCAGCTCTACCTAGATCATGGAAACTTCGACAACACTCTGAGGGGTTGTCGGCTTAAACTCCTCGACTAACTTCTCTGTATATGGTCCTTCTGTGGCCAGCCTGATTGTCTGCTATGTCTGTTGCAAGCCCTTTAGCTTATCCTGAATAGTGGTCATGACTTGATAAGCCTCCTCTAACAAAGGTTGTAGCTTGGCCTTAAGCAAGGCCTCCTTCTTATGTGTTATCTCTACCTGCGCTAGGAGTTGCCTCCCCTCCTGTAATTTTGCAAGGCGCTATGCTAGTGCGATGGAGCATGTTGTTGCTCTAACTTCATCATACTTCCACTGTAGCTCCGTGATCCCTTTATTCAGTGTCTACAGGTTTGGATCTTCCTGTAGATTGTTGACCAAATCTGTTGGGCATGGAATGCCCCCATAGCAGGTTTTGGGGCTCAAAGCCCAAGTTTTGGTCGAAGGTTTTGTAAGACTCTGCGAATTGCAGGTGCGCAACGCGAAGTAGAGGTTAAGTCATAGGGTTATCTGCCCTAAAGTAATGTAATGTAATGTAAAGTCATGTCAGCCTACCCATGGTCTTCAAACCATGGGATTATATAAATATAGCGAGGCTCTAAGTTGAAAAGATAGTTGATGATAGAGTGAGTAGCAAAGGAATGGTTCAGGCTTAGAGTAGGATTCTAAGTGTATTGGGTCGTAGTAGTAGGAAAAGGCTTTGAAGCTGAGTGCGCAGAGGCCAAGTAGAGTCCACAACTGAATGCATGGACTCCTGCAACTGAATGCGTAGGGCATTGTTGAGTCTGTAATCAGGATTGAAGATTAATAAGGAGAAGTTGATTCTTATTTCTGTGTATTGGCTACGCATTATCTTCTTTATGTTTGTATTAGTTTATGTATCGTGCACACTGATATGATTCCTGAATATGCTGTAATAACCATAAATATTACACACAAAAGTTAAGTAATCAGTTAATTAGCAAGGAACTTTGGTATTATACGGGTCACGCCCCAAGTAGGGCTGCGCAGAAACAACAGCACAGGTTGCGAAGGAATAGCAAGTGCGCGTAGCAACAGGTCAGATCGCGAACCTCTAGAAGCCCATCAGACATCCCCAGGGTGTGGAAACATCATTCTAGCACCCTCCCATACTAATTCAGGTGAGATCTCAGTCCGCGCTCCACAGACTATTTCCAAAAGGGCCAATAGTACCGGGATTTGCTTGGCTAAATCACCTCTGAACCTAGGTCAAGCCCATATAAGACAACAAATGGTTCTGTTGTCGGGACTGGGATCTGTGTAAATGATGTCTGATGTCGTGCCACTGGAATCCAACAAAGAAAGAAATTTAAGAGTGGTTGGACAAGAAGATTCATGAGTTCGCGGCACAGGAGAACAAAAATCCGCGAGTATCTAATGAACAGTGGTTGGAGCATTACTTGTATACGGAAATCCATGAAATTTCATTTGCATCTTTTTTGTCTGAGCTGTATGAGTGGATCATGAAGTTAGTAGACAGTCAGGGAAGGTGTAGGCTCGACAAACCAATAGTGTGGACTTTGGAACTAGTGCACAGACTAGAAGCATGAGAAGATAAGATAGCGTGAGCTATGGACCACTTGCTCGACTGAATAATAGGAGGATTTATCACTGAGTTCATAGTAGACACGACCATCAGCTACAGTGAGGCAGAGTGACATTTTCTCAAGGGTCCACGAGGTAAGTATATTAAATATTTGAACACTTGGATTAAGATGCTAATCTATGAAAAGAAGGTTATACGAATAAATTAATGTTTGGGACTACGTGAAGAGAGAAGATCTACAGAAGTAGCAGTAGTGAAGAGTTGGAAAACAGTCCCTTAATTTCACCCTCACGGGAAAGCAAGGAGGAGCTCGCGAAAGTTTCTCTGAGAAGTGTGGTCATTTTGATAAGACAGAGAATTCCACAGTTACCACCTCCACCCACACCGCCACCCGTTTCACCCCCCTCACCTCCATCTCCACCCACTCCACCTCCGCCTCTACCGCAGTTTAGTATGGCAAGTGCGATCAAATTGTAGGTGTTCATAGGAGTAGGAAATGAAGATCTAGACCAATTTTGGTTCATGGTAAGGGCATTATGGGAAGCACAGGGCGTCGTAGATTATAATATTAAAAAGGCTACACTGGTGAGCATGTTGCAGGATCGCGCATTAACATGGTATATCAAGCATTCTAATGACCACCGAACATAAGAATTGCAGAGATCCAGGCCACACTGAACAGGGAATTTAGCAGGCCAAAATCAGAGACACAATCACTCATTGGGTTTAAGGAGATCGAAATGCCCCTGGGCGAGACCCCTTAGGATCTGGACCAAAGGCTAAAGAGTACGGTCCGCGAAGCCAATATGACGTTAACAGATGCACATCATCACGCATGGTTTGTGGCCTCACTTACACCACATTTAAGGACAGTGTTGTCACAACAAAAACTTTCCACCCAGGCCGAAGCGTTGGAGATGGTAATGAGATTGCATGAGACCCCTATACAAGACCATGGGTTGGGAGTCCAACAAATGCACGCGCAACTGCAGAATCTATGTCTAGAAATGCAAAGTTTGAAATAGGACATGACACCTCGGCTGGAGGTGTGTGAGGAAGTATGGTGAATAAAATGCAAAGGCGAAGGGTAGGACAAGGACCATTGTCCAGTGGTCACGAACTACTTGGCAGGAGGAGGGCCAATGCCATTAAGACCAGAGGCACAAGAAGGACCAAGCATGATGTTTGCATTATAGTACACGATCTTCCAGAGAAGAGGAAAACACACCAGAGATAATTGGCATCTGTTGCAGAAATATACGCAGACGTCCCAACAATTGTTTGTAATTTCTGCAGGTCGGTAGGCCATGACGAATGCACCTGCCGAAGCTATGAACAAATGATGGATCAGACACCTGGCTATAGGGTGTAGGTCGAAACATGAGCCCTCGACCCAAATGCAGGGATGGCACGTGCTGGGTTTCAGGGGCGCGGTCGAGGTTGAGGCGGAATGGCACCAGGAAGGGGTTGCGGCCAAATAATTTGTTACAATTGCGGAGGGCCAGGGAATTATGCCCATGATTGTACAAACCCAACTAGGATATCATGTTGGTACTATAATCAGTTTGATCATGAGGTAGAAGATTTCCCTTTGCTGATAGCGAGGATGCGTGAAAAGGGGGTACTCCAGCCCCCTCCGACCCAAAATTTACAAATGATGAGGTCTGAGCTGCAAAGAAGACCCAAATGTAAAAATGATGTTTAGGAGTAGTATAACCACAGGAGATGATAAGGGGAAGTAGCCAGAAGAAAGCACGTGGGTTCACAAGGCTCCTACAAAGGAACCCGAGTTTGATTTAGAACACGCGAAGGAGACGTTCATGGAAGCTAAGAAGAGCTTCACAGAGGCCTCCACTTCAGGTAGCCAGGATCAACTAGAACGAAGGATGGATCCTTCAATGCTTACTACCTTTCTGGAGACATGCATGAAACTGCTGCGTGACAGCAAGGTAGTCAAAGGGCTACATGAACTCATCACTAGGTGCGCGGGGTTAGGAGAACCGTGCGTGGTCCGGAAACTTGGAAAGCATGCATTGCGCACAAGAAGGGTGTTACACAGTAATTTGTCATTGTCTTCACTCCAGTCTTCCTACTGTGTCATGTGTCCAAGTCATACATGCTCATGCTCTTTGACGTTGCCAAATGACCCACTTTTCCAAAGGTTTCTGCGTCATCACGTCTGTCGTCTTAATAAACGTGCTGATGGGCACTCCAAAACAGTCCAGAAGTGCTGCCATTGCGGAAGTACACGTGATTCCCGTGATGGTCAAATTTCATGTGCCAGCGCAACTGTCGCTTGTAGTTTCCCGCGATGACATGACTAGCTACGTTATTCAGAAGCGATGTCAGCACGATAGACCAGTTATGTGCCCGCGATGATCCAGATTGGGCGAATTTGTTCCAACATTCGGCCTTCCAGATGACTCCAGACCTAGTTGTTGGCCTTGTTTATGTCGCCCTCCTTTCTCTGGCATGGTTGTTCCGTCATTTGTGCTACCTTCCTTGGAGATAAGCTCATCCTCCCACCTTTCATGAAGACTCCTTCTCCTATTTAAACTCTCACCATTGCTATGTGCTGCTAGTTTGGAATTCTTAGTGTTTGGAGTGATTGCTAATAGTACTATTAGTGCTTGTGAGTTTGCTAGATAGCTGGTGTGAGTGTGACAAGTGTGGGATTTTTGATAGCTTGAGGAAGGTCGTGAAGTGCCTTTAATCTTGTGTAAAACTTGTGAGTGAAAGAGATTTGTGTATTGGGAGATCCATCTTCAAGAGTGAATGCTTGAGGAACATGCTGGCTGGACCCTCCTGAGAAGGCTTGCGACGTCAAGACTTTGGTTGTAAGCTTACTCTTATTTCATAATTAATGCAATCAATGATGTTTTCCTATGTATTGTATGTAATGTACTTGATAGCTCATGACTTATTGACTTTATGAGTAAATAGATCATTTGTTGTTATGGTTACGTGCTTTGTTGTATTTCCTTTCCATTGTTTCAGGTTGATTACTCATTAGGAGAAGGAATCGGAAGCTGGAGCAGTGCAACGGAACTCCATCGACCATTGGTTGAGGTAGGCCTCCAACTATGACTATTTAAGGAAAGCTATTGTTGATTTGTCCTTGTTTGTGACTAGACCCACTCTAGGGCTAGAGGGGTTGCCTCTATCCGCAGAGGGAACACTTTCCTGCATCATAGTCCCTACGCGTAGTTATTCTGCTAGATCCAGCCAAAGGAGCACACTACACTAAACCCGTACGTGATGATGGAAGTGAGGATGACTTGGATTATATCTACAAAATGATTGTGCGAGATCAGGATTGGGTAAATCCAACTACAGAGGGGCGAATATCGTAGGAGCACGCAGATTCTTGCACCTTGGATTTAGATGAAGAAGATGAACACTGGCACAACCGGTTGATCCAAGTAACAATGCTAAACTGTAATATGATGACTAAGTCACTGTGTTGTGTAACAGCTCAGGATCGAGATCTACCGATGTATGATGGGTTGACAGTGGTGGATGAATTCCTGAACAAGTTTGATAGCGCAGTAGGAGAGCACCAAAGGTTCGATGCATTGAAGTGGGCGCTGTGCACAACGCCTGCACGCTGGTGGGGAACACATGAAGGAACCTTTGAAAACTGGCGCGACTGCAGAAGGATGATGCAGATAAGGTTTGGGAAGCCGGAACTATGAATAACCAAGAAATACGATGGATGTGATGATCCGCATGTACACCTCACAAAATGGACCAAAGCCTATGGAGAAGAACCCTAGACATAGTGGGTATAATTATTTTACCATACCCTAGATGTCATCCTAAGGAACTGCCATACCCAAACAGAACTCTGACATGGTACAGGTGAATGGGATATCTTGTGTGAGGATTTTTATTAACATTCTTATTTGAGGACAAATGGATGGATACTGTTGACGATGCACTATAGGTTGTGAAAGCGGCCATTTTCAAAATACCTCAGGAACCAGAAGAAATAGTGCAACCAATATGGTGACATCAGTTAAGCTAGGCCCCAGAATGTTACAATGTACAAGTAGAGGATGATGATGATGACCCCAAAAATATCAATATTCCGGAAACAGAGGGGAGCCACAAGGTTCGCAGACCATCGATTAAGGACCCCGACATTACCGTGCCACTGAAAATAAAACAAGTGAACATTGGTACAGATGCGGAGCCGAGGTACGCAACACTTAGGGACTATTGGGATGACACCACGGTGAATAAGGTCATCGAGTTACTTCACGAATATCAAGACTTATTCCCAACCAAAATAACCGAGTTAAAAGGGATCCTTGGCAACCTAGGGATAATGAAGATAACTCTGAAACCAGACACGAAGCTAGTTAAGCAACATCCTTACCATTTGAATTCGAAGTATAAGGAAGAGGTCCGCGAAGAATTGGACAAAATGCTTGCAGCAGGAATTATTGAACCTGTGGAAGAATCTGACTGGGTGAGTCCTATGATAGTGCAGGAGAAAAAATAGAATGACGAACTTCGAATCTATGTGGACCTCCGAAAACTGAATGACACCTATGTTCATGACCCATTCCCAACACCATTTATAGATGAAGTTCTAGAGAATGTTGGTGGACAGGAAGCGTACTCATTTACAAATGGGTTCTTAGGGTACCATTAGATCAAGATCGCACCGAAAGATAGAAACAAGACCACCTTCATGACCAAATGGGGATGTTTTTAGTACACTATTATGCCCTTTGGGTTAAAGAATGCCCGAGCGATATTTTCACGCGTAGTAGTGGCCGCATTCAAGGAATTCATCCATAAGTTTTTTGAAGTTTATTTTGACGATTGGACTGCATTTGGGCTAGTTAAGAAACACATCGCGAGTTTACGGTTGATGCTGGAGACGTGCCGACGATACCAGATTGCGCTGAACCTTAAGAGATGCACTTTCCTTGTCCCCTTCAGAAACTTGCTCAGTCATGTGGTCTGCAAACAAGGCCTGATGGTGGATCCCATGAAGGTTGTTGTCATACTCAATCTGGAGGCACCACGAAGTGTCAAACAACTGCGTGCCACATTGGGACACACTGGGTACTACTAAAAGTTCATTAAGAGCTATGCACAAATCACAGCACCAATGGAATAGTTGTTGAAAAAGGACACTACATATTGTTGGAATGAGGAATGTAAGAAGAGTCTGGAGGTTCTCAAGGAAAAAATGGCATCCGCTCCCATTCTAGTCTTTCCAAAATGGGACATCGAATTTCATGTACATGTTGATGCATCATGTATTGCGCTGGGCACTGTACTTGTGTAGGAAGGTGTGGAAGGTGTCAATCACCCGATCCCATTCACAAGTCGGCGACTGTCTAAAGCTGAAAAGAACTATTCTACTACTGAGCGTGAGGGACTTGCAATGGTATACGCACTCCAGAAATACCACCACTATCTGCTGGGTGGGCACTTTAAGATGTATATTGATCATTCTGCGTTGAAATACTTAGTGAATAAGCCTGTGTTGGGGGGCGTATTTCTAGATGGTTGTTACTATTCCAAAAATATGACTTCGAGGTCATCGTGAAGCTAGGACGCCTAAACATAGGTCCAGATCACCTCTCGTGAATTGAGAATGGTGAGGAGCCAACAAATTTGGAGGAAGGACTACCTGATGCACAACTCTATGCAGTGCGTGTCGTAGACAGCCACTTCGAGGATATAATCCACTTGTTAACAATAGGGACCGTGCCGCAGGGATATTCAGTTCAACAAAGGAAAGAATCGATGATGCACGCAGCAGATTTTACTGTTATCGCGGGGCACCTCTACAAAATGGGAAATGATGAAATATTATGAAGATATGTACCTGAATTTGAGCAAGGACAGATCCTCACAGAAGCACATGGGGGGGCTGCAGGAGGGCATTATGCGGGACACGCAACAACACAGAAGATTCTTCGTGCTGGACTTTGGTGGCCAACTCTACATCAAGACTCAAAAGCGTACTGTCAGGCCTGTGACATATGTCATCGGACTGGGAAACCATCGCAAAGGGATGAAATGCCACTAAATCCATAGATGATGCTGCAACCATTCGAAAAATGGGCGATTGACTTTGTGGGGCCCATCACACCTCAAGGAAAGATGAGTGCTCACTATATCATCACCGCGATAGAATACTTGACTCGATGGGTAGAAGCACAACTAGTTAAGGACTGCACAGCTACTACAGCTACAAAATTTTTGTTCGAGAATGTCTTGATGCAGTTTGGATGCCCGAAAATTCTGATGAGCGACCATGGAATGCACTTCCTAAATGAAACTATCAGCACACTCACTGAGGAATTATAGATATATCATCAGCAAAGTATGTCGTATCGTCCGCAAGCGAATGGGACTATCGAAGTTTTCAATAAGATTTTGGAGACTGCGTTGACCAAAGTATGTAACATGTAGCGAAACGATTGGGATTTACACAAACCTACTGTGCTATGGGCATACCGAACCACATGCAAGAAATTGATGGGTCAGACACCTTTCCAGTTAGTCTACGGCATGGAAGCCGTCATGCTAATGAAATACATTGTACCCAGTTTGCATATAGCAATGATGACAGGCATGGCAGACCGTGGGGCCCTAGAAGAGAGGCTCACATAACTGGAAGAGCTTGAGGAGGAATGGTTTATGGTGGGATTCCATCAGTAGGTACAGAAGTAGTGAGAAAAATCTTGGCATGGTCACCATATCAAGTTGTGCACATTCAAAGAAAACGATCTAGTATTACTGTATGACAACAAATTCGAGAAATTTCCTGGGAAGCTCCAAATGCATTGGTTGGGACCATATGTAGTCAAAGAAGTCACAGATGGAGGTGCGGTCTAGCTCAGCAAGCTTAATGGAGAGAACTTCCCAGGAAGAGTAAATGGTAGCCGCCTAAAGCTCTACACAGGAGGGCCGGCTACCTGACTAACCGACCGAAGCACAATCTCACCGCTCCTGATAGTTGAAAGAGAGTGCGGGACGGTAAAACAGTCTGTTAAGGAGTTGCGCGACAACAGGGGCGCGCGCATGATCGGTATGTCACAAGGGTCATGGTTTTGCAGAAGGGGCTGCGCCGCTGCATGGATAAACACGGAGGTGACTGTTGTTGTCACTATTGATGACAAGATGTCTAAGTTACAACGAAATGGAGCGAGCGACAGGCAATTAAGATATGAAGTATGAGCCAGATCTGGAATGATCTACCGTAGATCTAACATTAATGTGCCAGAAAAGGAGGGAACGACTAAATTTGAATTTCAACAAGCCTATAAATCATAATGGGGCATCCACTGAACAATTTGTGGTATCGGGAGGAGTAAGCTATTGTGCTTTCCAATCGGTATGGAACTATTGATCATCGACGCTCAAGGAGTAAGCCCGCGGGTTTTAATATGGCAAACGGAGATGCAGGACCTTCTAGATAATGTGATGTCGACATCCGCGGATGCCACGCCAAGCTTAGCACCAATGGTAGGGGATGTACCGAAAATTCTCAAACACGAAGCAGGACTAGTTCGAATGTCGCTGCCTAAACCATGGGCTGGCAGGCGACCCGTGAAAGATAACGGAAAGATGGTGAATCTTGAGACAAATGATGGAAAGTCAGTTAATATTTTGTCTCTGATGCGCCTTGAAGACTGGGATCTCGCGGACAGCAACATCTCTCTTGCAAAAATGTAACATAAGATTCAGTGGAAAGTGTGTATACTTGACCAGAGATTGGGTGATTGCTGCTTTGGCACAAAGAATTCCCACCTTTGGTGCCTCAGCTAGAGCTAAAATCCTATGAGGAGCTGCTTTGTGTTAACCAAGCATAACAGAATGAGAATCATCAGTTGAGTGAATTAGTAGAGGCAATGGAGCAGGAGCTTGAAGGAGTTTTGTAGGAGGTAAGGATGGAGTAACAAAACGTAGTGCGTCACTCACAGGGATGGTGAATCGCGATGCCTTGGCAGCGTGTCTCGCCGCACCGACGAGCGACTCAGGACGAGTCATGAAGATTGTGTTGGGGGCTTGTTGGGTAGCGGATCGGCCACATAATGGTTTTGGGGCGTAAAGCCCACAATTTAGGGTAGAGATATTGTAAAGGTTCCAAGAAGTGTACAGAGCGCGAACTGTAATGGGTCAAGTCAGAGGGTTGTTTGCCTGAAAATAATGTAAAATAATAGAAAGTGAGTCGGCCTACCCATGGTCCACAGACCATGGGAAGGTATAAATAGAGCGAGGCTCTAAGGTTAGAAAGTAGTTTTTGGGGAAGATCTGATGTATTATGGGTTTGTGAATGCACTATTCACTCTGAGTCTGTAAGTTCGAGTCGTGGGTGGTAGTAGTTAGAGTAGGCTCTATAGCTGTGTGCGCAGAGGCCTTGTAGAGTCCGCAGCTGTGTGCGCGGACCCCTGCAGCTGAGTGCGTAAGGTGGAACTAATTGCATTGAACAGAAGATTAATAATGATAAGTGTTTCTGAATTATTTTGCATTTGATCGCACATCTATATGTTTATGCTCATGTTCTGAGTTTATGCATATCTGTAAGATTTACGGTTGCGCGTGCTGGTTATAACTATTGAATGCTCTATTAAAGACCTTAAGAATTAGATCAGATCTATAATCAACACATTAATGATAATAATCTAAGACATTCCTCGTCATTGAGCTACGTGATGGCTAGCCAACCGTGCAGAGTAGAGCGAGTGCGCAGGTCGGTTCGTGACCCTTCCAGTCCTCATCAAGATATCCCTAGGGTGCGGAAACCTGGTTCCAGCACCCTCCCATACTACCTCAGGTGAGACTTTAGTTCGTGCTCCATGGATTGTTGCCGAAAGGGCCGGTAGTGCGGGATTTGTTTGGCTAAAACACTTCTGAACTTGGGTCAGGCCCCAATAACCCAACACAAAGATTCAAGAAAAAATAAATCAGCAACCAACACAGAATATTGAAATGATGATTGTTGAAAGGAGGACCAACTAACCTCGAATTTGTGTTGTTACTAGAAGTGGAGTTGTGACTAGAAGTGATAAAGCAGATGAGAAAAAAGAATCTGAAAGTACATTGTTTAGCAAAATTGTTGGGAAAGTTCCCATTTTTTATATTCATAAAGAAAAAGAGGTATTTATGGAAGAAAAGTGAAGTTTTATGGATGTTAGAGCTTCAACATCTAGTGCATAGCCAAAGCCTGATTAGAAAAGTAATTGTGACATGTCATCGGCTTCGACACAAGACCAGGGTTCAGCAAATCAAGCAGGTATTTTGAAGTCTTTTATGTAGACTTGCATGAAATTATTAAGAGATCAAAAGGCTATATAAGGGCTTCAGTAGTTGATCAATTCCTGTGCATCCAAAAAAACACCGCAAAGTGAGATATGCACAATAAATAATTTGCTTCAACAGAAGAGAACTAGAAGAGAGATGAGGCTTAGTGCATAGATAGGAGTATATGAGATGGATCAAGTTGTCCTAGATCTAGGATCTAATGCTAATGTCTTGACAAAGAGGACATCAGAATTAATAAGTAAGATGAAGCTACAATGGTCACCTATTTAGTTAAGGATGGAAAATGAGCAAAAGATCTTCCCTCTAGGAAGACTACCATGCGTCATAGTAGATATTGAACGAGTTCACACTATTTCTTATTTTTAAGTAATAGATATCGTCGATGATAATAAGCCTTATCCTGTAGTTCTTGGAATTGACTGGCATTTGATAATATGGCCATAATTAATCTAAATAAGAGACAGATGATATTTAAAGGAAACAATGTAAGAGTAATTGTTCCCTTGGATCCCTCAGAAGGAGTAAGATATACAGAACCGGTCAAAGAAGAATAATTTGCATATGACATAGATAATATCTATCAACTAACAGTGAAGGAATATGATTGTATTAACCCTACTGTAGAAGGAAAGTTGAGTTGGGAGCATGATATTTCTTGTACCTAAGACTCAGAAGAAGAGTTGGAAAACTGGCAGAATAGGTTGCATCAAGTAGCCACAAGGCGATGTGCAAGAATTACTAAACGAGTTCATTGTATCATATCTGAGGTATGTAACTAATTGATCCAAGAAAAACAATAAGGTATTACAGACTCATGTGCATGGATGTGCCTATGTTATTTTATGCAACTGATCGATAAGATTGCGAAATACATAGGCAATGAAGCAGATAAAGAAAACATAACATGCAAGCATATAAACACAACAAGTTTAATAAGGAGTTCACCCAATACTCTTGGGCTATGTCTCCCGATCCAGCCTTTAGTGGTGGCATCTCTATTATGTTTTCAAAGCAGAGTTTTTACAACAGTGAGATCATTTTGAGTCTCACTTAGCAGATACAAATCAATAAGATTGTACTTGGATTCCCCAAGTCTCTAGAGTATACAGACTCTCCTCACTGAACTCTCGACCTCTATTGGTCACAGTAGTATGACCCCAATCTGAGACTCATACATGATAGGCATTACAAAGGATTACGCTTGAACCTCTCAAGCCTTCTCTGGAGCACACAGACTCTCTGACTCTCTTTTTCTCTGTCTTGACTCTGGCTTGATGCTGCCTATGCTTCTGTAGGTCAGCTCGGCTTCTCATCTCTACTTTTAACTTGCTTCCCCTTCTCTCTTTGTTAATTTGTGGCTTTAAAGCCAATCTACTTCCTGACTGTTCGTTTCTACTTCTCATCTTTCTGGTTCCCCTGCCTCTATCCGTTTGAATCCCTCTGTCTTGCGTAATCAGTCACTGTATAACGCCTCACAGGGAGGTGGCCACCTATTTCATAAAAAATGAGTGTCAGTTCGCTTGGACATATTCTAAATGACCATTTATTCCATTAACTCCAAGAGTACCTATGAAACACAACCTTCTGCCAACGCATTGTCCATGTCGGACTTCAAATCCTATACAACTCTGCCTGTTGACCCCGTCAAATCTGGTCATCCATCGGAACGTGTCTCCGCCGTTGATCTGGGGGCCCCAGATCCTACGGTCATTGTTCATATTGGGTGGCTAAGTAGCATGATGTATACCCATCCGATGTGAATGATTTTCTCTCTCTTCCACCGGACGAGTGGCACTCGTTGTATGGCATCGGGCGGAACTTGGTTGAAACCTCTTACCACTCGAAGCCCCTCCAATATTATGTCGGCTTTGTCGAATCCTGCTTCCACGAAATCAGAACGATATCCGTTGCATTTTATAATTTTTCGGGTCGGGGCGCTTGTGGCCTTTCCTTCTTTGAGGGGTTTTACTAACCCCATTTCTTGAAATGGCCTCTGGATTGCTAATTTGTGATAACACGCATTACCATGGGCCGATGGTCTACGCACTTGACCGACGATCCTCGTTGCTCTGTGCCGATCACAAATTGCAAATGTTATGAGGATATATCTGATAAGATTGATCCTTATAAGACTTTTAATCCTTGACATGATTTTTAAAGAGTTCATGAAAACTTAGAGAGAGTTCTAGGATCGAATTTGGATCATGGACTTCCCACTGAAAAAAAAGCTTTTGGACCACCAAAAGTTGGTTTTTAAACATCAATCAAGTGAGGATATAGATTCCTCACTTGCCCAATTTCTATCCATCTTGCATTGCTTGGTTTTGAACCTTTGAGCCCAATCCTAAGGTACTCAACATCCCCTCTGTTCGTTGTTCTCACCTTCCTGTCCAGAACTGTGTCTTCCTGCAATTCATTGAGATATTCAAGCAACAGATCATCAATAGAAGGCAATTGACTCTACTCTTCGGGATCTTCAATTAATGAAGGTTCAAACAATCTCAAGCTTTCTGCATTAACTACTGAATAGATGTGCATGTAAGCTGGCAAATCAAGGTGAAAAGCATTCTCACCGATTTTTTCAAGTATCTTGAATGGTCCATACCTTATTGGCTTTAGCTTCTTACCTTCACCTTGCATTCTGTCTTTGTTGATATACAGCCAGACTTGATCACCAACTTGAAAACTATGCTCAGTCCGATGCTTATCATGCCTTGCCTTGTACTTGGCTTGGCTCTATTCCAGTTGTTCCTGTACTGCCTAGTGAATCACTTGGATTTGTTCAATGAGCCTGGTTGCCTTGTCCACATCACTATGTCCATCAACCGCTATGTCTTTACCAAAGACAAAATCTAAGGGAGACCTTGGTATGAAACCAAAACAGGTCTCAAAAGGAGATCTCCGTGTAGAAAAATGTTTAGCCCGGTTGTAAGTATGTTGCACATGACACAAATGTTCATCCCAAAGCTTGGGATGCCTGCTGCAATAGCCTCTGAGCAACTGGATCACTATCCTATTGACCACCTCTGTTTGGCCATCTGTTTGTGGATGAAAGGCTGTGCTCCTTTTTAGTCTGGTGTCCATCAATTCCCATAGACTTGACCAAAACTTCCCAACAAACCGGGAATCTCGATGAGATACAATGGAAGTGGGTAATCCAAAATGAACCCATACATGCTGAGAGAAAAACTTTGTTGTTTGTTCAGCTATAATTTGTTTGTTACAAGGTATTAAAATACACATTTTGCTGAACCTATCCACAATAACATATAAATAGTCATGACCTTTTCTAGATTTAGGCAGTCCCCCAACAATGTCCATGGAAACACTTTCTCAAGGATGAGAAGGAACTGGTAGTGGAGTGTACAAGCCTAGTTTTCTATTGTTGGGCTTGCTTTTATCACACATGGTACACCCTCTTATTTATCTAGAAACTGTATCATTCATTTTGGGCCAATAACAAAATCTTTGCAGCTGTGCAACTGTTTTACTTACACCAAAGTGACCTGATATTAGAGAAGTGTGTGCTTCTCGAATTATCTTTACTCTTTCAGTTTGAGGAATGAATAACATTCCAAAATAATACAAGAGTTGGTCCTTAACATGATAATCCAATTCTTCTACTTGTTTGCCATGAATTAAAGTTGCATATACATCTTTGAAATCTATATCTTGAGCATATTGTTCAATGTAGATTTCATGCAATACTGAATTATGCTTAAGTATAGTGGATGCATTTATGATTGGTCTGGACAACATATCTACAACTTTATTGTGTATTCCCTTTTTATATCTGATGACAAGATGAAACTGTTGTAGAAAACCCATCCACCTATAGTGTCTTGATTGCTGCAACTTAGTTTATGAGTGTAAATATTGAAGTGGTTGGTGATTAGTATGCATAACTGTCTCTTTGCCCATTAGATAATGTTTCCACTTTTTCACACTGTGTACTAATGCATACAATTCTTTATCATATGTGTGATAATTAACTATTGCAGAATTAAATGTCTCAGAATGATAACATATGGGTTTACCGTGCTGCATCAACAATGCTCCCATGGCATAGTCACTGGCATCTATTTCAATCTCAAAGGGTCTTTGAAGATCGGGCAATGCTAGTACTCGTGCTATACTAATCTTTTCTTTTAAGGTGTCAAAGGCTTTCTGTTGTTTGCCTCCCCACTGAAACACCTTGTTCAATCCTGTTAAAGCATGTAAGGGAGCTGCAATCAAGGAAAAGTAAGCAATAAACTTTCTCCAATACTATACTGCTCCTAGGAAGCTTCTAACTTCTGTAGCAGATTTGGGTTTAGGCCAGTTTACAATGACTGCAACCTTAGAGGGATCTATCTTCAATTCACCACCCCCTACAATATGACCCAAATAATTCAAAGATCTTTTGCCAAATTCACACTTCGATAGCTTAACATAAATATTTTCTCTTTGCAAAACATCTAGAGTCTGCTTTACATGCTTTCAATGTTCTTCCCATGTTTTACTAAATACAAGAATGTCATCTAAATATACAATGACAAAATCATCAATAAAAGGCCTGATTACATCATTCATTACTCTCATGAAAGTAGTAGGATCATTAGTTAAGCCAAAAGGCATAACTAATCACTCATACAATCCCTACTTTGTTTTGAAAGCAGTCTTCCATGCATCTTTCTCTACAACTCTGACCTGATGGTAGCCACTATGCAAGTCCAACTTGGAAAAGTAAACAGCTTCTTTCAACTGATCTAATAGATCATCTATGCGAGGAAGGGGATAACGATTTTTTATCATTATCTTATTCAGTGCTCGGTAATCAATGCACATTCTCCATGAGCCATCTTTCTTTCTCACCAAGACAATTGGAGACCCACATGGTGATGTGCTAGGTCTTATGAACCCTTTCTTGAGAAGCTCCTATACCTACTTCTTGATTTCTGTATTCTCTAAATTAGACAACCTTTTATACTCGTGGCTACGATTGTTGTTTCATCCCCTGAATTTGACCCCAAATCCTTCTCGATAGCTATAGCAGTATTCTTCTTTTGGCCATCGTACTTCTTGGGTTTCAGCTCTGGATGTAGAATCCAGCGGTGTTCATCATCATTCCCATCCTTCTTGCAGTGAGTGCATGAAGGTTTGGTCTTTTGTACAACATTTGTCTTCCTCTCTTTCCATTTCTGATTTCTCTTTTCCTTTCTCTTGCTTGCAGTGGGTTTTGATGATCCCCCAACTTCTGGGTTCACATTCTTGCCTCTAGCCTCTAGATGTGTAGCCTGAATAGATACCTCATCTATGCTAGTGGGATTAAACATGAGAATGGTATGTCTCAAATAACTATGTAGAAAACCTATATACTTCAGCAAAGTTTTAAGTGAGTCTAAAGAAATTCCTAGAATCAAAGCTCTTTTTCTAAATTCTTGAGTGTAGCTTTGTACACTTTGCCCTTTTAACTGGCGAAGAGCTTGCCAACTCATCATAGCTTGCTGCATATAAGCTAGTGGATAGAATTGTTTTTTAATTGTAGAAACAAATTCATTCTAGGTAGAAAGAATTTTACCATGCTTATTTAAATCAGCTTGTGTCCTGCCTTCCCACCATATCAAGGCGGTGCCTCCAAGGTGTAGGCTAGCCAGCTGAATCTTTATCCTTTCTAAATCGATGTTCTGAACTCTACAATATACATCAATCTGTCTAATCCAGTTATCTAGATTTTCTGCATTCAATTCTCCGTTAGAAATTGGCAAATCAAACTTCACATCTAATTTAATCAAATAATGTTTCTTCTTTTTCTTTTCAGGGATTTCTTTATGTGAAGAAGATGATGATGAAGGTGATGATGGGGGAGATGGTGGAGAGGGCTTTTCTTATTTTCCTTTGCCTTCTGGGTGGGCAACTAGAAGCAGTTCCTCTACTCCTTTATCTTGTTTGGAGGTTGATGACTCTCCACCTCTAGCTCTCTTAAATTCTCTATAGATTTCTTCTACCATGGCTCTCATGGTCATGAAACTGTCCATGAACTGGGAGTCTGATTCAAAGGAACTTTCTTCTGACATTTTCCTCTTAGGATAGACTCTTCCAATTTCTAGGTTAGCTTCAACCAACTCTCCTTCTCCTAATTTAAGCTTTGAACTAGTTATCATTCAACAAAAAGAATCCAACACAAGCTTGTCTAACCTTAGCAACCTAGAGCTCTGATACTACTTGATATGGAATTGATCCAAGACAAACAATAAGGTATTACAGACTCATGTGCATGGATGTTCCTATGTTATTTTATGCAATGGATTGATAATATTGCGAAATACATAGGCAATGAAGCAGTTAAAGAAAACATAACAGGCAAGCATATAAACACAACAAGTTTAATAAGGAGTTCACCCAATACTCCTAGGCTACGTCTCCTGGTCCAGCCTTTAGTGGTGGCCTCTCTATTATGTTTTCAAAGCAGAGTTTTTACAACAGTGAGCTCAATTTGAGTCTCACTCAGCAGATATAAATCAGTAAGACTATACTTGGATTCCCCAAGTCTCTGGAGTACACAGACTCTCCTCATTGAACTCTCGACCTCTATTGGTCACAGTAGTATGAGCCCAATCTGAGACTCATACATGACAGGCATTACAGAGGAGTACGCTTGAACCTCTCAAACCTTCTCTAGAGCACATAGACTCTCTGACTCTCTCTGTCTCTATCTTGACTCTGGCTCGATGCTACCTTTGCTTCTACAAGTTAGCTTGGCTTCTCATCTCTACTTATAACTTGCTTCCCATTCTCTCTCTATCAGTTTGTGGCTTTAAGGCCAATCTACTTCCTGACTGTTCATTTCTGCTTCCCGACTTTCTGGTTCCCCTACCTCTATCCATTTGAATCCCTCTGTCCTACGTAATCAGTCATTGTATAACGCCTCATAGGGAGGTGGCCACCTATTTCATAACGGATGAGTGTCAGTTCTCTTGGACATATTCGAAATGACCATTTATTCCATTAACTCCAAGAGTACCCATGAAACAAGACCTTCTGCCAATGCATTGTCCATGTCGGACTTCAAATCCTATACAACTCTTCATGTTGACCCCATCAAATTCATTCATCGATCGAAACACGTCTCTGCCATTGATCTGGGGGGCTCAGATCCTACAGTCATCATTCATATCGGGTGACTAAGTAGCATGATGTTTACTCATCCGATGTGAATGGTTTTCTCTCTCTTCTGCCGGACACGTGGCACTCACTGTATGGCATCGGGCGGAACTTGGTTGAAGCCTCCTACCACTCGAAGCCCCTCTGATACTCTGTCGGTTTTGTGGAATCTCGCTTCCATGGAATCGAAATGATATCCGTTGCATTTTATAATTTTTCAGGTCTAGGTGCTTGCGGCCTTTCCTTCTTTGAGGGGCTTGACTACCCCCATTTCTCGAAATGGCCTCTGGATTGCTAATTTGTGATAGCGCTCGTTACCATGGGTTGGCGGTCTGTGTGCTTGACCGATGATCCTCGTTGCTCTGCGCTTATCACAAATTGCAACTGTTATGAGGATATCTCCGATAAGCTTGATCTTTATAAGACTTTTAATCCTTGGCATGATTTTTAAAGAGTTCATGAAAACTTAGAGAGTGCTCTAGGATTAAATTTGGATCAGTAACCCACCTTCTTATGATGGTTTCGGTGATGTAAATACTTTTCTTGATGATTATGAAGAGCAAGTTCCAGAAAATCAAAGGTTACCAGCCTTGGATATAGCCCTGAAAGCTACCCATTAGGGGAATTTTGAGGTCTAAAATGGGCCTCCTAAGAAAAATGTACAACCAAAATAATATTTATAAGAGCCAATAGGATTCAAGATGATGATGTAAACCATGGGGGATTCTTCACCATTTTTGGAATAAAAAAGTAAAAATAATAAAATAATAAAACTAGTTTTTCAACTCATTTTTTCAACTTATCTATCTAAGGTTTTACTCAAATTTCGAGTGGGAGTACTCGTTGGATGAAAAATTTAATTCCTCATCCAAGGAGTACCCATGTTGCATACTTTTGATGGACCCTGCTACACGAAAAATGAGAAATACATGAAAAACGTGATTGCAATCACATTTTTCATGTATTTCTAATTTTTCGTGTAGTAGGGTCCATCATAATTACAAAACATGGGTACTCATTGGATGAGGAATCAAATTTTTCATCCACTGAGTGTTTCCACTCAACATTTGAGTAAAACCATAGGGAGATAAGTTGAAAATACGAGTTGATTTTTTATTTTTATTTTTCCCTCTAAAATATGATGATGTAATCTAATCTTATTTTATTATTCCCACTATTATTTTATAATTTCCTTACGAGGCCCATTTAGACCTCAAAATTTCCCTAATGATTGCTAGATTGTGGAATGGAGATAAGAAGAATATAGGAGGTTGGGAGGAATGTCAAAGATTGATGTGGATAAGGTTTGGATAGATTGATACAGAGATGAATATGAAATATGATGGCGAAACTGATCCTGGGAGGCATATCCATTTATGCACTACAACATGGAAGGAAATTCCACAACAAGAATGGGTACATGGATTCATTCATACATTAGCGATAATCCCTAAGAACTGGTACCTAGAAATAGAGCTTCGACATGGTACCATGAACTGGGCAAACATGGTTGATGGTTTCATATTAACATTTAGCTTTGAGTATGATTGTCCATAAATAGATTTTTCCCTTCAGATGGTCAAGAAGAAGATATTTGAGAATGTAACCCCCTTGACATGGAAGCAACCTGATTGAGCTACATAGATAGAAAATGCACTAGAATGCTATAATCTTACTTTAGATGAAGAAGAAGATCCTCATAATATTGACATATCAGAATTAGAAGGATACCATGAAGTAACTAGACCTGAACCAGGAAAACCAGATATAATGAAGCCACCCAAGACCAAGAAGGTTAATATGGGATCAGAGAAGGAGCCTAAGTTTGCAACAATAGGAGACAATTGGGATGAAGAGACAGTCAGTAAAGTTACATAGTCACTTCATGAATACCAAGAACTATTTCCCACCAAATTTTCAAAGATGAAGGGTATAATAGGAGATATAGGAGTCATGAAGATTCCCCTTAAGCATGATGCCAAGCCAGTCAAACAAATATCTTACAAGTTGAACCCAAAGTATAAGCAGAACGTGAAGGTAGAGCTTGACAAGATGATAGCAGTAGGAATTATTGAACCAGTAGAAGAATTAGAATGGGTAAGTCCTATGGTGGTGCAAGAAAAGGAGACTCAGGGAAAAATTAGGATCTGTGTTGATATAAGAAAGTTGAATGATGCATTTTTACATGATCCCTTCCCTACCCCTTTCATAGATGAAGTACTAGACAATGTAGGAGGTCAGGAAGCTTACTCATTTACAGATGGATTTTTAGGTTATCATCAGATTAGAATTTCACCTGAAGACTGGTATAAGATCACATTTCCTACAAAAAGGGGCTCATATCAATACACATGAATTCCTTTTGGATTGAAAAATTCCCCTACTATATTTTCTAGAGTGGTGGTTGCAGCTTTTAAGGAACACATCAATAAGTTTTTAGAAGTATACTTTGATGATTGGATAATGTTTGGATTGTTAAGAAAATTTTTTGGAAGTTTAAGGCTTATGTTCGACACATGTAAACAATATCATATATCTTTGAACTTAAAGAAGTGAATATTTTGTGTACCTTTTGGCATATTGTTGGGACATATTGTTTGCAAGCAAGGACTAATGGTGGACCCTGTTAAGATTGATATCATTGTGAATTTGCCTCCACCTAAGTTAGTAAGATAACTTCACACTACATTGGGACATACTGGGTACTACAAGAAAATCATCAAGGGGTATGTGCAGATCATTGCAACTATGGAGAAATTGTTAAAGAAGGATCTAACTTTTTAGTGGAATGAAGAATCTCAGAAGATCCTCAACATATTGAAAGAAAAAATGGTAGTTACACCTATATTAGTGTTCCCTGATTGGAATAAGGAATTCCATGTCCATGTCGATGCCTCTTATATAGCTTTGGGAGTAGTATTGACACAAACTGGTGTAGGAGAAATTGATATCCTATATCTTTTGCAAGTAGAAAGTTATCTAAAGCATAAAATAATTATACCACTATAGAAAAAGGACTAGCCATGGTGTGTGCTTTGCATAAGTTTAGACACTACTTGTTGGGATCACACTTTAAAATGTTTACAGATCATTATGCACTAAACTATTTGGTTAATAAGTCAGTCTTAGGAGGAAATATTTGCAGATAGTTAGTGTTATTCTAGGAATATGACTTTGAAATAATTGTTCAACTAGGAAAACTGAATGAAAGATCTAATCATTTATCAAGATTGGAAATAGGTGAAGAACCAACCAGCATAGAGGATAATTTCCCTGGTACACATCTATTTGCAATCAGAGTTACAGATGACTATTTTTCAGATATCATTCATTTTTTTACCACAGGGATGGCCCCTTTAGAATATGTTACAGAGCAAAAGAAAGAATTAGTGGTTAAGGAAGTTGATTTTTCATTAATATAAGGACATTTATATAAGATGGGATCAGATGAAATATTGCGTAGATATGTTCCTAAACATGAAAGACAGATGATTTTAGAAGAAGATCATAGTGGCGCAACTAGTGGATACTATGCAAGAAAAGCTACTGTGAAAAATATTTTGAGAGCAGGATTGTGGTGGCCTACACTACATAAATATGTGAAGGAGTATTGCAGACCATGTGATGTGTCTCAAAGAATAGGGAAGCCTTTAAGAAGAGATTAAATGCCATTGTTACCACAAGTTACATTGCATGGATTTGATAAGTGGGCTATTGATTTTGTTAGACCCATCAACCCACCTGCAAAGCAAACTTGTGCAAGGTTCATAATTACAAGAATTGGTTACTTGACAAGATGGGTCGAAGCACAACTAGTAAGGGACTACTCTGAAGTTTATTTTTGAGTACATATTGTCTAGATTTGGATGTCCATGGATTTTTATGAGTGACCAAGGTTCACAGTTCCTAAATAAGACTATTGAAGCATTCATTGAGGAGTTCCAAGTTTATCATCAGAAAAGTACCCCTTATCATCCTAAGACAAATGGAACAGTAGAACTAATTAATAAGATTTTGGAAAATGCACTTACTAACATATGAAATGTGAATAGAGATGAATGGGACCTTGGAATTCCAACAGTATTATGGGCTTATAGTACCACATGCAAAACGTTGACAGGTCAGACACCATTCAGGTTAATTTATGGGAAAGAAGTTGTTATGGCCATGGAATACATTTTCTTAGCTTGAGGATTATAGATTTTATAGATATGGAAGACCATGTGATAATGACGTAAAGAATGTTGTAGTTGCTTTCTTCGGAAGAAGACAAATTTATAGCATGATTCTATCCGCATGTACAGAAAGCAAGAGAAAATGCCTCGCATTAATGACATATTAAGAAGAATAAGTTCCAAGTAGGAGACCTTGTTCTCCTCTATGACAGAAAGTTTGTAAAATTTCCATGAAAGTTAAAGATGCATTGGTTGGGCTTATACATTATTAAGAATATTACTGATGGAGACGTAGTTCAATTAGAAAAGTTAAATGGAGAATTGATTCAGGGAAGAGTAAATGGTAGCAAGTTGAAGTCTTACAGGGACATCCCTGCCCCTACAGCTTCTCTCTAAAGAAGAAAGGAGACAATTCTTTGTTATAGCAACATTTACAACTCTTGGTAGATCTGATGCTTTGGTTATGGCCTAGGGCAACCCTTCCTTTATAGACTTGGTCCCAAAATCTAAAAAACAATGTTTTATCTCCTATACGCTACTTTGCCCTGTGTTAAAAGTGTGTACACGTGGGTCTGTATATACCCAACCCACGCATATCTGTTAAAACACTTAAAAATAATAAATATCCTTAATTTTGGCCAGAGTTTATAGGTTTTACCTGTTACTCACCTACTACAGCCCATGGCCCAATTATTTCCTAACTGAAAAAACTAATTTGGAGAAGTATAAATAAACCTCTATGGGAAGTCCTAAGGCAAAAGGAGAGGACATATTGATATTATAGTTCATTGATCCCTGATCGCGTCTGAAGAAATCCCTATGCCTCCTGCACTCCCTAAGCTTTAGGAAACTCTTGTTTCCTCTTTTGAGATATCCTTCATCCCTCTCATGATATCCTTGTGTATGTTGATGGAGGAAGATTGCTGAGGTTGGGACAGGACGGATCCAGAGGAGGGTTTCGCTTGGAGTTGGAGGAAGACTCAGGTTGTAGTTTTCCACCTTTCTTGTAGCTTATATCAATAAAGAAATGATGTTCTATTCTTGATATTTAACGTGTTTATGCATTGATCCATGTTGTGATTTATTTATAAATCTTATATTAATGTGTAATTATTCATTTTCTTATATGATCTAACGTATATATCACAAATATGGTTTATGTTACTACTGTTGTATATGATTTTCTTGGATAACTTACAGGTTTCAAAGGCATCAGAAGAAGCAGAGGGTTTGAACCCTATGGGATCTACCCAAATGTAGGACCTCCGGGTAAGGTCACTTCTTCCCAGTTCAGTAGTATAAGCATTTAAATTGTTTGTCTGTGCATTTCTTGCTATTGTTTTCCCTCCGCTCTGTTGGGGTTTTCAACCCAAGACCCTAGGGTGTTCCCACCTGCAACAGAATTGGCGACTCCACTGGGGAAAACATTCTTGTTTTTCCTAGTTTGGGTTGTTTGTTCTCAATCAGGGTTTGTTTTCTTGATTGCTTGCTTTTACAGTGTTATTTGACTTATTAGCTTCCCAGGAATCAAGTCTAATCTTCTGGATCAGGCCTTGATTTTTGTTTTTCTTGATTGAGTCTTTTATATGCTTTTTTCTTGGAGTACAGTCACGTATACATGCTAGTTTCCTCAAGTAGACTTGCGTATATGCGAGTTTCCTGTGTTTGAAATGTGTGTGCACGCCTCTGTGTCTTTACACAGTCACGTATACATAATTTTGGATTGTTTTTTCAAAATATTTTTCTCAGTTAGATCTGTTTCCTAGTGACTTTTGTTATTTTTTGGTCATCCACTATCTGTAGAACTCTGTTCTCTTGCAAGTTTTCATTTTCAAATCTCCTTCTCAGTGAAAAGCCTAGTTGGCCTAGGATTGTGTTTTGAGCAAGTTTTTGGTTTGTGTCTTGGGTTCAAGGCTTCCGTCAGAAGTTCTTGGATGTTCTGGTTTTCCAGAACAAGAAGTTGGTTTTGATTTCATGCCCAGATTTCAAATTGCATTGCTTTTCTTTCCTTTTTGTGTGGCCTTGTTTCTTTTCGTGGTTTTTGAGTGTTTATTTGGAAATCTTGAGAGTTTTTCTTTCTTGACATTTTGTCGGTTTGCTGAAGTCTTTTACTACTGTTTGGGTCAGTTTGTGCGATTTTGTAGTCCTTCTTGTTTCAAGTTTCATTTATTAATGAGTTTTATAACTTGAAAGGTATAAGGTCTCCTTGTGATTGTTTCTTGATCTCTGGAATTTAGTATTTCTTTTTGTGACCTCAAAAGTTTCTTTAGTTTCCTTAAAAGAAAAATACAAAAACATAGCTTTTGCCTTTCTTTTTCTTTCCAAGCTTTTGGTTTTTTGGTTTTTTTTAGTTTTGTTTTTGAGCAATTGTGATCTGTTTCTCAATTTGTTTTGCTTCATTTTGAGGGATTTTTTATTTTTAATTTTTTTTCCCTCTTCATTGTCAAGTTGGCCTATTGACCTTATAAAGAAACACTTTCACTTATATTGTGAGTATTCACAATATCTTGCATCGTCATTTAAACTTGCATTTTGTTAGTTTGCATCATAAGCATTCTTAGTCTTTTTAGATTTTGAGTGTGTGTGGAGTGTTTATGAAAAGAAAAGAAAAATATTTTTCTTATATAAGTTTTTCATAGAACCAAGTAGAAATCCCTCTTTGTCGGGTAGATGAATCGTTCTTGCGGACAAGACCGATCTCCCTAGTATCTAATGATATCTAGCGACAAGCAAACCAAACAAATTCTATCCTTCTCTAAATATGTGATTTATAAATAAAGGTTACTAGGTGTTTTAGGCCTACCTCGGGTCCAGTGCTAGTTTGTGGAAGCCACGCTCCTTGACTTAAAGAACAACCCTCTAAAATCAAACGATCTAATAAAAAGAACTAGAACTTTTTTATTTTGTCATTAACAAACACCAACAAGTTTAAGTTCTTTAGGGCCTTGGAATAGGTCAGTGGAGAGTTAACTCTCCAGGGCCACTCAAATAGAAAGACCAGAAAAGCTCTGTGACTAGGAGTTAAGCACGAGGGAGAGAGAAGACAAGGAGGAGAGGTACCCCCTCTCCTACTTGTTGGATCCTGCCTCATGACTGTTCCGCCTAGATTTTGACATGAATTGGTGCCCATAGTTACCTTTCCTAGGGATCACATAGGTGGATGCGGAGGGGAATCTCATGGCACTTGAGGTAGATGTTGCATCACATTCATCAGTACTTCTAGAGGGTACCCTTGTGAAGCTTGGGTGCTTACACTGGCAAAGGCTATTTTCTAGAGGTCAGTGTAACTGTTTCTGATACCTTCGCTAGTAGACTTGGGCTGTCATTACCCCAGACTACTTTTAGAAGGCCATTGATTTTCACTATATTGTATTTTGGTTTCCAGTCCTCATCATCCTGAGCGGAAATACTTGCAAGTGGTTTGATTGACTGTATATTTAGGGATTTTTAGAGAGTGCTCTTTGCTCCTAGTTGGCCTAGCTTTACAATTTTTTTTGAGCCTTTAATTAGATTTCTTAAAAATAATTAAAAGTGGTTGATTGACCAGTTCCTCATTCTAGGAGGCTTTATGGTCTTTCACCTACAAGTCCCGAGCCTTCTCCTCGAAGGTGTAGGATAAATACTACCAATGATTTTCAATCAATGGCAGCACACACATCAGAGATTGATCCTCCAATTGGAGTTATTGATCTACAAGATAGACCTGGTACAAGTACAGAGTTGGAGAGGAACACTCCAGTTATTTCTAGAGTCCTCTTCCAGTCGGAAGATGTTATTGAGGTCAAAGAGCTTCAAGAGTCTCTTTTGACTCCTAATTCTCCTCTTCCTCCCGATCACCCAGACATTTTATTGTACGTTGGGACTCCGACCAATAGGCCTTCAAGCCTAGGTTTATTTTGATCTTTTCCTTTGATGACCACTACTGGGAGCATGGCGTCCACCATGAGTGCTACTAGTATGCAAACTCCTGTATCCATACAAGGAGGAGGAATGATTTCCATACCTTTTGTTACTCCTAGCACTACTATATTTGGCTCTACTTCCATTCCATCTTCGAGTGGGGGCACCCAAGATTTTACCTCTAGCACTGGTTTTTTCCCCTATGGAATGCCGACCAAAACAATTCCTTTGGTTTCGTTAAGTATTCCATCAGCTGCCTCCACATCCATGAATTCCATGGAAAGTGGGTCAGCTTCTTTTCAAGGTTTCCCATTTGGGGGTGGTCATATACCACATTCCAACCCATCTTTAGGATCAGTACCTTTTACCTCTATGGGTCAAAGTTATAATCCTTTTCAAGGTTGGACAAACCCTGCGGTTAGTGGACTTGGAGCTGGGAATCAATCTTATTTCGGCCAACAGGGAAATATGTCATATTCTTCTATCAGTTCTTTCCAGAAATTTTCTCACTATGCTCATGCATGGAACCCTTACCAAGGACTCTCTACTCCTTTTAACACCTCTCTATGGGGCAATTTTACTGGTTGTGGAAATTTTTTGGTAGGAGTTGGTCAAACTCCAATTTTTTCTAGACCACGGGGAGCTCCTTATGGTTTAGGTGGGTCTACAAATTACTTTACGAATTCTTTTCAGAACGTTGGGAATTCCACCCACACTAGATGGAATCCTCAGGGTCCGCTGCGACTCCCTTTTTTAGCAACGTTAAACTTGTCGAATCTTTATAAATTGACTAATGATATGGTTAGATATAACTCGTTTTGGCCTCCAGTCCTGACCAAACTTCCCTTAGATATACCTAAATTTGAAGGGAAGTCTAGTGAAGATCCAAGTGACCATGTAACCACTTTCCACTTATGGTGTTCGTCAAACTCTCTAATAGATGATTCAATCAGGTTGAGATTATTCCAACATACCCTAACTAGAAATTTGGATAAGTGGTATATTAAACTTTTGGGGGGCACCTTCACTTCTTTTGGCGGTTTGGCTACAATATTTTTGAACCATTTTCAGTTGCATATCCACTATGATGCTGGAACTGAGTTATTGGCTAATTTTCACAAGGATAAGGGGACCCACATTTCGGATCACATCCAGTAATGGAGGAGAAGGAAGAAGCTCATTAAAACTGATATTCCACAATAATTCCTTCTTGAATGGTTTCTTAAAACTTTACAACCCGACATCTCTAACGATGTGTCCCTCTTCGGTGTGTTCACCAAAGAACAAGCTATTTTTAGGGCCCAATAGTTAGAACTTATATATTCTCAATCTGGGGTTCTTCAAAAAATTATGCCTGATGCTCCTAGGTCCAAGGTTGATATAGCCAAGCTGAAGCCAGGTCCCCATTCTGACAGGCTAGTCAGATTGATCGATGCTAACATGGCTAACCTACTAAATCAATTACAGCAGTTGTCTTTACAAACTGCTTCTTCTATGTAGGCATCGCCATCAACGCCTATGCCTTCTCAACCTACATCTATAAATGCCATCCAAAATTCTAACCCCAAAGGAAACCAACAATTCGATGGGAAGAAGAAAGGACGAGGTAAGAAAAAGAACCAGGATGGGAAGGGTAACGCAAACAAACCCGACAATGATGTTGGAGGGGGTAGGAAAGAGTCTAAGAAAAAAGTAAAATTTCCATGCAAGTTGTGCAATGGAGATCATTTGACTCATCTTTTCCCTAAGATCCAAGATGCTCAGTGCTTATTAGTTCAGCAGGGGTCTTCTAGCTCCCAGGTTGTCCTCACTAACCCTTTTCCCTAAGGGCAACAGTTACTTGCTAGCGCGAACTCTAGTACTGGTACCCCTGTAGGGGGAAATCAGGAAGGGGATAATACATCAAATGTTTACATGATGAGTTCAAATATCGATGTTGCTACGTGATCACGTGATTATGGTGAATCAGAGTCATCTAAGGCTAATTCTACTTCCGATGCTTCACAACCACTCCATATTGAAAGGCCCTTTGTTGAGTCTATACCTCGGATGCCGAAAGGCTCCGAAAAATGCTCGACCATTAACCCTAATGCTAGGATAGCCCAGAACTATTTGATTGTATAAGATCAGGCTCAGAGTCCTTACGCTATGTCGGTGTTAGAGGTACTCTAGTCATGCCCCGTGCAAAGGAGTGCATTACTCACTGTATTCGAAGTAGTTGATCCAAAAAATTCTTTTATGCTTACATTCGATTTATCAAGCACCATGAAAATATTCCCACATCATATGGATTTCCAGATAAAGTCTACATATTGGAAGACCAATATCTTTTGAACTGTAATCGATGAGGGAGCTTCCACATGTGTAATGTCCATGTCATGTTGGAAGGTTATTGGATCGCCTCAAGCTATTCCTTCACCAACTTTGTCGACAGCATTTGATGGTCATTCTCATAGGCCCCACGGGATTATTCTAGCCTTTTGCATCTGTGTTTGGGGAAAGGTGGTGAATATTGAAGTAGAGATAGTCGATGTGAATCTGGATTACAACCTCTGTTTATGGAGGAATTGGATTTATGAGATGGATGCCATTGTATCATCATTATTTCGCATCCTTTGTTTTCCTCATGATGGGAGAATTGTAAAGGTTGAATAGATGGATTATTCTCTGGGAGATTCCCACGCATATTCTAAGTCTACTGTTCCATTAGTGGACAATCCCAAGTAGCCTATAGAGAATTTAGGAGTTGGAATGTACTCTTACTTAATGGGTACTTTTGATCTTCTTGCTCCTATAGCTAGAATTAATGCTATTTCATCCTCTAAGGGACCTTCTCGAAGCGAGTTCTTTAGAACTCATTATTTTTTGGACCCTTTTCCCTTATGCTCATCTACCACCACATTAGGTGAGGGGTAGGTAGGTGGAATGGCATGTCCTATGTCTGCAGCAGAAATTGCTTATCAGTCTATTGTTAACTCTGCAGACTCCGATCCTACTCCTTTTTCACCAGAGGAGCTGGATGGAGATGTGGCTTCGGCTTGGACTCTTGATTCCACTTCTGCTCAAGATTGCTTAGATATTGTCTTGCCATCTAAAGAAGCGATTCTAGAAGAAATGATGGGTGTTGAAAGACCATGGAATGATTTTCATCATCGTTCGTATTTCCTCCCTCATTTGCGGGAAGTAGAGTCAAGTTTGTCCAATCCTTCTACTAGTGATGTTCATGCAGTTTTAAACCCTTTGGCCCTAGAACAATTTTCTGCTGAAGGTAACATGTCAGTTATCTCACAAATTGTACCGATGAACATATATAGGAATCCCAATGTTATTGAAAATGTCTTCATTGGAGTTGACTGTTCCCTTGAATAAATTGAAACTTATACCCATCTTTTTAAAGAGTTTCGTGATGTATTCGCTTGGTCTTATGAGGAAATGCTTGGAATATATCCATCTATAGTCTAGCATGAGATCAAGACGTACGAAAATGAAAAACCTATTCATCAAAAACTTCTAGTAGTTAACCCTAGAAAAGCAGCAGCTATCAATGCTAAGGTCAAGAAGCTGCTTAAGACGAGTTTCATATACCCCATTCCTTTAACTAAGTGGGTCTCTAATCCAATCCCTGTAGACAAAAAGAAAGGAACGATTTGTGTATGCATTGACTTTAGAGACCTAAATAAGGCTTGTCCTAAGGACAATTACCCCACACCCTTTATTGATCAGATTATTGATGAATGTGCAAGTAATGAGATTTTTTCGTTTATGGACAGATTCTCTGGTTATAATCAAATTACTATCCATCTAGAAGATCAGCACAAGACAACTTTTATTTTTCCTTGGGGTACATTTGCGTACAAAAAGATGTCTTTTGGCCTCAAAAATGCTGGACATACTTTTCAGTGGGCCATGTCATATGATTTTCACAACATCAAGCACATTATCGAAGCATATCTAGATGATTTAGCTACTCGTTCTTGAAAGAGAATCGATCATCTTAAACATCTTCAGTTGATTTTTGAATGATGTCATTTCTATAAAATCTGGTTGAATGTGAATAAGTGAGTTTTCACGAGCACATCCAATCGGTTGTTGGGATTCATCATGTGAACATAGGGGATTCGTGTAGATACCTTCAAGGTTGAGGCAATACTTCAGTTGCCTCCCCCATCCTCTATACGTCAACTTCAGAGTCTCCAAGGAAAAGAAAATTTTTTGAGGATATTTATAGCCAATTATGTCAAGATCACAAAAGGATTTATGTGATTTCTTAAGAAAGGAGTCCCATTTTTATGGGATGATTTCATGCAACGATCTTTTGATGCTTTGAAAAAATCATTAACCTATGCTCCTTTGGTGAGTCCACCTGATTATAGTAGATATTTCCTCTTGTATCTCATTGTAGCAGAATCAACTATTGGTATGGTTCTGGTTCAAGAAGATGATGCCTTGTGTGAGCATGTAATCTATTATCTGAGCCGAAGCTTGTTTGGTCCTCAAACACGCTATTCTCCCATTGAGAAATTAACTTTGGCAGCTATTCATGTTGACCAGCGGCTTAGACATTATATTCTTCTTGGAAAATTTTTTGTCTTAGCATCCGTCAATCCATTTCAATTTGTTCTTAGTAGGCAAGTGATTGGGGGAAAATATAATAGATGGATTGTTATTTTACAAGAATTCGACCTCAAATTCATGTCAGATAAATCTAATAAATCTTTAGTATTTGCAAAGTTGATCTTAGAGCTGCCTTGTGAGGAAGAAATCATTCACGAAGAAAATTTTCCTGATGAACATCTATTTCTTATTTCCTCACAAGATCCTTGGTATGGAGATATCATTATATATCTCCAAACTTCGAAGTTTCCACCCACTTTTTCCAAGGATAAGCGTAGAAAATTGTGTCACCTCACTAAAAATTATATTATTATAGGTGACACTTTATATTGTCGCGGGATTGATTCAATCCTTATACATTGTTTAACCTTGGAAGAAGTTGAGTCAATGCTTAATGATTTCCACAATGGAGCTTGTGGTGGTCATCTATTTGGGCTTGCTACAACCCAAAAAAATTTGCAAGAAGGCTACTTTTGGCCTTCAATCTTCAAAGATTGTATTGAAGCAGTCAAGAGATGCCATCCTTGTCAGGTTTATACTCAGAAAATGCATGCACATCCAACTCTACTTTTCCCTGTGATCACCGTTGGTCCTTTCAAAAAGTGGGGCATTGATTTTACTACTTGTAATCTTCCTTCGGCAAGAAATCACAAGTATATCATCATCGCTGTAGACTACTTTACTAAGTGGGCTGAGGCTATGCCTACGTTCAAGAATGACAATGAAAAAATGGCCTTGTTTCTATTCAATCAAGTTATTTCCTGGTTTAGTATTCCTAAAGAGATTGTCACTGACCATGGCAGTCATTTCCAAAACCAAATGATGTCTAAATTAGCTATCAAGTTGGGTTTCGGCAGGAGAATTCATCTCCATATTGTCCTCAGGCCAATGGTTAAGTCGAAGTCGTCGACAAATCCCTTAAAATCATCCTACAAAGGATGATTAACAAATCTAGATCCAATTGGCACATCATGTTATATCTAGCACTTTGGGCATACCAAACGTGAGTTAAGACTACCACTAGTTTTACTCCCTTTCAACTGGTTTATAGGTTGGAATCTATTTTTCCTGTAGAATGTGAAATTCCTTCCCTTAAACTGGTTGTTGAACTTCTTCCTGAGACTTCTAGTCTCGAAGAACACCTCGTTCATTTGGAACATCTTGATGAGTAGCATCGAGATGCTGCCACAATAAACGAAGCTCATAAAAAGAGGGTAAAAACTCAATACGATAAAGTTGTCCATCCTAGAAATTTTTCTGAAGGTGACCTTGTCTTGGTCTACGATCAAGACAAAGATGCCTTGGGGGTAGGCAAGTTTAAGTCTATGTGGTACGGTCCCTTCATTGTCAAGCGAGTTTTGAAAAAGGGAGCCTATGAATTGATTGATTTTGAAGGAAACAAGTTGGTGGAGCCCAGAAATGGGCTCTACCTTAAGAAGTACTTCACCTAGGCTTTGGCTGAGCATTTATTTATTTGTATATATTGTATGATTGTACATATCTATCTATCAGTTTTAGCGATGTTGATATTTTTTTATCTGCACTGGCAGGTATTGATGGATGATTTGATATATCTAGGGTTCACCGATGGTGCCAGTGGACACACTCGGAACCTTTCTTCTGTAGCTTGGGTGTTTTGTTATCCATCTAACCAAATGATGGTTTCAAGAGGGGTATGTATCGGTCCCACTTCAAATAATATTGTCGAATATACTGCTATTATTAATTTACTATCTGAGACGAAATCTCTTGATATTGATTCGTTAGTAGTTATTTGGATTCACTACTGGTGGTATCTCAACTTAATAACATCTATCAGGTACGAGATCCTTATTTATATCGCTAATTTTTTAGAGTACACTTATTTCAAAGATCATTTGCTTACATCACATTTGTTCACATTCCACGATCAGAAAATTCCTTAGTGGCTTCTATTGCTATTTAAGCATTGGATTGGCATATAAACCATTCATCACATTAAAACATAAAAAATAATCGAAGTATCATCTGTATATATGATCATCATAAAATTGTCTGTATGTTGGGTAGCAGAGGCCCCGCGTAATGGTTTTGGGGCTTAAAGCCTAGAAGTTAGGGTAATAATATTGTAAATCTCTGAAATGCATGGAGCGCGAAATGTAATAGGTCGAGTCAAGGGGTTGTCCGCCCAAAAATAATATAGAATAATAGGAAGTAAGTCGGTCTACCCATGGTCTGTGGACCATGGGAATGTATAAATAGAGCAAGGCTCTATGGCTAGAAGGCATTGTTAGTTTTTGGATCTTGATGTTATGGATTCGTGAAGGCAATATTCTCTGCGTCTGTAAGTCCGAGTCAAGGGTGTTGGTAGATAGATAGAAGCTCTGCAGCTGTGTGCGCAGAGGCTTGGTAGAGTCCGCAGTTGTGTGCGTGAACCCCTGCAGCTGAGTGCGCAGGGCAGATCTAGTTGTATTGACGGAAGATATTAATAAAGATAAGTGGTTTTTGAAGTATCACGGATCTATTGTGTTCTGGTTTATGCACCTGTTATATGAGTTTATATATTTTTATAATTGCGTGCACTAGTTTTTATTGTTAAATGTTTACTTAAAGACTATAACAAGAAGATCATATATGTAATAATTTCATTAATAAGAAAGTACACTAGCACGGATCTATGCGGAAGCCCGATAATAGTACAGAGTTGCACAAGGCCACAGAATGGTTCGCGACCCCTCCAGACCACATCAAGACATCCCAAGGGTGTGGAAACCTGGTTCTAGCACCCCCCATGCTACCTTGGGTGAGACCTCAGTCCGCGCTCCACGGCATGTTGCCGAAAGGGCTGGTAGCTACTGGATTTGTTTGGCTAATCACTCTTCCGAACCTGGGTCAAGGACCAATAAGCCAAAAAATGGTTCTGTTGCCGAGACCAGGATCTGCATAAGGGATGGTTGATGTCTGGAGTTTGGAACCCTATGAAAAAAGAGATTGAATATTGATTGGATTAGAAGCCGTATGAGTTCGTAGGTGGCCTTACCACACCTACATGCAAACGAGAAGTTTAGCATGGCGAACGCGATTAAGTTGCCTGTGTTCAAAGGAGTAGGAAGTGAAGATCTAGAATAGTTTTGGTTTGTAGTAAGGGCAGTGTGGGAAGTGAATGGAGTTATGGACAATAATATTAAAAAGGCTACCCTAGTAAGTGCACTACAAGATCCCGCGCTGACTTGGTATATTAAGTATTCTAGCGATGACCCCAAAGTCAGAATAGCAGAGATCCGAGATGCACTAAAAAAGGTGTTTAGTTGACCAAAATCAGAGATGCAGTCGATCATAGGATTCAAGGAGATTGTGATGCTGCCAGGAGAAACCCCTTGGGATCTGGATCAAAGACTGAAGAGTATGATCTAAGGGGCTAACATGACACTAACAAATTCATAGCACCACACATGGTTTGTGGCATCTTTAACGCCACACCTAAGGACAACACTGTCACATCAAAAGATCTTGACCCAGGCTGAAGCATTAGAAATAGCAATGAGGTTGCATGAGGCTCCAATACGAGATCCTGGGTTGGGAGTTCAGTAGATCCATGTGCAAATACAAAATCTATGCTTGGAAATGTAGAGTCTGAAATAGGAGAAGGCACCCAAGTTGGAAGTGCGCAAGGAGGTGTGGTGCGTAAGGTGTAAAGGCCAGGGCCATGACAAGGATCATTGTCCGATATTCATAAACTGCTTGACAACAGGGGGACTAATGATGTTGCGACCAGAGGCACAAGCAGGGCCAAGTGCGGTGCCCTTGCTCTGGTGTGCAAACTGTCAGGTGGGAAGAAAGCACAACACAAACAACTGTCACCTACTGCAAAAGTTTACCCAGACCCCCCAGTAGCTATTTTGAAATTTTTGTAAATCGGTGGGCCACGATGAATGAGACTACCATAGTTATGAATTATTGATGGATCGAAAAGTAGCCTACAGGATGCAGATCGAGGCGCGAGATCAAGATCTAGCCACGGCGATAGCGCGTAGTGGGTTCCAGGGGCGAGGATGAGGACAGGGAGGAATGGGGCCAAGAAGGGGCCACGGGCAGCTAATCTATTACAACTGTGGAGGACCGGGGCACTACACACGAGATTGTACCAACCCGACTAGAATATCGTGCCCCTACTGTGAGCAGTTCGATCATGAAATGATAGATTTCCCCACACTGATAGCGTAGATCCGTGAGAAAAGGGCAGCCCAACCTATGGCAATGCAGAACGTCTAAATGATGAGGTCCGAATAGTGCGAGGAAGACCCCAACGTGAACATGATGCTCAGAAGTGGTACGACCATAGGGGAGGATAAGCAGCAACTAACCAAGGAAGATGCAGGGGTCGCGAGGAGACATGTCTAGAAGCTAGGCAGAGATTCGCGGAGGTCTCTACCCTAGGTAGTAAGGATCAACCTGAGCCAGAAAGGGATCCCTCGATGCTAACTACCTTTTTAGAGACCTGCATGAAATTGCTTCGTAACAATACGGCGGTTAAGGGATTATAAGAGTTGATAACTAGGTGTGTAGGGTCGGGTGAACCTCGCGTGGTCTGAAAATTGGGGAAACATGTTTCGCGTACTGGACAGGAAATGTGATTAACGACATAGATTGGTGATTACGAGATGGATTAGATCATTCTGGACTTAGGATTGGATGCAAACATGCTACCTAAACAGACTTGGGAGCGCATGGGCAAGCCCACACTACAATGGTCTCCTATTCAATTGCGGATGGCAAACCAATAGAAGATCCTACCCATGGGAAGACTGCAAGGAATCACAGTAGATATAGAAGGCGCGAGCACACAAATGGACTTTGAGGTAATAGAAATCGTGGATGAAAGTAGCCCTTACCCTGTGTTGTTAGGGATAGACTGGGCCACCGATATGAATGGGGTCATTAATTTAAAGAAGCGGAAAATGATATTTGAGAAGAAGTCACTCCGCGTAGTCATTCTACTAGACCTGGCTGAAGGACCGCGTTGCACTAAACCCGTGCGCGACGAAGGAAGTGATGATGAACTAGATTGTATCTACAAGATTACTGCACGAAATCAAGATTGGGTCAATCCAACTGCACAAGGAAGAATATCGTGGGAGCGTGCAGAGTCCTGCACTACAGATTCAGATGAGGAAGACGAGCGGTGGCATAATCGGCTGAATGGAGTAACCACGTTAAACTGCAATATGATGACTAGGTCACTGTATTGCGTAAGAGCTCAAGATCACGAATTGTCGATGTATGATGGGTTGACAGTGGTAGATGAATTCCTGACCAAGTTTGAAAGCGCGATACCAGCACACCAACAATTCGATGCGTTAAAATGGGTATTGCGCATGACGCCTGTGCGTTGGTGGGGAAGTCATGAAGGAACCTTTGAAGACTGGTGTGACTACAAGCGTATGATGTAAATAAGGTTTGGGAAGCCAAAACTATGAATAACTGAAAAATACGATGGGCATGATGACCCATGCATGCATCTCACCAGATGGATCCAGGCCTATGGAGAAGAGCCTCAACTGGAGTGGGTACACTTATTTTATCATACCCTAGATGTCATCCCAAGGAACTGGTACACTGAAACAAAGCTCCGACATGGTACAGGCGAATGGGATATCTTGTGCGAAGGGTTTTTATTAACATTCTTATTTGAGGACCAATGGATGGACACTATTGATGATGCGTTGCAAGTGGTAAAGGCCACCATTTTTAAAGTACCATTGGAACTAGAAGAAATAGTGTAGCCAGACTGGTCGCACCAGTTGAGCCAGGCCCTAGAATGTTACAATGTACAGGTCGAAGATGATGAGGATGATCCCAGAAACATCAATATTCCAGAAATAGAGGGGAGTTGCGAGGTGCGCAGACCAGCGATCGAGGACCCTGACATCACCGTGCCACTGAAAATGAAACAAGTGAACATTGGTATGGAGGAAGAGCTGAAGTATGCAACGCTTGGGGACTATTGGGATGATGCAACGGTGGATAAGGTTGTCGAGTTACTTCGCGAATATCAGGATTTATTCCCGACCAAAATCACGGAGTTAAAAGGAATCCTCAGTGACCTAGGCATGATGAAGATAACTCTGAAGCTGGATGCGAAGCCAGTCAAGTAGCGGCCCTATCAGTTGAATCCAAAATATAAAGCAAAGGTCCACGAAGAATTGGATAAAATGCTTGCAGCAGGCATAATTGAACCAATGGAGGAATCTGACTGGGTAAGTCCAATGGTGGTGTTAGCACCTAAATTTGCCTTAGGCTGAAGGAAGGAAAAATTCAGGGTAACCACAAACCATGCTAAGTCTGGTAGCTAGCCCTACCAGAACAGGAGAGGGCTCTCTCCGGGTCACACTCAAGAAAATAAACAATAGGGTCTGAGATGACTCAAAAATGGATACTGATTTTAGGCTAGGTAAATAAATATGATGGAGATGTTTGAAGAATAACTGAGTTTTCTGGGATGTGTGGGGCCAAGGAACAACATGAGCAGAGAATTTAACTCAAAGATGTAGGTTATTTTGTGAGGAAAGATAGGCGGAAAGTCTAGCAATTAGAGTTGAAAAAATGTGAGGTGGAGAGATTGTTTGAGAGTGTGAAAAGGGCATAAATACATGAATCGTTTTCAACAGAAGAAAACATAGAACATGAAAACTATCCCAAGGCAGAGCAGTGCACTGAATTATACCTTTCTACTTAGAAAGCTTTCACTGGAAATGAATATGAATGAAAATATGAAAAATAATGAAATAAATATGAAACATAAATAAGATACATTTGCTAAACTCACGCCACAGGAATCTCATGAACCAGAGCTGCAATCTTTCATTAATTCTCTGTCAAAATACACAGTGAGTGACTGGGTGTCTCTCCCATAGTTTCCCAAAAATTCCAACCCTTTGAAAATAGTGTTGCTTACAATAAATAGACTATGCGATTGGGAAATAGAATGACCCATAGTTGGGGAGTTTTTCAAATGATTACAAACTGGAAATGGAAAGCCAACCATTAGTTACAGGTGTAGTGTTACAGAAATGACAAATGGCTTGGGTGACTACTCACCTTCCTTTGCCACTTGGATAGGAGCCCACCTTTAGTGAAAATACTTTTTAAATTGCCTTAGTTGCTGAGAAAAATATAGTGTAAATGAGTGGGCCCACTTGGAGAAAGTCACGAATCGAAATGTCGTGGAGCGTAAGTGATTTTGGCCTTTGGGTTTATATGTGCCGCGCCCAAATCTATATGCATTGCGCCACTTTGGAGGCGATTTTGAGGTACCTACAGGAGTCCAAATTGTGCCCAAATGTGCTTGTTAGAAAGCCTGGCCTATCTAATTTCCAACCCAAGTGGAATTTCTGAATTTGGTGCTCATTTGCCCCTCCAAAACTTCATTCTCCCAAGACCGCTTCCTGTGTGTCAAAATAGGGGCAGAGAGGTCATTTTTGGAGTGTTTTTGACCTCCTGGGGACTCAAATCATGCCCAAATTTCTTGTCCATGCACCAGCAGGCATGATTTTTCATGCTAAATCCAAAAATGCAAGCCATTTGTGATTTGGAGCTCCCAATCCTAAGCGCCGCGCCACTGGGGAGAAAAAACCTTTGTTGTGACCAAAAATTTGCCATGTGACCCAAATTGCCCCAAATTTCTTGAAATTTGTGCTGGAGATTCCTTATAAAGTGTTATGTTGGGCCAAAGAGGCTTCAGCCAATATCTGAAGTCGATCAAGCTCCCTTTTCCTCTTTTGCTTCTTGATTGCCTTCCTCAATTTCGCCTTCAAATTCCTGATTCGAGCCTTGCACACTTTGTTTCGTGCCATGTAGTGGAAAGCCATATGTCTCAGCAATGCATGGTCCTTGTCGGCCTTGTCCAGCAGCCTCTCCAAGTGCATGTTAAATCTCTTGAGATTGGCCTCCCGATCCTCATTAATCTCTTGCTCTAATGACGTGAGCTCAACTCTTCTCCTTTGTGCAGCTTGGCAATGCTCACGAATGTTTTGTAGCTCCATGATCGCTTGCTGATCCTCCAGCTGTTTGTTCCTCTACTCCAGATATTTCATGTTCCATTTGGCTCTTTCCAAATCAAGGGACAAGGCTTGAATCTTTGCTTGTTGCTCCTGGATGATCTCTTTAGGCTATGCACTTGTCGGTTCTGTATCTGTATCATCATCATGAAGGAGAACGAATTCAGTCTCTCGTTCACCTGATGGCTCACCTGAAGGCCCCTCATCATGCATTGGCTCCTTACCTCTATCCTGTACCTGTAGTGCTGATGTCGGAAGCGAGGCCCCTTCCACCCCGGGTGGAGATAACACTCGCTTTGCTGCTGCAAACAAATGTCTAGCACCCCTCTGATATGTGATGAAAACTGGCACACTAGCAGTCTCATGGCGCTCATACTGACGAGAAGGTTCACCCTCATGCTTAACCTCTAATAATACCTGTGAAGTGCTGAAGAGGTCATGGGAGATGAAATCATCCCAAGTAATGCCCTGTAATCCCAGTTGATGAACCACCAAAATCTTAATAAGAGCAAAGTGGTAAACACGGTTAAGTTGCTGCTGAGGGGTCTTGTGCTGCATGAAGGTGTTCATCCTCTCTATGTCCCTGCAAATGAAATATGGGATATTCATCATCCGTAGAATGGTAAAGTGCATGAGCAACCTGATGTGATAGGCATATAGATGAGAGAACCTCCCCTCACAGCTGAAGTACTTCATGATCAACTTCATGAGTGGAGCATATTCATCTTTCAAATATCGGAATGGAAAGACTCTTGTGAGCTGCCTCAAGAAAGTGGCCTTAATGTAATGCTCATAATGCTGCCGATCAACCTTCTATTTCTTGTGCCATGGTTCTCCAACATCCGGTATGCCGGTTGCTAATGAGACAGTTTCAGGTGTCAGTGTGAAGGTGACACCGGACAAGATAGAGTGATCTCCATGTAGGTGAAGCACAAAAAGATGGGCCAACTCATGATGAACTCGAACATTAGCCACTCTTTGACAAAACTAAAAACATGATAGATGCTGGAAACATGACATAGCAAGAGGGCAGGCCTGCAATTCAGTGAGGGTGGTTGGCTCATCCCTAACATGTTTGCCAGTTTTGTGATGTCTCCGGGGAGCTTGTTCTTCCGAGGATGAATCACTTTGTGTTTCCATCTCATACTCCAATGAATGCTCAGATGCCAGGACTACTGTATGTGTACTGTGCTTGGACTGCCCTTTGATGATGGTATGAAACTAGGTGATGTTGTGAGATCTGCCACAAAGGGGAAAAATGCAAAAAGGGAGTGTTAGGAAGGGGAATAATATGATGGGAATAGGGGTTATGGGGGGGAATTTTGTTTAGGGATATGTAGGAGGGTTTGGGGATTTTATAGGGTAGGGTTTTGGGGTTTACATTGACCAATGAGTGGAGGGATAGGGAATATGGGTTTAGTAATGTTTTAGGGTAGGGAAAATAGGGAAAAATGGGATGGGGGGAAGGGAACAATGGAAAGGAGTGAAAAAATGAGAGGTGAAAGAGGAGCCTTGGCATCAATACCACAAGTTTGCAACCCTAGCAACAATGGCTTTGATGTTTTCTAGTGGTAGGTTTTAGGCGTTTTTATTGCAACTCTAAACGGCCATGAACCATCACTACATTCCATAAAATTTGATGAGCAAGCCAAGATATAGAGCCTACCTGTCAATTCGAAGGGTTTCAAAATGATTGGTTGCAAGTTTGTCACAAATTCGGGCCTCTATGGGTGTGCGCCGCGCAACAAACCCAGTGCGCCGCGCTCGGTATATGCGTCGCACCCGTGTTAACTTTACACTGCGGGATTACACTCTATGCACCGCACTCCCTATGTGCGCCGCGCCCCTCTGTGCATGCGCCACGCTCCTGAAAACAACTCCAAACTCACTCCAAACGCGTGCTTGCACTCTCACACTCACTTTGCAATGTTTCTCTCTTCCTTGTTGTTCACAATGACTTTGTTTCTTGTGGAAACTTGTATATAAAAGCTTTGAAGTCATGGGTTTGATTTTTGCTTCTCCAAAACCCATTTTTCTAATGTTTTGTTTTGACACTTTTCACTGATTTAATGCAACATTGAATTTCACTTTTCCCTTAGAATTTTTAGCTAAAATGATGAAATTTTTTGGCACTTTTGCAAGGGTCGCACGACATGGCATTTGGCCATGGAAACCATGACTGCACCTAAAGAAATCAACTAGATACTTTTTTTTTTTTGAAAATTATCACAAATGACACAGTGTTTGACTTTTCTTCAAAATAGAGTTTTGAAGAACAGTCATAATCTGTCAACATGACGATGAAAATCTCTAAATCATAACTTTGTAAGGGCCTCCCTCTGGCCTGCATGGATTTATTGGACATGTTTGAAGACCAATTTATCTGATCCCTAGACCTAATGAGTGAAAATGACTCTCGTCCATTAAAAGGTCAAACATTAACTGTCATGGACTTTAGTGAACATTGATGAAAAGACGTAAGCCAGCAGGTGCCAGACATGAGGGGAAATGACTGACATGACCTTTCCGATAGATTATGGCATTACCCTAGCGGAATGAAATTGAGTGAATGGAGTGAGACACCTAAAAATGAAATGAAGAAAGAGTTTTGATCTCTGACGGAGAACTGACAAGACCGACTCTAACAGGTGGTACATGAGAAAAAAAATAAGGGAGAAATTTGCATCTGTGTGGATCTCAGGAAGCTCAACGATGCATGTGTTAATGATCCATTCCCAATGCCATTTACAGATGAAGTACTGGAAAGACAGGAAGCCTACTCCTTTACGGACGACTTCTCGGGGTACCACGAGATCAAGATTGCACTGGAGGATAGGAGTAAAACAACTTTCGCTACCGAATGGGGATGTTTTCACGTGCATGTTGACGCGTCGTGTATCACGTTGGGTATAGTACTCACACAGGAAGGAGCAGAAGGAATTGATCACCCGATCGTGTTCACAAGTCGAAAATTGTCCAAAGCTGAAAAGAACTACTCCACTACTGAGTGTGAAGGATTGGCGATGGTATACGCGCTCTAGAAATACTACCACTATCTATTCGGAGGACACTTTAAGATGTATACTAGTCACTCTGTGCTAAAATATCTAGTGAATAAGCCTGTGTTGGGGGGGCGCATTTGTAGGTGGTTGTTATTATTCCAGGAATATGATTTTGAAGTCATCGTAAAGCCGAGGCATCTAAATGCGGGCCCAAATCACCTGTCCTGAATTGAGAATGGTGAAGAACCCGCAAACCTAGAGGAGGGACTACCTGATGCACAGCTCTAAGTAGTGCGTGTTGCGGATGGCCACCTTGAGGATATAATCCACTTCTTAACCACATGAACTGTGCCACAGGGGTATTCGGTTCAATAGAAGAAGGAACTGGTGATACGCGCAGCAGACTTTACTATTATTGTGGGGTACCTCTACAAAATGGGCAATGATGAAATATTACGTAGATATGTACTGGAATTTGAGCGAGGACAGATCCTTGCTAAAGCACATGGGGGGGTCATAGGAGGACATTATGCAGGACGCACCACAGCACAAAAGATTCTTCGCACAGGACTCTGGTGGCCAACTCTACATCAAGACTCAAAAGCATACTATCGGGCCTGCGATGTATGTCAATGGATGGGGAAACCATCGCGGAGGGATGAGATGCCACTCAAGCCATAGATGACGCTGCAACCATTCGAGAAATGGGCAATCGACTTTGTGGGGCCTATCACACCTCCAGGAAAGATGGGGGTGCGCTATATCATCACTGCGATAGAGTACTTGACCCGATGGGTGGAAGCACAACCGGTTAAGGACTGCATGGCCACTACAGCTGCGAAATTTTTGTTCGAGAATGTGTTAACATGGTTTGGATGTCCAAAAATTCTAATGAGCGACCGTGGAATGCACTTCCTAAATGAGACTATCAGCACGCTCACTGAGGAGCTCCAGATATATCATCAACAAAGCACACCGTACCATCTGTAGGCAAACGGGATTGTTGAAGCTTTCAACAAAATCTTGCAGACTGCGTTGACAAAGGTATGTAATGCACAACAGAATGATTGGGATTTACGCATAGCTATTGTGCTATGGGAATATCGAACAACGTGCAAGAAGTTGACGGGCCATAAGCCTTTCCGATTAGTCTCTGGAAAAGAAGTCGTCATGCCAAATGGAATACATTGTACCCAGTTTGCGAATAGCAGCAACGATAGGCATGGTAGACCGCGTGGCTTTGGAAGAGAGGATCGCGCAACTGGAAGAACTTGAGGAAGAACGGTTTCTGGTAGGATTCCATTAGCAGGTACATAGCAGTGGGAAAAAGCTTGGCATGATCACCATATCAAGATGTGCACATTCAAAGAAAATGATCTAGTATTACTTTACGACAGCAAGTTTGAGAAATTCCCTGGAAAACTCTGAATGCATTGGTTGGCACCCTATGTAGTACAAGAAGTCACAGATGGGGGCGTGGTCTAGCTTGCCAAGCTAAATGGAGAACCTTTCCCAGGCAGAGTAAATGGTAGTTGTTAGCCTCCTATTGCAACATGTGTTCATTTTTCATGATTGACATTTTTACATGCCAAATATGTCATACTTGACAAGCTGCAGTGTTCCATATTTCCAGAAGAAACCAAAGAAGAAAGCCATGAAGTGTGCTAGTCCAAATGCCACTGCTGACTCCAATTTTGATGAGTTGTTCTAGTTTTGAAGAGTTTTCATTTAAGGGAGGTCCAAACAGTCTAATCTTGGTCTCCCTAGGTTTCAATTTCATGTTTTAGAATATAGAGAATGTATCTGTACAAACAGTTTAATCTTGGCAGATTTGTAGATAGGTAGAGAATCAAAGGGACCCAACTGCTTAATCTGGGCCCTGGCAGAAATAAGTGTAGATTTAGATAGGAAACATTCAAAAGAAAAAATTGTAAAGTTGGGTCTGCAAGTCTAAGTGCACCCAAATCAAAAGAAGAAAAAATGTTAGGTGAGCAGGCTAGGTAGGTAGCTATGTGGTTTCAAAATGATGATGATTTATGATCAATTTTGTGTTATAAAGTGTTTTATCTTTTCAGATCACAGTTATCAGGCAGTTTTCATCTGAAGGAGCTCAAGCTGGATATCACTAACTTCCCCTTCTTCTAATTCCCCAACTCACTTACTAATTTCCCCAAAGAGGTCAAGATCTACTTGATTCCTCTTAGTTTCATCATTTTCCATGTCATTTGTCTTAGTGAAGATCGGCTTCACTCAAGCATTCTTTATTTCTCATTTATGAGTCACTTTTCCCCAAAAAAACAGCCTAAGGTCCCCCACCTTAGCGCCTGCTTATCATCTCCATATTAACTACTAACTCTAGTATATAACTCCCTGTCAGTTTTCCCCCTTCCCCTACTAAAAAAATGTATATAAAACTCCCCTATGTAAATATCCCCTCCCTGGCAATATAGCCATATGTCTTCAAAGTCCGGGAAAAAATGATCCATCAGGGGTTGTTTTTAGCCCATCCGTGTCATAGCAGGAGTTAGATGACACCTAGTCATGCTGACAACCTCTTCCCTAGCCCTAAAACCCTCAAAAAGACCCATATTTCGCCTCTATCCCTAAGTCCCAAGTGTAAATATATTAACCCGCACTTTTTTAAACCCATAAACCAGTTTTCCTAAGTCTAAACCCCCACCAGCGCGCATATTAAAATGGGAATATTCCCCGGATCCCCGCCCTTATACCTCCGCCGCTTCACATTCGCCGCCAACCGTTAGATCGCCCGCCCCACAGATCTACGGTGGGCGGGCCTTCCCATCTCCCAACGCGACCGAAGGTTAGCGTCCAGGAGATGGGAGGTATTCCCGCCATAGACCCGCCACGCGTCAGCTTCTGGGCTGTGGCAGAGCCCCCCCTGACAAAACCACTCCTCCCCAAAGGCGATGCACCCCAAAACTGGAAACCGCCTCTTGCCCAGTGACGTCACCGCTGATGTCATCTGCCTGCATGACCTCCTGCCATTGTACCGCCAAGTCACCTGCCGTACGAGGTCCCACCTGCTGATGTCATCATCATTTTTTGGCGCGAAGGGCGAAAATCGCATTCTGGAGCCCCGGAATCAGTTTCTGAGGCAGTTTTTTATGCAAATCGCGCATCGCTGGATAAAATAGGCCGAAGTGGGGAATCTTTTCATCACGCAGCCCCCAGCAAGCCCGAAAGGCGCCGAATGACCCATTTTTCTTCGCGAAGCATTTAGAAAGGAGCCGAAGACAGTTTTAAGGAAGACAGAGAGCCGAACAGAGGCCATTAAATGTTGATTTAACGCACAGCACGTGAGAACAGCAGCCCAGTTTTTGCCAAAGAGTATCAGATGGAGAAGAAGAGCCAAAGAGTATCAGCCAAGATTTTTTAGAGGCTCGAAGCACCTGAACAACATTAATGAGTTCCTAGAAAGTGAAATCAAGAGGCATAAGCCCATCCCTGCCTTCAAATCACAGCTAAAACATTTAAGGCAGCCGAACAGCACAGAGCAGAGACCCATGCTTAGTTATTTCAAAAACACTACACCAAGCCACCAAGGACAACACAATTTATTCAGTTTGATACGGCCGCCCTCAGCGCAGCCCGAGATATTTTCATGCATTTATTTCTGATAGAGTTAGGTCAATTAATCATTTTTTATGACCTGTTTAGGTCAAGATGTAATAAAAGCAGTTATAGAAAGTTTTTCCCTATTTATACCGCCCTCAGCATTGTTTCAAGGGTTGGACAATTGAGAATTTTCACTAGAGACTCGCATTGTATACCTGAGTTGTTTCTGTAATCAAAGATTGTAGAAAGTTCTGAGAACAGACTGTTTGATGTGTTGTTAATGTTTTCTGGAGACTGAAGATGGAATTCTTGTGCTACAACTTGATACAATAAGTGCTTCTTACCTCTGTTTTACTGTTTACCATTATCTAAATAGCAGAAAGAAAGATTAGCCTAGAACTTGTTTGAATACACTCTATGCTCAATTTTTGCTATTTCTTTATGTTTTCCTCTAAATGAATTGGTAATGAATATGAATTCCTTCTGGCTCATATTTACCCCAATTCACCTATGCGTACCAATTATCTAGGGATTCTTTACTGCCCCTAGGTAGGGCTCTGTTACCTCCCTTTGTTAAGCTGATTGAGAGATTCTTAACTGCCCCTCATTACTTAGCATTCATCCCATCCTTTAAACCTGGAAACATTGTTTCATTTGCAGCTACCTTGCTCCATTTTCTCTCTTGTGACCAAGAAAATGCACCAGCAGTCCTCCTTTTCGACTCCACGCCTAATGGTTTGAAACTTTCAGACTATGCTCTGCCTCTCTACAGGAGAACATCAATTTTCCCACCAAAAACAAAAACCCCTGAACTCAATAACTAGCCTAAGATCCTTTTCAACAAAGCTAAATTCCAAAGAGAGAGCCCTCTCTGATTGCAGGTGAGCTAGAACCTGCAGTCCAAAGTTGGTCTGTGAGTACCTCGGCCGTATCCTTTTCCGGAGCTTAAGGACAACCTGAGTGATAACATAATGGCGACTCCGCTGGGGACCTTTCCTCAAATAATTTCACAAAGAAGGTAAGAAAGCTCCGCTGAGACCATAAATCAATCTTTCCAATTGCTGTTTATCTCTTAAAACTACAGATGAAGCCTGAATGTCAGCCAGGAAGCCTTTGAAACTGTTCTTTGCTTTGCATTAACAGGAGTAAATAAATGCTGCTTCAGTCAATCTTCATGCTAGTTTTAAGTTACAAATAAGTTGTCCCAAATTTTGATTAGTTCTTTGCTATTTCTAAAAACATTTCCATAAAATACCCAAAAAACAAATTCGGAAGCTGGCTCCCAAGAAGAATCCACGATATACAAGATCAAACCCAGATCCAGACCCTCTAGCTGTTTTTGAAAACCCTAACATAATCCCAAAAATTTGCAGGAAGCAAGAAAGACAGGAAGATTTTGCTGATTTGAGTCCTGAAACAGCTTACCCTAGCTCTGTTCCAACTCCTGTCAAGGTTTTATTCCAGTCTACCCCTGCTTCCCCTTGTTCATCATCCACGTCTCATAACACTCCTTCCACCCCCCCATTTGTTGCAAATACTGCAACTACTACTACTGTTGTTCCCACTGTTCCAGTTACTCCTGGTATTCCCATTATCCCTGTTATCCCAGTTGTTCCATTTATCCCCGTTGTTCCACTTATCCCTGCCAATATGTCTAATAGATATGCACCCCTGCAATTACCTGCTAATGCTGGGGCTTTACCTCAAGAGTACCAATCTAAAATCACATATTTTGATAGTACTAGCCCTTTTACTGCCATTTAGCATACCAAAAATATGCAAGACTATTTTGAAAACTATGAAATAGATGATGATAGCGTGAGAATGAGAATTTTTGTTCAGAGTCTAACAGGTGATGTAAGAACTTGGTTCAGGTCACTCGCCGCAAATTCCATAACCACCCCTGATGAGCTTTACCAATCCTTTACAAACAGATGGGAGAAAAAGAAAGACCCCTTGCACATACTGGCTGAATATGATACAATTAAAAGAGGTCCGCAAGAGACTTTTTTGGAGTATTGTGCAAGATTCAATAATGTTTACAATGCAATACCACAGAATCTGAGACCTCCCCCTGATCTTGCCTTGTAAAAATTCCCTGATGGATTCGACCCAGATATGGCATACCAGTTAAAGGAAAGAGCTCCTCAAACCCTTGCAGACGCACAAAATGTTGCCGTGACCGTAGAGGCCAACTTAATTGCCAAAAGAAACAGAGCTAGAATGGAAAGAAGAACCACCTTTAAGGAAGAACCCTCAGCCTTTGATCAAAAGCTTGATGCTATTATCAATGGCCTACAAAGGCTGGGAGAAAGAGTAGAAAATGTCGAAAGGAAAGCATCATGGGAAGGACAATAGTCCAATACCATAAGGAATCCGAATTTTAGGAAAACGCAGAACACAAATGCTGGTAGGTCTAACCAAGACCATGACATAAGACCCCCTTTTCAAGATAACTATGTTGAAGGTTCTACTTCTAGTGAACCCATAGAGGACACTCACATGAACTTGATGGATATAAAGGGTGAGCATAAATCTTTCCTGTCCCAAGAAGACCAAAATCAGCAGGACTATAATGAGTTTCAAACTAAATCTGGTGAGTCTTTTGATTTTAAACAAGGATATGATACTGTTGTGTATGAAGTACACAAACAATATAAGCTGAGAACTAGGACCATTGACATTTCTGAACCTAGTAAAACAAAGGATGGAAAACAGCCCAACAAGACTAAAGGCAAGGCTGTCATAACAGAACCAGCTGATACAAATGTTCCAAACCCGCATCAAGTGACTGTAGAAGACATAACAGAAATACAGCCTTCCAAAGATCAGCCTTTGCCACCTTCTTCCTCGAAAGAAAGCTCGAACAGTGTTCCAAAAAACTTTCCTGAAGCCGAAAAACCGCAAGCAATCAGTCCTCATAACACTGATAAACAAGAGAAAATCACAGATAATTCAAATGAAAAGGAAAAAACTGCCATTATCAACACCAAGACTCCATTGGAAAAACCATTTAATTTAGAGGCAGAAATAGCTAAGTTGAAAATATCCATTCCCCTCTTAGAACTTGCCAAACACGATGTATATAGGCAACAAATTCAAAAGTCACTTCACATCCCAGAAAACAAAGATGATGTAAATGTTTTGGATGATTCCCCTGAACTGCTGTTTGGTCCAGAAGTCAATGGAAAGTCAACACATGGACCTATTCCTCCCTTTTATATCAGCTTGCACATACATGACAAAGTATTACACAATGCTATGTTTGACTCAGGGGCATCTCACAATCTTATGCCCAAAGCAGTTATGGAAAAACTGAACCTTGACGTTACAAGACCTTACAAAGATTTATACTCATTTGACTCAAGTCAAGTGAAATGTCTAGGCCTCATCAAAGACTTGTGTGTCTCCTTAGTCCAATATCCCAACAAGACCATCCTCATGGATGTAGTAGTTGCTGACATTCCACCAAAGTATGGTATACTCCTATCAAGATCATGGGGAGCAAAGCTCCAAGGATCCCTTCAATTAGACCTCTCCTATGCCACCATTTCAGTCTTTGGGCAACCAAAGAGACTATACAGAGAAACGTTGATGAAATATGTGGTGAGTAGTGAGAGCAAGCCTGAAAATTTTCCCATTTATTCAATCCATTCTGATATGGATTCCTTTATTTTGTTTAATGATGACACGAATTTTCCAATTGGCGATAAGACTTCAGCTCTAGAACAAAAAGCACAAATCAATGAAGAATCGGTTGCACACACTGAAAAGACTGTCGCAACGGTTAATACAACCAGCATGGTAAAAGAACCTCCCCAAACAGAAACTTCAAGTCTGCCCAATCATAACTTAGTTGAAACTTTAGGCACTAACCACAAGCAAGAAATCACATGGTATTTAGAGTTTGATGGCTCTGTCAACAAGTTAGGGGCAGGGGCAGGTGTCTGGATTCACAATACACATAACAATCATGCGCAAGGCCATGCCTATAGACTGAATTTCAAATGCACAAATAACATGGCAGAGTATGAGGCTCTACTGTTAGGCCTTAAACTCCTCAAAGCTCTAGGAGCTGTAAAAGTGTCTATCTCAGGTGACTCGGATCTAATCATACAACAGATGAAAGGTAATTTTGTTACCAATGACAACAGAATGAGGGCCTATAGGACTGCTACTACTAACATACTCAATACGTTTACCCAATTCAATCTTGACAAGATTTCAAGAAACCATAATATTCATGCACACAGCCTAGCCACCTTCGCAAGTACATGCAAGCTTCCTTTTGACCCAAATCATCACTTCACAGCTGAAATAAAACATAGGCCCGCTGTCCCAAATAACATCAGAGATTGGCAAGTGTTCGAAAATGATGCCCAAATCAACAATTTTCTCACCCTCGAGCATGAATTTTCAAGTATTAACATTGACATGGATGCTATGACAGATCCAGAACAGTAAATAAATGAAAATCAGCAAACTGTAACCGCTGCAATAGCAAAGCTAATCTTGAAACCAACTATTTTTGACAAAACAAACATAGAGCAGCTAAAACAAATGCACTTGGAAGAAATTGACAAAACAGAGGCAGAAATCATTGACTTGAAAGATAATTTCTGCCTGCTGGCCTAACCCCATTAGAAGACATGTTTGACACCAATGATGTGCCCAGAAAGCCAAAATTGCAACCACTGAACGCTGACATAGAAGAGCACAACATTGGGACAAAAGAGAATCCCAAAATGATCAAACTGTCCAAAAATTTGCCACCTGATCAAAAGCCCAAGTACATTGACTTATTCAAAGAATTCCAAGATGTATTTGCTTGGAGTTATGAAGATTTGAAATCCTATGACACCTCAGTGATTCAGCACACAATCCCCTTAAAACCAAACCAGAAACCCTTCAAACAGAAACTTAGAAGAATTAACCCTATGCTTCTTCCCCCGATTGAGAAGGAAGTAAAGAGGATGTTTGATGCAGGTATAATAGCACCCATCAGATTTTCTGAATTGGTGTCCAATCTGGTCCCTACAAGAAAAAAGACAGGTGAAATCAGACTTTGTGTAGACCTTAGAAATTTAAATCAAGTTTCCCTAAAAGACCACTATCCTTTGCCCAAAATGGACCACATCCTACAGAGGGTAGTCGGGTCATCTAGAATCTCTTTGCTAGATGGCTTTTCAGGTTTCAACCAAATACTTGTTCACCCAGACGACCAAGACAAAACTGCCTTTACCACACCATGGGGAACATTTAAGTATGTAAAGATGCCATTCGGACTTAAAAACGCTGGTGCAACCTTTCAAAGAGCAATGGACATTGCTTTTGCCAAAGAAATACATGACTTCCTAGTTGTCTACCTTGATGACTTGACCCCATTTTCCAAATCTGATGAAGAACACCTCAAGCATCTTAGGCAAATATTCATGACATGTAGGAAATATGGCATTTCCTTGAACCCCAAAAAGTCTTTCTTTGGCCTTGAAGAAGGCAAATTACTTGGCCACATCATATCAAAAGATGGCATCAGAATTGACCCTGAAAGAATCCAAGCCATCCTCCAAATCCCATATCCAAGAAACATAAAAGAACTGCAAGCATTCCTTGGGAAAATCAACTTCTTAAGAAGATTTATTCCAAATCTGGCTGAGTTAATAAGATTGTTAAGCAACATGTTAAAGAAAGATGCCAAGGTAAAATGGTCTCTTGAAACCAAGCAAGCATTTGAGAGTATCAAATCGGCCTTAACACAAACCCCTGTCCTCACCAGTCCACAATTTGACAAAGATTTTATCATATTCTCATTTGCATCTAATCACACAATAGCCGCTGTCCTTTTGCAAAAGGATGAGCAGGGAGCTGAAAGGCCAATTGTGTTTTTCAGCCGAGCCTTAAGAGACGCCCCTTTGAAGTACCCAATAATGGAAAAACAGGCCTACGCACTTGTTAAGGCCATCAAGGATTTCAGAGTGTACATTTTGTATTCACACGTGATTGCCTATGTGCCACACGCTGCTGTAAAAGACATATTGACACAAGAAGGATTAGAAGGCAAGAGAGGCAAGTGGATTGCAAACATCCTTGAATATGACATAGAAATAAAACCAACCAAGCTGATAAAGGGACAAGGTTTAGCTAAACTGATGTCCGAAACAAATTTTCAAGCCTTAGACATTAACCAGCTAGACAATGAATCGGAGCTGGCGACTCCACAGATCAGTGAAATCTTTTTGCAATCCCCATGGTACGCTGATATATGTTTTGTATTGTTAAACCTGTGTGCTCCCCTAGGATTGCCCAGGACCAAGAAAAGATTTTTGAAAATGAAGGCTTTAAAGTTTTGTGTTATAGATGGTGCATTGTTTTGTTGAAATCATGAAGGTATATTGCTTAATTGCTTAACCATGAATGAAACTAACAATGTCATGAAATAATTCCATGCAGGTGACTGTGGAGGACATCTATATTGGAAGTCCACTGTTGATAAAATTCTAAGGGCTGGTTTCTACTGGCCCACTCTTTTTGCAGATGTAAAGAAATTTGCCATGTCATGTCACAAATGCCAAATTTTTGAGGGCAAGAGAAAGCTGTTACCCCTGCCCCTTAAACCCATCTCCACCGAACAACCTTTTCAACAATGGGGTCTTGACTTCATTGGAGAAATCCATCCCTCTTCCTCAGGCCAGCATAAGTGGATCCTAACAGCCACCGACTATTTCACTAAGTGGATTGAAGCCATTCCCTGTAGGCAAGCCAATGACACCATCATTATCCAATTCCTTGAGTGCAATATCCTTTCTAGATTTGGCTGCCCTAAGAAAATCATCACTGACAATGCCGCTGCCTTTAAGTCCAAAAAGATGATCAATTTTTGGCACAGATTTCATATTACCTTGGGCTACTCTACAACCTATTACCCTCAAGGTAATGGCTTGGCCAAATCATCTAACAAAAGCCTCATCAACATCATAAAGAAGGTGCTAGAAGAAAACAAGAAGAACTGGTACAAAAAACTGATAAATGCCCTATGGGCAGATAGACTTTCAAGCAAAAGATCAATTGGGATGAGCCCTTATGAGCTGGTATATGGCATGGAGGCAAGATTTCCTTCATCCCTGGGCATTCCTACTATCAAGTTGCTACAAGAAATTCAGGCTGAACCAAATGACATTCAAAGAAGAATCAATCAAACCATTCATCTTCAGCAAACCAGAGAACAAGTTTATGACAGAGCTCAAATTTTGCAAGAAAAGCTTAAAAAGATGTTTGATAAGAGAGCTAAAGCTGAGGATTTCAATATTGGTGACAAAGTTCTAAGGTGGGACTCAAGAAGAGAAGACAAGGGAAAACATGCCAAGTTTGATTTTTTATGGAAAGGCCCATTTGTTGTTTTTGCTGTTCAGGGAAATAACACTTATTTCCTCAGACCTATAGAGGACGGCACTGTTGAAGAAGGCCCTGTTAATGGCCGTATGCTGAAACATTACCATGACCCCTTTTAAGGAAACAATGCAGCCCTGTATATACCTTTTGTACAGTCTTATTTGTATATATCAGCACTCTGTTTTTTATTTATAAGTAGGCCGATTGTTTAAGGAACAACAGTAAATTTTGTAAAGATACAGCCGATGCAAGTAGTCCAGTTCTAAAAGCCCTGTCTCTACACCAATTTCAGCAAAACAGGAAGAAGAGAAATATCACACTACAAGCAATTCATGGTAGAAAGGAACTGTGTGCAGTCAAAAGTATCGAAACAGAGGAGTATTTTCAGTTCATATCAGCATACTTGCCCAAAGCAAGAAACAAGGCAAATACATCAGTTTGGACCCATGATTTGAGGCAGTGCTCCAACAGCATTGTACATAATTATCAAGCATGCAGAAGAAAGCAGGCGATGCTATATAGTTCACAGTAATTCAGTTGAGGAGGAGGTTGTTCATAGTTCAAAGTTTTACATTTTTAGTAGCCAGAACAAATGTTTCCAGTCTACAGCAACCATAGAAGATCAAGGCAGTCTGACCTGCTGTTCTTGGCTTTTCACAAGGAAAAGCCATCCCCAAGTGGAGCCACTGTTAGCCTCCTGTTGCAACAGGTGTTCATTTTTCATGATTGACATTTTTACATGCCAAATATGTCATACTTGGCAAGCTGCAGTGTTCCATATTTCTAGAAGAAACCAAAGAAGAAAGCCATGAAGTGTGCTAGTCCAAATGCCACTGCTGATTTCAATTTTGATGAGTTGTTCCAGTTTTGAAGAGTTTTCATTTAAGGGAGGTCCAAACAGTCTAATCTTGGTCTCCCTAGGTTTTAATTTCATGTTTTAGAATATAGAGAATGTATCTATCCAAACAGTTTAATCTTGGCAGATTTGTAGATAGGTAGAGAATCAAAGGGACCCAACTGCTTAATCTGGGCCCTGGCAGAAATAAGTGTAGATTTAGATAGGAAACATTCAAAAGAAAAAATTGTAAAGCTGGGTCTGCAAGTCTAAGTGCACCCAAATCAAAAGAAGAAAAAATGTTAGGTGAGTAGGCTGGGTAGGTAGCTGTGTGGTTGCAGAATGATGATGATTTCTGATCAATTTTGTGTTATAAAGTGTTTTATCTTTTCAGATAACAGTTATCAGGCAGTTTTCATCTGAAGGAGCTCAAGCTGGATATCACTAACTTCCCCTTCTTCTAATTCCCCAAGTCACTTACTAATTTCCACAAAGAGGTCAAGATCTGCTTGATTCCTCTTAGTTTCATCATTTTCCATGTCAGTTGTCTTAGTGAAGATCTGCTTCACTCAAGCATTCTTTATTTCTCATTTATGAGTCACTTTTCCCCAAAAAAACAGCCTAAGGTCCCCCACCTTAGCGCATGCTTATCATCTCCATATTAACTACTAACTCTAGTATATAACTCCCTGTCAGTTTTCCCCCTTCCCCTACTAAAAAAATGTATATAAAACTCCCCTATGTAAATATCCCCTCCCTGGCAATATAGCCATATGTCTTCAAAGTCCGGGAAAAAATGGTCCATCAGGGGCTGTTTTTAGCCCATCCGTGTCATAGTAGGAGTTAGATGACACCTGGTCATGCTGACAACCTCTTCCCTAGCCCTAACACCCTCAAAAAGACCCATATTTCGCCTCTATCCCTAAGTCCCAAGTGTAAATATATTAACCCGCGCTTTTTTAAACCCATAAACCCATTTTCCTAAGTCTAAACCCCCACCAGCGCGCATATTAAAATGGGAATATTCCCTGTATCCCCGCTCTTATACCTCCGCCGCTTCACATTCGCCGCCAACCGTTAGATCGCCCGCCCCACAGATCTACGGTGGGCGGGCCTTCCCATCTCCCAACGCGCCCGAAGGTTAGCATCCAGGAGATGGGAGGTATTCCCGCCGTACTCCCGCCACGCGTCGCCTTCTGGGCTGTGGCGGAGCCCCCCCTGACAAAACCACTCCTCCCCAAAGGCTGTGCACCCCAAAACCAGAAACCGCCTCCTGCCCAGTGATGTCACCGCTGACATCATCCGCCTACGTGACCTCCTGCCACTGTACCGCCAAGTCACCCGCCGTACGAGGTCCCACCTACTGACGTCATCATCAGTTTTTGGCGCGAAGGGCGAAAATCGCATTCTGGAGCCCCGAAATCAGTTTCTGAGGCAGTTTTTGATGCGCAATTTGCGCCTAGGCCGAAGTGGGGAATCTTTTCATCGCGTAGCCCCCAGCAAGCCTGAAAGGCGCCGAATGACCCATTTTTCTTCGCGAAGCATTCAGAAAGGAGCCGAAGACAGTTTTAAGGAAGACAAAGAGCCGAACAGAGGCCATGAAATGTTGATTTAATGCAAAACATGTAAGAACAGCAGGCCAGTTTTTGCCAAAGAGTATCGTATGGAGAAGAAGAGCCAAAGAGTATCAGCCAAGATTTTTTAGGGGCTCGAACCACCTGAACAACATTAATGAGTTCTCAGAAAGTCAAATCAAGAGGTGTAAGCCTATCCCTACCTTCAAATCACAGCTAAAACATTTAAGGTAGCCGAACAACACACAGCAGAGACCCATGTTCAGTTATTGCAAAAACACTACACCAAGCCACCGAGGACAACACAATTTATTCAGTTTGATACGGCCGCCCTCAGTGCAGCCCGAGATATTTTCATGCATTTATTTCTGATAGAGTTAGGTCAATTAATCATTTTTTATGACCTGTTTAGGTCAAGATGTAATAAAAGCAGTTATAGAAAGTTTTTCCCTATTTATACCGCCCTCAGCATTGTTTCAAGGGTTGGACAATTGAGAATTTTCACTAGAGACTCGCATTGTATACCTGAGTTGTTTCTGTAATCAAAGATTGCTGAAAGTTCTGAGAACAGATTGTTTGATGTGTTGTTAATGTTTTCTGGAGACTGAAGATGGAATTCTTGTGCTACAACTTGATACAATAAGTACTTCTTACCTCTGTTTTACTGTTTACCATTATCTAAATAGCAGAAAGAAAGATTAGCCTAGAACTTGTTTGAATACACTCTATGCTCAATTTTTGTTGTTTCTTTATGTTTTCCTCTAAATGAATTGGTAATGAATATGAATTCCTTCTGGCTCATATTTACCCCGATTCACCTGTGCGTACCAATTATCTAGGGATTCTTTACTGCCCCTAGGTAGGGCTCTGTTACCTCCCTTTGTTAAGCTGATTGAGAGATTCTTAACTTCCCCTCATTACTTAGCATTCATCCCATCCTTTAAACCTGGAAACATTGTTTCATTTGAAGCTACCTTGCTCCATTTTCTCTCTTGTGACCAAGAAAACGCACCAGCAGTCCTCCTTTTCGACTCCACGCCCAATGGTTTGAAACTTTCAGACTATGCTTTGCCTCTCTATAGGAGAACATCAATTTTCCCACCAAAAACAAAAACCCCTGAACTCAATAACTAGCCTAAGATCCTTTTCAACAAAGCTAAATCCCAAAGAGAGAGCCCTCTCTGATTGCAGGTGGGCTAGAACCTGCAGTCCAAAGTTGGTCTGTGGTTACCTCGGTCGTATCCTTTTCCGGAGCTTAAGGACAACCTGAGTGATAACAACATTCACCTGAAGCTCTACACGGGTGGGGCCACCGCATGACTAACCGATTTAAGGACAGTCTCACTACTCCAGGCAGTTGAAAGAGAGCGCGGGATTTTAAAGAAGTCTATGGGGAAGCTACACGACAATCAGGGGGCGCGTAGAATTGCTATGTCACCAGGGTCGCGATTGCGCAGAGAGGGCTGCACTGCTGCATGCACAAGAAAAAAGGTGATCATTGCTGACACTATTCATGATAATATGTCTGAGTTATGGAAAAAGGGAGCAGGCTACGGGCAATTAAGAGATGCGGTATGAGCGAGATCTAGAACGATCTACTGTAGGCTTAATGTTACGACACCAGAAAAGGAGGGAACCGATGAATTTGAAATTCGAAACGCTTATAAATCATAGGGGGGCATCCACCAGACGATCTGTGATTTTAAGGAAAGTAAGCTATTGTGCCTCCCCACCGAACTGGAACTGTTCATTATTTACACTCAAGGAGTAAGCCCAAGGGTTTTGATATGGCCAATGGAGATACATGACTTTCTGGATAGCATGGTGTCGACGGTCGTAGGCACCGCGCAGAGTTTAGCACCAACGGTAGGGGATGTGCCGGAAATTCTTAGACATGAAGCAAAACTAGTCCAGATGCCGTTACCTAACCCATGGGCTGGCCGGCAAACCATAAAAGATAAGGGAAAGACTGTAAATATGGAGACAAATGATGGAATTGTAGTTAATAGTTTGTCTCTAATGCACCTTGAAGATTGGGATCTTACAGATAGCAACAATTGTCTTGCAAAATTGCAACACAAGCTGCAGCAGACAGTGCGTATAGGTGACCAGAAATTGGAGACTTGCTGTGTTGGCATGAAGAATTCCCATATGCGGCACCCCAACTTGAGCTAAAATCCTATGAGGGGGTGCTCTGTGTTAACCGAGTAGAGCAAAATGAGCATCATCGGTTGCGTGAATTAGTGGAGGCAAGGCAGCAGGCGCTAGAAGAAGAGTTATAGAAGACAAACATGGAGTAGCAGAACGAAGTGCTTCACTCACGAGTGACTTGGGACGAGTCACGATGATTGTGTTGGGGGCCTGTTGCGTAGCGGAGGCCCTGTGTAATGGTTTTGGGGCTTAAAGCCTAGAAGTTAGGGTAATAATATTGTAAATCTCTGAAATGCACGGAGCGCGAAATGTAATAGGTCGAGTCAAGGGTTTGTCCGCCCAAAAATAATATAGAATAATAGGAAGTAAGTCGGTCTACCCATGGTCCGCAGACCATGGGAATGTATAAATAGAGCAAGTCTCTATGGCTAGAAGGTAGTTTTAGTTTTTGGATCTTGATGTTATGGGTTTGTGAAGGCAATATTCTCTGTGTCTGTAAGTTCGAGTCAAGGGTGTTGGTAGATAGATAGAGGCTCTACAGCTGTGTGCGCAGACCCCTGCAGCTGAGTGCGCAGGGCAGATCTGGTTGTATTGATGAAAGATATTAATAAAGATAAGTGGTTTCTGAAGTATCACAGATCTATTGTATTCTAGTTTATGCATCTGTTATATGAGTTTATATCTTTTTATAATTGCGTGCATTGGGTTTTATTGTTAAATGTTTTCTTAAAGACTGTAACAAGAAGATTAGATCTGTAATAATTTCATTAATAAGAAAGTACACCTGTACGGATCTATGTGGAAGCCCGATAATAGTACAGAGTGGCGCGAGGCCACAAAATGGTTCGCGACCCCTCCAGACCACATCAAGACATCCCAAGGGTGTGGAAACCTGGTTCCAGCACCATCCCCTGCTACCTCGGGTGAGACCTTAGTCCGTGCTCCACGGGCTGTTGCCGAAAGGGCCGATAGCTACAGGATTTGTTTGGCTAATCACTCTTCCGAACCTAGGTCAGGGCCCAATAAGCCAACCCTCTATATAGATATTGCTTTTGTGTCCAAAATAGTATACAAAATCGAGACAAAATTCCCTACAAAATTTGGGCTTATTCTCATCATCATGTCTAATCACAAAAGTATTTGATCATCTATCTAACGATCCTACTCAGGATGAGCAGCTAGAAAGAAAATGACATCATTGGCCACCTGCCAAAATAATTGCACTCAGTCCCATGGTACTCCTACCACACGCCGCTGCATCTCCTCTAGTAAGTCCTCTATTGCGACCATGGATCTCACCAAGTTTCTCTGGACTGCATGGAGGACTCTCTCAGTCTCAGCTGCATCCCCTTTGACATCTCTTCCACGATGCCTATGTAGAGGAAGTCCATCAAGTCTCACTGGTCCCACATCTAAAACATGATCAATAATTTTGTAAGTGTCTTGTCTCATCAAAAAGATTTTTAATTCATTTATATTGAAAATCCAAAAAAATCTTAAAATTCAAAAATTAAAAAATCATTTATACCTATGGCACCCCATGTTTCATCTGGTAGCAATACTAGATCTGGATCTCCTCGAAAATCCATTACAGCATAAGGGTAGTCTTTGACTGCAATGACCTATTGTTCCCACCAAAGGAAAAGCTTGTCACCAAAAGTTGCCCTAGGGACCTCACCACCCCCTAGTCGTTTCACCAAGTCAGCCCACCTACCCATCCGTTGATCTCTCAGGCTACTGATGGTAGATAATACCTTGGGATGAAGCCTAGGTACTCTCTCAAAAAATAAGGAACATAAGATAGTTCTGTATCCAAAATTCTTCATCTGACCCTTCTGAATGGAAGTGAGTTGTTTCTTCATGTTGGTTAGTAGAGGTGTACACCAATCAAAGATTGTAGTGAGGCAATCCACTGCAAGGCTCATGGAAACACGTGAAGCCTGATGTAGAGCAACAGAACTGTTTACTTTGGCTATGGTAAATAGTACGATCCTCAATGATAAACTCTCTAAATACTTGATTTGAATCCGACTACCAACCTTTTCAAGGTTTCCAGGATAGTATATATGGATGTAGTCTTCTACACTGACACTACCTCTCGTCCTTCCAGTTGAGTGCACTCTCTCCTCCCTTCGGGAAAGACCTATAATGAAATAAATGTCTTCTATATCAATCCTCATGGGCATCTGATCAATCACGAATGCATCTTCTTCTGCACTCCAATAGTGAATTAGCAGCTCAAGAAATCCAGTATTCGCCTTCATGTTTGGCATTTTGAAGAATTTTAATAAACAACATCCTCTCAAAGCATCTAATGCATTTTGATCCTCCATCACTTGGTTATCAATGGCACTATGCTCTCTTTCACGCCAGGTAATTTTCATCCTGCAAAAAAAGATGTTTCATATCATTAAATCCATGTTTAAAATTTTAAACTCACGCACACGCGGGTTCGTTTTTTACACAGTCTCATATAGGGCCTTTGTATACATGGGTTACCCGTACGTAGAGTAAAAATTCTAAAAATAATTTCTTATGGTCAAATTTATGAAAAAACATCTAAAAAGAATAAAACATTATAACATGTATTATTAGAGGGTTACCTGGAAGATTTGAAGCAATTTGAACAGTTGAATTTGACGAAGGAAGCTTGCTTGAGTTTTTCTCCACAGTTCCTTACTCAAAACACAAATGAGAAAACTGTGAGTCCAAAAGTGCTTATATAAGTTGAAAAATGAAAATTATTTTTTCTAAAGTTGGTTTTTATTTTATGGAATTTTTGACCTTTTGGCTTGGAGTGTTTGGAATGGATTGTTTTTACAAGATATTTTGGAGACTTTTTTGAGAAATTGTTTCGGTCCCATGACTACAAGTCCGTCATGGAAGTTATCACTTTCTTACTGGAATATAGGTTAGGGAATATCACTTTCTGATGCATTTTGCATACTAGACTCCTTACTGCGATATTTTTTGCCATAGGGTCGAACCCATCATGTATTGATTCACAAACCATTTTCACTCGCCGATTTATAAATCATGATATGATGGTAGAGCCAACCTTTAAATGGGCATATTAGTTAGATCCTCACTGAAATATGTTGCCCATGCTGCTATATTGAGTAGGCTCGGGAGTCCTATTTAGTCCCGCCATGAATTGTGCATAGGAGACTCATTCTCTTTCTGCTCTGCTATTTTTTGGCTTTATACCCTAGAGGCTCCTTTGTGTTAGGTTGTACTACTGCATTGCATGTTGACCATTTACACCTTTTGGCATTGAGCCGACTTCACTTGGACTCATGTTTAAGCCACCTTTTGATCATATCTTCTACAAAATCACAATCACTTAGCCTTTGCAACTTGACATCCCCTTTTACCCATGGAAAGAACATTCATTTGAGTGTCATTGATTAGTTTCACCACCTTGCATTGAGCATAGGAATGTTCCCCTCCCAGGAACTAGAGCATATGCCTTTTCGACACTCATTCTTTCCATTGTACTATAGCATTCTTTTATTCTTTTTCAAGCTTAATAAATATGAAAGAGACTAAAAAAATATATATCCCAAAAAGAGTGGGAACGGGACATTATTTCCATATTTGATGGCAGCTAGAATAAGTTGTGTCGCCCTTGAAAAAAGCAGTCAAAAAATAAGTCTTTCCTCCATTGGGATGGGCTTTAGTTTGACTTAGGAGAGCCTTAACCTTGTTATTGATTCAGTACTCCTCCGATTGGTTATCTCTTCCAATCATATGGAGAGTTTTCTTATGCCTCCTACATGACAAACTTATACAAAGTTATCATATGCTACCATGTAGTCACAGTTGAGTCATGCTTTTTTTCAAGGGAAGTAAACCTAAGTCAACCTCTCTGCGGTGTCTCTTGACCTATTTTTCAGTCAACCATCCCTAGTTGTCAGAGTCATGTTCGTTATCACATCAGATATTTGGTCCTTTTCTCATGCTGATTTGAGAAGGTCTCCATTGACTTCTTGTTGGTGGGTCTTGCTCTTATCGACTACGACAAATTTCTCTAAGAGCAGATCTAGAGCCGCACCCTGGCCCTATTTTCATTATTGATAGGTCACCTTGTGCTCAACATCGATCAGTATCATGGGTCTTTGACTGAGTGGTTTCCCTTGTGTTCAACATCAACTTTGATTAACACACATTGGGATCCGTGCAGCGCCTTGGTTTCCATTTGACCCTATTGGTGGATTCCCACCTCTGTGTCATCTTTCATTATTGGTTGGTTCATAGGGTTTCTATCTTGTGCTAGCTACATCTTGTGTACACCGGAAAGGTGCTTCAGTTGGGTTACTACATCTTTATTCGTTCGATTCTTTCCACATTATTGGCCTATGGGTTACACTCGTGCTAGATTGATGAAGGATGCCTTAATTCCTTCCTTCTAGCAGATCTTTTCCCATCGAATTCAACTCATTGCTCTGGGAACGAGATCTAGAGTCCATTTGGTAGTACCTTAGGGTTTGTAGTCATCAGTGGTAGACTCCTTCACTATTGACAGTGAGAAAACATCATTGTCCCCTGATTGATAGATTCTTCCAAGTGTTTGACTACAGCTCATTTATTCACACTTGTTAGATTGTACTGGGTACCTTGTCTCTCATCATCATTATTAGTGAGTAGTCTCACATTTGTTAATGGTATACATCAATCACCGGTAATCAAAATATTTCTCACATGGTGAACTTCAGATCATTGATTCCCATTGTGTAGAAATGTACCACGATGTTTGGTGAAGACCTTGGGTTTGCATCAACATTTCTTGGTTCACTTGTCATGTTCTCCTGTTTCTACTAGTTGACACCATCCACCTTATATGTTGCAGTTCCATACAGCAACATCCTATATGTTGGCACCCGAGTTGTAGTGTAGTACCATTTATTCCATAATTTGACTTGGTACGTTTTGGATCATCTTTATGACTTCGATGATCAGCTTCATACTTCAGCATCACTGACCAGTTCTTTATCTGTGATATTTAGACATGTACTTATTTGGATATGATCGGATGATCCATTATGTATTTTCAGTTCCTTTATACTTGTATGCATATTGGATCCGGTTTTGTACTTGACATACAGACATGCCTTATTATCTCTGAGCATGGATATACCTGCCTGAGACAACAGTTTCTTTCTGATCTCTTTCACTGGCTTGACAGGCTGAATTTTGGTGATCTCCACCTCGATCTCGGCATGATTCCTTCTATACACTTAATACATTTTGGCCATCATGTACCCCTTCTGACCTCATATATTAGGGGGCATCTCTCATAGCACCATTTACCACTCTTGGTAGATCTGATGTTTTGATTATGGCCTAGGGCAACCCTTCCTTTCTAGACTTGGTCCCAAAATCTAAGAAAAAGTGTTTTATTTCTTATACTCTAATTTTCCCTGGGTTAAAAGCATGTACACGCGGGTCAGTATATACCCAACCCATGTATATGTGTTAAAACACTTAAAAGTAATAAATCTCCTTAATTTTGGGCAGAGTTTATGGTTTTACCTGTTACTCACCTATTGCAGCACATGGCCCAACTGTTTCCCAACTGAAAAAACTAATTTGGAGAATTATAAATAAAACTCTATGGGAAGGCCTAATGGAATAGGAGAGGAGATATTGATATTATAGTTGATTGATCCCTGATCGAGTCTGACGAAATCCTTGTGCCTCCTACTCTCCCCAAGCTTTAGGAAACTCTTGTTTCCTCTTTTGAGATATCCTTCATCCCTCTTGTGATATCCTTGTGTATGTTGATGGAGGAAGATTGCTGAGGCCGGGATAGGATGGATCTAGAGGATAGTTCCGCTTGGAGCTAGAGGAAGACTCAGGTTGTAGTTTTCCACCTTTCTTGTAGCTTACATCAATAAAGAAATTTTGTTATGTTCCTGATATTTATCGTGTTTATGCATTGGTCCATGTTGTAATTTGTTTATAAATCTTATATTAATGCGTAATTATTCATTTTCTTATATGATCTAACATATATATCATGAATATGATTTGTGTTACTGTTGTTGTATATCCTTTTCTTGGATAACTTACAGGTTTCAAAGGCGGGAAAGAAGAAGAGGTTTTGAACCTTGTGGGATCTACACAAACGTAGGACCTCCGGGTAAGGTCACTTCCTCCCAGTTCAGTAGTATAAGCATTTAAATTTTTTGTATGTGCATTTCTTGCTGTTGTTTTCCCTCCGCTCTATTGGGGTTTTCAACCTGAGACCCTAGTGTGTTCCCACCCACAACAGTCTTGGCTCTACCTATAGTTGAAAGTGGGCACTCGACTATAAACTTCCTTTTAGAGACTTCGACGTAGGGAGTTACCTCGCTATAGTATGGATTATGTCGAAGTACATAGGATCTACAATGTAAGAATGGTTGTTTGCTACAATATGGGATGCATCGAAGTTCACTGAAAAATATGATCGTTAAAAGGGAAAAGTTAACGTTAAAACGCGCGAAAAGTTGCATTTATGAGGACAAATTGGAAAGATCTAGGGATAAATATGAAATTAATCAACACAATCTGAACACAATATGAGCTAATAATGAGGTTAGAAACTCAAAATTTCTATAAAAATTCACGTCCCACTAAGATTTAACACTTTTCTGAATTGAGAATTTGAGTGTTGCTATTGTGAAGAAATTGCAAAGAATTTCCGCATGAACATCCTGTCAACTGAAGAATTCATTCGTATATTCAACGAGAAGGGATTATCCAGACTTATGGAAGTAGCTACTGACACAGTAGATGATACACCCACAACATCATCTGAGATGCCCACAGCAACATCGACACAAAAACAGCGGAGATCCCCATGGAAGAAACCAACCAAGGAACAAAGAACAAAGATGAAACAAGAAAAGAAGCCTGTCGAGCGTCAACAACAACCTAAACAAGTTAGAGACAATGAAGAAGAATCGGAGCAAGCAATGTAGATGGAAATGGATGGTGTTACACAAAAATATCGTCACCATGATTATTTGCAGTCAGTATGGGTCTATCATCACTTGTACTGTCCTCCTAAGCAAGTCTCAAACCTCAGCTCTTCAAATCAAGCTTTGGAAATGAGAGAAAGACATTAAAATTCAATGTAACTCTAGTTCCGCACTTTCTCTCATGGTCGCCTGCGGTCCCGCACCTTCTGTCTACAAAAACTACGGACCTGCCCGCTCTGTCCCTAACGGTGTAGGTGTGGACCCTTGTGAAAGTCAAAAGGCGCAAGTTTTATCTTAAAAAACTCACTTTGGGTTAATTCTAGAGGTTTCTAGAAGGAATTTTGACGTGGATTGTTCGCTCTGAGGTGGTTCATGCATCCCAAAAGAGAAGGAGCTAATCCCTTGATGAGAGGAGCTATCCTTTTGAAGGAGGGCTTTATCCCTTTGAAGGAGGACCTAGTAACCTCCCTCCATTGCACTATAAATACAGGCATTGGGCTGGTTGCTGGGGAGGTTAGAAGCTGAACATTTTTTAGGGTAAATGCTGGTGAAATCAAGACTTCCTAGTTGAGCTTAAGAGGAGAGATCACACATCCTTTTGGCTTCATTGGGGAGTGAGTGAAACTTGTCAAAGTAGAGGAGACTTCTTGCTGGACCCTGGGAGGAGCTTGTACAGTGTCAAGGCAAAGGTTGTAAGGTTCTTCTTCTTTTGAATTAATACAATCAAACTCATTTTTCTCAACAAGTATCTTATGTTATTTGTTTCATGGACTCCTTGACTTTCATGTTAAATATGTTTTATGCAATTGGCTTTTCAGGTGCTATTTAATTTGTTTGCCTTGTTTGTGTTTGCAGATTTGCGAAAAGGAGCTCATTTGGATCGAAGGAGCGAGGGCATCCACAAGCTAGCGTTGGACCTAAGGTAGGCCCTAAAAACACTTGTTTGCTATTGTTTATTAAAGCATATTTAGAGAAAGATAGTGTCTGGTTGTTTTGCTTGTCATTAGGTCTTCTTAAGATTCTGGGAAGGTCTATCTTGTCTGCAAGATCGACTTATTCCTTGTGACAGATGGTGCAACATTTTTGTCATCTCTCCCATCATACATTCCACCGAGAAAACTAAATGCTAAACTAGCGAAAGAATCAAAGGATGCAAAGTTTGGTACCTTCACACCCATATTGCCATAGAAAGTACCATTTACTAGGGAAATACTTGGAAAAATTATGTAGCTGAAGTTCGCAAACTATGACTTCAATGACAGAAAGGAATACCCACAGTTCACACCAGACCAATATTTGAAACAAGTAAACTACCCAGAGAGTGGTGTGACAAGGTTAGAGCCGCAAGAATGGGCGAATGGATTTGTAGAGTTAGGATTGATGAACATGTTAAATGTGTCACACTTTGGCAGAAGTCCGCGAAGAACGGATTGTGTGTGATAACTGCTTGTGCTGGTGCACAATGGATGGGGAAGAGGATCCCTATAGACCCAATTTTATCTGGAGAATCACTAGACTACTGTATCAAGGGAAAAAAACCTGCAGAAGAATTTGTTGGAAAATACAAGGACCTCTCCATAGCCGAAAGCATGAAGAAGAAATTTGGATTGAAAAAAGGCAAGTGAGGATATGACATAAACTCAATTAATGACCAATGGATTCACTTCGTAGCACACATATTGGCTAGAAAGATCATGATAAAGGGGCGAGCTAATGAAGTCCCTGCAACGGTAGTTTCATTAGCTATGCAGTGCACCAATTGGGTTCAGTACAACTGAGTTGAATACCTTTGCAAAGAATTTCTGGACGACTGCTGCAAGGTCTTGTAGAAAGGTACCACATTCCATTATTCATGTTTGATATTGATAATTGTAATGCTAGCATGGAGAGAGCCGTAAGATTCACAGTTCCCTCTCGTAGCTTCAGATGTTTGTGAAGATAAACCATATGCCTCGTTGTGGTATACCACTTAACCGTCATGAGGAATGGAGAATCGGATTTTTTTTTGTATTATACCATGTGGATTTGCATATGTTGGTGAACGAGAACGCTTGCCTATCGCTGAGCCTATATGAATAGTATAGTGATGTTACAAACTTTAAGGCTGATTTCCACAAAGTGTATATACAAGCTCACAGGGACACAAAGAAGAAATGGCATCCCCTACCATAATTAATAACAAAAGATGATCTCCTAGCACATCTACAGCAGTGGCCCATAGAATGGGGTACTGTGCTAGAAACATGGGCAGAAGATAGTGCGATAAATGAGGACACAACGTAGCATGGTGAAGTGAGTGGAAAGTCTAAAGACAAGTATGAGCATGAATCAAAGAAAGAAAAGAAACATGATGAGGGTTACCATGATATTCCTAAGGGAGATGAGTAGAATAAGGACTCGAAAAAGGTAGAGAGAGACCTCACTGTCACAGAAAACAGGAAGGAAGGCACTAAGGCTTCCTAAAGAACTAAAAAGAAGCAAAAGGTAGATAAGACAAAGGGTATAACACCAGTGGTCCTCACTGAAGGGGAAATAGACCAAATCGGGGACAGGATATAAGAAGAAATGACATAATCATGGAGAAGAAAGGAAAATAAAGCCTACACTTGCAGTGAGGTTAGCACCAATACCAGCCGGAGCACTATAGTTTGACTTCGTAGAGCTACAGTAGCAAGCAAAAGGGTGGAAAAATGTCAACGTGAACATCGCAACAATACCATTGCAGATATTACATAAGATGAATTTGGAGATAATAGGGGAACTGAAGTTGAGTGAAAAACATACCTTATAGTTGAATATTTAGGTAGAAAGAGAGCGGGCTTCGCTATAGCAGAAGCCTAACCAGATGATCCAGGAGAGGGATAAATAAATTCAAAAGTAGCAGAAGATCAAGGAGGTGGTTGAAGCAAAATGAAGATATATTTTGGACCTTCATGTCCGAGAAGAAGATCCAATAGAGGACAAGGTTGCGAAGCTAGGCCTTTCAATTAAAGGATACAAGGAGAATATCACCACAGTACAATTTAAATATGAAATTTAGATAAGTGAGTTGCATATGAAGCTACATCCAGCCACGCCATAGGAAGTAAGAGAGTAGATGGAGACTAATATGAAAGATGCAATGGCCAACACCTCCGCAGTAGTGTTAGACTGTGGGAAAATTTTTGACGAGAGTTTACAGATTTTGACTTTGCTGCAGGAAGGTCCAAATGTACATAAATTACAGGAATAAATTTAGCAGAAGCACCAGGATCTAGAAGAGATACGAGAAACTTTGAAGACCTTACAAATCTCGCAAAATCTCGCCAAGATTAATGAGGGAAAGGCCCTCCAGAAAAATATTGAGGAACTAAGGAAGGAACAATAGGTTTTGATAGGGAGAACTCAGCCATGGCAGGATGAGGCTCTCGAATTGTCCCAAGTAGTAGATGAGAATCTTCAAGAGCTTTGACAGAGGAAGATAGTAATAATGTAGAAGGATGCAGAACCTATCATAGAAGCACTATTGGAAGAGGTTCACAGCGAAGAGAAGGAGGTCACATACATTTTGCACCAGTTCAACAATGTCTACAACAACATCACAGCAAAAATCAGAGGCAAAGTGGATGAATGACTAGGATGAGTCACATGTGAGCATTGGGAGCCTATTGGGCATATCCCAACTTGGCCTAGCTTTTGGCAAAAACTCTGAATTTTGTGGAGCAGAGTGCGCAGTAGAGAACGCAGTGGAGCACGAAGTGGACTGTGTATCGAAGTAGCTTGAATATACCGCACGGTGTAAGGGCTTCGGGATGGATCGAAGCCCCTCCTTTTTGTAATAATGTAAAGGATCAATGGTTTTAGCTACTTGTTTTAGGGAGTCCATGGTATTTGGACAATGGTATTGTAATGATGTAACCCTTGATTTAATATTATATATAGGTTCAAATAATAAGAAGAAAATCATCAATTATGATCCAGATTTTTATTATGGTTGAACTCTTATGATCTGTAGTTGGAAGAAGAGGCAAGGCTCTGCAGCTGAGTGCGCAGAGGCCTGAGTCTGTAGCTGAGTGCGCAGATGACCTGCATCTTAGTGTACAGGTCAAGAACTATTTGTTGTACAAAGAATAATTATATTAACAACAATTCTTGTGGACATAACCCCACGTTGGGGCGAACCATGGTAAAATCGGTGCCTTCATGTGTATATTTTCTTACTATATGTTGTAACGTAGTAGTTTATTATAGTTGCACTTTATTTCAACACAGTAATGATTTATGGCTTTATACGATGTGTTTAAGTGATTAAAGTAATGTGGTGAAGTGATTTATGAATGATAACAGTAAGAAAAGACAATAATACAATGTCTCCACATCCTTCAAGGCTATACAAAACTTGGTTTTGCATTCTCCCATAGTCACTTCGGATGAGACTATGATCTTCTTGCAAGTTGTTTCTGAAAGGACCAATGACTGAGGGTTTGGTGGTGGACAGTATAGATCAAACTTGGGTAAGCCAAAATCATATCCAACAGCTCCCCCATAGCCAAGAACTGTCTCCTGAGGTACAACATTTTTTGGCATTGTTACAAGATGAAAATTTTGTTCATATTTCCAAGAAAACTGGTTTGTTGGCAGATGGAAAGAAAATGTCTTACAACAGCCTTTATAATGAAAGCCCAAAGGTGAAGAGTTGAGCAGTGTTTGTGGCTACCCTGTTCAGGGACATATATGTCAGTAGAATATTCAAGAAAAGAAGACAACTAAAAGATTTTCTCACCAATTTTATGACCCAGTAGTTGACTACATGTCTACATTCTTTGGTCAGCAACAGATATTATTTCTTGGGCATGTATCAGGTTTTTGTTTTGAATATTTTTCATGGTGCATGTCTATTTTGATTTTTAAATTTCAGCGGCATGGAGGCATTAGGTCTAGCACCCAAATGCTGACCTTGTACCATTGGAAGGTGGATTTCACGTGAAGAAACCCATCCATGTATATAGTAGGACCTATACATAAATAAGCTCAGGTGTTGAGAATTTTATTTTCAGAACGTTGTTCTTCAATTCAAATTTATTAAATGAATAAGGGAAGCAATCCAAATTGGACCAAGTTTTAGGGAGATTTTATATTTCACAGGTTTCAGATTCTTACTCCATGCCTAACCAAGGCCATTCATCTATGGCTATCAGCACTTTGTAGGCTAAACATTACCCCTAGTTGGAGCCAGATGCTGCAGTTCATTCTGGCAAAACTAAAATATGAAAGATCTTCAAGAAAATTCTAGCACATGATTAAAATTCTCAAAATTTGATGGCAGCTGATAATATTTGATGATAGCTCTAAAAAGGGGAGACATTCTTGTTTTAATGAAAAATGATAAGAATGATGAAATGACTAATGGTATCATTTCAAATGTTTGGAAAGGGGAATATTTTTATGGGAACTATTTAATATTAGCTTTGGAGTTAATGAAAAAGAGAAATGTGGCAATAGTAGGGCCACAGTTCTCTATGCTAGCTCATGTTGTTTCTCATGTAGCAAGTGAAATACATATACCAATTTGGTCATTTGGAGCAACAAACCCAACTCTCACCACATTTCAATACCCTTAATTTCTTCATGTGATACAAAGTGATTTCTGTGAAATGTCAGCAGTTGCTACTGTGATTGGGGAATATGGCTGGAGGAGTGTTTTTGTTGTTTATATAGATGACGACTATGGGAGAAATGGAATATCTACATTGAATGATGCACTTGATAATGTAAGAGTTAAACTTTTTTATAAAGAAGCATTGCCTCCAAGAGCTAGTAAAATTGACAATTCTAGTGTTTTGATGTAGTTGGAAATGATGGAATCTCGAATCTTTGTGGTACATATGAATCTTGACGCAAGTCTGAATCTTTGCTCTGAAGCATTGCATATTGCAATGTTGAGCAGTGCCTATGTCTAGATAGCCACAAGTTGGCTTTCATTTGTTTTGGACTCTACCATACTCGATTCTGGTACCATTAACTCTCTCCAAGGATTCATTGGTTTACGTGGGTATGTTCCAGTTTCAAATCAGGAGCATGATTTTATTGTTAGATGGAATGACCTACACAAAGCTGGCAGTGTTGATGCGTGCTTAAATGTTTTTGGATTCTATGCTTACGATGTTGTCTGGAAAATTGCATATTCCATTGATACTTTCTTAAGCCAGGGTGGAAATATTTATTTTATAGATTATCCTCAGCTATCCAATGCAAGTGGAAGTAAAATAGAGCTACAAAAACTAAAGGCCTTTGGAGGGGGTTTGCAATTGCGAAAGATATTCTTGCAAACTAATTTTACATGATTAATTGGTCCAATGAAATTCGATAAGAATGAGACTTACCTGGTTCCACTTTTGAGATCATCAATATTGTTGGAATAGGGTATCACAAGGTGGGTTACTGGGCAAATGAATCAGGGTTATCTGTTGTGCCTCCATAAATAAGAGGTTCCAACTCACACACCATACGTGGTGTAGGTCAGAAACTTTATAATGTAATATGGCCAAGTGTAAACAAACTTGTGCCACATGGGTGGGCACTTCTAAAGAATGGTAAAAACCTTGTAATAGGTGTACCCAGAAAGGTTGGAATTGGATAGTTTGTGAAAATAATAGAAGGTATTACATATATCACACATTTAAGGGAGGAGCCAACAAGGTCCAATATACCATCCAATGCTATATTACAGCATCAACATCAATGACGGTGAGATCTTACATTGCAGAAGATTGAAATGATTTGCAGCGAATATAGGGGAGGATTTTATGTAGTATGCAAAATTATTCGATAAGGAATGTGTGCAATATATATCATAAATGTTGTCCTGCAGATGTGTGACTATTTCCAACAACTATAAACCAAGATGGATGCCAAGTCAAGAGGAGTAGGAGCTCACCAAATTCATCAAGGAAAAGTGCCTGGAGTAGAAAATATGAGGGCAAGAAGGAATTATCGAAATACACTCACTTCCTTAGCACATTTTAAAATTGAGAACGATGAATAAACAAGGAAACATTCATACAAAGCACCATAGGAGGAACCCTAGAGGGAGTCGAAGTGTTATCAATCAAGACTTGAGGGAATGGATTTCTAGTTTATGATGACGAGGTGAAGACTTTGATTGATAGAGTAGAGTTCCTTGAGAACATAATATCATAATGAGATTGTATCATAGCTTGTATTCCTCAGATACTCAATCCAAACCCTAAAGCCATGTCAAAAATAATTGCGGAAAATGAAAGCGAGGAGTTTTTGTATTCACTCGGTAATTACTATGCACTTCAGATTTGAGCATTAAAATGGTTATTAAAATAGAAATATACAAGTATTTCGAGGTTCCCTATGTCTCTCAAGGTTTTGCTGAAGACTATTTTGGCCTTGGTCTTATCACTAGATTTGTCAAGAAAGGAATTTCTTCGAAAAAACTCATGGATCGAATGATATTCAACTTTGGAGGTGATGTACAAGAACGATCTAAGAAATCTTGATCGTAACATAGAACTTGAGAAGATTAGCATATGACATAAATGATGAAGATATAGAAGATGCAGATGTTGATGTATAAAACCTTCAACCCGCAAGGTGGGTTTTGGATGTATTGGGTTTTTTGTGTTTTTGGATATTCTTTGTATTTCCTGTAGTGTCATTCCTTCTTATTGGGAGAACAATAGGCTCACTACTAGGTGTGATTCTTATGGTCATATTTGGAGTACTCTCACCGGATGAAGTGTATGCAACCATTGATATTCCAATCCTAGGTCTCTTATTTGGGATGATCATGATTAGTATCTACTTGAAAAGAGTATACATGTTCAAATATTTGACCCAACTCCTCTCCTGGCATAACAAAGGTGGTAGGGATTTGTTATGTAGAGTTTCTTTCGTTACATCAATTGCAAGTGCTTTATTCGCAAATGACACATGTTGTGTGGTGTTGATAGAATTTGTATTAAAATTGTGTAAGGATAATAATTAGCCATGCCAGACATTCTTTTTGGCTCTAGCATCGAGTGCAAAACTTGGGTCTTCCTTAACTCTAATTGTGAATCTCCAAAATTTAGTAATCGCAAGTCCAGATAAAAATCTCCTTCGGAAAATTCATGTTGGGTCTTCTGCCTTCCATGCTTGTTGGGATTGCGGCCAATACAGTGCTACTCTCAGCCCTCTACTAGATACAACTATTTGCATATGAAACCATAGAGGAACCTATTGATGTTGAGGTGGGTGAATAGTATGTTAAATCACATACATTTTTTCCTATTGTTCTTTCTCATTTATAATCCCCTGATATGGTAACTGATAGAAAACTACGCATATGTGAAACTCTCTTTTTATCTTAAGGATATATAATTTGCAATTTCTCTAACACTTATTTCTGGAGCTTGCTATCAAGATTGTGGATCATACATCTCATCCATACTTAGCAAATCGATGATTAATGATGCAGTCTCTTCACATCAATGAAATACGGTAGAATAAATTGCACAAAATATATGCACAGAAGTGGTCCCAGCGATGGAATCAGTAAGACTTCCCATCAAATGATCAATGAACCAAATTCATTCTGAAAGCACTACCTCGATTTTCCAAAAACCACCATAAGTGGTCTTGTAGGCAGTATCTGGGTTTCAAGAATTGTAAACATTTTTGCTAATGTTTGTTTCCAACAACATATGCTGAAGTTTTGTTCTCACTCTCCTTAATTGCAAATTTAAGCCTATTTAATATGACCTGAGCCTAATCAAAGGTTGGAAATGCATATTGTATTATGCATATAGCATTAATATCATAAAGGAGAGATTTAAAAAAATGTTAAATATGTATATTATTTTATTATATATATATATATATATATATATATATATATATATATATATATATATATATATATATATATATATATATATATATATATATATATATATATTAAAAAGTAATTATTGTAACTGCATTATTAAAGAACCTTTTTAAGAAGTAGTAATTTGGAAACTGCTTCATGAATCAGTTGTTGAAACTGATTATGACAGTTAGAGTGGGGAAAGAATAAGAGATAGAAAATGAGAAAATTTTGGGGTTCAGAGTCTAGTCCTCATCAATGGGTATCATAATTAGAAAATATCTCTGAAGTCTGAATAATACACTGCAATTTGATTCCAGTTTTGGGAAGTTGCAGCCATTATTTTTCCTCTCATGTCTTAGTATTCATCCATGTCATTTCTTCTCATGGACATTCAAAGATGCAACTTGTGCTTCAGTTTAATTTTTAATGAATTTACTTAAGTGTACTCATGACAATTAATCTTGAAGCCCTTAATGAGCGCTCCACATCCAGGAACCCCATTCACATTTTCTTAGTCTTGCATTATTATTTTTGTAGTAGTCTTAATTCATATTCTTAAGTGCCTAATTTGGACTCTATTTTCTATTCTTCTTCAATCCACTCCTCTAGTTCAACATTTTTCATCTCTCATAGTTTATTTGGCCATTTTTCTTTGTAAGGTTAGGGTTTTAGAACTAGAAGTTTTGGTTACAAGCCTTCATGGCCTGTACTTCTAGCCACTAATTTTGATTATTTTTATAAAATTTCAAAATTTCTCAGGCACTGGTTTCCCCACAGCCAGGAACTGTCTCCTGACATACAACACCTTCTTCAAGCAATCTTCTTCTTTCCCATCATCTTGATGAATGTCCTTCAAGTGATCAAGCTTTTTTTGAAGGACCTACACTGATACCAATTTTTGGGAACAATACTAAGGTGGAGGGGGGGGGGGGGGGGGGGGGGGGGGGGGCGGTGGGTGTGGGGTGTGAATAGGTATTTTAAAACTAACTTAATATTTTATTTTATTATACATATTTTAGTACGTGACTATAATGAAGAAAACTTTCATATGTACACGATTGTCATGCAGACGACTAACATATATCCAATTAACTAAATTTTCAGTTAATCCATCATCTGTTAAACTTGAACCAGTTTATTAGTACATCATTAGGCATTAATAAAATAGTAATCATGTGCAGTAAGAATAAAATAAACCATGACACATAATAAACACATTGAAACACATGAACACCAGGATTTTTAGGTGGAAACCCATTATGGGGAAAAACCATTGCTGTTGTCGTGTGTGTATTTATATTTTATTATAAATAAAACATATTACAATCTTGTACTAGCGCAAACTCATACAGGCATGCAAGAACCCACCTACAGGTGGCTACAACCTTCTCTCTTTCTCCAGCACCCACTGGAAGGGAGCTCCAACCCCCTAATCTCATTTATTGGCACCCACCCAAAGGTAGCTCCTACCATCTGATTTGATTTACAAGCTACCACTGGAAGGAAGCTTTGACTCCCTTGTTGAAGGTTCCAACCCTCAACATCTTTATGGACCACTTTTGATAATTTTCATACTGGATCCACCTGAACCAAAACATCAAATCTATAGGCCATGTTTCATCAAATTTTCATACTAGACCTACTACCATCATTTAAGCTTAATATCAAATATCAAAAATGAAACTGATCACTACAATAAGTCACTCAACCATTGAGCCAACTGAATCAACCAATCACTAAACCAATTGAAACACAAATCAATCAACTTATTCTCAAGCAACCAAAGTAGTTATATCATTGTAACCAGAATACCAATACTGAACGTAAACACTACATCAACTCACTGAAGCAACTGAAAACCCTGATCAATAAAATCTTAGAATATATTACCCTAGTTTACTTTAACAAATCCGTGTGCATACACAACTTCCTTGAAGCATACTTGCGTACAAATCTCAAAACATTGAACCCTGACACTGAATCAATGTCATTCTGAAACAAACACTGAGTTACACCTTGAACCACTAAATTACTCTAAAATAATCACAAAACCATAATAGATCTTCAATCAAATACAACTAGTAGCATCATCACTCTTCAATCACAGAATATTTTCAATGACCACTGATGAAACATGACAATCATACCATTTACTAGAGATTTATAAGACAAATCATTACGATATTTATAATAATAACCACATATACAGACATACACATTTGCTTCAACCAACAAATAACCATACTATCCATGGAGCTTTATAAACCAGCTCGATACATTATTTACAATAATATACACATATGCACGTTTTCTCAACTAGAAAATAAAAGGATTTGATACCTGCACCTGCAATAAGGGAATCTAGGGGCTCACACCTCCACCCTCAATGTGATACTAGGATTCACCTCCTTCTCGGGAAGTCCAGGATCCACTGCCAAAGTCAAAGTTGCATCCAATTTCCAGTGCTACAATCCTACGCTACTTGTCCTCTCAATGGACAGGTATTGGCTCATTGTTCCAGGGCACACTCCCAATGTGCATCTGATTCCATCTGGAAATGCTAATGACCAAAACAAATCTATCCTCAACCTTTCCTTCTCTGCTACATAGTCCCTCGGGAAATCTGCTCACCCCCTTTCTTGTAGTCATATACCTTCAAAGTTCCGCTAGCACCCCCATCCCCAATAGTTCATCCCTTAGAGAGGCTTCCTCGCATCGTAAGGTACAAACACCAAGGCATATCCCTTCTTCAAACCATCATATCGGTCATAGCATGCTCATGGAAATCAACGGACACTATTGGGTACCACTGTCCCACAATGGCCTTGCTATTGAATACTTTACTAGCATACTGCTACTTCTTTCAATTCCTTTTCTTGTTTCAAATTCTTGTAGTCAATTTCAACCACCCAACCGGGCATGTTCATGCATTCTTGTACCAAGCACATAAATTCCATTAGATTTAAAATAAATTGAAATAAATTCACATCATACCTCATTGGTAGCTCATCAATAAGGTACAATTGCAATCCTATTTACTTCCTAACACAACAACTCAAACTAGAATCTTTGACCAAATCAACATGTATAAAAATATCACATTAGGTTAGCTCAAAACAAAACCATCATAGAAACAAATCATGAGTCACATGAAATTATCATAAATTAGGGTCATAGATCACATGTATAATAAAACTAAAATAAAATTTTAATACTCATCCTTTAATCAATCCTTATCTTCTAACTTTGTCTTTATTGCACACACACTCCAGATCGGTTGCCACACCCAAAAAACACCCAGTTCTTTCTCCTCAACCATGTGCACATACACATAGTGTGAATCACACACATACAACCACACACGCAATACAACACCATGCAATACATGCATTCACACCTAACATACCACACATACACCTATACCCAGTGTATAATGCAACATAATACATACGCCTACATCCGGTGTACACCACCACACAATACATTTACTTACACCCGATGCAAAACACAATACATATACGTACACATAGTACAACACAATGAATACACATGTCACGATACCACGACTACACAATGCACATGCATAGTACTGCATGTACACAACACAACATGTACAAAATGCAAATAATACCACATGTACACTAGTACCATAGGTACAACATGTACACAGTACCACCTGTACATAACACCTCCTACATGATGTGTGCAGAACATCACATGTACATAGTACCACCTGCATAATGTGTACACAATGCTACATGTACACCGCATCACCTATACAATGTGTACACAATACACATGTACACAGTACCACATGCATGACATGTACATGACACCACATGTACACAGTGCCACATGCACAACATGTACACAACACCACTAGGACACAATGTCACTTGTACAACACGTACACGGCATCACATGCTCACATCACCACTTGTATAATCATGCATACAACACCATATGTACATAGCACCAAATGTACAACATTCACACAACATCATATGTACATAACACTGTGTATACAACATGTACATAGCACCCTATTCACACAACACTGCATATCCAACATCTACACATCACCATATGCACACAACACCGCATATCCATCATGCACACAATACAATATGTACACAACACTGCGTATCCAACATGTAAATAACACCATCTATACCCAACACTGCATATGCAATATTCACACAACATTATTTGTACCACCTTGTACATAACTCTGCTCGAATAACATGTACACACACTATATATACAGAACACCACATGTGCACAACATCACAAATGAAACATGTACAACATATGAAACATATGCATAAAAGTAGTACCACACATCCAAACCCACACTATCTCTACCAAGAAATCTTTCTTCCAGTGTCTTATCCATTCTTGTCCCAGCATGGTGCATACCAAACAACTTTCATTTTGTTGATATCCCTCAGTATAGTCTGTCCATAACATAGACATAATATAATCACATAATATCAATTCATATCCACATGATATTGAGCTCATATATTTTTTAGGACTACTATTCCCACTTGATTCCTCATGAACCAGGAACCTCTTCATGTCATTCACCTGCATAAGAAATCATTCCTCCACAAGAATGATTAGTGATGACTTTGTCAGACAGCGATATGCATACACACACACACACACACACACACACACACACACACACATATATATATATATATAGACATCAGCATAATCATGATCACAACACAATTATTAGATAGCATAAGGTCAAGGTTACAAGAACTCCCTTTATCTATGCACACCATGAACAAGATTGAGAACACTCGTTCCCAACAAAGACAAGGCATATGATGCCTCACATCCATTTACTTCACCTTTCCTATTACCTTTCTCACGATTGTCTTTCCACCATCAATTTACACTAATGGACCCGACCAACCTAGTCGATTATCATACTCTTGCCTTTAGCTGCCCTTACACATGCACCAACTTCATCCGAGTGTTTCATTACATTTTGGGTTCGACGCAACTCTCCCAAAGTTCCATCAAATTTCTTCTTTCCCAACCAATTCCCAAGGCCCTCAAAACATAAAATGAAAGAACAAGAAATAAACAAGAAGAAAATAGTGAAAACCAATAACAGTGTGACACCACAACAAATTGGCATGGCCATGGACAAGAAACAAACAAAACCACAATCGAGCACAAAAAATCACGAAATACAAAAAGCACAAGATTGACAACAGACACCATGACTCTATCCCCATGGTTCCCAATGTTGCCAAAGGAAATCTCAACTTGATTCTTCTTCAAGATTTCATGGAAATTTATTTTCCATGCAGTCCCTTACATCATACTTCCATCAACAAATAACTATCAGTGCTTAAAAAAACTAAACACTACACTGGTTACCTTACCTTGTTATACCAATCACATTTCTTGTAACTGAACTGGTCCATGACATCTCTCAAGGGACTCTAATCCCCTTGACAGATCCACCTATAACTAGAGTCTAGATGATATACCTGTCAAGTACATGTTCATGAATCTAGCACATATCCACATAATGTCAGACAAGATTAAGGTTAAGAAGACTTCATGTATGCAAAGCACTCATTCGTTTGTAATTATGGTTTCCAAACATAGCAAAAGGAATTCTTGTCCAATTCCTTTCTTTTACCTTTTTACCTTGTTGAATTTGAGGCTTACTAGGTAAAGTCACATCACCCAACTGTTAGTTATTTAAACACATCAATTTTTACCTTGTCACACCAATACCAAGAATGTTTCCTGCAACTGTACATATGTCAACCACATGTTCCCAATATCAAGACAATCATATTTGTCAATTTGAAACCAACCTTTACAAAGGCTAATAATCATGTCATAATCCATAGTCATTAGACATAATGCTACAACTGTTACCTACTACACTCAAGTACACATCAACTGTCTCATCACATATATTTTAGTAAAATCATCTTAAAACAAGATCATTTGAACACATACTAATATATGCAATTCATCAAACATTCAACCAACTTGCACACATACCATGTTAAATTAATCAACTAAATTAAATAATAGAAAACAAACACTCGAACACCAAATAGATGAAATAAATAAAAATTCAAGAAAAAGGTAGATGACATAAGCAAGTTCATACCTTAATGTACCTCAGGGGAGGCTATCTTATTTGCACAATCAATCTAGTTAGCATGATATAAATTCACAACAGATCAATGTAAACACAAATAAGATCATGATATCCATAACAATAACTAACTAACATGTTCGCATCATAAACTGATATCATTCATACATAATAATCACATCTACACAATTAGTCTAGATTAATATGACATAATATCATAACATATTAACTCATATCTTAATGTCATAACCCCAACCATTCGCATAGACCAATCCAAATTAGTATGATACATGTAACAACAAGATGTTAATGTAATAACCCTAATCATCAATTTACTAGCATATAGAAACAATAAGTTATATATCATGATCATCATCAACATATAACCTAATGATCAAGTTATCTAACATAAAACAACAATAACAATGCATAGAACCATAGGTTACTATCATTCATGACTATCTGACACATGTGCATATGACTACACTAATCAACTAGCATCTATCATGTCTATAACCATAACATCAGTAGAATGAAAGGCATACACATAACCATAATGCATATAAAAATCCTTAACCTACATAGATGCATGTCGAACATACAATACTTGTACAATGATGTGCTCTTACCCCAAATTCAAATGCTGCAACCTCATTCTAATGATCTACATCTCCTTCTCTATCCCAGCCAACACATTAGAATCATAACATACTAATAGAATCATGGTTATCTAATCTCATACAATGAATTCATGCATAACAACACTCACCATGACAATGCATGCACAACAACATATGGACACTGACATGCATAACAAATGCATATACAACCATACATTCATGACGACACGTTCCACAACAACGCCATCAACCTTCACATGGTGACATCACTACAACCATGATCAACATCATGCAAATGCAACAGGACTAGAAGCATAAGGAACACATATGCAATCGACATGAATGCATGACCAACACACCACCCATCCAGTCTTAATGGTGAACCATGCTATGATACCACTTTGTAACACCCTCCTCCAACATCTACCCAAGAAATCATCCAACTAGGGTAAACATGTGGTGATCAGTTACTATGATATGATTTGACCCCCTAAGTTACGTTAAGGAAGTGGAACTGATGGAAGCACAACATACAGACCTTCAACATCAGCAATAGGACCCCTAGCAACAATCCCAACCTTTATGTTAACCAACTCGCTCGTCCCACTGAGTCTTTAAACTATTAAACCTCTAGATTCTCCCATGCTATGGGAATGCCAACATCCATAGAGATCTAGATTCTCCCACAAGCCTGCATGCCAGTGTCCAGGGACTATTTCCAGTAGACTTGTGCGAGAGTCCAAGGAATTTAAGGCACTTTTCAAGTCTACAATCATTAGGGGAATTTTGAGGTCTAAACTGGGCCTCCTAAGAAAAATGTACAACCAAAATAAACTTTATAAGAAACAATAGGATTGAAGATGATGATGTCAACCATGGGGGATGATTCACCATTTTTGGAGTAAAAGAGTAAAAATATTAAAAAAATAAAAAAATAATAAAATAATAAAACTACTTTTTCAACTCATATTTTCAACTTCGCTGTCTAAGGGTTTACTCAAATTTTGAGCGGGAGTGTTCATTGGATTCGAAATTTAATTCCTAATGCAATGAGTACCCATGTTACATACTTTTGATGGACCCTTCTACACAAAAAAATGAGAAATACACGAAAAAACGTGATTACAATCACGTTTTTCATTTATTTCTCATTTTTCGTGTAGTAGGGTCCATCAAAAGTATGAAACATGGGTAATCATTGGATGAGGAATCAAATTATCTGTGCAACGAGTGTTTCCTCTCAAAATTTGAGTAAAGCCATAGGGAGATAAGATGAAAATAAGAGTTGCAAAAATAGTTTTTTCTCTTTTCCCTCTAAAATTTGATGACATAATCTAATCTTTTTTTATTATTTCAACTATTATTTATAATTTCCTTAGGAGACCCATTTTAGACCTCACAATCCCCTAATGTTTGGCCACTACCTAGAACTTGTTCTAACTTCTGGAATCCATTAAAGACATGATGACAAGCCTAATCAACCAAAATCTAAGTCCAAGACTAGGCCTGACCATCCACAACTAGGACTAACATTATGTCAAACACTTGGCATCAATGCAATCTACAAGTGTAAACAACAAATCTAAGGATAAGGGTCTCATAGTTATCTGATATTTGCTATGAAGCATTATTTCCTTATCACATTAGCTGCAACTTCATCCATTAGGTCATAGATACAGTGTTCACTCATTTACAAGTGAAACATGATGAGAGCCATACATAGCCACTGTCATAATACATATTCATAACCAGCATAATAACAACATAAATACCAAGGAAACAACAAACATATAATACACATATAAACCAGTGTAATACCCATGAGATAAAAAGGAGAAATAACCCCATATTAATGATGCAATGTCCAACACGCTATGGGACTACTACGTTCCACCTGACCATATACATGGAAGAGCCAAATCTCTCTTCAACTAGTCACCCCCGTGCCGTATTCCAAGCGTTAATGTGGGATCTCATAAAACACATCAATCAAAACAATCACGGGCTTCCAGAGGCCAAACTACCTCAACCCATCAAACAATGATTCCACCTCATGGTCGGACATCACAAAACCATCACTAGATTGGTCTCTACCCAAGCTATCTAGGGATCCAAAGCATTTGTTCCAACCCAGTTTCTAGGACAAGTAACTCAACCCACATATGTTTCTGGGCTCTAGAGAATTTGTCCAACCAAGGATCCAAGGCTACTAACTCAACCCACATCTTATATAGGGCTCCAGAGCACTTGTCCAACTAAGGCTCCAGGACTGGTAACTCAACCCACCAAGGGCTCTAGAGCGTTTGTCCAACCAAGGCTCCAAGACTAATAACCCAACTCAAGATGTTACAGGGCTCCAGAGCATTTTTCCAACCAATCCTATAGAACTAATAACTCAGCCCAAGCCGTCACAGGGCTTCCAGAGCATTTGTCCAACCAAGGCTCCAGGAACTAGTAACTCAAGCCAAGCTAAGGAAACATGAGAACCAACTAGAAAAACAAGGAAATGAATCCACAATCACCATGTCTATCCAGTAAATGTCAAGGCTAGGAAAATCCACTATTAATCTAGGTAATACTCCATTCCAATGACATATCATGACCAATAAGCCACATGCATCTTCCATGCATGCCAAAACTAGTGAGGAAAGCATACATGCAACTTGGTACTTGTAAAAGAAACCCGTTGTAGTTGTTGATCCAGATGTCCTCTTTCACTTTCTTGCTCTTCCTTTTCCTTCTTGCTCCAAAACTCCAATAATGCCACACTCCCCAAGAGTGCTCCAAGAAAAATCTAATTTTCGAAGAGTGAGAGAGAGAATAATGAGAGAGCTCTAAAACTGAAATAACCAAGCTTACCCACTAATCCTCAGAAGCCCTTTTATTAATGAGGCCTCTATTTTCTTAATTTTCCATTATTTTCCTTCATTTTCCTCCTCACATGCAACCTGTGACCTTTCACCTTCCTTTTCTCCTAATTTCAATTATTTTCATAAATAAAATACCAATTACTGTCTCATGCCTTTCCAAAGCCTTTTCCATTACCTTTGTTAATTTCCTTAGCCATAATAAAATGGATGAACACCCACTAGGATGTTTTTCCCACCATTAAGGTTGGAATACGTGTCGTGTGACCATGGCCTTATATATTTTTAAATAAGTTTTCACCATGGCTATTACAGAACCCTCCCCCTCAGGGGAACACTATCCTCAATGTTCAATACACCTATAACTAACAAGACCACTAAAAACAAAACATACCTCCCATGGAGCTTTATAACATAGATCATTGCAGTATTTAAAATGACCACTGCTGAAACTTGACAATCATACCACTTACTAGAGCTTTATAACATAGCTCATTATGGTATTTACAATAATAACCACATATACAAACATACACATTTTCTTTAACCAACAAATAACCATACTATCAATGGAGCTTTATAAACCAGCTCGATACAGTATTTACAACAATACATGCATATAGCATATGCACATTTGTTCAACCAACAAATAAAAGGATACGATGCCTACATATGCAATAAGGGAATCCAGAGGCTCACACCTCCACCCTCAAAGTGGTACCAGGATTCACCTCCTTCACAGGAACTCCAGAATCCACTGAGAAAGTCAAAGCTACATCCAATGTCTAGCACTACAATCTTGCGTTACTCCTCTTAGTGAGCATTTACTGACTCATTGTTCCAGGGAACAATCCCAATGTGCATATGATTCCATCTGGAAATTCTAATGACCAAAACAAATCCATCCTCAACCTTCCCTTCTTTGGTACACAGTCCCTCGAGAAATCTGGTCACCCTCTTCTGTGTAGTCACACACCTTCCAAGTTCTACTGGAACCCCCATCTCAGGCAGTCCATCCCTTGGTAAGGCATCCTCGCATCGGAAGATACAAAAACCAAGACATATCCTTGCCTTAAACCATCTTACCAGTCATAACACGCTCATGGAAATCAATGAACAATATTGAGTACCAATGTCCCACAATGGTCCTGTTCTTGAATAATTTACCAACATACTACTGCTTGCTTAAATTCCTTTTGTTGTTGCAAATTCTTGCAGTCAATTTCAACCACCCAACCGGGCATGTTCATGCATTCTTGTACCAAGCACATAACTTCCATTAGATTTAAAATAAATTGAGATAAATTCACATCATACCTCATTGGTATCTCATCAATAAGGTACAATTCCAATCATGTTTACTTCCTGTCACAACAAATCAAACTAACATATTTGACCAAATCAACATGTATAAAAATATCACATCAGATTAGCTCAAAACACAACCATTATAGATCAAAATCATGAGTCACATTCAATCATCATAAACTAGAATCATAGATCACATGCATAATAAAACTAAAATAAAATGCTAATACTTATTCCTTTAATCAATCCTTAGCTTCTAACTATGTCTTTATTCCGCACGCATTCAGGATCGGTTGCCACACTTGATAAACACCTCATTCTTTCTCCTCAACCATGTGCACATACACATAGTGTGCATCACACACATACTACCACACATAACATACAACACCATAGAATACATGCATCTACACTTGACATACCACACATACACCTACACCCAATGTACAACACAACACAATACATCTACCTACATCTGGTGTACACCATCACACAATACATTCACTTACACCTGATGTACAAAGCAATACATATACGTACATAGAGTACAACACAACGAATACACATTTCACGATACCACATCTTCAGAATTTGCATACATAGTACTGCATGTACACAACACAACATGTCCAACATGCACATAATACCATATGTACAACAGTACAATAGGTACAACATGTACACAGTATCACCTATACACAACACCACCTGCATGATGTGCGCACAACATCACATGTACACAATACCACCTACACAATGTGTACACAATGCCACATGTACACCACACCATTTGTACAATGTGTACACAATACCACATGTACATGTACACATCGCCACATGCACAACATGTACACAACACCACCAGCACACAACATGATCTAGGTGGATATTGGTGGTCACCCACCAAGTCCACTTGGACCCCCACCATTGTTTCTTTCAGATTTTCAGTTTCCTTAATTGTAGCACAGTTTACTATTTTTAGCAGTTTTTCAGGTCCTGAACTTCCGGAGCCATTTTGAGGCCCTTGTTGTTGGGAAAAGTATCCAATACGGAATGACCCTATCCCACTCTAAGGGTGATAGTACCTCAGCAACAATCAAAGCAAAGCTATTCGAGATTACTTCTTTATGAGATGTAAGAGAGGGGAGAAAGAGATCCACTAACCGTTGTCTTCCGCTAATGATTAATCCAATCTTCCCTCTTTGCTGCTTGTTCCCAGCTCCTTGCTCTTTCACTGGCCCAGCTACACCAAGATCCTGCAAAATAACAAGAGAGGGAAACTACAAGAAGCATACATTCATAATTGATTCAAGGATTAGAATAAATCAAATATACAAGTATCAATACGCCATTGAGACACATGCATATAGAAGAACTTCAAATGCTTTATTAATGGAAGAAGTAAAGTTCAGGAAGTGATACAACCATAAAATGCCCAATCCAGCATCACCTCCCAGCAGAAAGAAATCTCCTCTTCACCTCCTTCAAGCAAATCACCCAATAGTTCTATACTCAAACCAACAACACTTCCTTACATTCACAAGATTCCAGCCTCTCTAGACCTCATGAGAGAGCTCTATATATAGGAGATTTGGAGAAAGGATGAGTCAGCTTGAGCTTGGCATGGAGCTGACTAGTGTCCTCTCCCACTTCAGTTATTCTTCAGTTCTTGAGTCCACTTGGAGGTTCTTGCTTCCACTTGGAGATCTAGACCCTCTTACTCATCACTAGGCGAATTCCCTGATCCAAGTGTCATTTTGGAAGCTTCCTGGGCATTGACACCTTGAGGAATGACTGTGCCACTTGGCCAAACTCGCCCAGCGCAGGTAGCCTTCTTTACAGTTGACATTCAGCGCAGGTACAGAGTGGAGTAGTTGACATTCAGCACAGATGCTCAGTGGAGCAGTTGACATGATCCAGAATTAGCTTGTTTTTGAGTGTTTTCAGGTGGAGAACTGATATTCAGTGTTGTGGTTTGCTGACCTTGTTCCTCTAGGGGTAGGAACAACATGTTTAGGGACTTTAGATCCCTTAGATTATCGGCATTTCATGCTTCATGCTGTAAGGCACAAAAATGTCTATAACAGCCCTAAACGACATTTTTTGGGAAAATAGGGAGAAACATGGGTCCATGGACTGATGTTGCTCTTCCCAAAGTTGTATTTCTTGGATTGATCTTTCTAACGAGATATTGTGTGCGTCAAACAAAGATCGTATGCCAAAGCTACCACCCTAGGAAGTTAATGTACCAATTTACCCAAACGGGGCCCACAGTTTGGCATTTCATCTTCTAGGGTTAGTTTTTTGGATGTTTAGGGTTTTCCATTATTTCTCAACAATAAATAGGCCTTTGAGCCTCATTGTAACATAGTTCAGAGGCATGTAGCCTCCACATCTCTTCTAAGAGATAAGCTACCATCGCCCTCGCTGGTTTATTTCCATTTCTGTTTGTAAGCATATTTCAGTATTTTACAGTAATGGAATGAAGTATTATTTCCACTGCATCTATGTATTTATGGTTATCTCTATAATTTGTTGCATTCTTGTTTAAATCTGGATCAGTGGTATCATAGCAGTCTACTTTTTCTCTTTTTTCTTTTGCATGTCCCCAATGAGGTCTGGATATAAGGAGTTAGGGCTTGAACTGGTCGAACATTTGCCAGACCAGCCTCGCAAATCTCAACAGCCTCCCATGGTGGATGAGAAGAAAGACAAGGGGGTAGGAGATCCTATCAAAATCTTGCCCGAACACGCCCTTGAGTGGCAAAGGAACGCAATGATGCACAACTTTGCCTAGATCCTTTAGAGGCTACCTAGAGGCGACACATCGTCTTCCAACAGCTAAGGTACAAGTTAATTTTGAAATCCCCATCTTCGAGGGTCAAATAGATGCAGATGCCATAGATAAATGGTTAAATCTGCTAGAAGGGTAGTTTTATGTTCATGATTTTTCGAGTCGAGAAAAGATTATTTTCGCTCTTCTCAAAGCAGCCCCCCTCATGAAGGACTAGTGGGAAACCTACTGCGAGCAGAAGGATGAGAGTATGGGCTCACTATTTTCAGCCACACCCACTTGAAATTCATTTCAAACTGCCATCAAGGAGTAGTACTACCCTGTCGAAAGCTATGAGGATCAATACATAAAGTGGACCATGCTGCGGTAGGGAAGGGACCAAGACGTGCTGGAGTTTACCAATATTTTCGATACCCTTCACACAAAGTTGGGTATGAAGGATTCAAAGTAGCATTTGGTACTCAAATACCGTGGCTGCCTGCACAAGTACGTCTAAGAAGAAATAGAATTCCTAAACATCTCCTCGCTTGGCACGGCATACCGATATGCCATCAAGGTTGAGAAAAAGTTTAAATAGAAAAAGCGAGACTTTGGATCTGTGAATCTGAAGCAAGGGAAAAGTGCCCCCAAACCGCAAAACAAAGGACAAAGCCAAGTAGGGGCAGACCAAGACATCCCACCAAAGCTGCAAGCAAAGAATAGCACTGCGAAGCCGAAAAAGGACACGGGAAAGTGGTGTGAGTTCCATAAGAGCTCCACTCACAACATAAGTGAGTGTCGGGCCAAGCTGTCACTGGTAGCCAAGCTAAGGGTTTCAGAATCAGATGCATATTTCAACTCTGAGTCGGAACCCAACAAGGGGAATGACAAAGGGAAGCAGATTATCGATGTGGAGCCCAACACCACTGTTTCCACCATGAAGATCCAGAAGGAGGAACCTGAAGACCCAGAGGAGGAGGAGCATCTCCTCCACTCCCAGATGTGGGTAAAGAGCTCCTTACTACAGTTCATTGTTGAAAGCGGGAGCCAAAAGAACCTCATTTTGGCAGAGGTCATGGAGCGGCTGGGCTTACCGACCATAGCACATCCACAACTGTACACCATCGGGTGGCTTCACCAAGGACGAGATCTTTGCGTAAGCCAGCAGTGTCGCCTTCCATACAACATCAAGCCCTTCACGGATGAGGTATTGTGTGACGTTTCTCCCCTTTATGTTTGTGATGTATTATTAGGACAACCATAGTTGTGGAAGCGACATGCTGTGTATGAACTAAGGCCCCGTGTTTTTATTGTTACTTTGGGAAATAATTTGTACAGGATACCAAAGGTAACACCACCTACTGCCATCGCTTTGGTTACTGCAAAACAATGTAGTAAGCTCATTTCCAAAATCAAGAATTTTTTTTTCCTGATGATACGCCCTCAAGGAAAGAAGAATACAGTGGGTATGACCTCTAGACAGGGCCCCTCCACACGAAAACTATAGATGGATAAGGTTGTGCAGGAGTACGAGGACATCTTCACAACCCCTGCAAGGGTTCCTCTGCATTGTCAGGTCAAGCACTCCATCAATCTGACCCCAAGTGCGCCACTGCCCAACAGACCAATCTATCAGTGATCCATTCTGGAGAACAATGAAATCAAGTGTTGAGAATGCAACAAGATGATGGAGCTTAGTGGAAAGGAGTTGCCTTCACTAAGTGGGCCCGTAGGAAAATTATGGTGCAAAGTCTATTTTTAGACTATGTCTATTTTTAAACATATCGATCATGTCTATGAGTTGCAGGATGTTGTTTATGGATGATTGGTCATGTTGGGAAAAATAGATGGACTTCTATTTTTGGATCACAGCAGGAGTGATCAAAGTCTATTTTTAGACTGCTAGTCAAAAATAGAAAAGTCAAATATTAGTGTCTCATAATAATATTTAGACTATAAACTTTATCTTATCCTCTTGGAGAACTTCAGTTTGAGCTACAGATGTGGCACATGTAGCTGTCAGAAGGAAATACGCTTTTCTTATGATTCAGTTGAGCTATTGCATGCAGGACATCAATTAGAACTCATGCATGTGAGTTTTGTGGAGTTGGATGTGGAGTTGATGGAGTTGTGTTCAGTTTGACTTTGTTAAACTAGTTGTAATTAGTCTAACTGCAAATAGAATAGTGATGAGTTATGTGAATTAATTATTAACTCATAATGCAACTGAAGAATACATCAGTTAACTCAGTGCATGTACAGTTTAGTGGAGACAGGTGTTAGAGGTTGAGATTTCTATCAGTTGTGACTATAGTTGTGCATGAGGTCTTGCACAAGCAATGTATTGAGTATGCCCATGAGAATTGCCCAGTATATGCCCAGTAGAATAGCCTGTGCTCACGTGATTTCCAGTGTGAGTGATTCTCAGCAGGTATTGTGCAATAGAGGCAGGCAAAGTAGCGGAGGAGATTTGAACTTGTGACTTATTCAGATCTGAGCTAGTTTTGTGTGTAACAGGTGGAGATAGTGCTGGATACTTGCGAGGAGTATTGTACTATGTAATTTTACATGTTCTCAATCATTAATATACATATAGTGTGGGGTTTTCAGCTGTAAGCTTTCCCCGGGATACATACTGTGTTAATGTGTGCATACGATTGATGTTTCATTGTTTTTGATGCTGCTAAATTGTTGATCAACGTAGAGGAGGTTATGTATTATGCATGTATTCCATAATAGTGTATAATCGGGATAATCTCTGTTGAATATGTGTTTATTATTCAAAATTTCTACATGGTATCAAAGCTGTTGATCATCAGATCTACTATTCAAAAAGTGTTTACATCTTATTTCTTCAGGCAGAGTCTGTAATTGGGCCAGGTAGCTTCTGGATTCATCCTTCCTTTGGAAGGTGAGTTATCTGGTAAAAGCCCATACAGTCAATCTCTGTACAACAAATACTTTGTTCTCACGAATCTTAGATCGGAGGCAGTTGATTTTGGAGCTGGTGGAATTCGAATTTGCAGCAGTGTTTTCTTGGTATCAATGAGGCAATGTCTTTCAACGGATTGCGATTGGAGTATGCTCTTGAGGGCAGCTCAAACTATATTGCATGGAAGGATAGGATGGAGGTAGTGTTGGATGATAATGGGCTGAAGGATTTCATAGTGGCTAATGTCCCAAAGCCTACTGATGCTGCGCAGGTTGATGCTTGGCAAAAGAAGACAGCAAAGTGTTGAAGGATTCTGTTCGAGGGCGTGAAGGATCACATTGTGTCCAGCCTACATGGAAAGGCTTCTCCATACTTGATGTGGAAAGCGTTGACAGATCTATTCCAAAGCAAGAGCGATCAGAGGAAGCTGGTGCTCAAGGATAAACTCAGAAACATCAAATGTGAGAAGGGAGACAGTATGCCCAAGTATCTCACGAAGTTCACTCAGTGTCGAGATGAGCTGGGAAGTGTGGGGGTGACTGTCGATGATGAGGACTTGGTGAGCTTGGCTCTCCTTGGTCTTCCGAAGAGTTGGCATTCCTATCAGGACTCTGTCAAAGGTTGGGAGAAATTGCTAGGATGGGAGAGACTTTGGTCAGATCTTGTGCAGGAGGAGATCAGGCGGAATACCAGGGACGGATCTTCATCAAAGGGACCTGACGAAGAAATTGCACTTTGGCTGCCAAAGCAAAGAAGGGGAAGAGCAAGAAAGCTTCTCAGTCTGGTGCGAAAGGCAAGAAGCAGGACATGTCTAAGGTGAAGCGTTTTCATTGTCACCAGCACAGACACTATGCCACTAATTGTCAGCAGAAGAAGAAGAACAAGCAAGCTGCTGGATCTGTAGCAGGAGAGGCTCTAGCCTCGCAGTTTGAGCTTGATTTTTCATTGATTGCATGCTTGGTTTCAAGTGTGATGGGATCAGTGTGGTTCTTAGACAGTGGTGCGTCTTTTCACATGACAAGAGATCGAGATTTGTTTTCTGATCTTGAGGACAAAGATCTTGGAGTGCACATCGAGATGGGCGATGATGGTAGATACAGTGCGATCGGTATCGGTACCATTTCCTTTGAGAGGGAGTCTAGTAAACCCTTCGTATTGAAGGAAGTGATGCATGTTCCAGGATTGAAGAAGAATCTTATCTCTGTGGCGATGTTAGAAGACAAGGGATATGATGTTGTTTTCAGCGAGGGAAAGGCTTTCCTACGCAGCAAGACAACTGGAGAAACCCGGAAGATAGGGGTTCAAGTGAGGAACCTTTATCAGTTGCATGTAGATGGATGCGTAGCAATGGCATGCAAGGTAGAAGGATTGGTGAGCCAGGATGATGGCGAGTTGTGGCACAGGAGATTGGGTCACCTTCACCATGGAGCATTGAAGATACTGCAGCAGATCACTACAGGGCTTCCTAAAGGCACTGTTGCACAGTCAGATCAGTGCAAGGGGTGTACTTTGGGAAAGTTTGTGAAAGCCACCTTTCATGAGAAGGATAGTCGCACCATGACGATCCTTGAGAGAATTCACATAGACGTGTGTGGACCTTTCTCAGAAGCTTCGACAGTAAAACACAGGTATTATGTGATTTTTGTTGATGATTTCTCTCGTAAGTGCTGGATCTTCTTCATGTAGAAGAAGAGTGAGACATACTCAAAGTTCTGTGAGTTCAAAGCACTGGTCAAGAAGGAGTCGGGGAAGAAAGTGAAGGCTCTTAGGAGCGATAATGGTGGTGAATACATCTCTGGCGAGTTCAAGGATTTCTGCAAGGCAGAAGGGATTCGAAGATAGCTCATAGCTTCCCATAACCAATAGCAGAACAGGGTTGCTGAGCGGAAGAACAGAACAATCGTAGGTGCTGCACGGGCGATGTTTCATGATCAGGGCCTACCCCTTCACTTGTGGGCGGAAGCATGCAATATAGCAGTTTATGTGCAGAACTGTTGTCCTCACAGGATACTTGGCATGAGCACACCCGAGGAGGCTTATTCTGGTAAGAAGCCTGATCTTTCTCATTTGAGGATTTTTGGTGCTAACGTTTACATGCATGTGATGAAGGATGCCAGGAAGAAGTTGGAGCTGACCGCAGAGGTTGGGATATTTGTGGGGTACACTGATACGCCCCACAACTATCGTGTGTATTTGCCAGACAGTGGGAAGACTGTTGTGTGACGGGATATAAAATTTCAGGAGGAGAAAGCCATGAAGTGTTTGTCTAGTCAATTTAATGTCTTAAATTGCTCTACATAAATTATCATCCGGGTATCGTAAACTGATGAAGTGTGGTGCACCATATGTGCTTACTTAACCTTTCTCTTACTTCGTTGTTTTATAGTTTATGTTGTTTTTTTTGGGGTTTTGTTCTTGTTGGTTTTCTAAAGTGTTTAATGCAAATGGAAATCCTATTCTAAGGTCTTAAGAATACTTTTAAAGGACAAGTATGGATAAAGATTTCAAGACAAGGCCTATGTCCCTAATGGTAACTTCCAAAACTTAGCACTTCAAAAGAACTTAAAACATGTTATTGATGGAATCAGTATTTAAACAAAAGTGTAAATATACAGCTAATTCAATCAAAATAAAATGCAATAACCAAACAATGAGCTAGTGACTATGAGACCCAGTATCCTTGCTGCTTCAGCAGAAGGACAAGATGATTCTATCATGTCATTAGTCATTAAAAGGCTATGTGCATCACTAATATACAATCAAAATAGAATGCAACAACCAAACAATGAGCTAGTGACTATGAGACCCAGTATCCTTGCTGCTTCAGCAAAAGGACAAGATGATTCTATCATGTCATTAGTCATTAAAAGGTTATGTGCATCACTAATCTACAATCAAAATAGAATGCAATTTATGTACAGCTAATATACAGAAGCATAACAAAATTAAATGCAGAATTAAATGAAAACTATACAAGGCTTTAGTGTGCAGGGGCCCTCTGCCACTTGCATGAATTAAAATTGCATGAATGAAAAATCTAATCTATCAAACTTGAAAGCAATTAAATAACATAATGAAATCAAAGCAATATTTACAAAATGAAATCTACTCTACCTTACATTCTACAAAGCAATATTTACAAAATGAAATCTACTCTACCTTACATTCTAATATGCTCCATGACATCTACTTCACATCTGCTTCCATGTTGAGAACATCAAAGCTTTATTCAAATTCTTCAAAAGTACAAAGTACAACAAAGTTCTCCAAAGCTTTCAAAAGCCATCAAGGAAGAACTATAAACTTAAGAACTAGGGACTAAAGACTAACAAATGAAAGAGAGAGATCTCCTATTTATACAAAAAGATGAGAGCCATCTCATTAATGATAGTCCATGAATCTCTCCCTCTACCTCTAGAGTCCTAATCAAAATAGGAACTGATAAGACACATGTCTTCTTAGAGTTACAATACAATTAGGATATGTGACACGTATCCTCATGATCCCATGATTCTTTTCAACCAAATTCGAATTTGGCCTTAGAGTGCCACATAAGGGTCTTCTAGAAGTCTCCTTTCAACCTACACATGTCAACAACCTCAACCCATTTGTTAGGTATAAGCATATGCACATTATTTTCTATTTTTTAACCACAAATTCACTTAAAAGACTTAGAATTAATAAAGATTGGAAAAACATGAATGTGGCCCAATGATAATGAAAGTGGGATGAATGTGGTGACATAGTAGTGAAGTGGAGGTGATATAATGGACATAATAGTGAAAGTGTAATGGAAATGAATGACATTTTCAAGGCTCAACAGTGTTCGCTTTAGAGGGAGCTACACTTGCATGCAAATGAAGAGCTATTAGTTCCTAAAAATGAGCTTCAGGATGTGGATCAGCCACAGGACAAAGTTCATGGAGTGGAAGAGACCACTCATGCAGCGCCAACCATCAGAGGGCGAAAGCGCTTGACAGAAGTTGAGCGACTGGCTCAAGATGCAGAGAAAGTTGTAGGACCACCTACAGCCCAATGCACGCAGAGACAGTCACTTGATCAGTACACTAGATACATGGCTCTTATGAGCAAATTTGTTGTGACTGAGCCATCCTCTTTCGAGGAAGCTGTGGAGGATCCCGCATGGGTAAATGCCATGGTGGAAGAGTATGATTCGATTGTCAGAAACAATGCATGGGAGATTGTTCCTAGACCAGAAGGGAAATCAGTGGTGGGTTCGAGATGGATCTACAAAGTTAAGCAGGCAGCTGACGGGAGTGTGGAGAAGTACAAGGCAAGATTTGTTTCCCGAGGCTTTTCACAGATAGAGGGGATCGATTATGAGGAGACCTTTGCACCTGTCACAAGGTATTCTTCCATACAGACAATTCTTGCTCTCTCAGCGCAGATGGGATGGCACATTCATTAGATGGATGTGAAGACTGCATTCCTCAATGGATTCATTGAGGAGGAGGTGTACATTGAGCAGCCCGAAGGTTTTGAGATCTTCAGCAGCGAGTCACATGTGTGCAGGCTCAAGAGAGCATTGTATGGGTTGAAACAAGCACCACGTGCTTGGTACACACGGATAGACAGTTATTTCACCGGACTTGGATTCTCCAAGAGTGAGGCGGATCCTAACCTATACCAAATTGTGGTGGAGGGTAAGTTGCTTATCATTGTACTATATGTAGATGATTTGATTCTAATGGGTGATGAGCTGTTGATACTTTCATGCAAGGATGATCTTCCTAAGGAGTTTGAGATGAAGGATTTGGGCGTCCTTCATTATTTCCTGGGATTGGAAATTTGGCAGCGCAGTGATGGACTATTTGTTTCTCAGGGTAAGTATGCTCGGGAGATACTAGAGAAGTTCAACATGCATGACTGCAAGCCTATTGATACTCTTCCTGGAGGTTGGAGGAAGGAGGATTCCACTTCGGTAGAAGAAGTGGATGCCACTGTTTATCGATAGTTGGTGGGGTCGCTTATGTATCTGGTCAATACACGACCCGATATATGCTATGCTGTTAACCAGCTTTCACAAGCTATGGTTAAGCCAACCAAGCTCTTCTGGAAGGCAGGCAAGCATGTATTGTGTTATTTGAGAGGCACATCGAGATATGGATCTTGGTATAGACAGGAGGATGTAGACTGGGCAGGGAGCTCAACGGACGACATCAGGTAGCATCATATCAGAGATTGTGTGCAGCGGAGAATCATGTTACTTTCATACATTCCAACGGAGGATCAAGATGCTGATATCTTGATGAAGGCGCTCACCAGGAGAAAATTCGAATACCACCGAGGCAGGATAGGGGTTGCTGATAATCCATATCTTGTTGAGAGGGAGTGTTGAGAATGCAACAAGATGATGGAGCTTAGTGGAAAGGAGTCGCCTTCACTAAGTGGGCCCGCAGGCAAATTATGGCGCAAAGTCTATTTTTAGACTATGTCTATTTTTAGACATATGGATCATGTCTATGAGTTGTAGGATGCTGTTTATGGATGATTGGTCATGTTGGGAAAAATAGATGGACTTCTATTTTTGGATCACAGCAGGAGTGATCAGAGTCTATTTTTAGACTGCTAGTCAAAAATAGAAAAGTCAAATATTATTGTCTCATAATAATATTTAGACTATAAACTTTATCTTATCCTCTTGGAGCACTTTAGTTTGAGCTACAGATGTGGCACATGTAGCTGTCACAAGGAAATACACTTTTCTTATGAGTCAGTTGAGCTATTGCATGTAGGACATCAGTTAGAACTCATGCATGTGAGTTCTGTGGAGTTGGATGTGGAGTTGATGGAGTTGTGTTCAGTTTGACTTTGTTAAACTAGTTGTAATTAGTCTAACTACAAATACACTAGTGATGAGTTATGTGAATTAATTATTAACTCATAATTCAATTGAAGAATACATCAGTTAACTCAGTGCATGTACAGTTCAGTGGAGACAGGTGTTAGAGGTTGAGATTGCTATCAGTTGTGACTATAGTTGTGCATGAGGTCTTGCACAAGCAATGTATTGAGTATGCCCATGAGAATTACCCAGTAGAATAGCCTGTGCTCACGTGATTTCCTGTGTGAGTGATTCTCAGCAGGTATTGTGCAATAGAGGTAGGCAAAGCAGCGGAGGAGATTTGAACTTGTGACTTGTTCGGATCTGAGCTAGTTTTGCGTCTAACAGGTGGAGATAGTGATGGATACTTGTGAGGAGTATTGTATTATGTAATGTTACATGTTCTCAATCATTAATATATAGATAGTGTGGGGTTTTCTGCTGTAAGCTTTCCCCAGGATACATGCTGTGTTAATGTGTGCATGCGATTGATGTTTCATTGTTTTTGATGCTGCTAAATTGTTGATCAATGTAGAGTAGGTTATGTATTATGCATATATTCCGCAATAGTGTATAATCAGGATAATCTCTGTTGAATATGTGTTTATTATTCAAAATTTCTAAATCAAGAGGAAGATTTAGGAGATATCGCAGAAAGGTCACATCTATCTGAGTTCATCGCCTTATGGGAGCCCGATTGTGTTGGTATAGAAGAAGGATGGGACATGGAGACTCTGTACTAACTATCGGGCACTAAACAAGATCACTGTCCATAATAGGTAACCGATCCCATGGATTGATGACCTCTTGGACCAACTGAAGGGGGAAAAGTATTTCAGAAAGATCGATTTGAATTTAGGATATAACTAGGTATGAATCGAACCCTCCGATGTGTGGAAGACTACCTTCAAAGCCAAGGAGGGCCTTTTCGAATGGTTAGTTATGCCTTTTCGATTGACAAATGCTCCTACAACGTTCATGAGGCTAATGGATGACATGTTGTAGCCATTCACCAACTCATTTGTAGTGGTATACTTGGATGACATCTTGATCTTCAGCCAGAGTTGGGAAGAGCACCTCCACCACATTCGACAAGTTCTTGAAACATTACGACAACACAATTTATGTGCCAATTTGGAGAAATTCACTTTTGGCATGACCCAGGGTCAATATTCGGGATACATTATTGATGAACGGGGCTTGCATGTAGATCCATCGAATATCCAAGTCATTCGAGATTGGCCATCTCCAACCACTCTGACAGAGCTCCGCAGATTTCTAGGTCTTGCCAACTTCTACCGCAGGCTCGTGTTGGTATTTTCTCATATCACTTCGCCCTTGAGTCAAGTCACGAAGGGAGGAGCGAAAGAAAAATTCTTTTGGTCTGAGTATCAACAAAAGGCATTCAAAGAGTTGAAAGATTGCCTCTACTCAGCACCAGTGCTTGCATTACTAAACTTGCAACAACCATTCGAGGTCGAGACAGATGCTTCTGACTATGCTATTGGGGCAGTCCTTATTCAACATGGGCATCTAGTGGCATATCATAGTGGGACACATTCAGACATAGTCCAGAAGTATCTCACTTATGACAAAGAGATGTATTCCATTGTGCAAGATTCCGACAATGGAAGCATTACATTTTGGGGAAGGAAACAGTCATCCACACAGACCACCGATCCCTGCAGTCCATACAGACCCAAGAGAAATTGCAGAATGATCGCCTTCAGAAGAGGTCCACATACCTGCAACAGTTCCATTTAAATATCAAGTATAAGAAGGGTAGCACCAATAATGTTGTAGATTGCCTCAGTCAACCACCGATCATGGCGTTAAGCACCATGCTCAACTCTTGTGGACACGAGATTTCTGAGTGGCCACTTCTCTACAAAAGCAACCCAAAATTCAGCCACACATACCAGACACTCTTGGACGGTTAGCATGTTCTATATTTTCACCTCCAGGATGCCTTGTTATGCCACCTGGGTCACCTTTGTGTTCTTCAAGCGAGCGTACCAAGATGATTTGCGAAGCACACTACAGTCAGGCTGCTAGGCATTTCGGGGTCGAGAAAATGGTGGTAGTACTGTAGAAGTATTTCTATTGGCCGAATCTTCGATGGGATGTCAGGAAGTACATCAGATCAGGCACTTCCTGTGCCATTGCCAAACCGACCATCAAGAAGCAAGGCCTCTATACCCTGCTGCCTACCCCTAGTCGACCTTGGAAATCCATTTCCATGGATTACATGTCGGGCCTTCCTTCTACTAAGCATGGAAACGACTGTGTTTTCACGGTCGTCGACAGGTTCTCGAAGGTGGCCATTATGGCGGCCTACAAGAAGAATATCACAACATAAGCCACTGCTAAACTCTTCTTTGAATGAGTGTGGGTACACTTTGGGATCCCATAGTCTATCATCTCAGATCAGGACAGTAGGTTCCTCAATACATTTTGGTCCACCCTCTGGTCGATGTTGGACACCAAACTCACTAAGGCAACAACCTTCCATCCTCAAACTGATGGCCAGACAGAGGTTGTGAACAGGATGTTCATACACATTCTACACATGTACAACTCAAATCATCCATGCACATGGGATGAGGGCCTCTCCTATGTTTAGCATAGCTACAACCGAGCTCTCCACAGCTCGAATGGCCACAACCATTTTCAAATGGGCTTGGGATTCCAGCCACTATGTCCCATTGATGTGGCCATGCCATTTGTAGCTACTCACGCATATTCGGCTCCTGTCCAGTCTGAAACAGATAAGGCAAACAACTTCATTGAGCACATCCAACATATTCGCCAAGAGGTCCATGACATTCTAGAGAAATCAAATGCCAAGTACAAGCAGTGATATGATCAACATCAGGTGCCACACAAGTTTCACGTGGGCGACAAAGTCTAGTTGCATTTGTAAAAGGAACACCTTACCGGAGCCTATCGGAAACTCAGACAACTCTGATATGGTCCTTACACCATTACCAAGGCTATGGGAGACAGTTCATTTGAGCTCAGCATTCCCCCATTCCTTGGCCTGCACCTAGTGTTCAATGTGGACCGCCTTCGGCCATACTTTACATCATTACTAGACACATCCGACATTGTAGAATAGCTCACACCCACAGAGTTAAATCTAGATTGCATGGAACATGTTGCAACTAATCCGATCATGGACACAAAAATCAAGAACACTCGCTAGCAGAATATCCAACTATATTGAATTGTCAAAGCAGGCCAACTCCTTCACTAGGGTAGGGACCAAGTTCAGTAGAAGTTTCCTCATCTCATGGAGGAACTCTATGCAATGAGGACCATTTCTTCCTAAGGGGGGAGGAATGATCCAAGTGGATATTGGTGGCCACCCACCAAGTCCCTTGGACCCCCACCATTGTTTCCTTCAACTTTTTAGTTTCCTTAATTGTAGCACAGTTTACTATTTTTAGCAGTTTTTTGGGTCCTGAATTTCTAGAGCCATTTTCAGGCCCTAAACGACGTTTTTTGGGAAAACGGGGAGAAACATGCATCCATGGACCGATGTTTCTCTTCCCAAAATTGTAGTTCTTGGATAGATATTTCTAACGAGATATTGTGCGCATCAAACGGAGATCGTATGCCAAAGTTACGACCCTAGGAAGTTGATGTACCAATTTACCCAAACGGGGCCCACAGTTTGGTGTTTCATCTTCTAGGGCTAGGTTTTTGGATGTTTATGGTTTTCCATTGTTTCTCAACAATAAATAGGCCTTCACGCCTCATTGTAACACAGTTTAGAGGCATGTAGCCACCACATCTCTTCTCAGAGATAAGCTACTATCACCCTAGCTGGTTTATTTCCATTTCTGTTTGTAAGCATATTTTAGTATTTTATAGTAATGAAATGAAGTATTATTTCCACTGCATCTCTATATTTATGGTTATCTCTGTAATTTTTGCGTTCCTGTTTAAATCTGGATCACAATGCCACTTGCACAACATCTACATGACACCACATGCTTACAACACCACTTGTACAATCATGCACAGAACACCATATGTACATAGAACCAAATGTACAACACGCACACAACACCATATGTACCTAGCACTACATATACAACATGTACATATCACCCTATGCACACATCACTACATATCCAACATGCACACAACACCATATGAACACAACACTGCATATCCATCATGTGCACATTATAATATGTACACAACATCGCATACCCAACATGTGCATAGCACAATCTATACCCAGCATTGCGTATGAAATATTCACACAACACTATCTGTACCACCTTGTACATAAAATTGCATGAACAACATGTACACACACTATATATACACAATAGCACATTCTCACAACATCACAGATCAAACATGTACAACATATGCAACATATGCACAATAGTAGTACCACACATCCAAAACCACATTGTCTATACAAAGAAACCTTGCTTCCAGTGTCTTATCCATGCTTGTCCCAACATGTTACATACCACACTACTTTCATTGCACTGATGTATCCCTTGGTATAGCCTATCCATAACATAAACATAATATAATCACATAATATCAATTCATATCCACATGATACTGACCTCATAGATTTGTCAAGACTACTCTTCACACTTGACTCCTCATGAATCAATAACCTCTTCATGTCATTCACCCATTTAAGCAATCATTCCTCCGCAAGAATGATTCCTGATGACACTGTCAGAAAATGGTATGCATACATACACACACGCACACACACACACACATATTTAAACATCAACATAAACAATCATGATCGATGATGACCCTATCAGATCTGACATACATACATACATATATACACATATACACATCAGCATAATCATAATCACAACACAATTACTAGATATCATAAGGTCAAGGTTACAAGAACTCCCTTTATCTATGCACACCATGCACAACATTAAGAATAATCATTCCCAACATAGCCAAGGCATCTGATGCCTCAAATCCATTTACTTCACCTTTTTTGTTACCTTTCTCATGATTGTCCTCCCACCATCCATTTACACTAATGGACCCAACCAACCTATTCGATTGTCATACTCTTACCTTGATCTTCCCTTACACATCCACCAACTTCATCTGAGTCTTTCATTACTTGTTTGGTTTCACACAACTCTCCTAGAGTTCCATGAACTTTAGTCTTTCCCAACCAATTCCCAAGACCCTCAAAACATAAAAAGCAAGAACAAAATTTTCTTCTTCTCTTTTCTGTGCGAATTACACTAGTGGTTATCTAAATTGGTAGATAATAAAGGTATGTGGAAGTTGGACAACCCTATTGTGTGGACTCTAGAATTGGCCAGGCACCTGGAAGCTCCAGAAAACAAGATCGCAAGGTTTTTCGATTACTGGATCAATAATATTTTGGGTGGATCCATTACTTAGTTCATGATCGATACATCTATCAGTTATAGCGAAGCTGAACAATGGTTTTTCACGGGAGCTACGCGAAGTGGAAAAATGTTCAAAAGAGATCTAGATTCAGGTGTTGGGTATAGTCCTCCATTGGGAGCATCTGACAGGGACGAAGAAAGTAGTGCTCTAAGGACACCTCTAGGTGCATTGCTGATGGTAAAGCAGGGTATCGCAGGGATACCACACCCATCCACTCCACCTCCACCATCACCTCTGCCTCAAACACCTACACCTACACCTCTACCTCAACCTCCACCTCCACTATTCAACATGGCCAACACTATGAAGATGCCCATATTCAGATGTCTGTGGATAGAATACCCTAAATAGTTCTGGTTTGTAGCAGATGTTGTGTGGAAGTCATAGAATATTACTGATGATGATTTGAAGAAAGTGCAGTTGGTTACAACACTGCAAGATAGAGCACTAAGCTTGTATATTAAGTATTGTTCGGCTCATCCAAATGAAATGCTAGATGAAATGAAGAAAGCACTCAATAATAAATTCAAGAAGCCTAAGTCACAAACCTAGTCAGTGATAGAGGTCAAAGAGATCCAGTAGAAGGTAAATGAGTCCACGTGGGACTTTGATCAGAGGTTGAAATGTCTGCTCCAGCAGGCTAATATGCAGATCACAGATGATCAACACAAGGATTGGTATATTGCTTCGCTATTTCCCCATTTGAGATTTCCACTGTCACAATAGAAGATTGGGATGTAGGCGGAGGCATTAGAGATTGCGATGAAATTAGAAGCCTCACCCATTTAGGATACGAATCTAGGAGTGTAGCAGATTCAGTCACAGCTGGCTAGCCTACATATGTAGTTGCAGAGCCTCAAGAAGGGAAAATATGTCCAGAATGAGGTCCGCGTAGAAGTGTAGTGCAAGGGTCAGGGACATGATAAGGATAATTGCTCGGTGTACCATAATTACCTATTTGGAGGGGGTCCTGTCCCTTTGAAACCAGAGAACATCATTGGGCCAAGTAAGGTAGTGGTACTGTGGTGCGTTATTTGTCAGATTATAGGTAAACATACGACAAATAATTGTCATTTACTGCAGAAGTTTCAGCAGACTCCCCAACAATTGTTTTGTAATTTCTGTAAGTTTGTGGACCATGATGAGCACAATTGTCAAAGTTACGAATTAATGATGGAAAAAAAACCAACATATAGTGTACATATGGAGGCTCTTCCTTAGGATCAAGGTGCAACTGCAACGTGCAGCGGATTTCAGGGATGAGGAAGAGGATGAGGAGGAGGGGATGGAAGTGGTTGCGGCCAGATCATCTGTTATAATTGTGGAGAACTAGGTCACTTTGTGCGAGATTTGCAGAATCCAATGCATCCCTCATGTCAATATTGTCATCATTTTGCTCATGTCATAGAAGATTTCTTGGTGCTCATCACGAATATGCAAGAAAAGAAGACTCAAACCCAGAATCCTACCTAGAACATCCAGATGATGAGATTTGAACCATGTGAAGAGGGTCCTAGTGTTAATATTGTCACGTGAACTGGCATAGCTACCAGCGAAGATAAAGGGAAGAAACAAGACGAAAATTTATGTGTTTGCAAGGTTGCTGATAAGGAGACTTGATTCAATACAAATAAGGTAAAGGAAATGTTTATGGAAGCAAGAAGGAGCTTCGTGAATGCAGGAGCTTCTACATCAAGGACTCGAAATACGTGCACGGAAAAGCCTAAGGACGTCAGTACTATGTAGGAGGCATACCTGTCCCTATTAGAATCATTTTTAAAATCCTGGAAGAAGCTCCTAATGGATAAGAAGGTAGTAGAAGGACTTCAAGAATTAATAGATAATTGCACTAGTAAGAATAAGCCACTACCAGAAAAATGTGCGGTACATAAGGTAGACAAAAGTAAGAAAAGGACAAGTCATGAAATGATATTGACTACCGAGATTGGAGAATACAAAATGGACCGGGTAATTCTTGATTTAGGGTCTGATGCAAATTTTTTGTCGAAGCAAACTTGGGAAAGAATGGGATGACCAATGCTATAGTGGTCCCCGATCCAACTAAGGATGGAGAACCAGCAGAAGATTATTCCTATGGGGCACCTACATGGAGTGACTGTCGATATTGAAGGGGCACGCGTGTTATGAAACTAGCTCACAAAAGATAGAAAAGATAGATCAATGCCTTAGAAATCAACCTCTTCGAGGGGGCAACCTCCTTTACATTACACAAATGAACAATTCTTCGATGATACAAATGACAAGACCTCCTTTCTATATATAGGAATCTAAAGGGTCATAAAATAATCAAAGCCGACATAACAATAATAATGTAGGGGCACCATAATAATAATAGTGGACTTCTGTGGGGCACAATAATAACAATATGGGGACTACAGGGGCAAAACAATATAATATGGGGGTTGTACTAATAACAATAAGGGGTTACACTAGTAGTATAGATACCTAACATTCCCCTCTCCTTCAAAAAGTGTTGTCCTCAACGCTTGAGTAGTTCTTGATGCTTATGTATAAAATTATTGTCCTCCCAGGTGGAATCTTTAGCGGTTAAGTTCATCCACTTGATGAGATACTTTGAAATTGATCGATTTCGTAGCTTTTGGGTTCTTGTTTCTGTGACAGCTCTAGGTTCTAATATGATTTTTCCTTCCTCGTCAAGTTCTAGAAATATTGTTTGAACTGGGATCTTCTCCAAATTTTGAATGAGTGGCCAGACTTCTTCGTCCTTCTTCCATTCATCCCTTGCTTCATTTATCCAATCTGGTTGGATAATAGAAATAACACAAAACAATGCTTCTACATCCTCATCCTTTCTTGAGAGTGCACTTGCAACAACATTTTGCTTCCCTTTTTTGTTGATTATTTCAAAGTCATAACCCAACATATTTATGACCCATTTCTTATGTTCTTCTAAAGATAATCTTTGTTCTAAAAAGTATTTAAGACTATCATGATCCATTTTTACCTTGAAGTGTCTTCCCATTAGGTAAGGTTGCCATTTCTTAAGTGCATGTAGTATTTCCAACATTTCCTTCTCATAAATAACTTGCTTGAGATGTAGCCATAAAAATACCCAATCACCTATATCAAAACTTCTTTCACTACGATGTTGATTTGCTTGTTGTTTCATTCAATTCTGCACCAAAGTGGCGTTATCATTTAAAAGTTGGAGAAATTGTTGTTGATGCTCTATGTGATATTTCACTGCTTTAATCTTTTTCTTCTTGATATGTCCTTCTATCTTGAGAGTTTGAGGAGTGGTAATTTCTTCCAATGCATTACAAGATATGGTCGGATTCATTTCTTGATGCTCGATGTGATCTTTCACTTCTTGAACATTTTTCTTCTTGATATGTCCTTCTATCTTGATAGTTTGAGGAGTGGTAATTCCGACAAATGCATTACAATATATGGTCGGATTCATTTCTTCTTTCTCGATGTGATCTTCCACTTCTTGAACCTTTTTCTTCTTGATATTTCCTTCTATCTTGAGAGTTTGGGGAGTGGTAATTCTTGCCAATGCTTTACAAGATATGGTCAGATTCATTTCTTCTTTCTCTAGGGTTGGTTCCTGGTGTATGTCCTCTTCTTTTGATGTTTCTTGATCCTTTTCTTCCTCCTCTTCAAAATCAATGTAAAATAAATTCTTCTCAACTCACTTATGACCATTAATGTATTTGTTATCACAATTGTAACAAACCCCTTTTTCTCTTTTTTCTTCCAATTGTTGTGGTGTCAACCTTGTAGGTTGTGGAAGGCTAGGAGAAACAACACTTCCATCTTTATAATTGTGAGGGGTAGACTTCCTTGTTTCCATAATTTTGCTTTCCACTTTTCTTTCCAACCTGAATGCCTTCTCCAATGAATCAGGTTCCCAAAGACGAACCTCATGTTGAATGTTATCCTTTAAAGTCCCTATGAAGACATAAATCCTCTACTTCTTTGGAATATCATTTTCCCTTATATTCAATTTTTGAAAGTCCTCAATGTGATCTACCATTGAACGCTTTTGTTTGAGATTTAACAATTGGCTACTGAAGGTGTTGCTCTTTGTATCCGCATAATGTGTTATCATTTCCTCTGTGAAAATTGACCACGTGACAAGTGACTTACGAGAACAAAGCCCTTGATACCATAAAAATTGATTCGGTTCTAAATACAATGATGCGATATGTACCTTTTGTAACAAGATCAAAATATTGCTCCATCTGTAGTATCCAACTTACCGGATCCTTGCCATCAAACTTCCTCATATCGCTTTTTCTTGATTTTAGGAGCTCGATCTTGAAACAACTGTAACTCTGTAATTTTGGATCTTTAAGTTCTTAAATTTCTTCCTATGATATCCCTATGAGTCCTCTTTCTAACGCTACAAGTCTGATCACAATTGAATTCTCGAAGAAAGAGTTATGCCCAATCTCCCGAGATGACCTAATTATAGACTAGTTCAGTAGAACAAACTTGTACTACGTTCCACGTGTCACTGTTTCAACCTTAGGTTCTGAAATTGACAACCAACAAACTAAAGTCCATCTGCCTTCTATCACTTTTTATGAAATTTGAATCAGATGCACAGAGAGAGAGTTATGACGATTTTCCAAAGGTCACCTATTTAGAATGTAATTCGAGAGTCTCCAAAAACCCTAACTTCCTTAGACTATATCTCCAAAAATGTGGCGTCTGAAATTTAGACCATAGGTTCAGACTGATTTCATCTGAAATGCATGTTTTTCTTAGCTTCTAAAACCTCGTAGCGAAAATGTTATAGCAAACATTCCATGATGACCTGTTTGGAGAAGTGAAACCCTAGAATCCAAAGCTCTGATATCAAATGTTATGAAACTAGCTCACAAAAGATAGAAAAGATAGATCAACACCTTAGAAATCGGCCTCTTCGAGGGGGCAAGCTCCTTTATATTACATAAATAAACAATTCTTCGATGATACAAATGACAATGCCTCATTTCTATATATAGGATTCCAAGGGATCATAATATAATCAGATTTGACATAACAATAATGTAAGGGAACCATAATAACAATAGTGGGCTTTTATGGGGCACAATAATAACAATATGGGGACTACAGGGGTACAACAATATAATAAGGGGGTTTTAATAATAACAATAAGGGGTTACACTAGTACTATAGTGGCCTAACTTGTTAAAAGCTCTGATACCAAGTGTTATGCAACCAACTCACAAAATAGAAGAAAAGATAGATGAATGCCTTCAAAATAAGCCTCTTCGAGGGGGAAACCTCCTTTACATTACACAAATGAACAATTATTGGATGATACAAATGACAAGACCTCCTTTCTATATATAGGAGTCTCAGTGGTCATAATGTAATTAGAGCCGACATAACAATAATAATGTACGGGCACAACAATAACAATAGTGGGCTTCTATGGGGCACAATAATAACAATATGGAGACTACATGGGGAGAAAATAAGGGTGTTGTACTAATAACAATAAGGAGTTACACTAGTAGTATAGGGACCTAACAATGCGCCATAGCTGATTTTGAAGTGATCGAAATAGTAGACGATAGTAACCCATATCCAGCACTGCCTGGAGTTGATTGGGCATTTGATATGAAGACAGTCATCATCCTGAAGAAGTGCAGCATGACATTTGAAAAGAAAAAACTAAGGGTTATTGTGCCATTTTATCTAGCCGAGGATGCACGATATACTGAACCAATCCGCAATTATGAGGAGGAGGACGATATTGAATAGATCTATAAGCTGACTGCACAGGATGAAGATTAGATCAACCCTACAAGAGATGGGAAAATTACATGGGAGAAGAACAACTCCTGCAATTCAAATTCATATGAGGACCTCAAACACTGGAAAAACAGGTTGAATGAGGTATCACCACTGCGATGCAACATGCTTATGAATTCACTCTTATGCATATCCAATGAGGTATGCAACTTACCACATTATGATGGTTTAGAAGATGTCAAATTATTTCTGGATAAGTTTTAAAGAGATGTACTGGAGGAACATTGGTTCCAAGCACTAGACATCGCGTTGAGAGCTATGCTTACTAGATGGTGGGGTATGCATAAGAACAAATTTGCAGATTGGAAGGAATATCAGTGGATGATGAAGCTACGATTTGGGTATGCCTATACCCACATTATGAAGAAATATAGAGGGAAGGATGATTCGTGTGAGCACCTGGCTTGATGGATGAAAGCATGGGGAGAAGAACCGTAACCAGAATGGGTTCATATATTTTGACACATTTTGGATACAATTTCGATGAACTGGTATCTGGAAATGGAGTTGTGACATGGAACAACCAAATGGGATGTTCTGAAAGAAAGTTTCTTTTTAACTTTAAGCTTCCAAGGTGGATTTGAATGCATTGATGAGGCATTATAAGAGATCAAAGTTGCAATATTCAGAATGTTTGAAGAACCTGTGGCATGGGTACAACCATATTGGAGTACGCAGTTGTGCAAGGATGAGAAAATGTATATATTTGATGAATTTCAGAGTGTAATGGTTTGATTTTAGCAGCAGAGAGGTTGTCTTGGCTTTGTGTAAAAAAATTCCTGAATATCCTTTTAATAAAGCAATCTTTTGCCCTTTGGATCTGGGATTCATCACGGTGCTGATGTTTAGTATGTTTTTCCTATAATTCATTTACACATTATGTTTTTTCTGCCTTGTTACAGCATTATCTAAGTGATATGTTAGGAATTCATCCGTAATGATGCTCCTTTCGTGATGATTTTGTTGCTAGTTGTAATGGTTGTCTTAGAAGAATTCATCCGTTGCTAGATGCTCTCTTGAGCAACCTCGTGATTCTCTTTCATCTAAAGTTGCTGTTTGCATATTCATCCTTTGTTTGATGCTTGCAGGGCAGTGGGCTTTCTCCCTTATACTTCTCACATTTACAATCTTCACATGGCTGAACATGGCACTTAATTTGCCCCAGGTTTGCCGGCAGAAACTGACATCGATTCCATAATCCAAATCATCCTTTCTCTTGTTGTTTCAACCCAAAACAATCCAATCAAATCCTCTAAGCTACTATACCTAGCCTAAAATCCATATTTGATTCAGTCATCTCAACTGAGATTGACAAGGAGAGAGCCCTCTCCCGACCTAGTAGGGCTAGCTACCAGGTTAAGCTTGGTTTGTGGTTATCCTAGGATTGCCTCCCTTCAGCCTGAGGTCAATCTAGGCTCTAACATAGTGGTGACCATACTGGGGAAGAGGTGACAGATCTTCTCTGGGAAAGATCATTCAAGTTGCAGATCTGATTGCTGATGGTGGACAACAGTCAGACACATATGAAGGCTAAAACATTCACCTGGCGACTCCAACTCAATCCAGAGATTCCAGTGCTCACTGATCCATTCATGCACTAAAATAAAATGGTAGGGTATGTGGCAAACCCTATGTTTTGTGAAGTTTTAAAATAAGTTAGAGATCAGTTAGTGGATATTGAAATTGATGAAGTATTTTTCATTACCATGCTTCAATGTTTGAGATCTTCGAAGTTTCCTCCTAAAGCTAAAACTGGTTTCTTTGAGTTAGTTGTTGAAAAATTTGAGAAGGAGATTCAATATTTAAATGATCAGATCCAATCATATGAATTCCGAGATCCCAAAAAGTTCTTGGAAACTCTCCCTCCTTCAAAACAAGAAACAATAGAGCTGCCCGTGGATGTTTGCATTGACAGTTTTCAGTTGGAGGTCTCTGTTGAGGAGTTAGGGCAACAAACAGAGTCTGATTTCTTCGATCCTATTGCAGTGTACATGGATTTTTTTTTCAGTTTGAATGATAGATCAAATTGTCTTTTACACAACCAGACTCATTATGTGCATGGATGGCTGTCAGCCTTTCCAGTTGCGTCCTAGTTCAAGCACTTCCAAGCATCATCTTTGTCACAGTTACTTGATTGGTTGATTTGGCATTACAACATCACTTGATCTATTGATTTTGTTGCAAAGTAGGGTAGATTTGTAAATAAATAGGCTGCCCAAGGCAGCATTTCAGGTTTTGGTATTTGTTTATGTACAGGTTGCAGTATGTGTATGTTTTATGGATTGCTATAAGTTGTTTTGGGTTTGCAGTTGTTTGACAATATTTCCCAATCATAGAAAATTTTAGGGGCGAATGTTTGGGCTTTGGCGAAATTAAGGGGTTTTAAATTTTTAGTGGGAAAATATTTTGTATCATAGCACATTTTTACAAATCACCTCAAATAGCTCACCTTATTTTAAGGGAGAGGGTAAAAAAGGTAAATTTAGCCCTTGAAACTAGGAGTTACAACCTTCCATTTGCCCATTTTCAAGAATAGGTTTTATTTAAGTGAATCCTATGGGCCAAATGCCATATTTATAAAAGAGGTATGGTAAATTAATAAAAATATAAATAAATGAGAGGTATGGTAAATAAATAAAACATTTTTTATATTTACTCCATAAGTCACCTTATATACATGCAAGGGTGTAAACAAATAAAAATATAAGTAAAGTGGAGGTATGGTAAATAAATAAAACGTCTTTTTATACTTACTCAAAAGGTATGGTAAATAAATATAAATATAAATCAACTAGACGTATGGTAAATAAATAAAACCTCTTTTTATATTTAGTCCATAACCCTCATTCCATTTATGAAGGCTTAAGAAAAAGGTTTTATTTAAGTGAATCCTATGGGCCAAATACCATATTTGTAAAAGAGGTATGGTAAATTAATAAAAATATAAATAAACGAGAGGTATGGTAAACAAATAAAACATTTCTTATATTTACTGCATAAGTCACCTTATATTTACGAACACTCAAAAAATGCGTTATATGTAGGTGAAACCTATCGGAAAAATACTATGGGACAAATACCATGGACTAGATTGTTATTAATACCATGAAAAAAAACATTATTAACCCTAATATTAGTATTAATAAAAATAAAAATGGCACATGGTATTGACCCATGGTATTCACCAAAATGGCACATGGTATTGACCCATGGTATTCACCTGGAATGTAGCCTATTTAAATGGGGGAATTAAACTAGCATAGATCCATCTTTACTCTGGATCTACTAACCCCTGAGAGGTATCAAATATTGTGATATGCAAACTAGCATAGATTAAAAAAATATTTGTTCCCTCTCGGGGCTTGGTGGATCAAGGGGAAAATTGGATGTTGTAATTTAATGTATGTTAAACATTTTAGCTCGGTTAAAATAAAAAATAAAATAAAATTCAACTACTAATTTTATTAATTTTTATAAATTACTAATAGTAATTTAGCTCCAGGTTTATGATAACCCATGGTATTGACCCATGGTAATACCATGGCATTCATGTGAACATAGACTATTTAAAGGGGAAATTCTATCATCTTAGATCCATCTTAATTCTGGGTCTACCAAGTGCTCAGAGGGATAAATAGATTTCATCCCCCTAAGAGTGGTAGATGTGGAGTTAAGATGGATATAGGTTGGTTTTTATGATAATGAAGATATTAAATAGACTTAGGAAATTATATTGTAAAAACATCTTAAGGTGAATGGTTAAAGCATATACATTGGACAAGTATATTTGTATACTTCTGTTTTAAATTGAAACAAATCCAGGGCTAAAAGGAATGAATTGATTGCACTAGTCATCCTTCTAAAACTTTCCAACATATGCTGGAGTAAATAGATTGTAATTTGGGTAATTTTTCTAACTACAAATAGGAACATACTTGTGTATTGGTAGGGTGGATACGAGGTCCCTAGAAGTGATGAATTTGAATTTTTCTTAGTTTTCTGTGAATGACACGGGTGAATTTTATCCTACACCCACTAGATTATCGATATGTAATTTCAGTAATTTTGATTTCAAAAGATATTTTAAAGAAATGCAATGATTTCATTTGTGTATTCAATAAACACAATATTCTAATGGAATTTTGCATTTGTGGTTTACCTATATAGATTCCATGGAGAAGTGTTAGTGGTGTGACATCAATTGTCCTCAAGTAGTGGCTTTAGTTTTACTCTTTTTGGAAGCAAATACTTTCTTCCAACATTTTTGAGTTCCATGAAAAATTTGAAAGTCCTAATAGTATTCAATTATGGGTTCAAGAGAGACATAGTATTCAATTATGGGTTAAAGAGATCCACACTGAATGATCTATTTGCCTTATCTTCACTTAGTTTAAGACTATTCACTTGGAGAGCCTGCATGTGCCCCCACTTCAAGAGCATAGTAAAGTCATGTAGCACTTAGAGAAGCTATCTTTAAGCTTTTAGTGAAGAATGGAAAAATGTCTAGGTTCAATAACAACCAGTCGAGCATTAAGCCTCCAATAATGCTAGATTTTAACTTGGAGCACTTTTGTGATTTGGAGCACTACTACTACTGTTAGTTGTGAATTGGACTATTACTAACTGTCATTTCCTTTGAAAGTTACCTGATGACTTGGGGAACCTCAACTCTTTAAGAATGTTAAGGAAGGAAAGAAAGTACATTATGCTAAGTTCTCTTATGCTTTTCATGTTTTTCTTGGATATCTACAACGTTTCAGGTAGGAAAGTACATTCTGTTAATAAAAATTTGTCTTGATAGAAAGGCCCAATTTCAAATTCTAATGATTTCAAAAAACATTGTATAACTGTAATGTTTCTAGAAGGAAAGCATACTTTTTCAGTTTAAGTATCATGATCCCATATTCCAACTTATTTTTTAGTAACCCATTAGGCTTTGTAGCTTTGAATAAATCCATGTCTTTTGATAAGATCCTCTTCCAAATTAGAACTTAATTTCCTTTTAGCAATAACCACATACAATGTCTTGATTTTGTTATTGAGAAAATAGAGGTTGTGAAACAAGCTTGTGCCATACAAGGACTTGATTCATTGATTATGTATCAATTATGGCTCTTGATGTAACAATGTCTTGATTTTGTTGCTTGAAAATAGAGGTTACGCTTTACTATTTCACAAAATTTCTTACAATCTTTCCATAAGTATTGATTTGTAATCTCAGTCACTGAGGGATGACAATAATGACAAAGGTAATATTCCATGGTTTGAAGTTACCCTCTTAATAAATATTTAAATATATCACCACAATTTAACTGTTAGTTAAAGGAATTGTATTTGATTTGTAACCAATTCATTGCTTGATTTATAGATTTTGATTTTTTCCCTTTTTTATTTTTTTCTCAGATTTGGTATGAGATATCTTCCAATATTTGGGTTCCCTAGTTTCCCCACCATAGCTATGAGGTTCAGATGCTATCATTAAATATTCTCAGAACGTTACAACTTTTCTAGTAAGTGTGCTTTGAAACATTGTTGTTGCTTTTCCATGGTGTTAATGAAAATAAGCACTACAACTAGTGCCATTATTTAGATTAAGTGCCGAAATCTAGGTGATCTTGTAATGATGGAGTGATTGTTTTCTAGCTACTAAGGCCATATGCATTTTTATCTCTTATGTTGTCCTGAGATATTCAAATTCAGAATAAGAATTGAGGTCTCATTTCCACTGTAGATTGCAGTCAGTTTCTTGAACATAATATATAGTAGATTATATTTTACTAGTCAACTATGGATGTGATCCCTCGCAGGAAAGGAAATTCAACGTGACTTTGATTTCACATTGATTTGTCAAAACATCCACACAGGAAAGGAGATTCAAAGTGACACTGATTTCACACTGATTTGTCAAAATGGAGGCAAGAGAAAAGGAAACTTTGTATTCAACAATGCTCTTAATTTCATATGTACATCCACAGACATATTAGTAGAAAATATTGAAGGGTTGCCTAAGTAATATTTTCCATTCCACTACATTCTTTACAGCTTGTAAATAAATAACTCGAAACAATTCATTACACTACTTGTTATTCTTTATTAATCAATGGTTAAGATTTTGATATTGAACTGGCTAAGATTTTTCTTCCTTCTGTGAAATTGTGTGTTCTATAATGCTTCTTTTCAATTCACTATGTATAGCATATAAAGTGTGTCTAATGGAGTAGGAAGATTGGAAAGTCTTGTGATCCTTGAACTATGTTACAAGTCAGAAACCCAATGGGGCAGGGTAGGTGCATCCCCACAAAGGGGTCACAAATACCAAAGTTGGTACTGGCTAGTGCCTTGAGCTAGAAAATTTCCTTTAACCTTGTATTAACAGTGAATCCATAGAGTATTCTAATATTATCTTTATAAGATTTATATTAGTTAAGATTGATGAATAAAATTCATGAGACATGAGCTAGGATGTCCTTGCAAGGTGGTTGTTGATTATTGGAAGCTATGATGGCCGTTATGTCAGGCTAGGTGGTCGCACTCCCTTGATCGTGAGCACGATTGTGATCAAGATGGAAGACTTCATAGTCTAGATTGATTTTCTAGCAGTGATAATTAGTGGGCTCATTCAAAAAAGCTTCTATTTCACTAATTCTTTTTATAGAGTTGTCAGTTTCAATTTCTAAAGGTTTTAATTACACTATAGAGCTGAGTTCTGAGAGAGTTGTGATTCACAGTGTTAAGTATAGCAGCTATGCCACTTGAATGAAGACAAGCATAGTAGATGTATCAGACTCTGTTATAAGCTTACTTGCATATTATAAGGGACTTGGTTGGCATTTTTATAATTTTATAAACAAGTTCCATTTCATGGAAATGTGAAAAAAATAGTGATATTGCCACCATGTGGCTCTTGTCATATATGGTTTTATACTTTTTCAAAAAATTCTCTAAGAGTTCACAATGGTAAGACTCACTAGGACCTTACAAAGTTTTATTATTTAGTGAAAGACTCACCAAGATCTTACAAGATTTTATAATTGAGTAAAATATTTTCCATGCCTGGTGAGATATTCGCCAAAAAATTATATATACATATTATATTATTGATAAAATCGCCTTCCATTTTTCCTATATACCATGGAGATTCGCCCATTTATTATACATATAAATTTAGGGGGTTTCTTAAAATTTTCCCTATTTCCAATGGATGAGGCACTTGGTCTATGGTGTTCTTGACACCTCCAAGGAGCTGCCATCCCTAATAAGGCCAATGTTAGTTCCAGTCTTTGCAGCCTGTCACCAGGGATCAAAATGGGCTCTTACTATGTCTGGTTTTCAGAGATGTTTTGCACATGAGTTTCAATGCAAATCATATCCTAAGTATGTTCATCAAAAGGATCTTGGAAAAATATTTTCAACGGTATATCACACTCCCATAACCGGCTCCCAAATTAGAAGATATGATTGAAATGAATGATTGATTCTTGGTTATGCATGTTTTGAGGTTAGTTGCTGCACATAGGGACAAGTTTACAACAAAATCAGTTTGGACAGGAATTTTACAAAAGTGAAAGAGGCTTTTGTCCATCACATACCAAATAACAAAAACCTCCTTCAGTTTATGCACAGGTATTACTATGTGGGAGATATGCAGTGATATTTGAAGCCTACATTAAAACAAAACAAATTTTGTAGTTATTTTACTGTTTTAGTCATTTTATTACGGTGCCATTTTACAACAGATGGAAGGTAATTTTGAGAAACCCAAAGATGTTTTTTTTTTAACCCAAGCCATATAACAAAAACCTCTTTCAGTTTATTCACAGGTGTCGTGAATTTGGATATGTGACTAGATCTTTACAGCTCATTTTCATAGATTTAAATTTTTAATGATTTTCTGTTTTAGAGATGATTTTGTGGCACATATTGCGAGCAACTAGAAACGAATTTCCAAAATTTTAGAGAGGTTTTTCTCCATCATGACCTTATTTACAAAAACCTCTTTCAGTTTTGTAACAGGTGTTATGGTTTAGGAGATACCAGTTCATCTTCAACACCTATTTTCAGAAATTCGGTCCAAGTTTAATGTAACTTATTCTATTTTGAAGAAGATGGTTGAGCTCAATTCCCTTAGTACAAGGATGAGAAAATGTATATGTTTGATGAATTTCATAGTGTAATGGTTCAATTTTTGCAGCAGAGAGGTTGTCTTGGCTTCGTGTAAATTTTTTTCTGAATATCATTTTAATAAAGCAGTCTTTTGCCCTTTGTATCTGGGATTCATCACAGTGCTGATGTTTAGTATGTTTTTCCTGTTATTCATTTACACATTATGTTTTTCTGCCTTGTTACAGCATTATCTAAGTGATATGTTAGGAATTCATCCGTAATGATGCTCCTTTCGTGATGATTTTGTTGTTATTTGTAATGGTTGTCTTAGTAGAATTCATCCGTTGCTAGATGCTCTGTTGAGCAACCTCGTGATTCTCTTTCATCTAAAGTTGTTGTTTGGAGATTCATCCTTTGTCTGATGCCTGCAGGGCAGTGGGCTTTCTCCCTTATACTTCTCATATTTACAATCTTCACTTGGCTAAACATGGCACTTAATTTTCCCCAGGTTTGCTGGCAGAAACTGACATCGATTCCATAATCCAAATCATCCTTTCTCTTGTTGTTTCGACCAAAAAAAAATCCAATCAAATCCTATGAGCTACTATACCTAGCCTAAAATCCATATTTGATTTAGTCATCTCAACTGAGATTGACAAGGAGAGAGCCCTCTCTTGACCTGGTAGGGTTATCTACCAGGTTAAGCTTGGTTTGTGGTTATCCTAGGATTGCCTCCCTTCAGCATGAGGTCAATCTAGGCTCTAACAGTCTATAAGAAAGGGTTGATGGTAGACCCTACCAAAATTGTAGTGATTATTAGTCTGGAGCCTCCAAAGAATGTTAAACAATTGGGCGAGACGTTGGGCCACATAGGGTACTACAAGAAATTTATCAAGGCCTATGCACAGATCATTGTGCATATGGAAAGATTGCTGAAAACGATTGCAACATTTTGCTGGGACGATGACTGCTAGAATAGTTTGGATGTTTTAAAGGAGAAAATGATCACCATGCCCAATTTAGTGTTCCCTGACTAGAAGAAGGAGTTCCATGTCCATGTATATGGATCCTACATAGCACTAGGAGCTCTGCTAACCCAAACTGGTGAAGGAGATATTGATCATCCGATAGTGTTCACAAGTAGAAAGTTGTCAAAAGCAGAAAAGCATTATTCTACCATAGAGCGCAAAGGACTAGAAATGGTGTATGTGTTGCAGAAATTCAGACACTATTTATTGGGCACGAACTTCAATATTTACACAACCCACTCTTCTTTGAAGTATTTGGTCAACAAGCTTGTGTTGGGGGGGGGGGGGGGGGGGGGGAATCTGTCGATGGTTGTTGATTTTTCAGGAGTATGACTTTGAGGTACTTGTGAAGCTACGACACCTAAATGTTGGACCAGATCACCTTTCGCGGATTGAGAAAGGTGAGAAACCTACCAATCTAGAGGAGGGATTACCTGATGCGTAGCTCCTTGTTATGTGTGTTGTTGATGACCATTTCACTGACATCATCTAATTCTTGTCTACGGGTAAAACTCCAGAGGGGTATTAGATGCAGCAGAAGAAAGAGTTGGTGGTTCGGGTTGCAGACTTGTCTGTTATTGAAGAAATTTATATAAAATGGTATCGGATGAGATATTGCGTAGGTATGTCCCAGATTATGAACGACAAAGCATCCTTGCAAAAGCACATGGAGGAGGTGTAGGAGACCATTATGTGAGAAGAGTGACTACATAGAAGATCCTACGCACAGGACTATGGTGGCCAATTGTGCATAAGGATGCTAAGGTTTATTTCATCGCATGTGATGTATGTCAAAGAACGAGGAGATTGTCGTGAAGGGATGAATTTCCCTCGAACCCGTATATATCATTACAAGTGTTTGATAAGTGGGAAATAGACTTTGTGGGACCAATTCAACCACTAGGAAAGAAGGCTGGAACCATAGATATCATTACTACAACTGAATATTTAACTACGTGGGTTGAGGCACAACATGTCAAGGATTATAGTGCAGCCACAACTGTGAAGTTTATCTTCGAGTATATTTTTCCTTGGTTTGGCTTCCCGAAGATCTTGATGAGAGGTAGAGGTACGTACTTCTTAATGAACAATTTCTTCTTTGCTCGAAGAATTCCAACTGTATCACCAGAAAAGTACAATGTATCATCCTGAAGCGATTGGCACTGTCGAAGCATTTAACGAGATTCTAGAGTGCCTTAACAAATATTTTCAATACTAAGTGAAACAACTGGGATGTCCGCGTACCCATTATTCTATGGGCATATATAACTACTTGCAAGAACTTGACTGGACAAAATCTGTTCAGATTAGTTTATGGACAAGAAGTGGTAATGTCGATGGAATACATAGTGCCCAATTTATGGATTGTTGCAGTTATAGACATGGTTGACCGAGATACCATGGAAGAACACCTCGCACAACTCGTTGAGATGGAGGAGGATCGCTTCTTAGTGGGTTTTCATCAGTAGGTGTAGAAGGATGGTGAAAAGGTATGGCATTACCTCCATATCAAACATCGCATTTTCAAGCCCTAAGATTTGGTATTGTTTTATGACAGTAAGTTCACAAGTTTACGAGAAAGTTCCAAACACATTGGATGGGGTCGTATATTATTAAGGAGATTACATATGGAGGCATAGTTCAGCTCACAAAGCTGATGGGGAATCATTTCCAGGAAAAGTCAATGGGAGTCTATTAAAGCTATATAGGGGTGATCCCACCCCTACCCAATGACTATATGGATGTGAGATAGTCTTAGTGCTCCTGGAAGTTGTAAGGGAGCGTGAGACTATAAACTACACTGCCAAAGGTTGGATGAAGTGATGGGGCTGTGTGACATAGCAAGGTAAGGCACAAAGAAGGGGTACGATGAAGGAGCTATAGTAGGATGGTGAGTATCACACAGCCAGGCCAAAAATTGACCATTGGATGCATTGTAGCTAATTGGATGGCAATTTTTATATTACAAGGAGCAGGGGGGAGAATTTAATATGCATATGTTTGGAAATCTATCGCCAAAAACACATGAATGACAGGGAATTAGAGGGAACAAATAGATTTCAAATCAAATTGAGCTATAAATATGGAAACCCTCTCCCATTCGAACACTTTTCGCCTAGCAAAATTGCCTTAAGTTTTGGTGCTTTCAATTGTGTCTAGAGAAGTGTTGGATGTCTGATAATGAGTGGGAGAACATTCTTTCACAACCGGAATTTGAACACTTACCTGATTGGCACCACAAGATAATCCTTGAGAGAATGACTGCAACACCACCTGAGACAGAGGCATCCCAACCTGTACCTACAGGGTTTCATACTACTGCGCCTAGGTCGCAAAGGCCTAAGCCATCTGCTTCCACAACGGGAGATAAGAAGCAAAAGACACCCCAGTAAGCACCAGTGTGACAATCACCATGGGAAAACCCAATGGAAATCCACCAAAAGGGAAAGATGAATAGATCCAAGTTGCTAATAGAGCCCCTGGACCTGGATGAGGAAAAACTATGCAGAGGAGTAGAATAAATTGACGCAGAAGAGGTTGAGTCTGTAACTCGGCTATCGTCATATATTCCACCAAGAAAAGCTATGGCTAAAGTTCCCAAAGACTCAGATTTTGTGAAGTTTATGGTCTCCACACCTTTACTACCGGGGAACATGCTCTTTGAGGGCCTGTTGATAGCATGTATACCAAACTTGAAAATGGAAGATTGGGACCTGAGAGACCATGAGAGGTTTCCATGGTTAGCACCAAGTAAGTACCTAAAGAAGGTATACTATGAAGAGGAAGACATCACACGGTGTGAGCCAATGAAATGGGTGGTTGGAGTTGGGGGCACGGGGCTGCTAAACATGTTGTGGGTGCCACACTTCAGTCGAACCACCCTTAATACAGTTTGTGTGCACCAATTGTTGACAGTGGTGCATGATGGGTTCCTCTGGTTAGGAGGGTCCATCCTAATTACTGACATGTTTATCCACAGGATAACATTGCTTCCATTGTTATCGCGTTTTCTTCTCGAATGTGTACGAAAAGAAACCACTTTAGGTTGTGGATGACAAAAAACCGTAACAATAAAAATGGTTGCTAAACATTGTAGATTTGCATCAAATGATAGAATCAAAACCTGCCAAAGCACTGATCTATGCCACAATCATAGTTAAACAACAAAATGGAATAGTAAAATAAGTGCAAGTAACTTCAATAATCCAATGGAAACCAGATATATAAATAATATATTTTATTAAACAACACCTGTGAAGGGAACAAATAATGTTACCAGTCCCTCTCTATGGGATGGGTTCTTGAATATCCTCAAATGTCTTTAGTTTTTGTAGAGTCTCTCTCCTCTATAATGTGTAAAACCTAGGAAACAAAATGTTTGAGCTCAATGAGAACTCAATTGGAAAATAAAAATGGTGTGATAGTGATAATAATCAGACTTACAATAGTGAGTGCAACAATGAAAATAATCGAAAGTCAATAATTGAAATATGCAAACAAGAATATTCCAATTTAATCTGTCCTTGAATTAAATTGTGAATTAAAATCGAATTTAGTCTTAACAACTACTTGGAAATAATTAATTAATTTATTTTAAATTAATTAGTTGGAGAAATTCAAGTTAGAAGTCTTTCTGAAGTCATGCAAGAGTTATCCCTTAAATTAAGGAGATAAGATTGAGTTATATTTGAGTTGTAATTAGTTAACTCAGTTTACTGAGTTAAGTCTAGTTAAATTAGTTCCAAATTGTTTGAGGAACTAATAGTGAGTTAACAGTCAGTTGATGCATTAATGCACTCAACTAGTGCTACTCTAGTTAACTAAAGATTCCCTCATCAGAAACTCATGCATGTCTATTATGAGAAAGACCCAGTTGAGATAAATGTTCAAGGACAATGTACTATCAGTTGCATGTGTTTTCTCATGGAGAAAACTCATGCATGTAGTCAAGGATTTATCCTTAAGGATTGCACAATTTTGAAGGATGGTTTTCCACCTGGTAAAGGCAAATCATCCACAAGGAATAGCACAAAGAAATAGGAGCTTGGAGGGCAGAGAGGAAGGTCGGAGAGAAGCCAAGATTGCCTGGAGCATCTGTGAGGATTGTACTAAGAGCTGGCTAGCTGTGAGAGCTAAGACTTTGTATAATTCCTATGTATTTCCACCATGTATGATAATACAATAGTGTGGGGTTTTTAGCTCAAACTTTCCCCAAAAGTATTTTCATGTGTATTGTGCCATTGATTCTTCTTCTTCTGGTTATATTTTTCATCTTGATCTTTAAGCTTCCGCAAATTGATAGTAGAAGTAGGTTATAGTATTCTACTTTGATTTATATTGCATTATCGGGTTAACATGCGCAAATTTTCTACAGAATGTAAAACCCTTCTATTTATAACAAAATATTAGGTTATCCTCGAATAATGAGCAATAATAAAATACTATTCACCCCATTCTAGAACTAACCAATTGGAATATTTTATTATATTTGGTTAGAGGGAAAAAGTATTTAAACTTTTATTTAGAAATAATAAATAAATAAATGATTTATTTATCATCTCAAGAAATATGGTTAAGGAATAATAAACAAATAATGATTTATTTAATTATTCCTAATGGATTTGGTCAAACTTGACAAGGAATAATAACTAATTAGTGATTAATTAATTATTCCTAGAGAAAAATAAGATAATTAATGATTTATCTATTTATCTATTTATTTCTCATAATTGGGTCAAATATGATAAGGAATATTAATTAAACAATGGTTTAATTCATTATTCTTAGAAGATAATTAAACAAATAGTGATTTATTTAATTATTCTGCATGGGTTTAATTATAAATGACTTAATAAATGTGGTTTATTAAGTAATTTCTCACAGTGAAAGCAGTTTTACTATGGTAAAATTGGCCTTACATGGTGTACTTCGATCCATCTAGTAAATTATGGCTAGATGATAATTTTTTTGTGATAACAACCATACCAAGGAGTGGACCTCGCAGAGTAGGAAAGTTGCAAGAGAAGAAGTCGGCGAACCAAATGAAGAGTGATTTTGGTCTGGTCAAGAAATCGCGCAGGTATTCCATTCAGTCGATATCAGATCGTGTGATGTAGTTTTCTGCATAGGTCTTGGTTGGTAAGATCATGAGGAAGTGTCGCACCAATGAAGTACTGGTTCTAGTCATCTCTTTGGCTGCACAGTGTGCCAAAGGAGTCCAGTATGACTTGGTTCAATATTTATATCATGAATTTCTAGAGGACTGTAGAGAGGTTGAGGATGATGGAAAACTGTTCCACTACGTGTGGTTGTTAATGTTTATCGTGTTGGTGGCCTGAAGGACACTTGAAGAAAGCCAATTCCCTCAGCAGGATACAAATCTACCTGAGGCCGCAAAGTTTAGTTTGCTATGGGATACCAAAGACCCCACACAAGTGATGGAGACAAAGATATTTTGGGTCTTTTTTGAGTGAGAGCTAAGTATGGTGATTAACTAGCGGTGAAGGTTATCACTAAGTTTGCATGAGAAGTACATCAATGTCACCGACATCAAGGCATATTTCCATAATCTGCACATTTGTGCAAAGAAATATCCCCAGATCATATGGCACAATTTACCTTACTTAGTTGCCGAGGACGATATTGTAGGGGTTGTCAGTAATTGGCCAAGTGAATGGCTCATCCCTTCTGATGCCAGCGCAGGTACCAGTAAGGCTGTTGAAGGTGCAGTAGTGTAGACCACAGCCACCACAACTGTAGAAAATAAGAAAGAAGCACAGAAGGTTTCTGCTATAGAAAAGGTTGCACAACAAAAAGAAGCTGCTATAAAGGAGAAAGAAGTGGATGCTAAGGAAAAAGAAGCAGCCAAGGAAAAGAATACATCGCAGGCCACCATTGAGCTCGGTGAGTCATACATTGAGCGCACGGACGTGGAGGAAGAGATAGAGGAAGAAGAGGAAGGGGGCATAGGATTGGAGTCCCTCTTCACCATTAAGAAGAAGCAAAAAACGAGTTCAACAGAGTGGTGCAAGAAGAAAAAATCGGATAAATCAGCGAGTGTGACACCTTTGGTCCTCACTGAGGGAGACCTAGATGAAATTAGGGATGTGGTCTGTAATGTAATGACAGATCTCTGGGGACACTTTTGAAGAGGAGTAGCAACATACTTTAGGTAAGGTACAATAGGGCTTCTGGGAGTTGTAGGTCCAAAGAAGTCTCATTCAAGCAATCGTGGGATAGGCGAGCATGAAGCAAGAAAGCCTGAAACAAGTGAGTGGGTCAGCCCTGGAAGTAGAACTCACACTAGATCTCTACACAGTTTAGTTGCCAGAGGGATCCCTGTGCGTTGACTCAATAGAAGGAAGGGCACACCTATTCCACATGAAGGACTTGAGTTTGAATTTGGTAACACTTCTTATTGAGACACTACAAGAGCTCCACCAAGGGGTGTCAGTTGAGCTCCAAATATGGGAATAATTTGCACTTTTGATCATCAATGAGGTAAAAAAAGAATAAGTAGATCTTTGAGGAAAAGGTATAGGCCCTTAAGGAAAAGGAGGAGTTCATGGCGCAAAATTAGTAGCTAGAAGTTGCTATTGCATAGGCATATAGTGAGATCCCGGAGCTCCAGATTCTAGCTAAAGTGGCCTCTGCAGAAAAGATTCAGAAGATAATTGACGCAGTAAAGGAGTCCCAGGCAGAAATCAACAATTTTAGGTTTGAGCTGTAGCTACAAATCTCTGAGTTACAACTTAATTTGTAGCCCACTACCCCTCTAGAGGTCCGAGAGTAGCAGGGAGCTACTATCAAAGGAGAGATGGCCACTTTGGACTCTATAGTCAAAGGATACACTCAATTATTTGAGCAGGCCATGGAATTATGGACCTCACTGCAGGAGGATCCCACTTTGTAGAAAATTGAAGCAGACATCAGGGAGAAGCAGAGGAAGTTCGATGAAATCCGGTCAATAGTGTGAACCTTAGCTCTAGTGCAAAGGTTCACCAGGTTACAGGAATGAAAGCTCATCCAGAGTGAAATTGATGAGTTGTGTCACAAGAAAGCCATCATATCTTCATGAACACTACCTTGGGAAGATGAGGCCAGTCAGTTGACATTGTTAGTGCAGGGCAAGCTGAAAGCCATGCAACAAACATAGAGAAAAATGGGCCTTGCTATTGAAGGCCCATCCACTGAGAAATTGGTTGAAGAAGTCCATTAGGCCACTGTATAGGGGACAACAAACCTGCAAGTTTTGAAGATTGAATTCAGTGAGCTAGAGGTGAATATCGATGTGCCACTAGCAGAGTGACTCGAGGAAGAGTCACCACTTTGTGTTGGGGGCTGGTTGGGACAAGGTATCCTGGGGTCAAGTTTGTAATATTTTATGTTATCCTTGTAAAGTCTCCGCATTTTGAGGAAGCATAGCACGAAGGTCATAGAAGTCAAAGGGGATTTAGGGGGGTCAAAGACCCTTAGTTTGTTATAATCTAGGATGTTTTGTGACCTGCCCATGGTTCGTGAACCATGGTATTGTAATGAAATAAACTATATAAAGGAGTCATAATGAGTCATAAGAAGTAACTAATAATTTAAGATCTATGTATGGGGAAGTGACCTAAGGCATAAAAGTCTATTTTTTGCACTTAGGTGAAAGGCTCCTGTAGCTATGTGCGTGGAGACCTTGGTAATTCTGAAGCTGAGTGTGTGTGCAAAGAGTCTATAACATAATGATTGATCATAATAAAGAATATTTTGGAGCAATATCTGTGTATCTGTGACTTTATGTGTACTTTTGTATTTTCTGTGTATTGGCTCTGATTTCTGCATTTATCTCAAGAAAGACTTAAATGAAGTGCGAAAGTAGTAGATCTATTAGATTACTTAATGTTATGAATGTTTAAAGAAATCGGCACAGAGTTAGAAGCTATTACCTGTAAGTTATCTTAATTTCCACATTTCAAGAGTTAGGGTTTGCGAAGGTCAGGATAAAGCCTTAGAAGTAACAGAAACCCATCACAGAGACCTATGGATGCAAAAACTTGGTTCTGTCATCTCCCAATACTACTTTGGGTGAGACTACAGCCTGTGCTATGTGGGTTATTTTTGAAAGGGCTTGTAGTGAATGGTTTTGTCGGTTGGCGTAGCTAACTCTGAACCTGGATCATAACCCCCTTAAGCCAACACATGCTAATACCAAGCATGTTTCTTGCAATTATTTACATATGTCAACCACATGTTCCAAATATCAAGACAATCATATCTGTCAACTTGAAATCAACTTTTACAAAGACTAACAATCGTGTCATAATCCATAGTCAACTCATATTTATTAGACATAATTCTACAATTGTTACCTACTACACAGTACACATCAATTGTCTCGCCACATATGTGTTAGTACAATCGTCTTAAAAAAAGATCATTTGAACACATACTTATATTATGCAATTCATCAAACATTCAACCAACTTGCAAACATACAATGTTAAATTAATCAACTAGATGACATAATAGAAACCAAACATTCGAACACCAAATAGACGACATAAACAAACATTCAAGAAAAAGATAGAAGACATAAGCAAGTTCATACCTTAATGTATCTCATGGGAGGCTATCTTATCTACACAATCAATCTAGTTAGCACGATATAACTTCACAACACATCAGCTGAAACACAAATAAGATCATGTTATCCATAACAGTAACTAAATAACATGTTCACATCATAAAATCATAAACAATTATCATTCATACATAACAATTACATATGCACAATCAATATAGATTAGTATGACACAATATCACAACATATTAACTCATACCAGAATGTCATAACCCTAACCATTCGCATAGACCAATCCAACTTAGCTTGATACATGTAACAACAAGATCTTAATGCAATAACCCTAATCATCAAGTCATCTAATAGAAAACAACAATAGCAATGCATAAAACCACAGGTTACTATCATTCATGACTATCTGACACATGTGCATATGACAACACTAATCACATAGCATCTATCATGTATGTTTCCATAACATCAATAGAATGAAACACATACACATAACCATATTTCATATAACAATCCTTAACCTACATACATGTATGCCCAACATACAATACTTGTATGATGATCTGCTCTTACCCTAAAGACGAATGTCGAAATGTCATTCTAATGATCTCCATCTCCTTCCCTATCTCAACAAACACATTAGTATCATAACATACCAATAGAATCATGATTACCTAATTGTGTACAATGACCTCATGGATAACAACCCTCACCATGACAATGCATGCATAACAACATATGGACACGGACACGCATAACAAATGGATATACAACCATACATTCATGACAACGCGTTCCACAAAAACACCATCAACCTTCACATGGTGACATCACTACAACCATGATCAACATCATGCAAATGCAACAAGTACATGGACTCTAAGCATATGGAACACATATGAAATCGACATGAATCCATGACCAAGAAACCACCCATCCAATTCGAGGGGTGAACCATGCTCTAATACCACTCTAGAACACCCTCCTCCCACATCTACCCAAGTAACCGACCAATTGTGGTAAACATGTGACAATAAGTTACTATGATATGATTCGACCTCCCAAGTTATGTTATGGAAGTGGAGCTAATGGAAACACACCATACAAACCTTCAACATCAGCAATGAGACCCCTAGGAACCATCCCAACCTTTTTGCTAACCATCCCCTGGGTCCCACTGAGTCTTTAAACTATTAAATCTATAGACGCTCCCATTCTATGGGCATGCTAGTGTCTAGAGAGGTTTTGACGCTCCCACGTGCCTGCATGCCAGCGTCCAGGGACTATTTATAGCAGACATGTGTGAGAGTCTTGGGATTTTAAGGCACCTTTCAAGCCTAGAATTCTGGCCATTTCTCAAAACTTTTTGTAACTTATGGAATCAATTAAACACATGATGACAAGACTAATAAAACAAAATCTAACTCCGGGACTAGGTCTGATCATTCCCAATTGGGACTGACATTTTGTCAAACACTTCGCATCAATGTACTCTACAGGTGTAAACAACATATCTAAGCATAAGGGTCTCATACTTATTTGAGATTCGTTATGAAGAATGTTTTCCTTATCACATAAGATGCAGATTTATCCATTAGGTCATAGATACAATTTTCATTCATTTACAAGTGAAAACAAGGTGAGAGCCATACATAGTCACTACCATAATACATATTCATAACCAGCATAATAACAATAGAAATACCAAGGAATCAATAGCCATATAATCCACATATAAACCAATATAATAATCATGAGATGAAAAGGCTAAATAACCTCATATTAATGATGCAAAGTCCAACCCAGTATGGGACTATCATGTTCCACCCAACCATAAACATGGATAAGCCAAATCTATCTTCAGTCATTCACCCCTGTGCCATATTCCAAGCATGAATGTGGGATCTCATAAAACACATCAATCAAAACTATCCCATGCTTCCAGAGGCCAAACTACCTCAACCCATAAAACGGTGATTCCACCTCACGGTCAGACACCACAAAACCATTAGTATATTGGTGTCTACCCAATCTATCCAGGTTTCTAGAGAGGTTGTTCCAACCCAGCTTCCAGGACCAGTAACTCAACCCACGACTGTTGTCGGTCTCCAGAGTATTTTTCTAGTCAATGCTCCAGGACTAGTAACTCAACCCAAAGCTTATACACGGCTCTAGATCGTTTATCCAACCAAGGCTCCAGGACTAGTATCTCAACCCACCAAGGTCTCTAGAGCATTTTTCCACCCAAGGCTCCAGGACTAATAACTCAATCCAAGTTGTTACAGGGCTCTAGAGAATTTTTATAACCAAGGATCCATGACTAAGAACTCAACCCAAGATCTTACAGGGCTTCCAGCGTATTTGTCCAACCAAGGCTCCAGGAACTAGTAACTGAACCCAAGCTAAGGAAACATAAGAACCAACCAGAAAAAGAAGGAAATGAATCCATAATTTCCATGGCTTTCTAGGAAATGGAAAGGCTAGGAAAATCGACTATCAATGCAAAAAATCCTCCATGCCAATAACATATCATGACTAGTAAGCCACATGCATGTACCATGGATGCCAAAACTGGCGAGAAAAACATACATGCAACTTAGTACCTGCAAGAAAAACACACTCTAGCTACTAATCCCAATGTCCTCTTTCACTTTCCTGGTCTTCCTTCTCCTTCTTTCTTCAAAACTCCAAGAATTCCACACTCCTCAAGAGTTCTTCAAGAAAATTCTAAGTGTCCAAGAGTGAGACAGAGAGAGAATAATGAGAGAGCTCCAAAACTGAACTAACCAAGATTACCCACTGATCCTCAGAAGCCTTTGTATTAATCAGGCCTCTATTTTCTTCATTTTCAATTATTTTCCTTCATTTTCCTCCTCCCATGCAACCTGTGACCTTTCACCTTCCTTTTCTCCCAATTTCCATTATTTTCATAAATAAAATGCCAATTAATGTCTCATGCTTTTACAAATCCTTTTCCATTGCCTTTTCCAATTTCCTTAGCCATAAAAACCTAATGAACACCCACTGGGATGTTTTTCCCACCATTCATCTTTGAATACGTATCCCATGATCATAGCCTTATATATTTTTACATGATTTTTAACTAGGGCTGCTACAAGCCCATTACATGCACACTTTCTTCAAATCTAACTATTCATGAAATATTCATCACTTACACACCCAAAGTACTTTGATCTTGATCTCCTTATATATCTTAACCCTTATCCAATACCACAGGTCAACACCACACTAATGCCGATGGTATTGTTTGATGGGATCAAATATTCATTTTTTTTGGTTGAATACTATGGATCAATACCATGGCAAAGTCCCTTGGTATTCAGAATACCATGCTGTGAAAACAATACATGGTTTTTCTCATCCATACCTATGTATGTACGTGGATTTGCTTCACAGAACCTGCGCATACCTCTTCAAACTTCATCTTTATCATTCCTCTGTCTCTGAACCGATATTCCTTTGTCCAATATTTCTAGCACATCTGTAATAGACTAAATACTCATCCTACTACCATCATGTTGACATGTTTATTAAATATGTTTCCATCAAGGACAACACATTTTTCATAATGCCAACAAGCATAATATTAATGTTGATACGAGAGGAGGAAATAGGACAGGAACTAATATTGGAGTGCCTAGCCAGCTAACTATTATAAAGCCTGCATCTCCAAAGAAATCATATGATCCAAACTAGCAAAAGGAGTATTAGAGGGATTCAACTAAACTTTTCCATCAGTTAATGTCCTCACATGGACCTCGCAATGAGTGGTAGGAGAAAGTAAAGGAACGTCAGGAGAAGCATTTTGCAGAATCTTCCCAACCTATAATGGACTAGTTTAAGTTATTTTTACATATTATGAATGATGAGAAACTCACTGTCCAATTGCGGAAGAGATTGAATGCCATTGTTAAGGATGATGTGTTCTCTAAGGAACCAATTTCTACAAATATACTTGAGAGACATTCCATATGGGTGTAGAGGAATAAGAAGAGGATTGGAAGGGAGTTCTGGGTAGATGCCCAGATTGTAGTTTTTCAAATCAAAGCATCCATGCTAGATTTCGAATCAGATGTTAATATTTTGCCCTGAAAGACTTGGGAAGCTCTTGGAAAACTGAAGTTAGTTTACTCCCCTATTTAGTTGTCGATCAAAAATCAGTATTCTATTCTCCTTGTTGGTAAACTGGAATATGTTGAAGTTGATATAGATGGTGTTCAGACTTACAAAGATTTCGAGGTTATTGATATTATTGGGGATAAATACCCATATCTGGATTTGTTGGGAATTGATTGTGATTTCGAGAATTATGTAGTTATCGATTTAAAGTGGGAGAGTATCACTTTTGAAGTGGATGGTATGTGCATTATATAGATTCTTGATCCATATCAAGTTCTGAGCTTTACCGAACCTATGGATGATGTTGAATCCTCTGGTTTAGTAGACCATTGTATCAATTGACTACTGGAAAGAGAGAAGATTACATTAACCCCACAATAGCTGACTCTATTAGTTAGAGGAGTATCCAAAGTACTGAAGTTGGCTCTGAAGCCACGATGGAAGACTGGCAAGAGGGTTCCTAGGGAATCCACTCCTGACATTGTGTTATTGTTTGGTGTATTCACTGGATTGGCACTAATGTACACAAGTATCCTATTTTTAAAGGTACTAATTACATTGTAAATTTTATTAAAGAGATTGATTCTTTCATATAAGAATGTTAGAAGATCCTTGTAATGAGTGTTTCTTTGCAAGCTACTCTTGCACGGTGGTTGGCAGCACATCGGGATCGACTGCAATACTAGAGCACTGTTAAAGTTTTCTTGTTATATGGATTTTCTCCTCCGAACAAGCAATTGAGAAATATTCCTACCTATGATGGTCATACTTCACCCTAATACCATGTTGCACATTGTTCTTAGGTATGGAGGGTTGATGGTTTAGTAGTTGAGTTGTGTCCTCATATATTTATTCATTTTTTGGGAAATTTTCCGCATGCCCGATATTTACAAGAGGAGCTAACATGCTAGACAGTAGATTGGGATGTGTTGACAGCTCAATTTTGTAAATATTTTCCTTTTTCTATTGTCGATAAGAAGATATAACATGTTCTTAAAGCTATTAGAGGTGTATTTGTTTTCGTAGAGGATTTGCCAGCAGAATGTAGCAGGTTTGGAGACTTTGCACACCAATATGATTTGGGATTTCATGAGGCTATTATTTGCAGTAAAATAAACAAAGACATGGATGATGATTTAGAGGAATTTAGGAACCATACTTTCAAAGAGTCTCAAGGGGAACAAAAAATTAAGGAGGATCATGTATATGATGCCCCACACCTACATCCACTTAGATTAAAGAAGATGAATATTGGGACTGAAGAGAAATTGAAGCTTGCCTCTATTAGAGACTACTGGGATGAACAGATCACCCATGAATTCTTCGACCTGCTCAAAGAATATGAAAATCTCTTCCCTTGTTTTGTCTCAAATTTGAATGGAATTAAAGGCAATCTTGGAGAAATGAAAATTTCACTAAATCTATATGCAAAGCCTGTTAAGCATCGAATCAACATATTAAATCCACGAGTGAAGGAGAAGGTCGAGGAGGAAATTGATAAGATGTTAGTTGTCAATCTCATATTCCCTACAGATGAAGGTGAATGGATAAGCCCCATTGTTATTTAGGATAAGAAGGATTCAAATGAAATCCTAATATGTGTTGATTATCGAATTCTCAATAATACATGCGTTCATGATCCATTACCCACCCTATTCAGTGATGAATTTTTGGACAATGGTGGAGGAAATGAAGCATATTCCTTTACTAATGGATTCTCGCGCTATTATCAAGTCTATATTTCTGAGGAGGACAATAATAATACAACATTCACCACTAAATGGGGGTCTTCTATGTATAATGTTATGCCTTTTGGGTTGAAGAATGCTCCAACTATTTTCTATCGCATTTTCATTACTAATTTGCATGTGTATATATACAAGTTCCTGGAAGTTCAAATGGATGATTGGACTATTTACAATTTACTCAAGAATCAGTCGATTTTGTTAAGGGTTATGTTTGATAGGTGCAAGAAAATTTAGATATAATCCTTGAACCTGAAAAAATGCATCTTTGTAGTACCTTTTGGGGCATATTGTTTGCAAGGAGGGAGTTTGTGTGGATCCTACTAAAGTCACAGTGATATTGAATATGACGCCACCCACTTCGATCAAAAGAAATCAATTTCATTCCTCTTTGGGACACACTGGTTACTATCTAAGATTCATTCAAAATTACGCTTTCGTTATGGCTCCTCTAGGGAAGCTCCTCAAGAAATCAAAGCGTTTTGTGTGGATTGCGAAATGTAACGTTACCTTTGATACACTGAAAGAGAAGCTTACAAGTGCACTGAATTTAGTCTATCATGACTGGAATAAGCAGTTTCATGTCAATGTTGATGCCTCTTGGATCACTTTGGGCGTTATTTTGATGCAACCGAGTGAAAACAACTTAGAACACCACATTTATTTGGCAAGAAGAAAAATTTCTAATGCAGAGAAGAAATATAATATCATAAAACAAGAAGCCTCAGTGATGGTATACTCTCTTCAGAAGTTCTGCCATTATTTATTAGGAGGCCCGTTCAATATTTTTACAGAAAAATCAACGTTGAAGTACTTAGTTAATAAGCATGCAATTGAAGGAATAATTTTTCAAAGGTTGTTGTTGTTTTAAGAGTTCACATTCGAGGTCATTGTCAAGCTTGGAAGGTAAAATGTGGGGTCAGATAGGACTGATTGATGATGAATTACTAGATTCTCATTTTTTCCACATTGAAGTTGTCCCTGACTATTTAGAAGATATTGCTACCTTTCTTGCTGCAACCTAATTCCCATCTAATTATACTACAGTGTAGAAGAAACATTTAGTTTTTCAAGCAGCAGGCTATCAATTGATTGCGGGACAATTATATAAGATGGGGCTTGATCAGATTCTACGCCGTCATGTTCTTGATCATGAAGGGGGAGGAATATTATGGGAGTGCCATGTTGTAATCATTGGATGACACATTGGAGGTAAGTCTACTTCTCGAAAGGTCTTACAAGCTGCTCTTTGGTGGCTAGCTCTTTTCAAGGATGCGAAAGAGTATGCCAAAACTTGTGATGTTTTCAACGGGTTTGTCGACCATAATGGCATGATGAATTTACCTTGAATCTAGTACAGGAACTTGTTGTGTTTGAAAAGTGGGTTGTGGATTTTATTGTATCTATTAATCCTCCTACTTTTCATTCTCATGCCTGATATATTGTTACAGCAACAAACTATCTCACCCATTGAGCAAAAGCTACTCTAGTTAAAGATTGTACTACAGATACGACTGCTAGATTTATCTTTGAGAATATCATTACTAGTTTTGGTTGCACTCATAGCCTGAAGAGTGATCAGGGTTCTCATTTTATTAATGAAACAGATCAAACTCTTCTACAAAATTTCATGATCTAGCATCATAAAAGCACCCCGTATCATCCACAAGTGAATGGAACTATTGAAGAATTTAAGAAAAATCTAGAGAAGTAGCTTACTAAGGCCTGTTCTATAAATCACAATGATTGGGATGAATAGGTTCCTGCTACTTTGTGGGCCTATAAAACTACTGTCAAGAGACTGAATAGGTATACTCCATTAGAACTAGTTTATGGATGAGAAGTTTTTCCTACAAAGTTTATTGTTTTGAATCTCCTCATTTCTTATGCAACTATAACATCAAAGGATGAATCTCTTCATGATCTAGTCGATGAGTTGCTACAATTGGACGAATCCTGTCTCCTTGCATATTTTCATCAGACAGTTGAAAAGGAGTGCCAGAAAGCTTGGAATGATCGCCACATCAAGAAGAAGACCTTATCTATAGATGATCAAGTCTTACTCTATGACAAAAAATACCACAAACATATAGCTAAGCTCCAAATGCATTGGCTCGATCCTTTCTATGTTGTAGATATTAAAGATTCTAGTGTTGTCGGACTTGCTTAGCTCGATGGTACTCTGTTTTTTCGATGGATGAATGGTGCTTGCCTAAAACCCTACTTTTTCGTTTCAACTTCTAGTTAAAGTGATATCTCCTCATGAGAGTATTAGGTAGGTGTTAGGGTAATCATATCAATAGTAGTCTTTCATTTCTTTGGTAGTTTCTATGTTCTATATTTTCCGCAAGAGTCTTCCACTTTTTAGTCACGACTTGGTGCAACCAATTGTGATCGGGGACATTTTGTCGTATCTTGTCTTGTCAAAGTCATTATTGCTTGTCCAGCTTATCAGTGTTTCCAATCATGCAATTTTTTGTTACTGAATCTGTATTGCAATTCCCGATATGATTTTATTATGTCGTTAGATTTTCTGTTACGTCACCACATCCCACGGTACGTATCCAGATCGCTTATCATTAATTTAAAAGTTAAGTCACATTTACCATGCCTAATGGCTAAGTCTCTATCAATTGGCTTATATCTTCCCGCTTTTTGTCTTCATCCTCATCTTTTCCTATCCTGTTGGAAATTATATATTACAGAGCAATGGAACAAATAAAATATATTGCAGAAATATGAACACAGAAAACACATAAAACAAGAGAGACACAGATATATGTGGTTCACCTAGTTTGGGTTACATCCATGGAGAAACATCTAGTCCTTCCTTTTATATTGCCCAGCAAAATGAAGAGATACAACCTATAGCAAATCTACTATAATTCCCTCTTCACTCTCACTCAATCTCCTCTCTCTTTCTCACTCAGAATACACATCTACATAGACGCAATAAAATTCCCTTATATATAACAAGGGGTTGCCTTCTAGGGATAAAAACCTAAATTAAACATAATTTCTGCCATCAAATTTATGCCTAATGAACGACTGAGATTGAATATGAAATTACAACATTTTACAAGGAAATTTTACATCTATTTTTAGCTTCGGGGGCACCGCCTCCAATCCCCTGCCAGGGGGGATCCAAATAATCATCGTTGCCCCCCCTAGAGCCCCCTGGCAGCACACATAAATAGGCAGCATTGCCACCACATTACGATATGGGGTCCAATGCAGAGATACCTCTGAATAAAGAAGACAATCAAGATCCACACCCAACATGTCATGCATTCTCAGTTTCCACTCTGGCTCTGTTATCGCCCTACCCTGAACCTTCTCTGATTTTTCTTCCTCCTATCTGATTTGTGCACACCTGTTTCCTTGTGAATATGGTTCACTCAGTTAAACTTGCTCTTATTCTATACCCCATTGATTCTCGCATCCACTCTCAAGATGATATGTTGGGAAAGTATCATAATGCTCATCTTGTCGATAGTGGCCTGTCTGATTCTACTTTGTTCCCTGTGCTCTAGACTAATATTTTCATGGAGCCCAATACTCGTCCCAATGCCCATTCCACCATGAAATTTAGAAATTTTTTCCGCATATTGAAATAGTCCACCCTTCTTCTTCTACGAGACTTACCTATGTTTGGAACCACTAGTGAGGTCATGCGTTGTACAATTTTTTTGGCCAACCAACTTTATTTGCCTTCCCTTTACCGTGAATATCCCATCCATGAAATTTATATTCATAAGATCACTGGACTCTCTACCTATGGTGCAGAAGTTAAGTCGGCCTTTCAGAAAATAGCCAAGCGTGGAAAGAAAACAAACGAGAACAATCTATACAAGAAGTATGGTACTACATGGAAAGGTCGAGGAGCAGTTCTAGATGTGATCAACAACATGTCAATCCCCATTACTGCTACAATCATTGCCACCAAGTTCATGCTTCACTACACTAGAGAGGAATGTATGATAGATTCCATTTATGTTGTTGAAGCTTTTGTTCACAGCGATCAACTAAATTGGTGCAGACATCTTCTTCAGGAATTATTTGAGGTTGCTAATGATATATATACTCGGTCTACCTATTTTTTTTTTACTACCTTCTTATTCCGCTTGCCATGTTCAAATGGTGTCCTCCAGACGAGTGTGATATTGCTAAAATTTCCAAAGAAGAGTCCAATGCCTATATGTATGCACCATGGTGAAGCATCGAAGACACTGTGAACATATATTTTAATGACCTCGATTTTGGTCACTAGTAAAATAAGATGGTCACTGTGACACGTACCATTTCACGAGTGCCAATTCCTTTATTGTACCAATATTTTCCTTTAATTTGGTTTAGTATCTCTCACAATCCCTACTATCTTCAGCTGATGCATGTTTCCTCAGATACTTTCTCTATGTGCCCATTGTCATTCTATATAATCAAAAATGATTTCCACACTGAAGTTGGTAGTTGGCCGAGGGTTATTGCATGGAAGCAAGATGGGAATATTTTCTATAACCTTGATGCAATCAAGCTTTCTAAAGACGTCTCTTCAACTTCTTGGAAGCACTCTGTAGATGAACCTGATGATATCCAACCCATTTTGAAGAAAGTTAATGAATGTGTGAGCTCACTGTATGCCCCTTGGTCCGAGGTCGGTTCATATGTGCACCAAACACTCTAGGTACACCAGCTTACCCCTATGTCCACTACACCACCCGTTATTTCATCTACCATTCTTCCTGCTACTACTTTTACTCCCTTTTCACCTCGTCAAGTACATAAAACTCTCTCTACCTCTACTTTTATCAACCTTGATGTTGAGCCGATAGTCACATATTCTACAGTGCCTATTCAAAAGAATTACCTCCATACCCTCATTTAGCCTCTAAAGGGACACCTCATTCATCTGCTGCTACTTTATTTGACCACCCCGATTCAGTAATCACCATTGATGACCTTGCAGAGATGGAAACTCACTTTGTCATTGTTGTTTCCACTCATATGCTTTCCACCGTTACTTCCCTATCGTTGATTGTTCCATCTCCTGTTGTCACTCCAGCTCACCCATCATGCTCCACTCCTCCACCCATTACAACAGAACAAGTTGCTGACTTCACGAAGGATCCTGAACAGTGTCGTCAAGTAATCTCCCTTGCCATCTAGTAGAATGACCTCATCACTTTGATTCCAACACCTATTTTGCATAGAATCAAGAAGAATTGAAGAGACGTTACTCAATGTCAAAGTTAACTACAAGAGAAATTAGAGTGGTCAGTTGCTAGTGTCCAACCACCACAATCTAGACCCCCACCGATCAAAACATTTGTGGTATACGCTCTCAGTACTTGGTATTCCCATCACTTAGTGCAGTTCATTTACGCCTTTATTTCTCAGTTGGACTACTGTTTGGTTCAAACAAAAACTATGTGTATTGATCTTCAAGTCACCTGCAAAAAGAAACAACACCGATTGACCATTGCCTCAGTAGTGCAAATGAAATTACTTTTTGAAAATGAGGGATTAGAGTCCCAAGTTAGTGTGGTCCATTCTCAGTTGCAGTCTCTATGGCCAACCCTTTGCTCCATATGCTACCGATTAGCCTAAAGATTTTGTCACTTCTGCCCCTGCTGAATGTTGTACTATAGTTGAAGCAACATGTCAACAGCTAGTGTCCAATCATATAGAGCTCCAGGAAACTGTCACCAAGATGAAGGACTCTTACTCTAATCCTTTGATGAGAGCCTCAAAATAATTTCATGACCTTGGGCACACTTTCTACCATTTTCGATCAGCAGATTCAAGAATCGGTTAAGTCTCAACCCAGTGACCTCAGTAAGAATAACGTTACCGACTTCTCACCCATTTTTCCACACTTATGGATTCATAGCACTCCTTTATTTCTTCATTCACCAGTTTCAAGGAGTCCACTCTTTAGAATATTCCAAATTTTGGTCCTTCGTTTGAAGGTACCACAACTGAAGCTAGTGGAAGCCAGCCCACAACAGATTCAGATGCAATAATAACAGTGCATTGACTTAAGGGTGAGTCAATAGGATGTGGTTGATGCATGTTGGGTCCTTAATCTTTGGAAGGATAATAGTTGCGAAGGACATTTTGGATGAAAGTACTAAAAACAGAGCACTAGACAACTAAAATGGCAGTGATATGGCTTGGAACTCACGCAGTGGAAAAAACAAGGGAGCGTGCCAAAGAACTGCGGGCCAATTTTGATATTTTGATATAGTCAAACAAAAAACTAGAATCATTTCCCTAGGTATTGAAAACCATGGATCAAGCGAGTGAGGTATTGGAGTAAGTGAGCATGGTTATAAAATAAAACACAAGGCAACGCGAAACAAGTTTAGATAGGGCTTCAGACTTCAGATTGAGCCTAAAGATTAGATAGTGTTGAGCAACCATATGTGCTTATCTCTGAGATCTAGATTAGTATTGTTTTGTTTATGAATTCCCTGTATATTTTGATACTACACACAATTTTGTGACTTCCACAAGTCGTAATGATGTTGTTTGTAATGAAACTACTCTCTAATGATGATTAATATAAGAAGGATGAGATTTATGGTATTTCTCTGTGTAATTTATGGGGCCCTTTAAAATTTTCTACTTATGATTAATTTCATTGTTAAGAATAGTTAAGAATGAATTCTTTGGTAGTTGCGTAATTCATATAATAGATAGATTCAAAACCCCTTTATATTTACATGGTTCTAGCTCACCTCATGCAAGACTCTTCGCCCTTCTGGAAGGAGTGAATACGTTGGCGAAGTGATAGGCTATGCGGGCTTTTTGTTGGCACCCTCGGTCAAACCCTAGGTTAGTTTTAAAGTAAATTTTCTTTCGAACACAGAACTTGAAGCAAAAGTTGATCCCTTACTATTTCAAGATTTCATTAATGTACATAATCCAAATCTTGAAGTTGATCCAATTGAAAAACAAATTTCCTCAAGGGTTAGTTTTCAACCTCTACCATATACATCTCACGATTCCTTGTTTCATGATCTTCTTGATCAATCTACCTTAGATTATAATGATTTTTAACGTATTGTTTCTATTGAGAAATATAGGGGAAGCAGTAGTAGGTGATTTCTCTTACCTGATAATGGCTTGTGAATACTTTTAACTTCTCTTGATTATGTTATTATTCAGCCTTATTATTATTGTGTTATTTTCATCAAACAACTTTCAAAACATAAACCACAATGAGACAAGGGACACAATATATAGGCAATCAGTCATATCCAAAACCTCTCCAGTCTTGAGAGGAAAATCCACTAATTTATTCTTCTTATAGAATCTTCAATTGATCAATTCCAATACCAAGACCCTTGACCTAAGAACCTCTCCAAGACCAAGTCACAAGGATTTCTTGAACAACTTTTCTTTGTCTTCAAGTCAATGCTAGTCAAATTGACTTCTACACTTCGGATTTTAGCTTCTCTGGAATTTCAATGTCTTTTCACAGACCTATAATTTTCAGCCTACCTGAAATTATAGAGATCACACATGTGTGAGTTGATTGAGGAATATTTGAGTGGATTCTCTCCTTCACTTGTCTTCAATACTTCTTCTTATGATCTATATTAGAAGATGTACCCTTTAATTGGACTAGATTTTAGTTTCCATGAGGTCTCCAATACCTAACTGCAAAAACCCTAGTTGTAATCACACGCGTGAGGAAGATGACCCAAGAATAATGTGAAAATACTTTGATCTTCTTCTCTTTCCCTTCATTAGATGAGAGGATCCTTTCTTCTCTTTTCTCACACTTCCTTCTCCTTTTGGGATTCTTGATGTGTGTCTTTCCAATTGAGGTCGAGCAATCCTTTATATAGTGATCTCTCCATGTAAATAAGTCGACTTGTCATCTTCCATGGCCGACTTGTCCTTTTGATAAATCAACTTTCTTATTTTTAGGATCAACTTGATTTTGCACTTGTGAAAAGGTCTTAGAGGGTCTTTTGACTCTTACAATGACTCAAATAATTTCTCTTTTACAATATATAACATTCCCAAATGGGTCTTCAATACATGACAACGAATTAATTGACTTTATGACTCTAAGAGATCACAATAGGAGCTTGACCTAAAAAAATGTTTCCTTGAGCATGAAACCCATCCCTCAAGATTAATAATAATAAATTTGTTTTTCTCATTACATTAAATACATAAAATCATTATTACACATGTGATTATGAATACCAAACATAGTTACATATTTCAACACTCCCTCTTAACTACGAAGGTATTCATAATCCATACAAAGTACTTAAACATTCTCAACATGAATAATTCTCATAAGAAGAGTCAGATTGGTAACCCATCTGTATAGCATCATATCATCTAGCATTTTCACATAGTAAGGCCTTGACTGATAGATCTATCTCTCCACAAGATTAGAGCATAAGACCGGAGAGACCAATGATTTATAGACACCTTCATCATTGTCTCTCAAGTAACATACCCCACCGGGGTCTCTCAAGGTATGTCCTTCCAGGACTATCTTATATTCGATTCCTAGTCCTCAAAGAATATTGTTCTTCTATGACTACTCTTATCTTGGATTCCATATCACATCCTTGGAGAGTATCGGATGTCGAAATTCTTACCTAATCCTTGATTCTTTCTTCCCAAGTGAAGATAAGAATTATGTTTCTATTTCTCCCTCTTAACCAGGGAGGATATACCCATTCCCATGAAGGAATGTACCCATTCCTATAAAAGGAATGTTCCCAATCTCCCTCTTAACTAGGGACTTGACCAAGCTTCCCCTTAACTAGAGACTTGCTTCCAACAACTCTCTAGGTGGAGATCATAGGAAAAACAACTACTTGTAGGACTCCCTCTTTTTATGTCATGAATTTCTTCTTTTTTATGGATCCTACATATTTCGGGACTTCTTCATAGGGCATCAACCATCCATCACTTTCATTTTTGAATCATGTCAGTCATGTCATCCTTTCTTTCATCAGAAAGTGATCCATTAGTTCATATTTGGCCTTCCTTCATACCTTGCTACCTCATTCACATCATGTTTCCTTCAATATATTTCATCCTACCACATGAGTATTAGTTGTAGATGACATCTACAACTCCTCCTTTGGTAGCCCTGCATTAGTTCATCCAGATATTGTTCCAAAATCAAGAATGAACATTAAATCAAACTTACCTTTATGATGTTATTTTCATCAAGACATTTTCCTGATGTATCAACATCCTACATTCATATTTGTTATCGGGAAATCTAGTGTCTATGCAGAGCTACTAGTCCCACTAAGGCTGGTAGCTACCTTAGAAACAAACAAACTAAAACTACTTTCGTTTTCCTTAATGAGAAATAGATAAGAGGGGAATAAAGGAGACCAACCTCTGTCTTGCGCTTGGTTCCTTGCTTGATTCCTCTCCCTTCTGATAGATTTTTTCCACTCGCTTCCTCGTCTACCCAGCTTCAAAGAGCACCTGTAGAATCAAAGCAGCATAACACTATCCAAGAACATAGATCTATTATCATAAGCAATATAGGACCAGATATATATTGACCACACAAATTCATATATCATCAATCATACAAGAATGTGGAGGAAAACTTGAATAGATTTATTAATAATCAAGAATAGCAAAGAGGATTACAACCAATTGTTCTGACCCATCATCATCCTCTCAGCAAGAAAGCCCTTCTTCACCTCATGAAAATCTTAGATCACCCAACACTATGATATTACACCAAGAAACCAGCGGCACTTCCTTTCAAGATACAAAATTCCAGCCTCTGGATCTCTGAGATGAGGGATCCATATATAGATGTTTGCAAGGGGGGTGAGTCAGCTTTTGAGATTTGATTAGTGTCCTCTCTCTGATAGTTCTTGATTCCACTTGGAGATTGATGATCTCTTACTCATCCCTGGGTGAATGCAGAGAGGCAAGTGTCATAGGAGAAGTTTCTGGAAGATTCCATGATCCTCCACCTTGCAGATTGACCCTGCCATTTGTCCACTCTCTCCCATCGCACCCCAAAGAAGGGCTTTTGAAGATGCATCGCACCTCCCGTGTGTATTTAGGTGGGATGCATCGCACTTTGACCATGGAGCAGGTGAGATGGGCCAGTTTTGACCGGTTCTGAGTAGTTTTTCATGGAGAACTTCTGGGAGAAGATGTAATCAGTTGACCTTGTTCTTTTACAGGTCGGAACAACACTTTTAGGGACTTAAGAGCCCTTGGTTTATGGACATTTATGATCGGGGTTGCAGTGCCCAAAAATGTCTATAACAGTTGCCCCCTAAAGCATGAGGTCGTTAATCTGTTGATGTTGGGTGAAATGCTTTATCATGAGGATCTGAAGTTTTTTCAAGCTAGAAGGCGACCTGTAATAAGATACAATACAACACATTATCTTCATAATATTTTCATGATCTAGCTGAGGCGGGCATTCCCATGCTCAGCTTTATAAATTCATTTTCATGTACATAAGACAGACAATCGTCTGAGTGTAGACTGATGATTCTGGTAGAGCCATCATCCCTTAGTTTGGATGATTATCTGTACAGTAATGATGTACATTTGATGTCTTTATTTTCCTGAATATATATCGCAGCCTGGATGGATGAAACTAGATCCGGGGTCTTCAATCTCGTTCGATCTTCACTCAAAGTACAAGTCGATCCATGTGAGAGATGTTCTGGAGTCGAACATGGAAAGACATCGCCTGATTACCAGCCAATGATGTGAGTTGTTAACAGGCATGAGAGGAATCACCAATAATGATGATGACCCTCAAGGTACTACAGTACAATTCACGTGGTGTGAATAAGGGACTTGGCGTCAAACACCATGCAAAATATTTCGGTCGAAGGCCATTGATGTAAACATGTCGCCGCAAGTGAGAAACTTTCCATTGAGGCATGCAAGTTTCGAAGTACTGAAAGGGTTGTTCCTAGATCGACTTCTTGGATAATGAGCTGATGTCAACAAGAAGCGATCCATCATAGGAGGGCCTTAGTGAATCCCACATCAATGACACGGAATGGAGCAAATGATTTTAATGGAGGTGAAAATGATCTAGTGATATAAGGTTCAGGGTGGCGGTCATGAAAGAATGGAGCGTAAATGTATTGCAGTGGGTGAGACATAGGTGAATTCTCTGAGCGACTTCTCTTGAACATATCGGCGACACTGACATGATGGATTGGTAGCATTAACCCAAAATATGGATGGTGTGATTGACCCATGGTGATATGACCAGTGAACGGAACAACCCAACCTGGCTCGGATGCGGAGTGAAAGTGTCATGTTCAAGAGCGACTTGCTACCAATAAAGTTTCTTCAAGTTTTCTTCCCAATTTTTCCCCAGTCATTGCTGACCAGTACCTCTTTATTTTTGTCAAGCTTGAGGAGGATAACATATACTTGTTCTATAATTTTCCCTTCGGGCAAACCCATCGCTATGTTTTAACGAGCCTAGCGATAGTGAAACTCGTTCTTGTCTGTATGGACAAGTTTGTCGCTATTCGATTTTAACGACAAGGATAACTCGGTCCTTTTCAATTTTAGAGAGTCTAAAAAGGGACGTAAAGAAAAATCCAATAATCCTTTTTCGTCATATAATCCCTTGAGTCTGAAAAAGTATAAAACAATACAAAAGGGATGAATTTTTGGTACTTTTAACGAGCCGAACGAAACAAGCACTCGATATTTTTGTGTAATGATCCCTCAAGTCCAAAAACATTAAAATCTAAAGGAGGGATAGCACTTCTGGTCCCTTTAACGAGCTGGATAGGCCAATCGCTCGACAATCTTTTCATATTTTACGAGTCAGTTGAAAAGCTTAAAGGAGACTCGTTCTTTGAGGAACGAGTGATAAATTCGGGTAGCAGCTAATTCCAGGTAAGGTTTGGAATTTTCCAATCACGGCAGTGTCACAAGGATAGCTAACAAGATCACTCTTCGCAGCTATTCCTCAAAAGGGGTAAACAATCAAATGGAGGTGAATGATCAGCCAATACAGAGTGGAGGTGATGATGAGAACATGACCAAGGCTTCAAAGGCTGATGATAATACATTCACGAAGGTTATTTACTGGAAATTGGTTCATTTTTTAATGAGCTTAAACTCTGGGGGAACATTTGCTCATTGCTTATATTTATTTTGTAATGAGCTTGAATTCCGCGTTAAAACTGCTCGATCCAGTCGTATAATAAGGATATCTCATATAAAAACAACATCTTTTCAAAGCTTTGCCCCACATCCTTTCTTTATGCAAGTTAGGAAACGACCAATCCTACGAGTTTAAAGGGTTAGAGGACCTACAAATTTAAAAAAATAAATGGTCGCTCTTCGCTTGCATGCCAAAAGGTTTGCATGCCCCCAGGTATAGTGAAGTAGAGTTTCCAGGTTACCCCTCAATTTGCAGACAAAACATTTGTTTTATTGGGAAAGGCCTACCTTTAACAGAGGTATCTTATTCCGGTCTAACCCCATTTTCCTAAATGGACGGGTGTGTCAACCAGTCATATATCCTTCACGGAAACCTACCCTATACCCAAGGTTTTCCTGTCGAAACAGGCCAGGGTGCATGCCCCCTGGGTTTCAATCATATCCTCCGAATCACTCGCGCTCATCAGGAGGATGGACTGGGGATTGATGAGACATTCCTTGCGTGAAAAGACCATTCAGGGTTGGTGTATGACTATTTGCTATGTGTGAACTGGGGAATGAAAGCTGGTCTACGAGCTTGACCACTCTTCCTTCATGCGGAAAACACATTACTCTAAAGAGTGAGGAGACAATGGCTCCCATGCAATAAATATAGTCACGTCCAAGGAGTAGATTATAATCCAGGGGTCCTTGGACTACCATTACGTTCATGTGAACGGTTTTCCTTCTCAATGTTATCGGCACATTGGGAAGGATCCCTAATGGTCGACTGGTTCCTTTGTCAAAGCCTATTAGATTTCTCATCTCAGGCAAAATCGATGGCGAACCAAGCACTTTCCAAGCAGTTGAGGAAAGGATACTCACAGAAGCCCCTTCATCTATGATGGTACCGGCCATGACCATTCTATATATTTGAGTAATGATTCAAAATGGTACACTAGCTGGTAAACGGGGTCTACCTAGTAGATTCCAATCGAAGGAAACAACTAGGTTGCTTGGAGGTGGGACCGAATAGACGGCCGGATATGACTCTGATGAACTTCCTTCCTGCGGTAAAGGAACGGGTAGACTGCCCCCATGTTCATCGGAGTCTGTGCTTACGAAGAGAATTTGAACGGTGTCATTCTTGTTCTCTTCGGTGACTGTATCATCTGAAGATGGATCCTCTGAAGGCAAGACCGGGTCAACTGCTGCCTCGACCTTTTGACTTTCGTCTGGTGTGGATTCAGATGGTTTATATTCAATGATAGACGCTTTGGCCGACCACAAGGGCGTGTCAGCCGAATTTTCAACTAGTGACGGACTCGACAAGAGCCTCTTATATCCAGGAGGAAGCCGTAACAGTGAAACTAGATGATCGTCCAAAACTCTTTTAGCCTCGTCTAAGAAGGGACAACGGTGGATGGCGTGATCGCCTTCACACAGTTTACAAGGAAATTTACATCTTCCTTTTTTCCAGGGGCCTCACTTTCACTAGTTGACGGTGTACTTTCAACATGATCATCACAGGTTGATGACACCAGATTGTGCAAACGAGGAGACCAGTCCCTTAAGATCCGAGGGATGCAAGGAAAATCTCGATGATAGTGGTCTCCTTTGCAAATGACACATATTGATTTAGGCCTGGATGGTGCAGTGTGTGGATTTTCGCTAGACGATGCCTGATCGCCCCTTTTCGCCTTTGGCTCCTTCTTCTTCTTCTCTTTCTTCTTCTTCTCCTTCTTCTTCTCAGTTACTTGATTTTTGGCTTTACCAGCTTCATCAAGCGAAGAGGAAGGAGGAGAGGAAGAATTGGACGAAGTAGAGGGTTGGGGGGTAACTCTGGTATCGTTTAGTTGCTGACTTGCTTGTTCAGGAATCACAGTGTTCTGGACGACAGAAGTTGAGAAGAGCCATACGGGCAAGTCGATTGTCAATCCTGGAAGCGACAATGTGGCCATATGGGGTGCGCCAACATCTCCCCAAGAGGAGAAAGGACTAGGATTTCCCCCAAGGGGAACTCCTTGGTTGGTGGACTCCATTTTTCTCAACCTAAGACCAATGTAGGAAAGGTGATATTTATTCCAATTAAAATAAATTTTAGACGCTTTGACACAACTTGCTTTTTCAATTTTTAAGAGTCGAGAAAAAACAAAAGATGACTCTAGTTGCCTTCGATTTTTAATGAGCCTGAAGTGAAAAGTGCTCAGATGGACCTTTTCCTTTAAGAAGTCTGAAAAGGAACAAAAGAGACTGCTCTGGAAATCTAGATAGAGGGATTACCAAACCAATCGCAAAACTGCAGAATACTTTTTACGGTACGGCAGTCAATCTTCCCGAATGCTGTGTTCAATGCATTGCGATCGATAGGGCGGCAGACACAGCTTCCTATGGATAAAGGATAAAGCCTATTGTGGTCTCCCAATATATACTCAACGGTACGTGGGAGCACAAGTCCGTACTGGCATTTATCGTCTCAAAGTGGAGGAATCACCCAACCATCAATGAAAACAACAGTTACTAGGCTTTACGACGCCGGAATACGTCTCTAGCCTAGACTTCTAAATGTTGTGCGTTAGGTTACAAAGCGTTTTTAGATTCATTAAATTTATTTTACAGTTGATCTTGCTTAAGAAATTTGCCTTTTAGGTTCACCGTGTGATGTAGATGTACAATTCCTAAAATGCAATCTAAGATGATAAACAATCATTTAATCTTCTCTTTGCAATGAAAATCCTAGCTACTAAGGAAAGAGAGATGATATTCTTTCAACATAGAGCAGAGAGCACACACTATATGCACTGTCCTAAATCAAACCAACAAACAGTCTAAATGCAAATGCACATGCATGTATTTTTTTTCAGCCTTCTTAATGTGTGAATGATAAAAAGAAAGCTAAGTGCAAATCTGAATTATTTTTCAAAGCGACATTACTAGCAAGTTTCCTTTTAAGACAAAATGAGGACAATGACGACACTTTGCGATTTGGAATTGAAAACTTTCTTTCGACACTTGAAAAACTACTAATTCAAATCAAATACAAGAGTAACAGTGTAATCGACTATCAAGAACAACCGGATTCTCTTCTATGACTAAAAACGACACTTGCGACACTTTCAAATCAAGAAACGACAGTTCAATTACGCTACTTCTTTGTAAAAGAGAACTGAAAATGGCTCAAAATACATAAAAACATTTACATTTCTTTGCACAATGGAGGTGGAATAATGGCAAGGAAGGGGGTTTCAACAGAGGTGTACTGACTACAGGCAGCAAAACTCCTGAATAGAGCTGAAAAGAGTGAACACAAAAACCAAAATCTAAGAGCAGAAGAGGCCTTGTCTGATCAGCGCACCTGTAACACAGGGAAAAAGAGATGCAGCGCACCTACTACACTCGGGAAGTGCGATGCATCTAGAATCCAAAGAAGAGATAGTGCGATGGTCCAGGGACGAGACTTCAACTGGGTTCCGGGTCACAGTTTGCAGCTCAGTTCAGGGATTTAGGTCGAGCAAGTGGTAATCAGTAAATCAATCATAGGGGTAGATCTAAAGAGGTTACTAGATCCACCACAAGGGCAATTAGAGAGCTTGTAAATCGATTGTTCAGTTCATAAAAAAAACCCAGAGATAGACTGAAGCAGCATTGATCTACTTTGCACTTGCATAGCAAATGCAGTTCGAAGGCTAGCTGGCTTGACTTCAGGCTCTGTCTGTAATTTTATAAAGCAAACAAACAATCTATTCGCTCCCCAGCGGAGTCGCCATTTTGTTATCGGAAAATTTAGTGTCTATGCAGAGCTGCTAGTCCCACTAAGGCTGGTAGCTACCTTAGAAACAAAGAAACTAAAACTACTTTCGTTTTCCTTTATGAGAAATAGATAAGAGGGGAATAAAGGAGACCAACCTCTGTCTTGCGCTTGGTTCCTTGCTTGATTCCTCTCCCTTCTGATAGATTTTTGCCACTCGCTTCCTCGTCTACCTAGCTTCAAAGAGCACCTATAGAATCAAAGCAGCATAACACTATCCAAGAACATAGATCTATTATCATAAGCAATATAGGACCAGATATATATTGACCACACAAATGCATATATCATCAATCATACAAGAATGTGGAGGAAAACTTGAATAGCTTTATTAATAATCAAGAATAGCAAAGAGGATTACAACCAATTGTTCTGACCCTGCATCATCCTCTCAGTAAGAAAGCCCTTCTTCACCTCATGAAAAGCTTAGATCACCCAACACTATGATATTACACCAAGAAACCAGCAGCACTTCCTTTCAAGATACAAAATTCCAGCCTCTGGATCTCTGGGATGAGGGATCCATATATAGATTTTTGCAAGGGGGTGAGTCAGCTTTTGAGATTTGATTAGTGTCCTCTCTCTGATAGTTCTTGATTCCACTTGGAGATTGATGATCTCTTACTCATCCCTGGGTGAATGCAGAGAGACAAGTGTCACAGGAGAAGTTTTTGGAAGATTCCATGATCCTCCACCTTGCAGATTGACCCTGCCATTTGTCCACTCTCGCCCATCACACCCCATAGAAGGGATTTTCAAGATGCATCACACCTCCCGTGTGTATTTAGGTGGGATGCAGCGCACTTTGACCATGGAGCAGGTGAGATGGTCCAGTTTTGACCAGTTCTGTGTAGTTTTTCATGGAGAACTTCTGGGAGAAGATGTAATCAGTTGACCTTGTTCTTTTAGAGGTCAGAACAACACTTTTAGGGACTTAAGAGCCCTTGGTTTATGGACATTTATGATCGGGGTTGCAGTACCCAAAAATGTCTATAACAATATTGTCTCATCTCCAAAAAATATATTAAATTTCGAAGGTCTCTCCCCCTTCCAGACTTCATCGGAGTCTTCATACCTTTTCCATGGAGATGTCACAACCAATCCTTCTAGTTATTAGATGTTGATTTTTTTTTTCTATGTGACAGTAATTGCATCTTCTACAATCTCTCCTCACTTTCTTCACATATTGCTTATCGGGGACTTCCATTCATAGTTCCTTCATTTTTATCAACCACCTCATGTTCCATGTGAGGACTTATTATGCTAATTTCATCTAGTCAATATGTGAACCATGCCTTTATGCATCCTTCTAAAGGAAGATATCACTTCCTCTTGATCATTCTCATGAGGTGGAGCATTCATCCATGCTATCTACAACTAAATGAAAAGAGTCAATTTTATCAAATACAAGGATACATACCTCATTTTCTTCCTTTACGTCATCTAGACTTCCTTCAGTAACTTCCTTCATTGAAATAAATTCAATTATCTTGACCTACTTCACTTCTTTTGACATCATACCATGATTCTATGAATCACATACAAGGTGCAATTATTGGTGAGACACTTGCTTCTTCCAATAGGTGAACCTTCCAATGATGATTCCAATATAGGATATTGATCATCCTCATCCAGTAAATGCTCCTTTTGAATGATATATGGTGATCTACTAGATGACCTTGTTGTTCTCATAAGTACTACTTATTCTTCTAATGAGGTTACCAAGATCTACATCCTTCTATAAGTGACAATGATAAACACCTATTTTAACTATCATTCATGCTTATTTATGATCATGTCACGAGCTCTTGATTTCAATCGTATGCTTCTATGATGTCATATCCTAACATAATTCATAACATCATGCTTCTAATGATTCCTACCATGATAGTTATACTTTACAATAGAAAACTTAAAATAGAAACATGAAAAGGACTAGCTGAGGAAGACTATCTATATCGTAGTAGAGATCTTTTACTTCCTCCTTCTTGGATTTCTTCTTTTCAGCTTCTTCCACTTCTTCAGTGATATGGGCTTCTTCCCTTCTTATTTTTTTGTTGTCTTTCTTGAGCTTTGGACAATCTATCTTGTAGTGCCCATATTCATGACATCCATAGAATTTAACCTTCGACATCTTCTTCTTCTTTTTCTGAGGACGAAGCTTCCCAAAAATCCCTTTTCTTCTAGCCATGGCAACAAATGCTTGAGCTTGCTTGCTTGATCCTACATCACTCTTTGCCTTCAACTTGGTTTCTTCTATCTTTCATAGTGACCATAGTTCATTGAATGGAGTAGCTTCCTTCCTCCCATAGATGTTGGATGTGAAGTTGCCCCATTCTTCCAGTAGTGCATTGAGCACTATGGTGGTCATTTCCTTGTCAGACATTATTTCTCCCAACTCTTGCAGTCAGACCCTTATTTTAGAATCCTTGATAATGTATGAGGCTATTCATTCTTATTTCAATATCTTAATATTGTAGAGTTGTTGTCTTAATGAGATCACTTCTCCTACAGTGCTTATGGAGAACAATTCTACAAGTATTTCATATATTTCTTTTAAATTTTCTAATTTTGATACATTGCGAATGAGGGGATCCTTAATAGATTTGATGAGAATCCTTTGAGCACTTACTTCCCCTTTCATGAATTTTGTAAGTGATTGAGCTTCTTACTTTGGAGTTTTAGTGATTGAGTCCTTCACATTTTCCATGACCTCATTTTGTATGAGGTTCAAATTTGTCCTTTTTGTCCATGAAAGAAAGTTTGAAGCCCCAACCAACTTGTTTCTTTCCTTGCAAAAAGACATTTTGACATATTCAGATGTAGAAACAAATATACTTACTTGTGAAGATTCTCTTTTAACCTGTTTTCATCTTGAATTTGATGATAATATAGGTAATAGAAAACTTATTCTTACTGAACATTGATTTCTTCAAAAGTGATCCTTGACCTAAGGAGAGGGAGATCACCTCGAATCTTTGGATGATGATGACAACGTTGTTTATATTTATTTCCCTTGGATGAGAAGACTTCAAGATGATTCGAATAATACTTCTTTATTATAGAGAAGGTATTTCAGTTCTTCTTCCTTGAGATGATGATTTGAGAGAGATTTTCAAGAATGCTTCAAGTGTAGACTCTTTCTTTGAGCGAGCTAGGGTTTTGATACTTCCTTCAAGATGATGATGTAGTCCTTGTCTTCAAAATGCCTTGGAGATGAGAGGATCTTCTTGATTATTTTATGCGCTTGATAGCCTTCTATAACTTCAATTCATGAGTTCTTGAGTGTCCTTTATTGAGCTTCGCTACCTTGATTTTTCACCTTAGTTCTGATACCATGTTGACATATCTAGGGGAAACAGTATTAGGTTAATTCTCTTACTGGATAACTTCTTGTGAACATGTTTTACTTGTCTTGATTAGGTTCTTATTTAGCTTCATTATTATTGTGTTATTTTCCTCAAAAACCTAATAAAACATAAACAACAATGAGACAAGGGACACAAGGTATAGGCAATCAGCAAGGGCCAAAACCTCTCCAATATTGAGAAGAAAAACCACCAAATTATTCTTCTTGTAGAATATTAAATTTATGAATTCTAAGACCAACACCATTGACCTAATAACCTATCCAATACAAATTCACAACGTTTCCTTGAACAACTATTCTTTTTCTTCAATTCAATGCTAGTCAAATTGACTTCTACACCTCTGATTTCAGCTTCTCTAGAATTTTGGCCTCTTTTCACAGACCTGTAATTTTCGGCCTACATGCAATTACATAGATCCCACATGTGTGAGTTGATTGAGTAATATTTTAGTATCTTCTCTCATTTTATTTTCTTGAATACTTCTTGGACTAGATGTTGGTTTCCTTGAGGTCTGGAATACCTAATTGTAGAAACCCTAGATGTGGTCACACATGTGAGGAAGAAGACACAAAAACAATGCTAAAATACTTTGATAGTTTTCTTTTTCCCTTCACTAGATGAGAGGCTTATTTCTTCCATTTGATTGAACTTCCTTCTCCTTTTTGGATGTTTTATGTGTTTCTTTCACAGTGAGGCTGAGTACTCCTTTATATAGTGATCTCTCCATGCAAATAAGTTGACTTGTCATCTTCCATAGCCTGACTTGTCCTTTTGATAAATCAACTTGCTTCTTTTGAGGACCAAATTTATTGTGCACTTGTAACAAGGTCTTAGAGGGTCTTTTGACTCTTAGAATGACTCAAATAAATTCTCTTTTACAATATGTAACATGCCCAAATGGGTCTTTAATACATGACAAATACTCAATTGACTTTATGAATCTAAGAGCTCAAATTGGGAGCTTGACCTAAAAATAAATCATTCCTTGAGCATGAAACACATGCCTCAAGATCAATAATAATAAATTTATCTTTCTTATTACATTAAATTCATAAAATCATGATTACACATGTCATTATGAAGACCGAACCTAGTTACATATTTCAATAGTTTCAAGTAGTAACTGAGAACAACGTAGATTCATTTAACAGGTAGAGGAGAAAAGTGTTGAAGACATGTTTCATGTTTCTTCCCTCTATCAGGACGACAATCTCACATTCTCAACCAATCGTGCGTCACATAATCTTGATAACGTGTCAAATTATTTCAAATCCTTCATTCAAGTTGAGACTTTGGACAACCATCACCATGAAATCCTTGTTTCCAATAACACATGTGATGATAAATATCTAAGTACATCAAATGATATCTTTAATTTTTCTGAGCACTTGGATTTGTGAAGCATTAATTTAGAATTTATTTCTCATAGCTTGCAATCTTCATTTGTGCATGGGAGTCTCTTTCATTTCAAAATTATTCTAATTTTTTTTTAAGACATGCATCTCTAGATATCAAATATGAAGAAAAAAGTTGTAAGGATTTTGAACCTTTGGTACACCATGTTGAAGAAAATAAAAATCAATCTGAATGTTAAATTGGTATGCCTATCTATGATCATTACGATGATGAAGATAATATTATGAGACATAATATGTCTGCTCATCTGTTGTTTTTACAAGTTAAATTTGATTTCGTAACTAGTGTTTCTCCACTTGAGTCTTTTCATCTTTCCTCACCTTTAACACATTACTCATTGTACCCAGACACATACGATAATTTTATTATAACATTAGTCTCTCCAAGTCCTTTAGATATTTATCCATCTAGTCATCATCGCAATCAAGTACAGAATGGTGTTGTCTTACAATCAAAGGATGAAAATCTCAAAACTATTATTCATGATACGTTCAATTGTAAATATTTTGTATGTCAGGAGGAAGACGTTACAATTCTAAATGATTAAGGGAGCTTTCCGATTGATGCATCTCAATTTTCCATCCATAAAGAATTTCATATGTTTAATGTTGAGTCTGATAAAATTAGTGGCGTTAACAGTGTTTTCATTGATACATCTGATGACGGTGATGCATACCTGTCTGTTGATTTTTCTAAGCCACCAAAACATTAGAGGAAATTTGAGCCTAAAAGTGCCCTTGAAATCTTGATGCAATTTCCATGTCATAATATGTAAACCAATCAATATCCTTTAAATTTAAAAAGAGGTACATGTAAATATTTTGGATGGAAAAGAATAAATACTATTTTTTTTAATTGTATTTTTGGCCTATCTCTTTATAGGTTTACTCAAATTTCAAGTGTAGACACCAATTAGATGTGAAATTAAATTCCACATGAAATGAGTACCCATTATGCATATTTTTTAGAAGCCCTGGATTGATAAAAATTGAAGATACATTTAAAAAGTGTATTGAACAGGATTTTTTAATTTATCTTTATTTTCTATCAATGTGGGTCTTCTCAAACGTATGCTTAATGGGTACTTGTTTGATGTGGAATTTAATCCCACATCTAATGGGTGTCTACACTTGAAATTTGATTAAACCTATAATGAGATAGGCCAAAAATACAATTAAAAAAATTAATTATCTTCTTTTCCCACTAAAATTCACAACTCTTATTTTATTATTTTAACTATTATTTTATTATATTTCCTTAGGAGGCCACTTTTAGATTGAAATTTCCACTAATGATTAGATGATCCACTAATATAAAGTTCAAAGACTTGTCAAGAAGTCGAGACACTTCAGCCCTCCTTTACGGTTATGTCAGGTTCTCGTAATTCCATTTGACACCTTTGAACTGAGTTGGATCCATATTTTCATGCATAATTCTTTCTTTAAGTTCTATCCACTGGTTGTGAGTTCATTCTTAAAGGACTTTCGATATTTCCAAGTTGATCATCACAACATTCAACACAACATTTCTGATAAGATGAAAGATTCTTTTTTGGTTAATTTGTATTCATCATGTGAATCCCTTGCATCGCACTCAAGGTTGGAGAGCACATCTTTCACAAATCCCCATATTTTCTAAGCAAGTCATTTTGATTATCAAGATGAACGTCATTCTCGTTTTCAAGATTCTTTCCTATCAAACACTTCTGAGATTGGTCATTGTCCTATCACTTTTGTGCATGTCATGAATCTAATCATATTTTTCACACAATACCTATTCTTGGGTGATGGTAAATGCTTGATTCAATCAGTGAATCATGACCCTTGTGTTTATATGAATACTTGGTTTAACTGGACCCTTGCTTCCAATTTGTCACCAACCTGGTATCTTAATTGGTTTCTTGAAACTGTGATGTGAGTAATTGTCTTAAATACCTTAAGATTCCATATTGTTGGCATCATTTATAATCATATACAAAGGGGACCAATGGAGAATAAAGGATCTTATAGTCTCCAATCTGGTCATAATCATTTTACATTGATCAATTTTGTTGAATCTAGTGATTTTCATAGTTTATCATTTCATGATTCAGATGCTTGTTGGATAGTTGAGGCACTTCAACATGATTTGATGGTTATGTGAGGCCCTCACCATATTTACAAGGCTTCTTAACAAGATCATATTGAATTCCCTTCAAAAGATTCTCTTTATGATTCCAACGCGTTAATTGAAAATTCATTTGATTATGAGCATCATGCTTTTCAAACTAATTGTTATGAATATCAAGATCCAATCACTAAATGGTTAGATAAATATTACATCGCAAGCTCCATCGCAAATAATAAGTTTCGTTCTTTTCTAATGTTTGAAAAAATTGAAACATGAATGAATGTATTTCCACGAGCAGCCCTCAAGGTTTGTATGATCCTAATTTCAAGTAACAAGGTAATGATCGTAACTGGTTAGAGCTAGTAAGTATGGCACACCTTTATATTGATAATCGAGACCTTTAGTTCATTGTGTGAATTTCTCAAGTTGTTATCTTTATTCTCGTACAATGCTTTATATTTCTTTTAATTACTTGTATCTTTTTTATTGCAGGATGGTAGCGGTTATGGTGGCTACATTGGAAATTACATTATAGTTAGCCTTGACCTTCTAGCTCGTTAGTATAGGAGTAGGTTTACGTCCATTTTAGCTTTCTAGTTGCACTGTATGATCCTACACTAGTCCTTGCATTTGGTTTGTGTGCTCTGTTTTTTTTCCATGCTCTGTTTCAAGTTAAGTTTTACTTCCACTATGTTTTTTCTTTTTCCTTCTTGTTATGCCTTGTCTTGTCTTTCTTGCTTTTTCTTAATAAAACTTTGTATGAAAAATATTCTTGTTTGTCTCAAAAGACAACGTGGAAAAACTTAAAAATGGAAATGGTGACGATGAATAATGCTTGGCGTATATGTTATCCTCTTTTATATCTTGGGTTTACATATCTTTAAAGTTGATGATGTCTATATGGAAAATACGATTCGTTCCAGAGATATAGCCTTTGGTTGAACAACGAAGCTCGTATCTTTATTAGTATCTTCATTCCTGACTCAGCCCTATATTGTATTTTTTTTCGACATGTCAACCCAACTGAGTAGAGAAGGGAAAGGAGAAAAACTTTAAACGAGCATATAAATTTGGTTTTTTTTTAAATGCCTTAAAACAAGGAACCAACCTCTTTTTCTCTCAATCATTCAGGATCTTCCATCATCAAAATAAATAAGTGCATTTGCACATTCTATTAGTAACTAAATAAAAGGTGAAGAAGAGAAAGGCTTCATGCGTAGAGAGTTGAAGCAACTTACTCCATCAAGGTATTGGCCAGGCTCGTTGGCAATGAAGAAACACAAGGGAATATGATTAAAAATCTTGGTATACTTATTATTCTTCTCCCCTATTGAATTAGTTGAGGTGTTCTTAGTCTTAAGTTGATGAGTTTGAAGTTGAGCAAGGAATAGGGGCGACTATATCTTTAACCGGGATGAGTGGAAAAGTTAGGAATCTACATGGAAAATAAATAATTCCTAAAATTTCGAGACCTCGCACTTGAGGATAATGTAGGTTTTAACCCCATACAGAAATTACATGCATACGAATTCTAAAACACAGAAAATAAACAATGCGAGAGCATAACACATAAAACACATATACACAGATATTTTCCCCTGGATCCCAAAACCGAGACTACCAGCTTGATTTTTCATTATGTTCCTTTCAATGTTACAATACATATTTATACATGCCGAAGCATCCAATACCATGGACTGAAAACCATCGCATCCAAAAACATCTGTGAAAATCATGCACAAAACCATAGGTGGGTCCGCCCAACCTAACAATGGGTCCAAAACCAAAATTTTCTAGGGCGCTGCCCTAGACCCCATAGAGTGGGGTTACCTGCACCGCTTAAAACCCTGTGACTCCCCTCACTACGCAATCGGCGCAACGGAGGGGGGGCTCCGCCCCCTTTCTAACCCCCTGGTTAACTACATGGGCTAGTCGTGGAAAGAATATAACACAACCCAACATTCTCACACTTGTTGTTTTCTTTCCACAGGGGGCCACAAGAGAGCTTAGTAATTTATCTAGCCCTACAACGCCCATTGTTTCTCTACACCAAGAAAACTTCTCAGAGTTCACAGATTTTGTCAATGCATCTGCAGTATTCTTCAAAGTGTCCACCTTTACTACCAACACCTTTTTGTCTTCTATCATATCCCTCACAAAGTGATACTGAACATCAATGTGCTTTGTCTTTGAATGATATGTAGGGATCTTTGCCAATAAAATTTCACTTTGGCTGTCACAGTCTATCCTTACAGCTCCCTGTACTAACCCCATACTTGAACACAATCTCTGCAACCAAACTGCTTCCTTACTTACATGAGTGGCTGCCATGTATTCTGCCTCTATAGTTGATAGTGCCACTACATATTGTTTCTTACTCATCCAACTGACTGCACCTCCAAATAGGATAAACACATACCCACATATAGATATTCTCTGATCCAGATCTCCAGCCCAGGCTGCATCAACAAAGCCATGAATATCCAACACTCTGTCCAATCCTGGTCTTCCTTGGTAGCACAAACCATAATCACTAGTGCCATGCAAATACCTAAAAACCCGCTTCATTTCTGTCCAATGCTCCTTTCCTGGTTTTGACATAAACCTGCTCAATACTCCCACTCCATGTGCAATGTCTAGTCTAGTACAGACCATTGCATACATCAGGCTACTGACTACACTTGCATATGGAACACGGGACATGTCCTCTTCCTCTTCTTGTGTCTTGGGACACTATTAAGCAGATAACTTAACACCTACAGGAATAGGAACCTTCACCGGTTTACTCTCCTACATATTAAATTTCTGCAATATTGTCTCGACATACTTCCTTTGGTTTAACCAAAGTTTCCTCTTTGCCCGATCTCTTTTAATTTCCATGCCCAAAATATAGTTTGCAGCACCAAGATCTTGCATGTCGAATTTGGAGGATAATTGGGTCTTCAAATCCTGGATAATTTCTTTGTCATTTCCAACCAACAACATATCATCCACATACAAGACCAGATAAATAACACGGTCACCAATTAATTTAAAATACACACAGTGATTTGCTTTGCTTCTGGTGAAGCCAAGTCCCCATATAAATATATCAAATTTCTGATACCACATCCTTGGTGATTGTTTTAACCCATACCGAGACTTCTTTAACTTGCATACCAATTCTTTCATACCCTTCACCGCAAAGCCTTGAGGTTGCTTCATGTAGATCTCATCTTCTAGATCCCCGTGAAGAAATGTTGTCTTCACATCCATCTATTCTACCTCAAAATCAAAAGCAACAGCAACAAATAAAAGTAATCTAATAGAAGTTACCTTGGAAACAGGAGAAAAAATATCACCAAAATCAATTCCCGGCACCTGGGAATAACCTTTCGCTACTAACTGATCTTTGTATTTCCCCACCTTTCCTTCTGCATTTGTCTTCTTCTTGAACACCCATTTGCTACCAATGGGTTTCCTTCCAGCCGACAACTCCACCAGATCCCAAGCCTCGTTTTTGTGCAAAGATGCCATTTCATCAACCATGGCCTCTTTCCAGAGTTTTCCATCCTCTGAATCGAATGCTTCCTTCACAGTTATGGGATCATCATTAGTAATAGATAAAGAAAAATTTGAACAGAAAGCAGATGGACTATACCTTTCTGGCTGCCTTCTTTCTCGAACTGATCTTCTCACACCCGGAGTTTGTGGTTGTTCATCTTCTGATTCCTCCTCTGTTGTAGAGTCTGATTCTTCCTCCTTTAGCTCAAACTCTATCTTCTCAGGATCCTTTGGTTGGACTTCATGTTTAATAACATCTTTCACCTCTCTAAACACCACATCTCAGTTGTACACAACCTTCCTTGTTACTGGGTTCCAAAGCTTATAACCCTTTAAACCATCCTTATACCTAATAATAATGCACTTTTCAGATTTACTATCCAACTTGGTTCATTTCTCCTTTAGAACATGTACATATGCATCACATCCAAATACCCTCAAATGTGAAAGAGAGAGTTTCTTACCAGTCTCTACCTCTTGTGGAGTTTTATCCTCCAACACTGATGAAGGTGATCTGTTGACTAGGTAACATGTTGTCTCCACCGCCTCTGCGCAGAATTCTTGTCCTAACCCGCCACCACTAAGCATGCTTCTTGCCCTTTCCATCAACTTCTTGTTCATTCTTTCTGCAACTCCATTTTGTTGAGGTGTATATGGAGTAGTCTTTTGCTGTGCTATACCTCACTTCTTACAGAATTCTTCAAATACCTTACTACAAAACTCTCCACTGTTATCTGTCCTCAGCACCTTTATCTTCTTCTCTATCTAGTTTTCCACCAGAGCTTTAAATTCTTTAATCCTATCAAAGACTTCAAATTTCTTCTTAAGGAAATATATCCATGTATTCCTTGAAAAGTCATCTATAGATGATACATAGTACACAAACTTACCCAGTGATGGAACCTTCACAGGTCCAAACACATCACTATGCACAAGCTCTAATATATGTTTCACCCTCTTACAACCAGAGGGGAAACTCACTCGATTCTGCTTCCCATATACACAATTTCACAGAAATCAAAATCCAGAGATTTATTACTCATGCCTTCTACCATACCTTTACCATGGAGTATTCGAAGGCCCTTCTCTCCAATATGTCCAAGCCTTTGATGCCACAGCATGGTCTTCTCTCCAGAGACCACTAGATTTTCTGCTTCACTTTCAAGAACCACATAACTGTTGCACCCATCAACAACAATGCTACCTTGCAGCTTTTACAGAGTTCCAATGCGAACTCCCCACATCAATACCAGTGCTCCCCGAACCATCTTGCAGGTATCCTTCTCAAACACTATTTTTACACCTGCATCATCCAACTTGCTTATGGAAATATAATTTCTAGCCAATGCAGGAATATGCAGAACACCCGGAAGTGTTCTAACCCTTCCACCTTGCAACTTCAACTTTACTTTTCCATGACCAACGATTCTAGCCTTCCTATCATCTCCTAAGAAGACATCACCACCATCATATTTCTCATACTTGCAAAACCACTCTCTATGGGGAGTGAAGTGAAAGGATGCACCTGAGTCAATCAACCATGCCTCATGATCTACATGTGTACTTTGTTGGCATTATGATACAAGTGTTGTCCTTGATGGCAACTCACTCAGAGGGATGATACAGGTGATGGCAACTCAATCAAAGGACAGATCTTAGTATAGCAGGTCAAGAGAGAGATATACGCAGGTTAACCTTGATGAAAGTGCGTATACACGCAGGTGAGAAGAGAAAAAGGCACGTATGCGTACACACATAGGTTCACAGAAGGAAAGGCGTGTACATGTTGGAAAACTAAGTTTTAGTCTATGGTATTTGGTCCATGGTATTTTGGTATTGGTCCATGGTATTTGGTCCGAAGTGTTGATCCCAGGTATTGGGTCAAAGGTATTGTTTCTACATGGTTTTGGACCATGGTATTGAGAGAAGCCTAAACCTATATAAGGAGAAGATCATTATGCCAAGGGAGGATGAGCAAGTAATGAATGTCTGATGAAGTGTGAAGATCTAGTATGCTAGTTATGGGTTTGTGATGCTTGGCTCGATCCGAATCAAGTTGGAAATGGCAGCGAAGGTATAAGTAATTATCTTTAGATATGTACACGAGTTATCTCTGGTGAAAGCGCATGTACACGCGGTTTTGACACAGTCAAGTAGCGTATACATTATGAGATTTTATGTTTCAAGTTGTTGTTGGTTCTAGTAGTTGTTGTAGAGTTTTGGGCTCTGGTCTGTGTTCTGGTAACTATGTTTTGATGGCAGGATTTCAGTGATTCAGTATTGGGTGATTCAAATGATGCAGGTGTAGTTGATGATTGTATTGCAGTGGTGATTGTTTTGTATTTATGGATCCAGTCTGAAAATTTATGAAACATGGTCCCTGGAAGATAGTAGAATTCAGTAGGCCGGTGCCTATGTACTAGTAAATGGATCGGCTAGTACAAGAGCTAGGAAGGTTGTAGCCTTTTGCAGGTAGAAGCTTGTGTACTGGTATAAGACTGCACCAGTACTATTGTAAAAATAAGTTTCTTATTAAAAGAAGAGAGAGACGAATTGCAGCAGGTGGTTTTCACCCACATTGGGTTTCCACCTTATATCATGGTGTTCATGTGTGCTCCTTATGTGTGATGATTTGCTCTATTTTACTGCACCTGTTTACTGTTAATATGGTTAATAATGTTCTGATGCACTCATTGAAGATCAACTAACTGAATCATAAGTTTGCTGGATATAAACTAGTTGCATTAAACACAATTGCGTATATATGCGAGTATCCTTAACTAAAGTAGCGTATATGAATCTGAGTATGAAAATGAAAAGATTATTGATTTGCTAATACTGATTCACCCCCCCGTCTCAGTATTATTTCCAACAATTGGTCTCAGAGCAGGTCCTTTAGAAGAAGCTTGATCGCTTGAAGGAAAGATCCATTAGAATGAGTAATCAAGAAAGAGAGGCATCCATTAGGCCAACAATCTTTGATGGGAGCAACTTTGTCCATTGGAAGATAAGAACCACAACATATCTACAATCACTTGGAATGGATGTTTGGGGAATCGTGGAAGGAGGATACACATATCCATCAACAATTCCTATAGATACAACAGAGAGAAAGCAATATGAACTCAATGCCAAAGCTGTTATTGTCTTATTGGGAAGTTTGTCACAATCAGAATTTATGAAGGTCATGCATTTCAAATCAGCCAAAGAAATTTGGGACAAAATCATTCTAAGCTATGAAGGAGATGAACAAGTAAAATGAGAAAAGCTTCAAACTCTCAGAATACGGTATGAAAATCTTAAAATGCATAGTAATGAAAGCATAGCTAATTACTTTCTGCGTATAGATGAGATTGCCAATTGTATGAGGAATCTAGGTGAACAATTTAAGGAAGATGTCTTAGTTGAAAAGGTTTTAAGATCCCTGTCTGCTAAATTTGATTCCAAAGTTTCTGCCATAGAAGAAAAGGAGGATCTGCAAAAAATCACTATGACGCAACTTTACGTAATCTTAACTGCTTTTGAGATGAGAAAAGGAGGACCATCAGACGTGAGAGAAGCTGCATTCGAAGTATCAGCAAATGAATCAGGAAACATTTCAGAAGGAGAAGATGAGGTAAATTTTGTCAAGAATCTTGAACGGGGATCTGGAAGGTTCAAAGGTAAGCTACCTTTCAAATGCTTTTCATGTGGTAGAGTTGGTCATTATGCTACTAGATGTCCTCATAACAAAGGAAAGATGTCTAAAGAAGGTAATAGAAGTTATTATACCCATGTTAAAAGTAATGACTCATCCAATAGTGATGAAGACATTAGACTTCTCATGGCATATGAAAATAAGGACGTAGAAATAGAAGAAGTTACCAGATTAAAGGAACAATTGGAGTCAGTAACCAGAGTAAGGGAGCAATTGCAAGATATAGTAAAAGATCAAAGCATAACAATTCAGAGACTTGAATCAAAGATCCTCTCTCTAAAAGAAGATCTTAAAGAATCAAAGAAGCAGAATCAACATGCTCTCGAAGAACAAGAACATGAAGTGATCGAATTAAGGCAACAAGTGGAAGAATGAAGAAAAGCTGAAGAAAACATAAGGAAGCAGTATCTGGAAAAGGAAGAACAACATCAGGTTGAGGTAAATATCTTAAAAAGTAAATTAGAAGAAAAGGATAAACTGTTGCAATTTCAAGATAGTACTAAGATTTTCGATGACATTCTTGGTAGTCAAAGATCCCCTACTATCAAAACTGGTCTTGGCTTTTATGAATCTGTTGAAGGTGAATCTAGCTCACAAGGTGAGGCAAGGAAATCTAATGATAAATTTGAAATGCTCAACAAGGAGAGGAGAGTACAACCTCATCAATAGCCAAGGAAATAAATTCCTCAAAGAAAATCTTTTACTCCTAACTATGGACGTGATAGATGATTATTTCCTTCATTGAATAATGTTGGACATGTTGCAGCCAGATGCAGAAGTAGAATGATTCAAGATCGTCACACAAGATCATCACATTCCAGGTACTTCAAAGGATATTGTTTTTCTTGCAATATGTTTGGCCACAAAGCAATTGATTGCAATAGAAGGAACATTAAACATGCAAGATGTTATGCATGTAACAAGTTTGGACATAAAGCAAGGGAATGCAGGAGCAAAATTCAAACTCCAAAGCAAGAGGATTATACATCATCACAATTCTAGGAATTGAAGAAGACAGAATTAGAGACAGAAAGGTGTGACATAACTCAGTTAGCTGACATAATAGACACAGGGGAAACTGAAAGTGTAGACCTTCAATATTCCATCTTGAATACGCTGATATAATGAAGATAAGTCGCGTATATACGCGATCTAGAGGCTGCAGAGTCACGCATATGGAGCTCAGAAGGAAAAGGCAACAGAACAGACTCAGGAAATGGTTCGGTCATGGTATATGAAGGTTGGCACAGGCTCAGGGGGAGCATATACTTCAAATAATGCATTTTTGGCATTATGGTTAGAAGTCTTTGGTGATGATTCTTATGTGGCTAATTGATACATCTTATGGTTTGATCAAAAGAATGGTATTGCAGGTTACAGAGGTGGATGCTGATGGTGCAGATCATATATGGTGTATGATAGTGGCTAATGACCATCATGGTCTTGAATGGATTGCTGGTCTTTGTTATAAAGACTTTGCATGTGCTCAGGGGGAGCATGGATGGATTGGTACATCTTGGCATATACAAAGGGGGAGCCCAATCAGAGATTTCAGCAGGTACTCAAGGGGAGTATGGACAGCAGAGGGAGAGAACTTCTTGGTCTGCCCTTTTCGCTTGATGTCAAAGGTGGAGAGTGACTTGGTGTGGTGGTTGCCATCAAGTCCAAAGGGGGAGATTGTTGGCATTATGATACAAGTGTTTTCCTTGATGACAAATCACTCAGAGGGATGATACATGCGATGACAACTCAATCAGAGGACAGATCTTAGTACAGCAGGTCAAGAGAGAGATATACGCAGGTTAACCTTGATGAAAGTGCGTATACACATGGGTGAGAAGAACAAAAGGCGTGTATGCGTACACACGTAGGTTCACAAAAGGAAAGGCGCGTACATGTTGGAAAACTAAGTTTTGGTCCGTGGTATTTGGTCCATGGTATCTTGGCATTGGTCCGTGGTATTTGGTCCGAAGTGTTGATCCCAGGTATTGGGTCCAAGGTATTATTTCTACATGGTTTTGGACCATGGTATTGAGAGAAGCCTAAACCTATATAAGGAGAAGATCATTAGGCCAAGGGAGGATGAGAAAGTAATGAATTTCTGACGAAGTGTGAAGATCTAGTATGCCGGTTATGGGTTTGTGATGTTTGGCTCGATCCGAAACAAGTTGGAAATGGCAGCGAAGGTATAAGTAATTATCTTTAGATATGTACGCAGGTTATCTCTGGTGAAAGCGCGTGTACACGCGGTTTTGACACAGTCAAGTAGCGTATACGTTATGAGATTTGATGTTTCAGGTTGTTGTTGGTTCTAGTAGTTGTTGCAGAGTTTTGGGCTCTGGTCTGTGTTCTGGTAACTATGCTTTGATGAAAGGATTTCAGTGATTCAGTATTTGGTGATTCAGATGATGTAGGTGTAGTTGATGATTGTATTGTAGTGGTGATTGTTTTGTATTTATGGATCCAGTCTGAAAATTTATGAAACGTGGTCCCTGGAAGATAGTAGAATTCAGTAGGCCGGTGCCTATGTACTAGTAAATGGATCGGCTAGTACAAGAGCTAAGAAGGTTGTAGCCTTCTGCAGGTAGAAGCTTGCGTACTGGTATAATACTGCACCACTACTATTGTAAAAAGAAGTTTCTTATTAAAAGAAGAGAGAGACGAATTGCAGCAGGTGGTTTTCACCCACATTGGGTTTCCCCTTTATATCATGGTGTTCATGTGTGCTCCTTATGTGTGATGATCTGTTCTGTTTTACTGCACCTGTTTACTATTAATATGGTTAATAATGTTCTGATGCACTCATTGAAGATCAACTAACTGAATCATAAGTTTCTTGGATATACGCTAGTTGCATTAAACACAATTGCGTATATATGCGGGTATCCTTAACTGAAGTAGCGTATATGAATCTGAGTATGCAAATGAAAAGATTATTGATTTTCTAATACTGATTCACCCCCCCCCCCCGCCCCCTCTTAGTATTATTTCCAACATACTTGAAGAAGCCAAGTACACATCCCCACCTTCATCTGAGGTGGTTTTCGCCTCTACAGAAGGAGCATCATCAGATCCCTTTCCTTTATCAAGAGCTTTAGATTTACAGTCCCTTTTGTAGTGCCCTTCCTTTCTACATTTCCAACACACCACCTTTACAGGTTTTCCTGGAGATTTAGATCTCCCTCTAGATTTAGATCTCCCACTCGATGACTTATTTTTGTTTCTGTTCTGGGACCATCCTCGTATAGACAAGGTATCACCATTCTGGCTCTCCATATTTTTCCATCTCATCTCCTTCGTCAGCAAGGATGAGACTATTTCATCAAACTGCAAGGCAGTTGCATTGCTACCTATTGCAATAACCATATTATCCCACGAATCTGGTAAAGAACACAACAAACTGATGCACTTATCTTCATCTAAAATTTTAATATCAACAGATGCTAACTGACTTACCACAGTATTAAATGCATTCAGATGCTTTGTCACCGAGTCTGCATCTTTCATCTTCAAGTTATACATCTTTTTCTGCAAGAAAAGTTTATTCACCAGAGAATTAGATTGGTACAAAGTCCCTAACTTGTCCAACAAAGACTTCGTCGTAGATTCCCCTGATACATTCATCAATACTGAATCTGAGACACACAATCATATTGTGCTCTTTGTCTTCCGATCCAACTTCTTCCATTCTTCACCGGACAATCCCGTTGGTTTAGTACCCGGATCTACCACGATCCACTGATCTTTATCCACCAACAGATCCTCCATCTTGATTTTCCACAACTCAAAACTCTGACCATTAAATTTTTTGATCTCTATCATTCCACTGCTCGCCATCTTCTTTCACCACTAGAATCGATCTCACAGATCTCCCATTGAACAAGGTCTACCACAAGCCCAAGTGAAACCCCTTAGCAATAAAGGCATCCCCTTGAAGCCAAAACAGCTCTGATACCAAATGTAGGTTTTAATCCCGTACAGAAATTACCTGCATATGAATTCTAAAACACATAAAATAAACAATGCGAGAGCATAACACATAAAACAAATATACACATAGATTTTCCCCTGGATCCCAAAACCGAGACTCCCAGCATGATTTTTCATTATGTTCCTTTCAATGTTACAATACATATTTATACATGCCAAAGCATCCAATACCATGGACCGAAAACCATCGCGTCCAAAACCATGGACCAAAAACTATCGCATCCAAAAACATGTGTGAAAATCATGCACAAAACCATAGCTGGGTCCACCCAACCTAACATAGGGTCCAAAACCAAAATTTTCTGGGGCACTTCCCTGGACCCCATAGAGTGGGGTTACCTGCACCCCTTAAACCCCCTGTGACTCCCCCCATTATGCAATCGGCGCAACAAAGGGGGGGCTCCGCCCCCTTTCTAACCCCTCGGTTAACTACGTGGGCTAGTCGTGGAAAGAATATAACACAACCGAACAGATAAAACCTTAACAAAGAAGTTGTAGTTCTACTATTGTGTCTCCAAGTGTTCATGTTACAATCAACACCCTCAAATTTTTTTCCTACATGTGTTTTAGAGCTCAAATTGTCCCAGAGAATAGAACTAGCTAAGGATCCATTCACTAAGGACTAAGAAGCCCTCCTGCTCTAGGCGTTTTAGGTTGACTAGCTACACACCGCAGGGGGTATCTCTCAATATACTTATGTTATTTTTAGTTAATGAATATAATAAGGCCAGATAATAATAAATCGAGGCATTGTAGTAATATTGTGGTATCAATAGAAGAAATATTAATCAGTAACAATCATTGAATGATACAATTATGGCTTTCATGATAAACCTAAAATGCTTGAAGTAAAAGAAAATCAAATGAAACATAATAAAAATATATAGTACAACAAACACAACAAGTGCATATACTTGAGATAATAAGCACACTCAATAATAATGTTGGAATATTGCAATAAGTGAAAGTATTATTTATCTCTCAATCCAATTCTTCTATGATAGGTGAATCCAATAATAAATATTAAGACTCTAAAATCATTAATACTAATGAGAAAATGTAAAGATTTCACGGTTTCACTAATATCTCAAATACAAACATATTACAAAATATATAAATAAAGAAACTGTAATAGTTGAGAATAAGTAAAGCGAAGATTGTTAATAGTTCTAGAGGAAAGCTCCTAGGACTACCTTCAATCGAATGCTTACTATTCAATCATTTAATTCGATAATATAAATATCAGAACATGATAACACTGAATAAAAAGGAAGTATTGAACATGGAGCAAGTCTTGAATTCAACATTTCAACTATTATAAACAAACACAAACATATAAAAGAAGTTTATCAAAACCATAGAGTAATTTCATTCACACGATAAAAAGTCTGTGTAGTGTTGGGTTGTGTTATATTTTTTCCACGACTAGTCCACGTAGTTAACCAGGGGGTTAGAGGGGGGCTGAAGCCCCCTTTCGTTGTTCTGATTGTGTAGCACTGGGGGGGGGGGGGGTCACAGGGGGTTTGAGGCGTACCCGTAACCCCACTTTATGGGGTCCAAGGCAGCACCCCGGAAAATTTTGGTTTTGAACCCTATGTTAGGATGGGCGGACCCACCTATGGTTTTGTGCATGTTTTTCGCACATGCTTTTGGACGCAATGGTTTTCGGTCCATGGTATTAGACACGATGGTTTTTGGTCCATGGTATTGGATGCTTCGGCATGTATAAATATGTATTATAACACTAAAAGGAACATAATGAAAAATCAAGCTGGTAGTCCCGGTTTTGGGATCCAGGGGAAAATGTCTGTGTATATGTTTTTTATGTGTTATGCTCTCGCATTGTTTATTTTTTGTGTTTTAGAATTCATATGCAGGTAATTTATGTACAGGGTTAAAACCTATATTTGGTATTAGAGCTGTTTTGACTTCAAGGGGACGTCTTTGTTGCTGAGCGGTTTCGCTCGAGCCTGTGGTAGACCCTGTTCAGTGGGAGATCTGCGAGATCGATTTTGGTGGTGAAAGAAGATGGTGAGCAGTGGAAAGATAGAGATTGAGAAATTTAATGGTCAGAGTTTTGAGTTGCAGAAACTCAAGATGGAGGATCTATTGGTGGATAAAGATCAGTGGATCGTGGTAGATCCAGGTACTAAACCAACGGGAGTGTCCGGTGAAGAATGGAAGAAGTTGGATCAGAAGGAAAAGAGCACAATACGATTGTGTGTCTCAGATTCAGTATTGCTGAATGTATCAAGAGAAGCTACGACGAAGGCTTTGTGGGACAAGTTAGGGACTTTGTACCAATCTAAGTCTCTGGTGAATAAACTATTCCTACAGAAAATCTGTATAACCTGAGGATGAAAGATGGAGACTCGATGACAAAGCATCTGAATGCATTTAATATTGTGGTAAGTCAGTTAGCATCTATTGATATTAAAATTTCAGATGAAGATAAGTGCATCAGTTTGTTGTGTTCTCTACTAGATTCGTGGGATAGTCTGGTTATTGCAATAGGTAGCAATGCAACTGCCTTGTAGTTTGATGAAATAGTCTCATCCTTGCTAACGGAGGAGATGACGTAGAAAAATATGGAGAGCCAGAATAGTGATGCCTTGTCTGTATGAGGACAGTCCCAGAACAAAAACAAAAATAAGTCATCGAGTGGGAGATCTAAATCTAGAGGGAGATCTAAATCTCCAGGAAAACCTATAAAGGTGGTGTGTTGGAAATGCGGAAAGGAAGGGCACTACAAAAGGGACTATAAATCTAAAGCTCATGATAAAGGAAAGGGATCTAATGATGCTCCTTTCACAGAGGCGGAAACCACCTTAGATGAAGGTGGGAATGTGTACTTGGCTTCTTCAAGTAAACATGTAGATCATGAGGCATTGTTGATTAACTCAGATGCATCCTTTCACTTCACTCCCCATAGAACCCCATAGAGAGTGGTTCTACGAGTATGAGAAATATGATTGAGGTGATGTCTTCTTATGGGATGATAGGAAGGCTAGAATCATTGGTCGCGGAAAAGTAAATTTGAAGTTGCAAGGTGGAAGGGTTAGAACACTTCTGGGTGTTCTGCATATTCCTGCAATGGCCAGAAATCTTATTTCTGTTAGCAAGCTGGATGATGCAGGTAGAAAAAACAGTGTTCGAGAAGGATACCTGCAAAATGGTTTGGGGAGCACTGGTATTGATGAGGGGAGTTTGAATTGGAACTCTGTACAAGCTACAAGGTAGCACTGTTATTGATGGGTGCAATAGTTCTGTGGTTCCTGAAAGTGGACCAAAAAATCTAGTGGTCTCTGGAGAGAAGACCATGTTGTGGCATCAAAGGCTTGGACATATTGGAGAGAAGGGCCTTCGAATACTTCATGGTAAAGGTATGGTAGAAGGTATGAGTAATAGCTCTCTGGATTTTGATTTTTGTGAAAATTATGTATATAGGAAGCAGAATTGGGTGAGTTTCCCCTCTGGTAGTAAGAGGGCGAAACATATATTAGAACTTGTGCACAGTGATGTGTTTGGACTTGTGAAGGTTCCATCACTGGGTAAGTCTGTGTACTATGTATCATTTATAGATGACTTCTCAAGGAATACATGGATATATTTCCTTAAAAAGAAATCTGAAGCCTTTAACAGGTTTAAAGAATTTAAGGCTCTCGTGGAAAATTAGACAGAGAAGAAGATAAAGGTGTTGAGGATAGATAATGGTGGAGGGTTTTGCAGCAAGGAATTTGAAGAATTCTATAAGAAGTGTGGTATAGCACGATAGAAGACTACTCCATATACACCTCAGCAAAATGGAGTTGCAGAAAGAATGAATAAGACGTTGATGGAAAGGGAAACAAGCATGCTTAGTGGTGCTAGGTTAGGACAGGAATTCTGGGCAGAGGCGGTGGATACTGCATGTTACCTGGTCAACAGGTCACCTTCATCAGTGTTGGAGGATAAGACTCCACAAGAGGTATGGACTGGTAAGAAACCCTCTATTTCACATTTGAGGGTATATGGATGTGATGCATATGTACATGTTCCAAAGGAGAAATGAACCAAGTTGGATAGTAAATCTGAAAAGTGCATCTTTATTGGGTATAAGGATGGTTTAAAGGGTTATAAGCTTTGGAACCCAGTGACAAGGAAGGTTGTGTACAACCAAGATGTGGTGTTCAGAGAGGTAAAAGATGTTATTAAACATGAAGCCCAACCAAAGGAAGCTGAGAAGATAGAGTTTGAACTTAAGGAGGAAGAATCAGACTCTACAGCAGAGGAGGAATCAGAAGATGAAGAGCCACAAACTCCGGGTGTGAGAAGATCAGTTCGAGAAAGAAGACAACCAGAAATGTATAATCCATCTAGTTTCTATTCAAATTCTTCTTTGTCTATTACTGATGATGATCCTAGAACTGTGAAGGAAGCAGTGGATTCAGAGGATGGAAAACTCTGGAAAGAGGCCATGGTTAATGAAATGACATCTTTGCACAAAAATGAGGCTTGGGATCTGGTGGAGTTGCCGGCTGGAAGGAAACCCATTGGTAGTAAATGGGTGTTCAAAAAGAAGACAAATGCAGAAGGAAAAGTGGAGAAATACAAAGCTTGGTTGGTAGCGAAAGGTTATTCCCAGGTGCCAGGAATTGATTTTGGTGATATTTTTTCTCCTATTGCCAAGGTAACTTCTATTAGATTACTTTTATCTGTTGCTGCTACTTTTGATTTTGAGGTAGAACAGATGGATGTGAAGACAACATTTCTTCACGAGGATCTGGAAGAGGAAATCTAATGAAGCAACCTGAAGGCTTTGCAGTGAAGGGTAAGAAAGAACTAGTATGCAAGTTAAAGAAGTCTCTGTATGGGTTAAAACAGTCACCAAGGATGTGGTATCAGAAATTTGATACATTTATACGGGGACTTGGCTTCACCAGAAGCAAAGTAGATCATTGTGTGTATTTTAAATTAATTGGTGAATGTGTTATTTATCTGGTCTTGTATGTGGATGATATGTTGCTGGTTGGAAATAACAAAGAAATTATCCAGGATTTGAAGACCCAATTGTCCTCCAAATTTGACATGAAAGATTTTGGTGCTGCAAACTATATTTTGGGAATGGAAATTAAAAGAGATCGGGAAAAGAGGAAGCTCTGGTTAAACTAGAGGAAGTATGTGGAGACAATACTGTAGATGTTTAATATGCAGGATAGTAAACCAATGAAGGTTCCTATTCCTGTAGGTGTGAAGTTATCTACTGAACAGTGTCCCAAGACATAAGAAGAGGAAGAGGACATGTCCCGTGTTCCATATGCAAATGAATTCGGTAGCCTGATGTATGCAATGGTCTGTACTAGACCAGACATTGCACATGCAGTGGGAGTATTGAGCATATTTATGTCAAAACCAGGAAAGGAGCATTAGACAATAGTGAAGTGGGTTTTCAGGTATTTGCATGGCACTAGTGATTATGGTTTGTGCTACCAAGGAAGACCAGGATTAGATAGAGTGTTGGATATTCATGGCTTTGTTGATGCAGACTGGGTTGAAGATCTGGATCAGAGAAGATCTACAAGTGGGTATGTGTTTAACCTATTTGGAGGTGCAATCAGTTGGATGAGTAAGAAACAATCTGTAGTGGCACTATCAACTACAAAGGCAGAATACATGGCAGCCACTCATGCAAGCAAGGAAGTAGTTTGGTTGCAGAGATTGTGTTCAAGTATGGGGTTAGTACAGGGAGCTATAAGGATAGACTGTGACAGCCAAAGTGTAATTTTCTTGGCAAAGAACCCCGCATATCATTCAAAGACAAAGCACATTGATGTTCAGTATCACTTTGTGAGGGATATGATAGAAGACAAAAAGGTGTTGTTGGTAAAGGTGGACACTTTAAAGAATACTGCATATGGATTGACAAAATCTGTGAGCTTTTAGAAGTTCTCTTGTTGTAGAGAGACAATGGGTGTCTCAGGGCTGGAAAAATGACTAAGCTCTCTAGTGGCCCCTTGTGGAAAGAAAACAAAAAGTGGGAGAATGTTGGGTTTTGTTATATTCTTTCCACGACTAGCCCACGTAGTTAACCGGGGCGTTAGGGGGGGTGAAGCCCCTTTTCATTGCGCCAATTGTGTAGTGGGGGGGGTCACAGGGGGTTTGAGGCGTACCCATAACCCCACTTTATGGGGTCTGGGGCAACGCCCTAGAAAATTTTGGTTTTGGACCCTATGTTAGGATGGGCGGACCCACCTATGGTTTTGTGCATGTTTTTCCCACATGTTTTTGGACGCGATGGTTTTCGGTCCATGGTATTGGATGCTTCGGCATGTATAAATATGTATTATAACATTGAAAGGAACATAATGAAAAATCAAGCTGGTAGTCCTGGTTTTGGGATACAGGGGAAAATTTTCGTGTATATGTGTTTTATGTGTTATGCTCTCACATTGTTTATTTTTTGTGTTTTAGAATTCGTATGCAGGTAATTTTTGTACGAGGTTAAAACCTACATGTAGCATGTAAAATCAGATTTATGAAAATAAAATTTTCTTTTCTATAAACAACCTCCCCATTACGGGAAACGGGGATTTAAATAATAACATGACAAATTATTTTCTTGGAGTTAATCAAATGTCTAAATTAAAATTAACCAACTTAATTTTAAAATAAACAACTTAAGCACTATGGTAACCTCCATGGCTTTGACACTTTAATTTTATTTAACATTCCCGCAAGAGAAAATTTATGGGCTCCACTCATCTTCATCACCGATGTTTTAGTTGTGATAAAAGGTATCTCACTCCAATATATTAGTAAAACTTCTTATTTTCTCTTTGTTGTTGAATCTGATGAAATCATTGTTGACTGCTCAGTGCTTGTTTCATGCATTTTCATCTAAGTGGACATTGGATCATGGTGATTTATTGATTTGTTTTCTATAGGCATCAGTGCCACCATCTATGCAAGACTATCCATAGGAAAGAAGGTATTTTCTACCTTCTCTATTTCGGGCTTACTCTTATGAACATAAGCTGATGGCCCTAACTATTCTTTCAATCAAGAGATAATCTTAGGGGATTGTATTGCCAACTCTCATCATGTAACAATCCAAATGATATCATTTCCCTTTCTAGGGCATCTATAACATTTTTTCTCTTAGAAATAAAAGCCAAAATAGAAAAAGGGTAACTAAAAATTTCTCCATTTTTCTTAATAACGAAATGTAATCCGTTTAAAAGAATTTTATACCTGAGCACCTCGAAAGAAAATAGTAAAAAATGAGACTTGTTTTAGTAGTTGGAAAGGTCATTTTTCAAAACCATACGGATGAATTAAAGAGAATTCAGGGTACAAGAACCAACTTCCTATACTCTGATTCTTCATGAGTCTGGGTATTCTTCTTTTTTCTTCTGAATCATGTGTATAATTTCTTCTCTAAGTTTAAATTTCAAATAAAATCCAAAATAGTGTATGTACAGATCATATGAGTTAGGGAGGCACTCTTGATATATCACATCTATCCAGTTGTAAATTTCCTTTTCTTTATCATTCACATTTGTAATACTTAGGAGGAGTTTAGTAGATAGAAAATAGGAAGGGTAATTGAACAAGATCAAATGAATCAGACATGTACAATGGAGACATGAACTGAATGGGATGGTGGTAAAGAGATCGAAGATGATGGATCAGACTAAGTATTTTGGAAAATTAATTATCTATTGGTCCATCTTCAAGGTGATAAGTTGAATGTCCAGGAAGATAGATTCATTCATTTTCAATTCATCTGCCAACCTAAAAATGATAGCGAAAAGAGATGTCAAATTTTGATAAAAACATATTTAACAAATTGGTAGACACAGGGAAATGTAATTTCAGCTCTGGATTAGGGATTTGAAGTAGGCCCTTTAAAAATTCCACTTTATCTTCTTTGGCCCAGGTAATAAATTCTTGGTCCAGCCCCTTGTCTTTTATATCAATTCCTTGAGTTGGGGCACTGATAATTTTGGAAATTACTTCTTCATTCATTTTCGAGAAATATTTACAGCTTGAAGGAGAAATGATAGTTTGTTTTTTGGGTTCGAAGTGCTCAGCGAGCAACAAGATAGCATCTATGTCAAAATGAATTGGGGTAGCATGGTAGCTAGAGCCCTAGACTTTATTACACATAGATCTTCAACTGAGACACTCAAAGAGGGGGTTAAAATTATTTTAAGGGTGAGGATGTCTGTTACACAGGTCTTAGTATCCTTGACGCCAGCTAATTCGTTAAACAAAACATCCCTAGATGATAATTCTAAATTTTTAAGATTTTAAAGGCTAAACTAACAGTGGACTATAATGCAGAGAAAGCGTGGAAGAACTTACCCAATTAATGGCGACAACATTTCAACCTCAAATCTACAAAAAAATCTAGCTTTCCCTACTAACAGTCTCCCAAGTGACATGCAAGAGAAAGATGAAAAAGACAAATGAATGATAGAAAGTTTGTCATATTACATTTTAATTAGGTTAAGGAATTAATTAATGTAATACGAAAACTATTACATGGTGATTGGTGGGCTCGAGGATCGAGAAAGGGTCCCATCAATCGGACGAGGCAAGTGGATTAACTATTGTGCAAGTAGCAGCCCGATGACCATTGATCATAAATAAGACAAGCAATTAATATTACATTAGGTTTGAGAGAAGAGTTATATCCCTTGCATATTTAGATCTGATATGAATCGAAAACCATTGGATCAGTTTTAATTAAACAACCATGATCCATCGAGTGGAGACTAAAGGTTTAATGCCTATGCATGTTCATGTGCAATAAAGTGAATCAACACATTGATCCTGTGTTGAATGGTTGAAAGGCTAAGAATTTGGCAGAGGGTTACATTCATCAAAGGTGGTGAAAAGATTAAAATTTATGCACATTGTGACCTAATTAGCTTCTATGCATTGTTCATTTTGAAAAGGTGTAAGATCAACTATTAAATATAAAAACTTAATATTTCCCCTTCCGATTAAACAAATTTAAAAGCATTTTTTATTTAGTTTTACTATTATAATATTCAAAAGTTTAGGAGGGGGGTGAATTTTGTGTATAACACAGGCTCGATATAAGGATGGTACTCCCTCACGGAGAATTAAAAAACATAGACTAGGTGCCTTATCCATTGGGTTATGGAGTCTTAAGAAAAACAACGTTAGAGAGTTCATGGGAAAGATCTATACCAAAATGAACTCCGTACAAGATAAGCCACGAACGAAATTTTGAAAATGTGATATTAAAGAGAATGGAATCAATGTGGAAAAGACGTGAAATAATTATGGACACCATAATGGAATTGTCACTTTTAAGCATAAGTTATTACCTATGACCACTCGTGGTAAAATAACTCTGATTCGAAAATGGTTGGTGTTTCAGGTGGAGGTAGAGGAAGGCGTGAGAGCCTTCATGAGAAATTGGAAATATTGTTGTTTTACTAGAAGAAATGGATGAACGTGTGACGAATTGATGAAAAACTAGCTCTCCTACAAGGAATTTACAATACGATTCAAGAGTTGTGTGTAGCGGAAGCCATTGGAAGCACACCTCGTGCAGACTCTAATAATGTTCGGAGAGGCATAATTCGAGTTTCAAATGGATAGTTTTTTTATCACCGAGCAACCCTGTAACAAGAAACTATGTTTTGATATTAATTTTGTAAAAAACTGTAGATGTGATGAACTTTTAAGAACTGATTTTTTTTAATATTTTGATATATTATGCATTTTGAACTCACAATTCACTATATTTTTTGCATGTTAAGCATGTCAAGGTATAAAGAAAGTATTACTTGATTAGAAGGGAAAGTTATTTTTTAATGATTTTAATTTTTGAATGGTTTATCCATAAGGATGGAGAGTTTAAGTAAAATGAGATTTCTTTGTTTTCTGTTTTGGAGTGTAAATATGATGTCTTTTTTTATTATTATTTTTAGTCCTCTTTGTATATGCATAACAATAACGACTTTGAAATATATTAATTGTGCAGTAGCTCATAATAAAACCTGCATAAGTTGAGTAATAAGACAACAAAGACAAGGTTAGATAGGTTAGTAACGGAAACAAAGTTAGTGTCAGCTAGAAGTATAATATATCTTACGTGATTTAGATATCCCTTGAAAGACACACGCTTTGTGATAGAGAATTTTTGAGATGAGAATTTTTAAATCATAATATTTTTTAAAGACACCCCTTCATGATAATTGTCACCAAACATTGTTCTGCTATTAGGGAGCATCCATAGCCCTGATGGATTCATTCACTATTTCACAATAGATATTCACCACCCGACTTATTTATCTTTGTAGTCATGTCTTTAACATGTTCCTCATTATAGAGAAATTAACATAGCTTGCTTATTGGCTTTTATATTTAGCTTTCCTCTCTAGGAACAATAGGAAGATATCGGACTAGGATAACCTCAATGCCACTAGCATTGCTCTGCTTCTAGCGAGCATCCATATCCTTGACAGAGTCACTAGCATGCCCAACGAAAATCACAATACATGGGAGTGGGTACATAACGCACTTGAAAACCAATACCATTGGCCTTATTCTACTTCCAGTGAGCATCCATAGCCCCAATGAAGATATCAGGATACCCCACTCTAAGAAGGATTGGTTATATGTTGTTAGAAACAATATAGTGGTGGAATTATCTGTGAAGGAGGAATAAAAATTATTTATAACACAAGACTAAAGGTCACAACAACATTGGGCATCCCATAAAGATTAAAAAGAAAAAATGCGTAATTATATTGGTTACTTCAAGAGGTTATAAGTGGTGTTAGTAGGGATTTAGGTATAAATATCAGTTGTCAAATTGAAAAACCAATAGGTTCAATCGTTAGAAACTACGCACAATCATAGAGGTCGCAGGGTAGTTTATAAAGATATCGCTTATGTCTTTCATTTTGTTATATATTTTTATTTTTAATATTATATATATCTTTCTTTGATCTTTTGTGTATTTTAGTTTTGTTTGCTTTAGATTAATAAAACAAAATGTGTGTATATATAGAATGTGAATTAAAGGTTCTTTTTTTTAAGGAAAGACTTAATAAGTGAGATAATGTTTAAGAAATTTACCATTTACAGCATCACCAACCTCTTCTCCTTCAAAATTCTTAAGGGAAAATGAATTTTCCCCTTCTACCCAATCAATAACAAAGGTATCCATCCATAGGTTGTCGAATTTCCCATGTTTGTCAGGCTTTTCGTTCCTCTTATCCCATTTTAAGACCCAATCACCAGGAAGAAAAGTCTTATCCTTTGTATGTTTGTTGAACATCTGTTTGAGTTTAGCATGGTGCTTATTAATTATTGGATATCCTTGTTCCCTTTCTTGATGTAATTAGAAATTTGATTAATTCATCGCTGAAAATCATTAGGTTCTTCATTTATCTCCTGTAAATTTTTCATGACTTTCATGCCGAGATTAAGAGGGAAGACAACATCTAGTCTATAGAGTAGTTGAAAAGGAGAGGTTTCAATTGATTTCTTTGTCCTAATCCTATTTTCCCATACGATGCCACATGCCAGTTTCACTTTTTGAATGTATGGATTTTTTTCAAGATTTTCATAATATTTTTATTAGTCGATTCGATAAGCCCATTTCCCTAAGGATAATAGGTTGTCGAATGACCAAGCCTAAACTCGTAGTTATCAAAAACGTTTTGGAAGGCTACCAAGAAAAAGGTCTTAGAGTTGTCAATTATAATATTTTGTGGGCAACCAAAATATGAGAATACATTCTCAATTAAGAAATCCATAAGCACCTTATCATTGATCTCTTTCAGTGGAATGGCCTCAACACATTTGGTAAAATAGTCGGTGTCCGTAATTATCTAGTGACATTGGCCACTAGAAGGGGGATGGATTTATCCAATAAATTCTGGACCCCACTACTAAAAAGGTGCCTCAGTTATAATGGGTTTTAAAGGTAAGGCCACCAGATACTACTTTCCCGTGAAAATATGGCATAGTGACAAGCTCTTACTTTCTTATTCACATCATTAAAAAGGGTAGGCCAATACAATCCTCTCTGGGGAATCCTATGAGTAGTGGCCCTCCATGAAAAATGGCTGATGAGCCTCATCATTGAGTAATTATATGGGCCTTAATTGACCTTAATTCACCTCCTAGCTTAGTCAAACCAACTATTCTCACAACTTATTGCATACTTTTGATTATTTTCTGTTTATGAGATGAGTAGAGTTGGATATTTTTCTTTGTGGTCTAATGTGCATGTAATGCAGGAATAAAGGATAAAAACAAGGAAAATGCAGGGATAAAAGATAAAAGAAAGGAACTATGGTAAAGACCTTGGTAAAAACTCGAATGGGACATGGGGGAAGAATTACAGGAGGTAAATCCTCCTCATTTACTACCCCTCCATTCGAATATCCCTCCATCAGCTGAAAGTACAAATAGCCCCCCTTCTAGAAGGAAGCCAAGCAACTGAGAGTGAAAAACAAGCCAAATCATATGTACTAGAAGGCAGCCAAGCAAGTGAAAGTATGATTGATCTTGAGTTGGGAGACAAGCCTCCCTATTAGAAGGCAACTGAGCTAGTGAAAGGGAAAGCACGATTTTATCATTGAATTGGGAGTTGTGCCTCCCTAATTTTGAAGGAAGTCATTGGATACTTCAGATGTATAAGTAGAGAGGCTTACGACATTAGTTTTTTTAGTTACCAATAGTTAGCAAGAATTTGGACTTCTCACTGTACAACTCTACCTTGTTTTCAAGCTGCAAGTCTTGTAATAGTTTTTGAATTATAATGAAGATGAGTTTTGTTTTAAGCCAGCATGGAGTTAACTCAGAGGGCTGAAGTTCTTGGGTTAGGGCCCGAGCCTAGCAGCCAAATCTCCTCTTTATTGTATTACTATGCTAGCATAGATTCTTATTTTCTGTTCATTTTCTTAATTAGATGCATTTTCATTACAACAGTAGTACAGATTCAAGGTTTCCTGTTCATTTGCTTAAGTAGTTCATTCCCATTATAGCAGTAGCATAGATTCATGGTTTGATTGTTCATTCACATCAGTAGTTCATTTCCATTAGAGAGGTTTATTGTTTAACTGTTTATTTGTTTAAGTAGTTGCAGTATCATTACTGTAGTGTAGAGTAGATTAGTTGTGTTTCAGTTTGCTTCATTTATGATTTCATTCAATTAGTAGGTTAGCAAAGAAAAGATCCAAAAGGTTGCCCACAGGTGTCTTAGCCTCACCTCCTCCCTCTGGGACCATGACATGATGAAAAAACCCTGCAGCAACCTCAAAAACACAGGGTTTTGGTTTTCACAGGGAGTTTCTTGTTTAACACAGTCACTTGGTTCATTACATTATTACTCCGTTCCTTTCATAATCATCTGCTCCTTCACCCTCTTCCTATCATTTGATCTCCCTCATATCCCTTTCATTCTCCCTCAGCATGAAATATTTAGGCAGAATCAATTAATTCATGTTTAAATGGTTTTACCCATAGACTACCTTACACAACAAAACCCGACCAGTCACCACCCAATTCATTTTCACCGCTGACCTTATGCACTTTAAATCCCAACCATCAATCCGCCTTGTCTGATCCAACAGCTATCATACACCCACTCACCAACTAGCTCGGTCAAATCTCCATCGTTGATCTACCTCGCCAGATCCAATGGCTATCATGCGATATCGTGTGGATTTCTCTCTGATTGTTATCTGCCTGACGGCACGTAATGAGAGTGGTTTCCCTGTTCTACGTGTCACCCGAGGAGGTTAATCGCGTAAAATTTTAGAAAACTACTTACAGCTTTGAGGGCATGCGATAAACAACTTACCACCCTCTAAACCTGCTCCATCATTTCCACACATTTTCTTCTCCTGCTTTAATCTCCACCGTTGATCTTTCTCTTGATCCGACGGTTGTCGCTTCACCCGATAGCCAACTAGCTTGGTTGATCTCCATCGTTGATCAGCCCCGCCTGATCCAATGGCTATCGTGCAATCTCACGCGGACACTTACACGATCGTTATTCGGTCGAGAGCACGCGAGAAAAGTGGTTTCCCCGTGCTACGTGTCGCTTGGGGAGGTTAATCGCATAAAATTTTAGAAACTGCTTACATCTTTAAGGGTGCGCTATAAACAGCTTACCACATGTGCAAACCCACTACCATTTCCGCATGTTTATTTTGCCCATGATCTAATCTCCACCGTCCATCTGCCGATTAATCTTGTCCATCCATATCTTGACTTAGCCTCTGCAATATAATCTCAGTTGTCCATCTCCTGTTAACCATGTTCGTTCATCTATTCACTCAACCGCTATGACATAATCTCCATTGTTCATCTTACTAGTTAACCCTGTTCATCCATCTATCTACATACCCTCCCATGATCCGATCTCAACCATTCATTTACCTTTCACCTACCTGATCTAATGGCTCTTATGCACTGTTGCTCATTACGTCCTCTTTTGACCAATTTTGATCTCCGACCACTCTTCTGCTTAAACACAGGCTTAGCTTAGTTTCCTTTGCTTACCCCTTAGTCTAGTTTTGATGCTTTTTACTTCTACAACTTAGATAGCAACATTAGATTAGTGTTGTTCTAGTAATTCTTCTTAACATAGTTGTTTAATTAGTTAGCTAGGGTCTAGTGTGAGTTTAGCACTACATGATTGTTTTCTTCATTACTACAGTAGAGTAGCTCTCCCTTAGAATAGATTTGCTCTTCCTCCATCAAAATCAAGCTTCTTCTAACCTTATAGAAGCCTGGCTTGGAACCCTTGGGGTCTCTTGCGAGATGAGTAGTGACAATAGGCAGTACCTTCACTTCTACTTGTGCATATAGCACTGTCACCTCCAAGTTTGTATGAATCCCGGGTTGATAAGTAAAGCTGGTAGCCCTGGGAGTTGCAACATTCTTGCTGCAATACCTAGGCTCATCACTTTTTGGCACTGTTGTAGTATAGTGGTAAGTATTCCCACCTGTCATGCGGGTGACCAGGGGAGGTGTCAGAATAGGATGTGAATTACTACTCCTTCTATTTCTAGTCTCTAACTTTCTTTTCTTCTACTTCTAGTCTTCAATTTTCTTCCATTAGTTTATTTCTGCAAAAGTAATCTAGTTTCTTTCTTTCATTTGTCATTTATCTGCTTTCCTTTCCATTATGCAATAAAAAATTTCAATTTAGCAAGTAGTTTCCTTTTTGTTAGTAGTTTTTCATTCAATTAAGCAATTTCATTCTACAAGTAGTTTTCTTTCTGTCAGAATTTTTTACATTCAATCAACAATTTCATTCTGCAAGTAGTTTCCATTCCGTTAGTAGTTTTTCATTTAATTAGCAATTTTCTTTCTGCAGAGTACTTTCCAGCATTAAATAAAATATTACAAAAACCAACCCAAAAACATTTCCTTTCATGCCTCTTAGGAATAGGGATAATTTAGGAAAAATTTTGCCAAATACCCCCACTACATCCAACAGTCAACCTTCTCTCTTCTTCGATGACTGTGAATTGGAAGAACCTTTAGGTGAGAAACCTGACATATTTGAAGAACCTATAGGGGAAGAAGAAGAGGAAGAACCCATTCCTACTGAACCAATGGCTGAAAACCAAGATGATAGAGGAGATAGAGAGAGAATTGAGGGTGCCTTCCCCATTAGGGAAACCAATGGGGACACTAAAATGAAGAATATAAGCCCCTCTACTCTACCTCATTTCCATGGCTTGACCACAGAGGACCCTGACACTTTCCTATTTGAGTTTGTTGTTATATTCCGAACCTATGACTATACAAAGGATGAGCAAAAGTTAAAATTGTTTCCATCTACCCTCAAGGATGCAGCATTGCGCTGGTTCATGGGTTTACCTGGAGATAGCATCATAACTTGGGCTCAGATGCAGTAGGCCTTTAACAACAAATATAGGGACTATTGTAGGTCAAAGGACACTAAAGAAGAGATTTTTAGGATGACCATAGGCCAAGATGAATCCTTAGAAGACTATGAAGAAAGATTCCAGCTTAGTTACAAAAGGGCCAGGTGCACACTTGACCCTGAGTCACTGAAGTTGGTCCTGCTTAGAGGAGTAAGGGAGGATATCCTAGATACCTTGCATTTGTTAGTAGGAGGAGATATCTACCAGCTACCCTATGAGGATACCAAGACTGTGTTTAGAAACCATTCTAGGGAAACCAGGAAAAAACGTAGGAGTAGTCAACCTATGGCCAGTACATCATCTAATAACTCATCGATCAAGGGTGAAATTGGAAATATGCTGGAGGACTTCAAAAGTGAGATGCTGCAAACCCTTTCCTTTTAATTGGATACCATGAATATCAAAAGGAAGAAAGAGGAAGAAGAGAGAGATTTGGCCATCGTTTGTCCTAGATGCACCAAGAGGCATCCTAAGAATGAATGCCCATTGAACTGTATTGAGATTTTCTCAGTCTGTGGAGAAAAACACTCCACAGACAAGTGCCCTTCTTTATTTGGACTCAAAGTTGTATATCAAGGAGTTGAAGGGGTCACTGAGCAACTTTGCTACATCAGCCAAAGGAGACCTCCTGGGCCTAGACCATACCAACAAGGTATGCAAGGATCATCCCATGCATATTACAGACCGAACCAAACCACAACTATATCTTCTTGGGGACCCCCTGATCATCCTTCCTGGTCTACACCCTCTCCTTGGTACTATGCACCTTAGTATCATTCCCAGCCATCCGGCCAGTCATTTCAACCTTACATTCAGCCACAACATCAGTGGAATACCCCACCCCAGGGGTGGAGGCCCCAATTCAACAATGTTCCAGCCCTGTTGCCTCCACCACCTACCCAACCACAACTCCTACACTTTGCTCCACCTAAGCAACCCCAAATTCCTGCCCAGCCAAATCCAAACCTAAACAATAGGCAGGCTCAACAAGGATACAGTGGAGAGACATCATACCCAGCTTATGCTGTAGAAATCCAGGAGATCAACCTAATATATGGGAGAATTCTCCCAGATAACCAACCTCCCTCTCCACATAGGGAGGTTGAGGAAGAAAGAGAGGAAAGCAACCTTAAAGAAAATCCACCCTTTCCTGAAAGATTAGCCCAACCACTCCAGCCTACCCCAGAAGAAACTGAACTTCTGGGAGAATTGAAGAATCTATGTGTAAATATCCCCCTTCTCCAGGCAATCAAAGATGTTCCTATCTACAATAAGTTGATCAAGGAGAAGTGCTTCAAGCATCCAGGAAGAAGAAAAAGGGATGACCCTACCATTAATGTCATTGGGCAGTTATCTGACTTAATGTTGGGGCAGGTAATATGTCCAAAATACTTAGACCCTGGAAGCCCTATAGTAGATGTGCACATCAATGGCACTATTGTCCCACACACTCTAATTGATCTTCGGGCTACCACTAATGTGATGACCAAGGACACCATGCTCAAGCTTAACCTCTAAGGGTCATTAAGGAAGACCACAACAGTTCTGCAACTTGTAGATCATTTCATCGTCACCCCTAAGGGAATTGTGGAGGATGTGATGGTCTCCATGTACTCCTGGGAGTACCCTAAAGATTTCTTAGTTCTCCAGCCTAAGGCTAAGCTTACTGGTTACCCTCTCATCCTTGGGAGGCCATGGTTGGCCACAGTTGATGCCTACATTAGTTGCAGAGCTGGGAATATGACCATCAAGAATGGGCATATGTCCAAACAGTTAGTCTTATACCCTCTTGCTCAACCCTCCCTAGAACATGATTTACCTTTATGGTTGGAGGAGGAGGAAGAAGATGAGCTTTATTCTGCCCAACTTTATGCTTTGGAAGCAATCATAGGAGGAGGACAACAAGAGGAGGATGACTTAATTGAACACCTACTCCAAAGTCCAACTCCTAGTTCATTACCATTAGAAGAAGAAGTAAAGGAAACACTGAACAATCATCAAATTGACTTATGCTTGGCCAATTCCAACCCACTCTGAGTCAAAACCATAGAATTTGGCCCAGAGAAAACTTTGAAAATCAACCCATCTTTGTCTGCTCTTGAAGAGGAAAAGCTATGCAATATGTTGAAAGAAAACCTAGAAGCCTTCGCTTGGAGCTACAAGGAAATGAAGGGAGTACACCCCTCAGTGTGTACTCACCACATATACATCAAGGAAGGTTGCAAGCTAGTCAGGCAACCACAAAGGAGAATGAATCCATCCCTTAAAGACATAGTCAAAGAAGAACTGCAAAAATTGTTAGATGCAAGGTTCATTCACCCTATCTCCAACAGTGAGTAGGTCTCTCCTTTAGTGTTAGTTCCCAAGAAGAATGGTAAGTGGAGGATTTGTGTCAATTATAGGGAGATGAAGAAAGCCATAAAGAAGGATCATTTTCCCCTACCCTTCATTGACCAAGTGCTAGATGGCCTGGCAGGGAAGAAGTTCTTTTCTTTCCTAGATAGATTTAGTGGATACAACCAAATCCAAATCTGCCCAGAAGACCAGGATAAAACCACATTCACCTGACCCTGGGGTACTTTTTCCTAGAGAGTCCTTCCTTTTGGCTTATGAAATTCTCCTGCCACTTTCTAGAGAACAGTCTTGAGTATTTTCGCTGAATTAGTATATGATGTTGTAGAGATCTATATGGATGATTTTACACCTTATGGTTGTGATTTTCAAGAAGCCCTAACTAACCTAGGCAAAGTATTACGCAAATGCATTGAAATGAACCTGTCTCTCAGTCTAGAAAAATGTGAATTCTTAATGACTGAAGGGATTGTGCTAGGTCATTCCATATCTCAGCAAGGACTGCAGGTGGACCCAAAAAAAATAGTCGTCATCTAAAGAGTCCCACCTCCACAAAAGCAGAGATATGTCAATAGTTTCTTAGGGTTAGCTAGATACTACAGAAGGTTAATAAAGGACTTCAGCAATTTGGCCTCTCTTCGTTTGGGTTGTTGGCCAAAGATTTTGAATTTATATGGTCAAAGAGCTGTTAAGAGGCCTTAGACATCATAAATGGGAAGTTAACCACTGCACCAATTCTCAGAGGCCCAAACTGGGACCTCCCTTTTCATATTCATGATGATGCCTCACACAAAGCCATAGGAGTAGCCTTAGGTCAAGTAGAGGAGAAATTTTCCTACACCATCTATTTTACCAATAAAAACCTGTCAAAGGCTGAGTTAAATTATACTGTGACCGAAAAAGAACTCCTAGATGTTGTGCATTCATTGAACAAGTTTAGGCATTACATTATAGGCTATTAGACATTTGTGCATACTAATCATGCTTCAATTAAATATTTAATGAACAAACCATATGTAAATGCTAGAACCATAAGATGGTTACTTTTATTACAACAGTTTGATCTAACTATTGTTGATAAGCCTAGTAAGGAGAATGTTGTTGATGAAATTCTATCTAGGATGAATCTGCCTGCAGGTGAAGAAGGAATGGTGGATGATTAGTTACCAGACGAGCATTTGTTTTCTATTTCAATGCTCTCCCCATGGTTTGCTGATATAACAAACTATTTGGTATTAGCACAGTTCCCACCAAACCTTCCCTCCAAAGAAAAGAGCAAGATAATCAGGAAAAGTTCCCCCTTCACCTAGATTGGGGGCAATCTATTCAAACTTGGCCCAGATCAGATCTTGAGAAGGTGTGTCAGGGAAGAGGAAGTTTTTGACATCCTTCTGACCTGTCATGATGGGCCTTGTGGAGGTCACTTTGCAGCAAAGAGGACAACATTCAAAGTGCTGCAAGCAGGATATTATTGACTTACTCTTCATCAGGATGTGAAAAAGTACACTAGTCAGTGTGATTGGTGCCAGAGGATGGGAAAGCCTACTCCAATAGATGAAATGCCCCTACAACCTCAAGTGACTTTCGAGCCATTCGACAAGTGGGGCATGGATTTCATTGGGCCTATCAATCCTCCCTCAAAGAAAAAGCAACACATTATTGTGTGCACTCATTACTTGAATAAGTGGGCTGAAACCAAGGCAAGTAAGGTAGCAATAGAAGAGAAGGTGGCTGAGTTCCTAAGGGAGAATATATTCTACAAATTTGAGTACCCTAGAGAGCTAGTCACAAACCCAGGTAGCTAGTTTACCTCCAGCATGATTGAAGAACTACTCAAGCATCACAAAATCAAGCATAGGACCTCCACTCATTATCATCCACAAGCTAATGGGCAAGTGGAGGTGACCAACAGAGAATTGGAGAACATCCTAACCAAGGTAGTGAATAGAAACAGAAAGGATTGGGCAGAAAGACTAGTTGAAGCCACCTGGGCCTATAATACGACATGGAAGACCACCACCGGATTTACACCCTATGAGCTGGTCTATGGGAAGAAGGCTTTGTTGTCCATTGAATTTGAATATAATACATTGAGCATGGCAACCCAACTAGATATGGATCTCATTCATGCACAGAAAGAAAGATTGTTCCATTTGAATGGCTTGAACGAATTCAGAATGCAGGCCTTCCTCCATACAGAGATAGTTCAGCTTCAGAGGAAAATCTGGCATGACAAGCATATTAAGGAGAAGCAATTTCAAGAAGGAGATTGAGCATTGTTATATGACTCCAGGTATAAATAATTCAAGGGAAAGCTAAGGACAAGATGGCTCGGACCTTATGTGGTGGAAAGATGCCATGACAATGGTTCAGTGCAGATCAGAACTATAGATGAAGAACCCATTCCATTACTAGTTAATGGACACAAATTGAAAATGTATAAGAGGCCTTTATCTAAACAAGAGTTCGTTGGCAGTATGAATAAGATAGTGATGATGGTGGAGCAAGTTTCAGCTCGTCCCTCATCAGGTCACTGAAAAATACAGAAAACAGAATAAGGATTCAGGTGAAAACCTCCATGAGGCAGCCCAAGGATGAGAAAAATGGAAAGAAAAGAAGATCCCTGGGTGAAAACCTTCCTTGAGGCACCTAGGGAAAATATCTAGGGTGAAAACCTCTCTGAGGCAGCCTAGGTGTTTTAATATATATATATATATATATATATATATATATATATATATATATATATATAATGATAAAAAAAACGTAATTGTTATTTGCAGGAAGATGAGAAAGACAATTAGGGAGAAAAAAGAAGATCCAAAGGGAGCCCTGCCTCACATATGTTCATTTCCTCCACTTCTTAACATGCATCCCTCCATAAATTCCATTGTTTTTCACTTCATTTCTCCAATTCATGTGAAAATTGTGTTTTCTACAGGATCCCCTAACTGGTAGATTGGTTAGATCCCCAAAATTCATTCTAGACATGATCTAACCCCTCACCTCATCCATTACCATCATCCCTACTTCCACACACACTCCTACTCCCTCTGTCCATTCAGCAGCATCAGATCTGCAGTCATAGACACCATCAAAAAGCAGTAGAGGAGGAAGAAATATGACCATACAACAACATCAGCAACATCATATCTACTGTCAAGAAACCATCAGTAGACAACAGAGGAGGAAGAAGAATGACCATCAACAGTACCTCTGATCTTTGACAACTGCAATGTGGCATTAAGGCCACAAGTAAGTATCCTACTCACTCACTCATATGAATCATTTGATCAAAAGTTGTAAAGGTTAAGAGGTAGTTGGTTTGTAAGTAAAAATGTGGTCAATTTCCTCTAGAAAGCTAGTGGATTACATACACAGGAAACTCTATTTTTTTCTCAAAGAATTTTCTTATTTCCTCCTTAAGCCTCACAAGTAAGACGCTCATCAAGTATATCTCATGTGAGGGTAGATACAATGTCATTTATGGCTACCATTTTAGAAGCTTGAAGAATTAAGATTTGGGATAGAAACACCAATTCACCACAGACTCAACATACCCTATTTTCTGATGCAATCACTCATGGACTCTAGCAACAAAGAAAAGACAGGAAATTCCCAACAGTTAGCTCACCATGGGTTGACCAGAATCCTCATTGAGGATTCCCTCCAAAACCTCAAGATCCCAATAACATTGTCAGTCTTTAGAGACTTACTAGCAGAGGATAACATCCAAACCCTCATCTATGATGTTAGTCCTTCTGTCAATAAGGAGGAGGAAAAACAATAAGAATAAGATACAGAGCTAGATGGGGATGAGATGGATGAAGAAGGAACTAATACAAAGGATGATGTTGAAATAGAAGAGAAAGAAGGCATTGAAATAGAGGAGGAGATGAAGCAAGAAACTAATAGAGATGAGAAAGAAAAAAACAGAGAGGAGGAAGGCATTAAAAAGTAAGGGGATAAACAAAAGGAGGAGTCACCTAGGGTGTCTCCAGAGGTCCCTGAGTAGAAGGTAGCAGCTGCCATCACTGCTCTTAGCACACCAGTCAAGAAAAAAAGGAAAAGAAGGAGGCAAACCCCTCTACATTTCAGAACAAGAAAGAGAAGCAAGAAACAAAAGAGCTAAGTGGCTTCAAGGACATAGAAGCAGCTGAACAATCAAATCCCATGGCCCTAATCAGCACCCATAATCTAATTGTAAATAATCCTCAGCTGGCACCTCGATATCTTGCTGCTCAAGGGCAAGCAATTTCACATTTTGAGGACATGTTTAGGCTACCAAGAAATGATAATATACATGCCTACATAAGGAGATGGAAAACATTGCCACATAGCTTGAAGATCAGAGAATATTAGTGGGACGAAGTAGAAAGGAAAGCAAGCTTCTATAAACAAGAAGTAGAGACCACAGCGAAAGCATGAGACATCAGAGAGGCTACTATAGCCACTAAGTTTCTCAGAGGATGAGCAACACTTTCAGTAGGGCAGTGATGATGAGCCTCATCATTGAGTAATTTTATGGGCCTTAGTTGAGCTTAATTCACCTCCTAGCTTAGTCAAACCAACTATTCTCGCAACTAATTGCATACTTTTGGTTATATTTTGTTTATGAGATGAGTAGAGTTGGATATTTTGCTTTGTGGTCTAATGTGCATGTAATGTAGGAATAAAGGATAAAAGCAAGGAAAATGCAGGGATAAAAGATAAAATTAAGGAACTCTTGTAAAGACCTTGGTAAAAACTCGAATGGGACAAGGGAGAGGAATTACAGGAGGTAAATCTTCATTTACTTCCCCTCCATTCGAATATCCCTCCATTAGCTGAAAGTACAAACAACCCCCCTTCTAGAAGGCAGCCAAGCAAGCGAGAGCGCAAAAAAATCCAAATCATGGGTACTAGAAGGCAGCAAAGCAAATGAAAGTACGAGTTTATCTTGGGTTGGGAGCCAAGCCTCCCTACTAGAAGGCAGCTGAGCTAGTGAAAGGGAAAGCACGAGTTTATCATTGAGTTGGGAGCTATGTCTCCCTAATTTTGAAGGAAGTCATTGGAGACTTCAGATGTATAAGTAGAGAGGCTTAGGACCTCAGTTTTTTTAGTTACCAAGAGTTTGCAAGAATTCAGACTTCTCATTGTAGAACTCTACTTTGTTTTCAAGCTGCAAGTCTTGTAACAGTTTTTTATTTATAATGAATATGAGTTTTGTTTTGAGCTAGCACTGATTTAAATCATAGGGCTGAAGCTCTTGGGTTCGGGCCCGACCCTAGCAGCCAAAGCTCCTCTTTATTGTTTTGTTATGCTAGCATAGATTCCTGTTTTCTACTCATTTGCTTAATTAGATGCATTTTCATTACAGCAATAGTACAAATTCATGGTTTCCTATTCATTTACTTAAGTACTTCATTTCCATTACAACAATAGCATAGATTCATGGTTTGACTATTCATTCACTTCAGTAGTTCATTTCGATTACAAAGGTTTATTGTTTAACTATTTATTTGTTTAAGTAGTTGCAGTCTCATTACAGTAGTGTAGAGTAGATTAGTTGTGTTTTAGTTTGCTTCATTTATGCTTTCATTCAATTAGCAGGTTAGCAAAGAAAAGATCCACAATTTTGCCCACAGGTGTCTCGGTCTCACCTCCTCCCTCTGGGACCATGACGTGAGGAAGAAACCTTGTAACAACCCCGAAAACACAGGGTTTTGGTTTTCACGTGGAGTTTGTTGTTTAACACAGTCACTGGGTTCATTACATTGTTACTCTGTTCCTTTCATGATCATCTTCTCCTTCACCATCTTCCTGTCATTTGATCTCCCTCATATCCCTTTCATTCTCCCTTACCATGAAATACTTAGGCGAAAATAGTTAGTTCACGTTTAAATGGCTTTACCCATAAACTACCTTACATATCAAAACCCAACCAATCACCGCCCAATTCATTCTCAACGCTGACCTTATGCACTTTAAATCCCCACTGTTGATCTGCCTTGTCTGATCTGATAGCTATCACGCAGCTTCTTGGCAACTAGCTCGGTCAAATCTCCACTGTTGATCTGCCTTGCCAGATCCGATGACTATCGCGTGGATTTCTGTCTGATCATTATCTGCCCGAGGTCACACGATAAGAGTGGTTTCCCTGTGCTACGTGTCGCCCAGGGAGGCTAATCGCATAAAATTTTAGAAAACCATTTACATCTTTGAGGATGCATGATAAACAGCTTACCGCCCTCTAAACTCACTCCATCATTTCCGCACGTTTTCTTCTCTCGCTTTAATCTCCACCATTGATCTATCTCTTGATCGGACAGCTGTCGCTTCACCCAATCGCCAACTAGCTTGGCCAATCTCCATTGTTGATCAACCCCGGCTGATCCAATGGCTGTCGCATAATCTTGCGTGGACACTTGCATGACCATTATCCATCCGAGAGCATGCGAGAAAAGTGGTTTCCCCGTGCTACATGTCGCCCAGGGAGGCTAATCACGTAAAATTTTAGAAAACTGCTTACAACTTTGAGAGCGCGCAATAAATGGCTTACCACCTCCGCAAACCCACTACCATTTCCGTATGTTTCTTTTGCCCATGATCTAATCTTCACCGTCCATCTACTGATTAATCCTATCCGTCCATCTCTTGACTTAGCCTCCACGATATAATCTCAGCCGTCCATCTCTTGTTAACCCTGTTCGTTCATCTATTCACTCACCCACCGCGATATAATCTCCACCGTTCATCCTGCTAGTTAACCCTGTTCACCAATCTATCTACATACCCTCGTATGATACGATCTCAGTTGTTCATTTATCTTTCACCAGCCTGATCCAATGGCTCTTATGCACTATTGCTCATTACATCCTCTTTTGACAAATTTTGATCTTCGACCACTCTTCCGCTTAAACACAGAGTTATCTTAGTTTCCTTTACTTACTCCTAAGTCTAGTTTTGATGCTTTTTACTTCTGAAGCTTAGATAACTGCATTAGATTAGTGTTGTTCTAGTAATTCTGATTAGTATAGTTGTTTAATTGGTTAGCTAGGGTCTGGTGTGAGTTTAGCATTACATGATTGTTTTCTTCATTACTGCAGTAGAGTAGCTCTCCCTTAGAATAGATTTCCTCTTCTTCCATCAAAATCAAGCTTATTTTGAACCCTATAGAAGTCTAGCTTGGAACCCCTAGGGTCTCTTGCCAGATGAGCAGTGATAACAGGCAGTACCTTCACTTCTACTTGTGCATATAGCACTACCACCTCCAAGTTTGTATGAACCCCGGGTTGAAGCTGGTAGCCCTGGGAGTTGCAGCATTCTTGCTGCAATACCTAGGCTCATCAATGGCCATCACACAATCCACTATGATGATGAGTAATTAGATAATCCACTATATTGGGCAATACAAAATTGAGGAGTATGCCTATTGGGTCTCTACAATATAATTTACCATCTATACTACAATAGTTTACAGCTTTTAATTTCAATGAATGACGAGTGAACTTACTCAGGTGACTAGGAAATTGTAGATTCTGAAGGTAGCTAATGATGTCTTTATACCATTCATATGAGGCAAAATCTGGGCTAACAATGGTATCAGCTGAGTGTTATGCATGGAATCCAACCAAGCCATGTTTTGGGGCACAAAGCCTAAGTTTTGACCCAATATTGTTGTAAAGACTCCGAGAATTGTGGGCGCGAAGCGCGAAATGTATGATAGAGTCATAGGCTTGTCTGCCCTAGTCTTGTAATGTAATGTTGACCTACCCATGGTCTTCGGACCATGGGATTGTATAAATAGAGCAAGGCTCTAAGTGTAAAAGATGGCGAAGGAATAGATGGAAAAGTAGACGTGAAGTAGAAGCACAGAGCAAGAGTCTAAGTGCGTCTTGGGTCGTAGGGTAGGAGAAGGCTCTACAGCTGAGTGCGCAGAGGCCTAGTAGTCCGCAGCTGAGTGTTCAGAGCCCTGAAGCTAAGTGCGCAGGGCGGAGTCGAGTCTGTAACCGAAGAAGAAAATAATAAAGAGAAGTTTTATGTAAATTTTGTGTATCTGTTCTTGGGTTATTACATGTTTGATATAAATTGCAAATATACTATTTATTTATTGCGCGCACTTGTATGAATGATTTACATTGCTAAGTATAACTTAACGCATACAAGTAGGCTAAGTTAATCAACTAATAGTGGAACACTAGTAAGGACTTGGGTAATAACAACTTTCGGCCCCCGAGTAGGGTTGTGCAAAGGCATCATCTCAAGATGCGAGGTATGGGTAAGTGCACGTAGCGACGGGCACGCAGGGTCAAACCACGGACCACTTGAACTCATTAGACATATCTAGGGTGTGGAAACCTAGTTCTAGCTCCCTCCCATACTACTATGGGTGAGACCTCAGTTCGCACTCCACGTATTGTTGCCAAAAGGGCTAGTAGTACCAAGATTTTTTTGGCTAAATCACCTCTGAACCTGGGTCAGGCCCCAACAAGCCAACAAATGGTTCCATTTCTAGGAGCGGGATCTGCATAAGAGATGTCTGATGTCGTTTTGCTGGAATCCGACAAAGAAAGAAATTGAAGAGTGGCTGGATAGAAAGATTCACGAGTTCGCGGCGTAGGAAAACAAGAATCCGCGAGTATCAAAGGAACAGTGGTTAGAGCACTACTTATATACAGAAATCCACAAAATTTTCTTTGCATCCTTCCCCTCTGAGTTATATGAGTGGATCGCGAAGCTAGAAGACAGTCAAGGAAGGTGTAGGCTCGATAAACCTATTGTGTGGACTCCATAGTTGGTGCGCAGACTAGAAGCATTGGAAGATAAGATCGCGGTCGTTGTTGACCATTGGCTCAATCGAATTATAGGAGGGGTTATCACTGAGTTCGTGGTAGATACTTTAGTCAGTTACAGCGAGGTAGAACGACGCTTCCTCAAAGGGCCACGAGGTAAGTACGTTAAATATTTGAACACTTGGATTAAAATGCTACTGTGTGAAAAGTGGGTTATGTGAATAAATTGATGTTTGGGGCTATGCGAAGTGCGAGGATCTATGGAAATGAAGGTATCGCAGAAATAGAAACTAGCCCCTTGATTTCACCTCGATGAGAAAGCAAGGAAGATCTCGTGAAAGTTTCACCAAGAAGTGTGATCAGTCTAATAAGGCAGCGAATTCTGCGTATACCAACTCCACCTACACCACCACTAGTTTCACCATCTTCACCCCTATCTCCGACCACACCACCTCCACCACCACCACAGTTCAATATGGCAAGCGCAATAAAGTTTTCGGTGTTCAAAGGAGTAGGGAACAAAGATTTGAACCAATTTTGGTTTGTGGTAAAAGATGTATGAGAAGCGCAAGGAGTCACAGATGACAACATAAAGAAGGTAACGCTGGTAAGCGCATTGCAGGATCGCACTCTAATGTGGTACATTAAGCATTACAATGATAATCCAAACACAGGGATCGCAGATATCCAAGTTGCGCTGAACAGAGAATTTAGCAGGCCAAAATTAGAGACAAAGTTGATTATCGAGTTTATGGAAATCGCGATGCTTCCAGGCGAGACCCCCTGGGAGATGGATTAGAGATTGAAGGGTATGATTTTTTAAGCCAACATGACTTTGACAGATGGGCAACACCGCACATGGTTTGTAGCATCACTAATGCCACATCTAAGGACAGCGTTGTCACAACAGAAGCTATCCACTCAAGCCGAAGCTTTGGAGATCGCAATGAGATTGCACGAGACCCTGATACAAGATCCTAGTTTGGGAGTGCAACAGATCCACGTGCAGTTGAAGAACCTATGTCTGGAGATGCAGAATTTGAAATAGGATAGGACAACTCACCCAGAAGCACGCGAGGAGGTATGGTGCATAAAGTGCAAAGGCCAGGGACATGACAAGGACCATTGTCTAGTTTTCGCGAACTATTTAGCAGGAGGAGGGCTAATGCCATTGAGACCAGAGGCATAAGTAGGACTAAGCATGGTGCCTGCACTATGGTGCACGATTTGTTAGATAGGAGGGAAGCATGCTATAGATAACTTCCATCTATTACAGAAGTATACCCACACATCCCAGCAGTTGTTCCGTAAATTTTGCAGATCAGTAGGCCATGATGAGCGCACCTGTAGAAGTTATGAACTAATGATGGATCAAACTCATACCTATAAATTTTAGGCTAAAACGCAAGCCCTCAACCAAACTTCGGGGATGGTGCGCACTAGATTTCAAGGGCGCAGACGAGGTCGAGGTGTAATGGGACCAGGAAGGGGTCGCAGATCGCTGATTTGTTACAATTACGGAGGGCTAGGGCATTATGCCCACGATTGTACAAATCCGACGAGAGAATCATGTTTATATTGTACCAAGTTTGATCATGAGACAAAGGGCTACCCCACACTAATAGTGAGGTTGCGTGATAAAGGAACACTCCAACCTCCATCGACTTAGAATATGCAAATGATGAGGTCTGAGCTGCGCAAGGAGGACCCAAATGTAAACATCGTGCTCTGAAGTGATATCATGACAGGAGATGACAAAGGTAAGTAGCCAGAAGAGAGTGCTTGGGTCTGCAAGGCTCCTGTTATCTCAAAATCAAGCCCTGGATAGGCTGCAGACCAGGAAGACTTCAAGTAACTGTTTCAAACCAATCTTTTGACTAAGGCTTAGCCTCCTTAGCCTGAGAGGGCTCTCTCAAAGGGTTATTGATTTTGACTATTAATAAGATGGCTAACTCTTGTGGAATAACATTAACAAATATGAAGGCTGGACAAACATTAAACTAATTTCCATTGGGGCTATGGAGTCAATCATACTTTAGTAAATAATGAGACTGCCTTTACATAGAAGTCAGGGCATTTAGCATTTAGATGTTCAGAACACAAATCATATAAAACCACAGTTCATACATGCATACAGGAAGTCAGAGCATTATCAATGAATTCTAAGTGATTACACATATATGCAACTGTAAAGACATTAAGGAAAGAATAAAACACACATTCTAAACATGGAAATCCCTCATGAATCATGAGAAGAAAAACAGCCAACTGATATTACTGAATTCTGTCTTTACATAAGCCAAAACAGTACTCTGTTTTATAAAATATCCAACCCTTTGTACATCAGATGTTCTTCTATATATAGAGCTCTTTACATGCTTGGATTCCTTCCTCCATCATGAGGGGAATTCGAATTTACCATCAGTGACACCTATTCTAACCATAAAACAAGACTTTAAATGCATTTGACACCTAACTAGCAGTCCTAGAGACCTAATATAACTAGGAGTGTAACTCCTTATTATGATTACAAAAAACTTATCTAAACATTTAAAACATTCTTTGACACCTAACACTCCATGAAGTCGAATTTGATGAAGCCTCCCACGTGGTCACCCAACTGCTGATGACAAACCCTAGACAAACCCTAGAAATTAGGGAACATGTTTCCCTGTTTTTAGGATTAGATACTTAAAAACTGGCACGTGGGACAGAGCCTTTATCTCTTCATCCATGACACATTTTACGAAACTGAAGGAGGTTTTTGTAGCCCATGTTGTCCAGAACAAAACCATCTCCTGGTTTTTTAAAACATTTCTCCAGCTGTCCAGAAACTGTCCTTGAAAAACACGTGTCAAACAGGAAACTGTCCCTTGCTCTGTTCTGGCTGAAAAATAGGTCTTGGGACAGAGGTCATAACTTCTCGTAAAAAATGTATTTGGAAAAACTGAAGGAGGTTTTTGCGAACCAATCCGTGCTTAACAAAAACATCTCTTTGTTTTTTGAAACATATTTTATACCGCCCAGAATGAGTCTTTGAAAAACAGGTGTAAAACAGGAGATGAAAAACTGCACCTACAGCAGTTTCGTAGTGCAACTTTGGTCCTTCATTTCTCCCATATCATAATGTATTTGAAGAAAGTGGAAGAGGTTTTTGTACGTTAGTATCTTAGGAATAAAAACCTCTTTCAATTTTTAGAGATAAGTTTTCAACTGCTCAGAAACGATTCTGGAAGTTAACTAGTAAAACAGTTTTTTCTGCTGAAACAGGCTGCTACAGGGGTTTCGTAGCGCTATGAAAACACTGATTTCGTAGTGCAAAACAGGATTTTTACACTGTCTGCGCTACGAAAACGTGGATTCGTAGCTAGTTTCAAAATTTCTCCGAAATTATGTGAGATATGTCTTCTAAACACATGGTGAGGCTTCTAGGACATGGAATGAGGCTATCAAACTTTATTTGAAGATGGACATGAGACTCTAACCCTATGACTTAGACTCTAAAACATAAAAATGACTTCACCATGACTTGACCATGACTGATACAAGAATTGAGAAACCATGTAAGTTGTCCAAATTTTTTAAGGAAGTTTTACAGTGATAACAGTGGCTCCACTAGGGATAGTGTGCCCTTGTGGTACATTAAGAACCTGTAGCTCCATCCTCTAGAAGAAAACTTTGAACTTCTGCCCAATTTGCTCCTCAAGCCTTGAATGATTTTTTGTAAGAAGAATTCAAATTGTACCTACTGAAATAGATGCTCAGTCAACTTACCCTGAGCTTATTTGCACGTTCCTACCTACCCTATCAGCTGCAAGCTCCACTTGTAGCTCAAGCAACATGATATTTCCAATAAAGCCAATCAATTGTCCTTTCTGATATGGGAGGCTCTTGACTGCATTCAACCTCAAAATAACCATGATAGTGAGATGACCAAATCAACTTATAATGTACCTGATCTTCATAATGCAAATGAAAATGAAATACTGGTGTGCAAAGCTTTGCCATGTATTCACTTATAGGGTCAAAGAAGACATGGTTATGTCGATGATCATCATAACATTCTGCATCTTCAAACAACTGATCCTCAGCCACACCAAATTTATTTGATATGCTATCCAATTGCCTTTCTAAATGATGCCCACAAACAATGTAATTTTCTTCATTATAAAGATCATTCTTTGATGCAAGCTACTGCAAGGAATCACAAAAATGAACAACCTTTTCCTCCGCCTGAGGGTCATAGAACATTTCCTCCAGTATTTCTTCTTGCTGTGTGTAATCATTTTCATCTTCATTATGATTCGAAGACTGAGAAGTCTGCTGCATCTCTACATCAATCTCAGAAGATGTAATATGATTTTCATAATTAAACCCCTGCTGATCTTCATGCTGCATTTCTACATCAATATCAAAGGATGAAACATGGTTTTCACAAATAAACCCCTGCTGATCTTTATGCTGCGTTTCATGAGATGTTATGCTTTCTTCTTGGTGTTGAAATGCATTGTTATGAAGAGCCTCTAAAATTTCTTCATCCGTAAATTCATCATCATCATAACAATCCTCCAAATATTGAATAAGACTTAAAGAATGTCTACAGCAATCTTTGAGCAGCAATAAGGATGGATGACACTCTTTATACATGTCATAGAACACATCATGGAAATCAGCAAGAGAATATAATGAACCATTTTCCAAACTTTTATACCAAGACCATGCCTTTCCTTCTAAAGTGGTCATAAACATCTTCATGAGACAATCTTCAGGGAAATGAACCTTAAGACTGCGTACATGCATATGGAATTTAACCAAATGAAGAGCAGCATTGTCCTTCTTTTCATCTTTGAATATTGGAAGATCCTCTAACCAATCAACCTTTGGCATAGGATTTGGAAAACCAGGGATATGAGACCGATTCATAGGAGCATACCTGGCATTCATTTTTGCAGTGGAATTCATTTTAAAACTTCATCAAGCTACTGATCTTCTAGCAGTGGAGTCACCTTCCAATTTCTTATTTGATGTGTGGAGTCACCAAGGTACTTTTACAACCTCAAAAAGATGTCTGAGCTCCTGCTACCTTCAGAAGTTCAACCTCTTAATGTCGGGAATGAATAGACTTCAGGCTCCCGGCAGACGCACCAAAATGTTATCTCAAAATCAAGCCCTGGATAGGCTGCAGACCAGGAAGACTTCAAGTAATTGTTTCAAACCAATCTTTTGACTAAGGCTTAGCCTCCTTAGCCTGAGAGGGCTCTCTCAAAGGGTTATTGATTTTGACTATTAATAAGATGGCTAACTCTTGTGGAATAACATTAACAAATATGAAGGCTGGACAAACATTAAACTAATTTCCATTGGGCCTATGGAGTCAATCATACTTCAGTAAATAATGAGACTGCCTTTACATAGAAGTCAGGGCATTTAGCATTTAGATGTTCAGAACACAAATCATATAAAACCACAGTTCATACATGCATACAGGAAGTCAGAGCATTATCAATGAATTCTGAGTGATTACACATATATGCAACTGTAAAAGACATTAAGGAAAGAATAAAACACACATTCTAAACATGGAAATCCCTCATGAATCCTGAGAAGAAAAACAGCCAACTGATATTACTGAATTCTGTCTTTACATAAGCCAAAACAGTACTCTGTTTTATAAAATATCCAACCCTTTGTACATCAGATGTTCTTCTATATATAGAGCTCTTTACATGCTTGGATTCCTTCCTCCATCATGAGGGGAATTCGAATTTATCATCAGTGACACCTATTCTAACCATAAAACAAGACTTTAAATGCATTTGACACCTAACTAGCAGTCCTAGAGACCTAATATAACTAGGAGTGTAACTCCTTATTATGATTACAACAAACTTATCTAAACATTTAAAACATTCTTTGACACCTAACACTCCATGAAGTCGAATTTGATGAAACCTCCCACATGGTCACCCAACTGCTGATGACAAACCTTAGACAAACCCTAGAAATTAGGGAACATGTTTCCTTGTTTTTAGGATTAGATACTTGAAACCTGGCACGTGGGACAGAGCCTTTATCTCTTCATCCATGACACATTTTACAAAAATTAAGGAGGTTTTTGTAGCCCATGTTGTCCGAAACAAAAACCTCTCCTGGTTTTTTAAAACATTTCTCCAGCTGTCCCGAAACTGTCCTTGAAAAACACATGTCAAACAGGAAACTGTCCCTTGCTCTGTTCTGGCTGAAAAATAGGTCTTGGGACAGAGGTCATAACTTCTCATAAAAAATGTATTTGGAAAAACTGAAGGAGGTTTTTGTGAACCAATCTGTTCTTAACAAAAACCTCTCTTGGTTTTTTGAAACATATTTTCTACCGCCCAAAATGAGTCTTTGAAAAACAGGTGTAAAACAGGAGATGAAAAACTGCACCTACAGCAGTTTCGTAGCGCAACTTTGGTCCTTCATTTCTCCCATATCATAATGGATTTGACGAAAGTGGAAGAGTTTTTTGTAATTTAGTATCTTAGGAATAAAAACCTCTTTCAATTTTCAGAGATAAGTTTTCAACTGCTCAGAAAAGATTCTGGAAGTTAACTAGTAAAACAGTTTTTTCTGCTGAAACAGGCTGCTACAGGGGTTTCGTAGCGCTATGAAAACACTGATTTCGTAGCGCAAAATAGGATTTTTACACTGTCTGCGCTACGAAAACGTGGATTCGTAGCTAGTTTCAAAATTTCTCCGAAATTATGTGAGATATGTCTTCTAAACACATGGTGAGGCTTCTAGGACATGGAATGAGGCTATCAAACTTTATTTGAAGATGGACATGAGACTCTAACCCTATGACTTAGACTCTAAAACATAAAAATGACTTCACCATGACTTGACCATGACTGATACAAGAATTGAGAAACCATGTAAGTTGTCCAAATTTTTTAAGGAAGTTTTACAGTGATAACAGCTCCAACAAAGGAACCAGAGTTTGATTTGGAGTGCGTGAAGGAGACATTTATGGAAGCTAAGAAGAGCTTCACGGAGGCCTCCACTTCAGCTAGTAAAGACAAACTAGAACCATAGATGGACCCATCAATGCTTACTACCTTTCTAGAGACATGCATGAAACTGCTGCGTGACAACAAGGCTGTAAAAGGACTACAAGAACTCATCACTAGGTGCGCTAGGTTAGGAGAATCATGCATAGTCTGGAAGCTCGGGAAGCACATAACATGAACAGGATGGGAGATGAGATTGACTGCACAAATCGGGGAATATGAAATGGATCAAGTGATTCTAGATCTAGGATTGGACGCGAATGTCCTGCCAAAGTAGACATGGGAGTGTATGGGCAGGCTCGCGTTGCAATGGTCTCCTATTCAATTTCGAATGGCGAACTAACAAAAGATCCTACCGATGGGAAGAATGCAGGGAATAACGATAGATATCAAAGGTACGAGCGCGCTTGCAGATTTCGAAGTGATAGAGATTATCGATGACAACAATCCCTATCTCACGCTACTAGGAATAGATTGGGTCATTGACATGAATGGAGTAATAAATCTAAAGAAGCGCAAGATGATTTTTGAGAAAAAGTCACTACGCGTAGTGGTACCTTTAGACCCTGCGGAAGGATCGCGCTACATAGAACCAGTGCACGATGACGATCTAGACTGTATCTACAAGAAAACCATTCGAGAACAAGATTGGGGTGGATGGTAGGCTTACGTGGGAGCACGAAAGCTCTTACACCTCAAATTTGGATGAGGAAATATAACGATGGCAGAACCAGTTACACGAGAGAACCATGCTCCATTGCAACATGATGGTAATATCACTGCACTGCGTGAAAATGGAGGTAAGGGATCTGCCTATGTATGATGAGTTGAGCGAGGTGGATGATTTCCTGAACAAGTTTGAGAGAGAAGTGCCAGAATAGCAGCGTTTCGATGCCCTACAATGGGTGTTGCACGCTACACCTACAAGGTGGTGGGGTACACACCAGCGGAATTTTAAGGACTAGTGGGGATGCAGAAGGATGATGCGCCTATGATTTGGAAAACCATAGATGTGGCTAACAAACAAATATGACAAACAGGATGATCCACATGCACACCTCGCGAAATGGACCAAGGTCTACGGGGAAGAGCAACAACCTGAATGGGTGCATTTTTTCTATCATACCCTAGATTTCATACCCATGAATTGGTATACTGAGACAGAACTCCACCATGGCATGAGCAAATGAGATATCCTGCACGAAGGATTCCTGTTAACCTTCACGTTTGAAGATCATTGGTGGGACACTGTTGATGATGCGCTACAAGCAATAAAAGTAGCTATCTTCAAGATACCCCAGGAGCCAATGGAAGAGCTTCAACCGGAATGGGTGACCCAGTTGAGCTACACATTGGAGTGTTACAATGTAAATATTGAGGAGGATGATGAGGATCCATGGAAAATTAACATTCTAGAAACTGAAGGTTGTCGCAAGACCATTGATTGATGATCTTGACATCACCACACCGATGGAGAAACTATTGAAAAAGGATGTCACATTTTTCTAGAATGATGATTGCATGAAGAGCCTAGATGTCCTAAAGGGGAAATTGGCCTCTGCTCCAATCCTAGTCTTCCCAAAATGGAATGTGGAGTTTCATGTCCATGTTGATGCATCGTGTATCGTGTTAGGAGTAGTGCTGACACAAGAGGGTGGAGAAGGCTTGGATCATCCTATCGCATTTACAAGTCGTAGATTGTCCAATTCCGAGAAGAACTATTCCACAACCGAGCGCGACGGGTTGACAATGGTGTACGCGCTCCAGAAATACCAACACTATTTGCTAGGAGGACATTTCAAGATGTAAATTAACCATTTTGCGCTAAAGTACTTAGTCAATAAGCCTGTGTTGGGGGGCCACATATGTAGGTGGCTCTTATTGTTCCAAGAATATGACTTTAAGGTCATGGTAAAACCTGGACGCCTGAACGTAGGACTGGATCACTTATCACGTATTGAGACAGGCGAGGAACCTACTAGTTTGGAAGAAGGATTACCTGACGCACAACTCTTTGCGGTGCATGTCGCGGACGGGCACTTTGAAGATATAATCCACTTTCTGACAACAGGGACTGCACTGAAGGAATACTCTGTCTAATAGAAGAAGGAATTGGTGGTGCAAGCAACATATTCTTCTGTCATCGCAAGGTACCTATAAAAAATGGGAACTGATGAGATATTGTGAAGATACATACCTGAATTTGAACAAAGTCAGATCCTCACGGAAGCACATGGCGGCACTGCAGGAGGACACTATGTAGGACACGTGACCGCACAAAATATTCTTCACGTAGGGTTTTGGTGGTCAACCCTTCACCAGGATTCAAAAGCACACTGTAAGGCCTATGATATATGTCAAAGGGCCAGAAAACCATCGCAGAGGGATGAGATGCCATTGAATCCACAAATGACACTATAGCCATTTGAGAAATGTGCAATTAACTTTGTGGGACCTATCAAACCTTAGGGAAAGATGGGTGCATGATAGATACATCAACACGATGGAGTACCTGATATGATGGGTGGAAGCATAGCTGGTCAAACACTGCACAGTTGCTACGGCTGCGAAGTTTTTGTTTGAAAACATGTTGACCAGATTTGGCTATCCTAAAATCTTAATGAGTGATCACAGAACACAATTCCTGAACAAAACCATTAGCACGCTCATAAAATAGTTCCAGGTGTATCATCAGAAAAGTACACCATATCACCCACAAGCCAATGGGACTGTAGAAGCATTCAACAAAATACTGGAGACTACACTAACCAAAGTGTGCAACATGCAACGAAGCGATTGGGACCTGCGCGTAGCTGCAGTGCTATGGGCTTATAGGACAACGTGCAAGAAACTAATGGGACAAACACCTTTCTAGTTAGTTTATGGCATGGAAGCTATCATGCCGATGGAATATACCATACCTACTCTAGGCATAATAGCACTCACAGGGATGACGGACTACAAAGCTTTCGAGGAAAGGCTCGCACAATTGGAAGAACTTGAGGAGGAATGGTTCTTGGTTGGTTTTCATCAGCAGGTCCAAAAGCAGCGTGAAAATTCCTGGCACGACTGCCATATCAAGTTGCGCACCTTCAAGGTAAATGACTTGGTGCTGTTGTATGACAGTAAGTTTGAAAAATTTCTAGGAAAATTTAGAATGCATTGGCTGGGACCATATGTGGTTAAGGAAGTTACAGACAAAGGCACGGTCCAGCTAATCAAACTAAATGGAGAACCCTTCCCAGGCAAAGTGAATGGAAGCTGCTTGAAGCCCTACACGGGTGGGTCGGCTATCTGACTAGCCAGCCAAAGCACAGTCTTCATGCTTTCGAGGAGCCGGACAAAGGCGCGGGACTATAAACATATGCAGCAGATACCGGTACAGATGTATGGAAACGATTCAGACATAGAGGTCTCAGCACAGAGGAAGCAGCAAATTCAGCAAGCAACAACTAAGTGCATTGCTGACCTTAGTACGGTTCAAGAACAGTTGGAGGGACTTCATGCCAAGATCGTCACTCTGATCGAGTGAATCGAGGGCGAGTCACGATGTTTATGTTGGGGGCCTGCTGGGCATGGAATCCCTCCAAGGCATGTTTTGGGGCACAAAGCCCAAGTTTTGACCCACTATTGTTGTAAAGACTTTGCGAATTGTGGGCGCGGTGCATGAAATGTATGATAGAGTCATAGGGTTGTCTGCCCTAGTATTGTAATGTAATTTCGGCCTACCCATCGTCTGCGGACCATGGGATTATATAAATAGAGCGAGGCTCTAAGTGTAAAATATGGCAAAGGAATATATGGAAAAGTAGAAGCAAAGTAGAAGCATAGAGCAAGAGTCTAAGTGTGTCTTGGGTCGTAGGGTAGGAGAAGGCTCTGTAGCTGAGTGCACAAAGGCTTAGTAGTCCGCAGCTGAGTGCGCGGACCCCTGCAACTAAGTGCGCAGGGCGGAGTTGAGTCTGTAACCGAGGAAGAAAATAATAAAAGAAGTTTTATCTAAATTCTGTGTATCTGTTCTTGGGTTATTACATGTTTGATATAAATTGCAAATATACTGTTTATTTATTGCGTGCACTTGTATGAATGATTTACATTGCTAATTATAACTTAACGCATACAAGTAGGCTAAGTTAATCAACTAACAATGGAACACTAGTAAGGACTTGGGTAATAACAGCGTTCGGCCCCTGAGTAGGGCTGCGCGAAGGCAACATCTCAAGCTGCGAGGTACGAGTAAGTGCGCGTAGCGACGGGCACGTAGGGTCGAACCGCGGACCACTTGAACGCATCAAACATCTCCAGGGTGCAGAAACCTAGTTCTAGCACCCTCCCATACTACTTTTGGTGAGACCTTAGTCCGCACTCCACGGATTGTTGCCGAAAGGGCCAGTAGTACCAGGATTTGTTTGGCTAAATCACCTCTGAACCTAGGTCAATCCCCAAGAAGCCAACACTGAGTGAGGTAATAGAAACCATGACTGCATATCCTATTGATCTTCAGCTATTTCAGTTGGGGTCACAAGAGTATATTTATTAATCCCCAATACATCAAAGTTAGCTTCAATTAATAATTTGGCCAGTCCTTGGCCTTTTACAATTTTTATGGGCTTCAATTCCAGGTCATATTCTTGAATTTTCATTGTCCACTTTCCCTGTCTCCCTTTAGTATCGCACTATAATAGAGTATCTTTTACTATGGGTTGTGGAAGATAAACAATTTACCTATGTGGAAAAATATATTCCTTGAACGCCTTAAAATGTTTGACTAAATCATAAGCCTGCTTTTCAATTATATTATATTTGAGTTCTTAAGATTGCAGAGCTATGCTAAGAAAGGAAATGGGTTTTTCATATCCTTGTTGATTCTTCTATAGAATAACAAAAATTAGAGTTTAGAGGCAAACGGGAAGATGATAAAATATTTTTTATAGTTGAGACTAATAAGCAATTGCCCTTCCATGATATCATTTTTAATCATATCAAAGGAGTACTTCGCTTCTTCATTCCATTTTATATCATTTCCCTTCTTGATAATTTGTGCTATATGATCTAAACTTAAATAGGAATGCAAAAAATTATAAATATAATCATAAATACAGAGACGCAGCAGAAAAACACTTCATTTCATTAATAGAAAAATATTGAACTATGCTTACAAACATAATGGAAATAAGATAGCTCAGGCGATGATAGCTTATCTCTGAGAAGATATGTGGTGGATACATGCCTTTGAACTATGTTACAATGAGGATCAAGGGCCTATTTATTATTGAAAAACATGAGAAAACTCTAACCCTAGGAGATGTAACACCAAGAGTTTGTGGGCACCGTAGGGGTTAATTGGCAAACCAACTTCCTAGGGTCGTAACTTGGTCATATTATCTTTGTTTTTCACGTAGAATAACTTATTGGAAAGGTCTCTCCGAGTACTATAGGTTTTGCCACATGCCCCTACCTATGGTTATGAGCCTACAACGGACATCAAAAAATGTTGTTTAGGGGGTCAAAACTGCTTCGGAAGTTCAGGACCCAAAAAACTGCTAAAAATAGTAAATGCTGAAATAAACAAGGAAACATATGAAACTGACTGGAGGGTCTAGGTGGAATAGGTGGGTGGCCACCAATATCCACTTGGATCATTCCTCCCCCCTTAGGAAGAAATGGTCCCCATTGCGTGCAGAGCTTCCATGAGGTGAGGAAATTTATGTTGAACCTAGTCCCTGGTGAACCACTTTCCCTAGTGAAGAAGTTGGGCTACTTTGGCAACTTGATATATATGTATCCTCTGTTGGCGATTTTTCTTAATCTGTGTATCCATATGATCAGTTGTGGCCTGTTCCATGTAGTCTGGGTTGAGATATGTTGGTGTGAATTGTTCTGCAATGTCGAATGTGTCCAACAATGGTGGAGAGTATGGCCGAAGGTGGTCTACATTGAACACTCAGTACAGAGCAAGGAACAGTGGGATGCCGAGCTTGAAGGAATTGTCACCAATAGCCTTGGTGATGTTGTATGGCCCATATTGGAGTGGGAAAAGCTTGCAATGGGGTCCAGGCAGGCACTCCTCCTACAAATGTAGCCAAACATTGTCACCCACCTCGAACTTGTGTGACACTTGATGTTAATGATGGCGCTGCTTGCACTCAGCATTGGCTCTGTCCAATATATCATGGACCTCCTGGCGGATGTGTTGGATGCACTCAATGTAGTTTTTAGCCCTTTCGGCTTCAGACTGGATGTGAGCCGAATCTACCTAAGTGGCTACAAATGGTATCACCACATCAATGGGACATAATGGATGAAATCCCAGTCATACCTGAAGGGGGCTGTGGCTTGTTGAGTTGTGGAGAGATTTTTTGTAGTTGTATTGGACATTAGGGAGACTTTCATCCCATGTGTACGGATGCTTCAAGTTTCACATGCATAGAATGTGTACGATCATCTTTTTGACAACCTTTGTTTGGCCATCAGTTTGGGGATGGAAAGTTGTGGACTTAGTAAGTTTTGTATTGAGCATCGACCAGAGACTAGGCCAAAATTCACTCAGGAATCTGTTGTCCCAATTTGAGACAATGGAATGTGGCATCCCAAATTGTATGCACACTTGCTCAAAGAATAGTTTAGTAATGACCTCTGTTGTGATACTCTTCTTGAAGGCCGCCATGATGGCCATCTTAGAGAATCTGTTGGTGACTACGAAAACACAAATGTTGTTGTGGTTAGTAGAAGAAAAGACCAACATGTAATCTGTGGATATAAATTCCTAAGGTCGAACAAGAGTAGGTAGAGGAGTATACATTCCTTTATTATTGATGGTCGGTTTGGAAATGGCGCAGGCGGTGTAGGATCTAATGTACTTCCTAACATCCTGACAAAGTTTCAGCCAATAAAAATACTTCTGCAATATTGCCACTGTTTTTTCTACTCTGAAATGTCCAGTGACCTGACTGTAGTACGGTTCCCAAATCACCTTGGCACGCTTGCTTGAATGAACACAGACGTGTCCTAGGTGACATAATAGTGCATCGTGAATATGAATATTTGGAACTTGCTTCCCTTCCAGGAGTGTTTGGTATGTCATGTCAAAATGCAGCCACCCGAAGTCTCATGCCCACAGGAGTCGAGCACAGTAATCAATGCCATGACGGGTGGTCGGCTAAGGAAATCAACAACATTATTGGTGCTTCCCTTCTTATACTTAATGTTCAAATAGAACTGTTGTAGGTAGGTGGGCCAATTATGATGGCTATCATTCTAGAACTTCCCTTGTCTCTGTATGAACTCCAGGGGTCAGTGGTCTATGTGGATGACCATTTCCTTCCCCAGAATGTAATGCTTCAATTGAAGGTAGGCTTGCACAATGGAATACATTTCTTTTTCGTAAGTGGGATACTTTTAGACTATGTTTGAAAGTGTCTCACTGTGTTAAGCCATTGGACGCCCATGCTAAGTAAGAACTGCACCAATAGCATAGTCAAAGGCATTTGTCTCAATCTCAAATGGTTGTTGCAGGTATGGTAATGTGAGCACTAGTGTAGAGTAGAGGTGATGCTTCAAATTAGAAAATTCTTGTTGTTGGGTTTCAAACCAAAAAAGCTTTTCTTTCGCTCCACCCTTGGTGACTTGACTTAAAGGCTAAGTGATATGAGAGAATCCCAACATGAACCTGTGGTAGAAATTTGTAAGAACCAAAAATTAGTGGAGCTCTGTTAGAGTGGTCGGGGCTGTCCAATCTTGAATGACTTGTATCCTAGCTAGGTCCACATGTACACCCTTCTCATCGGGGATGTACCCTAGATATTGAACCTGGGTCAGGCCAAAAGTGCATTTCTCCAAGTTAGCACACAACTTGTGTTGTCACAGGGTTTGAAGGACCTGTCGAATATGGTGGAGGTGCTCTTCCCAACTCTTGCTGAAGATCAAGATATCACCTAAATGCACCACCACAAATGGATTGGTGAAGGGTTGCAAGATGTCGTCCATTGGTCTCCTGAAGGTTGCAAGGGCATTTGTCAATCCGAGCACCATGACCAACCATTCGAAAAGTCCCTCCTTGGATTTGAAGTCAGTATTCCACACATCAAAGGGTTTGATAGGCACCTGGTGATAACTTGAATTCAAGTCAGTTTTGCTAAAATATTTGGCCCCCTTGAGCTGGTCCAGAAGGCCCTCAATTCGTGGGATTAGGTACCTATTCTTGACAGTGATCTTGTTTAGTGCCTCATAATCAATATAGAGTCTCCTGGTCCCATCCTTCTTCTATACCAATATAATCGGGCTCCCACAGGGTGATGATCTTGGCTTGATGTTCCCTTTTTGCAATAGTTCTTGAATCTACCTCTTTATCTCATTTTTATCCATAATAGAGTGTTGCTAGATTGGTCCATTTGGTAGCGACGTGCCTGGAGTCAGCTCGATGGAGTGCTTAACTTGACAGTGCAGAGGTACCCATGTAGGTGAGGTGAAAATATCCTTGTAATCATCCAAGACCTTGTCCATCTAGTGCTCCTGTGGAAAGGAGCCCTACCTAGAAGCCATTGCCACAACCTTCTTCTTGCCTTGAGGGTGAATCATAAGGAAAACAAATTTTCTAGTCTAGGAAATGATCTTGCTGCATTGCTTTGCAGTGATCAAAGAGATGGAGGTAGGTTGGGCTATCTTCAGTGTCCTGTAAAACTTATTGGCCAAAGTAATAATAACAGAACAAGCTATATACTCATATACAACATGTTTCTTCCACAAGTATGGTTGTCCTAACAATACATCACAAAATTCAAGAGGAGCAACATCACAAATTACCTCATCCGTGAAGGGCTAGATGTTGTAAGGAAGGTGACACTACAGGCTGACATGGAGATGTCATCCTTGGTGAAGGCGCCCGATGGTGTATGGTTGTGGATGTATTGTAGTCTTTAGGCTCAACTGCTTCACGACCTCTCCTAAAATGAGGTTCTTTTTTCTCCTGCTGTCGACAATGAACTATAGCGGAGAACCCTTCACCCACTTCTGTGAGTGGAAGAGGTGTTCCCCCTCCTCTAGATCTTCAAGATCAATATTCTGCATCTTGGGGGTGGCCACAATGGAACTTGGCTCCACATAAATCATCTACTTCCATTTTTCATTCCCCTTATCTCGTTTTGATTCAGAGTCAGAAAATGCATTTGATTCAGAGTCCTTCAACTCGGCCACTAGTGACTACTTAGCCCAATACTCACTTTGTGTTGTGACTGTAGCTCTTATGGAACTCAAACCATTTTCTCTTGTCCTTCTTTGTCTTCGTGTTTTTGTTATTTTCTTGCGGCTTTGGTAGGCTATCCTAGGTATCCCCTCATTGGCTCTCTCCTTTGCCTTGTGGTTTGGGGGCACCTTTTCCTTGCTTTGGATTTGCAGATCCAAAGTCCCGCTTCTTCTTTTTTAACTTCTGCTCAATCTTCACAGCGTATTGGTATGTTGTGCTGAGCGAGAAAATGTCCAAGAACTCCAAGATTTACTTGTGTGGACAACCACGGTACTTGAGTACCAAATGCCGCTCAGTATCCTTGATACCCAACTTTGTACGAAGGGTATGGAAATTATTTGTGAACTTCGACACATCTTGGTCCCTTCCCTGCTATAGAATGGTCCACTTTATTTATTTATGTTCATAGCTCCTGATAGGGTAATATTGTCCCTTGATGGCATCTCAAAAAGAATCCCAAGTGAGTATGGCTGAAAGCAACAAGGGTTCACTCTTGTCTTTTTGTTCACAGTGTGTTTCCCACCAGTCCTTGACGTGTGGGGCGGCTTTTAGAAGTGCAAAAGTAATCTTTTTCTGATTGGAAAAGTCATGAACTGAAAAATATCTTTGAAACATATTTAACCATTTATCAATGGCTTCTGCATCTATCAGTCCCTTAAATATGGGAATATCTAATTTAACTTGTACCTTAAAATGAGTGGCACCTCTAGTGTGGCTGCTGCATGAAGATGTGTCATCTGCGGGTAGCTATCGAAGGCTCTAGGAAAATTTATTCATCATTGTGTTCCTTTGTCGGTCGAGGGCTTCCTCAAGCAACATTTTGAAAGGATCTCCTACCCCCTCATCTTTCTCTTCTTCTACCATGTGAGTTTGTTGGGGTTTGTGAGCTTGATCTTGCATCGGTTCAACCAGATGGAGCCCTAACTCCTTATATCCTGACCTTGTCAGGGACATGCACAGAAAAATAGAGAAAGAGCATAATGCTCTGATATCATTGATCCAACCTTAAATACGAACGCAAAAAATTACATATAGAATCATAAATATAGAGATGTAGCTGAAGAACACTTCATTTCATTAATAGAAAAATATTGAACTATGCTTACAAACAGAATGGAAATAAGATAGCTCGGTTGATGGTAGTTTATCTCTGAGAAGAGATGTGGAAGCTACATACCTATGAATTGTTTTTCAATGAGGCTCAAGGGCCTATCTATTATTGAAAAACATGAGAAAACCCTAAACAAACAAAACCCTAACCCCAAGAGATGTAACACCAAGAGTTTGTGGGCCACGTTAGGGTTAGTTGGGTAGCCAACTTCCTGGGGTTGTAACTTGGTCATATTATCCTTGTTTGGCATGTAAAATACCTTGTTGGAAATGTATCTCTGATTACTAGAGGTTTTGCTACAAGCCCTTGCCTGTGGCTATGGGCTTGCAGTGCACCTCAAAAAAGTTCCATTTAGGGGGTCAAAAATTCTCTCGAAGTTCAAGACCCGAAAAACTGTTAAAAATAGTAAATGCTGAAATAAACAAGAAAACATATGAAACTGACTGGAGGGTCTAGGTGGAATAGGTGGGTGGCCACCAATATCCACCTGGATCATTACACTTTTAATAATTTCAGCAAAATTAGGAATGAATCATCGAAGGAAATTACTTTTTCCAAATAAGGCTTGCACTTCTTTCTTGGTACGAGGAAGTGGAATGGTTTGAATTGCATGCACTCTTTCCAGATCAATCCTAAACCCATGTTGAAACACAATATGCCCTAATATATTTCCCTCACTCGTTGAAAAAAGGAATGCTTTGGGTTTAAAGACAAGCCATACTTTCGACATTTATGAAAAATTGTTTTTAGATGTTTGAGGTGTTTTCATCGCTCTATGAAAAGACAGTCATGTCATCTAAATAAATGACTATGAAATGATCTTTTCATCAGTGAAAGCAATTTCCATCATCCTCTAGAAATTAGCCCTTGTGTTCATTAACCCAAAAGGAATTTTTTGATACATAAATGTCCCCCAAGGGGTATTAAAGGTTGTTTTATACATATCATCTTTACGAACAACAATCTAGTTATATCTAGAAAATCCATCCATCATGGAAATGAAGGTTGATCCCACAACTTGTTGAGGGATGCTATCCATTTTGGGCAAAGGTTAGTTATATTTTAAAGAAGCTTGACTAAGATTTCTAAAATCTATGCACAACCTAATTTCACCATTCTTATCCTAACTGGAACCAAATTGGCTACACTATTGGAATAATGCAGGGGAATGATTATTTTAGCATGAAGAATTTTCTTTATTTCTTTCTCAACGAGAGAGATTAGGATGGGATAAATATGTCATATTTTTTTCTTGAAGGGTTTAATGCCTTCTTTCAGTGGAATGCGATGCTTGATAATGCTTCGCTCATACATCTTAAGATTGTCGTAAGACTAAGTGAAAACGTCAGTGTATGTAGATAAAATGATCGATATATTGTTCTTTAATTTTAAAAGGGAGAGGTTGGGAAAAATTAATCAATTTTTTCTCCTCCATGGGCAATGTTCACTAGTTATATATCAATGTTAGGGGGCTTTAATATTGGGTTTGCAGTAACATCGTTGCAGTAAAAAAAAAATCTAAAGGAATTAATTCCCTAGGAATATAATTATTTTTCAATTGGATAGTTTATTTTTTTCTGATTTAGGCTTTGAGATGTACTATATTAGAACCTATTTGGTCTTCTTCATTATCTTCATCTTCACACTTCTCTAAGAATTTACCAATTAATTCAATGAATCTCTTTATTTTCTGATCATCCTGAAACACTTGCCAATGATTTATATTATCAGGGATTGAGGGTCGGTAGAGGATCTCAATTTCAAATCTCAAATTAGGCCCTGTAGGAGGTACGAAGGTATGAAGGTAGCCACAGTAACTGAAAGTTCAACTGCTAATTGATTCTTTTCTCTAGGCATAATAGTGAAATTAATTGTAGAAAAGAAATTATTGATCAGGTCCCATACCTGATTTCTATATGCATGCAATCAGGGGTGCTTGGTTTGGCATTTATTGGTCACTTGTTTAATAATTAATTTAGAGTCACCAAAAAATCATAAATTTTGAATATTAAGCTTTTGTGTTGTTTCTAGTCTAAGCACTAGGGCTTCGTACGGGTAGGGGGAGTTACCCAATTTCCAACTTCAAGGCATTGAATCTTATTAGTCAAATATTTGATAAGTTTAACCATTGCTTCCATGTTTTAGTCCTGGGAAGATGAGGAGGTAGGGATTTGACGGGATGTTTCAACAACTTTCTTCTTCCCTTCAGATTGACTATCTCGAGTTGGTCATTTTCCAGTAAGGATAAAATTTCCTTCACAAGCACAACCTTTTCTTTGGGCATCAACTAAGGTAGTTGGCTCTCTATCTTGCAATGTGTATGATAGATCATCATCAAGAGTGATAGAGTAGGCAAAAATCATTGAATTCAGAGACCGAATCATGAGGCTTAATTTTTAGGGCAGAAAACTCAGTTAGCTATGTTGACCTCAAACCGGACATCTCATCATGAATAGTGACACCAACGGTCACTTCCCAGCCTACCCGTACAGTAGCGCAGCCCCCCGTGCGTGGGCACGAACCTTGTGACATGTTGATTCTGTGTGCACCTCCCTTATCATGCAGCTCCCAAACAAACTATTTTATAGTCTCGCGCTCTCTTTCAACTACTTGGAGCGCTAAGACTGTGCTTCCTATGGCTAGTCAGGTGGTCATAGCACCTGTGTGAGGCTTCAACTTGCCTTCCAGTATAGTCTATGGAAAATCCTCAATTTCCCTCATGACAGCCGCCGCCGCGGGTTCTATCGTATGTAGTGCGCTCCCATGGTTACTGCGTTTGGTGAGCTATGGTCATAGCCATGGAAGAAGAGTCATAAATTCTCGGTGATAGTATTCTAATTCAGTGGTATGATCATCCACACCTGACCTTGTCATCCTTGTTTTATCGATGAGACATGCTTGCTTGAACTCCTTTTCCAACCTCGTGACCTCTGCGTCCATCAAAATGATTTTCTTCCTCAGTTGTACCCAGTCTTTTTCGAGTTTGCGAAGTCTAAGGTTCCCTCACCGAATGGATTCCTGAAGCCTTATGTGTTCGACCTCATGTAGCTATGCAATTTCTTCATCCTGGGCTTCATGCACTGTCACATCTATGGGTGGGATTATGTGTGGATTCCCCTTTGCATTCTCTTCAGAAATTACGGTCCCTACTCTGTTTCACACCTTTGGAATTGTTTCTGTGGTTAGGGTTTTGCACATGGTCCTATAGGCCCATCGAACCGCTGGTACACAGAGGTCCCAGTTAGTGCGTCTCACCTGGTGAACCCTATTCAGTACTTTGCACACCCTATCGAATGCTTCTTCGTTGATAATTGGTAGCGTGCATTGCCTTTCCTGCTGCTGCGTTTTGTTCCGATTCTCTATTCTGGGAGTGGCATGTGCTTGTGCAGGCTGTACGACATATGTCCGTACCCATCGGGAAAGGTGGGCACGCAAGTAGTTCCACCCTTGGTGACTAGCTTTCATCCTGAGCTGGAGTTTTCCAAATCGGAGGGGAATCATCCTTCTGCATCCTAACCAGTCCTCAAAACTTCCTTGAAGTGTACCCCACCATCATGTGGGTGTTGCGCGCAGTGCCCATTTTAGAGCATCGAACCACTGCTGTTCTGGTACTACGCTTTCAAATTTGTTCAAGAATGCATCCATTGATGTCAACCCATCATATGTAGGCAGATCCCTTGCCTCTGTTGTCACGCAACGCAGTGATCTAACCATCATGTTACAATTAAGCGTTTTTACTTCGTGCAGCCGATTCTGCCATCGCTCTATCTCTTCATCTAAATCCGAAGTGTAGGAGCTTTCGCACTCCCACGAAATCCTTCCAATTGCAGTTGGAGTCACCCAATCCTCGTCTTGCACAGTTATCTTGTAAATACAATCGAGATCATCATCACTATCATCGTCACGTACTGGTTTAGTGTATCGCTCTCCTTCAGCTGGATCTAGTGGTACTACGACATGTAGTGACTTTTTTTCAAAGATCATTTTTCTCTTCTTCATATTTATGACTCTGTTCATATCGGTGGCCCAGTCTATTCCTAGTAGCGCAGGATAGGGATTACTGTCATCGACAATCTCTATCACTTCAAAATCCGCCTGCACGCTCGCACCTTCAATATCTACTGTTACCCCTTGCAATCTTCCCATGGGCAAGATCTTCTGTTGGTTCACCATTCGTAACTAAATAGGAGACCACTGTAGCATGGGTCTGCCCATGCGTTCCCATGTTTGTTTTGGCAATACATTCACATCCAATCCGAGATCTAAGATTACCTGATCCATTTCATACTCGCCGATTTGCGTAGTCAACCTCATTTCCCTCCCTATGCGCAATGAATGCTTTCCAAGTTTTCGAACCACGCATGGTACTCCTGACCCCACGCACCTAGTGATAAGTTCCTATAGTCCTCTTACTACCTTGTTGTCGCATAGCAGTTTCATGCATGTCTCCAGAAAGATGGTGAGCATTGAAGGATCCGTCCCTGGTTCTAGTTGATCCTTACTACCTGAAGTGGAGGCCTCCGTGAAGCTCTTCTTAGCTTCCATGAATGTCTCCTTCGCGCATTCTAAATCAAATTCAGGTTCCTTTGTAGGAGCTTTGCAAACCCATGCACTTTCTTCTGACTGCTTACCTTTATCATCACCAGTGGTCATACCACTCCTGAGCATCATGTTTACATTCGAGTCTTCTTCGCGTACCTCAGACCTCATCATCTGCAAATTCTGAGTTGGGGGAGGCTGGAGTACCCCCTTTTCGCGCAACCTCGCTATCAATGTAGGGTAGTCTTTTGCCTCATGATCAAATTGAGTATAGTACAAACATGATGTCCTTGTCGGATCTGTACAATCGTGGGCATAGTGCCCTAGCCCTCCGCAATTGTAACAAATTAGCTGTCCATGACCCCTTCCTAGTCCCATTCCACCTCGACCTCGACTGCGCCCCTGAAATCTAGCATGCACCATTCCTCCATTTGGGTCAAGGGCTCACGTTTTGGTCTGCACCTTGTAGGTAGGACTCCAATCCATCATTAGTTTGTAGCTTCTACAGGTGCGTTCATCATGGCTTGCCGACCTGCAGAAATTACAAAACAATAGCTGGGACGTCTGTGTATACTTCTGCAATAGATGACAATTATCCATAGTGTGTTTTCCTCCTATCTAACAGATCGTGCACCATAATGTAGGCACCGCACTTGGTCCTTCCTATGCCTCAGGTCTTAACGGCATCAGCTCTCCTCCTCCCAAGTAATCCGCAAACACTAGATAATGGTCCTTGTCATGCCCCTGGCCTTTGCATTTTATGCACCATAACTCCTTGCGTGTCTTTGGCCAAGGTGTCCTAACTTTTTTCAAACTCTACATCTCCAGACACAGATTTTGCAGTTGTGCATGGATTTTTTGGACTCCCAGACTAGGGTCTTGTATAGGGGTCTCATGCAATTCCATTGCCATCTCCAAAGCTTCAGCCTAGGTGGAATGTTTTTGCTGTGATAGTGCCGTCCTTAAGTGCGGTGTTAGTGATGCTACAAACCATGTGCGGTGCTATCCATCCGTCAATGTCATGTTGGCTTCGTGAATCATACCCTTTAGTCTTTGGTCTAGATCCCAGGGGGTCTTGCCCAGGAGCATGGTGATCTCCTTAAACCCGATGATTAATTGTGTTTCTGACTTTGGCCTGCTAAATTCCCTCTTTAGCGCGGTCTGGATTTCCACGATTCCTGCGTTTGGATGGTCATTAGAATGCTTGATGTACCATGTTAATGTGTAATCCTGCAACGCGCTTACCAGCATAGCCTTTTTGATATTGTCATCCATGACTCCTTGTGTTTCCCATACCACTCTTACCACGAACCAGAATTGGTCCGGATCTTCATTCCTTACTCCTCTAAATATCAGTAGTTTGATCACACTTGCCATACTGAACGGTGGTGGTGGCAGAGGTGGGGTGGGTGGAGATGGAGGTAAGGAGGGTGAGACAGGTGGCGGTGTAGGTGGAGGTGGTAAGCACGGAATTCGCTGCCTTATCAGACTGACCGCGCTTCTCGGAGAGACTTTCGCGAGCTCTTTCTTGATTTCCCGTGAGGGGGACATTAATGGACTAGTTTCCAATTCTTCACTACTTCCTCTTTTGTAGATCTTCCCACTTCGCGTAGTCCCAAACATTAATTTATTCACATAACCCACTTTTCACACAATAGCATCTTAATCCAAGTGTTCAAATATTTGAAATACTTACCTCGCGGCCCCTTGAGGAAACATTGCTTCGCCTCACTGTAGCTGACGGTCGTGTCTACCGTGAACTCAGTGATAAATCCTCCTATAATTCAGTTGAGCCAATGGTCCACATCTCACGCGATCTTATATCCTGACGCTTCTAGTCTGCGCACTAATTCTGGAGTCCACACAATTGGTTTGTCGAGCCTACACCTTCCTTGACTACCTACTAGTTTTGCGATCCACTCATACAGCTCAGAAGGAAAGGATGCAAAGGAAATTTCGTGGATTTCTGTATACAAGTAGTGCTCCAACCACTATTCCTTAGATACTCATGGATTTCTATTTTCTTGCACCGTGAACTCGTGAATCTTCTTGTCCAACCACCCTTCAATTTCTTTCTTTATTGGATTCCAATGGCACAACATCATAAATCCCTCATGCAGATCCTGGTCCCAACAACGGAACCATTTGTTGGCTTGTAGGGGCTTGACCTAGGTTCAGAGGTGATTTAGCCAAACAAATCTTGGTACTACTGGCCCTTTTGGGAATAATTCATGGAGTGTGGACTGAGGTCTCACTCGAAGTAGTATGGGAGGGTGCTAGAACCAGGTTTCCTCACCCTGGGGATGTCTGATCAGATTTGGCGGTTCGCGGTTTGACCCTCCGAGCACGTCGCTACGCGCATCTATTAGTCCCTCGCAACCTGTGATGCTGCCTTCGTGTAGCCCTACTCGGGGTGCGATCCATCTTATTACCCAAGTTCCTTACTATTAACCTATTATTATCTGATTACTTAACTTATCTGTGTAAGTCTAGTGATAATTAATAGTATATCTAGCATTCATATAAGTGCGCGCGATAAAAAAAAAATAGTATAAATGCATAGGAAATCATACAAAACTAGATACACAGTATTTAGAATCAAACTTCTCTTTATTACTCTTCTTCTTGGGTTACAGACTCAACTTCGCCTTGTGCACTCAGCTGTGAACTCTACTAGGCCTCTGCACACTCAGCTGCAGAGCCTCTTCCTACTACTACGACCTAATACACTTAGACTCTTCCTCTATGCTCCAACCATTTGTATTCATCTATCTCCAGTTCGCTATCATTACAACTTAGAGCCTCACTCTATTTATACAATCCCATGGTCCGCGGACCATAGGTAGGCCGACATGACATTACATTACATTAAATAACTTAGGGTAGACAGCCCTATGACTCAACCTATACTTCACGCTCTGTGCTCTCAATTTGCAAAGTCTTGAAATACATTTTACCAAAACTTGGGCTTTGAGCCCCAAAACATGCTGTGGGGGAATCCGATGCCCAACAGGCTACATCTGATTGTTTTTTTTAATGTCAAACTATTTTAGAAATAGTTAGAGCAATCTATCCATAGTGTTAACACTATGTGGAGCCTAGGTCATGAACCACTTTTGAGGTTCCCCCTCTAGACTTTCCACGAAAAGCATCATGCAAATATCTTCGTACTTAGCACTGAGGTTTTCACAGTAATCCTGGAATTTAACTGCGTGATCTTCCACGGTTCTTCCCTCTTCATTGTTGCACCTAGGAAAGCTTTTATCATATTTAGGGGGTATATCATGAAGATGCCCTGAAATATTAAGGGGGTGATACCAAGCCTTTACCCAAGCATTCATGGCTGGAGGTGAAGGAGGTGAAGGGAGTGAGGACTGGTAAGGGGAAGGTGGAGGGCTATTCCTTGGAGTGAAAGGAACAGGGAAAGATTGAATTTATGAATGTGAAGTTGATGATGAGGGTAGTGAACAAGTTTCAGAAGTAGAGAGAGTTAGTTTACAACTTTCTCGTATCCTTGGATTATGAGACAAATGATGATTGTGTTTGAATTTGTCGAAAAATCTCCTTCTATTTGAAATAATGACTAATATCTCAGGGTCATCTAAAGGTGTATGACTTATTTCAGATGTGGACCTAATTATTCTTTGGGGAGTATCTAGGTTGAAAATTGTTAATGATACAAGTGAGTTAATATTATTATTTTATTATATCCCTTTTATTTTTATTTTACTTTAAATACCCAATAAGGACATAAAAAAATTGTAAAACTAAGGCATGATTAGTAAAGTACCTAGTAGGAAACGAATGTGCATTTTCATCTCAAAATCAAAACCTTGGTTGTTGTCTTCATCTAGGAATGCTTAGATTCGGTTGGGCACACTCGTCCTCTTGTGCTAATACTTCCCAATTTTGATGAAGCTCTTCATGAGTATGAGAGACTTTCAAGGAGAGCTTATAGAGGATGTTCAAAACACTGTGTTGATCGACAAGGACAATAATAATATGCAGTTGTAAAGGGTTAGGAATAGTCATCAAGTAGATTCAAACCAATGGCTCCCTAGGAATGACGCTAAAAGAATGTTGGAGCTCAAATCGTCTCAAAGAGGAGAACGATCTAAGGACGCATTTACTAAGCACTAAGAAGCCATCATTATCTAGGAATTTTAGGTTGACCACCTACACACCACATGGGGTATCCCTGACTATACATATGTGATTTTCGGAAAGCGAATATAATAAGGTCAAATAATAATCTAGGCATTGTAGTAATATTGTAGTATTAATAGAAGAAATATTAATTAGTAATAATTGGTGAATGATACAAATCATGCATTCATGATAAACCTGAAACATTTGAAATAAAATAAAATCAAATGAAATATAATAAAAATAGATATTACAGCAGACACAACAAGTACATATACATGAGATAATAAGCACACTCAATAATAATGTATGAATATTGCAACAATTGCAAGTATTCTTTATCTCCAAATCCAATTATTCTATGATATGTCAATCCAATAATATATATGAAGACTCTAAAATCATGAAGACTAATGAGAAAACGTAATGATTTCAGGGTTTTACTCATATCTCAAATACAAACAGATTACAAAAGATATAAATAAAGAAATCATAATAGTTGAGAATAGGTTAAGCAAAAATTTGTATTAGTTATAGAGGCAAGCTCCTAGGACTATATTCAATCGAATGCTTACGATTCAATCATTTAATTCAATAATATAAATATCAAAACATGATAATACTGAATAGAAAAGAAGTACAGAACACATAGCAAGTCCTAAATTAGACATTTCAACTATTATAAACAAACATACACATATAAAATAAGTTTATCAAAATTGCAGAGTAATTCATTCATAGAATAAAATGTTTGTGTAGCATGTACTATCAGATCTATGAAAAAAAAAAATATGTTGTCAACAACCCCCCCTTATGTGAAATGAGGCTTTAAATAATAACCTAACAAATAACTATCTTGAAATAATCGCCTTGGATTTAATTGAATGTCTAAATTAATATTAAACAACTTAATTTTCAAATAAACAACAAAAACACTATGGTTGCCTCTTTGGCTCAGACACTTTAATTTTCTTTGATGTTCTCGCAGGAGAAAAACTATGGGTTCCACACATCTTGATCAACGGTGTTTGATTTTTGATTAAAGGTATCATGCTCCAGTAGCTCGATATAAAAATCGACTTCTTTCGCCTTCACCCATCATGATGCTTCTATTGGGTTTAAAACTTTTGATTTTCTCTTTGTTGATGAAGCTGATGAAACAAGTGATGACTGCTGAGTATTTGTTTCATGCATTTTCATCTTAGTGGACATTGGAGCATGGTTATTTATTCTTTTTTTTTCTATAGGCGTTGATGTCACCATATGTGCAATACTATCCATAGGAAATAAGGTAATTTCTAACTTCTCTATTTCGATCTTAATTTGATGCACATAAGCTGATAGCCCTACCTTTTCTTTCAATCTCGAGATAATTATGAGGGGATCGTATTTCTAGCTCTCATCCAACAACAATACAAATGATAAAATTTCCCTTTCCATGGCATCTATAGCATTTTTAATCTTAGCAATTAAAGGTGAAATAGAATAAGGGTAACTGAAAAGTGCTCCCTTTCTTTTAGAAACAAAATGTAATTCATTTACAACAATTTTATTTTTGAGCACCTCAAAAGAAAATAGTAAAGGTGAGACGTAATTTTATTTTTCTTGTTTTCACTTCAATACCTATTGCTTTCATATTATCTTCGCTCTCACATGTGTTGCTTCCAATCTCATTTGCATTTTACAAGTGTTGTTGCAAATTTCGTCTTTTGGCATGAAAAGAATCACACATCGCACAAATGTAGTTTTGGTCTATTTAAAGGGGTAACCTTGGTGTCAATGAGTTATTATTATCATATATACATGTCTCACACTCATTCTAAAAATTTCAAGCACTGTCACACAAGTGTTGTCATTATTGTTGCAAAGTGTACCTTTTTTGTCGCACTTGGGGTAAGTCATCGCAATGTCATCACATTGAGGGAAGTATATTTTTCATGTGTTCTGAGTGATCAATTTTTCATTTTAAATTATTCTAGGTGTGTGATCATGCTCAAGTCTTGTCCTTGTTCAATTTTTCCTCACTAATCCCACACTTAGACAAATCTGGAAAAGTTCTCACCTAAGCAACTTGGCCTTGCTCGACCTTCCTGAACTATGCATTTCATAGTGTCATCCCTCAAGCTCATAACTTTCCTATTGGAACTGCACAATGCATAGTTATTTCCTTCCAAAACTATACAATGCGCAATACCCTCCTTCCAAAACTGTGCACTACATAGTCTCAGTGTTGAACCCTGACCCCTCAAGCTCCTGAATTGTATAGCCCCCCCTCCTAGCCATCTATTGTTTAAAATTTTGCAGTCTCAGTCATCAAGTTGTATCCTTGACTCCTTGACTTGCACAACCCTGCAATCCATTGATACATCTCCGTTCATAATAGCACATTACGTAGTATCGAGGCTTAAGACTACCTCCTTGACCTCTAGAATTGTGCAATCTCTTCCTTCAGTTAGCCTCTTCTGCGCACTGCATAGTCTCATGAGACAAGCCTCAACCTTGAACTCTTAAACTATGTAACTAGAAAAACCGTAGGCTTTTGTCCCTCTGGAACTGTGCAGTGGGGAAACTTAAGCATCAAGCCTCCAACCTAACCCCTTGAGCCCCCCAACTATGTAGTTGTCTTTCCTTGGCCAGCCTGAACTGCACCTTACACAGTCTCAAGCCTCAGTCCCAGCCCCTGATCTCATAAGTTGCACAATTGTGCAATAATTGAGCATGCATATTAGCCTATCACCCAGTTCCATTTCAATTAATGGTTTCCATGAAGCATGTTAGACTAGGGGTTTATCAGAATGATATTGTATTGTCATGAGTGGATATCTTTTGTAGGTATCATATCATTTTATGGCAAGACAATGATGAAGGAGATGAAGAAGGAGACCCTGCCAGAAGACACCTTTCTAGATACAAAGAAAAAGATGATTATTGAATATAATATGAAGAAACACCAGTTTCAAACAAAATATCAAAGATGATTATCGCATGAAGACTCCATATCCATTATCCCATTTGAGGATGAATATAAAGAACATGCAATATTTGTCATGAAGATGCAAAGAAAGTAGCAAAGGGAGCATCTTGGCAATGCCACATCAATATGAAGTTCCATATCATCATTGTCAAGAGTCCTCTCAAGAGTCATGTGTCATATTTTCTTGCCATATCATTTGTGGATAGTAATTATGTAATGTAAAACGGGTGGAAGACCAAGGTTCCCAAATGGAATATAAAGGTCATGTAAGAATTTGAAAATTCATTGCAGAAGCTCAAGAGTCACATGGGAGGTGAAGATTCACCTCAGTTTCTATAAAACACCCTCATAACTCAAGAAAAGGGACTTTTGGGGACTTGGAATTCACCTTGGCTTCTCGACCATTGGCATAGGAGAGAATATCTTTCTTTGTAGAAGCAATTGGTGACATAATTTTCCACAATTGGAACTAGTGTGGCAGCATTGTACTTATATATCTTGGCACTTCCACTTAATATGTGAAGCTCAATGACTGAACACATTTTCATGCATGTATCGCAAATATATTAAGGTTATTCTTTATATGTTTTTAGTATATGTTTTTATCACATTTCCTAAGGAAATTGAACTATTTTGGTGGATTTAGTACTTATCGTGTTGAAGGTGTGTTGAATTTGGTTTTGTGATTATGGTTTTATTGTGAACTACTTTGTGGACTAACTTGTGATCCTCTTATGCTCTTATGTGTCTCTTTTACGATAATACTATTACTTTTCTTGTATAGGCCCACTCTCTCTCCCCCTATCATGAAAGTACTTGGTATACATCGCAATTGTATGCTTCATAGTGTCAACTTACTTGTTTGTTCTAAAGAATGTTATATAACATCTTACATTAATAATTGTAACCAAGGTAAATTAGTAAGGAAAGTGGCTACTAGTAATGTTTCCAGTTGGGGCTCCTACTTCACATCAAGGAGATCCCCTTGGGTGACAGATTTTCTAGCGCCGTCAACATGATCCTATCATGGATATCCCATCTTTCTATGTTAGATACTCAAAGCCATTGTGCAGTCGATTATAAGAAGCAATATTACTTATTGAATTTTCTCCAATACACAGGTAGTTATGATGGTGGAGTCTCACCTAAACTCTATCTATCTCTATGGAAATCCTATCATTCTTTCTGAAATGTTGCGGAGCATATGAATACTTGGAAGCCCATTCTTGAAGTTGTTTAACTACTATGTTTGCCTCTTTTAGGAGTTTTACCACTTCTTATGCCTTCTTCTGAACACCAACAAGAGTAGCAACCACTTGTTGCAAAAGTATCATCCTATCATAAAATCGTGCCAAGGTGTCCTCCAGTAGCCCCAATTCCTCCTGCATGTGTAACTACCATTTTGTAGTGTTGTAATTGTGTGAACATAACTGTTGATTCTCTTCTGCAAGATGTTCCACCTATTTCTTTAGTGCAACAAGTTATTTACTCACTCAAGAATTCTCACTCAATATATATCCAAAATTGTCTTGTGTTGATGTAGAAAAAGAAACATTTTCCACGATTATTTCCCAAGGATTCCTTTTGTTATTGGCAGTTATCACCTTCTCTGTAGATACTAAGACTAGGTTCTGAGGATCATTTGAGAAATATCTCCATCTCTGTTGCATGATCCTCCTCTTGTGCTGAGAAAATGTGACACTGCACACAAGCATGACACTATTGGCGGGTGTAGTTGTTATTTCCATTTCAACAAATGGAAGATGACCAATTGTGGGAGGGGGTTCATCTAGAGAACCTGGTTGATCATCCATGGGACGCTGGATAGTATCTTCATTTTCCAACTCTTCCTCTATCTCCTGAGTGATTTGTTCTTCTTCTAGTATTTGTGTTGCTTCTTCCTCCCAGGTCTGCCTTTGTTGTTCCTCATCTATTCTTATCCTCTCCTCTTCTTATCCTTATTTCTTCTTGAGAAACTCATACTACTTCCTCTTCTCCTCCTCTTCTGCTTCTCTCCTCTCTTATTCATCTTGTATAGCTCTTGTGTTTAAAGGATCAATTTTCCATTCCCTATTGCTTTCTCCTATCGAATCATATCTTATCCTTTTATTAAGAGCTACACTCCTTGCTTGATGGGTTTTCTATTCTTCCTCCTGCATCTGTATATTTGGAGTTGGATGATCTTGGGGTGAACTATTCTCCATCCCTAGATGTGTCTTCCTAACTTAATTGTACCAATTCTTCACTTTCTCATCTTATTTGGTGGATGTTAGCACTCAGTAATTTTCTGAGGTTGTGGAAGAAAAACACCAAGCTAACCACAAACCAACTTTGGAAGCTAGGATTTAGCCCTACTAGCTTCAGAGAGGGTTGCCTCTGTAAGATTTAACTTTGTTGGATTGAATATTAGGCTAGTTATGAAATTTGGGGTTTGATTTGTATTTGAATGGTTGGTTGATAACTAGATTACCATTGGGATATGGAGTCTATCACATAAAATATGCATTAACAGTAGTGTCTACAGATAGATCTCATAGGGCAGGTTAGCCAAACCAAATGGATTCTTTAAGGTTTGTGAAATGGAGAAGAAGAACATATTAAGGTTCACTTTAAATATAGAGCATTGTTACCTGAATTCTATATTTAAAGATCAGAAGAAAACATAGAAATTATTCGTAGTTGGGTACAGAGTGTATATTTAAAAAAATTATTCCCTTTATTTATCTATTGAATAATTTGGATTTGGCAAAAAAATATGTGCCATAAACAAAGAAATATAAAAAAATAAGACAGATAGATGCATTTCACCAATAACTTGACACGAGAATCTTGTCAAAGAGCTTCTGTATTACTTGCAAAATTTTTCGATGCTTCAGAAATATACAATAGTGTTCTTTGTATAGAAACCAACATCTCTTACTTCAAATTATGAAGTATTTATACAAATTCTAAACTAAAATATCATGAAAAAATATCAAGATTTGTTACAAATATCGCAAATTGTGCTACACAAATAGAACTGAAATATGGGACATTCAAAACTAATGAATCTACTTGGCACTATCTTTTTGGATTTCTGGTCCTAAATAAGAGAAATTTGAATTTAATAGAAACTCTTATCTGATGAGGTGGCATCGAAGTCACTAATTGTCTTTGAGCATTTTCCTCCTGAAATTTTGAAAAATAGGGTCCTGTAATCCATTTGTATATCCTAAACCATAATATATTTTAGAAAATGAAGAGAGGTTGTTGTAAATAATGATGTTGGAAACAGAAACCTCTTTCCATCTTTGAAAATGCATTTCCACCTTCTTAGAAACTGTATTTGAAAACAAACTAAAAATAGGAAAATTCAGGAAAATATGCCTGCAAAGCTTCATAGGAATCTCACAAACCATAATAGTTGTTACAAAACTAAGAGAGGTTTTTGTGCACGAGGATGTTAGCAAAAAAAATGTCTTTTCTATTTTGAAAATTCATTCTCAGTGGTTTGTAAACCATGTTGAAATTACTATTTTCTATAGGGAAAAATACATAGTTTTCAACTGATCATGAAACAAACATATGACGTGGAGGGGAGAGGTGACATGGAGGTGGGGGATGATGTTGAGAAACGATTCCGAGGTGAGTGGGGAAAACAGTCCAAGTGGTAGGTAGTGAGTGGTGTGGGAGCGACAATGAGGTCAAATGTTGGCGAGAGTGTTGATGGGAATGGAACGGTAAGTGGGAATGGGATCAGGGGAGGAGGATGCGCGGCAAAATAGTAGTGGAGGAGGAGGAGAAGGGACGTGGCAGGTGAATGTCAGCATGGGAGTAGGTGTTCAATAGGGACAAGTATTGGTGGTTTTCGAAGGGGGGTAGGAGCAATTAACGGTATGCGAGGGGGGTGGGTCCAAAATAACGAGGGATGGACATGTAAGGGTAGGGAAAACCACTTTTTGAACCCCCCACCCATCACCGTTAAAGAGAGTCATAGTGGGGGATCTGAAAAGCTATTGGAGCCATCTGATGAAAAAGGAGATGTCATCGGGAGTGGGGAATATGTGAGTTATTTAACCACATACAACAAATCTCCATTTGTCGTTTTCAACTCTACACTAAAACAAATGCTATAGTACTAATGCCTTATTAAAATTTATTTAATCACATTTAAATGATGTGATTAATTTAATCTAATCATGCTTAATTATGCTCTAATGATGCATTTTGACTTGCAAGCATATTTCTTTATTTTTCTTAAGGTTTTGACATTTTTTTGGAAATAATTTACAACATGGAATATTATTTACAACATTTCAAACATAATAATGATCATCTATAATCAAAGAATCCTATAAAAATTATAGGACCCTAACATAGGCTCTAGCTGGAGATGGAACTCTCCATGTGAGGTTTCAAGAATGCCATAAACTAGTAGCCTAATCCATTGGGCTGATCCCAAATCTGCAACCTACTCTGTCATAAAATCTCTGCGACTTAAACTCTTAAATTGAAATCAAAACCATTATGCACACTAAAAACTGAAATACAAACTTGAACTAAAATTTGAAATTGGAATTTGAAACTAAAACTGGATAGAATGCTTGAAAAAAATTCTCAAAACATTGATCTTATTTACACACTTCTACCTACCCTATATTGTTGAAAATCATGTTGAATCAAATAATACAAAAATGCCAATGAAGCTGGTCAAGTCTCAGCTGAAACAAGTGGGTTTCTTGACTGTTTGTTAGCACAATCAAAAGTCCAACATGACTTTCTGTCCATAGGATCAAATTTTTAGAGTGCAATGGCAACTGTTGTTGGATCTAGTGATGAAAACTTGATTGAACACTTAAGCTGAAAAAAACCTCCATGTAGTTTGCCATGAGATAAGTAAAGTCATGATTAATTAGTTTACCTTGCAGTCCTTGATTAACCGATTGAGCATGGAAGCATTCATCAGTTGTTTTCTCAAGGTTAAACCCTAATTCCCACTGTTTAGTTTCAGCCTTATGCTCGAAAACAAGAATCTCATCAATCTACAAATCAAAAGGCAATACAATCTCCTCTTGTTTTGGAGAAGGAATATTTTCTAAGAACTGTTTAGGATCTTGGAAACTATATGACTGAATCTGAAAATCCAAAAGTTCAATACCCTTCTTAAATCTTTTAGCAATTAACTCAAGAAAACAAATTTTACCTTCAGGAGAAATTTTTCTCATTTTCAAACAATAAAACATGTCTGTTGAAAAATCTTCATCAATTTGAAAATATGTTAACGTCTCCTTGAATTATTTTAAAACTTCACCATATCTAGGGTTTACCACATACCCTGTCATGTTGCTTACCAATAAATTTGATCAATATGCAGTGGATTCACCATGAGTTTTCTACAAATCTGGATTCTTTAACAGTGGAGTCACCCTGAAAACATTGAAGCTGTAGATTCTTGAACATGGATTCGTCGAGTGAATGATACAACCTTCCTGTGTCTGATCATTGTCCACCATTAGTAACCAAATCTGGAACTTGATATGCTTTTCTGAGGAATCTGAAATATTCTTCCCCAGTATGGTTGCCAGAATGTTAGCACCCAATAATTTTTTGAGGATGTAGAAGAAAATCACCAAGGTAACCATAAACCAACTTTGGAAGCTAGGATCTAGCCCTTCTAGCTTTAGAGAGGGCTCTCTCAGTAAGATTTAACTTTGTTGGATTGAATATTAGGCTAGTTATGAAGTTTGGGGTTTGATTTGTATTTGAATGGTTGGTTGATAACTAGATTATAATTGGGCTATGGAGTCTGTTACATAAAATACAGATTAACTGCAGCCTCTAAAGATAGAGAAGAATAAGAACAGATTAAGGTTCACTTTAAATATAGAGCATTGTTACCTGAATACTATATCTAAATATAAGAGGAAAATATAGAAATTATTTGTAGCTGGGTGTTGACAAGGTTAATCCTCTCTACAGACATAGATGTTCCCTCTAGCCCAATGAGTGGGTCTAGAAACTGAAGTGATAATCAACTAGACATCTTCCTAGGTTATAATTGAAAGGTAGAACGAAAGAGATGACCTACCTCGTTCTGATGCTAATCCAATTTCCTTTGTTGAGAGCCTCGAACTGCTTGTGTCATGGACTTGTTCTTGCTTCTCTCAGTGCTTATGTACTTGCACAAGTGATCAATAGACAACAAAGCATTCCAAAACCAATAACAAATCCAATAATAACCTACTTAGCTGATCAAGGAATGCGAAGCTAATACACACATGAACATATATATTTTGGGAAGATGAACCAACAATTGTATATTATTTAAAGAATAAAGGGAAGCTCACAACCATAGCCTTGATGTTGAAAGTCTCTCCTTGAGTGGTAATCCAAGTCCAAGCCAATAAACTCACCAAACACTCCTCCAAGTCTAATGAACAACCTCTAAGAAAAAGCTCAGCATAAGGTTGCAAATGGACATAGACCAACCTAGCCTTCAATCAACAACAATTTGGGAATGGGAGAGGACAAATATATAGGTTGGGAAAGAAATTTCTTCCATTAGCAGCAATCCTCAACAATGTGAGAGCCAAGAACTATAGGAATCCTCATCCATAACTACACCATATGAAGTTTATGCATCTTTGAAGGCATGATGACAACAACATAAAAGAAATGACACTTATCAAATAATGAAGTTGTGTACTCAAGCTTTGTTCTTCTCCTTGTCCTTATGAAGATCACCATGTAAGAAACATACCATATGTATGAATCATCAAAAGATTCATCAACAATCATCCATAAATATGATCTAAATAAAAACTATGTGGCTCAAGAAATATAAGTATCATTTGAGATTTCATCATAGGCAACTCATGACCGCAGCATAGCATGATGTATCATTTAAACACTTCGACAACATAAGCATCCTCACCATTTATAAGAATCGTTATGTACCAAATACATCTAAACATAATGACAACAATGAATTAGTAGAAGCATAGCATATTCTCCCCCTGAACCTGTACCAACTGTTCACTATCAGATCTCATCAAGGTATCATCATCAACTAGTTATACATCAAGTCATCAACAACTTACGAGGGTCAAAATCGCTTCTAGGTAACATCCATAGATTGTAGTCATCAATCATCTAGACAGAAAAGATAATTGATAATTTTATGAACCATATCAGACCCTTTTTCTCTGAGTCTGTCCCACTGCATCCTCATCAAACCAACATATACGTGAATGTGTAGCTTCTAACTCGCATATATACACGCCTTGTATTCATGATAACTGCGTATGATAATTAGAATGCTAAAATTTCATACTTTCCGTTCCTCTTAAACCTGTTCTGTCTATATACTGAGTTATGCCACATTTTTTTTTACAGTACTTCCTTCTTCTTCCATACCTTGGACTATGATGATGTTTTTTCCTTTTGGTGTGTTGGATGAAATTTGCTCCTGCATTCTTTTGCTATATGCCCAAACTTGTTACAAGAATAACATCCTATATGTTTCATATTCCTTCTAAATCAATCAATGGATTTGTGACAAAACATATTGCAAGAAAAACAATATCCCTTAAAGTACCTGGTAGTTGATGATCATTCTATGTGACAGTTCTTAGCTTGAACCATTCTATTTCTGCATCTTGCTACAACATGCCCAAAATTATTACATATAAAACATTAAATATTATTCATCAGAGGAAAGAATCAATTAACACTTCCATAATTAGGAGTTAATGATTTTCTTTGAAGAATTTATTTCCTTGGTTGTTGATGGGGTTGACCTCTTATCTCCTTGTTGAGCATTTCATATTTTTCATTAGAGTTCCTTGCTTCAGTTTGTGAGCTAGATTCATGTTTAATAGTTTCATGAAAGCCAAGACCAGATTTGATGGAAGGAGACCTTTGACTACTAAGAATATCATCCAAAATCTTAGTACTATCTTGGAATCGTAAAATTTTATCCTTTTCTTCTAATTTACCTTTTAGGATATTTACCTCAACCTGATATTTCTCTTCCTTTTCAATATAATGCTTCTTCATGATTTCTTCAACTTTTCTTCCTTTTGCCACTTGTTGCCTTAATTCGAGAACTTCATTTTCTTGTTCTTCAAATGCTTGAAGTAGTTCTTCATTATTCTTATTTGAATTTTTAAGATCTTCTTATAGAGAGATGACCACATCTTCAAGACCTTCATAGTAAGTAGTTCTTTCCATAAGTTCCTTGGTTGTTGTATCCTTTTCATTCACTTCATTTTTCAATCATGTCACTTCATCCTGCAACCTTTGACGTTGATCTTCCTTTTCCTCATATTGTTTCCTTACTTTGTTTCCTTCCTCTAACTGAGATTTTAAACTTGTAAACTCTTCTTTGTAAGTACACTTCGTCTTGTCCAATAGATATTGTTGATCTCTATTTTTTTTATGACCCTTTTAACTTCTACCTCTATATTTCTTTCACTTTCACCCATAAGAGAAATTTTAGTTGTTTCACTGTCACTTTCAGTATTAGCAATATTGCATGAATAGAGAAATGTATCACCAGAAGACCAAAAATGTGTACCAGATAATTATTTTGCATGATCATCTTCAATCTAAGGTGATTCTGAATCTGAATACTTACTTCCACCTAATAGCCAATTTTCTCTCCTACTGTTACTATTCCTTTGAGATGTCTTCTTCTTCTGAGGTGCTTTCTTCTTTAGCTTCTTTCCCATTGTTTCTACAGATCTCTTTCAAGCGATCAAGCTTTTGCCAAAGGACCCCCTTTGATACCAATTTTTGGGAATAATACTGAGAAAGGGGGGGGGGGGGGGGGAGAGTGAATCAGTATTTACAAATCAATACATTTTTCCATTTCATAATCAGATTTATATACGCTACTTCAGTGAAGGGAACTCGCGTGTGCATGCAACTGTTCGTAAGGCCACCAGTGTATACCCAATGAACTTATGATTCAGTTAATTCATCATAAGTTGATCTTTAATCAGTGCATCAATACCTTATTAAACATTAAACAGTAACCATGTGCATTAATAACAGAATAAACCATCACACATAAGCAACACACATGAACACCAAGATTTAAGGTGGAAACCCAATGCGGGAGAAAAATCACCTGATGTTGTTGTCTCTATATTCCTTTTGATATAAAGAATAAGCTGTTTACAATATTGTACTGGTGCATACTCATAATAGTACACAGGCACCCACCTGCAGAAGGCTACGACCTTCTCTCATTCTCCAACTTCTACTGGAAGGGAGCTACAACCCCCTAGCTCTTGTACTGGCTAATATGTTTACTAGTACTTAGGTGTCGGCCTACCACCTTTACTCGTTCTCCAGCTACTATTGGAAGGGAGCTCCAACCCCCTGATCTAACCACTAGCCACTACTAGCAGGAAGCTTTGACTTCCTCACTGAAGGCTCCAACCCTCAACATCCTCCAAGGACCACGTTTCATAAATTTTCAGACTGGATACTCCTGGTACACAACAACACAATATGCAGGCCATGTTTCATTAAATTTTCATACTAGACCCATCAGTAACACTGAAGTTCAAAATCAAGCAACACCATAATACAACTATCAAATACAATCTGCATCAACCAATCACTGAAACTCAATCATCAACCCAATCATCACTTTCTGAATCAACCAATCATTGAAACAATCATTAAATCTCTGAGACAACTGAATCAAAAAATAATTAAACCTTTGATACAACTAAATCAACCATTCATTCAAAACCCAATCAACTAATACTTAATCAAAATACAACCAATCAACTGGACCAGATAGATCAATGTAACCAGAAGACAGAGCTGAACCCAGAACACTGCATCAATAATCTAAACCAAATGCAACCTCAAAAATCATATGTCAAAATGTATACGCTACTTCAGTGAAGCCAACCTGCGTGTATATGATACCTCCTTTAACCAAACGTACATATAACTCTAAAGATACTGAATCATAAAACTTATGAACCATGAACTGTACCAATCAGTGACATTCTGAAGATCTACTATCAAATTACAGAGTTCTAAAAAGATAGCAGCAAGGATCACCCTTCTTACTTAATCAATCAATCAACCGCACTCAATCTCCTTATACAATCAATTTTACTTTCAGATCTAATGAAGACATCATTGACAAACAATAGTAAAATAACAACACTAATAAGATAGACCAGTCATCTCTGAACAATAGGATTCTCTTTTGCATACACTACTTGGAAATGTCAAACCAGCATGTATACGTTCCTTCACCAAGGTGAACTAGCGTATGGATTTGCAAATAATAACTTATAACTTCGCAGCTATTCCAAACTTTAGATATACCCATATCATACCATATAAAGGATAAAACATGTGTTAGTAATCAGATCTAGACTATCCATTATCAAATCTCATAATGATAAGTCATTTTGGGTCTTATGATCCTGATCCATAATTAGATCTCATCCATCATCAAACACTCAGGTGCATACTTAGCTCAGATCAGATTTAAGGATTATTGTGGATGACTCTTTTGATGATGTATACATATGGTATGTTTCTTACATGGTGATCTTCATAAGGACAAGGAGAAGAACAAAGCTTGAGTACACAACTTTATTATTTGATAAGTGCCATTTCTTTTATGTTGTCATCATGCCTTCAAAGATGCATAAACTTCATATGGTGTAGTTATGGATGAGGATTCTTATAGTTCTTGGCTCTCACATGGTTGAGGATTATTTCTAATGGAATAAATTTCTTTCCCAGCAATGCATCATGCAAAAATGCCTTCCACTAACTTTCATTTTCATCTTCCAAATGCAATGCCAAAAGCAAAAATGGTTTTCACTTTCATTATCCTAAATGCAACCTTTTTCGAAAGAAAAATGGTTTTACTTTACAAAGATGCACTTATGTGAATTATGCTTTCTTTTCATTTTGAATGATTTGATGCACCTAATACAGTCTTCAGCTTCCAATCACTGAAAAATTTAATATATTTTCAATGATGAATCTCAAAAAATAACTTCTCAATGCAACCAATCTAATGCATTTTCACAAAAAATAAATTTTGAAATACAAGTTAAAACAAATGTAAAACGATGTTTTCAATGAATTCTATAGAAAAAAACACTCAATCAATTAGAAAAAAAAACATCTCAATGACATCAACAAGCACGAAGTAATGACCAATGACTAGAAGCCCTAGAATTCAGTCATATTTCACTTTGAAGCCAACGAGACAAATTTTGCAAAATAATCAAGGCAATCAATCAAAACATTGACAAACCCAAGCATACAGGATGGGAAAAGACCTTAAGGGCCAAGACACACTGGATTCTTAGGAAGAAACCTAAAAATTTCTCACATTCAAGGATCATAGCTACTTTATATACCCAAACCCACGATTATTGCAACTTTTCATAGGCAAACCCGCGATGGCATCACTACTTTGTATAGAAAAAGTACACTAGTAGAAAATGATGAAATTAGTGACTAGGTGACTGAAAAAATTAGTTACCGTAGCTTTTCCAAGTGAAATACTACAAAAAAATGAGCAATCTTAAGTGATTAACCAAAAATTACTATCATAAACTACTAATTTAGTCTCGAGTTAAAATATACAACTAGATAATAAGTAATACAACTAAAAATGACTAACGTGAATGACTAATTTAGTCTAGTAACATAAATATGACTACTTAACAAGTAATACAATAGTACAAATTAGTCGTTTATGTTAGTCATTTTCATTATGTCACTTCAGTAATCTAAACTTATAAGTAATAGGGGATTCAAAAGTTGTTATAGATTGGCTAAAAGGTTATACTTCCTTAAACACTTCCTTACTGCATCAATGGACTATTAGAGTTATGGAGCTGATTAGAACCTTCAAGGTTATACCCTTTGATCACATTCACAAGGAATTACATTAAAATATTGATAGATTATCGAAAATGGGAGTGGGCTTATAGCTGGGTCAAATACATTATGAAGAATACCTGGAAGGAGAAGTGTTGAGTAATTAGTAGAAGACACATTTCCTTTAGTTGAAGACTTAGATTTTCATGTATATCTATAGTTTTTATTATCAAGGTCATATCCATTGAAATTAGGATACTAGTTTTTAACTTGGATACCATGTTGTTTATCTAGTTTGAACATACATTATATATGAACATAACAGTACTAAACTCTTATGAAATTATTTTGAATCCTATGGGGATTTTGATATTGCATGAACATTAGATGTTGAACATATTACAATATCATGTCATTCAGGTAAGAAAATTTGGTATATGTTAGATGATGTAATTTACATCTTTGCATTAATATTAATACAAAAATGATGTATTTTCATATTGGAAAAAAATTATGGCATTTCCCACCACCTAAGTTATTAGACATAATTTACGTAGGAGTACATGAAACTACAAGAATCTTTGCTTAGTTGCTAAAGATGGTTTGATTTCATAAAAATGATGACCATTATTTGTCTTCTTGGTACCATATGTCAATTTTGGGCTTCCATGATGGCTCTGTGATGATTGGGATTCCTCATAACAGGCACGTGAACCCCTAGGTGTGCACACAACTTGTCGAATGTGAATATGGGGTTTGAAACTTGGTAGGCACAATGTTGTGTGTATTGTATAAAAGGTTGTTGAGATTCCAAGACATTACCTTGAATCCTACAAGAACATTGTGCCACCCCTTAAACCCTATGTTAAACACCCCATGCTTTGGTATTAATGTGCAAAAATAAATTTCATGAAAAATATATATTTATAATTTATACAAAACCATACATAAAATACATGTAATTATGCTAAAATTATACAAAATATCCAAGTACGATTTTCCTCATAAAAAATTCAAATACATGCAAATAGCCTAGATCCATCTTAACCCTAGATCTATCAAGAGGCGAGAGGGATCCTATCTCTCGAGGTGAAAACCTCTTTTTTTTAGTGTAAAACTTGAGGAGAGTTGTGCACCTAGAGACATTTGATCCCTCTAAGCACTTGATAGATCCAGGGTTGTTATCGGGAAATCTAGGGTCTATGTAGAGCTGCTAGTCCCACTAAGGCTGGTAGCTACCTTAGAAACAAACAAACTAAAACCACTTTCGTTTTCCTTTATGAGAAATAGATAAGAGGGGAATAAAGGAGACCAACCTCTCTCTTGCGCTTGGTTCCTTGCTTGATTCCTCTCCCTTCTGATAGATCTTTGCCACTTGCTTCCTCGTCTGCCCAGTTTCAAAGAGCACCTGTAGAATCAAAGCAGCATAACACTATCCAAGAACATAGATCTATTATCATAAACAATATAGGACCAGATATATATTGACCACACAAATGCATATAACATCAATCATACAAGAATGTGGAGGAGAACTAGAATATCTTTATTGATAATCAAGAAAGAGCAAAGAGGATTACAACCAATTGTTCTAACCCAGCATCATCCTCTCAGCAAGAAAGCCCTTCTTCACCTCATGAAAAGCTTAGATCACCCAACACTATGATATTGCACCAAGAAACTAGTAGCACTTCCTTACAAGATACAAAATTCCAGCCCCTGGATCTCTGGGATGAGGGATCCATATATAGATGTTTGCAAGGGGGGTGAGTTAGCTTTTGAGATTTGATTAGTTTCCTCTCTCTGATAGTTCTTGATTCCACTTGGAGATTGATGATCTCTTACTCATCCCTGGGCGAATGCAGAGAGGCAAGTGTCACAGGAGAAGTTTCTGGAAGATTCCATGATCCTCCACCTTTCGGATTGACCCTGCCATTTGTCTACTCTCGCCCATCGCACCCCATAGAAGGGCTTTTCAACATGCATCACACCTACTGTGTGTATTTAGGTGGGACGCAACGCACTTTGACCATGGAGCAGGTGAAATGGTCCAGTTTTGACTAGTTCTGAGTAGTTTTTCATGGAGAACTTCTGGGAGAAGATGTAATCAGTTGACCTTGTTCTTTTAGAGGTTGGAACAACACTTTTAGGGACTTAAGAGCCCTTGGTTTATGGAAATTTTAAGCTTGGGGTTGCAGTGCCCAAAAATGTCTATAACAGTTGCCCCCTAAAGCATGAGGTCGTTAATCTGTTGATGTCGGGAGAAATGCTTTATCATGAGGATCCGAAGTTTTTTCGAGCTAGAAGGCGACCTGTAATAAGATACAATACAATACATTATATTCATAATATTTTCATGATCTAGCTGAGGCGGGCATTTCCCATGCTCAGCTTTATAAATTCATTTTCATGTACATAGGACAGACAATCGTCTGAGTGTAGACTGATGATTCTGGTAGAGCCATCATCCCTTAGATTGGATGATTATCTGTGCAGCAATGATGTAAATTTGATGTCTTTATTTTCCTGAATATATATCGCAGCCCAGATGGATGAAACTAGATCCGGGGTCTTCAATCTCGTTCGATCTTCACTCTAAGTACAAGTCGATCCATGTGAGAGATGTTCTGGAGTCGAACATGGAAAGACATCGCCTGATTACCAGCGAATGATGTAAGCTTTTAACATGCGTGAGAGGAATCACCGATAATGATGATGATCCTCAAGGTACTACAGTACAATTCACGTGGTGTGAATAAGGGACTTGGCGTCGAACACCACGCAAAATCTTTCGGTCGAAGGCCATTGATGTAAACCTGTTGCCGGAAGTGAGAAACTTGCCATTGAGGCATGCAAGCTTCGAAGTACTGAAAGGCTTGTTCCTAGATCGACTTCTTGGATAATGAGTTGATGTCGACAAGAAGCGATCCATCATAGGAGGGCCTTAGTGAATCCCACATCAATGACACGGAACAGATCAAATGATTTTAATGGAGGTGAAAACGATCTGGTGATATAAGGTTCAAGGTGGCGGTCATGAAAGAATGGAGCCTAAATGTATTGCAACGGATGAGACACAGGTGAATTCTTTGAGCGAATTCTCTTAAACATATCGGCGACACTGACATGATGGATTGGTAGCATTAACCCCAAATATGGATGGTGTGGCGGAACCATGGTGATGTGACCGGTGAATGGAACAACCCAACCCGACTCGGATGCAGAGCGAAAGTGTCATGTTCAAGAGCGACTTGCTACCAACAAAGTTTCTTCAAGTTTTCTTCCCAATTTTCCCCAGTCATTGCTGACCAGTACCTCTTTATTTTTGTCAAGCTTGAGGAGGATAACATATGCTTGTTCTATAATTTTCCCTTCGGGCAAACCCATCGCTATGTTTTAACGAGCCTAGCGATAGTGAAACTCGTTCTTGTCTGTTATGGACAAGTTTGTCGCTATTTGGTTTTAACGACAAAGATAACTCGATCCTTTTCAATTTTAGAGAGTCTGAAAAGGGACGTAAAGAAGACTCCAACAATCCTTTTTCATCATATAATCCCTTAAGTATGAAAAACTATAAAATAATACAAAAGGGATGAATTTCCGGTACTTTTAACGAGACGAACAAAAAAAGCACTCGATCTTTTTGTGTAATAATCCCTCAGGTACAAAAAGATTAAAATCTAAAGGAGGGATAGCACTTCCGGTCACTTTAACGAGCTGGAGAGGCCAATTGCTTGGCAATCTTTTCATATTTTACGAGTCAGTTGAAAAGAGCTTAAAGGAGACTCGTTTTTTGAGGAACGAGTGATAAATTTGGGTAGCAGCTAATTCCAGGTAAGGTTTGGAATTTTCCAATCATGGCAATGTCACAAGGATGGCTAACAGGATCACTCTTTGCAGCTGCTCCTCAAAAAGGGTAAACAATCAAATGGAGGTGAATGATCAGCCAATACAGAGTGGAGGTGATGATGAGAACACGACCAAGTTTTCAAAGGCTGATGATAATACATTCACAATGGTTATTTACTGAAAATTGGTTCATTTTTTAATGAGCTTAAACTCTGGAGGAACATTTTCTCATTGCTTATGTTTATTTTTTAACGAACTTGAATTCTGCGTTAAAACTGCTCGATATAATGGTCATTGATTTTCTTGATTTTACCATTAATAACTTTGTTCCTTCAAAGGTTGTACCGCCTACTCAATTGCTTCATCAAACTAGATAGAAATGAACAATATATGTTTGAAAAATGAGTCAAAACACTAATATTTTACTTGAATTACGTGAAAAGTAATTTAAAAGTGGTTTTTTACCTCTCATTTTACCATTTCATTTGAACTTTGGTTTGTTGGAGCTTTGGAGGTGCTTTCCCCCTTGATTTTCACCAGCTGATTCTGGGAGATTCTGTGGAGATTCTTGCTGCCATCTGGACCAGGTAGGAGCTAAACCTGAGCTCTTCAGTTTCATTCTTTCCTTTTTGAATTTTGAGCATGTTTTCTGGTTTTTCTGAGCCTCTGGGGTTTGAAAAACTTGCCCTGGCTCCATCGCACCCTTTCTATATCGAAAGGTGCATTGCATGTTGGCCTGGCCATTGGTCAGTTAGCATGCAACGCACCCAGAACACTGCTGGGGGTGCGATGGGCGCAAGAAGGGAAATTTGTGCACAGTTTCTTATGGAAAATTTTTCCTGTTTTTCACCAAATCAGGATCTGACTCTTCTCTTGTCTATTTTCAAAGATTCACCAGAGAAAAATGCATATTACATGGTGAGAACGTGAGCATGAAGAAGAGGACATGCTTGCTTTACATGATCGAGTTACGGTAAATGCACTGCGGAACTGTGCCCTGTTCAAGTTTTTCCGCATCTCTAGCATGAGGCAACAAATCAACTTGTTGCAATATTTGCTCGATGCATGGGATCCTACCAGCCAGGTGTTCCAGATTAGGGACAAATCTATCCCCTTGACTGTCGTGGACATCTATTTTTTGACCGGCTTATCGAGGCGGGGTGCCCCTGTCTCATTATCAGGTTCGGCCCGTGGGGGTGAATCTATGAGAGATTACATTTGCAAGTATTGCAGAGAGGGATCTCAACCGAGTAAAGACGGCAAGATCAATATCTGAGATGTCACTGACAGGCCCTTGAGGACCATTCTGTTCACTTTTTCTAGAATGGCTGGTAGTGCGGCTCTTCATGTGGCCAACCGGTCTTATATGCAGTATGCCCTAGAATGCCTTGAACCAAAGGTGTTCAACTGGTGTGATGCAGTACTCTTTGTGATGAAAGAACATTTAACCAAGGTGAAAAACGGAATATTGAAGAACTTTGGATATGGTTCTATTTTGACCGCTTTTGGCTTGGAAAAGATCCCGTTGATGCAGCCGCAGTATATTTCACTTGGTTTACCTCCACCGACTGAGCCACGGATGCAGAGATGGGTCGACCATATGTCTAGACATGCTGGTCAGTTAAAGGTTTCCTTTTCGGATACCTTCTTCGGGTGGTTCGATCATCAGGAGATGGTTTTTTCCGAGTATCCATATGCTGGTATGGATTTCCGGGGTGACCCGGATTTGGTATTGCCGGCTGGCGAGCAGTGGGGCACCATTGGTAAAATTTTGACCATATTTCTATTTATCGTTTCTCTTTATAATTTCCTTGTGCTTTCTTCTATCAGGACTAATCAAAACTCATGTGCTCATGCAGATGTCGGACCAGTTCGGCCAATAGTACGCTTGAGAGTGTCGGCTGCCGCTCCAGTAGGAGAGGCTGTGGGAAGGGTTATCCTTCACGACCTTGATGTGGCCGAGACTCTTTCAGCATTACAGGATCAGGTCGAGGGCCTCACTCTTGGTATTCCAGATGTGAGGACTGACGAGCTGCCTTTGAGGTTGCAACGACATACTACCGACGTGCCGAGTCGATGGACTAGGCTTTTACGCATGATTGCACAGGCGGTGACTTGTTATCACCAACATCATTAGACTAGGGTGACCCCTAGCGTTTTGAGTTTAGGGTCATTTGACCAATTTTGTCTTGGTTACAGAACATTATGTGTAAACCATAAATAGTTATATGTATATTTTTGATTTTCGGAGTTTTATTTTGGTTAAGTTACATGATCCTGATGCAAATGTTGATGAAATGCTTTTTTTATAAATGTTGCAAATGTCTATCTAACACATAATTTGCCAATGAGTCTGTTAATGTGTTTAAGTTTTTGGAAATATGCTGATATTGAATAAAATCAAATTGCCTTTCCAAAATCTTGACCCTTAGGAACATGCGATAGATAGCTGGATTTCGAACGGAGTAGATACTAGTGAGTTGTAGTATGACGAGCTGTGAGTCTAGCCTGACGACAAGTCGGCGTATGCCATGTGTGATGGCATCAGAGAGAAGTTCTATCAACACGCTATATTCAGCGATGTTATTAGTTGACCAACCAATACATATCCCTCTGAAACTTACTAACTCGCCTCTTGGATTAAAAATGGCCCAGTCTGCAGAAGATAGATTCCGCAAACTACGACTCGCCCGTCGGCATATCCAAAAAATGGTCCCAATAGGTTCGACATCTGCGAAAAATGTAAAAAGTGGATTACTTGACCAAAACAATCTCTTAGCGAAAACAAAAATGTAACAAAAGCATATAGGTTACCATATTGAATCATGCGTAGTAACACTTAAGGTACAACCCGTTACGGGGTTGCGCCAGCGGAATCCCATCATAATCCATTAACTCATAGGCTCCTTTTGCTAACACTCACTTAACAATATAGGGGCCCATCCATAAAGGCTTGAATTTACCTGCTCCCAATTTATCGGATTCTTGGTCGTAAAGTAAGACCAAGTCACCTTCTGAGAAGACACGGGGTTTGACATTCTTGTCGAACTGTGCCTTGACTCGTTTCTTATGGGCTTCGTTAGCCAAAGCAGCATCACGACAGGTTTCATCCAATTGGATTAGTTCCAAGAAACGAGCCTCCTCTTCTGAAGTTCTGGGGAGAAGGTTGACTGCGAGTTTGAGGGACGAGATTTCACACTGAACTGGTAAGATTGCTTCTAGGCCATACACCAGTTGAAAAGGTGTAAACCCGGTTGCATTTCTTACCGATGTTTGGTATGCCCACAAGGCTGAGTACAGGATTAGGTGCCAACTCCTTTTGTGGACTCCAATCATCCTTTGCAGCATCCGCTTCAGGACCTTGTTGATTGCTTCAACTTGTCTATTGGCCTGCGGGTAATATGGAGTAGAGCTGTCATGGGACAACCCTAATTTGGCAGCCAATTCAACCATCATGTGATTGCGAAAATGCGATCCATGATCTGTGACTATAGCCTGTGGAACGCCGAATCTGGCGACTACATGATTGAAAAAGAAAAGGGCAGCTATTTCACCAGTGTTATCTAATGTAGGCATCGCCTCGGCCCATTTGGTAAAATAGTCTACTGCGACTATGATATACCCATGCCCCCCAGTTGAGGTGGGGTTACATGTCATGAAATCAATGCCCCATTTGGCGAATGGCCCAACAGCAACTATTGGCTGCAGAGGTGCGGGTGGTCTTCTGGTTTTGCTATCAAAAATTTGACATGCATGGCAACTTCTGACTGCGGTTATGCAATCTTTGAACATTGTTGGCCAGAAGTATCCTGCTCATAAATTTTTTTGCGCCGTAGCGTAACCAGATTGATGCCCCCCACATGCACTTGAATGGCAATCATTAAGGACTTTTTCGGCCTCCTCATGGGTGAGGCACCTCCTCAGAACTGTATCGACACCACGACGGTAAAGTGTATCACTGACGATCATGTAGTCTTTTGATTGGTATCGAATACGTTTTTGTTCCGAGCGAGAGGTATTAGACCTATATTTTTGGGTTTGGAGATAGATGATTATATCTCCATACCATGGATTGCTTGAAGATATCAGAAACAAGGATTCATCCACGATGGTTTCTTCGGATGTTTCATCGTTGGATGACAATGGGAGATCGCATAGTAATTCTGTGAAAACCAAGGATGATGAAGGTCATCAGGAGTATCTTCTTGACAATCCGAAAGATGGGAATGATGGTGGTAATCTTCCCATGGCACCCCTTCAATTACCATTGACTGAACAATTCCTTCGTCGGTGTAATGCACTTGCGACCAAGGATCTGAAGGGGTGTCATATTCCTTAGACCTATCTATCCAAACGCTTGATGAGCGTTGATTCGGGTCTGCCTCCCATGCCGAAAACATTAATTGCTACAATATTTCTATTGGGCTTGGAGGCAATACCTACGGATGATCCATGTTAATATCGTTTTCTAAGATCTTTTGAATCGAAGATATCATATTGCAGGTTCCTACCGTCGCCACTTCCGCCAGATTGATTGGAGGTAGGAGGGCAAAAGTCCCCGTTAATATAGGGTCTTTTAGTAGGCCTACTCTGATATTTTGAAGCGTATGGGGGCTTCCATGGATCATCGGAATGCTTCCCGTAACTTGGGAACTGTTTGGGAGAAATGTTTGTTGGTCGACGATTGTATTTCCTCCTTGAAAAAGAAATGCAATCTTCCTAAAGTAGGCCAACACAACCGTAGCCATAGCATATATCCATGGTCTTCCCAGTAGGATGTTGTAATCGAGGTTTCCGTCGATTACTTCGTCATCTATTTCTACTATTTTCCCCCCTAGTTCAACTTGCAAGTTACTTAGAATACCATATGGGGTATATGTTTGTCCATCAAATGCTTTTAATGTCGTCGAAGATTGTGACAAGGTAGGAGATCCTAAAGTTTTCCAGCAACTCATTGACATAATACATGTAGATGCCCCCTCATCAATAATTGTTCGATGAACAGTTTTGTTGAGGGCTTTCACTTGAATGATGAAAGCTAGTTGAGCTGGTAACTGAGGATCATATCCTTTGTGATTAAAGGACACAAGATTAGAATCCTTTGGGTCTATCCCACCTATAGCTGATAATAAAGCCTACTTTTGGGATGGGCAATTTTGTAGTACTTCAAGTGTCGACATAGCGGAAGGCGATTGGGCCAGATCTTCCACTATATTATAATGCTGTGCTACTCTGGCACGAGGATTAAATGTCAACTTGTGTACTACTCCCTTTGGCAGTTTTATTGTTAGCTCTAGAATGATGGGCGGCGCAACTTCTGTCGAAGTTGTTGTCGAACTACTAGGTTGATCTTTATCCTTGTTGTTTGATAGCTGTGGATTCCCGTAATCTTTATTCCTTGTCGATATCAAAGCATCATTTTGCTGTTTCGAAACCGACAACATCAGCACTTGGGACGGGGAAGCATTTTCACTAGCAACCAGATTTGTTCCTGGATTTGGAAACGGATCAGTCAATACTGCCGAGGTTTTTGAATTCTTGAAGAATCTTTTAAGCTCAGCTTTATGTGGACAATTTTTTGTCCAATGATCCTCATCACATATTAAGCATGGATTTTTTGGTTTCCTATCTCTAGGAGGGTTTGCAGAAGAATTTTCAGGTGATGATTCCTCCTGTTTCTTCTTCTTCCCTTTGTTTTTCTTCTTGCCTCCTGGTTGCTTGGTTTCTTTGCCTTTATCAGTCGAGACGGCATTTACTTCCAAGGCGAGAAGTTCTTCCTTTGCATTTTGACTGGAAATCTTACGGGCCTTTTTAGATGTAGCCTTTGTCGATTTCATGTTTGTCGTGCCAATCATGCCATCGCCGGCATGAGAGTCATTGTTCGATTTAGGAGGGGGAGGGACGGAAAATTCCGGTCTGGGAGAGTCAGGGATTTTATCGTAGAGCGTGCCAGACTGGGTATAAATCAAGTCTAAATATTGCGCACGAGCAATTACTTGCTCTTCAGTGACGACTCCTCCTTTTGCCACATCTTCTGTAATGGAAGGTAATAATGACTTAATAAACCATTCATCTAAAAGCTAATCAGGAACATATGTTTTTACCATTCTACAACGACGTCGCCACTCATGAATATGATTAGATATGTGAGTGGCTGTTGTCTGCTTGAAATTGGTAAGAAGTTCTGTTCCCATTTTGTACCTTATCGGTAACTAAAAATGGGTTAAAAAGGTTGTGGCTAGGGCACTGAAGTTGTCAAACGAAGCTCTGGGTAACTCGATATACCACTTTGCTGCCGGACCAGTTAACGTCCTCTGAAAAAGGCGAAGCCTAATAGAATCATCATTTAGGGTGTTTGATGAACACCACAGATGAAAGGTCATCACATGATTCGACGGGTCTTCACCCGGATTTCCATTAAATTTAGGAATATCTAATGGAAGTTTATGTGGAATCGCTGGCCACCAAGGGGCGTAAGCAATTGGATCGTCCGTTAGCCGATTTAGATCTGGTAACTCTAAAGTCGCCACGAAGGGTAACTGTTGATTCAAGTTTGGCGAAGCATACCCAAGATAGGATGGAATGGCCTGAGCAATCGGTCTTTGCATACCGGCATAATGCATTTGATGCTGGTAACTTTGGTAAGGTTGATGGGCATAACCATTGAAAAATGGTTGATTTTGACCGGTTCGAATATACGGCTGCCCACTATTTGCAAATATTTGTTGCTCAGATCCTTGGTATACTTGTTGGAATTGCGGTTGTTGGTATTGCACCAGCCATGGTTGCGAAGCCATGTGCTGTTGTCCAATACTGACCGTTTGACCAAGATGAGGGGTAATTGTACCCGTTTGGGCCTGTGTCATTCCACTAGTTGGCGATTGTGGTTGAGTTGCAGGTATAAGAGGCTATTGCATTACAACCTAAGAAGCCTGAGGTTGGCATACAACAGGCAAAGCTTGTACTTGTGACACCATCACAATAGCTGGTGTACTTGGTATATTTGACATAGGTAAACATTGTTGCATCGAATATACAACTCTTGGTTGTTGAGGCAGCATTGGCACCCAACCGCTAGATGTAATTCCAGCATAACCTGAATTTTTTTGTGAACTCTCATATGGTTGCCCTCCCGGAGGAGACAATGAAAGGGTATACTGCCGCCCATATGGTGGTAATCCAGTACTCAAAGGAATTGTTTGTCCTTGAGGACCGGACTGCCCAAATTGACACCCTGAAGGATCAATTTGCTGAGACTCAACATAAGAGTTCCCAGATACTATTTCAGATGAACAAACAGGAACGGACCATACTGTCGAAATAGCCCTTGGGTGGGCCCCTTCTAGCAATTGAGATCTAGTTGGGACAGATGGTATGCCGTCGAACATTGTTGGAGTGACAGCAGGAAGTTTTGCCGTCGCTGTGTTGGACGACACAGTCCTAGATGTCGACGGTTGTTTAGACATTTCTAGTCTATCCAAAAGATTGCCTAGCGATTCTACAGGAGCTTCCAATGACGGTAGACCAATTTTTTATGAAGAAGAATATAGAGTGATCTCGACTCCAAATCGCGATGGAGTAGTAGATGGAGGATCCTCCACAATCTCTTCTATAGCAATCAGACCAGGTGGAAGAGGTAGACCGTTAGGTCCGTAAAATATTTCTGGTGCTGAAGAAGGTATAGAATCTGCAACGACAGATGTTTGGGGAATAACACCTTCCGAATCAGCTGTAGATGGAGCTGGTTCAGTAATACAAGTGTTTACCTTCACACTAGGATCAGTTCTACTGTCCTTTGGTGGCTGCTGAATTTCTTCTGTAAAAGCAGGGATACCAGAAATGTTTGGAGTAACCGGAATCTCCGATGGTGTTGGAACACTTGTTCTAACTTTACCAGGGGATTTGGAACCGGTTAAACAAGTTTGCTTTGTCCGTAACAGTTTCGACTCTGGAGACAAAGACGGTTGACGCGTAAGCCTCCGCGAACGACGGGGTTTCAATTGACTTTCTTCCATGATTGCGGATTACTCGATCAACTAAAAATCAAGGGGAAATATGTTTCCGAATTAAATGAATTTTAGATGCTTTGACACAACTTGTTTTTCCAATTTTTAAGAGTCGAGAAAAAACAAAAGATGACTCTAGTCGCCTTCGATTTTTAATGAGCTTGAAGTGACAAGTGCTCAGATGGACCTTTTCCTTTAAGGAGTCTGAAAAGGAACAAAAGAGACTACTCTAGAAATCTAGACAGCGAGATCACCAAACCAATTGCAAAACTGCAGAATACTTTTTACGGTACGGCAGTCAATCTTCTCGAATGCTGTGTTCAGTGCATTGCGATCGATAGGGCGGCAGACACGGCTTCCTATGGATAAAGGATAAAGCCTATTGTGGTCTCCCAATATATACTCGACGGTATGTGGGAGCACAAGTCCGTACTGGCACTTATCGTCTCAAAGTGGAGGAATCACCCAACCAACAGTGAAAACAACAGTTACCAGGCTTTACGACGCCGGAATACGTCTCTAGCCTAGACTTCTAGATGTTGTGCGTTAGGTTCCAAAGCGTTTTTAGATTCATTAAATTTATTTTATAGTTGATCTTGTTTAATAAATTTGCCTTTCAGGTTCACCGCGTGATGTAGATGTACAATTCCTAAAATGCAATCCAAGATGATAAACAATCGTTTAATCTTCTTTTTGCAATGAAAATCCTAGCTACTAAGGAAAGAGAGATGATTTTCTTTCAACATAGAGTAGAGAGCACACACTATATGCACTGTCCTAAATCAAACCAACAAACAGTCTAGATGCAAATGCACATGCGTGTATTTGTTTTTAGCCTTCTTAATGTGTGAATGATAAAAAGAAAGCTAAGCGCAAATCTGAATTATTTTTCAAAGCGACAATTACTAACAAGCTTATTTTCAAGACAAAATGAAGACAACGATGACACTTTGTGATTTGGAATTGAAAACTTGCTTTCGACACTTGAAAAACTACTAATTCAAATCAAATACAAGATTAACAGTGTAATTGACTATCAAGAATAATCGGATTCTCTTCTATGACTGAAAACGACACTTGCGACACTTTCAAATCAAGAAACGACAGTTCAATTACGTTACTTCTTTGTAAAAGAGAACTGAAAATGGCTCAAAATACATAAAAACATTTACAGTTCTTTGCACAATGGAGGCGGAATAATGGCAAGGAAGAGGGTTTCAACAGAGGTATACTGAATACAGGCAGCAAAACTCCTGAATAGAGTCGAAAAGAGTGGACACAGAAACCAAAATCTAAGAGCAGAAGAGGTCTGATCAGTGCACCTGTAACACAGGGAAAGTGAAATTCAACGCACCTACTACACTCGGGAAGTGCGATGCATTTAGGTTCTAATGAAGAGACAGTGTGATGGTCCAGGGACGAGACTTCAGCTGGGTTCCGGGTCACAGTTTGCAGCTCAGTTCAGGGATTATGCCGGGCAAGTGGTAATCAGTAAATCAATCATAGGGGTAGATCTAAGGAGGTTACTAGAGCCACCACAAGGGCAATTAGAGAGCTTGTAAATCAATTTTTCAATTCATAAACAAAACCCGGAGATAGACTGAAGCAACATTGATCTACTTTACACTTGCATAGCAAATGCAGTTCGAAGGCTAGTTGGCTTGACTTCAGGTTCCGTCTGTAAGTTTATAAAGTAAACAAATGTAGATAAACAAACAATCTATTCGGTCCCCAGTGGAGTCTCCATTTTGTTATCGGGAAATCTAGTGTCTATGCAAAGCTGCTAGTCCCACTAAGGCTGGTAGCTATCTTAGAAACAAACAAACTAAAACCACTTTCGTTTTCCTTTATGAGAAATAGATAAGAGGGGAATAAATGAGACCAACCTCTATCTTGCGCTTGGTTCCTTGCTTGATTCCTCTCCCTTCTGATAGATCTTTGCCACTTGCTTCCTCGTCTGCCCAGTTTCAAAGAGCACCTGTAGAATCAAAGCAGCCTAACACTATCCAAGAACATAGATCTATTATCATAAACAATATAGGACCAGATATATATTGACCACACAAATGCATATAACATCAATCATACAAGAATGTGGAGGAAAACTAGAATAGCTTTATTGATAATCAAGAAAGAGAAAAGAGGATTACAACCAATTATTCTGAACCAGCATCATCCTCTCAGCAAGAAAGCCCTTCTTCACCTCATGAAAAGCTTAGATCACCCAACACTATGATATTGCACCAAGAAACCAGCAGCACTTCCTTACAAGATACAAAATTCCAGCCCCTGGATCTCTAGGATGAGGGATCCATATATAGATGTTTGCACGGGGGGTGAGTCAGCTTTTGAGATTTGATTAGTGTCCTCTATCTTATAGTTCTTGATTCCACTTGGAGATTGATGATCTCTTACTCATCCCTGGGCGAATGCAGAGAGGCAAGTGTCACAGGAGAAGCTTCTGGAAGATTCCATGATCCTCCACCTTGCGGATTGACCCTGCCATTTGTCCACTCTCGCCCATCGCACCCCATAGAAGGGCTTTTAAAAATGCATCGCACCTACTGTGTGTATTTAGGTGGGATGCAACACACTTTGACCATGGAGTAGGTGAAATGGTCCAGTTTTGACCAGTTCTGAGTAGTTTTTCATGGAGAACTTCTGGGAGAAGATGTAATCAGTTGACCTTGTTCTTTTAGAGGTTGGAACAACACTTTTAGGGACTTAAGAGCCCTTGGTTTATGGACATTTTATGCTTGGGGTTGCAGTGCCCAAAAATGTCTATAACAAGGGTTAAGATGGATCTAGGCTAGTTATATAATACTATATAATATCTATTTTTGTATTTATGTGTCTCTTTCTTATTTTCTCTCTCTATTTCCACCCCAAACATGCGTACACTCTCTCCATATCTATCTCTCTCTCTCCCCCTTTCTCTTCCTCTCTGCCTCTCTCTCTCTCTCTCTCTCTCCACCTTTCTCCCCTTATGTATTTCTTCTTCCTTCCCTCTCTCTCTCCCCCTCCAACTCCATATCTCTCTCCTTCTCTCTCTTGATTCCTCTCTCCCCATTTCTCTCCCACCTCCCTCTCTCTCTCTCCCCATCTCTCTCTCTCCCTCTCTCTCTCTCTCTCTCTCTCTCTCTCTCTCTCTCTCTCTCATCTTTCTCTCTTCCCCTTCTCTCTCTCTCTCTACCAAATTTGTCGCTATCTCCATCCCTCTACGCCCCTCCCCCTCTCCGCTCCACCCTCTCTCCCCTTAACTTTTGTTTTTTTCACCCCTTGGATGCTTAGTTAAGATGGATCTATGTTGCTGCTTACTAACACTATTTATATATATAAAGTTCACATCTTTAAGTATAAAAGTATTCTCATTTTTAATTTTATTAAAACCTTAATTTAATTTCTATGGGAATATTTTTAGTGGTGGCAAGGATAAAGAGTTTGGATATATCTCAAAAGTAATTATAACCTTTTTCCTTTTAGATTCAATTTTGAAAATGTTATAAAATTAAATTAAAATAAATTATTTTTAATGTGAAATATGTTATGGTTTTTGGGCATGTGGTATTGGTAAGCCATGGTATTGGCCCACAGTATTGTAACAAACCCTATTTACAAGTTAATAATATCCATGGTAAACTGGGGTTGAATATCCATGGTTAAGAATGTTGTCATATTGTTAAAATATATTTTGATTGTGAAATAAGTTATGATTTTTTGGCATGTGGTATTGATAAGCCTTGGTATTAGCCTCATGCTATTATAACAAAGCCTATTCACAAGTTCATAATATCAATGGAAAAGTGAGGGTGAATGCCCATGATTAAGAATCTTCTCATATTGTTATAAAATATTTTGATTGTGAAATAAGTTATGCTTTTGGGCATGTGGTATTGATAATTGATGGCATTGGCCAATGGTATTGTAACAAAGGCTATTTACAAGTTAATAATATCCATGGTAAAGTGGGGGTGAATATCCATGGCTAATAATATTTTCATATTGTTTTAAAATATTTTGATTGTGAAATAAGTTATGGTTTTTTTGGTATGTGGTATTGATAAGCCATGGTATTGGCCCATGGTATTGAAACAAAGCCTAGTTTTTACAGGTTAATGATATCCATGGTAATGTGGGGGTGAATATCCATGGTTAAGAATCTTGTGATATTATTATAAAATATTTTGGTTGTGAAATAAGTTATGGTTTTTGGGCATGTGGTATTGATAAGCAATAGTATTGGCCCATGGTATTGTAACAAATCCTATTCACAAGTTAATAACAAAATCAAAATATAACAAATTGATTTTTATTATTTTTATTATTGTAAATTTTTATTATTAATTAACCCAACATTTAAATGTTTATAGTCATCCCCCATATCACTTTTAATTTTTTTAACATGGGGGAATTGACTATCCAACCATAGCCATCAAATTTGAATATAAACCACATAACAATTTAAATTAGTTTGCCCAAAATTGGCATGGATCTTGCAAATTTTGTTTCTAGTAAAATTGTTTGAATTATATTTTTACTGGGAAATTCTAAAACCCTGTGTTACTTTGAAGGGTATATTATTCATAAAGTTATAGGTTACCTAATTTGTTGAAAATCCATAACTATAACCTGGATTTACAAAATATTCTGAAGGGTATATTATTCATAAAGTTATACCTACAACTGTGAAAATTTTGAAAAACCACTTTACATTTACAAATCGTTACAGGAGAGTCGAGGAACACTTGAGGGCTTGCATGAAGAAGGTATTTCTCTATTCGAAGACATAGTACTCCTATCTTTGCGCTTTGATCACTCCAGGAATTTATTTATCATTACCTTCATCATTCACCAATGGCTATCAAGGGCTTTATGGACAAGAATGTTGTATGCAAAAAGCTCTGGGTAAAACCCTAAAACAAGGTTCTATTCATATTTCCTGATGCTTTTTCTCTAAATTCTTTATGGCTAATTTATTTCTTTAGTGGGAACAAAATATTTTCGCCAGAGAAAAAAAAAATGTTTCGCTGTGGGTGCATTGTTTTTTATTGTTCACAACAAAATTTAGTGTGATTTGGATAATCTAAGACTAGATCTATATAGGTATTTATGATTGCCTGTAGATATCATCTTATCTAATGTGATTGTTATTCATGGCAGATGTTCTTTGACTGTAATACAAGGAATCCCACATGGACATTAGTCACTTATGGTATTTTCATTTTCCTAGATTATTCTGCATCTCATCGTAGTCTTGGTGTTCACATTAGCTTTGTCAGGTGTGCATTTTAATGTTTACTACTCAAATTTCAATGTGTATTTCTTTGTTTAGGCACTAAAATTTCTCATGGGTGCTTGTCCACTTTGTGGTTCCTTCTCGTATTTGTGATGTCTGTAAGAAAATTAATTAAAAGTAAAGTAACATATTCTGTTTTGAGGGTTTTGTTGACTTTGTGATCTCTTCTTCACAACAAGTTTTTTAAATTAAAATTAATATGGCATATCCATTTTTGAGTATTTTGTTTAGCTAGAGTGACACTATCTCCTTGTAATTAAATGATACATTGAAAATTGCTTTGTTAAAAATGCACATTAGTGAAGATAGTGTTCTGATATTTAGCATAGGACAATAATATTGAGCATAGGAGGATCTTCATGACATATCTGCCCCTACAATCAACTACATGAGAGATATTCCTTGGTCTTCTCATCAGATTAAGACAGAGCTTTTAATTTTTGCTATAATTGTAACATATTATCCCTCATTTAGGCACTAACATTACTTAGAGGTACTTGTGTGTTTTGTGTTTCCCTATTGTCTTTGTGATATCGTTTTAATTGCAAGCTAACTTAAAATAAAACTTAAGTGACATATATTTCCACGATGATTTTATATGTATTAATGACATTATCTACTTGTAATGTATATTGGATGATACATTATAAACCACTCCGTTTAAGTTCATATTAGTGAAGGTTGCATTCTGATATTTATTTTAACATAATAGTGATTAACATTGGACAGTCATGACAGATATGTTGATACAATTAATAGAAATTAATAAACACAACGCTGGATCATTTAAGAGGGTATACATTGGGATAACACAATTGGATGTAGTGGCTTTGAACATCTCATGGTGTATATCCCTACATGTATGCTGATCAAATGTTGCAGTGTTAGCTGCTTATTCATAATATACAATCAAATAGGTGAGTGAAATATTTCATGTAAACGTTTGTATATGGTAGGAGATATGTCACATTTGAATTATGATGTTTATGTGTTGTAACTAGTTATTGCATTTTCTACTTGGAGACAAAAAAATATTGTCTAACACTAATCAACATAGAAAAATACCCCCTAAGACTGAATTTTTCTGCCAGTGATGTACTATTTTACAAAAATTGATTGAATTTTACTGGATCGATGGGAAAACCATGAGAAGCTATTTTGGATAATTCCACCAAGAGCTTGCACCTAGGACTTTTACCCAGTTCCATCCCTTTCAAATTTGTGTCATTCGGGTGGGGTAAAGTAAATTGAAAATGGAATCCTAGTGGGCAAATTAATTTCCTGTTGACCTAAACAATGAACTAATACTTCATTTCCAAGCACATAAGGTTTATGAATGACCCTATCAGAGAAATTTGGTGCATGTAGTGGTAGGAATGACATTGTATACTGGAGGTGTGAAGGTGCCTACTCAAAAGCTTGATTTTTTTTGGTAATGTGAATTCATGGATGGGATATTACATTGGTTATAGTCTATGAAGAATAGGGTATGCACATGTGATTCACTAATTAAGGCCACTTTATATTCTTTCTATTGTGTTTTGACATAAATTTAACTCTTTTGCTTTCTCACCTTTAGTTTTCTTGAATCTTTCCTAAACTATTTTAGGACTATTGTCTCTAAAATCCCTTTGAGTCACTTGTTTGTCTTATGGTTGGGCTAGAGTGAACATGGCTTAAGATATCAATAAATTATCCTACTAAAAACTTTCTTAATTGATTTGTATGTCTTTAGTTTCTTTTCTACTCTTTATTACTCTAGTTTCATTGATATTAGCCTTGTAATGAAACCATTAGAGAATATCCTCTCTTTGTAGTTTTTCAACTAAATATATTGACATTTGGCATTACATCGAGAGGTTCATTCTAAATCTACATGTCTAGTATGCCAAAAACCATAAATATATAAAGCTGATGTATTATCAATAAAATATAAACCAATGTATATTCATATTAACCATGTATCTATCATGTGTTGAGATTCAAGGTGCAAACATTTTTTAGAGTGCAAAAACTTAAGGAAAGGTTCGCACTTCAAAGGATTTTGTCTATCTTGGTGCTTGATAGATCTAGGGTAAATATAGATATATGCAAGGTGATTTGAATTATGATACAAATAAATATCATTTTTTGATATATTCATCTTCATCTCTCTCAACCATGTTTGACATTTTTCTTATTTCCTTTTTTGGTTGGCTTGCTAGATTATGACCACATTTGTGCTTGTTTATTGCAATATATTGTTCATATTTCTTGCAAACAATATCATATTAATCACCTTGGCCCTAGAGCATATGAATTTACAGGAGAATGAATTCATGTAAGTCTTTTAGTTATGTATTATAGCTACGGATGGGAGCATACACAATGGAATAAAAGAAGAAAAATGGAAAATAATGAATAGAGGGAATGTGTTGAATGTTGGAAAATATCACCAGTAAGTATCTCCACTAAGGAGAATTATTAATCCAAATTCAAACCTTGTTACATAATAAAAATAAGGGTTAAGAACATTCATCATGGTTACTTGTAAAGAAAAATAAATAAATTAGTGAGTCCAATTTTGGACCATTGACCAGTCCAAGCTTCATTCTCGTATGACCTTCCCAAAGATCTTTAGGCAACAACCAACTAACCCTACAAGCTACAACATTGATCCATAGACATCTATAATCATTAATGCCCTTCATATTGTTGGGTATGTGTTATATTATTTGTACTAGTAGCCTCATGCATAGGTCATATATGTTAGGGGAAATGAGATCATACACAATTGAGATGCAACAAAAAATATTATCTGTCAAGATGCTAAAATATCAATTGGAAATGGTAAAATATGATGGTAAGTATAAGTCATCACTCTCAGAAAATTTAATAGCCCTTGCCACACACAAAGAGAAATTTATCCACACAAAGGAACAAGTTCATGTAGCAGAACTTGAAATGTCCACCAGGTTGGTTTTGGATAACTTTAATGATGTCAATTAAGCGTAGTTGACTAGTTTTCTTCCAACAATAAAGAAATATGGGTTGACATCATATAATTAGTCATTGGTTTTCATGATGAATGTTTTCTTTTCAAACCTATTGTTTTCTTATCAAAAACTCCACTAAGGAAAACTCAAATAATGCACATGCAAGAAAACAAAAATTGAGAAAATGAAAGTTGACAACTCAGCTGATGTAGCAACGAATTCCTCCAATACTTGCTGCGATTGTTCATGGAAAAGAAAGTGTCGAATATGAGAATGCAACATATACTCTTGCCAAAATAGCCTTGCGAGATGCATGCAAGTTAGATTCCACTCCTAATAAAGATATGGGAAAAATAGTTGAAAATGAAAACTTGTATGTATATAGTTGGCTTCACTTAGAATAATCAATCAACTATATTGCAATTAGGATTTTGTTAGTTCTACCTGCATTTTTATATCCACTCTATTGTTTTGTAATATTTACCATCTCTATTAAGATTCTTTTTCTATCTGAAATATGCAAGTTTTCCTTTTAACATGAAGTCTTCTAAGAAATATTGTACACAATTTTTTACTTGAATTATCTATCACATGGTCAAACTATATTTTTTCAGTACAAGAAGCATTTTATGAGTATAAGTAATCTACAACTTGAGCTTTTTAGAATATAACTTAGATGGCATGATTGTGCCGAACAGTACTTGAAGGTTGAATACTAATTTTACTAAGCTGTTATTTTCTATTGTGATTTTTTATTTGCTTTGTTTATACAGGTCATCTAGCCACATAATGGCCACTATTGCCCAACTGAAGAAAACTTGTTCAAGTTTCTTGCTTTTATGGGGAAAAATGGCATTGACAATATTGTTGATGTTAAGGTATATATCATATAAATCCTTTATAGTCTGATTTATTTTATATTCCAGTGTTCATCATCTTTCATGTCTTATACTCTGCATTGTATCTTCTTTATTTTTCAGAAAAGGAACTCAGTATTGATGGTAAGAAGCAGGAATTGAAGAAAGAGGAGAACAATAACACTAGAGCGACAAAATGAAAATTAAAGAGAGAGAGAGAGAAGAGAACTAGTCTAGTGGTACTTATAGAGCCAATATCTCACATAAGACACACACAGAGACTCATGGTCAAGTCCTCATAGTTGGTGAATTCATCTGCAATGCCTTGACAACACAATGATAATGTTTTGAAGTGATGAAACAATATTTCATGGGTAAATTTTACTCCAACCAATATTAAGTTGGAAACTCATATTGTAATAATTGACATTTTATATAATATAATTTTTGTGGTTGAAATTATTTATGGTTTCACTTGATATTATTTAGTATTATAATTAACATTTGTAGTTTTTCGTTTTCATATTAGATGAATAGGTATATTGTATGACATTTTTTTTTAATTTAGTTGCAAAATCATACTAATTGATTTATGTTAATTAATAATGAACGCATAAAATCAATCTAAAACTACTAAATTAGTAGTTTATGTTGATTAATGTTGATCACAAATAAAATCATTATATGACCAAATTAGTTTCTTGTAATGGTTGTTAATGAAAGTGAATGAAATGACTATAAACTACTAAAGTAGTCATTTATATAATGAATATGAAACTATCAAAAAAAGATAAATGGCTACTGCAAATGATAAAAAATTTATTACAAATGATGACTAAATTTTGCATATATATGATTATTATGACCTAATTTACAGTATCTTATAACATGACCAAAATTTAGTCATATTTCTTTAGCCCTTAATTGGTTTGAAATGTGTTCTAGGATAAAATGCACGATGTATGGAGAATGAAGATACCCTCAAAGGTCTTCCTGGGACCTTCGGCAGACTGTAAGATTATCTGCAACCATCACAAAGTTACATGCATGTTCATAAACAATAACTAATTATCAAAGTAGGAGAAGGAGATTACCTCAAGCCTCTGTGTAGATTTACTGGAGAGCACAATGCAGCTAGGTGGAAATCCCTTGAGCTGGCTCCAGATCAAGTCCTACACATAGAAGAGACAAGCATAATCAGAGCATACAACTCTGATAACTAATACATGAATACATAAAAGAACATCTAATTTCATATAACTAAGCTACTCATGCTAATAGGTATTGAAAAAACAACTGAATGAATGATAGTATCAACACCACAGAGTAGACAGTACAATTGTAGTTCTATATTAATGTTGGAAGAGTGATTACAACCATCTGTTGTATCAGCCTTCCGTTACACCTCTAGCTTCTCTTTCTCTCTCTCCCTTCTTTCTCACTTCTTATGATTTGAGACAATGCTCAACAATCAAGTATGTTATCCTTTCAAATGCTTTAACCTCTTTCACAATAGCCCTAGCTTTTCTTATGTAGAAATTGAGTTAGGGTTGCCAAGTTCCTCCTTGAGTTCACTAGGGAAAAAGAAATGAACTTTCCATGCTTTTCAGCTCTTTCCCATTTTCCTCCTTCTTTCGGATTAGAAATCCTCCAAATAGGTCGATTTTGGATGTTTCCTTGCTTTTCTTGAGTAATTTTAGGAACAAATATCTAGATATTTATGAGTCAATTCATTCCTTTGACCCTTGGAACTTCACCAAGTTTCACTAATGTTGTCCCCTTACTAGCAACTTGAGTTAGTAGGGTCACTAATGCACCCTTAGGCTTGCAAACAAGCTTTATAAAGCAGGTTGTTAGTGTACAACCAGCATTAGTGTGGAATCAAGGCCTGTAATTGTGGTCTTTGCTTCAGCTATCATGTCTTTCCCCTCTGAGTTGATGAGGAGGTCAATTTGTTGTATAATAGATGCCCCCTAAAGTATGAGATCATAGGCTGCGATGATGGCCGAAATACTTTACCTTAACTGTAATTTTCCTTAAAAAAGAGAGAGAGGATCAAAGCTTTGGGCGGCAGGGGAAACTTGATACAACACACACATACACACACACACACACACACACATATATATAAACTACTAAAATCATGTCCTAAGTCAGGCATTCCCATGCTCAGTAGCTATGTCAGAGTGAATTTTCTCTAAAGAGATATGACAATACTGGCCGCCAAGAAGCACAATGTGGATCTGGTGTCATAATAGGATCATCTAGATAAGCTGTCTCCAAAAACCAATATCCACAACTTGGGAGAGGAAACAAGGCTGAATGATGCAAGCCTCTACCCAAGGTCTTGATTTCCGCTTCACCGAACAACATAGATCGATACATGTGAATATATGCGTTGACATCGAACATGTATGAAATCATCTAATTACCAGTCAATAATGGAGACTATTAATAGATGCGAGGAAGGCCACCGATAATGGTGATGGTCTCCAAGATGCACAGTACAATCTAACGAGTGTGAAAGATGTCTTTGTCATCGAACACCCGTAGAATCACTTAACCAAGAGCCAATAATGAGAACCCCTGATCAAACACAAGGCAACCTGCCACTAATGTTTGCAAGTACCAAGGCACTGAATGTGTTTTTGGGTTATCTTCCTAGATAGAGTATTGAAGTTGATAGGAAGAAACCTGTCGCAAGGTAGACAATAATGTGTCCTACATCAATCGACATAAAACGGGACAAGAATGATTTTGTTTTTTGATGAATCTTTTGAGCATTTGGGTCTAAACAACAGAGGGCATGATGGAAGGATATGCTTGATGGGTTGATGGAGGAAACAAAAGGTTAACCCTTGAACAATAGAAGGCATGACAACGGTTTTAACCATGCAGCACTAGACTCATGAACACTACAGAGTGTTAGGATATAGAGATGCAATCACATGAAGGAATTTAGGCTAAAATCATAGGATGGTAGGTTTCATATTGAGAGGCTATCACAAGGAAGGTTTATTTGAGGGAGTACCATGTTCAATGGAACGATTGCTGTCAAACCACGCTTTCTAATACTGAATGCACTTGTACTGTCAATTTTCCCCGTCTGATTAGTTTAATGAGTCCAGACGGGTAAACTCATCGATCTTTTCATATTTAAAGAGTCTGAAAAGGACCACAAAAAGAGAGAATCTCTTCCCTATCTGATTAGTTTAATGAGTCCAGATAGGCAAAATCATCGATTTTTTCATGTTTTAAGAGTCTGAAAAGTATCGTAATAAGAGTGACTCTATATATTTTCTGTGTAATTTAAAGAGTCTAGACTAGACAACTTGGTGGTCTTTTCATATTTAAAGAGTCTAAAAAGATCATAAAGAGCAACTCCATGGTGGTCCCTTTGTCATAGTTGTTAACCGGTGCGACAAAAGGTTAATAGTATACCCGGATCAGTTACTTTTCCGTAAGTTAATCTATTGAATCCGAATAAAGAGAAACCTATGTTCAATAGATGTTGACCTCATTTTGTTACGAGTACAAGGAGACAGACTAAACTCGTTTTTCATCGTGAATTTTTAATGAGTCACGCGACAACAAACTCAATACCTTCATCAAATTTTAACAAGTCAAATGAAGAAAACTCAGGGTATCTTTTTTAGTTTAGTGAGCGAGGAAAAAGAGGTAAAAGAACTGCTCATTCCTTCTTCGTAGATTTAACAAGCCTGAAGGAGGGGAAAAACTCAGGGATTTTTTGATTTAAGAGTGAGAAATGGTACCAAAAAAGCAGGTGCTCTTGCTGCTGTCGTATATGTTTAACGAGCCCAGTAACAAAAACTCAGGATTTTTCAGTTTTAACGAGTGAGAAAAGTACCTAAAAGAATTCTCGGATCATTTTTATAAAGTTTAACGAGCCTAAAGAAAAAACTCTGGATTTTTTCAGTTTAACGAGCGAGAAAAAAGCGCCTAAAAAGAATGCTCTGATGATATTTTTTAGTTTAATGAGCTAGAAAAAGAATGAAAAAGAGTCACTCAGTCCATCGTTGTATAGATTTAACGAGCCCAACGATGAAAACTCGGAGATGTTTCTATTTTTTAAAGAGCAATAAAATATCTCAAAAAGTGCTCTATCTTCATTGTAGTAGTTTAACGAGCCCAAAGAAGGGGACTCGAGGTTTTTCGGATTAACAAGCAAGAAAAATACCTTAAAAGGAATGCTCGATCTTCTTCGTGGTATTTTAACAAGCTCAAAGAAGGAGACTCGAGGATTTTTCAGATTAACGAGCAAGAAAAATACCACAAAAAGAATGCTCAATCTTCCTTGATCTCATGCTTGACAATGGAAGGGTCTATGCCATTCGTTTCCTCATAAGACCAAGGGAACACATCATGAAAGTCCTTAGAAGGGCAGGTGAAGCTCACAATTTCCTCAGGATTGCAATTGGCTCCAATATGAATGTCTTCCACGGTGCCTGTCTTAATAGAAATATCGATGAGCAATGTGTTTGAAATACTACCCATGTTTCCTTCCACCTCCAAAGTTTAGGGGATCGTATAGGGTGAGAAAATGATTTCATGTGCGTTAGGTGACAGGATTTGAAGAGGCATCATGTCTGAATTAGATATCGAAACATGATGGTGCGAATCCTCCCAAGGTCGCTCTTCTAAACTCATGATCTCTCTAATAGCTTCATCCATAGGTAGGACTTGATTGAGTGGATCGAAAGAAGGAGCGGTTATGGGAGGGGCAATGGGACCGTTGGCCGTAACCAAAGTGACCGGAGGTTCGGATGCAGATTGAATGGCTTGGTAGGCCAATTTAGCTGGTGATAGCAACATTTATTCTCCGTATGTGTCAATGTCTGAAGGAGCCAATAGGATCCATGGATTGGTCTGTTCATGAGGAATAAATGAAAGCATATTGACCATTTGTGAAACCTTCGATGACTGAAGAGGGAAACAACCCATGAGGGAAGAAGCCTTCAAAAGACCGGTATTGATACTAACATAAGAGTCAGTTACAACACCCACTAAGGGTATAGAGCTGCTAGGTAATGGAGAGTAATCTGAGGTGCAAAAGGACAACTGGTCCACTCTGACTATCTTTCCATCCAAGGGAAAGAGTATGATACAGAAGACTGAAGACACAACGAAATTCATGGCAAAAGTCCAAGTGCGGCCCAAAAGCAGATTATAGTCGAGTTTATGATCCACGACTTCAATATCTACCGTTACCATTTTCCCACTCAAGGTGATGGGATAGCTAGCTAGGTAACCTTTTGGGATGAAAGTGTGGCCATCGAAAGCTTGAAGGGAATTCGACGGCGGGGATAGGGTTGGAGAACCTAGGGCGAGCCAACATGAAGCCGACATGATGCAGGTAGAAGCACCTTTGTCGATGATAGTTCTATGTATACCTTTACCTTTCGAAAAAAATTTGCACTTGAAATGCAAGCTGGTGAGAAAGGGGAGGTTTACACTTTTCCATGTCGAAAACTGCAAGCATGGAATCCTGTGGGTCAATACCACCAATAGCCAAAAGCAAAGCTTTCCTTTGTGCTAGACATGTTTGTAATACTTTGAGCACTGACATAGCCAATGGCACTTGTGCCAAGTCTTCTACAATGCTGTAGTTTTGGGTGGCACATGCAGATTTATTGTGCATTGTGCATCAAAGTGCCCCTTTGGGGGGTCAAATTACAAGGTCAGCAATCAGCCTTTCGATATGAAAATCATTGGGCGGCGGTGGGTTTGGACATGAGGAAGGTTCCTCTGCATGAGCGATAGGAGCTCCATATGATTTGGCTCGTGTTTGTAGATCTACCATTTCAAATGTGTAAACAGTAGAAGATCCTTCACCAGCTGAAAGATGTTGCGAACCATTGTTGCCCCCTTGTGGGGGTTGCGGTTGGTTTGCAATAAGGTTTTGTTGCTGCTAAGCGAGGAAAGGAATATTCAGGTCAACAGTGGTCCTACCAGTATCCTTTTGAGTAATGTATTTTGTGCATTCCTAAACACGTGAATAGCAATAGGTCATGTGGTCTTCAGCACAGATTTTGCAAGGAAATATGGCAGGTTTATCCTTTTCCTCATCAAGAGGCGCAGTAGCCTTCTGTTTTGGGTTTGGCTGCTTTGTTGACTGCTCCTCAGAAGGAGCGGTATTTTTCTTATTCTTCTTTTTCTTACCACCAAGATTTTGTGTAGACTGCACAGAGTTTATCTCAGTGGTAGGAAGAGCAGTCGATTTGATAGTAGTGGAATCATTGGGGTTGTCAAGGGCATTGGGGATTATGTCATAAAGAGTGCCAGATTGTGAGTATATAAAATCTAAGTGTTGGGCACAATGTATGGATTGTTCTTCTGTGACCACGCCACCTATAGCAACATCTCTAGCGATTTGCGGAAGTAAGGACCTACAGAACCAGTCCATTAAGATAAAGTCTAGAAGGGGAGCTTTGACTAACCTCCGCCTATGTCTCCATTCATGTATATGATCGAAGATGTGGGTGGAAGTATCCTAATGAAATGAAGTGACAAGCTCTGTTCCAGTCTCATAGTAGATGGGTAGCTGGAAGTGCTTTAGGAATTCCATCGCTAAAGCATTGAAGGTGTTTACTGACGTGCGTGGTAACTCAATGTACCATTTAGTTACGTTGCCATTAAGGGTGTGGGGAAAAAAACGTAACCAAACACTATCATCCACCATAGAGTTTGAAACACACCAAAGATGGTAGGTGGTGATATGGGTGCTTGGATCCTCCCCTTGTGTTCCATCGAACTTAGGGATGTCCATTGGTATCTTATGCAGGATCGGCATCCATTGTAAGTTATGATAGATGGGGTCGTTTGTCAGTTTGTATAAGTTGGGTATATCCAACGTTGCCAAGAAAGGCAGAGAGTTTGGTGCCCCCGACTCGGACCATGGCGATGACATATGACTTGAGGAGCCTTGCGCTCCTCCCATCATTTGACTCCCAATATTATACATGGGTTGCATGGTGTAGCAGTTGCCTTGAGGTATGGTGTTGTAGAGTGGATTTCCATGAGGATTTTGATACTGGGGTATAGAATTGCCCCCAGGATAAGCGGTGCCCCCTTGACTCATTTGAATTTGTGAGTAGGGTGCCCCCATGGATTGGTTGGGACCTCCTTGAGGATTCCCACCTGACACAGAACTAACCATTTGTCCTTGATTGACATAAGGAATGCTCATGTCAATTAGCGACTGACCATGCATGCCTGAGAATGGAGGGGGAACTGTTACGTTCCCTACCAGCATGTGCATATTGGGAACCCCCCCAGATACATGAATCTAGGGGTTTGAACTGTACAATGGCGGCCGACCATATTGTTGGTAAATGGGAACCGTGCCCATAGTGCCACATTGAGCGTTATAAGGAGCACTGTATGTGGCACTTGTCGAAGGTATGTAGTTTGACACTAAAGGGGTGGAACCCGACATTGGCTGGGTTCCACTCATAGAGGGTGTCATGTGAGTGGTTGTACCTGGGACAAAGGTGATAGTGGTATTCATCATCAACGATGTTGTGGTGACTTTCGACTGGGGTAGTGGTGGAGGACCGCAAGCATCCACAAAGTTCCACGACTCGTTAGTCGTCGACGGGATAGATGGAAATGTTCCAACTATAGAAGCAAGAAGTACAAGTACCATAGGAGCCAAGACAGGTTCCAACGGATTCGTGAGCGGAGGGTTAAAGGGAGGAACAAATCCTTTGGTAAAGAAATCCTTTGGCAAACTTGAATCGTTGGTCATCCAAACAGATCCCATGTGAGATCTAGGAGACTAATCCCCCAAAGATAGGGAATCCGGTTCAGTGGAACTCGACGGATCTTCCACAATGAGTGGAGGAAGTCCTAGTAATCATCTAGAGTGACGACAAGGGCCAGATGTAGCCACGGTGACCGTTAATTTTTATCAATAAATTTTATCGTGATATTCATTAAAGTCTCAAATGATAGCACTTAGGTACCTAAAAAATATAAAAAATACACTAAATTGATCAATCAACAAACAAAGGGAAATGACCCTGTCTGATAAGCACTGATTACTGGAGATGAAACCCAGTTTCTCAATGAATAACAGAGAAGGATAGCTAGATGTACAATTACGGTTACTCTAGAGCTTCGCCCGAACCTCACATTGAGGGGCCAAGTACTCTCATGAAGACGAGCATCCTCCCAAAAATTGAAGACAAAGTAGGTCCATCTGTGTTAGGTACCAAGACAACCCATCCCAGTCACCTTATGTAAGTCCCTAAAAGTTTGGCCACTAAAGATACCTCATATCACAGACACCATCGGGGGGGACATAGTCGTAGACAGCACACTGTGTGGGCAGGATACCTAAGTCCCTAACTCAGTTCCAAAATCCCCGAAGGGATCCCCAATACATAGAATACCCAAAGGATTTGTAAGAGAAGGTGGGCTACCTTCACTTACAGTTCGATGTTGTCTCGTATTTTGCTATGCTTTTACTGGAGTGGTCTTGGTAGTATGAGTGAAGAAGGAATTTTTCTCTCTTTTAATGACACTAGTTTGGTGTTCGATCTTGGGCAGTTTTACTCACTTTGCTTATCCCAAGATCCTAGCCTAGCTAATGTTTGTTTGCTCAATAAAGAGTTACTGATTGATTTTAGGTAAATTTTATGTGTACTTGATTATTGTCTTCGGTAGGGGAGTTGATGTATGAAATTTGATGAGATTCTGACTCAATAAATCATGCACAAAACAATGCTTTAAAAAATTTTCAATCTGATGAAAACAAGCTGTATTCTATAAGTGAGAGTTTTTCACATATTCATATTCTTTCCATGGATCTTAGTCATTTAACACATGCATAACCAAAAGACTTCTTTCCAATGTTTCTTAACAACTACTTGAAACCAAAATAGAGCAGCTTTTAACCAGCTAAACAAAAGGATGAATAAAAAATGTGGGTCTTTCTTTCATAAAAAATGATTTTAAGAAAGAAAAACAAAAATTATTTCCTAAAAAAAAACTTTTCAGGACACCTATTTTGCTAGCAAAATGCAGTTACAAATCTTCTTTCAGTCCATGAGAAGGCTTCCTATCCCTTTTGGCTTATAGACACAGCTAAAAATCAAGGTATTGGGAGACTAACACTCTGTAACAGTGGCTACAGAGAGTTAGTAGGCCCACTAACGCTCCCTGTGAACAGACACAGTGCTTTATAAAGCTCTGTGTAGTCTGCTAACCTGCGTTAGTGTAGGAAATTAGTCAAAAAGAGGGTTTTCTAGATCAGATTCAGAGATGAATACATATAGGCAAGATGCCGCAAGATCTTTGGTGGGTAAGAAAGGGATTGCAGAAGTATAGGGAGCACTTAGAAGGAAGAGAAAATCGAGAACTGTCTGGGCAAACCGGGAACTAGATGTATAGTCCCCAATGGAGTTGCCAATTCTACTATAGGATAAAATGCATGGTGTATGGAGAATGAAGATACCCTCAAAGGTCTTCCCAAGACCTTCGGCAGACTATAATATTATCTGCAACCATCACAAAGTTACATGCATGTTCATAAACAATAACTAATTATCAAAGTAGGAGAAGGAGATTACCTCAAGCCTCTATGTGGATTTGCTGGAGAGCACAATGCATCTAGGTGGAAATCCCTTCAGCTAGCTCTAGATCAAGTCCTGCACATAGAAGAGACAAGCATAATCACAACATACAACTCTAATAACTAATACATGAATACATAAAAGAACATCTAATTGCATATAACTAAGCTACTCATGCTAATAGGTATTGAACAAACAACTGAATGAATGATAGTATCAACACCACGGAGTAGACAATACAACTGCAGTTCTATATTAATGTTGGAAGAGTGATTACAACCATCTATTGTATCAGCCTTCCTTTACCCCTCTAGCTTCTCTCTCTCTCTCCCTTCTTGCTCACTTCTTATGATTTGAGACAATGCTCAACAGTCAAGTATGCTATCCTTTCAAATGCTCTGACCTCTTTCACAATAGCCCTAGCTTTGCTTACGTAGAAATTGAGTTAGGGTTTCCAAGTTCCTCCTTGAGTTCGCTAGGGAAAAAGCAATGAACTTGCCATGCTTTTCAGCTCTTTCCCATTTTCCTCCTTCTTTCAGATTAGAAATCCTTCAAATAGGTCAATTTTGGATGTTTCCTTGCTTTTCTTGAGTAATTTTAGGAACAAATATCTAGATATTTATGAGTTAATTCGTTCCTTTGACCCTTGGAACTTCACCAAGTTTCACTAATGTTGTCCCCTTACTAGAAATTTGAGTTAGCAGGGTCACTAACGCACCGTTAGGCTTGCAAACAAGCTTTATAAAGCAAGTTGTTAGTGTACAACCACCATTAGTGTGGAATCAAGGCCTGTAATTGTGGTCTTTGCTTCAGCTATCATGTCTTTCCCCTCTGAGTTGATGAGGAGGTCAATTTGTTGTATAACAAAATGATGACTAAAATTGTCATATATATGACAATTAGTAGCTAATTTACAGTATCTTATAACACGACCGACATTTTTTTCATATTTCTATAGTCATTAATTCGCTTTCTCGTGTGATCATTTAGTAATATATTTTTTTGTATATTTGGTCATTAATTGTGGAAATTAATGACTAAATCAATGACTAAATTAATGACCAAATTTATGACTAAATATACTACTAGATAATAAAATTGAGAAAACCAATTAATGACTAAGCTAAAAACGACTAAAAGTTGGTCGCATTATAACATATTGTAAATTAGCTACTATTGGTCACTGACAAAAAAATAGTCTTTTATATGCAAAATTTAGTCGTTTTTTTAGTAACTAATTAGCCATTTTGTACTAGTGGTAGTGATAATTTAAGCGTGACCAAAAAATGAAGAAAAAAAATTTCATTGCGACTGTAAAAGTAAAAATCGCGATACCATCATGACTGTTAAGGTTAAATCGTGATGGGTGAGGAATATGGGAAAAAAATAAAAATATTCTAAGAAACAATCCAGACTTAGCACTATAAGGCAGGAATCAGTAATGGTGTAAACCCAGACTGATGCAGACAAGCTGAAAAATTGACGGTTGGTCAAACTAGTCAAAAGATCATGGTGAAGTAAGGGAAGGAAAGGATCACAAGCTCCACAATGGAGTCGCCATTTTTTTGACAAGGTTAACACTCTGCAGAGAGAGATGATCCCTCTAGCCCAATGATTGGGTCTAGCAACTGAAGTGACAATCAACTAGACATCTTCCTAGGTTATAATTGAAAACTAGAACGAAAGAGATGACCTACCTCATTCTAATGCTAATCTGATTTCCTTTGTTGAGAGCCTCAAACTGCTTGTGTCACGGACTTGTTCCTGCTTCTCTCAGCACTTATGTACCTGCACAAGTGATCAATAGACAATAAAGCATGCCAAAACCAATAGAAAATCCAATAATAACCTACTTAGTTGATCAAGGAATTCCAAGCTAATAGATACATAAACATATATATTTTGGGAAGATGAACCAGTAATTGTATATTATTTAAAGAATAAAGGGAATCTTACAACCATAGCCTTGATGTAGAAAGGCTCTCCTTGAGTGGTAATCCAAGTCGAAGCCAAGAAACTCTCCAAACACTCCTTCTCCAAGTCTAATGAATAGCCTCTAAGCACAAGCTAAGCATAGGGGTGCAAATGGACATAGACCAACCCAGCCTTCAATCAGCAACCATTTGGGAATTGGAGATGATGAATATATAGGCTGGGAAAGGGAGTTAGGATCTTTCCAAAGATAGGATTAGGCCCTTATCTCAAGGAGGTAGCTCATAGGGATAAGACCAAGAAGCCAAGTTTGGAAAATTCGACCTCATCTACGCCGAACAACCTCCAGCTCGCCGCTCTGGAAGCTTCTAGATCACGAAACTTCTCAACCTCTTTGGAAAAAATTCCTTTTTGGGATCATCGCAGGTATATGCACAAACATAGTAATGTCATCACAAGTCTTTCATAGTGCAACATGCGATAATTGCAGTTTTTGTCCTCATAAGAGTGATGATCCTCAAATTAGGGTTTAAGAGCTATTTGCTTCAGGGGAAGCTCAAGGCATTTTCCATTCAATGTCTTAGGGAGGATCTGCGCTACATATATGAATGAGTACACTTCATAATGGTCATGTTTCAGGGAGTTCAGGGTATGTGCAGGAGGTGTGGCAAAATAATGTGTAACACTGGGTGAATAGTGTAGATTTAAACAAATTTTGCCCTTTATTTATCTATTGAATAATTCAGATTTGGAAAGCAAATATGTGCTATAAACATAGAAATATAAACACATAAGACATATAGATGCACTTGACCAACAAATTGACACAAGAATCCTATGAAATAGCTTCTATACTAATTGGAAAATCCGTTGATGCTTTAGCAATATACAATAGCGTTCTTCATACAAAAACCAACATCTCTTACTTCAAATTATGAAGTATTTATATAAATTCTAAACTAAAATATCTTGAAAAAATATCAAGATTTGTTACAAAAATCTCAAACTATGTTACATAAATAGAACTGAAATATGGGACATTCAAAACTAATGAATATACTTGGCACTATATTTTTGGATTTCTGGTGACAAATAAGATCAATTCGAATTTGATAGCAACTCTTATTTGATGAGGTGGCATCCAAGTCACTAACTATCTTTGAGCTTTTTCCTCCCGAAAATCTGAAAAATAGAGTCCTGTAATCCCTCTGTATATCCGAAACCATAATATATTTTATAACACTAAGAGAGGTTTTTGTAAATAATGATGTTGGAAACAAAAACTTCCTTGCGTTTTTTAAAATGCATTTCCACCGACTCAAAAACTGTAATTGAAAACACTGACTAAAAATAGGAAAATATGGGAAAATATGCATGCAAAGATTCATATGAATCTCACAAACCATAATATCTATTACAATATTGAGAGAGGTTTTTGTGAATGAGGATGTTAGAGACAAAAATCTTCCCAATTTTTAAAATTCATTCTTAGTTGTTTATAAAGCAAATTTGAAATTACTGTGTTGTATAGGGAAAAAAACATAGTTTTTAACTGATCATGAAATGAACATATGACGTGGAGGAGGGAGGTGACATGGAGGTGGGAGATGATGTGGAGAAATGACTTGGAGTTAAGTGGGGACATCAATCCAAGTGGCAGGTAGTGAGTGGTGTAGAAATGACAGCAAGGTCAAACGTTGGCAGGAGTGTTGATGGAAATGGAATAGTAAGTGGAAGCGGGATCATGGGAGTCGGATGTGTGGAAGAATAACAGTGGAGGAGGAGTAGGGATGTCATCGGTGAATGTTGGCATGGGATTAGGTGGTCAACAGGGACAAGGGATGGTGTTTTTTGGAGGGGGGTAGGAGCGGTTAACGTTATGCGAGGGGGGGGGGGGTCCGAAATAATGAGGGTTGGACACGTAAGGGCAGGGAAAACAACTTTTTGAACACCCCCCCCCCCACCCCCCGCTGTTAAAGAGAATCATAGTGGGGGGGTCTAAAAAGGCGCTAAAGTCGTCCGATGAAAAAGGAGATGAGATCGATATTAGGGAATATGTGCGCTATTAAACCACAAATGAAAAATCTCCATTTGTCGTTTTCAACTCTACACTGAAATCAAAGCTATAGTACCAACGCTTTATTACAGTTCATTTAATCACATATAAATGATGTGATTAAGTTAATCTAAACATACTTAATTATCCTTTGATGCTGCATTTTGAATTGCAAACATTTTTTTTTCTTAAGGGTTTGACCTTTTTTTGGACATAATTTACAACATGGAATATTTTTTAGAACATTTCAAACATAATAATGATTAGCTATAATCAAACGATCCTATAAAAATTATAGGACTGTAACAGTGGAGACTGATGAATATCCCCAATTGAAACTGATCCTTTCACAATGTTTCTTTCACACTCTCTTGGGATCATATCCATGAAATTCTTTAGTTGTGAAGTGCAAGAGATCTATCTCTTATATTTCTTCCATTGTCGGCTTGTGGCTCTTCAGCTCATATTTTCCAATCCTCAAAGGGAAGGTGGGCCAAGGGGATTTATTCATCCTGGGAAGCATTCCTGGAAATCCCTTGTCCAACTAATATCCTACTTCCTGCATGGCCACCTTTTTGGTCACATATCACGGCATGATTTAAGAGGATATCTGGCATCCACAACCACGAATGTATGTGCTCTTAGGTGCTACAAACCAATTTGCGATATCCTATAGTGACTCCTTCACTTGATCGGTCATGCAAGGACGATCAATCTCAAATATCATTTGGAATATAACTATAAATAAGTGCTCAACCAATCTGTCATATGTGCCTGTGAAGCTTGATTATGAAAAGTCTCTGTTGTGGAATTAAATTGGGAACCTATTCTCAGTGGTCCAATTCCATTACATTCCTAGGAACACATATTGTGCATAGATTCCATCTAAAATAAATGCAGACATGTAGAATTTTGGTGCATGGTTAACCCTCAAAGATGCTTTTTCCTACCCCACATGACATTACAATGCAAATGACAATATATCTGTCCAATTGAAACCTTTATGATGGGTAACCACCATATTGAGCATATATATCTAGTTTTCCTCAAACACCTCAACGTTCTTCCACCCATGCAAACAACAACACAAGGCAATAAGATATTGATATACATATCTAAGAATTTTCATCCGACAAACTACGAATGGGCTTTGACAAAACTTAGCAGGCTCTTGACACCAAGATTTGATGATTTCTCTTGTGTCAAGATCGACACATCTAATGTAGAATTCATTATTTTTATATTTTGTGGACCTATGCATCTTTTTGTAGGTTTAAATGTCTTCTAAATAATAGGTGGGGAGTTGAGCTCCACTCTCACTATGAAGAACAAGATGAGAGTCATCCATATGTGTAATATCCACTCAATAACTTCCACACAGGGGATGACTAGGTATCTGCATGTGATCATATGCATCCTACTCCACTTGATATATACACTTCAAAGTCCTCAAAGTTTTCAGGAAATGTTTTCTGCATGAATGTGTCTTTTATGCGGCCCCAAGTGACCTCAATGGACTTATCAATGATGCACTATGTGTCTGCATATATGGGAATGGTTGGCTTTGTAACTTCAACAACTTCCTCAATGCTTGCTTTTGAGTGTTCTTTGGAGGCTACGTTATAGGGTTCCATGGTTCTAATAGATGATGAAAGGGTGACAATACTTGTAACATGAACATATGTTTGTGAAAGCACACTCATGATGAAAATATTAGATATATGAAAATTGTTGAAGCAATAACATAGCAAATGATTTTCAAAGATCCATTAAATGTACTAAGAATGTAAATCTATCAATGACAGCACATAATCACTTACATGCATAAGAAAATAAAGATGCAAACAATAAGGGTGCACTTTCAAAGAAAAAACAGGGGTCAAGGGTCATTTAAGGCTTTGTAGTGCACTCATGTGCTCAAACAAGAGAAAAGAAAACCCAAAGGCACACTAGCACACTCTGAAGAAATGAAGGGGTGAGTCTTCAAGCCTTTGGGGTGTGCTTATGCGGTCAAAGAGACAAAGAGGGCATACTAGCACACTCTTAAGAGACGAAGGGACATGTGTTTAGGCATTTATGCCTTTAGGGTGTGCTCATGCACTCAAGGGCAAGCAGAGCACATTGGTGCATGCCAAAGTGAAAAAGGAAGATTGGTCAAACCTTTGAGGTGTGCTCATGTGCTCGAGGAGGGTGTAGCTCTTCATGGTGAAGGACTGTGCTTAAGAGGGAAACTGGACTGTTCTAGTCGTAGTTCTCAGAGTTGGTCAGGCTTTAGGTTCTAGAAGTGTGCTCTTCCTAAGGATGGCTTAAGAAAAAGTGTGGAAACAAGATTTCATGATAAAAAATGAGAAGAAGAAAGATCTACAAGCTTTTATGGATGTTGTCACAATCATGGTGAGAATATGAAAGTTCAAAGAACATGTAGATTTTCAGGTTGTGATAGTAGATTAACACTTGTAGAAGCAATATTGAATAGAAATACCTGTAAATAAATTGAAAAAATAAAGAAACACCAACAAGTAAAGCAAGATCGGTAGTAAAATCATGAAAGGAAATAAATAGATTCAACATGAAAAACTTACTTGTAACACAAATTAACGAAGATTTTATTGATCCACAACTATGTACCCAACCCAAATGAAAATGATTATGAAAATGAATTACGAGCTAGGCTAATTTAAAAGAGATTACATGAAAAATTGTTTCATTGCATGATCATCACTTGTCGAAGTGAATCATTTAGTTGAAGGAAGTTAAGTGGGGCTCTTATTTTCTAGGAGTGTGCCCACATACAACAAGAATCTCATGCATGAATTCAATAAGGGAAGATGTATTCATGCCAAAGGAGTTTGCTCAAGGAGGACACGCGAGTGAATTTCGAAGGGAGAAAGAGAAACTGCCAAGCCTTTAGGGTGCACTCATGCACTCTAGGAGGGTGCACTTACTTAGCGTGAAGGAGTTTGTTCAGTGAGGCAACACTTCTTCACCCCAAAGAAGTGTGCTCAACTTAAGAGCATGTCTCTGTCAACTTAAAGTGCACTTTTTTATTTAAAGGGTTATTTTCTAACTTTTGTTTTCTTTTGTGTGCTTTTCGATTCTATGCATGGAAAAAATGCTTGTTTCTAAGTCAAGAAAAGTTATGAGTCCACCTAACCATGGGATAGATAACACAAGAACTTCTAAGGGTTAGGTGATGACATTTAGGAGGTGGGTGGATTAACCATTTGGCAAGTAGTAGCCTGTGACCATTGATGATAAATATGACAAGAGGTCAAGATAACATCGAGTCTAAGAGAATCATAATCTCCCTCACATGTTTGGATTTGATATGAATCAACATTAGTTAGATCAGTTTTAATTAAATGACCATGATCCATTTGGTGGAGACCAGAGGTTTAACACACGCACTTTTTCGTGTCCGATAAATTTAATCATTGCATTGATCCTGTGTTGAATGGTTGAAAAGCTGAGAATTTGGGAGAGGCTTACGCTCATCGGGGATGGTGAAAATATTAAAATTTATGCACATTGCGACCTAATGAGATGATGTGCATTGTTAATTTTGAAAAGGTGTGAGATCAACGATTAAATCTACGAACTTAATATCACCCCTTCTGATTAGAAAAATTTACAAGAATTTTTTATTTAGTTTTACCATTATAATAATGGGAAGTTTAGGAGGGGAGTGAATTTTTTGTATAATAATGTGAATTTTGGAGCATACGAAGGATCTGATGATCTTTCATTTCATAGTTTCTTCATGATCGATGAACGTTATACTAGGTTTTTAAGTATTCTTCTCAGTTATTGAGTGTCAATATCACTTGTATACAAATTTTCCATCCGTAACAATTTAATGAGTGCATTCCCTTTCACAATCTTGATTAGGCATAATGCAGTCCATTAAGACAGTTCCTGTGGAATGTTGAACCTCTGACGACAGTCAATGCACACTTTCAGTTGATAGTCTCTCACTTTTGGTTGTGACTATACTTCTATTTTTATGAGTTTTCCAACTATCCATTTGTTGGGCATGGGATCCCTCGCAGCATGTTTTTGGGGCTCAAAGCCAAAGTTTTGGTCAAACATGTTGTAAAACTCCGCAAATTACGGGCGCAGAGCGTGAAGTGTACAATTGAGTCATAGGGTTGTCTACCCTAAACATTGTATTGTAAATTAGTGTAAAGTCTGCCTACCCATGGTCCGCAGACCATGGGATTGTATAAATAGAGTGAGGCTCTAAGTTGTAAAGTTCATAATAGATAGAATAGCAAGGCATGGTTCAGGGATAGAGTTCGATCTGAAGTGTACTGGGTAATTGTAGTAGGGAGAGGCTCTGCAGCTGAGTGCGCAGGGCGGGGTCGAGTCTATACTTCGGATTGAAAGTTAATAAAGAGAAGTTTACTCTGTGCATTTCTTCTTGAATCTGTATTTTGATGTTATACATTACTTTTACTTTGTTTATCTACTACGCACAATTGATAAATACTTCTATGAATGCTTATATATGAAAATAATCTAAGTAATCAGCCAACAGGGCCTAATTAAGGAAGACTTGGGTAAATAACACGGGTCACGTTGCGGCTAGGACTACGTGAAGAAAGTATCGCAGGGCGTGGGGTACCCGCTGATGCAAATAGCACAGTAAGCACGAAGGTTGGACCGTGTACCAATCACCTCCTATCAAACATCCACAGGGTGCGGAAACCTGGTTCTAGCACCCTCCCATACTACTTTGGGTGAGACTTCAGTCCGCGCTCCACAAACTGTTGCCAAAAGGGCCAGTAGTACTGGTATTTGCTTGGCTAAATCACTTCAAAACCTAGGTCAGGCCCAACTAAGCCAACAAATGGTTCCGTTGCCAGGACCAGGATTTGCATAAGGGATGTCTGATGTTGGACCCCTGCCTATAAGATGTAGACCAAAATTCGAGCCCTCGACCTAGATGCGGGGATGGCGCACACTAGATTTCAGGGGCGAGGTCGAGGACTAGATGGAATGGGACCAGGAAGAGGCCGTGGAAAATTAATCTGTTATAATTGCAGAGGACCAGGACACTATGCCCACGATTGTACCAACCCGATGAGGATAACCTGTTCATATTGTGCTTAGTTTGATCATGAAACAATAGACTGTCCTACGTTGATCACAAGGATGCATGAAAAAGGGGTATTCCAACCTCCCCTAACTCAGAATATACAAATGATGAGGTCTGAGCCATGCAAAGAGGACCCGAATGTAAACATGATGCTCAAAAGTGATATGGCCATGGGAGAGGATACGGGGAAGCAACCGAGGGAAAGTACGTGGGATCACAAGGCTCCTGCAAAGGAGCCCGAGTTTGACTTAGAACGCACAAAGGAGACATTCATGGAAGCTAAGAAGAGCTTCACGGAGGCCTCCACTTCAGGTAGTAAGGATCAACCAGAGCCAGGAATGGATCCTTCAATGCTCACTACCTTTCTGGAGACATGCATGAAATTTTTGTGCGACAGCAAGGCAGTTAAAGGACTACATGAGCTGATCACTAGGTCCACGGGGTCAAGAGAACCATGCGTAGTCTGGAAATTGGGGAAGCATGCATTACACACTGGAAGGGAAATGAGGTTGACTGCACAGATTGGTGAGTATGAAATGGATCAGGTAATCTTAGATCTAGGTTCGGACGTGAATGTATTACCGAAGCAAACATGGGAAGGCATGGGCAAGATCGCATTACAATGGTCCCCTATTCAATTACGAATGGCGAACTAATAGAAGATTTTTCCCATGGGGAGGTTGCAAGGGGTAACAGTTGATATTGAAGGCGCGAGCACGCAGGCAGATTTTGAAGTAATAGAAATTGTCGATGAAAGCAATCCCTATCCCACGCTGTTAGGAATAGATTGGGCCACTGATATGGATGGTTTCATCAACCTAAAGAAGTACAAAATGATCTTTGAGAAAAATTCACTATGCGTAGTAGTCCCACTGGACCCAGCCGAAGGAGCATGCTACACTGAACCAGTGCGCGACAATGATCTTGATTGTATTTACAAGATAACTGCATGAGACCAGGATTGGGTGAATCTGGCTGCAGATGGGATGATCTCATGGGAGTGCGAAAGCTCTTGCACTTCGGATTCAGACAAAGAAGTAGAGCGATGGCAGGATCGGTTGCACGAAGTGACGATGCTGAATTGCAACATGATGGTTAGATCACTACATTGCGTGACAATAGAGGCAAGAGATCTACCGACATATGATGGATTGACGGTGATGGATGAATTCCTAAGAAAATTTGCAAACACAGTACCGAAACAATAATGGTTCGATGCGTTGAAGTGGGCACTGCGTGCAACACCTGCATGATGGTGGGGTACACATCAAGGAAATTTTGAGGAATGGTGTAGATGTAGAAGGATGATGCGCCTACTATTTGGAAGCCCCCAGCTTCAAACAAGAGTCAGTCAGCATGAACGGAGCAACTTGCATGCCCACTTGTCTCGATGGGTACAGACATGTTTTGTGCAGCTCACAGAATCACACCCCAAACTCAGGATCGCAAATTGGAATAGGACGCAGCAGCAGGAAAGGCAACGCGCACCACAAATGTTCCACGTGGAATAATTCAATAAGGTATGTGTAGTCTTGAACAAGGTTCACTAGGCAAGACAAACTGATTAGGACTTGCACGTGCCAGTGGTTCGATGGGCCTATAGGGCCATGTGCAAAAACATGAGCGCGGAGATGATTCTGAAGCTGAGGAGCAGAGTCGACACCATAATTTTGGAGGAAAGGAATCCTCATGAAATAGCTCTCGCAGTTGGGATAGTACGCAAGGACCAGGATGAAGGAATTATGTAGCTACGTGAGGGCAAACATATGCAGATTCAGGAAGCCATTCGAAGAGGGAACCTTAAACTTCGCGAACTCAAAGAAGATCAGGTACGACTGAGGAAGAAAAGCATGTCAATGGATGCGGAGATCAGAAAACTAGAAAACAAAATCACGCAAGCATGTCTCCTCGATAAACTAAGAGTGACAAGAAAACATATGGACAACCATACCACTGCATTAGAAGATTGTCGCCGAGAATTTGTGACTCTGCTACAATGGCTACGACCATACTTTACCACACAAAGTAACTAGGGGAGTGCATCGCATAAGGAAGAACACGCGGTGTTGACTGTCACGAGGGTAATTGAGGAGTGCCCACGGACTAGGCTGGAAGGTGAATTGAAGTCTTGCACAGGTGGTGCGACCACCTAACTAACCGTAGGGAGCACAGTCTCAGCACTCAAAGCAGTTGAAAGAGAGCACGTGACTATAAAAGAGTCTATGGGGGAGCTGCATGATAAGGAGGTTATGCGCAGGATCGACATGTCACAAGTGTTGCGCCCATGCAGAGGGGGCTGCGCTTCTACGCGGGTAGGCTGGGAAGTGACCGTTGGTGTCACTGTTCATGACAAGATGTCCAATTTAGGACAAAGAGGAGCAGGCAGCGGACAATTAAGACATGAAGTCAGAGCTATATTTGGGATGATCTACTGCCAAGAATGCATTAATGACTTAGAAATGGGGGGAAAGGTCAAATTCAAATTCAAAAGACACTATAAAACTACCAAGGCTAGCCATGAAACAACACTTGTTTGTTTGAGATTTGATCTGTTACAAATAGCACAGAGTGTTGAGTGCTAAGTGGTGTTTGAGCCCCAAAATCACAAACAACTACAGACAGCTCGAACAAGATGACAACTACCAGGAGAGGGGTGGGTTTTGTTGAAAATACCACCGAGGAATCTACACAGAGCCCTACGATGCCGGTGGGAGATGTGCTGGAAATCCCGAAATCACCTTGGACGCTGAGGCCCAAGAAGGACAAGTAGGCAGAGGCACCATTCTGCATGTCCCCACAGACTCCACGGTTTGGTAAACTTTCCATGGAGGAAAAGGGTAAGGATGTAAACCTTGAGATAGACGATGAGGAGGAGTAGCTACAGGCCCTCGTAGATGAGATAGAGGCGGATGAAGAGATGGCAAAAGACATCCAGACGGTGTGCGGTGCAGCACAACTGCCTGAATACGTTCCCCATGTGGAAAGGGAAAGTTAAGGTACCCAAGGATCTGCATGCCACTAAGAGCGCACTCTGAACCCTGCTCCTCCCAGATCGAGTTCTGTTTGAAGGATCGACCCTAGGCCGAGTGCCCACAATGAAATTTGAATACTGGGACCTCGCATATGGTAAAAAGTTCCCACATTTATAGACTGAGAACCTCATGAAACAAAGCAAAGATGGGTCCATTACAATGTTAGAACCATATAAATGGTTGTGCGGGGTGGAGAAGGCCGGGCTACTCCACCTACTATGGATTTTGCATTTTCACCACACACTGATTACAATCTTTTTCATCAGGCAACTGCTTTGCCTGGTACATGATGGGTACTTGTGGTTGGAGGAGCCCATTCCCATCATGGTGGATCTTATCCACAAGATTTCCCAGCTTCCCTGTAAGGGAAAGGACCCCGCAGAGATAGCTGGAAAAAGTGGAGATTTGGCGCTCGCAGAGGCCAAGACAAAGAAGTATAAATTGGAAAGAAGAAGAGAGGCTATGTCATCAGTAGCATTACAGACAAAGGGGTGCACGTAGCCACCCAACTACTGGTGGGAAAGGTGATGAGACAATGCCATAGCGACGAGGTACCAGCACCTGTGGTTGTGTTGGCCGAATAGTGCGCAGAGGGGGTCCAGTTCAACTAGGCTAAGTTCCTCTATTGGGAGTTCTTGAGCAATTGTAACGAAGCTTAGGAGTAGGGTAAGACCTTCCACTATGTGTGGTTGCTCTTGTCCATCTTACTGGTGACAGGGGAACTGCTGAAGGACAGTCAGTTTCCTCATATTGAACATGACTTTCCGGAGGCTGCCAAATATGCGTTGCTCTGGGCTACGAAGAACACCATGCGGATCCACGAGACTAAGATCTTCTAGGTGCTCATGGAGGCGAGTGTTCGGATGTGGATTAATAGAAGGCTACACCTATCCCCCATAGTTCACAACCAGTCTGCGGAGCTTTGGAGACTTCAAGGTAGATATGTACAATGTGTATATTAAGGCGCGTAAGGATCTGACACAGAACTGGACCAAACTTCCTTTCATCGCGATTGATGATGCCATTTTCATTGTGCTCGACTCATGGCCTCCCAAGTGGCATGCCCTAGATCTGGCGGAGCGCGATAAGACAACGATACAAAAATAGAAGGATGCCACCAAGTTACTGGCTCAGCAGAAGTACAATGAGTAGTTGGCCGCAGAGGTAAGGGTTGTTCACGAGGCAGCGAAGGCCGCCATAGAGCTGGCCAAGGCCACCAAAAACGCAGCAATAGCACAGGAAACAAGGGCCACCACAACACAGGAGGAAGGAGGGCTGGACTTGACCACGGGACAGGGAACAGAGGACACAGTGGAAGGCACGGACCTAAGCACGACATCTACACAACTGAAACAGTCGCGTGGTATGGAACGAGTAGGCCCATGGAAGAAGACCAAGGCTTCCAAACTAGATAGTGAACCTATTACACTGATAGAGGGTGACCTCTATGACATCGGCGACACAGTTCACAAGGTCACCAAGGAAGCGCTCCAGGAAGCAATGACGGAGCAGCAGAATGTGTTGGGGGCCCTTAGGGCCCAACTGCAAGAACTTTAGGTGCGGCCCCTATAGGAGGGAATGGTAGCCGCCTACGATGCCATAGGTACATCAGCAATGGAGCCATTACTACGGGCCAAAACGGCTAACACCATCGTGCTGCCGGAAGGAGCACTAATAACAGAAAGCATGGAGGACAGAGCTGCGGTGGGCCGGATCAAGGGACTTGGTCTAAACTTGGCTGCCCTTCTGCGGGATACATTATACCAGTTACAGGATGGAATCATAGCTGAGCTCCGCACCAAAGAAGGTCATGCGCTACAGGTATTGAGCGAACAAAAGATCAATCTGGAATAGCTCAGCCAACAGCGTGATGAAATTGTTGCGCAAACTCAAGGACTAGCACAGGCAGTGGATGATGCTTATAGAACTATCCCAGAATTGGCTATCCCAGTAGATCTACCAGTAGGAGTGCGAATTCACAAATTGGCCAGTGGATTTCGCAAGGCAAAGGTGGAAGCAATGAGGATATAGCTCGACCTCAACCTTCAGATTACCGAACTGTGATTAAAGGCGTAGTCATCCACACGCTTAGAAGTTAGGGAACAGCGTGCCAACACTATCCAAAAAGGGCTAGAGGAAATAGGACAGGCAGTGCAGACCTGTACTACTATGTTGGAAGAATCCTTCACGGTCCTCACTTCCTTACAGGAGGACCCCACCATACAGCGCCTGGAAATAGAGGCGCGGGAGCTTCAAGTGCAGTATGACAGTGTGCGTAGAATGACGCTGACAATTGTCCTGAACCAACGGCTGGTGAAGCTCTAGCAGGCAAAGGTGTTGAAGGAACAGGTGGATGTCACGCAACAAAAAGAGGAAATACTTAAAGCATGCATCTTGCCTTGGATTGATAAGGCCTTCCTCATCACTGCCGACATCGAAGGAAAGCTCACACAGATGAAAGTGATGCATGCCTTACGAGAGGGATTTGCCCCTACCAGTGAGCATTTGACCGAAAGAGTAGAGCAAATCTAGCAGATGGCAGAACAGTGCACTGCGGACCTTCACGCAGCACAGGCACAGTTGGAGGGGCTCCGTGCCAAGAACGCCACACCAGTAGAGTGACTCGGGATGAGTCACGATGATTGTGTTGGGGGCCTGATGGGCATGGGATCCCCCGCAACATGTTTTTGGGGCTCAAAGCCCATGTTTTGGTCAAAGATGTTGTAAAACTCCGTGAATTGTGGGCACGAAGCGTGAAGTGTACAGTTGAGTCATAGGGTTGTCTACCCTAAACATTGTATTGTAAATTAGTGTAAAGTCGGCCTACCCATGGTTTGTAGACCATGGGATTTTATAAATAGAGTGAGGCTCTAAGTTGTAAAGTTGATAATAGATAGAATAGCGAGGCATGGTTCGAGGATAGAGTTGGACCTGAAGTGTATTGGGTCATAGTAATAGGAAGAAGCTCTACAGCTAAGTGTGCAGAGGCCTAGTAGAGTCTGCAGCTGAGTGCGCGAGCCCCTGCAGCTGAGTGTGCAGGGCGCGGTTGGGTCTGTACTTGGGATTGAAAGTTAATAAAGAGAAGTTTACTTTATGCATCTATTCTTGAATCTATATTTTGATGTTATACATTACTTTTACTCTATTTATTTACTGCGCACAATTGATAAATACTTGTATGAATGCTTATATATGAAAATAATCTAAGTAATTAGCCAACATGGTCTAATTAAGGAAGACTTGGGTAAATAACACGGGTCACGCTGCGGCTAGGACTGCACAAAGATAGTATCGCAGGGCGCGGGGTGCTCGCTGATGCGCGTAGTACCGTAAGTGCGAAGGTTGGACCGCGTACCAGTCACCTCCTATTAGACATCCCCAGGGTGCGGAAACTTGGTTCTAGCACCCTCCCATACTACTTCTGGTGAGACCTTAGTCTGCACTCCACAGATTATTGCCGAAAGGGCCAGTAGTACGGGGATTTGCTTGGCTAAATCACTTTGGAACTTGGGTCAGGCCCCACTAAGCCAACACCCTTCTACACACCCTTCCTTCCGAAGTGTCACTTTCATTTTTATGATTGTCACTTTCACTTGTTTTCAGTTCAATAACTATCGCTTTAATATTATTTTCACTCTCACATGTGTCACTTCCAATGTTGTTTGCATTTTACAAGCGTTGTCGTAAATTTTGTCTTTTCACATGAAAATCACCACACATCGCACAAATTTAATTTTGTTCTATTTAAAGGGGAAACCTTGGTATCAATGAGTTATTCTTATCATATAGACATGTATCACACTCATTCCCAGAGTTTCAAGCATTTTCATACAATTGTCGTCATTGTTGTCACAAAGTGTATGTTTTTTGTCGCACTTGTGGTAAGTCGTCGCAATGTCATCGCATTGAGGGAAGTATGTTTTTCATGTGTTCTGAGTGATCAGTGTTTCATTTTAAATTATTCTAGGTGTGTGATCATGCTCAAGTCTTATCCTTGTTCAGTTTGGCCTCACTAATCCCACACTTAGAAAAATTCAGAAAATTTCTCACCTAAGCAACTTGGCCTTGCTCAGTCTTCTTGAACTACGCATTGCATAGTGTCATCCCTCAAGCTCATAACTTGCATATTGTAACTGCGCAATGTGTAGTTCTTGCCTTCCAAAACTGTACAATGTGCAATTATTTCCTTCCATAACTCTGCACTACGTAGTCTCAGTGTTGAACCCTGACCCCTTGAGCTCCAAAGCTACATAGCCCCTCCTCCTAGCCATCTCTTATTGCACATTGTACAATCTCAGTCATCCAATTGTATCTCAAGGCTCGTGACTACCTCCTTGACCTCTAGAACTACATAGTCTCTGCCTTTAGTCAACCTCTTCCATGCACTATACAATCTCAAGCAACAAGCCTTAGCCTTAAGCTCTTAAACTATATAACTGCACAAAACCTAGGCCTTTGTCCCTCCAGAACTATGCAGTGCGAAAACTTAAGCATCAAGCCTCCAACCTGACCCATTAAGCCCCCCAACTGCATAGTTTTCTTGCCTTGGCCAGCCTGAACTGCTCCTTGCACGGTCTCAAGGCTCAGTCCTAGCCACTGATCTACTGAGTTGTGAAATTGTTCAATAATTGAGCCTACATCTTAGCCTATCACCCAGCTCCATCTCAGTTAATGGTTTCCATGAAGCATGTTATACTAGGGGTTTATCATAATGATGTTGTATTTTCATGAGTGGATTTTAGTTGTAGGTATAATATCATGTTATGACAAGATGATGATGAAGGAGATGAAGAAGGAGACCCTGCGAGAAGATGCCTTTGTAGCTGCAAAGACAAAACTGATCATTGAAGAGAATATGAAGAAACACTAGTTTCCAACAAAATATCATGGATCATGATTGAATGAAGACTCCATATCAATCAGCCCATTGGAGGATGAATACAAAGAACATGCAAGATCTATCATGAAGATGCAAAAAAAAGCAACAAAGGGAGCAGCTTGGCAATGCCACATCAATATGAAGTTCCATATCATCATTGTCAAGAGTCCTCTCAAGAGTCACATGTGTCATGTTTTCTTGCCACATCATTTGTAGAATATAATTATTTAATGTAAAATGGGTGGAAGACCAAGGTTCCCAAATGGAATATAAAGGTCATGTAAGAATTTGAAATGTCATTGTAGAAACTCAAGAGTCATGAGCAAGGTCAAGAGTCACATGGAAGATGGAGTCACCTCATTTTCCATAAAACACCCTCATAAATCAAGGAAAGGGACTTTTGGGGACTTGGAATTCACCTTGGCCTCTCTAGCATTGGCATAGGAGAGAAGATCTTTATTTGGAGAAGCAAGTGGGGACTTAATGTTCCACAATTGTGGCTGGTGTGGCAGCATTTTACTTGTATATATTGGAACTTCCACTTAGTATGTGAAGCTCGATGAGACAACACATTTTCATGCATGTATCGTAAATATAGTAAGGCTATTCTTTATATGTTTGTGGTATATGTTTTTCTCACATTTACTAAGGAAATTGAACTATTTTGGTGGTTTTAGTACTTATCGTGTTGAAGGTGTGTTGAATTTGGTTTAATGATTGTGGTTATATTGTGAACTAATTTGTGGACTAACCTATGATCCTCTTACACTCTTATGTGTCTATTTTAGGATAGTACTATTACTTTTCTTCTAGAGGCTCACTCTCTCTCCCCTTGTCATGAAAGTACTTGGTATACATGGAAATTGTATGCCTCACAGTGTCAACTTACTTATTTGTTCTAAAAAATGTAATATAACCTCTTACGTTAATAATTGTAACGAAGGTAAATTCCTACGGAAAGTGTCTACTGGTTGTGTTTCCAATTGGGAATCCTACTCCAAACGGTGTGAGGTCTAGTTGGAACTTCACATCGGGGAGACCCCTTTGGTTGACATATTTTCGAGCACCATCAATAGGATGCTATCATGGATATCCCATCTTTCTATGTTAGAGACTCGAAACCATTGTGTAGATGATTATAAGAAGCAATAGTACTAATCGAATTTTCTCCAAGATACATGTAGTTATGATGGTGGAGTCTCAGCTGAACTCTATCTATGTCTATGGAAATGATATCATTGTTTTCGAAATGTTGTGGAGCATATGAATACTTCACAACCCATTCTTGAAGTTGTTCAACTGTTTTGTTTTCTATTGTTGGGATGGGGTCCCCTGGGTTGGTTTTGGGGCAAAAGATCAAGTTTTGATGTAAAAAGATGTAAAGTCTCCGCAAATTATGAACGCAGAGTGCGGAGTTAGTTAAGAGTCAAAAAGGGTTTTTACCCTCATTCATGTAAAGTTGAGTCAGTTTTTGAGATCTACCCATGGTCCGCAGACCATGGGATTGTATAAATAGGTGTGTCTTAAAGAGTCTAGGGTAGAGATCTATGTTTTGTCTAGGGGTACGACAGAAGGAGTCTAGCGCAGAGAAGTAAGTCTTATGGGGGGGAAAGGATCTATAGTTGAGTGTGTAGAGGCCTAGAGTAGTGTCTGCAGCTGAGTACACGGACCCTTGCATCAGAGTGTGAAGCGAAGTATTGAGTCTGTAAACCTATAATAAAGATCAATAAAGAAGACCGTTACAAAAATTCTTGTGTTTTATCTCTTTACTTCTGTTATGTATGATTGTGATATATGATGCGATGAAATGATGTCTTTATTAAATAATGATGTATTGATGTGTGAATTTACTTGATCCGTCTTATTATCTGAATGCAATTAATGTTATCAGATTACACGAAGATCATAACGCTTTCTGTTAAAGTTATCAAACACTTAGGTAGATCTGAGTAAATACTAACTTAAGGGAAATCTATGGTTCATGTAAGTAGCTCATTTTCCTATTCAGGGTCAACAAAAACTAGTCATAGACCTTCTCAGAGGTCTAGAGGCTGATTAAGGGAAGATACAACACTAAGTCTTAAGGGGTTAGAGATCTGATCGAAGGTATATCTAGGACATAAAAAGACATCACACTAATCTCTGGATGTGGAAACTTGGTTCCAGAAAGCCCCCATATTGCTTCGAGTGAGACTTCAATTTGTGCTATGTGGATTGATGTCGAAAGGGCCAGTAGTGTAGCGGTTTGTTTGGTGCAACTAAGTCTAAAGCTGGGTCAGGACCCCATAAGCCAACAAATGGTTATGTCGCTGGGACTGGGGTCTTCATAAAGAGATGTGTGATGTCGCATCACTAGAATCCGACCAAGAAAGATATTGAAAAGTGGTTGGATAGAAAAATCCATGAATTCGTGGTGCAGGAAAATAGGAATCTGCATCTGACAAAATAACAGTGGTTGGATAGATATTTGTACACTGAATTACACAAAAGTTTCTTCTCCACCTTTCCAATTGAACTCTACGAGTGGATAGCTAAGTTGGTAGACAGCCAAGGAAGGTGGAGGCTTGACGGTCCAATAGTGTGGACTCCGGAGCTAGTGTGGAGGTTGGAAGCCTCCAACAATAAGATCGTGCATGCTGTTGACCATTGGCTGGATCGGGTTATAGGAAGATTTATTAAAAAGTTTGCGGTTAACACCTTGGTCAATTACAGTGAAGCAGAGTGATGCTTTTTCAAAGGACCGCGAGGTAAGTACTTGAGATCTTTGAATAAATGGATTAAGATGCTCTTGTGTGGAAAACGGGTTATGTCATTTCCTTGATGTTTGGATCTATGTGAAGTGGACGGAACTTTAGAAACCAAGAAAAAGAAGGTCCTGAATATAGCCCATTGATTGGACCTCCTTCAAGTGAGGACGAAGGAGTGGTGCAAGGCTCACCACGAGGCGATGTCTAGTTGATAACGCAGGGTTTTCCATGGATACATCACCCATCCACACCACCTCCAACTTCACCTACACAACATACACCTTCGCCCACACCGCCACCACCATCGTCATTGTTCAACATGTCGAATACCATGAAGTTGCCCATTTTCAAGGGCTTAGGAAGTGAGCATCTAGATCAGTTTTGGTTTGTTGCGAAGGCTATGTGGACAACACAACAGATTACAGATGATAACACAAAGAAGGCACAATTGGTTATCTCTATGCAGGATCACGTGATGACATGGTACGTTAAGCACTGCATTGATAATTTGTTGGCGTCATTAGCAGATACTCAGACCCCTTTGAATAAAGAATTTGGTAAGCCTATGTCTACCTCGCAATCGATAATTGGATTTAAGGAAATCACGATGACGCCTGATGAAACGCTCTAGGAGATAGATCAAAGACTGAAGTGTAGGATCCACAAAGCTAATTTGAATCTCATAGATAGTCAACACCACGATTGGTTTATAGCCATGCTCCTACCCCACCTAAGGATTGCTTTATCATAGCAAAATATAGGAACTCAAGCGGAAGATTTGGAAATCGTGATGAGATTGCATGAAACACCTATTCAGGATGCATCTTTGGGAGTCCAATAAATTCACGCACAGTTACGGAACCTCTATTTGGAATTTGCAGAGCTTGTAAAAATAAAATTAGTCCAGGACAGAGGTGCGCGAAGAAGTCTAGTGCCTCAAGTGTAAGAGCCAGGGGCACGATAAGAATCATTTCCCTGTCTTTGTGAACTATATTATAGGGGGAGGACCAATGTCCTTGAGGTAGGAAGCTCCAGCAGGTCCAAGTGCGTTATTTGTTAGGTGAATGGAAAACATGTAACGAATAACTGTCATTTGCTGCAAAAATTTGTTCAGACACCACAAAAATTGTTCTACAATTTCTAAACATTGGTGGGCAATGATGAGCACCATTGTCATAGCTATGCACTAATGATGGAGAGGATGCCTACATATGAATGCAAGTAGAAACTTTGCCTCTGGATCAAGGTGTTGGAGGAGTGCACGGAGGATATTAGGGGCACGAATGAGGCTAAGGAGGAGGAGGATCTGGTAGAGGTTGTTGACAGGTCATTTTCTATAATTGTGGAACACTAGGGCACTACGCATGGGAGTGTATGAGTCAGACACACCCGACATGTCAATAATGCACTCAATATGACCACACAATAGAAGAATTCCCTATATTGATGGCTAATACGCAGGAGAAGAAGGCATAGACTCAACATCCTACCCAGAACTTATAGATGATGAAGACCAAGCCTCGCGAGGAAGATCCAAATGTGAATATCGTGCTACGAAGCAGAATAACGACTGGTGATGATAAAGGAAAACAACCTAAAGAAAGTGGGTGGGTTCGCAAGGCCCCAGAAAAGGAGGTTGGGTTTGATCTGGAGTGCATGAAGGAAATGTTTATGGAGGCAAAGAAAAGCTTCGTTGAGGCCTCTACCTCAGGAAGTCAGGACAAACTGCCAACAATCAGCATGCCTACAGAGGTTGACCCCTCTGTGCTTACCACCTTCTTGGAGACTTGTATGAAACTACTGCATGATAGAAAGGCTATGAAAGGGCTACAAGAATTGATAAATAAGTGCACTGGGAAGGAAAATTCTCCTGAAGGACACTGCGTAGTCAAAAAGATTGGAAAACATAAGACAAGGACAAGGCACGAGATGAGGCTCATTGCACAAATAGGAGACTATGAAATGGACCAGATTATTTTGCGTCTGGGATCTGATGCGAACATTTTGCCTAAATAGACATGGGAGAGAATGGGCAGGCTTGCACTGTAGTGGTCTACAATTTAGTTGAGGATGGAGAACCAGCAGAACATTATCCCTATGGGATGATTCCATGGAGTGACCGTAGACATAGAAGGTGCGAGTGTGTTGGCTGATTTTGAAGTGATAGATATTGTTGATGACAACAATCCATACCCCACGCTCCTTGGTATTTATTGGAATATTGACATGAATGGGGTCATCAATTTGAATAAGTGGAAAATTTCATTTTAAAGGAAATCACTTCACATTGTAGTACCATTGGACCCTACAGAAGGAACAGACTATACTGAACCGGTCCTTGACTATGAGGAAAGTGATGATGATTTGGATAAAATATACAAAATTATGATGCGAGACCAAGATTGGGTTAATCCAACAACTGATGGACGGATTTCATGGGACCATGAAAGCTCCTATACCTCAGACTAAGATGAAGAGTTGGAACATTGGCAAAATAGGTTGCACGAAGTATCTACACTGCGCTACAACACGATGACTAAATCATTGCATTGTGTGTCATCGGAGGTAAGAAATTTACCTTATTACCATGGTTTAACTGATATAGATAAGTTTTTGGATGATTTTGAAAGAGAAGTCCTGGAGAATCATCATTTTCAAGCTCTGGATTTGGCACTACACGCTACGTCCGCTCGATGGTGGGGTATGCATAAGGACATCCTTGATGAATGGCGTGATTACAGGAGGATGATGAGGATGCGATTCGGTCATCCTAAAGTGTAGTTAACTGAGAAATATGATGGGAGGAATGATCCACGCAATCATTTAGCAAAGTGGATTAAAGTCTATTGAATAGAGCCACACCTAGAGTGGGTGCACTTATTCTATCACACTTTGGACATAATCCCTACGAATTGGTACCTGTAAACAAAGCTCCGCCATGGCACCACGAAGTGGGATATCCTAAGAGAAGGCTTTTTGATGAATTTCAGTTTTGAAGACGGATTCGAAAGAATTGATGAGGTGATGCAAGAGGTTAAGGCCGTAATCTTCAGAATCTCACAGGATCCTTTGGAATTGGTTCAACCGGATTGGAGCTCACAACTGCGCCATGTGCTAGAATGCTATAATGTGAATGTTGAAGGGGAGGATGAGGATCTAAGGAACATCAATATCCCAGAAACGGAAGATCACCATGAGGTCAAAGGTCCATATATAGAGAACTTGGATATCACCTCACCATTGAAATCTAGGCAAGTAAACATTGGTATTGAAGCAAAACCAAAATTTGCGAAGATAAGATATTATTGGGATGATGCCTGTTACACAGCAATTTGTCACCATCCCTGCTATCCATCTCCCGCATCTTGGATGACTCATTCCGGGACCTATGACAAGTGACATGGCCTCCAAACACTTGCATTGCATTCCTCTGAACATGAGCTTTATTTGCCCTGAAGACATCTCCTGCTGAAAAACCCTAAAAATAGCCGTTTTTCCATTGGCGCGGTTCCATAGTGTAGCTCTCGCGCCAATGGGGGAAATCCTCCAAAGAGGACGCACCAGTTGGTGCTTTGTCACAGAGTCACACCCACACCAACCATAATCAGTGTTGTTTTTTAACAAACCAATGGCGAAAGCTTCATCCTAACAAATTCCTGGGCTGAATCTATCTTGAGTTGGGTGGGTTGGCTACGGATTTCCATAGAGAGGAAGTGGTTTGCCACCTCTCATGGAAGCTTCCTTGATGATAGAGCCAATCCCATGATTAGAGGGATCCCAACTCCTCTTCCTCCATCTATAAAAGCTTGTCCATTTTCCTTGGCAGGCTGGTTCCAGTAGTTGGCCAATTTGCAGTAGTTTTTGGTAGTTGCAGAATTCCAGAAATTGAGAATTGTTAAGTGCTTCATGCTGCAAGAGCCTTATTAATTCCCACAAGGCCAAATCCAAGCAAGGAGATTCTTGCCCAATAACCAAAGAGAGAGAGGCTTTTCCCCATTCCTAACAAGCTTTGCAAGACATGTGCTGCTGACTACCCAGCCAAAGGAAAATCTAGCGTTAGAACTTTGGTTGTATTCTCCTTTGATTGATTATTAATGGACGACTATTGGTTATGGTTCCACTCTTGTTATTGATTATGATGATGATGAGTTATATCTTTTTTGACTGATATATAGTTGCATATGCTGGATTTTATGTTTGTGTTTGCATCGTTTCTTGTATGTGCAGGTGTCCATTCACGGAGATCGTGGGGATTGTGATCTACCAGAGCAAAGGAACGGGAGCACCACCTCTTCTACAAGCACTAATGTTGGAATCCAGGTAGGCTTTCATCACTGGTCTATTAATTTTCAATTAGGAACTGCACTGTAGCGTTGTGTGATTGTTGCTAGACCCGGTCTGGGCTAGTAGGGATCGCCTCTGTCCGCAGAGGGGATTTACCTCCTCAACAATGCCATAGTGGATAAAGTTGTTGAGTTACTCAGTGAGTACCAGGATATTTTTCCTACGAAATTTTTGGACTTGAAAGCCATCATAGGCCATTTGAGTGTGATGAAAATAACTTTGAAACCAGACACGAAGCCGGTTAAGTAGAGGCCATATCGCCTTATTCCCAAATATAAGGAAAATGCCTACATGGAATTGGACAAGATGCTTGAGGTAGATATTATTGAACCAGTGGAGGAATCTGATTGGGTGAGCCCAATGGTAGTTCAGGAAAAGAAGCAAAAGGGAGAGATAAGGATTTGTGTAGATCTAAGAAATATTATTGATGCCTGCGTCCATGATCCCTTCCCGACGCCATTTACTAATGAGGTACTGGACAATGTTGGTGGTCAGGAGGCCTACTCATTCACTGATGGGTTCTCTGGGTACCATCAAATTAATATCGTGCTGAAAAATAGGAGTAAAACAACCTTCACGACAGAATGGGGGTATTTCCAGTACATGGTGATGCCATTCAGACTCAAGAATGCGCCGACGATATTCTCTCACATAGTCATCGTGGCATTCCAAGATTTTATTCACAAATTCTTGGAGGTATATTTTGAAGTCTAGAGAGTGTTTGGGTTAGTAAAGCACCATGTAGCCAGTTTACGCTTAATACGTGATGAAGATATCAGATCATGCTGAACCTGAAGAAATTCTTATTTGGTTTCCCCTTTGGAAGGTCATGTGGTGTGAAAGCAAGGACTATTGGTGGATCCTACTAAGATCGCGGTAATAGTCAATTTGGAGGCCCCAAGGACTGTCAAATAGCTGTGCGCAACGCTGGGCCATACTAGGTACTATCGAAAGCTCATTTAAAGCTTATGCTCAAATTACCACACCTATGAAGAAGCTATTAAAGAAGGATGCTACATTTTGTTGGGATGAAGAATGTTAGCGCAATTTGGATGTATTGAAAGAAAAGATGGTCACCGCACTAATATTGGTCTTCCCGGATTGGAATAAGGAATTCCATGTGCACGTTGATGCCTCATGTATTGCGTTGGGAGCGGTACTGACATAGGCTGACGAAGGAGAGATGGACCACCCTATAGATTTTTCGAGCAGGAAATTATCAAAGGCTGAGAATAACTACTCAATGAAATAGCACGAGGGATTGGCTATGGTGTATGTGCTCCAAAAATTTAGACACTATCTGTTGGGCGAACATTTCAAGATGTAGACAGACCACTCCACCTTGAACTACCTAGTCAATAAGCCTGTGTTGGGGGGGAGGATATGCAGATGGCTATTGTTGTTTCAAGAATATGACTTTGGGGTCATTGTGAATCTCTTTGTGGTGCATGTAGCAAATAATCATTTTTCAAATATTATCCACTTTTTGACTACAAGGACAGCTCCAGAAGGGTACACCAACCAATAGAAGAAAGAATTAGTAGTGCACGTGGCCAATTTCTCGATAATAGAAGGACATTTATATAAGCTGGGATCGGATGAGATACTCTGATGGTATGTGCATGATTTTGAATGAAATAGCATCCTCACTGAAGCTCATGGAGGAGCTATGGGCATTATGTAGCAAAATCAATAGCGCAGAAGATTTTGTGCGCGGGTTTGTGGTGGCCTACATTATATAAGGATACCAAGGCATATTGTAGGGCATGTGATGCATGTCAAAGAATGGGCAGGCCATTGCAAAGGGATGAGCTACCTCTAAACCCTCAGGTGTCATTGCAACCATTTGAGAAATGGGAAATCAACTTTGTAGGACCAATTCATCCCCCACGCAAGAAAACAGGTGCGTGCTATATCATCACCGTGACAAAGTATCTGACCAGATGGGTGGAGGCATAGCCTGTGAAGTATTATATAGGGATATAATAGCTAAATTCATATTTGAATACGTGTTAACCAGGTTCAATTGCCCGAAAGTGTTGATGACTGATCACGGTATGCACTTCCTCAATGAAACGATCAACGCACTGACAAAAGAGTTTCAGGTGTATCATTAGAAGAGTACGCCATATTATCCTCAGGCTAATGGAACAGTGGAGGCCTTCAATAAGATATTGGAGAATGCACTGAAAAATATTTTCAATGCACAATGGAATGATTGGGACGTGTGCGTACCAGCAGTATTATGGGCGTACAAGACTACTTGCAAAAAACTAATAGGTTAGACACCTTTCTTGTTCGTCTATGGCATAGAAGTTGTGATGCCTATGGAACATATCATGCCTAGTCTATGCATAGCAGCTTTCACAGGGATGGCGGATCATGGAGGCATGAAAGAATGACTCACACAGTTGATGGATCTCGAAGAGGACAAATTCTTGGCTGGATTTCATCAGCAAGTACAAAAGGAACGTGAAAAAGCATGGCATGATCTATACATCAAGTTGCACACATTCAAGATAAATGATTTGGTATTATTATATGATAATAAGTTTGATAAGTTTCCAAGAAAGTTTCAGATGCACTGGTTGGGGCCATATGTTATCAAAGAAATCACAGATGGGGGTGTGGTTCAGGTCACAAAGCTGAACGTAGAACCTTTTCCGAGAAGGGTGAATGGAAGTCGGTTCAAGCTGTATGCAGGAGATCCAGCTCAATGACCTCATGATGGTAGGAGAGTCTTAGTGCTCTAGGCAGTTGTAAGGGAGAACGGGACTATAAACTACATTGCTCAGTTCTAGGGACACCGCGACAGGGGGGCCGAGCGAAATAGGGTGATGTCACAGTACTAGAAGCCACACAAAGGAATTTGTGCTATTAAGGGAGATACCAAGAAGCACATCCAGAAAATGACCATTAGATTCACTGTTCATGATTTGACAGCCAAGAGATGGTTAAGAGGAATGGGTGGGCGGAAATTAAGGCTGAAATCTTTCGAGATTTGTTGCCAAATCAGCACTAATGGACAAATTTTAGGGGGAACAGTCAGATTTGAATTTGAATTATCCTATAAAAATTTGCACGCTTGGAGTTTCTGATCTATGTTTTCTGTCACTTATAAATCGTAAGTTTTTCAAGGATTTGGTCCCAAACTCTATGTTTGATAATCTACCTAAGGAAGCCCAACAATTCATCTACAGCACTATGTCCAAACCAGGTGAGACTGCAAGCACTGGAGGAGCTGTTGCCTTCGAGGGAGCGGCTCCAGAATTTTTGAGCATGGAGGCACTGGCTCCAATGCCTACGGCACCGAGGTCGTCTAGGCCGAAGCCTACACTAGTGCGCGAGACCCACAAGCTGAAGAAAGACAAGCAGAAAAGGTCGGTGCTAGTGCATGATTTGCCTAGAAATAATTCTACTACCCAGACATAGAAGAAGGACAAGCAGCTTGTGAAGGTTGTAGACATGGAGGCTGAAGAGGGAGTTGAAGATATAGATGCTGAGGGTGCGGATCCCATCTCCAAGTTTCTAGAGTATGTCCCTCTGTGTAAAGGGAAGGTAAAGGTCACCATGGACCCCGACGCAGAGAAATTCATCCTTCATACATCCCTGTTGCCCAAAAACATAACCTTTGAAGGTCCATGCTTGGCGTGGGTTCCCCTTTTAAAGATGGAGGATTGGGACTTGGCTAACCATGAGAGGTTCCCCCACCTTGCAATGAAGAGTTACATGAAGCGAGTATATTATAAAGACTTTGATGTCACTACGTTGGAGACAGTTCAGTGGATCTGTGGAGTAGAGCAGTCTGGGTTATTGAACCTGTTGTGGGTGCCCCACTATGACTGCTCTAACATAAATACCACCTGTATATAGTAGCTACTTACTTTGGTGCACGATGAGTGGTTGTGGCTTGGCACGCCTATCCCCATCACGGACATGCCTGTCCACAACATCACACTCCTGCCACATGAAGGCTTGAATCTGGTCAAGGATTTTTGCAGAAAGAAAAGCGAGTGGGACTTGGCAGAGAAGATGAAGAAAAAATTTGAGCTTCTCAAGAAGCCACGCGGGTACTCCATAACATCCATCAACAACCCTGCGATGAAAATTTCCATGCAGATACTAGCAGACAAGGTCATGAGGAAGTGTCACACAGATAAGGTTCTGGCACCTGTGATCTTGTTAGCTACACAATGCGCGGAGGGCATGTTGTTTAATTGGTCACGTTGTTTATGTAGCGATTTCCTTGCAAATTGTCGCGAGGCTCAAGATGAGAGTAAGACCTTCCACTATGCATGGTTGACACTCTCACTTGTGTTGGTTACTTGGGAGCTATCGGAGGACAGTCAGTTTCCTCCATTGGAGGCAGGTTTGTCAAAGGCTGCATAGTTTTCCTCTGAAGGACCCACTCAGGTCACGGAAATGAACATTTTCTATGTTTTTATGGAAGTGAGCATCCACATGGCCAACAACCAGCGCCCACAGTTTTCCCCAACCATGTATGAACAGTTTTCAGAGTAAGAAGAATTCAAGGCAAACTTCCACCGCGTTTATATCCGGGTGCCGAAAGATCCAGAGAAGAAGTGGTATGATTTGCCATATCTCGCAATGGATGATGCGATTGAGGAAGTAATTAAGCACCGGCCAATAGACTGGCACTCTTCGTCTGACTTGGACACGAGTACAAGAAAAGGTGAGGGGAGCTCAGGATAAAAAAAAAAGAGGAAGGATGCAAAGAAGCAGGCAGCACTGAAGTTGGTTGCATAGTGAAGGAAGGAAGTTGAGGAGAAGGCCCGACTGGAAAAAGAGCATGCTACAAAACAACAGGTTGAACAGGAGTAGTGCGACTCCGAGTGAAGCGGTTAATCCCCTTCACCGGAAATTGAAGAGGAAGAGTAGTTGGTGCAGGGTAGTGGAGGCGGTGAGGGATAGAGCACTCCATTATGGGTAAAGAGATACAAAGACCAGTAGAGGGAGGGGTCTCGGAAGAAGACAAAGGTGACTAAACCACCACTGAATCCCATTACGCTAATGGAGGGCGATCTCGACAAGATCTAGGACAAAGTGCGCAACACTACAATTGAACTATTGCAGTAGTTTGAGCAACAACACTTACAGTCCTTAGGCAATATTCAGAAGGTTCTGTGTGAACTACAGATCCAGACCAGCAGAATTCAGGTGGGCGCAGGACAGGTTAGCGCCGCATAGACAAGCCTGGCACCAAGGACAAGTCAGGCTGCAGAGTTGGTTAGGACAGTGGATCTCAAGACAGTCACACTGCTAGAAGGGTCCTTGAGCCCAAAGTCACTGATGATAAGATCATCATTAGCACCTTAAAGAACATCGGCCTCAACATTGTAGCGCTCCCCAACGAATATCTTCACATGCTGTAGACATGTGTGATATCGGAATTGAGAGCACGGGAGAAGCGCACTCTCAGTTTAATCAGTGAGTACAGGGTGAAAAATGAACAAATGTTTGTCGAGAAGAAGGAGGCCCTGAAGGAGAGAGATACAATCTAGGTGTAGAGTGCCCAACTGGCAGCCATGGTTGCTGAATCATGCAGGACAGTGTCGGAGTTGCACATCCCTAAGGAGGCACTACTCGAGGCGAAGATCCGGAAGCTAGATGCAGGCATCTATGAGGTGAAGGCAAAGCTGGAAAGAGTTAAATTTGAACTCAACATGAAAATTGTGGAACTGGAGCTTAAGTTATAGCCTTTGACCCCGCCTGAAGTCAAGGAACAATGTGACGCTACCGTCAAGGAAGGGATAGGTATTGTGGATGTCACGGTTTCTGACTATACAACTTTATTCGAACAGGTTATGGAAGTGGTGATGAGCCTGCAGGAAGATTCCATTGTGTAGATATTGAATACTCAGATTCGTGAGCTTCAGCAGCAGTATGACGAAGTAAGGATGAAGGCGCGCACCATTACTACAGTGCAGTGCCTCACCACATTGCAGGAAGCAAAGCAGCTCCTTGCACAAGTGGAAGCAGCACAGAAAAAAGAGGCAATGCTTAAGGAACGGTTGGGTCTGTGGTTAGACGAATTCTACCAAGTCTCAGCCAACATATAGGAAAAGCTGATGAACTTGCATCTCACTCAGCAGAAGATCAAGCGTGCCAATGAATTACAAGCTACAGAGCAGCTAGTCGAACAAGTGAAGCAGGCAGCCACGCAGAGCGCGACTGAAGTAGTAGTCGCACAGGTGGAGCTAGGGGATCTTTGCAGGAAGATCACCATGCAAGCCGAGTGACTCGAGGGTGATTCATGACCTTTGTGTTGGGATGGGGTCCCCTGTGTCAGTTTTAGGGCAAAAACCCAAGTTTTGATGCAAAAAGATGTAAAGCCTCCGCAAATTAAGAACAAAGAGTGCGGAGTTAGTTAATATTCAAAAAGGGTTTTTACCCTCATTCATGTAAATTTGAGTCAGTTTTTGAGATCTACCCATGGTCCGCAGACCATGGGATTGTATAAATAGGTGTGTCTTAGAGAGTCTAAGGTAGAGATCTATGTTTTGTCTATGGGTACGATGGAAGGAGTGTAGCACAGAGAAGTAAGTCTTAGGGGGGAAAAAGGCTCTACAACTGAGTGCACAGAGGCCTAGAGTAGTGTCCACAGCTGAGTGTGTGGAGCCCTGCAATTGAGAGCATAGGGAAGTATTGAGTCTATAAACCTATATTGAAGATCAATAAAGAAGACTGTTACAAAAATTCTTGTGTTTTATCTCTTTACTTCTGTTATGTATGATTGCAATATATGATGTGATGAAATGATGTCTTTATAAAATAATGATGTATTGATGTGCAAATTTACTTGATCCGTCTTATTATCTGAACGAAATTAATGTTAAGTGATTATGTGAAGATCATAACACTTGTTGGGCATCGGATCCCCCACAACATGTTTTAGGACTCAAAGCCAAAGTTTTGGTCATATGTATTGTAAGACTCCGCGAATTGTGGACGCAGAGCACGAAGTATAGGTTGAGTCATAGGGTTGTCCGCCCTAAGTTTTGTAATGTAATGTAATGTCATGTCAGCCTACCAAACCATGGGATTATATAAATAGAGCGAGGCTCTAAGTTGTAAAGAGAGCGAATTAGAGAAAACGAGAGAGATGAATACGAATGGTTCGAGCATAGAGTAAGACTGTAAGTGTATTGGGTCATAGTAGTAGGAAGAGGCTCTGCAGTTGAGTGTGCAGAGGCCTAGTAGAGTCCGCAGCTAAGTGCGTGTACCCCTACAGCTGAGTGCGTAGGGCAAAGTTGAGTTTGTAACCCAAGAAGAAGAGTAATAAAGAGAATTTTGATTCTAAAAACTATGTATCTGGTTTTGTATGATTTTCTATGCATTTATACTATTTTGTTTATTGCATGCACTTATATGAATGTTGGATGTACTGTTAATTATCACTAAGACTTACACAGATAAAGTTAAGTAATCGGATAATAACAGGTTAATAGTAAGGAACTTGGGTAATAATACGAATCACGCCTTGAGTAGGGCTACGTGAAGGCAGCATGACAGATTGCGAGGGCTCATCAGAAATCCCCAGGGTGTAGAAACTTGGTTCTAACACCCTCCCATACTACTTCGAGTGAGATCTCAGTTCGCGCTCCATGGATTGTTGCTGAAAGGGCCAGTAGTACCGGGATTTATTTGGCTAAATCACCTGTGAACCTGGGTCAGGCCCATACAAGCCAACAAAGGGTTCCGTTGCCAGGATTGGAATCTAGATAAGGGATGTCTGATGTCATGCCACTAGAATCCAACAAAGACAAAAATTGAAGGGTGGTTGGACAAGAACATTCACGAGTTCGCGGCACAGGAAAACAAAAATCCACGAGTATCTAAGGAACAGTGGTTGGAGCACTACTTGTATATGGAAATCCATGAAATTTTCTTTGCATCCTTTCCTTCTGAGCTGTATGAGTGGATCGCGAAGCTAGCAGACAGTCAGGGAAGGTGTAGGCTCAACAAACCAATCATGTGGACTCCGGAATTAGTGCGCAAACTAGAAGCGTCAGGAGATAAGATCACGCGAGCTGTGGACCATTGGCTCGACCAAATTATAGGAGGATTTATCACTCAGTTTATGGTAGATACGACCGTCAGCAACAGTGAGGTGGAGTGATGTTTCCTCAAGGGACCACAAGGTAAGTATATTAAATCTTTGAACACTTGGATTAAGATGCTATTGTGTGAAAAGTGGGTTATGCGAATAAATTAATGTTTGGGACTACCGGAAGTGGGAAGATCTATAGAAGCGGAAGTAGTTAAGAATTAGAAACTAGTCCCTTAATTTCCCCCTCACAGGAAAGCGAGGAACAACTCACAAAAGTTTCTTTGAGAAGCGTGGTCAATCTGATAAGGAAGCGAATTCCGCGCTTACCACCTCCACCTACACTGCCACCCATTTCACCCTACTCACCTCCATCTCCACCCACCCCACCTCCACCACCACTACAGTTCAGTATGACGAGTGTGATCAAACTACCAGTATTCAGAGGAGTAGGGAATGAAGATTTGGACCAATTCTGGTTCGTGGTAAGAGCAATATGGGAAGCACAAGGAGTCATGGATAACAATATAAAAAATGCTATGCTGGTAAGAGCATTGTAGGATCCTGCATTAACATGGTACATCAAGCATTCTAATGACCATCCAAATGCAAGAATTGCAGAAATCCAGACTGCGCTAAATAGGGAATTTAGCAGGCCAAAGTCGGAAACACAATCAATCATCGAGTTTAAGGAGATCACGATGCTCCTAAGTGAGAACCCCTGGGATTTGGAATAAAGACTGAAGGGTATGAGTCATGAGGCCAACATGACGTTGACGGATGGACAGCACCGTGCATGGTTTGTAGCATCCAGGGAAAATTTTAGGGGCTAATGTTCGCCCAGTGGGCTAATTTTCCATGATTTTTCCACAAAAAAGATTCGCCAATTTCCAATTTTATAAAAGACGATTCGCCCAAATTTTAGAATATAAAATTATTTTACCTTAAAAATCGCCAACATTATATAGAGACTATATATAAAATAATTATAAATTTGATTAATTTTACAAATATATCAATAAACATTTATAATTTGCATATTAGGGATTAGTGAGATTCGCCAATGTTTTAAACTTCAAGAAAATTTTCCATCCTTAAAATTTTCCTTGGTAGCATCATTAATGTCGCACTTAAGGATGACGCTATCACAGCAAAAAATTTCCACCCAGGCCGAAGCTTTGGAGATGGCGATGAGATTGCATGAGACCCCTATACAAGACCTTTGTCTGGGAGTCCAACAAATCCACGCGCAACTGCAAAATATGTGTCTAGAGATGCAAAGCTTCAAACAAGACAGGACACCCCTGCTAGAGGCATGCGAGGAGGTATGGTGCATAAAATTCAAAGGCCAGGGGCATGACAAGGACCATTGTCTAGTGTTCGCAAATTACTTGGCAGGAGGAGGGCCAATGCCATTCAGACCTGAGGCACAGGCAGGACCAAGCGCGGTGCATGCATTATGGTGCACGATATGTCAGATAGGAGGAAAAAGCACTACGATAATTGTCATCTATTGCAGAAGTATATGCAAACGTCCCAACAATTGTTTTGTAATTTTTGTTGTGTGTGGAGCATGATTATTCAGAGGTCTTTGTTTCAGCCGGATGTATACCCCAGGAAGTTTGTACACCCCTCCTTGTAAAAGTATAGTAATTTCTAGTCAATCTGGGCCGTTCATTAGGCGGATGTTCTGACGGTAGAACTTATGTTTAGTTTAGGGTTTTTTTCCCTAGAAGGCAACCCCTCTCTTTGTATGAGGGCATTCTATTTGAGGCTGAGATATAAATGTGTATTCTGTGAGCGAGAAACAGAGAGGTAAGACTGTGAGAGAAAACAGAGGATATTACAGTGGATCTGCTGTAGGTTGTGTCTCTTCATTTTGCTGGATAATGGAAAGGAAGGACTGGCTATTCGTGGTGGACGTAGCCCAAAATTGGTGAACCACGTATATCTGTGTCTCTCTTGTTTTATGTGTTTTTTGTGTTTATATTTCTGCAATATTTTATGTGTTCCATTGCTCCGTAATATATAATTTTATAACAATTTCTGCAGGTTGGTAGGCCATGATGAACGCACCTGCAGAAGCTATGAACTAATGATGGATTGAACTCCTTCCTACAGGGTGCAGACTGAAACATGAGCCCTCAACCCAAATACAGGAATGGCACTGTTATGAAACCAGCTCACAAAAAGATAGAAAAGAGAGATCAACACCTTAGAATTCAACCTCTTCAAGGGGGCAACCTCCTTTAGATTACACAAATGAGCAATTCTTGGATGATTCAAATGACAAAACCTCATTTCTATATATAGGAGTCTAAGGAGTCACAATATAACCCAGCCAACCTAACAATAATAATATAAAGCCACAAAAATAACAATAAAGGGATTCTATGGGGTATAGTAATAACAATATGGGGACAATAGGGGCACAACAATATTAATAAGGGATACAACTACAATAGTAATGGGGTAATCACTAGTATTATAGGGACCCAACATGCCACTCTCCTTCAAAAAAGTGTTGTCCTCAACGCTACAATAGTTCTGGATGCTTCTGTATAAAATTCTCATCCTCCCATGTGGAATCTTCAGTGGATAAGTTCTTCCACTTGATAAGATACTCCGAAATTGATCGATTTCGTAACTGTCGAGTTCTTGTTTCTATGACTGCTTCTGGTTCTAATATAATTTTTCCTTCCTCGTCAAGTTCTGGCAATATTGTTTGAACTGGGAGCTTGTCACCTATAACCTTCTTTAAACATGAAACATGGAAAACTGGGTGCAATCAGAAGCTGCAGGAAGCTCCAATTTGTATGCCATAGTACCAATCTTTTGCAACACCTTGTACGAACCATAATAATTTGGTGATAATTTATTATCCTTCTTAGCTTGCTTGAGAGATATTTGCTTATATGGTTGTAGCCATAGGAATACCCAATCACCTACATCAAAACTTCTTTCGCTGTGATGTTGATCTGCCTATTATTTCATTCTATTCTGTGCCAACACGAGGTTATCCTTTAAGAGTTGGAGGACATGTTGTTGATGTTCGATGTGATGTTCCAGTGCTTGAACCTTAGAATTTTCTCTTAAATATGATGTGATGGATGGTGGCTGATATCCATAAAGTGCCATAAATGGGGTCATTTTTGTTGCTGTATGGAAGGAAGTGTTATACCACCATTCAACCAGAGGCAACCATTTGACCCATTGTGTCTGTTTATCAGATACAAAGCAACGAAGATATCCTTCCAAAAATTTGTTTACTATCTCAGTTTTCCCATCAGATTGAGAATGATAAGATGAGCTATGAGCTAATTGAGTACCAAGACAAGAAAATAATTCTGTCCAAAAATTTCCAGTGAAAATGGGATCTCTGTCACTTACAATAATCTTTGGGTTTCCATGTAGCTTTTGAATTGTTTCCATAAATGCAGTAGAAACTGTACTGGCTTTAAATGGATGTGATAATGCAAAAAAGTGTGCATACTTGGTAAGTCTGTCAACTACCACCATGATGACACTCTTTCCCTCAGACTTGGGTAAACCTATGATAAAATCCATTGAAACCTCCTCCCAACGTTGGCGTGGAATGGATAAAGGTTGAAATAGACCCAGTGTCTTAATTGTTTCAACTTTATTTATTTGGCAAACCAAACATTCTGCCACAAACTTTTGAATATCTGATTTAAGGCCATCCCAAAAAAATTCCTTCTTAACCCTGTGGTAATTTTTTAAAAATCCTGAGTGCCCTCCTAAGGGAGAAGTGTGCAATTCCATAAGAATCTTTTGTTTTAGCTAGGAATTCTTATAGAGGTATAAGCGATCTTTGTACCATAATGAATCATTTTTCCAGCTAAATGTATTAGACGTACTGGAGTCTTATTGTAACTTTCGAATAAGTGCCCACACTTCTTCGTCATTCTTCCATTCCTCCCTTGCTTTGTTTATCCAATCTGGTTGGATAATAGAAATGGTGCACAACAATGCTTCCACATCCTCATCCTTTCTTCAGAGTGCATCTGCCACCACATTTTGCTTCCCTTTTTTGTAGATGATTTTAAAGTAATAACCCAACATCTTTGTGACTCACTTTTGTTGGTCTTCAGAGGATAATATTTGTTCTAAAAAGTATTTAAGGCTATCATGATCCGTTTTTACCTTGAAGTGTCTTCCCATTAGGTAGGGTCGCCATTTCTTAAGTGCATGGAGTATTGCCAACATTTCCTTCTCATAAATAGCTTTGTGTAAAAGCTTTCCCTTGATTGGATGACTTTCGAAAGCAATGGGTCTTTCATCTTGCATTAAAACAGCACCAATTCCATTTCCTGAAGCATCACAATCCATAATAAAGGTTTTTGTGAAGTCTAGTGTAGCTAAGACCGGTGCTTGGCACATTGCCTCTTTAAGATGCTCGAAGGCCTTTGTTCCTTCTGGAGTCCATGAAAATGAATCTTTCTTCAATAATGTTGTTAGAGGTGCTGCTATTCTCCCATAATTCTTAACAAACTTGCGATAATAGCCTATCAACCCGAGAAATCCTCGCAGATGCTTTATGGATGTGGGGATTTTCCATTCCTTAATGGCTTTAATTTTGCTAGGGTCTACATTAACTCCTTCATGAGATACAATGTGACCCTGATATTCCACCTCTTGTACTCCAAAGAAACATTTGGATCATATTGCATATAATTGTTTCTCCTCCAATAGTTGCAGCACCCTGTCAACATGTTCAACATGTTCCTTCCAAGACTTGTTGTAGATTAGTATATCATCAAAAAATACTAACACAAATTTTCTAAGGAATGGTTTGAAAATGGAATTCATCAAACCTTGAAATGTTGAAGGTGCATTGGTAAGGCCAAAAGGCATGACCAAAAATTCATAATGACCCTCATGAGTTCTAAATGCTGTTTTCAGAATGTCTTCAGTCTTCATTCTGATTTGATGATATCCTGAACGAAGATCCAACTTGGTGAAGTAAATTGATCCATGCAATTCATCAATGACAAGAATGGGAAACTTATCTTTAATAGTGAGCTTGTTGAGCTCCCTATAATCCGGACACATGTGCCATGATCCATCCTTCTTGTGCACCAATACTACTGGAGTAGAGAAATAACTTTGACTCGGTTGAATTATACCAGCCTCTAGCATTTCTGCAACCATACGTTCAATTTCACTATTTTGGGCATAGGGATATCTGTACGGCCTGATGTTTGGAGGAACACTTCCTGGAATCATATGAATAGCATGATCATGATCACGAATAGGTGGGAGACCTTTGCGAGTCTCAAATACCTTGGAATGATTGTCCAAGACTTTCTGGAGATCTGGAGAAATAGATCATTCCAACGTGGAAACATCTAGCGAACATAATTGTGCAATTACACCTCTTTGTTCCTTTTTTAGAAGCTTTGTCATACCGTTAGAGCTGATTATCTTTCCCAGTTTCCCTGCAATACCCCTTAATTCAACTTCCTTTCCTTCCACAGAAAATTTCATGAAAATTTCTTGAAAATTAAAAGCTATTGTACCCAAGGATTGTAGCCATTGGACTCCTAGTACAACATTAGCACCTCCCATTGGAATGGAAATCATTTGGCTAGTCAATACATATTCTCCCATGGATAGCTTGATATTATGGCACTTTCTAGAGCAATTTATTGTTCCTCCATTTGCAACCATCACTTGACACTCTGGTGCTGTATATAAGAAGCAATTCAATTCTTCTGCTACCTTACAATGAATAAAATTGTGGGTACTTCCTGAATCAACCAACACTATTACCTTTTTCTTCTTGATTTGTCCTTCAATCTTGATGGTTTGAGGAGTGGTAATTCCCGCCAATGCATTACAAGATATGGTCGGATTAATTTCTTCTTTATTTAGGCTTTGTTCCTGGAGTATATCCTCTTCTTTTGACCTTTCTTGCTCCTTTTCTTCTTCCTCTTCACAATATATGTAGAATAATTTCTTCTCAGCACACTTATGACCTTTATTGTATTTGCTATCACAACAGTAACAAAGCCCTTTTGCTCTTTCTTCTTCCAATTGTTGTGGTGTCAACCTTATAGGTTGTGGAAGACTAGGGGCAGCAACACTTCCATCTTTATAGTTGTGAGTGGTATGCTTCCTGGTTGCCATAATTTTGCTTTCCATTTTTCTTGCTAACCCGAATGCCTTCTCTAATGAATTAGGTTCCCAAAGGCGAATATCATGTTGGATATTATCCTTTAAAGACCCTATGAACGCATCAATCCTATGCTCCTCTAGAATATTTTTTACCCTTATGTTCAATTTTTGGAACTCCTCAATGTGCTCCATTATTGAACCCTTTTGTTTGAGACTTATCAATTGGCTTAAAAAAGTGTTTCTTTTTGTGTCCTCATACTATGCTGTCAATTCTTCTGTAAAAATTACCCAAGTGATAATTTGTTTACGAGAGAAAAGCCATTGATACCATACAAACTGATTTGGTTCGAAATATAAAGTTGCAATATCTACCTTTTGTGTGTTTTGCACATTATTGAGATCGAAAAATTGTTCCATCTGTAATATCCATGTTGCGGGATCCTTGCCATCAAACTTCCTCATATAGATTTTTGGAACATGGTGGGTCTTCGATCCAACATTAGAGTCTATGGAATCATGATTAACATTTCTTTTGTTCTCATCATGAGTTTCCTTTACTACCCTTTCACCATTAATGACCATTTCTTGTAGCAACTTATTCATATTTATCTTCAATTCTTCCATCTTATCATCCATGCCATCAATTTTAGCGTCCATGCCATTCATCTTAGCTTCCATGCCATCCATATTAGCTTCTACACCTTTCTTTAAACAATCCATCTTAGCTTCTACACCTTTCTTTAAACCATCCATCTTAGCTTCTACATCTTTCCTTAAACCATCCATCTTAGATTCTGTTGCTTTTTGTGCAACTGACACTTGTTGCACTTGGTCTCGTAATTTTGATATATCATGTTGCATTTCTTCCTCTTCTTCATGAGTCATGATAGAGCTTTCAGGTTGCTTACTAGGTGTTTGCATTTTCTTTCCTCGGGGCATCAATTATCGATTCAAACTAATTTTTCAAACCAAGCTTATGAAAAAATTTAAAAAAAACTACACACCTTTTTTCACTTTGTAGAAGATTGATATTGAATCTGATGTATCTCTGCAATTTCGGATCATCCAATTCTAAAATTGCCACCTGTAGTAGCCCTCTATGTCCTCTTTCCAATGCCACCAGTCTGATCCAAATTGGATTCTCCAAGGAAGAGTTATGCGCAATCTCCCAAGATGACCTGATTATAGACTAGTTCAGTAGAGCGAACTTGTATGACGTGCCATGAGTCACTGTTTCGACTTTTGGATCTGGAAAATATATACAAGAAACTAAGTCCATCCTCTTTCTATACCTTCTTATGAAATTTAAATCTGATGCTCAGAGAGAAAGTTATGACGATTTTCCCCAGGTCACCTGTTTGGAATGTAATTCAGGAGTTTGCAAAAAGACCAACTTCCTCAGATCATATCTCCGCAAATATAGCGCGAAAAGCTCTGAAATTCAGACCCAAGATTCAGCGCAATTTCTTCACAAACGGATTTTTTTTTTAACTTTTGAAATGTCGTAGAAAAAAAGTTATAGTGAAAATGCCACGATGACCTGTTTGGAGCAGTGAAACCCTAGAATCCAAAGCTCTGAAACCAAATGTTATGAAACTAGCTCACAAAAAGATAGAAAAGAGAGATCAACGCCTTAGAATTCAGCCTCTTTGAGGGGGCAACCTCCTTTACATTACACAAATGAGCAATTCTTGCATGATTCAAATGACAAAACCTCCTTTCTATATATAGGAGTCTAAGGAGTCACAATATAACCCAGCCGACCTAACAATAATAATATAAAGCCACAAAAATAACAACAGATGGATTCTATGGGGTACAGTAATAACAATATGGGGACAATAGGCGCACAAAAATATTAATAAGGGATACAACTACAATAGTAATGGGGTAATCACTAGTATTATAGGGACCCAATAGGCACGTGCTGGATTTTAGGACCGCGGTTGAGGTCGAGGTGGAATGGGACCAAGAAGTGGTCGCGAACAGTTAATTTGTTACAATTGTGGAGGGCCAAGACACTATGCCCACGATTGTACAAACCCGACAAGGACATCATGTTTGTATTGTACTCAGTTTGATCATGAGGCAGAAGACTGCCCTAGATTGATAGTGAGACTGTGTGAAAAAGGGGTACTTCAACCCCCTTCGACTCAGAATTTGCAGATGATGAGGTCTGAGCCGCGCGAAAAAGACCCAAACGTAAACATGATGCTCAGAAGCGGTATGACCACTGGCGATGATAAGGGTAAGCAGTCGGAAGAAAGTGCATGGGTTCGCAAGGCTCCTACAAAGGAACCTGAATTTGATTTAGAATGCGTGATGGAGACATTCATGGAAGCTAAGAAGAGCTTCACGGAGGCCTCCACTTCAGGTAGTAAGGATAAACTAGAATAGGGATTGATCCTTCAATGCTCACTACCTTTCTGGAGACATGCATGAAACTGCTACGCAACAATAAGGCAGTAAAAGGACTACAGGAACTTATCACTAGGTGTGTGGGGTTAGGAGAACCGCGCATGGTCCGGGAACCTTAGACTTCACGAACTCAAAAAATACTGGGTACGACTGAGGAAGAAAAGCATTTTGATGGACGTAGGGGTCAAGAGGTTGGAAAACGAGATCAAGCAAGCATGTCTTGTCAATAAACCAAGGATGACAAGGAAAGGTTTGGATGATCATACCACTAAATTAGAAGACTATCACCAAGAATTTATGACTCTGCTGCAATGGATATGACGCATCTCACCAAATGCAGTAACCAAGGGAGCGCACTACATGTGATAGAACGTGCAGTGCCGGCTGTCGTGAGGGCAATTGAGGATTTCCCATGGACTAGACTGGAAGGCGAGCTAAAGCATCACAAAGGTGGTGTGACCACTTGACTAGCCGTAGGAAGCACAATCTCAGTGCTCCAGGCAGTTGAAAGAGAGCATGGGACTATAAAAGAGTATGTTTGGGAGCTGCGCGATAAGGGAGGTGTGCGCAAGATCGGCATGTCACAAGGTTCGTGCCCGCGCATGTGGGGCTATGCTGTTGCACGAGTAGGCTGGGAAGTGACCATTGTTGTCACTGTTCATGACAAGATGTCCGATTTAAGGCCTAATGGAGTGGGCGGCAAGAATTTAAGACGCTAATTATGGGCAAGATTTGGGACAATCTGCCACCAAGAAAGCATTGATGGCCCGTAATTGGGGGGAACGGTCGAATTTGAATTCAAAAGGCACTATATAACTCCAAGGGCTAGCCATGAGACAACACATGTTCACTTGAGATTTGAGCAGTTGATTAGAGTACAAAGTGTTGAGCGTCGAGAGATATTCGAGCCCCTAAGTTCGCGAAAGACCACATACAATTCAAACAATATGGTGGCTACCAGGAGAGGTTTGGGCTTTTCGGAAGGAACCACCGATGAGGCCACGTAGAACGCCATGATACACGATGTTCTCGAAGGTACTGGGGTTGCACCGGAAATCCCGAAATCATCGCAGACACCGAGACAAAAAAAAGATAAGCAGGCAACAAGACTAGTCCGCATGTCCTCGAGGACTCCGCGGTTCGGTAAGCTCTCAATGGAAGAAAAGGGCAAGGCTGTCACCATTGAGATAGATGAAGAGGAGGAGGACCTACAAGCTCTGATTTCCGAGGTAGAGGAAATAGAGGATGTGGAGGAAGATATCCAGTCAGTGCGCTCTGCAGCGAAATTGTTCAAGTACATCCCTCCACCTAAAGGGAAAACCAAGATACCAAAGGATCTAGATGCCACGAAGAGTGCACTCAAGACCCCGCTCCTCCCTGATGGAATTGTGTTTGAGGGCTCGCACCTAGGCTGAGTGCCCACAATGAAGTTCGAAGATTGGGACCTCGCAGACAGCGAGAAGTTCCCACACTTAGAGACGGCGAGCCTCATGAAATAGAACACGGAGGGGCCAGTAATCACATTAGAGCCACAAAAATGGTTGCACAGTGTGGAGAAGGTTGGGTTTCTACATCTGCTGTGGATACCACACTTTCACCGCACACCCATCACTATTCTCGTCATCAGGCAGCTGCTTTTCCTAGTGCATGATGGGTACTTATGGCCGGAGGATCCTATTCCCATCATGGTGGATCTCATCCACAGAATTTCTCGGCTTCCCTGTAAGGGAAAGGACCCTGCAACGATAGTAGGAAAAAGTGGCGATTTGGCTCTCATGGAAGCTATGAAGGCCAAATATAAACTTGAAAAGAAAAAGAGGGGTTATGCCATCACCAGTATCAAGGATAAGGGGGTGCACGTAGCCACCCAACTCCTAGCTGGCAAGGTAATGAGAAAATGTCGTGCGAATGAAGTAACAACACCAGTGATAGTGTTGGAAAAACAGTACGTGGAGGGGGTCCAGTTCAACTGGGCCAAGTTCCTCTATGAAGAATTCTTGATCAACTGCAAGGAAGCCCAAGAGCAAGGTAAGACCTTCAGCTATGCATGGTTGCTCTTGTCCATTTTGCTGGTAGCGGGAGAACTGCTGGAGGATAGTCAGTTCTGGAGAATTGAGTGAGACTTACCAGAGGCCATGAAGTACGCGTCGCTCTAGGCTACCAAGGATGCGAAGAAGATTCGCAATACAAATATATTCTGGGTGCCCATGGAAGCGAGCAACCAGATGTGGATTAATAGGAGGCCACGCCTGTCCCCCACAGTGCACAACAATCTGCGGAGCTTTCCAGACTTCAAGGTGGACATGCACAATATTTACATCAAAGTGTGAAAGGATCCGGTGCAGCAGTGGATAAATCTCCCATTCATAGCCACTGACGACGTGATATTTAAAGTATTAGAATCATGGCCTCTCTAGTTGTGCGCCCTAGATTTGGTAGAGTTAGATAAGACAGCAGTGCAGAAAAGGAAGGACGATGCCAATAGTGTGTCACCCAACTAACCGAGAAGAAGCGCAATGAAAAAGTGCCAGCAGAAGTAAGGGCAGTCCGCGAGGTAGCACAGGCAGCAGCGGAGCAGACAAAGGTCGCCAAAGTAGCAGCAGTAGCACAGACAACATGGGCCACAACAATGCAGGCAGAGGAGGGCCAGTAATTGTCTACAGGACAGGAGGCAGAGGACACAGACCTTGTAGAAAAGGGCATGGATCCAAGCATAACTTCCACCCAACTCAAAAGGCCGTGCATCATAGAGAGATCAGGTTCACAGAAAAAGGCCAAGGCCTCCAAATTAGCCATCGACCCAATCACATTAACAGAAGGTGATCTCTATGACATCGGTGATACGGTTCATGATGTCACCAAGGAAGTGCTCCAAGAAGTCATGTCGGAGCAGCAAACTCTGTTGGGGGCCCTAAGGGCACAGCTGCAGGAACTACAGGTGTGGCCCCCATAGTGTTATAGACATTTTTGTGCCTTACAACATTGAGCATGAAATGTCCATAATCTAAGGGATCCAAAGTCCCTAAACATGTTGTTCCTACCCCTATAGGAACAAGGCTAACTAACCACAGCAATTCACAGAAGTTCTCCACCTGAAACCACTCAAAAACAAGTCAATTCAGGATCATGTCAACTGCTCCACTGAGCATCTGCGCTGAATGTCAACTGCTACACTGGCTACCTGCGTTGAATGTCAACTCCAACACTAGCTACCTGCGCTGAGCGAGTTTGGACATGTGGCAGAGTCATTCCTCAAGGTGTCAATGCTCAGGAAACTTCCAAAATGACACTTGCCTTAGGGAATTCGATTGGTGATGAGTAAGAGGTTCCAAATCTCCAAGTGGAAGCAAGAACCTCCAAGTGGACTCAAGAACTGAGAGAGGGAGAGGACACTAGTCAGATCTCAAGCTGACTCATCCTCTCTCCAAACATCTATATATGGATCTCACCTCCATGAGATCTACGGGGCTGGAATTTTGTTATTGCAAAGAATTGCTGTTGGTTTGAGACTGGAACTATTGGGTGCTTAATGCTTTGAAGGGAGCTGAAGAAGGAATTCCATTCTGCTGGGAAGGAGATGCTGGATTGGAGCCCTCTGGGTTGTATCTCTTCCTGAACCTTGTTATCAATCAATAAAGCTATCTTGGTTTTCTCCTATATACTGGTGTATTTATATGATTGCATTAGTGTATTTGATTTGTTTCTAATCCTGAATCATTTATGAATATGTATATTTGCCTTTGTGTTGTGTTCTTCTCTTGTCGCAAGTAGCTGTTCTCTTGTCATAGGTAGCTGTTCTCTTGTGATCTCGTGGGAATCAAGTAGCTGTTCTCTTGAGCAAGCGAGGAGGCAAGTAGTTGTGAACACCCAAAGAGGAGAGGATCTAGATCGAGGGACAAACGGAAGACAACGGTAAGTCCATTGATCTCCCCTCTTTCACATTTCATAAAGGAAAGAACCAGAATAGCTGTATCTGTTTGTTGCTAAGGCATTGTCACACCTTAGGTGGATAGGATCGTCCTGCATAGGAATTTTTCCCCACAACAAATTGGCGACTCCACTGGGGAGATTTGTTTTAGTCATTTCATTTGAGTTTCTATCATTTGTTTGCATCATAGACTCAACAGCATCGAACTGCTTCTGCAAAGTAGACTGTTGCTGCCTTGATCCTTCACTGGATTTTGGCTATGATCTAACAATGGACTCACAAATGATGTGATGATCCTTTGTGATAGTCTTTAGTACCCTCTCAAAGCATCCCTCTGTTTATACCTTGCTTGTGTTTCTGATTTGGCCTGAAACAGTTGATTTTTGAGCATTTTGTGACCCAGAACCCAGGGGAAACGAGAGTTTCTCCTTCAGCACAGACACTGTGAAGGCAGTCTGCATTTCAACGCAGGTCCCGTGAGGGCTACCTGTGCTGAATGTCAACTCCACAGTGTTGGACTTGCGCTGAACCAGTTTAGCCTTGTGCAGCTGGGGTTCTCTGCTGTCTGTTGCCCTGTTTTGATCTCTGTTTTTTGCAGCCTTTAACCAGCATAGGTACCAGTCTGATAACTCCTTTTCTTTGCTTAGATTCTGCCTCCTTTTGTACAAAAATATTGTGAGTGTTTTTATGTGTTTTTGGCGTCATTTACAGTTTTCCTTTGCATGAGTAAAGTAGTCATCCTGTAGCCTTTGATTCAGATCTGATTGATTGTGATCTTAGAAGAGAGTTCATTGGCTGTTTGCAGATTGATTAGAGATTTACTTTTGCTTATTGGTTTGAATTTGTCTCTTTTAAGTGTCAAAACAAGTCTTTATTTTGAAAATCGTTAAGTTTTGTAATCTCTTCTATCTTCTCTGATTTCGAAAAAGTGAACTTGTTTGTATTGATCATTTAAAAGAAAATTCAAAGTTGTACAAAAAGCTTTCTTTGTAGGCATATATACTAAGAAAGTGGAAAAAAAACACCTGCATTGTGCATTTGCATTTTTGAAGTTTGCATGATTGATTTAGGAAAGAGTGCATTAGAGTGTGTTGATTGCTCTTTGAGAAAAGATAGTGTCTTTCTTTTCCCTTAGTAGCTAGGATTTTCAAAGTTGAAAAGATTATAAAGCTTGCTTATCATCTTTAGACTGCATTTAGGAATTTGTATCATACATCTCGTGGTGAACCTTGAAAGGCAAACTTTAAAAAGATCAACCTAAAATAAACTGAATGAACCTAACAACGCTTTGTAACATAACGCACAACATAGAGGTCTAGGCTAGAGACGTGTTCCGGCGTCGTTAAGCCTAGTGACTGTCGATCTCGTGGAAGGTGGGTGATTCCTCCTGAGGGACGATAGCGCTAGTACGGATTGTGCTCCCACGTACCGTCGCGTATATATTGGGAGACCCCTATAGGCATATATCTTTTATCCTTAGGAAGCCGTGTCGGCCGCCCTACTGATCGCAATGCAGTGAACACAACATTCACGAAGATTGACCGCCCGTACCCTAAAAAGTATTCTGCGGTTTTGCGAAAAGTTTGGCACACCCTCTGCCTAGAACTCCAAAGAAGTTTCTTTTGGCCTTTTTCAGACTCTATAACAGAAAAAGTCCATCCGAGCATTTGTCACTTCGGGCTCGTTAAAACATCGAAGGAGACTAGAGTCATCTTTAGCTTTTTCTCGACTCTTTAAAAGTGAAAAAGCAAGTTGTGTCTAAAGCGTCGTTAACAATTTATTTTAAACGGAACAATCACCCTTTAATCCTGCGCTGATCTTTAGGTTGAAAAGATGGAGCACACCAACCAAGGAATTCCTCTTGGTGGAAGTCCTAGTCCCTTCTCCTCTTGGGGAGATGTTGGTGCACCCCACATGGCCACATTGTCGCTTCCAGGACTGACGATTGGCCTACCAGTTTGGCTTTTTTCAACCAATGTCATTCACAATACCACCATTCCTGAACAGTCGAGTCAACAGTTAGATCAGACAAGAGTTGCCTCCCAGCCTTCCACTTCATCTTCCTCCCCTCCTTCCTCTTCGCTTGACGGAACTGGTAAATCAAAAAACCATGTTCCTAAGGAGAAGAAGGAGAAGAAGAAGAAAGAAAAGAAGAAGAAGGAGCCTAAGGCGACTGGGGGCAAACAAGTGTCATCTAACAAAAATCCACACACAGCACTCGTAAGGCCTAAATCGCCATGCGTCATATGCAAGGGAGACCACTTCCATAGAGATTGTCCTTGTATCCCCCGGATACTAAGAGACTGGTCCCCCCGTTTGCACAATTCGGTAGCATCGACCTCTGATAGCCATGTCGACTGCTCACCGTCAACTAGCGGGAGTGAAGCCCCAGGACAGAGCGGGAAAGCTAAATTTCCCTGCAGACTGTGTGAAGGCGATCACGCCATCCACCGTTGTCCCTTCTTAGACGAGGCAAAAAGAGTTCTGGAAGATCACCCGATTTTACGAGCGCATCTCCCTCCTAGATATCAAAGACTCCTGCCAAGTCCCTCACTAGTTGAGAACCCGGCTGACCCGCCCAGGTGGTCAGCCGAAGCACCTGTCATTGAAGATGAACCATCTGAATCCATACCTGACGAAAGTCTAAAGGTTGAAACGGCAGTTGACCCGGTTTTGCCTTCAGAGGCTCTATCTTTGAATGACACCATCACAGAGGAGAATCAAGACGACACCGTCCAGATTATCTTCATCAGCGTTGACTCTGATGATCAAGGGGGCAATGCCACCATTCCTTTATCGCAGGAAGGAAGTTCATCAGAGTGCTATCCGGCCATATACTCGGTCCCACCACCAAGAAACCTGGTTGTGTCCTTTGATTAGAACCAACTAGGCAGACCCCGGTTGCCAGCAAGCATACCATTCAGAATTATTTGTCAAATATACAGAATGGTAATGGCTGGCACTATCATTGATGAGGGGGCATCTGTGAGTATCCTTTCCTCTATTGCTTGGAAAGCGCTTGGTTCGCCAGCGCTGTTGCCTAAGATGAGAAGTCTATCGGGCTTTGATAAAGGAACCAGTCGACCTTTAGGGATCCTCCCCAATGTGCCTATAACATTGAAAGGGAAGACCGTTCAAATGAATGTGATGGTCGTTCAAGGACCCTTGGATTATAACCTACTCCTTGGACGAGACTATATATATTGCATGGGAGCTATAGTCTCCTCACTCTTTAGAGTAATGTGTTTTCCGCATGAAGGAAGAATGGTCAAGCTCGTGGACCAACTTTCGTTTCCTGGATCACGCATCGCAAATAGTCATGTACCATCCCAAAATGGTCTATACACGCAAGAAGTGTCTCAACCCACGGTCCGTCCTCTTGATGAGCACGAGTAATCCGGGAGGATATGACTGGAACCCAGGGGGCATGCGTCCTGGCCTGCTTCGGCAGGAAAACTTTGGGTATAGGGTAGGTTTCTGCGGGAGAATATGACTAGTCCGTACCCCGTCCATGGGTGGAAGAGGGGTTGTTCTAGAATAGGATTTTTTTGTCAAAGTTACGTGTTTGGTGCCAGAGTCATTCACCCTTGTCTATTTCGGTAGACATTGCCGAGGAAGTGTTTTGTTTGAAAGAGTAACGAGACAATCTTTGGGTAACCTGAAAGAGGTAGGCCTCTCCCGGTAAAACAAATGTTTTATCTGCAAATTGAGGGGTAACCTTGAAATCGTACTTTATACCTGGGGGCATGCAAACCTTTCAGAGTGCAAGCAAGGGGCAACTATTTATTTTTTAAATTTTTAGGACCTCTAACCCTTTAAACTCGTAGGATTAGTCGTTTCCAAACTTGCATAAAGAAAGGATCAGGAGCAAAGCTTAGTGAGATGAAGCTCCATAAAAAATAGAATCTTGATGAGACACTCTTATCATATGACTGGTATTATCGAGCAGTTTTAACGCGGAATTTATGCTCGTTAAAAAATAGAAAAGCGGTATCGAGCAGTTTTAACGCGGAATTTATGCTCGTTAAAAAATAGAAAAGCGATATTCGAGCAGTTTTAACGCGGAATTTATGCTCGTTAAAAAATAGAAAAGCGATTGTGAGCAAGAGTTTCCTCCAGAGTTCAAGCTCATTAAAAAATGAACCTATCCCGGTAAATAACCACTGTGAATGTAATATCATCAGCCATTAAAGCCTTGGTCGTGTTTGCACCTGCCACCTCCACTTTTCGATTGGCCGATTGTTCGCCTCCATATGATTGTTTACCCATTTTGAGGAACAGCTGCGAAGAGTGATTTCACCTAGCCATCCTTGTGACACCGCCATGATTGGAAAATTCCAACCTGTACCTGGAATCAGCTGCTATACCTGTTTATCACTCGTTCCTCAAAAGACGAGTCTTCTTTAAGCTCTTTTCAACTGACTCGTAAAATATGAAAAGATTGCCGAGTTTTGGCCTTCCAGCTCGTTAAAGCGACCGGAAGAGCTATCCCTCCTCTAGATTTTAATCTTTTTGGACCTGAGGGATTATTGCACAAAAAGATCGAGCGCTTGTTTTATTCGGCTCATTAAAACTATCGAAAACTCATCCCTTCTGTATTGTTTTATACTTTTTCGGACTTAAGGGATTAGATGACGAAAAAGGAATTTTGGAGTTGACTTTATGTATCTTTTCAGACTCTCTAAAAATGAAAAGAACCGAGTTATCCTTGCCGTTAGACTCGTTAAAATCATTAAATAGCGACAAACTTGTCTTTAGACGAGAATGAGTTTCCCTATCGCTAGGCTCGTTAAAACATAGCGATGGGCTTTCCCGAAGGGCAGGTTATAGAACAAGCATATGTTATCCTCCTCAAGCTTGACAAAAATAAAGAGGTACTGGTCAGCAATGACTGGGGAAAAATTGGGAGAAAACTAAAGAAAACTTTGATGGTAGCAGGTCGCTCTTGAACATGACACTTTTCCTCCGTATCACATTCGGGTTGGGTTGTTTCATTCACCGGTCACATCCATGGTCTCGCCATACCATCCATATTTGGGGTAATGCTACCAATCCATTGCATCAGTGTCACCATATGTTCAAGAGAAGTCGTTCAGAAAGAGTCAGCCGGGTCCCATCCACTGCCATACATTATCCTTCATCCATTCATGACCGCCACCCTGAATCATATGTCACATATCGTTTTCACCTCCATTAAAATTATTAACTCCGTTCCGTGTCACTGATGTGGGATTCATTAAGGCCCTCCTGTGACGGATCGCTTCTTGTCGACATCAGCTCATTATCCAAGAAGTTGATCTAGGAACAACCCCTTCAGTACTTTGAAGCTTGCATGCCTCAGTGGCAAGTTTCTCACTTCCGGCGACAGGTATACATCAATGACCTTCGACCAGAAGATTTTGCGTGGTGTTCGATGCCAAGTCCTTTATTCACACCACGTGAATTGTACTGCAGTACCTTGAGGGTCACTATCATTATCGGTGATTCCTCTCGCGCTTGTTAACGGTTTACATCATTGACCGGTAATCAAGCGATGTCTTTCCATGTTCGACTTCAGCGCAATTCTCACATGGATCGACTTGTACTTAGAGTGAAGATCGAACGAGTTTGAAGACCCCGGATCTAGTTTCATCCATCCGGGCTGCGATATATATTCAGGAAAAATAAAGACATTTGACATGTACATAATTGCAGCAGATGATCATCCTATTCAAAGGATGATAGTTTCGCCAAAATTATCAGTCTACCATCAGACGATCGTCTGTCCTATGTACAAAAATGGATTTATAAAGCTGAGCATGGGAATGCCCGCCTCAGCTAGATCATGAAAGCAGTATGAATCATAATGTATTGTATTGTATCTTATTACAGGTCTCCTCCCAGCAAATGGATGAACTTCAGACCCTCCTGGATAAAGCATTTCACCCGATAAACGGCCTCATACTTTAGGGGGCAACTGTTATAGACATTTTTGTGCCTTATAGCATTGAGCATGAAATGTCCATAATCTAAGGGATCCAAAGTCCCTAAACATGTTGTTCCTACCCCTAGAGGAACAAGGCTAACTAACCACAACAATTCACAGAAGTTCTCCACCTGAAACCACTCAAAAACAAGTCAATTCAGGATCATGTCAACTGCTCCACTGAGCATCTGCACTGAATGTCAACTGCTACACTGGCTACCTGCGTTGAATGTCAACTCCAACACTAGCTACCTGCGCTGAGCGAGTTTGGACATGTGGCAGAGTCATTCCTCAAGGTGTCAATGCTCAGGAAGCTTCCAAAATGACACTTGCCTCAGGGAATTCGACTGGTGATGAGTAAGAGGTTCCAAATCTCCAAGTGGAAGCAAGAACCTCCAAGTGGACTCAAGAATTGAGAGAGGGAGAGGACACTAGTCAGATCTCAAGCTGACTCATCCTCTCTCCAAACATCTATATATGGATCTCACCTCCATGAGATCTACGGGGCTGGAATTTGTTATTGCAAAGAATTGTTGTTGGTTTGAGACTGGAACTATTGGGTGCTTAATGCTTTGAAGGGAGCTGAAGAAGGAATTCCATTCTGCTGGGAAGGAGATGCTGGATTGGAGCCCTCTGGGTTGTATCTCTTCCTGAACCTTGTTATCAATCAATAAAGCTATCTTGGTTTTCTCCTATATACTGGTGTATTTATATGATTGCATTAGTGTATTTGATTTGTTTCTAATCCTGAATCATTTATGAATATGTATATTTGCCATTGTGTTGTGTTCTTCTCTTTTCACAAGTAGCTGTTCTCTTGTCACAGGTAGCTGTTCTCTTGTGATCTCATGGGAATCAAGTAGCTGTTCTCTTGAGCAAGCGAGGAGGCAAGTAGCTGTGAACACCCAAAGAGGAGAGGATCTAGATCGAGGGACAAACGAAAGACAACGGTAAGTCCATTGATCTCCCCTCTTTCACATTTCATAAAGGAAAGAACCAGAATAGCTGTATCTGTTTGTTGCTAAGGCACTGTCACACCTTAGGTGGATAGGATCGTCCTGCATAAGCATTTTTCCCCACAACACATAGGAAGGAACCATAGCAACCTACATCGCAGCAGGCACATCAACAGTAGATTAGATGCTACGCACAAGGATGGCCAATACCATAGTGCTACTGAAAGGGGCACTAGCAACAAAGAATGAGATTGACAGAGCCATAGTTGACAGGGTCAAGGGACTTGGCCTTAACTTCACTTCCCTTCTGTGAGACACACTGTACCAACTGCAGGAAGGAGTAACCATAGAACTCCATGCCAGGGAGGGCTGCGTGATATAGGTGCTAAGTGAGCAAAAGATCAACTTCAAATAGCTCAGCCTGCAGCATGACGAACTAGTGTCACAAAACCAACAGTTAGTGCAGACTATTGATGAAGTGTGTCACGCATCCCAGAGTTGTCTATCGTCATGGACCTACCAACAGAAGTATGAATCCATTGTTTGGCAAGTGGAGTCCAAAATGCGTGGGAGGAAACAATGCGAGTGCAGCTGGAGCTGAATCTCTAGATTGCCAAGCTGTGGCTGAAGGCGTAGCCTTCCACTCCCCTAGAAGTTAGAGAGCAGTGCATTAGTGCTATCCAAATAGGGTTGGAAGAAATTGGACGGGCAATGCAGGACTGTACTGGTATGTTGGACCAAGCCTTTGGCGTCCTCACATCCTTGCAGGAGGACCCCAACATACAGCGCCTAGAAACAAAGGTGCACAAACTTTAGGAGAAGTACGATAGTGTCCGAGGAACTACGCAGACAGTCGTCCTCACTCAATGGCTTCCAAAGATGTAGCAAGCAAGGGCACTGAAAGAGCAAGTGGATGCCACAAGACAAAAAGAGACACTCCTCAAAGTTCACGTCCAGCCATGAATTGACGAGGCCTTCACCATTACGACAGATATCGAGGGCAAGCTCGCACAGATGTAGGGGCTCTACGCGCTAAGGCAGGGATTTGATCCTCATAAAGAAGAATCAGAAGAACGCATGTAGTAGGTCCAGCAAACCACAAAGTAGTGTGCTATGGACCTCTGAGTAGCGCGAGACTAGTTGGAGGGACACCGCGCCAAGATCGCCGCACCAACTGAGTGACTCAGGGACGAGTCACGATGTTTGTGTTGGGGGCCTGTTGGGCATCAGATCCCCCCACAACATGTTTTGGGGCTCAAAGCCCAAGTTTTGGTCAAATGTATTGTAAGAATCCACGAACTATGGGCACGGAACTCGAAGTATAGGTTGAGTCATAGGGTTGTCTGCCCTAAGTTTTGTAATGTAATGTAATGTCATGTTGGCCTACCCATGGTCCACGAACCATGGGATTGTATAAATAGAGTGAGGCTCTAAGTTGTAAAGAGAGCGAATTAGAGAAAAGGAGATAGATGAATATGAAAGGTTCCAGCATAGAGTAAGAGTCTAAGTGTATTGGGTTGTAGTAGTAGGAAGAGGCTCTGCAGCTGAGTGCGCAGAGGCCTAGTAGAGTCTGCAACTGAGTGCGCAGACCCCTGCAGCTGAGTGCGCAGGGCGAAGTTGAGTCTGTAACCCAAGAAGAAGAGTAATAAAGAGAATTTTGATTCTAAATACTGTGTATCTGGTTTTGTATGATTTTCTATGCATTTATACTGTTTTGTTTATCGCGTGCACTTATATGAATGCTGGACATACTGTTAATTATCACTAAGAATTACACAGATAAATTTAATTAATTGGATAATAATAGGTTAATAGTAAGGAACTTGGGTAATAATATGGATCGCGCCCTGAGTAGGGTTGCGTTAAGGCAGCATCACAGGTTGCGAGCAACTAATATATGCATGTAGCGACGTGCATGCAAGGTCAAACTACGGACTGCCATAGCTCATCAGACATCCCTAGGGTGTGGAAACCTGGTTCTAGCACCCTCCCATACTACTTCGGGTGAGACCTCAGTCTGCGCTCCATGGACTATTGCCGAAAGGGCCAGTAGTACCGGGATTTGTTTGGCTAAATCACCTCTGAACCTAGGTCAGGGCCCTACAAGCCAACAACACTTTTTATTAAATTTATCGAACACTTAGGTAGATTTGAGTAAAGACTGACTTAAGGGAAATCTATGGTGTGCGTAAGTAGCTAATTTTCTTATCCAGGGTCCACAAAAACTAGTCGTAGACCTTCGCGAAGGTCTGGAGGCCAATTAAGGGAAGATACAACACTAAGCCTTAACGGGTTAGAGATCTGTGGGAAGGAAGATCTAGGACATAAAAAGACATCACATTAATCTCTGGATGCGAAAAATTGGTTCCAGTATCCCCCCATACTGCTTTGGGTGAGACTTCAGTCCGTGCTACATGGATTGATGCTGAAAGCTCCAGTAGTGTAGAGATTTGTTTGGTACAACTAACTCTAAACCTGGGTCAAGACCCCCTAAGCGAACAAGCACTTTTAGGAGTTTTGCCACTTCTTGAGCCTTCTTCTGAATGCTAACAAGAGTAGCCACCACTTGTTGCAAAAGTATCATTATATCATAAAATTGTGCCATGGTCCTCCAGTAGCCCCACTTCCTCCTGCATGTGTAACTACCATTTTGCAGTGTTGTAACTATGTGAAGATAATTGTCGATTCTCTTATACAAGATGTTCCACCTATTTATTTAGTGCAACAAGTTCTTTCCTCAATCAACATTCTCACTCAATATATATTCATAATTTTCCTGTGTTGATGTAGCAAAAGAAATATTTTCCATCATGATTTCCCTAGGATTCCTTCTGTTATTAGAAGTTATCACCTTCTCTATATATGCTGAGACTAGCTTCTCAGGATCATTCGAGAAATATCTTTGTCTCTGTTGCATGATCCTCTTATTGTGATGACAAAATGTGACACTGCATACATGCATGACTCTATCTACGGATGGAGTTGTTATTCCCATTTCATCAAATGGAAGATGACCACCTGTGAGAGGGGATTCATCTAGATAACCTCATTCATCATCCATGGGACATTGGATAGCATCTTATTTTTCCAACTTTCCTCTATCTCCCGAGTCAATTATTCCTCTTCTTGTATTTGTGTTGCTTCTTTCTCCTAGGACTCCCTTTGTTATTCCTCATCTATTCTTATCGTCTCCTCTTCTTATTCCTATTGCTTTTTGCGAAACTCATCTTGCTTCCTCTTCTCCTCCTCTTCTACTTCTCTCCTCTCCTATTCTTCTTGCATAGCTCTTATGTTTAAAGGATCAATTTTCCATTTTCTAATGTTTTCACCTGTGGAATCATATCTAATCCATTTACTAAGAGCTATACTCCTTGCTTGAGGGGTTGTTTGTTCTTCCTCTTGCATCTACATATTTGGTGTGGTGGATCTAGGGGTGAACTATTCTCCATCCCTGGATGTGTCTTCCTAACTGCATTATACCAATTCTTCACTTTCTCATCTTCTCTGGTGGACATTGATGAATATCCCTAATTGAAACCGATTCTTTCATAATGTTTCCTGCACACTCTCTTGGGATCATATGCATGAAATTATTTAGTTGTGAAGTGAAAGATATCCATCTCTTATATTTCTTCCATTGTCGCCTTGTGGCTCTTCATCTCATATTTTCCAATCCTCAAAGGGAAGGTGGGCCAAGGGCTTTCTACCACTTGTTAAGCATTCCTGACAATCCCTTGTCCAACTAATATCCTACTTATTTCATGACCACCTTATTGGTCACATATCACGGCATGAGTTGAGGGAATATCTAACATTCAAAACCACAGATGTATGTGCCCTCAGGTGCTACAAACCAATTCGCGATATCCTGCAGTGACTCCTTCACTTGATCGGTCAGGTAAGGAGGATCAATCTCGAATATCATGTGGAATATAACTATAAATAAGTTCTTAACCAATCTGTCATATGTGCCTCTTGTTCGAGCCTAGATTGACCTCAGGCTGAAGGGAGGCAATCTTAGGATAACCACAAACCAAGCTTAACCTGGTAGCTAGCCCTACCAGGTTGGGAGAGGGCACTCTCCTTGTCAATCTCAGTTGAGATGACTGATTGAATATGGATTTTAGGCTAGGTATAGTAGCTATAGGGTTTTTGTTTGATTTTGAAGGTTTTGTTGTTGGATCAAATGGAGGAGGCAGTTTTGGGTCCAGGAAATCAAGTCAGAATTGTAGGGTGTTCTGTGGGCCGAAGTAGGCAGGTGTTTTGGCACTTGGAATTGAGTGAGATGGTAGGTATAAGACTGATGAGAAGCTGAGGAGGGCATGCAAGGATCATGAGTCCTCTTCGGATAGCTAAAAACATCAAAACATTACCACAAGAATCCCACAAAAATAGCTGTAAATCCTGGTATATTTCCTTGCCAAACTACTGTAGACATGTACAATGTAGCTCAAAGCATCCACAAGAGTCCAACCTTTGCTAATGACTAAAAAAATACATAATATAGACATCAAACCACCTATGCTAGCCATCAGGGGTCGAATCCATGAGAAGAGGGGTGGTTTCAACCATTTCTAAACTAAGAATAGGAATATAGGCAGTGGAACAACTTGCCTCTAAAACCATGGAAACTGATTCATTCATCCCCAAACCACCTCAAAATGATGAATCTACTTTCTAGAGTCATTTTACAAATACATTTACATAGCATAACATCATCTACATTCATAAATTCATCCAAAATGAGAGGAAAAGTCAACTTGTAGAAAAACTAGGCAAAATTTTGATTTTTGAGCAAAACTGGCAAAATTCATCCTATGCACAGCACCTTTTCAAACCCAATTTTGGAGGCCTTCCCCTTGACAAAATTGAGCCCAAGATAGCTTGTTGGAAAGGTCTACCTGTTTAGTTTCCGGAACATCTTGAATTTTTGCATTTGAAGGTCATTTTCTTCTTCAAAAGTGGAATCTCTCAAGACTGCTTCCTGTGTGTCCAAAAAGTGGTAGAGAGGGCATTTTTTGATGGTTTTTTGACCTTTAGGTGACCTAGATTTGCTCCAAATTTGATAAAAATTTCTGGGTTTGCTTATTTTTTCATGCTGAATCCAAATATACAAGCCATTCTTCCAACAAGTTCCCCAGTCAAAAGCGCATTGCGACTGCAATTTCCTGTGTTGCAAAATTTAAAATTTGAAAATTACAAAATTTTACCATAGTTTTGCCAAAATTGGCACAAGGCACCCTCATGCACTGCTTTGATGAGCTAATGAGGCATCAGCTAGGATTTCCAACTTCTTTTTCTCCTTTTTTCTTCTCAAAGCCTTCCTCAACCTTGCCTTAAGCTTCCTCATCCTTATATTGCATATTTTGTTCTGGGTCATATAGTGATAGGCCATGTGACGAAGCATCTTCTTTTCTTTATTGGCCTTCTCAAGTAGCTTTTCAAGGTGTATTTTGACCCTTTCAAGCCAAGTTTCCTGTTCATTCTCAATCTCTTGCTCAATGGAGGTCATCTTGACCTTTGCCTTCTTTGCCTTTTGTCAGTTCTCCTGGATCATTTGCAACTCCATGAGGACTTGCTTGTCAGTTAATTGCTTGTTTTCTTGCTCAAGGTAACTGATGATCCATGTTGGGTCCCTATAATACTAGTGATTACCCCATTACTATTATAGTTATACCCCTTATTTATATTTTTGTGCCCCTATTACCCCCATAGTATTATTTATGTGCCCCATAGAATCCCTCTATTGTTATTTTTGTGGCTTTATATTATTATTGTTAGGTCGGCTGGATTATATTGTGACTCCTTAGACTCCTATATATAGAAAGGAGGTTTTGTCATTTGTATCATCCAAGAATTTTTCATTTATGTAATGTAAAGGAGGTTGCCCCCTCGAAGAGGCTGAATTCTAAGGCGTGGATCTCTCTTTTCTATCTTTTTGTGAGCTGGTTTCATAACATTTGGTATCAGAGCTTTGGATTCTAGGGTTTCGCTGCTCCAAATAGGTCATCGTGGAATTTTCGCTATAACTTTTTTTCTGTGATGTTTCAGAAGTTTCGAAAAAAACCCATTTGAGAATAATTGGCGCTGAACCTTGGATCTGAATTTTAGAGCTTTTAGTGCAATATTTTCGGAGATATGATCTAAGGAAGTTGGTCTTTTTGCAGACTCCTGAATTACATTCAAAATAGGTGACCTGGGGAAAATCGTCATAACTTTCTCTCTGAGGATCGGATTGAAATTTCATAAAAAGGTACAGAAAGAGGACAAACTGTAGTTTCTTGTGGGTGTTTGTTAGATCCAAAGGTCAAAACAGTGACTCACGGCACGTCGTACAAGTTACTTCTACTGAACTAGTCTATAATCAAGTCACTGTGGGAGATTTCGCATAACTCTTCCTTGGAGAATCCAATTTGGGTCAGACGTGTGGCATTGGAAAGAGGACACAGGGAGCTACTACAGGTCACAATTTCAGAACTAGATGACTGGAAAGTACAGAGATACAGCAGAGGCAATATCGAGCTCCTACAAAGTGAAAAAAGGTGTGTAGATTTTTTATATTTTTGCTTATGCTTGGTTTGAAAATTTATTTTGAAGGAATTCAAAGGGCATAGTAGAGCATTATTATCAGTAACTGATGCCCCGAGGAAAGAAAATGCAAACACCTAGTAAGGAACCTGAAAGCTCTAGCATGACTCATGAAGAAGAGGAAGAAATGCTACATGATATATCAAAATGACAAGAACAAGTGCAACAAATGTCACGCTCACAAAAGTTAACAGATGCTAAGATAAATGGCGTGGAAGCTAAGATGAATGACATGGAAGCTAAGATGGAAAATTTGAAGATAGATTTGAACACAAATTTGAAGACAGGCATAGCAGATTTGAAGACAGATTTGACTAATTTTCTACAAGAAATACTTACTAATGGTGAAAAGGTAGTAAAGGAAACTCATGATGAGAACAAAAGAAATGTTAATCATGATTCCATAAATGCTAATGTTGGATCGAAGAATCACCATATTCCAAAAATCGATATGAGGAAGTTTGATGGCAAGGATCCCGCCACATGGATATTACAGATGGAGCAATTCTTCGATCTCAATAATGTGCAAAACACACAAAAGGTACGTATGGCAACTTTATATTTGGAACCAAATCAGTTTGTATGGTATCAATGGCTTTGTTCTCGTAAACAATTTATCACTTGGGCAATTTTTACGGAAGAATTGATAGCACATTATGAGGATACAAAAAGCAACACTTTTTTTAGCCAATTGATAAGTCTCAAACAAAAGGGTTCAATAATGGAGCACATTGAGGAGTTCCAAAAATTGAACATAAGGGTAAAAGATATTCCAGAGGAGCATAGGATTGATGTGTTCATAGGGTCTTTAAAGGATAATATCCAACATGATGTGCGCCTTTGGGAACCTGATTCATTAGAGAAGGCATTCAGGTTAGCAAGAAAAATGGAAAGCAAAATTATGGCAACTAGGAAGCATACCATTCACAACTATAAAGACGGAAGTGTTGTTGCCCATAGTCTTCCACAACCTACAAGGTTGACACCACAACAATTGGAAGAAAAAAGAGCAAAAGGGCTTTGTTACAATTGTGATAGCAAATACACAAAAGGTCATAAGTGTGCTGAGAAGAAATTATTCTACATAGATTGTGAAGAGGAAGAAGAAAAGGAGCAAGAAAGGTCAAAAGAAGAGGATATATTCCAGGAACAAAGCCTAGATGAAGAACAAATAAATCCGACCATATCTTGTAATGCATTGGCGGGAATTACCACTCCTCAAACCATCAAGATAGAAGGACAAATCAAGAAGAAAAAGGTAATAGTGTTGATTGATTCAGGAAGCACCCACAATTTTATTCATTGTAGGGTAGCAAAAGAATTGAATTGCTTCCTATATCCAGCACCAGAGTGTCAAGTGATGATTGCAAATGGAGGAACAATAAATTGCTTCTGGAAAGTGCCATAATATCAAGCTATCCATGGGAGAATATGTATTGACTAGCCCAATGCTTTCCATTCCAATGGGAGGTGCTGATGTTGTACTAGGAGTCCAATGGCTACAATCCTTGGGTACAATAGCTTTTAATTTTCAAGAACTTTTCATGAAATTTTCTGTGGAAGGAAAGGAAGTTGAATTAAGGGGTATTGCAGGGAAACCAGGAAAGATAATCAGCTCTAATGGCATGACAAAGCTTCTAAAAAAGGAGCAAAGAGGTGTAATTGCACAATTATGTTCGCTAGATGTTTCCACATTGGAATCATCTATTTCTCCAGATCTCCAAAAAGTCCTGGACAATCATTCCAAGGTATTTGAGACTCCCAAAGGTCTCCCACCTATGCGTGATCATGATCATGCTATTCATCTGATTCCAGGAAGTGTTCCTCCAAACATCAGGCCGTACAGATATCCCTATGTCCAAAAAAGTGAAATTGAACGTATGGTTGCAGAAATGCTAGAGGCTGGTATAATTCAACCGAGTCAAAGTTCTTTCTCAGCTCCAGTAGTATTGGTGCACAAGAAGGATGGATCATGGCGCATGTGTCCAGATTATAGGGAGCTCAACAAGCTCACTATTAAAGATAAGTTCCCCATTCCTGTCATTGATGAATTACTGGATGAATTGCATGGATCAATTTACTTCACCAAGTTGGATCTTCGTTCGGGATATCATCAAATCAGAATGAAGATTGAAGACATTCCGAAAACAACATTTAGAACTCATGAGGGTCATTATGAATTTTTGGTCATGCCTTTTGGCCTTACCAATGCACCTTCAACATTTCAAGGTTTGATGAATTCAATTTTCAAACCATTCCTTAGAAAATTTGTGTTAGTATTTTTTGATGATATACTAATCTACAGCAAGTCTTGGAAGGATCATGTTGAACATGTTGACAAGGTGCTACAACTATTGGAGGAGAAACAATTATATGCAAAAAGATCCAAATGTTTCTTTGGAGTCCAGGAGGTGGAATATTTGGGTCATATTGTATCTCATGAAGGAGTTAAGGTAGACCCTAGCAAAATTAAAGCCATTAAGGAATGGAAAATCCCCACATCCATAAAGCATCTGCGAGGATTTCTTGGGTTGACAGGGTATTATCGCAAGTTTGTTAAGAATTATGGGAGAATAGCAGCACCTCTAACAACATTATTGAAGAAAGATTCATTTTCATGGACTCCGGAAGCAACAAAGGCCTTTGAACATCTTAAAGAGGCAATGTGCCAAGCACCGGTCTTAGCTACACCGGACTTCACAAAAACCTTTATTGTGGAATGTGATGCTTCAGGAAATGGAATTGGTGTTGTTCTAATGCAAGATGAAAGACCCATTGCTTTTGAAAGTCGTCCAATCAAGGGAAAGTTTTTAAGCAAAGCTATTTATGAGAAGGAAATGTTGGCAATACTCCATGCACTTAAGAAATGGCGACCCTACCTAATGGGAAGACACTTCAAGGTAAAAACGGATCATGATAGCCTTAAATACTTTTTAGAACAAAGATTATCCTCTGAAGAGCAACAAAAGTGGGTCACAAAGATGTTGGGTTATGACTTTGAAATCATCTACAAAAAAGGGAAGCAAAATGTGGTGGCAGATGCACTCTCAAGAAAGGATGAGGATGTGGAAGCATTGTTGTGTGCCATTTCTATTATCCAACCAGATTGGATAAACGAAGCAAGGGAGGAATGGAAGAATGACGAAGAAGTGTGGGCACTTATTCGAAAGCTACAACAAGATTCCAGTACTTCTGATACATTTAGCTGGCAAAATGATTCGTTATGGTACAAAGATCGCTTATACCTCTGTAAGAATTCCCAGCTAAAACAAAAGATTCTTATGGAATTGCACACTTCTCCCTTAGGAGGGCACTCAGGATTTTTAAAAACTTACCACAGGGTTAAGAAGGAATTTTTTTGGGATGGCCTTAAATCAGATATTCAAAAGTTTGTGGCGGAATGTTTGGTTTGCCAACAAAATAAAGTTGAAACAATTAAGACACCGGGTCTATTACAACCTTTATCCATTCCAAGCCAACGTTGGGAGGAGGTTTCAATGGATTTTATCACAGGTTTACCCAAGTCTGAGGGAAAGAGTGTCATCATGGTGGTAGTTGACAGACTTACCAAGTATGCACACTTTTGTGCATTATCACATCCATTTAAAGCCAGTACAGTTTCTACTGCATTTATGGAAACAGTTCAAAAGCTACATGGAAACCCAAAGATTATTGTAAGTGACAGAGATCCCATTTTCACTGGAAATTTTTGGACAGAATTATTTTCTTGTCTTGGTACTCAGTTAGCTCATAGCTCATCTTATCATCCTCAATCTGATGGGCAAACTGAGATAGTAAACAAATGTTTGGAAGGATATCTTCGTTGCTTTGTATCTGATAAACAGACACAATGGGTCAAATGGTTGCCTCTGGCTGAATGGTGGTATAACACTTCCTTCCATACAGCAACAAAAATGACCCCATTTATGGCACTTTATGGGTATCAACCACCATCCATCACATCATATTTAAGAGAAAATTCTAAGGTTCAGGCAGTGGAACATCACATCGAACATCAACAACAAGTCCTCCAACTCTTAAAGGATAACCTCGTGTTGGCACAAAATAGAATGAAACAACAGGCAGATCAACATCGCAGTGAAAGAAGTTTTGATGTAGGTGATTGGGTATTCCTACGGCTACAACCATATAAGCAAATGTCCCTAAAGCAAGCTAAGAAGGATAATAAATTATCACCAAAGTATTATGGTCCGTACAAGGTGTTGGAAAAGATTGGTACTATGGCATACAAATTGGAGCTTCCTGCAGCTTCTCGATTGCACCCAGTTTTCCATGTTTCATGTTTAAAGAAGGTTATAGGCGACAAGCTCCCAGTTCAAACAATATTGCCAGAACTTGACGAGGAAGGAAAAATTATATTGGAACCGGAAGCAGTCACAGAAACAAGAACTCGACAGCTACGAAATCGATCAATTTCAGAGTATCTTATCAAGTGGAAGAACTTATCCGCTGAAGATTCCACATGGGAGGATGAGAATTTTATGCAGAAGTATCCAGAACTACTCAAGCGTTGAGGACAACACTTTTTTGAAGGAGAGGGGCATGTTGGGTCCCTATAATACTAGTGATTACCCCATTACTATTGTAGTTATACCCCTTATTTATATTGTTGTGCCCCTATTACCCCCATATTGTTATTTCTGTGCCCCATAGAATCCCTCTATTGTTATTTTTGTGGCTTTATATTATTATTGTTAGGTCGGCTGGATTATATTGTGACTCCTTAGACTCCTATATATAGAAAGGAGGTTTTGTCATTTGTATCATCCAAGAATTGTTCATTTATGTAATGTAAAGGAGGTTGCCCCCTCGAAGAGGCTGAATTCTAAGGCATGGATCTCTCTTTTCTATCTTTTTGTGAGCTGGTTTCATAACAATCCACTTTGCCTTCTCTAAATTGACTGACAAGGCTTGAATATCGGCCTCCTTCTCTTTGATGATCATGTCTTTAGTTATCTTTGTACCTTGACTCTCCAAATCAATGATATCAACTCCCTGTGTCTCCTCATGATCAACTAGGACAAAGTCCCTCTCTTTCTCATCACTAGGATCCTTCTCCTGCATTTTTCCTTTGCCTTTACCTTTGCCCTTGCTGTGCTGCCCAACATGTACCTGTTTTGTTGAAGAAGAAGGCAAAGCCCCTTCCACTCCTTGTGGAGATAGCATTTTCCTGTGGTCTGAAGATGAAGGCGAGACCCCTTCCACACCTTGTGGAGATAATACTTGCCTAGCAGCTGCAAAGAGCCTCCTAGTGCCCCTCTGATATGTCACAAACACTGGCACTCCAACAGTTTCAGTTTCTTTGGCTTGTTCATGTCCTGAAGGTCCACCTTCCTCCTGATGCACTGATGAAAATACTTGTGGGCCTTTGAACACTTCATGAGAAATGAAGGTCTCCCATGGTATATTAACTAGATTCAGCTGATGTAAGACAATGATTTTGATCATAGAGAAGTGGTAGATGTTGTTTAATTGTTGGGGATATGGATTTTTCTTGACATAGAGTGCCATCTTCTCAATATTTCAGAACATGAAGTAAGGAATATTCATCATCCTCACCCTAGTAAAATGCATCAACAATCTAATGTGGTAGGCATATGAGCGAGAAAACCTACCTTCACAAGTAAAGTATTTGATTATTATCTTCATAAGTGGAGCAAGCCTGTCCTCCAAGAATTTGAAGGGTAACACTCTCTTCAATTTGCCATGGTATTTATCCTTGATGAAAGGCTCATAATATTCCCTGTCAATATACTGTCCTTTGTTCCATCTTTCACCTACATTTGGAATGCCTGTAGCCTCTGAAATAATAGTAGGTGACAAAGTGAATGTAACTCCAAGAAGGTTTACTTCATTGTTGTCTAGATGTGTCACAAACAACCTTGCTAATTGATTATGAAACTTAACTTTCTCCACCATTTCACAGAATCCATAACATGAATGATGTTTGAAACATGAGACGATAAGTGGACAAGCAAGAAATTCCCTCAAACTAGTGGGCTCGTCCCTAATTATCTTTCCCCCTTTGTGAGGCCTCTTCTGCTGCAACTTTCTTTCCCTAGAACTATCACTAACGGTGTCTTCTTCCAACTCATAGTCACTGTCCTTTTCCGTTGCTCTTGATGGCTGTGATCCCTTGTGTTCAATGATGGTAGGGGTGAATGAAGATGAGTATGAAGAGATTTATAAATGAATAGAGTTTTAGGGAATGGTGAACGAGAATAGTATAATTTATGGGGATAATGAAAGTGGGAAAATGGGAATAGGGAAAATGTATGAGGGGGATGGGATTTGGGAAATAGATGAATGATAATAGGGTTTAGTTTAGGGAATGATGGTGAGGGTAGGGTAAGAAAGCAATGGAATGATGATGAAAACTATAGAACCCTAGAAACTATGGTTTCAGCTTCAAAGATGCTAACAAACCAACTCTAGCAAAGCAAACCCTAGGTCAAGTGATATGGTAATGGAACTTACTTGCAAGAAGGTGGAATGAATGATTTTGAGATAAATCTGCAATTATGGAGCTTTGTTAGGCAATCTGTAGCTTTACTGCACAGGTGCGTAGCGCTCCAAACATGTGCACAACGCCCATGTAAAAATACGCAGTGAAGAAAGCAGCGCTGGGATTAGGTGCGTCGCGCCAGGTGATTTTTCTCCAAAAACACAAAAATTGCCCTCTTTTGTTCAATGATACTTCAAAATCACTTTTTCTCTCCTTTGGCACTTTAACTTCATAATAAAATGATCAATAAGGATGGGATTTATATATCTCTTCACTTTTTGATTTTTGATGGTGAAAACCCACTTTCACAATGTCTATTTGCTTTTTCTTTTCAAATACTCTGTTTTTTGGATGCTTGACCTTTTTGTATTTGATAAGTGGACTGATGTTCATATTTTTTACTTTTGTAGTGGCAAGTACTAGGAAATGTCATCGGGTGACCAGGAGCAGCATGAGACTTAATTATTACATATAGAAAATGATGAAATTATATGAAATTACAAATAAATACAAATGCTCTATTTTTCACCTCAAACTAGTTTTGAGGTGAAAAACTTATTAGATTTACAAATTATGATTTTAAAGCTTTCCTGATGTTATTATCATCCTCATGTGTCTGCTAACCCTTATTGGTCAATGGTTACTGAAAATTTGACATGGTGAAACCCTAATACCTAATGAAACTGAAGCCCTAAGACCTATTGATGAAATAGACTGAAAAGGAAACTGGACCTGAACCATTGATTGAATCACACATGAAAAATGGTCAGAAGATATGTGTCATGAGGGAAAAAATTGAAATGTGCCTACCATTAGTTGATCCATGACCTAATGGAATGCAATTCATTGAGAATGGGACTCCTAATATGAATGCAAAAGAGTGAATTTTGATCACTAATGGCAATGTGAAGACACTAACACTAACACCTCTAAAGCTTGATTATGACAACTCTCTACAATGGAATCAAATTGGGAACTTGTTTTTAGGGGTTGAGTTCCATTACATTCCCGAGAACATTTACTGTGCATAGGTTCCATCTAAAAGAAATGTAGACATGTAGAATTATGGTGGCTAGTTCACCCTCAAAAATGCTTTTTCCTACCCTACATGACGTTACAACTCAAATGACAATATATCTTTCCAATTGAAATCTTTATGGTGGGTAACCACCATATGAGCATATATATCTAGTTTTCATCAACCACGTCAACGTTCTTACACCCATGTAACCAAAAACACAAGGAAATAAGATACTAATATACATATCTAATAATTCTTGTTAGATAAACTACGAATGGATGGTGACGAAACTTAGCAGGCTCTCGACACCAATATTTGATGATGTCACTTGTGTCAAGATTGACACATCTTATGTAGAAGCCATTATTTGCATATTTTGCGGGTCTATGCATCCTTTTTTAGGTTTGCATGTCTTCTAAATAATAGGTGGGGAGTTTACCGCCACTGTCACTGTGAAGAACAAGATGAGAGTCATCCATATGTGTAATGATCCACTCAATAACTTCCACATAGGGGATGACTGGGAATCTGCATGCAATCCTATGCATCCTAGACCACTTGATATATAAAATTCAAAGTCCTCCAAGTTCTCAGGAAAGTTTTTTTGCATTAATGTGTCTTTTATGCAGCCGCAATTGACCTCAATGCACTTATCAATGATGCGTTGTGTCTGCATATATGGGAATAGTTGGCTTTGTAACTTCAACAGCTTCCTCAGTGCTTTCTTCTGAAACTTCTTTGGAGGCTACTTTATAGGGTGTCATGGCTCACAGATGATGAAAGGGTGACAATACTTGTAGCATGAAAATATGTTTTTGGAAGCACACTCATGATGAAAAGATTAGATATACGAAAATTGTTGCAGCAATACCTTAGAAAATGATTTTCAAGTATCATTAAATGTACTAAGAATGTAAATCTATCAATGACAACACATAATCACTTACATGCATAAGAAAATAAGCATGCAAACAAGGAGGGCGTACTTTCAAAGCACAAAGGGGCGTCAAGGTGTTATAGCACCATTTACCACTCTTGGTAGATCTAATGCTCTGATTATGGCCTAGGGCAACCCTTCCTTCCAGACTTGCTACAAAAGCTAAAAAACAATGTTTTATTCCCTATACGCTACTTTGAACTGTGATAAAAGCGTGTACACGTGGGTCAGCATATATCCAACCCACGTACATATGTTAAAACACTTTAAAAAAAAAAATTCCTTAATTTCTTACGGAGTTCACGGGTTTCACCTATTACTCACCTCCTATTGCCTGTGGTCCAACTATTTCCCAACTAAAAAAACTAATTTGGAGAGGTATAAATAAACCTCCATGGGAAGGCCTTAAGGGAGAAAGGATGAGATATTGATACTATAGTGAGATTATCCCTAATCAAGTCTAAAGAATCCCTGTGCCTCCTGCACTCCCCAAAGCTTCAGGAAACCCTTGTTTCCTTGATTATAGATATCCCCCATCTTGCTTGAGATATCCTTGTATTGGTGATGGAGGAAGATTGCTGAAGGTTGGGAAAGGATGGATCCAGAGGATGGTTCTGCTTGGAGCTAGAGAAGGACTCAGGTCATATTTCTCCACCTTATTTATAGCTTACTTCAATAAAAGGAATGTTGTTCTGTTTCCGATATGAAATGTGTTTATGCATCAAAATTATGTTGTAATTCATTTATGAATCTTATATTGATGTATAATTAGTCATTCATTTATATGATTTAAAGTTAACATCATGTATATGCTTTATGTTTCTACTATTGTGTATGTTCCATTTGAATACTTTTCAGGTTTCAAGAACATCGGGAGAAGCTGAGGGTTTGTACCCTGCGGGATCTACACAAACAAAGGACATCCTGGTAAGGACACTCCTACATGATTTAGTAGAATAAGGATTTTTTATTATTGTTTGAGAATTTCTTGTTGAGGTTTTCCCTCTGCTCTATTGGGGTTCTCAAACCAAAGCCCTAGGGTGGTTTCACCTATAGCACAAGGGTCATTCAAGGCTTTGTAGTGCACTCATGTTATCAAACAAGAGAAAGGAAAACCCAAAGGTGCACTAGTACACTCTGAAGAGATGAAGGGGTGATCTTCAGGCCTTTGAAGTGTACTCATGCACTCAAAGAGACAGAGAGGGTGTACTGGCACACTTTGCAGAGACAAAGGGACATGTCTTAAAGAATTTATGCCTTCAGGGTGTGCTCATGCACTTAAGGGCAAGGAGAGCAGATTAGCACATGCCAAGCTGACAAAGGAAGCTCACACAAACCTTTGAGGTGCGCTCATGTGCTCTAGGAGGGCACAGTTGTTCATGGTGAAGGAGTGAGCTCAAGAGGGAAACTGGACTGTTTTGGACTTAGTTTCAGAGTTGATGAGGCTTCGATTTCTAGAAGTGTACTCTTCCCAAGGATGGCTTAAGAACAAGTGTGGCAACAATATTTCATGATAAAAATGAGAAGAAGAAGGATCTACAAGCTTTTATGGATCTTGTCACAACCATGGTGAGAATATGAAAGGTCAAAGGACATGTATATTTTTAGGTTGTGACAACAAATTAACACTTGTAGAAATAATATTAAATAGAAATACTAGTAAAGAAACTAAAGAAAAAAAAAACAAGGAAAGCAAGATCGACAGTGAAATCATGAAAGGCAATAAATAGATTCAACATGCAAAACATACCTATAACACAGGTCGACAAAGATTTTCTTGATCCAGAGATGTGTACCAACCTAAGTTAGAATGATTATGAAAATGAAGCAATTAGCTGGGTTAATTTAAAAGAGATTGCATGAAAAATTATTTCATGCATGATCACCACTTGTCGAAGTGAATGAGTTAGTTGAAGGAAGTTAAGTGGGGCTCCTATTTTCTAGGATTTTGCCCACATACAACGAGAATCTCATGCATGAATTCAAGAAGGACACATGTATTCATGACAAAGGAGTGTTCTCAAGGAGGGCACACTGGTGCATTTCGAAGGGATGAAGAGAAAACTACCAAGTCTTTAGAGTGCGCTCGTGCGCTCTAGGAGGGTACACTGGTGCACTTCGAAGGGACGAAGAGAAAACTACCATGTCTTCAGAGTGTGCTCATGTGCTCTAGGAGGGTGCAATTACTTAGCATGAAGGAGTTTGTTCAATAAGGACACACTTCTTCACCCCAAAGGAGTGCGCTCTTCTAAAGAGCATGTCTTCGTCAACTTAAAGTGTACTTTTTTCTTTAAAGGGCGCTTTTCTTACTTTTGTTTTCTTTTGTGTGCTTTTTGAGTCTATGCATGGTGAAAAGGCCAGTTTCTAAGTCAAGAAAAGTCACGAGTCCACCTAACCATGGGCTAGATAACACAAGCACTTCTAAGGGTTAGGTGCTTACACTTAAGAGGATGTAACACTAGGAGAAAACACAATTATATCTAAACAAGCAATCATACTATTGGGATAGGGTCCCTCGGGTCATTTTAGTCACATTTTGGTAAATTTTGTAATATCTTTTTGTAACGAATGTAAAGTATCCACGAAATTTGGAAACGGAGCACAAAGCCAGTATGATAAAAAAGGGCTTTAGTACTTTCGATGGGTAAGTGCTAGAGTGGTATTGAGACCCGCCCATGGTTCGCAGACCATGGTATTGTAAAGCAAATGATGTATATAGATGAGTTATAGCAATTCAAAAAAGGAAACGTTTTGTGAAGAATCATGGTGAGGGAAAGGTGCTAAGGTAGGAAAGGTTTGTTTCGTGTACTTTGGAAAAAGGGGAAGGCTCCTGAAGCTGAGTGCGCGGGCCCCTGCAGTTGAGTGTGCAGGGAAAAGAAGTCTGTACTAAATTGAATATACTTAATAAAGATAGTTTTGAGCCAATTTTGATGCATCTGTGCCTTATTTATTATTTTTACAAGTTTATGTATCTTTGCTTTGTATTATGATCTACATGAATTAGGTCTATTTTCAGTGCGAAACTAGTAGATTTGTAGCCTTTATGCATGTTAAGTATAAATAGGAACCTTCATGAAGATCTGGAGGTTGTATAAATGGATTTATAGTAATTATATGTTCGGAAGGGTTAAAGGTGTGCAAAGGTAGATTTGAGCCATAAGGATTGCAGGAACCCATCACATAGGCCTCTGGATGCAGAAACTTGGTTCTGTCATCCCCCAATACTGCTTCGGGTGAGACTACAACCTGCACTACACAGGTTGTTGCCGAAAGGGGGAGCAGTTAGGGTTTTGTTGGTTGGCATAGATAATGTTGAACCTCGGTTAGGACCCATCAAGAAAACAATTGGAAGATTGGGATCTGGTGCTTAAAATGGAATATTGGGATCTGGTGGATCATGAGAAATTCCCCCAGCCAACACTAAATAAGTATTCAGCTAAGATCTACTATGAGGAGACTGGGGTAACATGCCTAGAGCCAATGAAATGGGTTGTGGGAGTTGAAAAAATAGGATTGTTGAATATCTTGTATGTGCCTCATTTTAGCAGAACAACCAACAACATGGTCTGTGTGTGACAATTTCTCATGTTGGGTCATGATGGGTGTTTATGGTTGGGAGAACCCATCCCCATTACGAATATTTTCATCCACCGCATGACAATGTTTCCTTACCTAGGAGTGGATCCAGCCGAGGAGTTTGGAGCAAAGACCAAGGAAAAGGAACTCACAGACAAAATGAAGAGTGATTTTGGCTTAGAAAAGAAGTCGTGCAAATATTCCATCCACTCTATCTCAGACAAGGCAATAAAGTTTTCCATGAAGATCTTAGCTTGTAAGGTCATGAGGAAGTGTCGCGTAGATGAGGTTCTGACGGCAATAATTTCGCTTCCGACCCAATGTGTTAAGGGAGTGCAGTACAATTGGGACCATTACCTCTATAAAGATTTTTTTCTCAATTGTCATGAAGTGCAGGATGATGGCAAGGCATTCCATTTTGCTTGGCTACTATTGCTGATTGCCCTAGTCACGTGGAGGTTTCCAAAAGACAGTCAGTTCCCTCCACAGGATGTTCACTTACCAGAAGCCGTGAAGTTTGCTTCACTCTAGGTGACAAAGGACCCTTCGAGGGTCATGGAGATGAAGAGGCCAAGGTTTTCAACAACCCTCTTTCAGAAGTTGGAAGCTTATGCAAAATTCAAGCTGGATTTTCATAATGTGTCTATCCATGTGAGGAAGGATCTGAAGAAGAAGTGGTACAAGTTGTGGTACCTAGTGATTGAGGCAGATTCATAAGATATTGTGGGGAAATGGCCAAGAGAGTGGTTACAACCATCTGATCTTGTCACGGGTACGAGAAAGGCTAGAGAAAGTTCCTCTGTGCAGGCCACAACAACGCAGAAGCAAAAACAGGCTGAGTAGACCACAACTCGAGAGAAAGTTGCGTGGCAGAAGAAGGAAGCTACTAATAAGGCAGCTACTGAGAAAGACTAGGTGGTTGAGGAGACCACTATCGATGTTGAGAAGTCATATTCTCAGCACTTTGAGGAGAAAGGGGAGAATGATGTTGAAGGAGGCGGTGGCGAGGAGCAGAGCACTCCCTTTAAACTGCAGAAGCGAACCAAGGAGACAACTTCTAGGCCTAGAAAGAAGTAGAAATCCGACAAGAACTCACACGTTGATCCAATGGTCCTCACTGAGGGGGACTTGGATGAAATCAGAGACAAGGTCTGCAACAACATGAAAGAATTGTGGACGTATTTCAAACAACAGTACTTACAGGCACTGGAGAACGTGCAAAAGGATCTATGTGACATCCAGATTCAGACGAGATGGCTATAGGCAAGCGTTAGTCAGGCAAGAAAGATTTAAGCGAGCCTATAGCAAGTGAGCACGACTGTGCTGGATACTTATCAGACTCTAGACCTCAGATTCATTCCACTACTAGAAGGATACATGTGCACAAAGTCATAGGAAGGAAACATGTAGTTGGCATAGATCAAGGATGTGGGTGTCAACCTCGCGGCACTGCTTATCTAGACCCTCCATGAATTACATCAGGGACTATCTAACGAGATCAAGGTCAGGGAGCAGTGCATGCTGCTAGTAATCAGTGAAGTGAAGACCAATAATGAAACAATACTCACAAAAAGGGCCTACACCCCAAAATAAAAGGAAGATCTAGTCACACGCAGCTAGACCTTGGAGGTAGCCATTACAAAGGCATGTAATGCACTTCCAGAACTCAACATTCCCAAAGACACAGCCTCAACAACAAATATTCAAAATTTGGCTACAGCAATCTGCTAAATCAAAAGAGGAAATTGGCCAAGTCTGATTTGAGTTACAGATGCAGATCTCCAAATTATAGTTAAAGTTGCAGCCAACCATTCTACCAGAAGTTTGGGAGAAGCGAAGAAACCATCAAAGAGGGAATGGCCAATTTAGATACAACAGCCAAGGACTACACAGATCTCTTTGAGCAGGCAATGGAACTATGGAAGTCTCTGCAGGATGACCCAACTCTATATAAAATTGGTACAAATATCAGCGAGAAGCAACAACAATTTGACGAAATCAGGGCGACTATGCATGCTTTGGCACCAGTCTAGCACTTTGCTTAATTGACAGAAGGAAAAAAGTTGTAAACAAAGATTGAGGAGCTATAAAGAAAAGAGCCCATCTTGAAGGCCAAGACACAACCATGGATAGAGGAAGCTAACCAGCTTACTCTGTTAGTTCAGGACAAATTGAATACCATCTAGCAGACACAAAGGATGATGGGCCTTGTGGTGGAAGGACCTACTACAGTGAAGCTGGTCGAAGAAGTACAACAGGCTATGGTGTAGGGAACTGCTAATTTGCAGGTACTAAAGGTGGAGTTCCGCGAACTCTAGGCAAAGATTGTTGCACCACTCGAGTGACTCGAGGGTGAGTCAACTAATTTGTGTTGGGGGCCTATTGGGATAGGGTCCCTAGGGTCCTTTTGGCCAAGTTTTTGTAAATTTTGTAATATCTTTTCGTAACGAATGTAAAGTCTCCATGAAATGTAGAAGCCGAGTGCAAAGCTAGTATCGATAAAAAGGGGCTTTAGTCCCTTAGGTGGGTAAGTGATATAGTGGTTTTGAGACCCACCCATGGTCCACAGACCATCGTATTATAAATCAAATGCTATATATAGAGGAGTCATAGAGAGTGTAAAAAGGAAACATTTTTTGAAGAATCATTGTAAGGGAAAGGTATGTTTCCTGTACTTAAGCAAAAGGGAAAGGCTCCGGCAGCTGAGTGCGCGGGCCCCTGCACTTGAGTGTGCAGGGAAAAGAAGTCTATACCAAATTGAATATACTTAATCAAGACAATTTTGGGCCAATTCTGATGCATCTATGCCTTATTTATTACTTCTGCAAGTTTATGTATCTTCACTTTGTATTATGCTTTACATGAATTAAGGCTTATTTGATGCATGAAACTAGTAGATCTGTAGTATTTATGCATGTTAAGTATAATTAGGAATCTTCGTGAAGATCTGGAGGTTGTATAAATAGTTTCACAATAATTATACATTTGGAAGGTTTAAAGGTGTGTGAAGGTATATCTAAGCCATAAGGACTACAGAACCCATCACATAGACCTATGGATGCAGAAACTCGGTTATGTCATCCCCTAATACTGCTTCAGGTGACACTGCCGAAAGGGCCAACAATTAGGGTTTTTTTGGTTGGCACAGATAACGTTGAACCTAGTTCAGGACCCATGAAGCCAACACATACAAAACTAAGGGGCTTGAAATGACAGTTTATATAGGCACCAAAATTGACAGGAAATTTTTTTGGAGGGTCATTATCATAGAAAAACACTTGGCAACACACTGGAGGAACCCCAGCTTCTCTGATATGGTTTAATTTAGGCGTGAAGTTTTATTTCACCAGGAAGTATTGATTCAATCAGTGAGTTATCTTTCCTCCCCACCCTTACTCTGTTAAAGATATAGTCTCTTGGTTCAACTTCTTGGTATAACTCAACATAAAGAAATCCATATCATTATTAAGTCGACGTAAGTAAGGGTAATACAGCAAGGAGATTTAAAAACAATCAGACTATGATTTTTACATCTTTGGCATTGCTCCACTGCCAGCAGGCCTAGACAGTACCCCAGCACTTCAGGAACACAAGTGTTGCTTCGTTGTTAGTGAGCCTGGACAGTACCCTAGTGAAGTCACTTGCTTCACCTCCTTGCATCAGAATTCTCTCTCTTCTTACACCCTGTTAGGTCCCTATAATACTAGTGATTCCCCCGTTACTATTGTCGTTGTATCCCTTATTATTATATTTGGGACCCTGTTGTCCCCATATTTTTATTATTATGCCCCATAGAATCCCTCTATTGTTATTTTTGTGCCTTTATATTATTATTATTAGGTCGGCTTGGTTATATTGTGACCCCTTAGACTCCTATCTATAGAAAGCAGGTTTTGTCATTTGAATCATCCAAAAATTATTCATTTGTGTAATGTAAAGGAGGTTGCCCACTCGAAGAGGCTGAATTCTAAGGCGTTGATCTATCTTTTCTATCTTTTTGTGAGTTGGTTTCATAAAATTTGGTATCAGAGATTTGGATTCTAAGGTTTCACTACTCCAAACAGGTCATCATGGAATTTTTGCTATAACCTTTTTTCTGTGATGTTTAAGAAGCTAAAAAAGGAACCCATTTGAGAGTAAATTGTGTTGAACCTCAGGTCCGAATTTCAGATTTTGTCGCGCAATATTTTCGCAGATATGATCTGAGGAATTTACAGTTTTTGCAAGCTCTAGAATTTCATCTAAAACAAGTCATCGTGGAATTTTCGCTATAATGCTTTCACTACGAAGTTTCAAAAGATTTAAAAAAAGCCCATTTGAGAAGAAATTGGTCTGAACCTTGGCTCCAATTTTCAGATCCTATCTCGCTATATTTTCGGAGATATAATCTAAGGAAGTTAGGATTTTTGCAGACCCCCAAATTGCATTCCAAACAGGTCACCTTGGGAAAAGCGTCATAACTTTCACTCTGAGCATCAGATTGAATTTTCGTAAGAAGTTATAGAAAGAGGATGAACTGTAGGTTTTTTGGGTATCATTTTCAGAACCTAAGGTTGAAATAGTGACTCACGAATTTCGTACAAGTTCACTCTACTGAACCAGTCTATACTCAGGTCATCGTGGGCGATTTGGAATAACTCTTCATTGGAGAATCCAATCTTGATCAAACTTGCCAGGTTACAAAGATTACTCAAAGGGTTACCGTAGGAAGCAATTTTAGACCTGAGAGATCCCAAATTACAGAGATACATCAAATTCAATATTGAGCTCCTACAAAGTGAAAAAAGGTGTGTATTTTTTTTTTAAATTTTTTCATAAGCTTGGTTTGAAAAATTAGTTTGAAGGAATTAAAAGGTCATAGTGAAGCATTATTATCAGTAATTTATGCCCCAAAGAAAGAAAATGGAAATACCTAGTAAGCAACCTGAAATATCTAGCATGACTCATGAAGAAGAGGAAGAAATGCAACATGATATATCAAAATTACGATACCAAGTGCAAAAAATTTCACTCGCACAAAAAGTAACAGAAAATAAGATGGAAGGTTTAAAGAAAGACGTAGAAGCTAAGATGGATGGTTTAAAGAAAGGCATGGAAGCTAATATTGATGGTTTAAAGAAAGGCATAGAAGCTAAGATGAATGATGTGGAAGCTAAGATGGATGGCATGGAAGCTAAGATGGATGGCATGGAAGCTAAGGTGGATGACATGGAAGCTAAGATGGATGATTTAAAGAAAGGCATGGAAGATTTGAAGACAGATTTGAAGGAAAATTTGAAGACAAATTTGACAAAGTTTCTACAAGAAATGCTTACGAATGGTGAAAGGGTAGTAAAGGAAACTCATGATGAGAACAAAATAAATGTTAATCACAGTTTCATAGACTCTAATGTTGGATCGAAGAACCACCATGTTCCAAATATCAATATGAGGAAGTTTGATGGGAAGGATCCCAGAACATGGATACTACAGATGGAGCAATTTTTCGATCTCCATAATGTGCAAAACGCACAAAAAGTACGCATGGCAACTTTATTTTTGGAACCAAATTAGTTTGTATGGTATTGATGGCTTTGCTCTCATAAACAAATTGTCACTTGGATTATTTTTATGGATGAAATGATAGCACATTATGAGGATACGAAAAGCAACACTTTTTTTAGCCAATCGATAAATCTCAAACAAAAGGGTTCAATGATGGAGCACATTGAGGACTTCCAAAAATTGAATATAAGGGTAAAATATATTCCAGAGGAGCATAGGATTGATGTGTTCATAGGGAATTTAAAAGATAACATCCAACATGAGGTTTGCCTTTGGGAACCAAATTCATTAGAGAAGGCATTCAGGTTGGCAAGAAAAATGGAAAGCAAAATTATGGCAACAAGGAAGCCTACCACTCACAATCATAAAGATGGAAGTGTTGTTGCCCCTAGCCATCCACAACCTACAAGGTTGACACCACAACAATTGGAAGAAAAAAGAGCAAAAGGTATTTGTTACAGTTGTGATAAGCAAATACACTAAAGGTCATAAGTGTGCCGAGAAGAAATTATTTTACATAGATTGTGAAGAGGAAGAAGAAAAGGAACAAGAAACATCAAAATAAGAGGATATACATCAGGAATAAACCCTAGAAAAGGAAGAAATGAATCCAACCATATCTTGTAATGCATTGGCTAGAATTACCACTCCTCAAACTCTCAAGATAGAAGGGCATATCAAGAAGAAAAAGGTAATAGTGTTGATTGATTTGGGAAGTACCCATAATTTTATTCATTATAAGATAGCTAAGAAATTGAATTGCTTCCTATATCTAGTACTAGAGTGTCAAGTGATGGTTGCAAGTGGAGGAACCATAAATTTCTCAGGAAAGTGCCATAATATCAAGCTATTCATGGGAGAATATGTATTGAATAGCCCAATGCTTTCCATTCCAATGGGTGGTGCTGATGTTGTACTAGGAGTCCAATGGCTACAATCCTTGGGTACAATAGCTTTTAATTTTCAAGAATTTTTCATGAAATTCTCTTTAGAAGGAAAGGAAGTTGAATTAAGGGGTATTGCAGGGAAACCATGAAAGATAATAATCTCTAACGGAATGACAAAGCTTCTAAAGAAAGAACAACGAGGCATAATTGCACAATTATTTTCACTAGAGGTTCCCACATCGAAATCATCCATTTCTCCAGATCTCCAAAAGGTCTTGGACAATCATTCCAAGGTATTTGAGACTCCCAAAGGCCTCCCACCTATTCGTGATCATGATCATGCTATTAATTTGATTCCAGGAAGTGTTCCTCCAAACATCAGGCCTTACAGATATCCCTATATCCAAAAGAGTGAAATTGAACGTATGGTTGCAGAAATGCTAGAGGCTGATATAATTCAACCTAGTCAAAGTTCTTTCTCTGCTCCAGTAGTATTGGTTCACAAGAAGGATGGATCATGGTGGATGTGTCCAGATTATAGGGAGCTCAACAAGCTCACTATTAAAGATAAATTTCCCATTCTTATCATTTATGAATTATTGGATGAATTGCATGGATCAATTTACTTCACCAAGTTGGATCTTGATTCAAGATATCATCAAATCAAAATGAAGACTGAAGACATTCCAAAAACAACATTTAGAACTCATGAGGGTCATTGTGAATTGTTGGCCATGCCTTTGGGCCTTACTAATTCACCTTCTACATTTCAAGGTTTGATGAATTCCATTTTCAAACCCTTCCTTAGAAAATTTGTGTTAGTGTTTTCTGATGATATACTAATCTATAACAAGTATTGGAAGGATCATGTCCAACATGTTGACATGGCGCTCAAACTATTGGAGGAGAAATAATTATATTCAAAATTCTCCAAATGTTTCTTTGGAGTACAAGAGGTGGAATATCTGGGTCATATTGTATCTCATGAAGGTGTTAAGGTAGACCCTAGCAAAATTAAAACCATTAAGGAATGGAAAATCCCCACATCCATAAAGCATCTACGAGGATTTCTCGGGTTGATAGGGTATTATCACAAGTTTGTTAAGAATTATGGGAGAATAGAAGCACCTCTAACAACATTATTGAAGAAAGATGAATTTTCATGGACTCCAAAAGCAACAAAGGCCTTTGACATCTTAAAGAGGCAATGTTCCAAGAACCAGTCTTAGCTACACCAGACTTCACAAAAAACTTTATTGTGGAATGTGATGCCTCAGGAAATGGAATTGGTGTTGCTTTAATGCAAGAAGAAAGACCCATTGCTTTCGAAATTCATCCAATCAAAGGAAAGTATTTACACAAAGCTATTTATGTTAAGGAAATGTTGGAAATACTACAAGCACTTAATAAATGGCGACCCTCCCTAATGGGAAGACACTTCAAGGTAAAAACAGATCATGATAGTCTTAAATACTTTTTAGAACAAAGATTATCTTCAGAAGAGCAACAAAAATGGGTCACAAAGATGTTGGGTTATGACTTTGAAATCATCTACAAAAAAGGGAAGAAAAATGTTGTGGCATATGCAGTCTCAAGAAAGGATGAGGATGTGGAAGCATTTCTTTACGCCATTTCTATTATCCAACCAGATTACATAAACGAAGGAAGGGATGAATGGAAGAATGACGAGGAAGTGTGGGCACTCATTCAAAAGATACAACAAGATCCCAGTACATATGATGCATTTAGCTGGAAAAATGATTTGTTATGGTACAAGGATCGGTTATACCTATGTAAGAATTCCCAACTCAAACAAAAGATTCTTAGAGAATTTCACACCTCTCCCTTAGGAGGGCACTCAGGATTTCTAAAAACCTACCATAGGGTTAAGAAGGATTCTTTTTAGGACGGCCTTAAATTAGATTTTCAAAAGTTTGTGGCAGAATGTTCCAATAAAATAATGTTGAAACAATTAAGACCCCAGGATTATTACAACCTTTATCCATTCCAAGCCAACATTGGGAGGAGGTTTCAATGGATTTTATCATAGGTTTACCCAAGTCCGAAGGAAATATTGTTATCATGGTGGTATTTGATAGACTTACCAGGTATGCACACTTTTGTGCATTATCTCATCCATTTAAAGCAAGTACAATTTCTACTACATTTATGGAAACAATTCAAAAGCTACATGGAAACCCAAAGATTATTATAAGTGACAGAGATCCCATTTTCACTGGAAATTTTTCGACATAATTATTTTCTTGTCTTGGTACTCAGTTAGCTCACAGCTCATTTTATCATCCTCGATCTTATGGGCAAACTGAGATAGTAAACAAATGCTTGGAAGGATATCTTCATTGCTTTGTATCTGATAAATAAACACAATGGATCAAATGGTTGCCTCTGGCTGAATGGTGGCATAACACTTCCCTCCATACTACAAAAAAAATGACTCCATTTATGGCACTTTATGGATATCATCCACCATCCATCACATCATATTTAAGAGAAAATTCTAAGGTTCAAGCAGTGGAAGATCACATCAAGCATCAGGAACAAGTTCTCCAACTCTTAAAGGATAACCTCACCTTGGTGTGGAATAGAACAAAACAGCAGGAAGATCAACATCGCAGCGAAATAAGTTTTAATGTAGGTGATTGGGTATTCCTACGGCTACAACCATATTAAAAAATGTCCCTCAAGCAAGCTAAGAAGGATAATAAATTATCACCAAAGTATTATGGTTCGTACAAGGTGTTGCAAAAGATAGGTACTATGGAATACAAATTGGAGCTTCCTTCAGATTCCCGAGTGCACCCAGTTTTCCATGTTTCATTCTTAAAGAAGGTTATAGGTGATAAGTTTCCAGTTCAAACAATATTTCCAGAACTTGATGAGGAAGGAAAAATCATATTGGAAGCTGAAGCAGTCAAAGAAACAAGAACTCGATAGCTATGGAATCGATCAATTTCAGAGTATCTCATCAAGTGGAAGAACTTACCCGTTGAAGATTCCACATGGGAGGATGAGAATTTTATACAGAAGCATCCAGAACTACTCAAGCATTGAGGACAACACTTTTTTGAAGGAGAGGGGCATGTTAGGTCCCTATAATACTAGTGATTCACCCATTACTATTATCGTTGTATCCCTTATTATTATGTTTGTGCCCCTATTGTCCCCATCTTGTTATTATTGTGTCCCATAGAATCCCTCTATTGTTATTTTTGTGCCTTTATATTATTATTGTTAGGTTGGCTTAGTTATATTGTGACCCCTTAGACGCCTATATATAGAAAGGAGGTTTTGTCATTTGAATCATCCAAAAATTGTTCATTTGTGTAATGTAAAGGAGGTTACCCCCTGGAAGAGGTTGAATTATAAGGCGTTGATCTATCTTTTCTATCTTTTTGTGAGCTGGTTTCATAACACACCCTTTATTTTCCTTACTTTTTTATTTTCCTTACTTTTTTTTGTAGAACTATGCATCGACACTTATTATTTTTCATGGGTGAAGGAGGGATCTAGAATTATTGAGATCATAGGAGGTTTCTCCTTAAGAGATAGGTTTAAGACCTATGATGCTTTATTCTCTAAAAAAATTCCCCTTATCTTACTCTACTGAGATAGATAGTCAAGAAAACACATCATAGACAGGACCGAGTGCAGGAATGGAAATCCTAAATAGATACATGCATCATGGTTTTCTTACAACTTCATGGTTGAACGATCATATTTTCCGTATAAAAATAATAGACTTGAAAGGTATGAACCAAAAAAAATAAGTTGGTAACATATCAACCAAGTATTGTGTGTTAACACAACTTTCCTTTCATAAAATATTATCCACATCATCTTGAAGCTCAAAACTAGGATTTTTTTAGGGCTGATAAAACTAAAAAACAAAGCTAGAAAAAGGAAAACAAAATAGGAATGCAATGCATCTACCTAAATGAGACCTATCCTATCCTAAACTAAATAGTACATGGTTGAGTAATGTGAAATGGAATTTTAAATGCAGCCATAGACATTACTCCTGACATTTGAGTCGAAGGATGTGATCGTGTAGGACTAGGATAAAGTGCAGTGTGGTGAAAAGGATAAACAACCCAAACATACACACTAACAAATAAAAGCATGTTGTGCAATCAAAATGGTGTAACTCACTTGAATGATCTATCAAATGGAAGACTCCACAACAACTGTAATGACCAAGTTCATGACCATACAACAATTGGTTAAAATCATGTAAGAATAGGCCACAAGATATGGGTCCAAATTGATAATATTCTTCAAGATAATTTGCAATAGGATCACGGAAACAACCTTTAGAAAAATTTAGACAAGAAAAACTTAGCAAAGACAAATTCAGATCATAAGCAATATCGACAAGTTGACCATAATTTGTGTTTTTGTGTGAGTTACAATCCTTGATGGATGATGTAAAAGGTATGTCATATTGAAATATTTGACATTCATTAAAATCATTCTTTTTTTTCACATTTTATATTAAAGATTTGCTTGAGGTTGGATGTATCGATTGAAGTTCAACAGTCGCATTAAACTTTCTCCCTTAAGGTTTAAAAAATTCAAAGTGAATAAAATGAGAATCACTCAAGAGAGAGCCGACATCCCATAAGATGGAATTAACAACAAGATATTGTGAGAAATCTTGAACTAACAAAAATCAAAAATATTGTCAAGGTGATAGGAACCTTACATAATCATTAGTATAGGCTAAAGTGTCCAACTCAGCTTACTTAATTTTTAATTCTGACAAGTCATGGTTAGTTTCTTATCATGACAAGAGTCATTATTCAAATCATGAGATTCAAAATGAAATTGAGGTTGATCAGATAGATTTTCAAGATTAGCACAGAAATCTTCAATTATAGGCATATCATATTATTGATCGAAAAGAGATATATCGGAAAGAAAATATTCAATCATCACATCTAAATCCATTTGGAACTCCATCAAATCTGAATCTTCTTACGGGAACAAAGATTCATCCATGATACTTGAATAATCATGACCATACAATTTAGAAAAAAGGAAATCATCAGGGTCATGGTTGTCAAAGGATTAAACTGGATTAACGGGTCGAAGGTCAACAAGAGAAATATCAATATTCAAAGATGATTGATTGATAAGATTAGACGAATCATCATCAGAGGAAAGATGTGAAAGAAAAATCAATTATTCATAAGAGAATTGATCTTCAGATTTAGTGATCAGTTCAGGTTGAAAACATGGAACATCAAAAGGAGGGGGACACAAAACAAAGAGCCATTTGGTTCTTCCTTAGGATCCTGAAATTCTTTTAGATCAAGAGAACATGATGAATCAGATTCAAAATATTTCCTTGACATCCTGACTAAGAAATGAAAGTTTTCATCCAAGAATTTCCAGTGCACATCCTCATCCGGAAATTCATAAAAATGATGGAGGAATCTATCAGAAAAATGTTCAAGAGATTCATCCAATTCCATTTTAAGTTGATCAATTTCATCAAGAAAATCTTGATATTCTTATTTTTTGAAAACATGTCAAATCTCATTAACCAATTTCTTGCAAGATGATATAGAATCAGTGGGTAAATAATAGACCATTTCTTGGCATGACCGTCCAATGTAAGTGTAAATAATCGTGCAAGGTTTTCTTTAAAATACATGCCACTTGAGAAAAAAAATAAAAAAACTCAATAATGTAAACAAGGATAGCTATTGTACCCTTACCATCAAATTTCAAATGCGACAAGTCATCTAAAAATTCCATGGGGGTTGAAAGATCTAAAGCTTCATAAAAACACCTTTGGATTATGATCTGGGATGAAGCCATTAAAGGTAAGGGGTTCAAACATACTTCAATGGCTCATCTTGTCATCTGGAGCTCCTTCTAGTACCAAAATTTTTTGACGGTGTTGGATGCCACCAACATGTAAGGGGATCTCCTCGATGTGAAGTCACAATTAGACCTTAGACTATCTAGTTTAGGAGACCCATCTAGCTATACGGTCTAGCCATAGTTGGAAAGGTTTCAATGGCTTACAACCAAAAATAAGTGATCGCAACAACTATTTATGTAGCAAGTATATAGGATTTGTGAGACACCCAATGTAAGGTGCACGGGGGAACTTCCATGGTTGGTAAAGGAAAATGGGCCTCTGGTTAGAAAAGTAATAGTAGTATCTTAAAGGGGGGCCTAGGAAGAAAGAGAAAGATTTGTTGATTACCTACAAATTAGTCCACATAATAAACAAAAATCATGAAAGCATAACAAAACTTATTCAATAATAACCATTAGCTAATCAATGAAATAGATCAATAACCTTAATTTGTAATTTGTAGAAATTTACAGGGAAAGTTCCTAAAACAGAACACCAAATGACATCGCTCACAAACAGATCACAGATCAGTACACCAATATTCTTGATGTGGTTAAAACCAACAAAGAGGGAAATAGTTCAGGGCCTGAGCCAGCGTGGCCACTTCAAGTTATTAATAAAAGAATGAAAATTTACATAAGCTTCTCTCATGAACGGTTACCCTACAAATGACCCTCCATGCTCTTTAAATAGAGATCATGGACCAATCGGGTGTTAAGCCATGGATCAAGTGTCGGTAATACCAAGGAGAGAATGAAATGTCCGATCACTACATATTGTGATCGTTGGATTGTAAGTTACAAAAGTACATAGTAAAGAAACACACTTACCTAACTCTACACTAGACCAAGTTATACTTAACTATTTCCTATGTGTCGGAATATCCTAACATCCCCCCTAAAGAAAAAAATGGGATAGGATTGAAGGATGTACAAATATGACACAATAGGAGAAGGAAGGAGGCATTAGAGCCTATCCCCCCTTAGTGACAACTTCCTGAACTCCAACCATAAATCGAGGTTTAGTAAACTTCGCCTATGTGAGAACCTTTGTAAAGATGTCTACAACTTGATCATTTGTTGAACAATATTGCACTTCAAGAACATGGTCATGAATGAGATTTATGTGTAGTTCATTGTGTTTGGTGTGCTGATGTTGGACTGGATATTTGCATAGTTGAATGGAACTTTGATTATCACACCAATGTTTAGTTGGATGATTGTTCTGAAAGCCAAACTTTGATAGGATCTGACAAAGCCATAGGGCTTCCTTACTAGCTTCTACGGCAACACGATACTTTGCTTCTACTGAAGAAAGAGAAATGGCACTTCGTTTCTTGCAAGCCCATGTAATAGGTCCTGAACCAAGAGTGAACACATAACCTGTGGCAGAATTGTGATCATCAGGGTCACCAGCCCAATCGGAATCAGTGAAACCAACCAATAGAGGAGATGCCTCTGCACTGTAATGAATCCCAAATTGAACTGTACCTCAAACATAACGAAGTATTCTTTTAGCTTCTTTCCAATTACTTTCATGTGGGTTTTGCATAAACCAAGCAATAAGGCCAACAACAAAGGAAAGGTCAGGATGAGTATGGGTCAGATACAAAATTTTTCCTACAAGTTGACGGTATAAGGTAGCATCAACTTTAGGGGAAGTACAAGTGACTGAAAGTTTGGGTCCAGACTAAAAGGGAGAAGGGGCTGGCTTACAGAATTCCATGTGAAAATGGCTTAGAAGATCACAAGCATACTTGGACTGGGAAAGTGAAATACCTTCCTTGGATTGCTAGACTTAAAGACCAAGAAAATAATGCAAGTGTCCTAAGTCTATCATTTCAAACTTCTTTTTAAGGCTGGAATTCACATGGTTTATAAGGTTGGGATCACTACCAGTAATGATAAGATCATCAACATAAAGAACAAGAATGATAAGGGACTTGCCCACTTTCTTGGTGTAGACAATATTGTCAGAATGACACCTAGAAAAGCCAGTTTCTAAAAGAAAGCTATCCATTTTGGCATACCAAGCCCAAGGAGTTTACTTGATACCATAAAGGGATTTCTTAAGCTGACATACAAGACTGGAGTCTGTTTGTATAAAGCCAGTAGGTTGTTCCACATAGATTTCTTCATGCAAGTCCCCATGCAAGAAGGCAGATTTAACATCCATCTGATGGACTTCCCATTTGAAAGAGGCAGCAAGGGAAAGACCAAGGCGAATAGAGTTCAGTTTGGCACAGGGGAGAAGGTTTCAGTATAGTCAATGCCTTCAACTTGTGAAAAACCCTTAGCAACAAGACGAGCTTTATGTTTATCAACTTTTCCATCTCGTCCATACTTGGTTCTGTAAACCCATTTGCATCTAAGAAGTTTTCGTCCATTTGGAAGACGAACAAGATCCCATGTATCGTTTGCCAATAATGAACGATATTATTCATTCATATTTGCATCCCAATATGGATGGCCTGAAGCTTCTGCAAAGGTGTCAGGATCATAATTCACTGAAGCTTGAGCTAGTAAAGAAGAGGCTCTATCGAACTGAGAATGTGTACATCATTGATCTGTAGGATCACCAGCAAGAGAACCTGCTGCATCCCGAGTAGCATGGACCCATTTCGGAAGCTAAGGAGTTGAAGGATGATCCTGAGAAGGTGGAGGAGGATTTTCATCCTCGCTATCATCATCTGAAGAAGAAATATTTTCAGAAGTAGAAGGGATAGAGAGAGGTGGTACATCCGTCGAACTAGGCTCATAGGCCGATATATTTTCAGCAAACTTTACATCTCTTCTAATGATAACATTTTTGAACTTAAGTGGAATAATTCTATATCCTTTGACATCTTCAGAATATCCAACAAAAATACAATTTTTACTCTTAGGTTCTAAAGTTTTATGTTTCTCATCTGGAATATGGGCCCATGCTTCACTTCCAAAAACACGAAAGTGACTTACATCTAGTTTAATTGAGCTCCATGCATCTTCTGGAGTGATATTCTTTAAAACATTAGTAGGAGTGTGATTTACTATGTAATTTGCACAGTTAATTGCTTCTACCCAAAAATTAAGACTAAGTCCTTTAGATTGAAGCATACAATTAGCCATTTCCTTTCAGGTGCAATTCTTCCTTTCAGCTACACCATTTTGTTGTAGAGTATATGGAATAGTATGTTGCATTTGAATTCCATTCTCAGTGCAAAAGTTGATGAATTTTTTGTTAACATATTCTCTGCCATTATCAGATCTTAGCTTAAGAATTTGATGTCCAGATTTTTTTTCAACAAAGGCCTTAAAGGCCAACAACATGTTAAATACTTCACTCTTGAGTTTTAATAAGTATAGCCAAGTGCGTCTGGAGAAATCATCAATGAAAGTTAAGAAATACTTGTAGCCAGAGAATGTAACAACTGGAAGTGGATCACATAAATCACTATGCACAAGCTGTAAAGGGGCTGAGGCGTGCCAAGAGGCATGTTTTTCAAAACTATCTCGATGATGTTTTTCGAGTACATATCTAGAACAAACACCATCTCTGCAAGATACCATTGGAAGACCTGTCACCATATTTTATTTACATAGATTCTAAAGGGAGCAATAGTTTAAGTGACCAAATCGCTCATGCCAAAGTTTGCTCACTTCATCATTATGAGAAACAAATACCGAGGGAAGATTTGATGAGCCAAAGTTGTTAAACTTATACAACCTTGTAGAATCATCAGCAATGCCAGTAGCTAAAATCTATCTAGGATCTCTTAGGTTCTTAATTACAACATCGTGAGGTGAAAATTCAATGATTTGACCTTCACCTGAATGAGTTATCTAATATACAGATAGAAGGTTGCAGGATAAGCTTGGAACACATAACACATCATTAAATTGACCATTGTCTAGATGAACAGTTCCAATCCCTACAACATGAAGAGATGTATCATCGCCAACATATATATTTTTGGTGTTACAATCATTTAAAGAAGAAAACATGGCTTTGTTTTTGGCCATGTGATAAGAAGCTCCATAATCAATCCCTATCCACCCACATGCTTAATCTTGCCTATTTTACCATTTGGCTGCCTTATCTTCATCTTGAGGTTTGGTTTCTTGGCCTGAGGCTATTCTGTAAAGACCTTTACTTCTAAGTAAATCCACAATGTAGGACCGCCATTGGAAGTAGTTGGTGTTGTCAAGAATAACTTAGCATGGACTTTCCATTTTAATAGAAACTGAAGCTTTAGATGTTGAAACTAAGTGTTCCAATGTAAAGATCTCAAAAAATTAGGCTAATTAAAAAAAAAAATGGCTCTGAAAACGACTTCCGGATGAAGAAGTTATGGATTTTTGAAGAAAAGTTGTTGAAGATGCCGACGAAGTGCGTGAATGTGCGGAAATGAATGATAATGTTATATTTTAAAAAACCCCCCCTGCCTTTTCAAAAATAAATCTAATTAGATTACTTTAAAAAAAAATTATGTGACTTACTTTTATAAATAAGTGAAAGTCGCTTTTATAATGGTACTTTATGAGCTACCGACTAAACTGTAACTTAAATAAAAGATAAAGAGACTTTAGAATTATAAGTGACTCACTTTTTATAATGGGTGAGAACACTTTTACAGAAAGTAACTTTAAAACATAAACTACATGTGCTTTTTGAAAAATTAACTCAACAAAAAGAATGACCTGAACCCAAGACCTTTATTCCCATAAAGTAACTTTGGACCAAGTGAGCTAGTTTAAAAGGTTAGTAAATTTTGGAAGAAAAGAAGGGTTTTTTTTTTTGTAGTCACTGAAGCTTTGGGGTGCGTGCTTACTTTATCTACAATACATGTATGAAGAAGTGTCATCTCATAGAGATTCTAATTATGAATGAAATATCTCAATTACACGGTTACATAGATGAAACACTATATCCAGTAGTGGAACATGAAGTTACAACTTGATTCTCCAAAGAATGATCTATCTCCTATGGACTACAAGAGAAGCCAAGGAAAGACTCCAAGAATCCAAGCCCTTCACTTGAGTTATGAGGACCTATTTATAACAAATAACAATGACCTTGGAGCTTCCTCATGACTCTTCAACTCCTATTACTTTTCGTATTCTATATATGACTTATTATATTCTATATGTGGCTATTCACATTCCACATGTGTCTCTTGGACTTCATTACATATCATTTATTACAAAAGACAAATTACATATGAGATGGTGTCTATATAAGAAAAAATGATAATGGGACAAAGTCTCATCAAATTGACAAATCATTTGCTTCCTCATGGAGCTCATTTGTGATGTATGTGTGCCATTCTTTGAATTCCATTGAGATGGCTTTGTCGCAAACTAGAAAGTCCCCTATATAACACATCTTCATGTCCAATGCCTTCATCAATATAGTCTTTGATCTTGATTGTACGTTATTCCATATCCATGAAAGTTTCATATGAGCTTTGACTGGTGCCATGGAATATTGTAGAATAATGTCTTTGGTGACCTCCAAGCCTTCCTGTTTTATCGCTTGCTTGATTTGTTCAATGTATTGCCTGGTCTCCTAGAAGATGATTTCTCTATCTCTGATTTGTTCAAGTGATCATATCGTGGGCATCCTATGTTCCTTTGTTAGATACTCAAAACCATTGTGCAGTCAAATATAACAAGAAATAATACTAATTCATTTTTCTCCAAGACACGTTTAGATCTGATGGTGGAGTCTCAGCCGAACTTTGTCTATTTGTGCGGAAATATTGTCTTTCTTTTACAAATGTTGTGGAGCATCTGGATACTTTCCAACCCATTCCTGAAGTTGGTCAACTACTCTATTTGCCACTTTCAAGAGTTTTACCACTTTTTCTTTCTTTTGAATGCCAATAAAGGATCCACCACTTGTTTGAGAAGTATCATCTTATCATATAACTATGCTATGGTTTCCTCAATTGGCCCTAGTTCCTCTTGCATGGATAACTGCCATTCTATAGTGTTTTAACTATGTGAAGATAATCATTGATTCTTTGTTGCAATATGTTATGCATGTTTCTTGATTGCAACAAGTTCTTTCCTCAATCTAGCATTCTCGCCCAATAGATATTTAGAATTTTCCTCTGTTTTTCTATCAAAAGCAACATTTTCCACCATTATTTCCCTAGGATTCCTTTTGGTATCGGTAGTTATCACATTCTCTGTAAATACTGAGACTGGGTTTTGAGGGTCATTCAAGAAATACCTTCATATTTGTTGCACAATCTTCTTCTTGTGTTGATCAAACATGACACTGCACACATCCATGACTCTGTCTATGGGTGGAGGTGTGATTCCCATTTCACCAAATGGAAGATGACCACCTATGAGAGGGTGTTCTTCTGGAGAACCTGGTTCATCATCCATGGGTTAAATGGTATATTATTCCTCCAACTCTTCCTCTATCTCTTGAGTCAATTTCTCTTCTTCTAGTCCTTGTGTTGCTTCTTTCTCCTGGGACTGCCGTTGTTGTTCCTCCTTTATTTTTATCCTCTGCTCTTCTTCTTCATATTTCTTCTTGAGAAACTCATATTTCTTCCTCTTCTCCTCCTCTTCTACAGGCTCTTGACACCAAGATTTGATTATGTTGCTTGTGTTGATATCGGCCCATCAAATGTAGAAAACATTATTTACATATTTTATGGGCCTAAGCATCTTGTATTAAGTTTTCATGTCTTCTCCATAATAGGTGGTGAGATAACTGTCACCCTCACTACGAAGCACAATATGAGATTCAACGATATGTCTAATGATCCACTCAATCACCTCTGCATAGGGGATGACCAAGAATCTTCATGCGATCCTATACATCATGGACTGCTTAATATTGATATACACTTTCAAGTCCTCCAAGTTATGTGGAAACTTTTTATGCATTAATGTGTCTTTTATGTAACCCCAAGTGACCTGAGTGGACTTATCAATGAAGCACTGTGTATCTACATATATGGGAATGGTTGGATTTGCTACTTCAACAACCTCCTTTGTGTTTGCTTTCGAGACTTCTTTGCAGACTACTTTATAGGGAGGCATGCCTCCAATAGATGATGAAAGGGTGAAAATACTTGTAGAATGAACACCTATTTGTGGAAGCACACTAATAATGACAACATTAGATATATGAAAACTATTGCAGAAATCACTTAGAAAATGATGTTCAAAGAGCCATTAAATGTATTTAGAATGTAAATCTATCAATGATAACACATAATCAATTGCATTTGCAGGAAAATAGGCATGAAAATAATGAGGGTGAACTTTCAAAGCATGAAGGGGGGTCAAGGGCCATTCAAGGCTTTGTAGTGAACTTATGCACTCAAGCAAGAGAAAGGAAACCTTAAGGGTGCATTGCTGCACTCCAAAGATATGAAGGAGTGAGTCTTCAGGCCTTCAAGCCTTCGAGGTGCACTCATATGCTCAAAGAGATAGAGAGGGCACAATAGTGCACTCAGAAGAGGAAAAGGGATATGTCTTCAGGGCTTCAGGCCTTCAAGGTGTGCTCATGTGCTCAAGGGAAAGTATGGTGCATTGGTGAAGGCAAAAGGGACAAAGGAAACTCACTCAAGCCTTTGGGGTGCACTCATGTGCTCAATGAGGGTGCAATTTTTCATGGCGAAGGAGTGCCGAAGAGGGAAACTGGATTATTATTGGCATAGTTTTCAGAGTTGATTAAGCGTTGGGTTCCAGAAGTGCACTCTACCTGAAGATGGGTCAAGAAAAAGTCTAGCATGAATCTTTTTTGATATAAAATGAGAAGATTAAGGATCTACAAAACTTTATGGATGTTTTCGCAATTATGGTGAGAATATGAAAGGTCAAGGAACATGCAGAGTTTCAGGTTACAACAGAACACTTGTAGAAGCAAGATTGAATAGAAACTCTAGTAAATAAATTGAAGAAGAAAACAAACACCAGTAAGGAAAACAAGATGCACGACAAGAAAAAAGGACATTGGTGAGGGTTGAAAAATGTCACCATAAGCTCATTGGTGACGGTCAAAAGAGTCTTCGTCACCAAAGGTGGTGTCGCCAAAAGTATAGGTGTTGTGGTGACATTCAAGGTTTGTCACCAATAATGATTTATAATGATGGATAGTGACCATCACCATTTCATATGAGCAATGGTGATGGACATTAGCCTCCATCACCAAAAAATTGACCATCACCAATGGTGACGTCACCAAAAGTATAGGTGTTTTGGTGACATTTAAGGTCCGTCATGAACAATGATTATAATGATGGATAGTGACCATCACCATTGCGTATGAATAAAAACGATTTATTGTGATGGACCTTTCATGGTCGTCACTATTGATGCATATATATGGCAACATTCATTGACCATCACCATTTCATATTTTGATGAGGGTCGAAAAATGTCACCATAATTTCATTGGTGACGATCAAAAGAGCCTCTGTCATAAAAAAAAGATGTCACCAAAGACCACATCACGAAAAGTATAGGTGTTGTGGTGACATTCAAGGTCTATCACAAATAATTATTATAATGACATATAGTGAATGTCACCATTTCATATGACCAACAGTGATTTATGGTGATGGACCTTTCATGGTCGTCACTATTGATGCATATATATATGGTGGCAGTCGTTGACCGTCACCATTTCATATTTTGGTGAGGGTCGAAAAATGTCACTATAAGCTCATTGGTGATGGCCAAAATAAAAACTGATCATTTCCATTCCATATGAATATTAGGGCACAATGGAATCGAACCACCAACCTCCTGCTTGTAAAGTAGGTGCTCTTCCATTGAGCTAGCACCCTTTAAAAAATTATACTTTAAAATATTAGACCTTGAAACTCTATAAATTGTAAATTCTACAACTTTCAATCAATTATAAAACTTTGTAAATTCTTGGCAAATCTTTTACTAATCAAGCAAAATAGCATCGAAGCTGCAAGTCCCTACCTAATGGTTATGGAAGTTATGAAAAGTGGGTGGAGGGAAAAATAGTTACGTATAAGATACTCAATATGTTTAGTTGAATACTCAATTAGAAGTGAAACTTTGATGACATCTATAGCCTATAAATGACCTATAATTATCAAACTTAAAATCTGCAATTATACCAAAGATTGATTTCTCACCTTATGAATCATGTAAATATGTTATGACAACATAAAAATATGACTCTAAAACATTGATTTTCATGCCAAGAAGTAAAAAATAGTGAGTACATATGATGCAATTATGAATAATGAGCTATATGCTTGAATCCAACTAGTTATGGACTGTAGAGAACTAATTGGGAGTGCTTCTTGTTATTAATTAATTTAAGATGTCAAAATACAATGATCAATAACAATGATTCTGAAATGTAACCACTAAAAAGATGTTAAAATTGTAAGCACAAAGTTTGGCTAATATTCGTTACAACAACAAACTATTCAAGGGGTATTCAAACACTTCCAAATCCACACCAAGCATGAGTATCGAAAGATGCAATTGCATGGATACAAGGAAAGCACTCTCTACCTCTCAATGATAACCATGTCCTCCCATAAGTATTGCAACTAGCAAAAGGGTGTGAAGACAAGAACCTCAAAGTAAAAAGAACTACATAATACAAAAATACACTTGGGGGGTTTTGAACCCAGGTATCCATGTAAATACAAAGCCCAATCACCTCACTTCTTGCCTCTAGACCACACTCCCATGGGCTCAAAGATTTTAGTTTTAAATGGAATCATCTTAAATTTCATTTGATTCTCTATGTTAGCATTGGTAGATATTACCATTAAACAATGAATTTTAAATAAGACAAATATTATATGCTAAAACAACCAACATACAAAATGGCACTAAGCTTATGACTCACTCTCATACCAAATATAATTGTGTTTTTTGTCTCTCCTTCATGTCGTGGTAATGTTTCAACTATTATAACTAAGTCCTTGCAGAACCTACTCATCATGGGGAAAGATTTAGCACCAACAAATAGGCTTATTATTATGTTGACCTCAAAGTCTAAAAGGAGATGGAACTCCATATCCAAAGTATTCAATTGGTGAGTCTTGCACTTTAATGTGGATATTTTTTTTTTTTTTTGTTTAATTTATACATTACAAAATTATACTTTGAAAAGACACATAAACAAGTTTTCGCATATATGACCATCACATATAAATTGAACATCAAATGAAAATTGTATATTATCAGCACGGTACATGGGAAATCTTACAAAGGAAAAAAAGAAAAAGAGAAGCAAATGCAAGAACAAAAGAACAACAAAAACAAATGGTAGAGAGGTAATTCAATAACCTCCAAATGAGTCACAAAGCAACCTAGTCAGCTTTGAATCTCTTATAGGAATATGGGGAACTATTTTCAGCTAGTGCATTGATGTGTTGTGAGGGAAAGATTAATGGATTTGGCCTATTCCAGTGTCTGACCCTCACTACTTTCCAAGCATAACCAAAATTTAATTAGAAAAGGTCCAAGAAGAGTCATCCAAAGTCGTTGTGAAGCATTGTATTAAGAACAAACCTATACCAAAATAGTTATCTAGCAATGACAATGAAATACCTTCAGGAGTTCAATCATTAATCTCTAGCAACAAACATTGAGTTTCAAAGGACAATAAGTTTGCCACCAGTTTTCCTAGCAACCTCTATCAAAGAGAAATCCAGTAGACAAGTAGCATTGCTTCCAATTGATATTTGGAGAAAATAAAAAGGAAATGAAGAAATAATTGAAAAGGACAAAATAGTTGCATTGTCTTGATATTAAAATTACAGAAACTCAATTAGATGGTTATCCCAAAGGGATAAAAATAGGCTTTTACTTCTATGAGACAGGGAAATTGAAACTAGTAATGCGAGACTTGGATTCAAAAAATTTATAGTGACTTGAACATCATCTTGAATTGTTGACTAAGGAAAAGCTTAGAAAAAAACCAACAAAGATCTTGCTAAGATTTTTAAAATGCATTTTTTTTCTTTCAAGTAATTATATTCTCCATGCATGTGTATGGCATCAAGATAAATGATTCCTTGTTGGCTAGTGTGATATATACCTATGCAACCCTTTCAAATATGTAAAAGGGAAACCCTGCTCATGATGATATTGAGAGAGTCGAGAGCCCAAGTGGGACTACATGGACTAAAGGCGAAGCATATGGAATGTTTTCTTATCGAATATAATGATTAAAGAGTATGCGAGGAAATGGCTCGGTGAGGAAGTCCTTGGCCTTTTCTCTCAAATGTTGGAGAGAAATATACAACTAGAAAATGTCACCTTTCCCACTGTGCTCCAGGCATGCACCAACCTTTTTTCCCTACAAGAGGCCCAGGGGATTCATTATTACATAGCCAAGAATGGGTTGCAAACATAATTGTCCTTGGTCCAAACAATTAATTAATTTATATTAGTCAATGTCCTCTGTCAGATGACCCTACCCTTTAGAAAAGAGTGGTTAAAAGAAATTTTATAATATCGTCCACCTTTAAACTATAACCCAAGGCCACCATTTTAACAAAATACTCAGGCTTGGAGATTTATGAAGCTATGTGCTTCTTCTTGCTCTTGTTGCTTAATGGAATTTGCTCTATTTTCTTATCCTTTGTTTAATCTCTATGTTTTTCATTCTGCAGCTCATTCCCTTGTTTCCTTAATATGGTTCATATATCATTTTTTCTACATTGAAACCTTCAAATATTCCCAACTTTCAAACATGCCCAATCTTCAAACCTGAAAATATCTCTTACCATCCTTATGTATTATTACATTTTTGTTAACTTCTGGTTCTCCTTTTTGCTTGAGCCAGTCCTACCTTTTTTTATAGTCTTGTCATTCTTCATTTTCCCTACACATGGCTACTATACTTTAGAATTACATAGATATTTACTCTATTTCCTCCTATTGGAAGTTTCAAGGTTGAGATCTGTTTCACTGTCAAGTACTATAAGTGCAGAAAAAGCCATTTTGACCTGCCATGCAACCCATAGAGTGTTGGACCTAGATCATAACATAAAAAATCACCTTTACCCTTGTCAGCATGATGTCAGCTACATGTTCAGATTTAACAGTGGATTTTATCATTATGAGCTACCCAAGAAACCTTTACAATTGAAATTTCACCTACAAACACCCCTCTAAGTCTTTATTAGATAAAACTCTCTGACTAATGTCTCCAAGGCTCAAAGCTGAAATGGTTTCTAACCCAGGATTGAAAAAAAGGTGTATTGGTAAAGGTAATGTTAATTCTTGGGAGAGGTGCAGGGTTCAAATCTCCCTCCCCTCATGTTAACCTAGGTTTTCATCACAATAATGCGACATTGGGGTTTGTAACAACTTTGGGTCACTTAATGTTTAAATGGATATAGCTGTTGCTTCACTAATACACTAGAAATGCTGAAATCTGCAAGCAATTCTCCTTGGACATCAAATATGGAATCTTTTTCCATTTATCATCAAGTTGATTTATGTGAGTGTGATCATTAAGTTAAATAACATTCATCTCAAGCATTCTTATTAAATTTTACTTAAATATAAGAGTCCTTGCCTGACCCATGGGGCAGAAAAGGAACCATTTTTTACAAAAGTGATAGAACAATAGTTAGAACAATAGTCTAAAATATTATACAGAGTACCAAAAAGGACATAACAAATTAAACATGGTTCTAGAATTTATACATCACCTTAGTGTGTGATGGCCAAGAAAAACAGAAGATAAATCCAAATCTAACTAATACACTAGATATGTAGAAATATGCATGCAATTCTCCTTGGACACTTCAAATATGGAACCTTTTTCGACTTACCATCAAGTTGATTTGTTTCAGTGCAATCATTATTAAGTTAAAGAATATTCATCTAAAACATTCTTGCTACAATTTACTTAAATATAATAGCCCATACCTGGCCCACTTGAGGGTAGAAGAGGAAACCTTTTGGACAGAAGCAAATGCATCATAGTTAGAATAGTGGTTAAACTATTCTATAGAGTACTAATGAGGATATAACAAATACACAATAGTTCTAACATTTATAAAGTACCTTTGTGAGTGATGGCCAAGAAAAGCAATAGATAAATCGAAATCTAACTCCAAGCTTTTGTGAAACCATCCATCAAAGTCTCCACAGAACTCAATCTAATGTGGACAATTAGAACAAATAAGCAACACCAATGAATTCAATGCATATTGGATTTCTATAAAATTCTATAAAATATAGATATAGGTTGACTCCTATATAAGAGAATATATATATATATATATATATATATATATATATATATATATATATATATATATATATATATATATATATATATATATATATATATATATATATATATATATATATATATATATATATATATATATATATATATATATATATATATATATATATATATAAGATCTCTTCTAAAGAAGAGATAGAAGTACAACCAAATAGCCAGATAGTTTTGGCCAAACAAAGGTCTTCACTTGTAAGTTGTAGCATAGACCCTATAGAACCCAATTTACTATCGAAACAAAATTTACAAGCACTCCTAGATCAAAGCATGTGAGTTTTCTAATACTTCCTACAAAGCATACAAAATATTTTCCAATACTTTCCACTATCTAAAAACAACACTACAAAAACTCTCCTTAACAAGACATCAGAATATCCAAATATAGAGTTAGTGCCATACAAAATTTCATCCAAGTAGATGTCAAAACCTTTGAATTTTGATGCTTCAGTGGCAGATGAAGTTTGCAATTTTTGTATATCTCCTTAGGTTGTCATAGAAACTCTTTTTCAAGATGACACCTGTACATATCATCAAACAAGATTTCCAAATTACTGAGGACTCTATTTTTAAAGTCTTCATCCTTTTGTTGGCTGCAATCCAAGCTTTTGATAACAGAAACAATAAATTCTAGGAGACTGATGGCTTTCTGTTAAAAAATGGTGCATTGCTGAGCTGTCATTTCCTCCCACTCCATGGTAAAAGCTTTCAGCTGATGGAGTTCAGCCAAATTTCTTTTGTTGGAGAAACTTTGTTACAACTATGGGGACAATTATCTAGGACTGGATGCTCACTTTGGCATGCTTAGCCATGAAAGCAACAAACCAATCCTATGAATTAAAAGGATTTCCCTCTTGGTAACTTCTTGCTGCAACCAAGGCTTGTCCAATGGCAAGCTTGATCTCAATGCATAAATCACTCAACCATCTTCAAGGGCAGAGAATTTGACACATTGGGAGAGAGTTGAAGAATACAAAGATGGCGCACTGTCTTCATGCTGAAAATTTGATGAGATGGCTATTGTTAGCCTTTAGGACATATGTTTAGACATTTGTGTCTATTGTGTCTAATTTTACTTGTCCATTAGGTTCACATAACCTGGTTCTATATATGTAGTCACATGAATTTATCCACATGTGAATAATCACATGTATTTATCCACATGTGAATAATCATGTGGTCAAACATATTTATCCACATGTGATTATCTTCTAGGAACTTATAATTTTTTATTTTTCCAACTACCTTGCTTACCCTGCCTATCATTTGTAATCTATATATTGGAGGTATGTGGAGTGCATTTTGTAAGAGAAATGTGACAAAGGTTGTAGTTGTCATCATGTGCCATTGAATATTATTTTATAGAAAAGGTTATTCCCATACCCACATTCTAATTGCATGTTTTGATGTTTTGATTTGAATTAGAAGAAGATCATTTCCACATTGACAAACAACAACAACAATTGGAGAGAGATGGCACACTTGTAAGGTTGGTCCTCATGAGTTCGATTTTCCTTATGGGCCCTTCCTTCTATTTTGGATTTGCAGGGGTTATAACTTATTGTGAATTCATGAGGTAGGGTATATTCCATAGAACATATTCTCTTGTAAGATAGTTAGGCATACATTCCTCTGTAACACATTTATGCCTGGAAATTATAATTGCTTAGTAGGGCTGCACTAATCAAGGAGAATTTATTGCTAAGTAGGTGGTTGCATTTACTTTAGGAGTTACACTCCCTAAGGGATTTAATTAGCCAAGAATGGTTCACTCCTTGAGGCCATTAATGGCCAATTTTTAACCCCCTCCTCTTGGCTTATGAAAAGGAAGAGGGAAAACTAATATTTCAGATAACAAAGTTGTCTGTATTGTATCTTTTAGACATGTGTAGAGCTTGAGCATGATGCCAAGCTACTATAATACTTTATTTTCCGAGTAATACAAAACCATGTGATTGTTGTTGGAGCCTGTCCTTGCCATCTAGAACATTTCATATTGTTGTATGGCATTATATCAAGCCCTATTTAGCTACTATAGCTTGTTTTCATAATTTTCAAATTGCAGAATTTATGTCGTGTAGACATTATTTATCTATTGTTGTAAATAACTCATGAAATGTAGTCTTTGCACTCCTGAATATTTCAGTATTTTAGTATATACTCATCTAAAGTTTTGATAGGTGCAATCTAAATGTTAAAGTTTTAGGAGCTGTAAAGTTCATTCTTTGAGTAAATATCTGAAATATGGTGTAGAAAAATGACATGGTATCAAAGCTGTGCATATGAAATCTCTCAGCAAATCCACATATGGATGGGACTATTTTCTACGAGACAAAGCTTAACTCCATTTCAAATCAAATCTCTTTAAATTTAAAAGAGGTTTTCATCTTAGATGATCCCTCTCGACCTTTGTTAGATCCAGAGTTAAGATAAATCTAGACTGTTATAGTTTGTGTAATGTTCTATAGAGTAGATTTTGGCCTGAGGTATGTCACTCACCAAGAAGTAAGTCAAATAGTTGTGCACATTTTTATTTATTTGTTTTTTTTCATCTTAAATTTTATTAATAGCATATGGTTTTATTTTGTTAGATTATTATTGCGAAATAAATATATATATCTTGATGGTGTCTGTAAACAAAACAAAATAAGGGGCACTTTAAAGGAGGAATTGCCTCGTCCTCTAAATGCAGATAGAAGAAGAAGCAACTCATATTCGACCATCGCTATGGTTGGGTGTAAGTATTTACAAATGCTAACATTATTATAATCATCGTTGTGTTTATGCAATGACCATGGTACTGAATGCATTGTAGATATGATGGTTGGAGGGATCCTAGTGAGAATGCTAACATTATTATAATCATCGATGTGTTTATGCAATGACCATGGTACTGAATACATTGCAGATACAATGGTTGGAGGGATCCTGGTGAGGTTTCTGAACTCTCATCTTCTTGAGGTTTTTGAAAACAATGGGTATAGTAGACCCCATAGCCTCAAGGCATTTCACAGAGCTAGCAAAGAGCCGAGGGTTAAACCCGCTATTGCTGATCCTATTTCTAAGGTTTATCTCCCGTATATCCAAGGAACCACAGATAGGATTACCCATATTCTTAAGAAGACTAATGTTTCTTCTTCTTTCAAACCTCTCAATACCATTAAAAATTATCTCGAATCAGTTAAGGACCCCATTGACCCGAAGGACTCAAAATGGGTCTACCTCGTTCCCTATTCCTATGGTATCCCCTACATTGGAGAAACAGGAAGGTCTATTAAGAAGAGGATCAGTGAACATGTTGTTGACATCAAACACAATCACTCCCGCACTTCGGCCCTTGCAGAACATGCTGAGAAATCAAAACATCATGTCTGCATTGAAGAATCCAAAGTCATTTCTAAAATTGATCATTTCCACCACAGGAAACTAAGGGAAGCGATTGAGATTGAGAGGCATGCCAAAAACCTCAATAGGGATGATGGCTAGAAATTAAGTAAAAGCTGGATCCTAGCTCTCCCTTCATAACTCCTCCACCCTCTCCTCACCCTTATCATTTTTCACTTTAGTTATTTTCTATCTTAAATTTATTTTCTTTCATCGTGCTGATGGTATTACCTTGGTCACTATCTTTTCTTTCCTCCTTGATAAGTTATCCTCTATCCTTTTATGGTCTCATTTAACTCCGATAAATACTCCTTATAGAGGTTTTGGTAAAAAAAATTAGTAAAAGATTCTTAAACATAACGAAATAATTTTTTTTTGAATCATTCCTAACATTAAAAGTTTCAACCAAATATGCTTTAATTAACTCATCCCCAACTAATAGAATCTTGAATAATTATTTTAGGACATAGTATTATATAAATTGGGCCCATGGGGCTTTGGATTAACGGTGAATGAGTGCATTGTTAAGGCACTCCTTGCGACAAGTCACTAGTTCAAATCCCCTGTGGGTAAGAACTAATTATTATTATTTAAATTAATTATTTCTAATAATATTATTAGTCAACCCTAACTAATAATATTATATATATAAATTATTCCTAGATTATATTATTATTTGAATTGATAAATGAATTATTTTTAATATTATTATTGACTAATTTATTTTCAACCAAATATTATTATATAAATTAATTTTTAATAATATTATTAACTAATTTATTATAACCCTAGTTTTCCACCTTATTCACATGGAATAAGTCTACCCTAACTTTTAATATTATATTAATAAATTATGCTTAGATAATATTATTATTTTTAATTATATAATTATTTTATTATTAAATAATTTATTATATCATGATAACGGCTAGTTTTCTACCTAATTCACATTGAATAGGTTAACCCTAACTAATAATATTATGTAAATAAGTTATTCTTAGATTATTTTATTATTTAAATTGATTAATAATTTACAATTTCAATATAAAATAATTAATTATTACATAACAACTATTTTCTAACTAAATACTAGTTAATTTAATAAACATCTCTTCATCACATATTCCTAAATAATTTTATTTCACCAACGGCTAATTTTGAATGGCTTACCCTGAACAATGATGCATCCCTCAACAATGTTGCATCCCTGCTATTTATTCTCTCAGATCCAATGGTTTCTCACCTTGTCCTGAGGATGAACCACATTAGTTGGTTTGAAACGACCACCCAATTCTTATAATGTAATTAATCTGAAAGACTATTCTAGGTTTTATTTATTTACCATACCTCCAGTTTATTTATATTTTTATTTATTTACCATTGGTTCTCAATACCATGGGTCAATACCATGTGCCATCTTTATTTTTATTAATATTAATATTAGAGTTAATAATGTTTTTTTGCATGGTATTAATAATAATTTGGCCCATGGTATTTGGCCCATACACTTCACCTAAATAAAACCTCTTTTTTTAGTGTTCCTAAATATAAAGTGAATTATGGAGTAAATATAAAAAAATGTTTTATTTATTTACCATACCTCTCGTTTATTTATATTTTTATTAATTTACCATACCTCTTTTATAAATATGGTATTTGGCCCATGGTATTTAGTCCATGGTATTAAAATGATATTTGGCCCATATGCTTCACCTAAATAAAACCTTGTTTTTGAGTCTTCGTAATTATAAAAGGTTTTTGGATTAAATATAAAAAATGTTTTATTTATTTACCATAACTCTAGTTTATTTATATTTTTATTTATTTACCATACCTCAAGTTTATTTATATTTTTATTGATTTACCATACCTATTTTTTTAGTGTCTTTATATTTTAAATTTATATTGTATTAAATGTTAAACATTACATGTTAAATGTTTACATTTACATTTATGTTTACGTTTACACCTTTATGTGAGATCTACCCATATTGGGTTGTAGAGTGCCTCTCAGGGCAGTAAGAGAAAAATAAGATGGTTTGACAACAAATTTTGTAAATAATACTTCAAATAGGTAGTACATTATCATAAAGGATACAAGATTACTCAAAACGGTTGCGCAATCTCAATTGGGATGAAAGACAATAACCAAATTAGCAATCACTCCATTAGGTGACTTAGTAGAATATTATTTTAAAGAGTGAAGTGATTTTTTTTACATATATTATTTCTCTTTTTATAATTTAGTTCAATTTATCTTTAAAGATCTCAAAAGATCATTTATTTTAATGAAGATGAAATCATCCTTAATGAACAAAGTCTAAGTCCCAAGCTAGATGTTACACACAAATAATATCATGAATCCAATAATATCATGAGAAATTTATTTAAGTCCACTCAAACCATCGTGGCAGTCTTCCAAAATCAAACTTTGAAAAGCTCAAGGTTTAGTCCCCTTGCTATCCATACATCTAATTATTGTGGAAAATGTTCAGTATCTATTCTAATTTGAAGGAATAGTTTCAATAAGGACATTGATGTGACCCTCGAGAACTAAATCCAAGAATTGTTCATTCTTAATATGATAGGAAAATTCATCTTCTCTTATCATTTAACCACCTCCCTACATGGCATTAAGGAGGTGAGTTAATGGAATTATTCCTCTTTAAGTACTATTATAGGGCCCCTTTTGAACTTGTATATGTTTTCTACTCAACAAGAAATTTCCAACCATTGTATTCTTGTATTCTTGATTAATTATGTGGAATTAAGGAGGTGAGTTAATGTAATTATTCCTCTTTAAGTACTATTATAGGGTCCCTTTTGAACTTGTATATGTGCTCCTCTCAACAAGAACTTTCCAACCATTGTATTCTTGTATTCTTGCTTAATTATGTTATAGTCAAGGCCTTGAAAAGATGAAGTCTAAGTACAATGAATGTATTGTCTATAAATAACCTCTCTAACAAGTTGACACAAACATACAATGATGTCATTTACATTGGAGGTGAAAATCACTTGAATTGTGTTACAACTTTAATCGCTCCCCCACAAAAATGTGTCATGCTTCCTTGTGATGATGCTTCAACACTATTGGAGAACAACCTCTCAATGCAAAAGAAATTTAAACATGATGTAACTTTAATAATGCCCCACATTCACCCTTGGCTCACCACTCATGGCTAATTTAAGGTTATTTTAAGCATTGATGTGGATAATATCATTTTATTTTCTCTTATGTATATTATTCTACATTGAAACAATTGAGTTTAGCGGTTAAGGACATAATATTAAGGGGGTTTAGGTGTTAGTGGTTAAGGGGTTAGCAGTGAAGGTGTTTAGGCTGTGAAGGGTTAGGGGTTAAGGCTCACAGGTTAAGAGGATAAGAAGTTATGGCTTAGGAGTTGGTTCATGGATTATAGGTTAGGGGTTAGTGTCTTAAGATTTAATGAGTCAAGGGATTTATGGGTTATGAGTTGTGAGTTGTGAGTGTAGGGGTTTAGGGATTATGGATTCGGGGTTAAGGGGATAGGGAATCTAGTGGTTATGGGTTAAGGGCTTATGGTTTGAGATAGTTGGAATCCTAATCCCATTATCACCACTATTAGGGATTCCCCTATCAATTTATCTCGCTACCTTCCCTCTAGATCCCCTAGACCCTATGAAATTATGTCCTAAGCCCCCTTCTCATTCTCTAATGGTAGGATTATAGATCTTAGTAAACCATGCTTTTACCTCCGACTTCTACCATCCATTCTACCCTTGTGTCCTCATGCCCCATTAAATACACCATAACATACCCCCTAACAACCCTTTTGGCCATGCCATTCCACTTCTTTTAATGTTATGAACCCCCAAATTTGGTCCCAATGCCCCTATAGCTACACCCTTGGGCCCCCTTGGCTAAGGGATTAAACACATTAGGGGTTATGGGTTGTGATAAGGGAGCCCCTAATCCCCTTATTACAACTATAAATAGGCTCATGAACACCATCAATATCTACTGGAGGTGCCACGATGAAAGAAATAATGAACACAAAAGTTGTGGTCAATAGGACATGGATCATCATGATGTTAAAGCATCCAATGTAAAAATGGTTTTCAATGCTAGTGATCTAGTCACATCAAAGACCCCATAAATTTGTGCTTTGGGACACCCCTAGGATTCAATAATTAATCCAAAGTGAGAGGATCCGTTGTTGAGGTGACAATAGAAACAACCTTGAGTTGACGCAAAGTGACACTTTGTGAGCCTTGAACAACTAGGGTGTTGGTTTCATCATCAACAAGAGGCGCAATTGACAAGTGGCAACATCTCACATTTAGGGCACTTGGTCACAAATATTTATGCATGTTTTCCCACCAAGGGTACCTTTCACATTTCCTGAGGCACAAATTACATATTTGGATGAATTTTAGATAACTTTTCACATTCCACTAGCTTCATGCATAAAGAGGAGCTCCCATCCTTTAAGAAGATTTTGGAGGATTTCATGGCATAGTCAAGGGGCACATGTATAAAAGAAGAACACCATAGCAAAGAATAAGAAAATTGGCATTTGTATCACATGGCATAAAGGAGAAGAACATAGGTGAAAAGTACTCCATTTAGAAACACAAAAAATCTTTTTCATGTCGTCTTTCCAAAGAAGATGAGATATCTTGTGACAAAAAGCCCAAATTTCCAACAAAGGAAGACTACGGTAAGGGTTTACTTATTTCACATGTTGAGAGACATTCATGTATTTTAAGGTGTGTTTTATTATTTAGTTCACATATTTGGAAGCACAATTGGACAAGTGGAAATATCTCACATTTGGGGCACTTGGCTACACAATTTTATGCATGTTTTCTATTGAGGGTATCTTTCACATTCCCCAAGGAACAAATCAAATATTTGGAGGTATCTTGGATGACTTGTCACATTCCACTAGCTTCACGCATGAAGAATAACTCCCATCATTTTAAAATGTTTTGGAGGGTTTTCATAGCATAGTCAAGGGTCACATTTACAATAAAAGATCGTTTAAGTTAAGAAAATGACAACTGACATTCACATCACATGTCGAAAAAAGGAGAGGAACATAGGTGAAGAGTGCTCCATTTTGAAATATCTAGAACAACTTGTTTATGTCCTATTTCCAAAGAAGATAAGATATCTTGAGACAAAGGGCCCACATTGTCGACAAAAGAGGACCATGTATTGGAAAAGACGTGCTAACACATGCCAGACAATGTCAATGCATGATGAGGAGTGTTAGGGAGTGCTAGGATATCACAAGGGAGAACTAGGTCAAAATACATGGAAATGAATGAATAAGAGTGTGTGCCAAGGAGTCTCAAAGATAAAGTGTGCTGGGAGAAGGTTAGAATAGGACTTGCAGGAGGAAAGCTTATGGTTACAATAAGGGGATAGATAAAGAAATTTCAAACAAAGGGAGACTTTGGGTTGGGCACAACATTGTTTTTCCAATGACTTGGTTGGGTTCCTATGTAGCAAAAAATATAAGGCTATCTATGAGGGCATGATAGCTAGGGAGTTCCAAGGTGTGCTAGGGAATGCCACGAAGTATTAACTCATGCTAGATAGTTCCAAGGCATGATAGGCATGCCAAGACAAGCCAAGTGTTGAGGCATGCAAAGATGTGTTAGGTGCCATGGTGTGACGCAAATGCATGCTAGGGAGCGTGAGGGCCAAGTACTAAGGAAACACATTGGATATCTAGTTTCAAATGCATGAAGTGAAGTGTTAGAAAGTCTGAGGTGGGATAAGGAGGGACTGATATGGTATGCTAGGTAGTGACAAGGCATGCCAGAGTGCCAGGGAAGCATACCAAGATGTGTCAAGTGCCAAGGTGTGCCAATGTGTGATAAGGACTGTTAGGGATTATCAGGGAAACATAAGGGAGAACTAGGTCAAAATGCATGGAAATTAATGAATAAGAGTGTGTGACATGGAGTGTTAGCAAGTTTTAGGTGTGTTAAGGAAAGAGTGACATGGTATGCTAGGCAACACTAAGTCCCAAAAAAAGTAAGGGTAATTATGAGGGCATGATAGCTAAGGAGTGCCAAGGCATGCCAAGGAATGAAAAGGTGTGATAACACATGCTAGATAGTTTCAATGCATGTTGAGGAGTGTTAGGGAGTTCCAGAACATCACAAGGGAGAACTAGGTAAAAATGTATGGAAAAGAATGAATAAGAGTGTGTGTGAAGGAGTGTCAACGAATTCTAGGTGTCTCAAGGATAAAGTGTTTTAGGAGAAGGTCAGAATAAGACTTGTAGGAGGAAAGCCTATGGTTACAATAAGGGGATGGAAAAAGAAGTTTCAAACAAAGGGAGACTTTGGGTTGGGCACAACATTATTTTTCCAATGACTTGGTTGGGTTTCCAAGTCACAAAAAAAGTAAGGCTATCTACGAGGGCATGACAGCTAGGGAGTACCAAGGTGTGCCAGGGAATCCCAGGAAGTACTAACACACACTAGACAGTTCCAAGGCATGATAAGCATGGCAGGATGTGTTAGGTGCCAAGGTGTGGCATGAATGCATGATAGGGATTGTGAGGGCCAAGTGCCAAGGAAACAAAAGGGAGCACTCATTTCAAATGCATGGAAATGAAGTGTCAGCAAGTTCGAGGTGTGCTAAGGAGAGAGTGAAAATGTACATTAGCCAATGCAAAGGAATCATAAGGGAGAACTAGGTAAAAATGCTTGGAAATGAATGAATAAGAGTGTGTGCCAAGGAGTGTCAGCGAATTCCAGGTGTCCCAAGGATGAAGTGTGTTAGGAGAATTTCATAATAGGACTTGCAGGAGGAATGCCTACGGTTGTGATAAGGTGTGTACAAAGTAGTTTTAGACAAAGGGAGAATTTGGGTTGGGCATAACATTGTTTTGTCAATGACTTGGTTGGGCTCCCAAGTCACAAAAAAAGTAAGGTTATCTATGAGGGCATGACAATAAGGTAATTTCAAGGTGTTCCAGGGAATGTTAGGAAGTACTAACACATGCTAGCCAGTTCCAAGACATTTTAGGCATGCCAAGTGTTAAGGCATGCCAAGAAGTTCTAGGCACTAGGGTGTGGCACCAACACATGCTAGGGAGTGCTAGGGAAAAGTTCCAGGGAAACACAAGGGAGAACTAGGTAAAAATACATGGAAATGAACAAATAAGTGTGTGTGCCTAGGAGTGTCAATGAATTCCAGGTGTCTCGAGGAAAAAGTGTGTTAGGAGAAGGTCAAAATAGGAATTGTAGGAGGCAAGCCTATGGTAAAAATTATAAGGGGTTGATCAAAGGAGTTTCAAAGAAAGGGAGACTTTGGGTTGGGCACAACACTATTTTTCCAATGATTTGGTTGGGTTCCCAAGTCGCAAAAATATTAAAGATATCTACGAGGGCATGACAAATAGAAAATTCCAAGGTGTGCCAGAGAATGCCAGGAAGCACCAACACATGCTAGACAATTCCAAGGCATGTTAGGCATGCTAAGCCAATCCAACTGCTAAGGCATTCCAATATGTTCCAGGTGCTAAGGTGTGGTGTGAATGCATGCTAGGGAGTGTTAGGACCAAGTTCCAAGGAAGCACAGCAAACACTAGTTTCAAATTCATGGAAATGAAGTGTCAACGAGTTATAGGTGTTCTAAGGAGGGAGTGACAAGGTATGACATGTAGTGTCAAGGCATGCTAGAGTTCTAGGGAAGCATACCAAGATGTGCCAAGCACCAAGGTGTGCCAATGCATGATAGGGAGTGTTAGGGAGTGTCAGGGAAACATAAGGGAGCACTAGGACAAAATGCATGGAAATGAATGAATAATAGCGTGTGATAGGGAGTGTCAGCGAGTTCCAAGTGTGTTATGGAGAGAGTGACATGATATTCTAGGTTGCGCTAGGTCATGCTAGATTGTTAGGGCGACATGTATCCAAGATGTGTTAGGTGCCAAGGTGTGTCAACAAGTGCTACAAAGTGCCATGGAAACACAAGGGAGCATTGGGTCAAATTAATGCATGAAAATGAACAAATAAGAGTTTTTGACACGAAGTGTCAGTGAATTACAGGTGTGCTAAGGGAGTAACAAGGTATGGTAGGTAGTGCTAAGGCATGCTAGAGGCCATGGAAGCATGCCAAGATGTGCCAAGTGCTAGAGTGTGCCAATGCATGCCAAGCAGTGTTATGGTGTGTCAAGGAAACAAAAGGGATCACTAGTTTCAAATACATGGAAATGAACATATAAGAGTGTGTGATAGGGAGTGTCAGCGAGTTCCAAGTGTTCTAAGGAGGGAGTGACAAGGTTATATGCTAGGCAGTGTCAAGGCATGCTAGAGTGCCAGGGCAAGTTAGGGAGTGCTAGGTAGTGCAACGTATGCCAAGAAATGCAGGGGATGCTAACACGTGCCACATAGTGCTAAGGGATTGTTAGATGTGCTAGGTCTTATGGCAAGTCAAGATGTAAACTGTGTTTCTTAGTTGTTTTATGGCCATGGTTGGACGTGACCCTTGACTTGATAACTTGTTAAGTGGGATGAGTTGAGATTGGACATGAGTAGCCTAAGATGTGTTATAGGTAGTTCTTAGATGAATAATGCATAATCTAATTGTATTAACTATAACTTGGTTAAGTTTTTGTAGTCGAGGAAGGACTTGGTTGAGTTCCCAAGTCTAAAAAAAATTAATGGTAGTTGTGAGAGCATGATAACTAAGGAGTGTCAAGGCATGCCAAGGAATGAAATGGCATGCTAACACATGGCAGACAGTTTCAATGGATGTTGAGGAGTGTTAGGGAGTGTTAGGGGAACATAAGGGAGAACTAGGTCAAAATTCTTGGAAATGAATGAATAAGAGTGTGTGCCAAGGACTGTCAGTAAATTCCAAGTGTCCCAAGGATGAAGTGTTTTAGGAGAAGTTCAGAATAGGAATTTCAGGAGGTAAGCCTATGGTTGTGATAAGGCATGGACAAAGAAATTTCAGAAAAAGGGAGACTTTGGGTTGGGCACAATATTGTTTTTTTAATGAATTCGTTGGGTTCTCAAGTCGCAAAAAATGGTAAGGCTATCTATGAGGGAATGACAACTAGGGAGTGCCAAGGTGTTCTAGGGAATGTAAGGTTCCCAAGTCATGGGAAAATGTAATGCTAGTTATGAGGGCATGATGGCCAAGGTGTGTTATAGAATTATGGGGCATTCTAACATGTGCCAGATAGTGCGAAGGCGTCTCAAACAAGCTAAGATGTGCCAAGTTCTAAGGCATGCCAAGATGTGCAAGGGTGTGACAATGCATGCCAGGGACTATCAATGCAAAAAAAGTGAGAAACAAGTTAAAATACAAGGAAATGAACACATAATAAAGTTAATAAGTCATCAATTTACCTTTTCAATGAGGGGCATGCTAGGCATACCAACACTAGGCACCAATAGGTGTCGAGTGCCAAGTGTTAGTGCATTATAAGTGCCAAATATTCCTCTATTGCTTCTCATCTACTTTCCAATAATTGATCTCAAATAACTTTAATATTAAACCATGCCAAAGCATATCAAGTCATCTCAACACATGCCAAACATGCTAAGACTTTCCAAGTGCCAACACATGCCAAGTGCCAATGTGTGTCAAGGAGTGTGATGCATGCTATGAAGTGGAAGAGCATGTCGAAGAGTGCTAAGGTGTGCTAGAGAGTTCCAATTAATGCTAATGAGTGTTAGGGAGTACTAGGACAACACAAGGGAGAAATGCATGGAAGTAAATGAATATGAGGGTGTGTCAGGTTGTGTCAATGAGTGCTAGATGTCATGCCAAGGAGGGAGTGACAATGTATTATTAGCACTAGTTGTTATAAAATTATATATTACAGAGAAATGTAACAGATAAAATATATTTTAGAAATATAAACATAGAAAACACATAGAACAAGAGAGACACAAATATACGTGGTTCACCCAATTTGGGCTATGTCCATGGAGAAACAGTCAATCCGATCTACATAGACGCAATACAATTCCCTCATATATAGCGAGGGGTTGCCTTCTATGGTAAAAAACCTTAAATTAAACGTAACTTCTACCGTCAGATCTCCACCTAATGAATGGCCCAGATTGACTACAGAATTAAAAAAATTTACAAGGCAATTTTACATCTATTTTTAGCTTTGGGGGTGTTGGCCCCGATCCCCCATCAGGGGGGCGCTCCCAAAGATCATATTCGCTCCCCCTGGGACTCCCCTTGTAGTGTACATTTTATGGGCTACGTTGCCACCACATTACGAACTGGGGTCCAATGTGGCGATACGTCTAAATAAAGAAGATAATCAGGCTCCACACCCAACACTGGTAAGGCATGCCAGGGAATATTAGGGCATGTCAAGAAGTACTAGAGTGTGCTAGATACTTCTGGGGTGTGCTAACATGTGCCAAATAGTTCCAAGGCATTCTAAGACATGTCAGGTCCTATGTTAGGTCCCTATACTACTAGTGTAACCCCTTATTATTAGTAGTACAACCCCCTTATTATATTGTTGTGCCCATGTAGTCCCCATATTGTTATTATTGTGCTCCATAGAAGCCCACTATTGTTATTATTGTGCCCTTACATTATTATTGTTATGTCGGCTCTGCTTATATTATGACCCCTTAGACTCCTATATATAGAAAGGAGGTCTTGTCATTTGTATCATACAAAAATTGTTCATTTGTGTAATGTAAAGGAGGTTTCCCCCTCGAAGAGGCTTATTTTGAAGGTGTTTATCTATCTTTTCTATCTTTTTGTGAGCTGGTTTCATAACATTTGGTATTAGAGCTTTGGATTTTAGGGTTTCGCTGCTCCAAACAGGTCATCATGGAATTTTCGCTATAACTATTTTTCTACGACGTTTTAGAAGCTAAGAAAAAACCCATTTGAGCCAAAATCATTCTAAACTTCGGTTCCAAATTTCAAAGCTTGTCTCACTATATTTTCAGAGATATGATCTGAGGAAGTTAGGGTTTTTGCAGACTTCCAAATTACATTCCAAAAAGGTGACCTGGGGAAAATCGTGATAACTTTCTCTCTGAGCATCAGACTGAAATTTAGTAAGAAGTTACAGAAAGAGGACGAATTGTATTTTGTTTGGGTATAATTTTCATAACCTAAGGTTGAAACAGTGACACGTGGCACATCGTACAATTTCACTCTACTGAACTAGTATATAATTAGGTTGTCGTGGGAAATTTGGAATAAATATTTCTTCGAGAATCCAATTGTGATAAAACCTGGGGTTTTAGAAAGAGGACTCAGAGGGCTATTCCAGGCCAAAATTTTAGAACTTAAAGATCTGAAATTACAAAGTTACAGTCATTTCAAGATTGAGCTCCTAAAATCAAGAAAAGACGAGATGAGGAAGTTTGATGGCAAGGATCCGGTAAATTGGATACTACAGATGGAGAAATATTTTGATCTACATGGTGTACCACTGTTACAAAAGGTACGTATTGCATCTAATTATTTAGAACCGGATCAATTTTTATGGTATAAAGGGCTTTGTTCTTGTAAACCACTTGTTACGTGGTCAATTTTCACAAAGGAAATGATAGCACATTATGAGGATACAAAGAGCAACACCTTCTTTAGCCTATTGATAAATCTCAAACAAAAGTGTTCAATGGCAGAGAACATTGAGGACTTTCAAAAATTGGATATAAGGGATAATGATATTCCATAGAAGCAGAGGATTGATGTCTCCATATGGACTTTAAAGGATAACATTCAACATGAGGTTCATCATTGGGAACCTGATTCATTGGAGAGGGCAAGAAAAGTCGAAAGAAAAATTATGGCAACAAGGAAGTCTACCCCTCACAACTATAAATATGGAAGTATTGTTTCTCCTATCCTTCCACAACCTACAAGGTTGACACCACAACAATTGGAAGAAAAAAGAGCAAAAGGTCTTTGTTACAATTGTGATAAAAAATACATTAAAGGTCATAAGTGTGTTGAGAAGAAATTATTTTACATTGATTGTGAAGAGGAGGAAGAAAAGGATCAAGAAATGTCAAAAGAAGAGGATATACACCAAGAACCAACCCGAGAGAAAGAAGAAATGAATCTGACCATATATTGTAAAGCATTTGCAATAATTACCACTCCTCAAACTCTCAAGATAGAAGGACATATCAAGAAAAAAAATGTTCAAGAAGTGAAAGATCACATCAAGCATCAAGAAATGAATCTGACCATATCTTGTAATGCATTGGAAGAAATTACCATTCCTCAAACTCTCAAAATAGAAGGACATATCAAGAAGAAAAATGTTCAATAAGTGAAAGATCACATCGAGCATCAAGAAATGAATCCAACCATATCTTGTAATGAATTGGAAGAAATTACCACTCCTCAAACTCTCAAAATAGAAGGACATATAAAGAAGAAAAAGATTCAAGCAGTGAAATATCACATCAAGAATCAACAACAAGTTCTCCAAATTTTAAAGGATAATGCCACTTTGGTACAGAATCGAATGAAACAACCGGCAGATCAACATCACAGTGAAAGAAGTTTGTGATGTAGGCGATTGGGTATTTTTACGGCTACTTCTCAAGCAAGCAATTTATGAGAAGGAAATGTTGGCAATACAATATGCACTTAAGAAATGGCGACCTTACCTAATGGGAAGACACTTCAAGGTAAAAATGGATCATGATAGTATTAAATACTTTTTATAACAAAGATTATATTTAAAAACAACAAAAAAAATGGGTCACAAATATGTTGGGTTATGACTTTGAAATCATCTACAAAAAAGGGAAGCAAAAAGTTGTTGCAGATGCACTCTCAAGAAAGGATGAGGATGTGGAATCATTGTTTTGTGCTATTTCTATTATCCAACTAGATTGGATACACAAAGCAATGGATGAATGGAAGAAGGACGAAGAAGTGTGGCCACTCATTCAAAAGTTGCAGAAGATCCCAGTTCAAACAATATTGCTAGAACTTTACGAGGAAGGAAAAATCATATTGGAACCTGGAGCATTCACAGAAACAAGAACTCAAAAACTACAAAATTGATCAATTTCATAGTATCTCATCAAGTGGAAGAACTTACTTGCTGAAGATTCCACATGGGAGGACAAGAATTTTGTATAGAAGCATCAAGAAAATACACAAGCGTTGAGGACAACGCTTTTTAAAGGAGAGGGGCATGTTAGGTCACTATACTACTAGTGTAACCCCTTATTGTTAGTAGTACAACCCCCTTATTATATTGTTGTGCGCATTTAGTCCCCATATTTTTATTATTGTGCCCCATAGAAGCCCACTATTGTTATTATTGTGCCCTTACATTATTATTGTTATGTCAGCTCTGATTATATTATGACCCCTTAGAATCCTATATATAGAAAGGAGGTCTTGTCATTTGTATCATCCAAGAATTGTTCATTTGTGTAATGTAAAGGAGGTTTCCCCCTCGAAGAGGCTTATTTTGAAGGTGTTTATCTATATTTTCTATCTTTTTATGATCTGGTTTCATAACATCCTAAGACATGCTAGGATATGTAGGGTGCTAGAGTATGCTAATATGCGTCAAGGAGTTTCAAGGAAAAAGAGGAATAACCAAGCTAAAATGAAAGGAAATGAACACATAAGAAGGTTAATAAGTCGAGTCTTTATCTTTTTTAGAAGGGACATGCTAGGCACACTAATAATAGGTTCCAATACATGCCAAGTGCCAATGTGTGTCAAGTGCTAATGTATGCCAATGCAATATTATGCCAACATGTTCTAGGGCATGCTATGAACTACAGGGCATGCCAACACATGCTAGGGGAGTGTTATGATATGCTAGGGCATGCCAACATGTGTTTGGGCATCCTACTCATGGCAAGATGTTCTAGTTACAAAGATGTTGCAAGTACAAAAATGTTCCAAGACATGCGAGGTGCCAAGGAATGTTAGTGTGTGCAAAATCATGTTAATATGTGCCATGAGCGTTGAGGAGTGTTAGGTCTCTCTCATTAATATAATTGAGAGAGCTTGATTATGTATTAAATAATATAGTTCCTACACACACTAGTGGAACTTTATCTAAATGGAATTTTCTAGATAATAAACCTAATAGAGATGAATCATGTGTTGATTCATAGGAAAACTATATCCTTATTACTTGAGGGAAATGATACCCACTAATTACTTCTTAAAAAATTGACTGACTCTAACAACTATGGCCTTGGACACATAATGAAAAGGACTCCACAACAATTGTCTTAAATCACTACCTTTTGATAAATAATAGAGTAACAGGTACATAGTGCCATCAAAAACTCATTGGAATGATCAATGATGACGAACATTTTTTGACCGTCACCAAAAGTAACCAAAAAGAGAAATGGTGAGGGTCAATAAAATATTGTCACTAGAAGTGTCACCAAAGATAGAATTAGTGATGGGCCTTTAATGACCCTCACCAAAAGTTTCACCAAAGAGAGCATTAGTGACAGACATTTAACGACCCTCACCAAAAGTGTCATTGAAAATGGCTTTGGTGACAAACCTTAAAGGAACATCACTATATACACTTACAACAATGTCTTTTTAAGGACCATTACCATATGTGACGTTGGTGACAGACCTTAAAGGTCCATCACAGGCATGACCCTCACCAATGACCTTATTTCCTGTAGTGATGGATAGTGAAATCATGAAAGGAAATGAATATATTCAACATGAAAAACTTACTTGTAACACAGATCAATGAAGATTTTCTTTATCCACAGCTATGCGCCCAACCCAGATAATAATTATTAAGAAAATAAATGATTATTTAGATTAATTTAAAATATATTGCATGAAAAATTGTTTCATGCATGATTGCCACTTGTTGACGAGTGAAAGAGTTAGTTGAAGGAAGTTAATTGCGGCTCCTATTTTCTAAGAGTGCGCCCACATGCAACAAGAAGCTCATGCATGTATTCAAGAAGGGCACATGTCTTCATTCCAAAGGAGTGTGCTCAAGGAGGGCACACTGGTGCATGTTGAAGGGACGAAGAGAAAACCTTCAAGCCTTTGGAGTGTGCTCATGAAATCTAGGAGGGTGCACTTGCTTAGCATGAAGAATGCACTCAAGGAGGACACACTTATTCAACCTAAAGGAGTGCGCCCAACTCCAAATAATTTCTTCATGAACTTGAAGTGCACTTTGTCCTTTAAATGATGATTTTCTTGATTTTATTTTCTTACTTATGCTTTTCAAGTGTGAGCATGGCAAAAAGGCTAGTTTCTAAGTCAAGAAAACTCATGATTCCACCTAACCATGGGCTAGATAACATAAGCATTACTAAGGATTAGGTGATGAAACTTAGGAAACATTGACTTAGGAGGATGTGACAATAGAATTAAACATAATAATAACAAAACAAGCAACGTGATGATACTAAGGAGCTTGAAACGACAGTTCATATATGCTCCAAAATTGACTTAGGAAAAAATTTTGGAGGGTCGTTTTTGCAGTGACAACAAATTTATACATACCACTTAGTCATCCTGCATACTCCACCAAGGCTCCCTATTCCACTGTAACTTCTATTCTCAATTACAAAAACTGTGTTAATGCATAGAATGGTCTTTTGAGTGTTTGCCTATGCTGATAATTAATTCTTAGTCAAATGATACACTCCAACATGACATTTCATGCTTACAAATTGATCACAGGATCAACCTATACCTCATGCATAGATTTCTTGTTTTGTAATCAACTCTTCTACACCCGGCCATATTTTCCATTCAATTCTTCGTAGTGTGTAGGACAGATCAGGGATGGCTTGTTTCGTTTGAGCCATGGCCAGTAAATTAGCTCTAGAGTAGTGGTCCTCACTACCTTGTCTCCATTTTCTGCAGTCACCATTAATACTCGAAATAACTCTGGTCCTCTACCATGGTTACTAAAGTCACCAATAATATAGGAATACCATGTGAAACTAACTCCTAAGCACACCATCCAATGTTGGTGAAGAGGTCGGAAGGTCATGAGTTGACCCGCTCCATCTATTAGGAATCTGGATTTTACTCAACCCCAACTTTCCCATAGACCTAACTAACTTAGAGGTTTGATTATACTGTAGACCTGAATTGGGTCCTTTTTCACTATTCTGGTTTGTTCTATTCATTTAATGTTGAAAACTATTAGTACTAGCAACAATTATTCTCCTCTACCATGGTTACTGAAGTCACCAATAACACAGGAAGACCATGTGAAACTAACTCCTAAGCACACCATCCAATGTTGGTCGAGAGGTCAGAAGTTCATGGGTTGGCTCGCTCCAGCTATTAGGCATATGGGTTTACTCAACCCCAAATTTCCCATAGACCTGACTAGCTCAGAGGTTCTATTTGCCTGTAGGCCTGACTTGGGTCCTTTTTCACTATTTTGGCCTATTCTATTCATTTAATGTTGGAAACCAAATATAAGGGAAAAACTTCACAAAATAACCCCTTAGAACAAGTTTCAAGTTTTTGCCACATCATAAACTTATGCCATGCTAACATCATCTAGGCCATGTGGCACCTTCTACATGGTGACACCTATCACCTAGATTTGGCACATTAGGCCACCCAAAAATGTAAAAATTACCTACCGTGTGTCCTCTGTACTACCACGTCATGATGACTTCATCTACCATGTTGTTGCTAGCACATCACCGTGAGCCAATAACGCTCTTCCAATTTTTTACTTATATCATGTCCCACATAGGTCAAGGGTCAGGAATTTATTCTCCTGCAAAATTATGTTGCACGGCCTGACCTCCAACTGGGTAGTTGGTTCTTCATAGGATGATAGGTTAGGAGGTCAAGGTTGGGATATTGTTTTCCTGCTGAGCTCTGTTGCACGACTCGATCTCCGACTAGGTCGAATCACCTAAGTCCAACCTTAGTTCAAAGTCTACCCAAATCTTGAGCAAATGAGATTTTCTGTCTACAAAATATGAGTGACTATAGCTCTTATTCCTAAAGGCATTTTCCAAAATTTAGCATACCATTGGAAACCTCTTCCAAAACACTTTCCAACTATACCACTTTCAAGAGAAGCTAAGTTGATCTCTTAAGACATAATCTCCTCTAAATTCTCGATATAACCAACCATCATAGCCATCTCTTTATGGCTTCTCTACTAATATTTATAATATGATGATTATCTATGAGAGGTTTTAGTAACCATGGGACTCACCTTTAGCTTGACACAACATGCACATTAATGCCAACTTCTACTTCCACTAGCCTCAATGGTCATCTAGTTGACATCAATGCCAACACACTTGCTACCACTAGCTATCAGACCATTCCAACTGTCCAACACATCTCCTAGCATGATTGTTGACATTAGCGCCAACTCAAATCTCTTACCATGATTGTTGACATCAATGCCAATACACTTGTTGTTGTTCAGAAATATAGGGCATCACGATTAGGTGATCTATCTATAATGATAACTTCTTGTGAATGCTTTTTACTTCTTTAGATTAGGATCTTATCTTTACTTAGATCATTATTGTTTTCTTATTAATCAAACAGCTACCAATGCATAAATAGTAAAGAGACAACAGACACAAAATATAGGTGATTAGCTAGGGCCAAAACCTCTCCCACTTGAGATGAAAACCCAAATGAATTCTTCTTCTTATAGAGACTCCAATTGAAAAATATCAAGACTAAGATCTTTGGCCTATTTTCCTCTCCAAGACTAAGACACAAAGCTTCCTTGACAAGTTCCATTTTCTTTGAGTCAACGATAGTCAAACATCTCGATTCTTCCTCCTTCTCAGCTACCTTTTATAATTTCGGTTCCTAGAAATAGGCCTGCAACTTTCGTCCCTAATTCAGAAACCCTAGTTGTAGTGTTTGAGAAAGATATTGTCTCTCAAACCTCTTTGTTTGGATATGGAAACTATTACTCCTTAACTTGGCTTGATTCTTCACTTGTCTTTATCCTTGGACTAACTCTTGATAGTGACTTCAATACCTCGATTCCTACTGTAGTAGACAACACCTATACTTCACACTTGTGGAGTGTACTCAACACAAAATAGACCCAAAAACAACACCAAAAATGTTTCTCGTCCTTTCCCTCTCTTCACTGGTTATGAGGCTCCTTCCCAAGTGATCCTTACTTTTCTTATTGCAGACTTGTCCTCCACTGAAAATATTCTCTCCAAGTAAAGGCTAAGCTACCTATATATAGTGGTTTTCCCATGTTCATAAGTCGACTTGAAGGATTCCTAGTCCAACATGTCATTTGGTGTAGTTTTAATAGTCCATCTTGACGCAAAATTCTTGGAGGAGCATGAGCTTGCTCTTGGAGGGATTTTTTATTCTTTTATTTGAATCATATACAAATGTAACATGCCCAAGAAGGGTCCTTCATGCATGAAATTGACTTAATTTTACTTTATGACCAATCCTAAGGGCTCACAATGGGAGCCATAACTGAAAATCAAATTTCTTGTTCATCAAACCCATGAGACAAGAACGACAATAATAATTTTATTTTTCTTATTTTCATTAATTACATAAAATCACAATTACACGTCATTATGAAGACCGAACCTAGTTACATTTTTCAACACTCACTCTTAACTAGGGAGGTATTCACAATCCATACAAGGTACTTGGACATTCTCAATCTAAAGAATTCTCATAAGAAGAATCGTATTGGTAACCCATCTATATAGAATGATATCATCCAACATTGTCAGATAGAAAGGCCTTGACTAACAACTCTATCTCTCCACAATATCATAGCACAATGTTGGCGAGACCAATGATTTATAAACACCCTCGTCATTATCTCTCTTGGAACAAACCCCACACGGGTTCTCTTAGAGTATGTTCCACCAAGACTATTCTTAGCTTGGATTCCCAATCTTCAAAGAATATTGGTCCTCTATGACTATTCTTACCTCGGATGCCTTAACTCATCCTCAAAGAGCATCAGATGCCAGATGTTTACCCAATCCTCCATTTTGTCTTCCCAAGTGAAGACAAGACTGATGTGTCTATCTCTCCCTCTCAACTTAGGGAGGATATACCTATTCCAATTAAGGAATGTACTCATTCCTATGGAAGGAATGTACTCATTCCTATGGAAGGAATATACCTAAGCTCCCTCTTGGCTTAGGAATTTGCTTCAAAGTTTCTACCAAGTTAGAAACTTGTTTCTAGGCTCCCTCTTAATTAGGGACCTATATCAGCTCTTCAGGTGGAGATGATGGGGAAACCAATTGCTTGAAGAACTCCTCCTCACAATGTCATGAACTTCTTTTCTTTATTAAGGAGTCTTCATATTTTGGGACTTATTTGTAGGGCACATACCACCCATCACTTTCATCCATGAGTCAGTCATGTCATTATTCCTTTCATCGGAAAGTGATTGATAAGCTCATATATGGCCTTCCTTCATGCCATGTTTCCTTAATTATCTTTCATCCTACTACACAGACATCAATGTTGGAAGATATCCATATCTCTTCCCTTGGCATCCCTGCATAAACCCATCCAGATATCATTAAAAAATAAGGAATGAACATTAAATCACAATCCTCTTTATGGTGGTCTTTCATCATGACATATTCTAGTTCACATTAGCATCCTGCATACACATTGATACATCTCCAAAAGATACATATTGTCAAGGGTCTGTTTCTTTTTCAACTTCATCAAATTCTTCATATCTTTCATGGAGATATCTTAGTCAAATCTCAATCCTGGGATGTTGATTGCCCTTTCCATGGTTACATATTTCATGATCTCTTCCTTTCTTTCTTCACGCATTTCCTTCCCATGAAATTCTAATCAGAGATCCTCCAAATATTATTAGTCACCTCATATCTCATATGAGGACATGTTATGTTGATATTATCTAGACAATGTGTGACCCATGCCTTCCTGCATCCTTTCAAAGGAATAGATCCTTTCTTTTTATCATGCTCTCAAGATAGAGCTTTTATCCATGTTACCTGCAACCATATGACATGACTCTACAATATTGAATAAAAGCATACATACCTCAATTTTCATTTAGGTCATCCAGACTTCCTTCAAAAACATCCTTGATTGAAATAACTTCAATCCCCTCATTTTCTTCACTTCTTTTGTCATCATACCATCATCCCATGAATTCCACAAGTTGGAATTCTTTATGAAACCCTTGCTTCCTTTCAATTGGTGAACCCTTCGATGAAGATTCCCATAGAGGATATTGAGTATCCTCATCCAACAAATGTTTCATTTTGACTGATGTATGATGTAATTTTTACTAGATGACTTTTTCTTCCTTTTCCCTTAAGTATCACTTATGTTTCTAATGAGGTTTCCAAGAGCTATATATTTCCATGGGTGACTGCCATAGACTTCAACTATCTTTCATATTTTTATATGCTGATCTCATGAGCTCTTGATTTCAATGCTTCTACGATGTCATGATGCATCTTATCATGCTTATAATGATTCATGATAGCTATATTGCATAACATAAATAGAAACTTGCGAAGAACTAGGTGAGGAAAAATTGTCTCAATAATAGTGCAGATCTTTTACTTCCTCCTTCTTGAATTTCTTCTTTTCAACTTCTTCCTCTTGTTTAGTGATATGGGCTTCTTCCCTTATTTATTTTCTAATGTCCTTCTGAGCTTAGGATAGTCAGTACCCATATCCTTGACATCCATAACATTGGATCTGAGAAATATTGGTCTTCTTCCTTTTCTAAGGACCAAACTTGCCAAATATCCCTTTGCTTCTTAACACGACAATAAATGTTTGACCCTTCTCATTTGTATCACTTTTTACCTTTAACTAGTTTTCTTCATTCTTTCATAGTGACCATAAATTATTAAATGGGATAGCTTTCTCCTGTTCATACACCTTTGATACAAGGTTTCCATGTTCGTCAGTTAGATCATTTAGAACAATGGTAATCATTTCTTTATCGGATATCATCCCTCCTAGATATTGAAGTTGATTCCTTATTAGATATCTCTTTGTGAGACATGTATATATACCTTCATCATTTTATGCTTTCAATTTGCATAGATCATATCTCAATGATGTGATTTTTCTTGTCGTGGTTTCTATTAGGGTCATATAATTTATAGGACCTCAAGGTATTTGAGTATTGTATCTCAGGAAACTTATACTGTAAATAATTGTCAATCTGCTAATGATTTTGAAATAAAAGAAAAATAGAATAAAAAATGAAAAGAGGGTATAAATAAAAAAAGAGAAAAAACAAAAATAATGAAAAATAGAACCCCATCAAAAGAAAAACAAAAAAAGGGGAATAATATTGAAAGTGTTGCAAGTCTAAATGCCACAATGACTAGATATTTGTTTAATCATACAATGTAATCATGGTTAAATTTGTTTAAATTTCTGTAAATTAGGTTAGAGAATAAAAATTTTCCAAACAGTCTAATCTTGGTAAATCAGTAGTTAGGTAGAAAATGACATTGATTCAACTATTTAATCTGAATCAATAGGAGAAATAAGTGATAGGATTTAATTAGTTTTTCATTCTTTATAAAAGAAAATAATGTGGGTTTTCTAGTCTAAGTACACCCTTTAGACAAATAAAATGTTAGTTTAGTTAAGGCTAGGTAAAATAGTTGGTTTTATAAATATATGCCTATGCCATTTATATCCTAATTTTTAAAGATATTGGAAAAAAGGAAAAGGAGCCATGGGATAAAATGTGTTTTCATGTTTTCATTCCTAAACCTTTATCCAAAGTCAAAAAGGAAAAACATAAAGGAACTTATGGAAAAATGTGTTTGTCGTATTCGGTTAAAGAACATCGCCGTCAGAAGCATCGGGATCCTTTCCCCCACACGATCCACGACCCATATCATTCTTCAGCCCCCCCCCTCTCCATTCTTCATTTACCGCGGAAGGGGGGTGTCCGAAAAGGTTGCTTCCCCACCAGGCCCCATCCCCTATGTGCCACTCTCTCTGCATTTGGCATCCCCCTTGGCCGAAACAGCTTACCACTTTATTCCCCCTCCGAAACCACCTTCCCCTCGCTCGCTTTCCTACCTCCCCAACACATCACCTCCTCCTCTCACCTCCCACCATGTTTCGTAGCCATTAACCACTTAAACGCTCTCCTGGAAAAAATATATTTTCCGCATTAAATTCACACTTCCCGGGTAACCGTTCAAACTTAACGGTCCCGCGCCCTTTCCAACGGGACTTTCGCAGCGTTGTTTAAAAGCTTTTGAAACCATCATTTTCATCCCTTATACTACTTATTTTCTGTTATTGACAGCTTTTGCAAAGTGACTATTCTCAGAATATTTCCTCGACTAGAACCAGATCGAAACTAACAGTCCTCTGTCTCCTTCCCCTGATAATTTATTACCCCAAATGTTTCCCGGTAAGATCTTCTGTCAATTTCTCTTATCTTTCACTAATACAATCATGCCTCCTAAGAAAAAAACTCAAGATAAAACTATTAATCCCTTGATCCCTCCCTCCATATATTTAGATCACATCCCTTTAGCTGATAGGGATTATTGGATTAATGTAACCCAGTGTGGATGTGACTTTTTAGAGTTATAATGTTGGTTGGAAGACAAGAAAGCAAATAAACGGATGAAATTGGGCTCTGGGAGTCCAACATTCCCCATTACATCTTTCTTCTGACATTCCAAGCCCCCGAGTTTACCAAAAAATGTCATGCCTTTTATATCCCTGCCCAAAGAGCTATCATGGCCCCATTCGGTGACATTCTCTTTACCATTACTGCCTAGTCCATAGACCAAATAATGCTAGCTCCCTCTATGGAAAATAGTACTCCTTTCTCCTTAGAATCCCTCACCCAGCTTTATCAGAAGCTGGATTTCGCTACTAGAGCCAAAAATTTTGAGGTCTTCTTACCTAAGAATGCCCAATTACCTAAAAATAATCCTCCATATCCTTCCTCCATCTTCCCTGATCAAGTCAAAAAAATAATATCCATAATTTCCTATATTTTGGGTTATTATTTTGATCAGTGGGTAGATGATCCCATTTTAGGTTTCCTCTCCATATTTTCCACAGACAGTAAGCCATCCATTATGTTCAATTATAGTCAATTCTTGGCTGACAAAATTCATGAACAATTTCTAAAATTTACCACATAGTAGGTGTTTAATTACACCTCTATTCTAATCTACATGTTCCTTTATTATCAACAAGATAAGTTCAATTTTGCAATGCAGAAGCTTGATGATGCAGGAAACTAGCACCCAGTGATTTTTTCGACCTCATTGGTCATGAAAGAGTAGCAGGAGTTCTCTTATAAGAAGTTCATTGAGGAATTTGTTCACCCATCCATGAACATCCTTAACTGTTCAATATAACCCAGAATCAGTGAAGATATTAAAAGAATTCTACATCTAATAGATTAAGCCAAGACTTGGGATTGGTACTTGTACCAAAAATACATAGAAATCAGGATTTATGGTTGTGAATTGGCACCATACAAACTCCCTAAATACCTCCCCATGAGGATTTTTTCCCTGGAGTATATTAGCCAGATGTTAAATTTTGATGACATTCATTTTGTAGTGGCTAAGAAGAAATCATAGTTCCATATAAAGGCATGGGTGGGCCCATTTGTATGTAATACCAAGACATCAGTGAAGAAGTAGACAAAATTCTTAAGGAAATGAAGCTCAACTTGAGTTTTACATGGTATTATGACACTTGTGGTATTATTTCAAAGCTCAGAGTAGAAAATAAAAGTACTCCCTACATCCATACTCCAAAGCCTAAAATAGAGAAGTATGCAAATCAGTTGGAATGGATAGAAAACACCTTGTAGGAAGTTGAACAATAACTCTTTTCTACTTCCATTTTGTAGACTCCCACTCCTCAGGAGAAATAAAGCAAAAGCCGAAGAGAGGATGGATCATCATCAACAACAGGAAGTGAAGCCAAAGAATTCAGGATAAGTTACAGGAAGAGGAAAAATTGACTCATAAGACAAATGTGGACAAAGAGACAGAAGAGCAAGTTGTCATCATAATTATAGATTCATGACCTACAAGCAATAAATTTGTAACATCTTCTATTGGACCTTCATCATCAAAAGTTCGGAAGGAAATAGAGCTAGAGTCACAAAGTGTCCAAGGAGAGAAAAAAAAGACAGTTTTTGATAGGTACAGTGAGATTAAGCTTAAGAATGAGATCCTTAAAAATAGTACCTATAATCAGTTTTGGAAGGAGACATCCAACTCATAGAGTATATTGTTGTCAGTTTTTGACACAGAGCATGGAAAGATGTAGATGGCCTTTCTTGAGGCCCAAATTCCATAGCCAAAAACAACAGCAAATTACAAGAGCACTACATTTGAGTTTATCATCAAACACATTCATCCCATTGATCAAATGGAGATGCATAAGCAAATCAGTGAGATGATATCTTCTACATTGACTAACATTGTTATGTCATTGTCCAAGTTGCAGGTTTCATTTGCCAATGTTCAGTCTCAGTTGAAAATGGAGAAGGTATCCTCCTTAGCCAAGGATAATAGGATCAAGTCTTTGGAGGACTTGGTGGTAAAGATAGGATATGATCCTAAAGATGTCAATGTTGCAGAGGATATTATCAAGAAGAAGAATTTGGACATTGCAGCATTGAGAAAGCAGCTTAAGCTTCCAGCCACAGAGGACCCCTTAACCAAGGACATTGAAGAAAATGAGGCACAAAAGGCTGACATGATGAAGTTGATTATAGAGAAGAACATACAGATTAGACAGATGGAGGCAGAAATGGAGAAGATGATAAAGGAGAAAGAATAGAGTTAGAAGATGGCCATTGTTCCCTTGGATGCCATACCCATTTCTCAGCTTCCAACAACAAGAACAACCACTGCAACTACTTCTTCCACTCATACTGCAAGTGTTGAACAAGTAACAAAGACACCGGAGAACATGTCCATCCGGTTAGGTTCCTATACCAATAGAAGTCATAATTTTGAATGACTAAGGTCAAACCTTGTAATATTGTACATATCTTTGCTTTCTGCAAATGTTTTCCATATTAAACAAATAAAAAATGTAAAGAAGGTATGTCCTAAAAGAATAATCAAAGGACAAAAGAATAAGAAAAGGTCAAAAAATAAAGATATATGAACCCCAAAAGACAAAAAGAGACCATGAAAGTGTGCAGGTCAAAATGCCACCGCTATTTCCTTGTATGCATAATAATGATTGTGTGTAGCTTGTTACTCTTGCCACAATCCGTGGTAATCAAACTGTTTAATCTTGATTATACCATGATTTGCATTTTATGTTTATAGTTAGTAAATAAAATCTAACCAAATAGTGTAATCTTGGCAGATCATTAGATAGGTAGAGTAAATAAAAGGAGCTCATCAGTTTAATCTGAGCCCTTGGATGTGATAAGGTTAAAATTAGATATTTTACTTTGTAAAAGAAAAGAAAAAGATTGATAAGGGTTTGCTAGCCTAAATGCACCCAAATAAAATGAAGAAAAAATGGTAGGATGAGTAAATGGGTAAGTAGTAGAAAGGTTGCAGAAATATAATGTGATTATACAAAAGCACTTATGTCATGGTTTTAAATGCATCTTTCAAATGAGCATAAGCAGTAAACAAAGCAAAGACAATGGTTCACAATATGGTTTATTTAACATCCCCTCATTCATTTCACCCCTTTACTTCACTAATTTCCCATAAATAAGTTCTAGTACTTAGATCCTTCAAGTCAAAAAAGATCAAAGCGTTTCTATGACTTCTAGAGGGACCGGACCCTCGGCTTAATGACTTAGGGGGACAAGTACTAGAACCCCTTTCATGAAAAAACATTCCCCCTTCATTTCCCCTCATTTCCCTAATAAAATCACACTTTCCTATGGTTGACATCATTTACCTAGGAAAAGTGGGAACCCCCTCATAAAACCCTTTCACACAAAAAACCCACCAAAAGTTTTTATCCTAAGTATAAATCTAAACACACAATCGCATATACTTTACCCGTTTTTTTTTTACTTAGGAAAACCCACTGAGCGATCAGTTTCATATTAATTAACTAACTCTATTATATAAACCCATTATAACCCTTTTCCCGTAAATAATTAAAACCCTATATAGAATATCCCAACCCCTTAGTTTTAAATAAAAACTAATATAAATTACCCCTTATCCCGATATAATTTCACTTAATTTACCTAACTGCCGTAAAATTTAAGTTAATTCCACGTCAACCTCACCCGACTCCCTAATCCCTCATTAAAGCTCGACCCGATTACTTAACCCTGGATTAGTCCCTAAACAAATCCTGAACCACCATAACTAAATCCCTGGGCCCCCCATCAAACCCCGTCATTTCCCCCCCGCGCAGATTTGCCTCCCAACTACCGTTGATCTTCCCTCCCCCACATCTAATGACGCACAATCATATCGGCCGCACCCAATGGATGAACAATAACCGCCAGATAAAGTGGTTTTACTCTTAGTCCCTGATGCTACATGTCAGACGATGTATGGCATCGAGTGACTCGTCCTGAATACCACCCGCACCATGAAAGTGGTGTGATGGCCTGCCAAAACCGCTTCCCCCACTTAACCGAAACTCCTTCACTATTCATCCGAAAGTGAACCCGCCTAAAAATTAACCATTTACTCTATAAAAGATCACGAAGCCTTCTTTTACCCTTTTTCACACATTCTCTGTGTAAATTGTAAAAAACCATTGCCAACCACTGCAAACGCTGAATTTACCCACAGATTTCCAATTCCACCCCAAAAGACATTGCAGACAGCCAGCCAACCTTTTCATACCGTACGAGGACTATGCTAACTACTGCAGCTACCATGAACCAGCAATTTCAGAGCCAAATCGCCCAATTCCATGTATTTCACCACGAAATACCTCTTACCCCAGCAAAATCTTAAAACCTTTGGCCTGTGCCATATTTTAAATTAAGAAATTCAGTAAAATTACTGTCAATTAAAGAAATTGCTTGCCTAAACCCTTTGAAAAATCCCAAAACCGTGGAAAAAAACCCCTCAAGACATAATTCAAATCCATAAGAACTGAATTATGGCTGCCCCTATCGCCATGGATGTTAGACCCATTACTACTCCACACCTAGACCTGGACCACCTTCCCCTGGCCGATAGGGATTTCCAAATCAAAGATACCACTGCCATAGAGCTTCTGCTCAAAATTCATTGCCTGAGCAGAGACAACTACTTGAACCACACAGATGATATTGGCCTCTGGGAGTCCAATTTACCCAAGTACCAGTTCCCCCAAGTTCATATCTTTCCAGAAGTTGTTCTTATGTACTATGCATGCTATCTCCTCAACCATAGAGCCATCATGTCTCATGACTAAAAGGTCCTTTTCACTATCACAGCCGAGTCCATTAATGAAATGATGTAGTTCCAACTAGGGCCAAACCTAACCCCACTCTCAATTGGAGACCTGTTGGACCAGTATCCCAAACTGAGCACCTCAAGATTGGCCCAATTGTTCCAAACCTTCATTAGAGAGGAGAAACACATCCCTAATGATCCCCCTCCATATGTAGCAACTATTTTCTCTAAATGGGGCTAGAACATTGTAACCATGATATCCTGTGTCTTGGGTTACTTTACCAGTGAATACATTGATGAACTTATTCTTGCCTTCATGTCCATGAATACCCCAGCTGCAACATCCTCAAACTATAGAAGTCTTAGAGAGCCAAACCAGACATGAGGAGTTGACGGACATGGTCCTAAATCTTAATGATAAATTAAAGGAGACAGAAAAGGAGTTAGATGCTTTAATTCAATTGAAGCAAGGCGACTTGGCCACAACTTCTAAAGATGTCATCCCTACAGTATCTATAGCAGTCCCTTCTACACTGGCAGCTTCACTGGCACCAACAACTCCACCTGCCACAACTTTGCTAGTTACCACAGAATCTACAACAATAGGTGCATCAGGTGAGAAAGCAGCAGAATTAATTAAACCCATGGAAGAGATGTCTATCCAGGCGACATAAATGAACAGGCTAAGAGAAAAGGTGGAAAGTTTTGAAACTGACTACAAACTTGTCCAACTTAAGGAAAAGGAAGAGGCACAAAAGGCCGAAAGAATGAGTGAAAGAATCAAAGTCTTAGAGAAAGATTTAACACTGGAGAAACCCCTTGGGCAAGCCAAGGAAATGTTGTGGGCCAATATAATTGACTCTTTCAATGATATTTGGCCATCAATTCAAGTTATTTTTTAAGAAACATAATTAATAAAGATAGCTACAGAAGCTATCTAGAAAGTAAAGGAGGAGTTGGGAGATAAACCTAAGGATGCCGATAGACTCATCCACTTCCTCAACAAAAAGAATAGGTATGAGCTCCATGAACTCAATATAGAAGACAGGATTGAAACCATCTTGGAAATAAGGAAGGTCCTTTCCAAGAGAAACCTAATGCTGAACTTAGAAGAAAAGTGCCATAACATGCAGGTAGCCATTGATAGGTTCATGGCCAAATTCCAGATTTTGAGGGAGAAAGGATTGCCTAGTCCATTAGTTATTAATGATAAACTCATGGCACAGTTGGACTATGGTAATAGGCTTAGATTGTTGGCTAAGGAACAAGCTAGCACTTCATCCATAAAAGCACTACCAACAAGTGAATTTTTGTACAACACATTTGAGAACTTGTTTTTTCTGGAGCATGAGATAAAACACTTATTCCTCACGAAGCCCAATTTTTCCAAGTATACTGAAGCTGATGAGATTTATAGGAGGATGATGAATGTAAAATTACCTAATGCAGAATGGTGGGAGACAATGACTGATTTGCTATGATAAATTTACAGCAAAAAGTTACTGCATAGTAAAAATGAGAGCAGCCAAGTAAACAGATGAAAACATGGCAGCATAGTCAAAGAGTATCAAGTGAAAGATAAAATTTGAAGAAGATTCCAGTGTGAAAGACCAAAACTGCAAGCCATCATAAAGGGCTACAAATCCAACCATAAAAGCCATAAGTACCAAATAAAAAGGGACAGCATGAAATAGTTCAATAGTTGTCTCTATCTTCTTGCAAGAAGATACTTGTATTTCCTAGAATAAATCTCAAGTCTGTTTTGAGATATTTTGTAATAATTTTTTGTATAAATACTTCATAATTCGAAGTATGTAGGGTGGATTCTTAGACATTTCTATAGACCTTTTGATCAAATACTGTAAGCTATTGTATCATTTTTTCGACCAACAAGATGGATTGATGAATAAAGACAAGACATTTCACTGGATTCATGTGTAGAGCGAAAGTGTAGACAAGTATTTTCTCTTGTGTTGTTATTTTTCGTTAAAAGTTTTCCACCATCTTTAATGTATCTGAAATTTGAATGTTATAATATGGAATGATATCTCAAAATTTGCTTCATTGCACTCTATTTTAACTATTATAAATTTTAATGTTTTTTGCTAATTATCTAAGTTAAGGAATTCTTGATTTCCCCTTAGTCTATGTAGTTTCCCTCTAATCTACGGTAAAGGATTCTTAATTTCCCTTTGCTCATGATTAACCTCTGTTCCTCATCTTAATCCCGGTCTGAGAATTCTTAGGTGCTCTCTCACCCTGGTTAAGATCATTTCATCCATTCGTCCCAAAGACGTGCACTTTACTTTGCTATCTTTCCCTTTGAACACTCCCTTTAATGAGTTAATTCTAGTTCTACTGCCCTTCTTTGACTCCATAGCCCAATGGTCCAAAGACATCCATTTATCCATCGGTTTTAAAGATTCCACCATCCAACATCCAATACAAATCAAAACCCCCTGAACCTTCATAACTAGCCTAAAATCCTAGAAAACAAAGCTAAATCATATAGAGAGAGCCCTCTCTGAGTCATAGGTTGGCTAGAGCCTATACTTAAAAGACTTGTGGTTACCACGGTCCTTTCCTTCTTTTGAAAACTTCTAGGGAAAATTTCTGAGTGATAACATAGTGGCGACCATACTGGGGACTTCAAATCCTCAGTCTTAATAAAGCTTTAAGAAAATCCTGATTTTTTATTTTTAGCCTCTTAAAGTCATTTGTTAGAAGTTATTTTAAAAAAATCTCACAAAAACAAATTAAAAAGTTTGAAACTATGGCTTCCAGGAAGACTCATTTTACTAGGGCTAATCCAAAACCAAATCATGCCCTAGTATTTGATAATCCCAACCTGATTTCAAGAAAATCAAAAAAAGAAGAAAGTTCAGTTAATCAAACACCTTTAGTTAAACCATTCATGCCCTGATGAATGGTTATTTCTAGAAGAACTTGAATTTGATGAGTCATTTGATATTTCGTTATTTAGAACAAAATCTGAAAGTGCACTCAATGAAACTGTTCTACATCGTGAATTCATTGCAGACCTTGAAGTTCAATAGGCCAACAAATCCATTGATGAGTACATTCTGAAATCTCCACAGTCATTTGTTAATACTTCCACATCTCTTGAGCTTTTCGAACAATCTTCCATCACATTAAGTTCACCATTGTTTCCATCAACTTCATCAATAATACCTTCCGAAGTACATTATTCACCACCATTTGTACCTACTCTTCCTCACCAACCTATCATATCCCATTCACCACCTACTAGTCTTGGTTCTTCATCCATTCTTCATCCACATCTTAACCCCTCCCAGCCTACAGCCATGGCAAACAGATATTCTCCTCTTGTTTTACCTGCCCCACTTGGTGCTATGCCTGTAGACTACCAGAGAAAAATTGTTCAATTTGATGGCACAGGACACTAAACTGCACAACACCATGTCAATAAGATGACAGATTACTTTGAACTACATGAAATTGATATTGTGCATGTTCAAATAGGACTATTTGCTCAAACTTTAGCTGGTGATGTTAGGAAATGGTTTAGAGCATTTCCTGATAATCGCATTGATAGTTTAGAATCATTTCATCAGTAATTTTTGAACAGATGGGAAAATAAGAAGAATACCCTACAAATCCATTCGAAATATGAAAATATTAGAAGGGGACCTAATGAAACTGTTCAAGGTTACTGCACTAGATTTAATAGTATATATAACGCAATCCCACTTAATCTTAGACCCCCACCTGAATTAGCCTTAATAAAGTTCCCTGATGGTTTTGACATAGATATCACATTCCAACTTAGGGAAAGAAACCCTCCAACATTAGAAGAAATGCAAAGTGTAGCTGTTAGTGTTGTAGCTAATTTGTTAGCTACAAGAGCTAGAGTTAGAAATGAAAAGAGGGGAACTGCTAAGGATGAAGCTTCACCATCGGACATCAAAATAGATAGTTTAGCCAAAAGTATGGAAAGACTAATGGATAGAATAGATAACATAGAAAGGAAACCCCAATGGGATAATCAACAAGCACCTCCAGTTAGAAACCCGAACTTTAGAAAAAACCAAAATCAAACATTGGGAAAAATGGGCCGGATCAGAACATTAGGCCTCCTTTTCGAGAAAATTATACAGAAACATCCCATCCTGAAGACCGAGAACAAGATACAAAAATCAATTTAATGGGATTAGATGATGAGGACACTATTTTTCTAACCCAATATGAGTAGGAATTGCATATGTTGCAGCAATTGCAAATCCAGTCTGGAGAGTCATTTGATTATAAATAAGGTTATGATTCTTCCATCTTTGAAGTTCATAAATAGTATAATCTAAGAAGCAGAAAGAACACCGATGTCCATGACCAAACCAAGAAAACAGTGCAAAATCAACCTAAGAAAATCAAAGAACCCCGGTTTCTAAAATCCTCTAGATTCTCCCTAGATAGAACGATAATCCTTCTGGTGCCCCACCATTGTAGATATAACCCCTAATCGAACTTCTAATGATCAGCCATCCACTTCAATTCCCCCTAAAGAACCAGTGAACAAACCTCAAAACACCAAATTTGAAAATCCACAAAAAGAGGTCCTCAAAAAAGGAAAAGAGGACCATCCTACTCAAGTCCCTGCTGTGAAAATTCAAAACCCTCAAAGAGAAAAAGCCCCTTTACGATTCAACCTGGGAGCAAAGGTGGCTAAGCTAAAGATTTCAGTCACTTTAACAGAACTAATAAATAATGAAACTTACAAATCATAGATAAACCAGACCTTAAACATTGCTGAAAATGAGGATTCTATTAACTTGTTTGATGACCAACCAGAACTCATATTTGGTCCAGATGTTAATGGAAAACAAGTAGAAAGAGGAGTTCCACCTTTTTACATCAGCCTTAGTGTCCATGATAAAATTCTACATAATGCAATGTTGGATTCTGGGTCCTCCCACAACTTAATGCCCAAATCAATAATGGAGAAATTAAACCTAGACATTACAAGACCTTACAAGGACTTATTCCCATTTGACTCAAGTCAAGTAAAGTGTCTAGGATTGATTAAAAACCTGTGTGTTACTCTAGTCCAATATCTTTCTAAAAGCATCCTTATGGATATTGTAGTTGCTGACATCCCACCAAAGTATGGAATGTTGTTATCCAGATCATGGGGAGCCAAACTTCAAATATCTTTACAACTAGATATGTCATATGCAACAATCTCCGTTTTTGGACAACCTAAGAAACTATACTGAGAAACATTAATGAAATACATGGTGAGTAGCCAGGATCAACCTCAAAACTTTCCCATCTAATCCATACATTTAGACATTGATTCTTTTATTTTGTATAATTTTGATCACACACAAAAAATTTCAAGCAGTATTAATACAGAACCAAAAGAAATTGCAATTTCTACACAAATTGAAACTAACGAAACTTCAGAATTTTTCAATGAACAAAGTGGCCAAATTGCTATAAGTGATGAAACGTTTGTTGCACCAGATAGTGAAAATTATGAGCATGAGATATTATGGCATCTTGAATTTGATGGGTCAGTCAATAAGTTTGGAGTAGGAGCAGGAGTGTGGATATATAATTTGGAGAATAATCACTCAGAAGGCCATGCATATAGACTGAATTTTAAATGTACTAACAATATGGCCAAGTATGAAGCATTAGTTTTAGGTCTTAAGCTAGTTACGAATCTTGGAGCTAAAAGAGTTTCTATCATGGGAGACTCTGAACTAGTTATAAAACATATTGATGTTGTATATATGACAAAGGACCCTAGATTAAGTTGTTATAGAGGAAATATTGTAGAAATACTTAATACTTTCTTAGAAACCAAGCTTGCAGTAATCCCCAGAAAACACAATATGCAAGCCCATAGTTTAGCAATGTTTGCCAGCACTTGCAAGTTACCCTTCTAACCTAACCATTAGTATACTGCTGAAGTCAGGCATAGACTTGCAATCCCAGAGCATTTGAAGAATTGGCAAGTATTTTCTAATGATAAACAGATAAATAAATTTTTAAATTTAGAAGAAGAGTTTGCAAATCACAACATAGATACTGATAAATCATAGATGCTGACTCTAAGGATGAGTTAGAAATTAATGAGATAGAAGGTGATGAACTAGATGGATTTAACCTAACTAAATTTACTAAATCATATGTAGATGACTTAGAGCGAATTGAGATTGATGAAATAATAAGTGAAGAAACTGAAGTAATTAATCTTAAGGATAACTTCTTACCAAAGGGATTAACCCCTCTGGAAGATTTATTTGATTCAAATGATGTTCCTAGGAAACCTAAAATGGAACCAATAAGGTCTGATATAGAGGAATGTAATATAGGCACCAGTGAAAATCCTAAACTGATCAAACTTTCAAAATCATTACCTCCCATTGAAAAAGTAAAATACATTGAGTTGTTGAAAGAATTTCAGGATGTTTTTGCTTGGAGTTATGAGGACCTCAAATCCTATGACACCAACATCATCCAGCACACAATCCCTATTAAAGAAAATCAAAAGCCTTTCAGACAAAAACTTAGAAGGATCAATCCTGTCTTATTACCTTCAATTGAAAAATAAATTCAGAGGATGTATGATGCCAAAATAATTGCACCAATTAGATTTTCTGATTGGGTCTCAAACTTGGTGCCAACCAGGAAGAAAACTGGTGAGATCAAACTCTGTGTGGATCTCAGAAACCTCAACAAAGTGTTAATAGAAGACAATTACCCTCTCCCCGAGATGGATCACATTTTATAAAGGGTAGTTGGATCAACCAGAATCTCATTATTGGATGGGTTTTCTGGTTACAATCAAATTTTGGTTCATCCAGATGACCAATCCAAGACTACCTTTACTACTCCTTGGGGCACATTCATGTATTTGAAAATGCCTTTTGGACTAATGAATGCAAGAGCCACTTTCCAGAGGGCTATGGATATAGCCTTCCCAAAAGAAATTCATGATTTCCTTATGATATATCTAGATGACATTACTGTATTTTTAAAATCTGACAATCAACATCTGGATCATTTAAGGCAAGTCTTTATTAAATGTAGGAAATATGGAATTTCCTTAAACCCCAAGAAGTCTTTGTTTGGGTTAGAAGAAGGAAAGTTATTAGGTCATATAATTTCAAAAGATGGTATCCGAATAGACCCTGCAAGAATAGAAGCCATCTTACAGATACAAAATCCGAGTAACATTAGAGAATTTCAAGCTTTCATAGGGAAAATTAATTTTCTTAGAAGATTTATATCTAATCTGGCAGAATTAATTAGATCACTTAACAATATGTTGAAGAAGGATTCGACCATAAAATGGACAGTTGAGGCTAAAAAATCTTTTGAAGACATTAAACTAGCCTCAACCAAAACACTTGTGTTAATAAGTCCAAAATTTGACAGAGATTTCATCTTATTTTCCTTTGCTTTTGGCCACACAATAGCTGCAGCTCTATTGCAGAAAAATGACCAGGGCTATGAATAAGCTATTGCTTTCTTTAGCAAAGCCCTGAGATATGCCCCCTTAAAATACAATATAATGGAAAAACACGCATTGGCTTTAGTCAAAGCCATTAAGGATTTCAGGGTATACATCTTATATTCTCATATAGTGGCCTACGTTCTAAATTCAGTAGTCAAAGACATCCTAACTCAGGAAAGTCCAAATGGAAAGAGGGGAAAGTGGATTGCTACTATTTTAGAGTATGATATAGAAATCAAGCCAACTAAGTTAATCAAGGGCCAAGGTTTAGCCAAACTCATGGCTGAATCAAACTGTCAGGCCTTGGATATAAACTTTATTACAGAAATAGATGATGGAGAGGAGATGGTGACTCCACTAATCAGTCAGGCCTTTATTGAATCACCTTGGTATGCTGATATTATTTATGTTTTACAGAAATTACAAGCTCCTCCCGAATTATCTAGAACTAAAAGCAGGTTTTTAAAGATGAAATCCTTGAAATTTTGTATATTAGAAAATGCTTTGTTTTGGAGAGATCATGAAGGTATTCTTCTAAATTTCTTATTAAAATATGAATCTGATAGTGTGTTACAAGATTTTCATGCAGGTGACTGTGGAGGACACCTTTACTAGAAGACCACTGCAGATAAAATCCTTAGAGCTGGTTTCTACTGGCCTACCTTGTTTTCTGATGTCAAGAAATATGTGACCTCCTATCACAAATGCCAAAATTTTTAGGGAAAGAAAAAGCTTTTACCTTTACCCCTCAAGCCAATCTCTACTAAAATACCTTTTCAACAATGGGGTTTATACTTCAATTGTGAAATTCACCCACCCTCCTCTGCCCAACACAAATGGATCGTCACAGCCACAGACTATTTCATGAAATGGATAGAGGCCATACCTTCAAGGCAAGCTATAGAAGCTGTTATCATAACCTTCCTTGAAACCAATATTCTATCAGGATTTGGATGTCCAACTAAGCTCATTACTAATAATGCAATAGACTTTAAATCCAAAAGAATGATAGATTTCTGCAATAAATATCATATCAACCTGGGTCATTCTACAACCTATTACCCTCAAGGAAATGGACTGGTAGAATCCTCAAACAAGAGCTTGGTAAACATCATCAAGAAGATACTAGAGGACAATAAGAAAACATGGAATAAAAAGCTAGTCAATGCCTTGTGGGCAGATAGATTGACCACTAAGAAATTAATTGGTACTTCTCCCTATCAACTAGCTTATGGGATGGAAGTTATCTTTCCATATTCTTTGGGAGTACCAGTAATGAAGATGCTTCAAGAATTGCAGGTTGAACCAAATAGTATCCAAAGAATAGTCAACCAAACTATTCATCTTCGACAAACTAGAGAAGAGGTCTACATTAGGTCTCAAGTTGTGCAGGAAAGGGTTAAAAAGATTTTCGTTAAAAGAACCAAGGCTGAAGATTTCTACCTTGGGGACAAGGTGCTCAAGTGGGATTCAAGAAGGGAAGACAAAGGTAAACATGGGAAATTTGATTTCCTATGGAAAGGCCCATATGTAATTTATGCTTTCAGAGGTAATAATGCTTTCTTCCTGAGAGAACTTGATGGTACAGAAGCAGAAGGTGGGCTAGTGAATGGTCGAATGCTAAAACATTATTTTGAGCCTAATTACTAATTTTTCATTTCCCATTTGTACATATTCTATTTTCAAAAGTCTAGTTTGGATTGGATGGTGATTTTTGAAGTTGAAGCCCAAAGAGAAGGCCCTAAGCTTTAAAATATCTACTATTGTAAGTATCAATAATGCAGAGGCATCGAGGAAAATTTTGAAAGGAAACATCAACAACAATTCAAAGGCTACTGATCTAGAAAGTTCTTAACATTTTACAAGAAAATGTCATCCCCAAGTGGAGCCACTATTAGGTTCCTATACCAATAGGAGTCATAATTTTGAATGACTAAGGTGAAACTTTGTAATATTGTACATACCTTTGCTTTCTGCAAATGTTTTCCATATTAAACAATTAAAAAATGTAAAGAGGTTATGTCCTAAAAGAATAATCGAAGGACAAAAGAATAAGAAAAGGTCAAAAAATAAAGATATATGAACCCCAAAAGACAAAAAGAGACCATGAAAGTGTGCAAGTCAAAATGCCACTGCTATTTACTTTTATGCATAATAATGATTGTGTGCAGCTTGTTACTCATGCCACAATCCATGGTAATCAAACTATTTAATCTTGATTATACCATGCTTTGAATTTTATGTTTATAGTTAGTGAATAAAATCTGACCAAACAGTGTAATCTTGGCAGATCATTAGATAGGTAGAGTAAATAAAAGGAGCTCATCAACTTAATCTAAGCCCTTGGATGTGATAAGGTTAGAATTAGATAGTTTACTTTGTAAAAGAAAAGAAAACGATTGATAAGGGTTTGCTAACCTAAATGCACCCAAATAAAATGAAGAAAAAATGGTAGGATGAGTAAATGGGTAAGTAGTAGAAAGGTTGCAGAAATATCATGTGATTATACAAAAGAACTTATGTCATGGTTTTAAATGCATCTTTCAAATGAGCATAAGCAATAAACAAAGCAAAGACAATGGTTCAAAATATGGTTTATTTAACATCTCCTCATTCATTTCACCCCTTTACTTCACTAATTTCCCATAAATAAGTTCTAGTACTTAGATCCTACAAGCCAAAAAAGCTCAGAGCATTTCTATGACTTTTGGAGGGACCGGACCCTCGACTTAATGACTTAGGGGGACAAGTACTAGAACCCCCTTCATGAAAACACATTCCCCCTTCATTTCCCCTCATTTCCTTAATAAAATCACACTTTCCTATGCTTGACATCATTAACCTAGGAAAAGTGGGAACCCCCTCGTAAAACACTTTCACACAAAAAACCCACCAAAAGTTTTATCCTAAGTATAAATCTAAATGCGCAATCTCATATACTTTACCCCTCTTTTCTTACTTAGGAAAACCCACTACGCCATCGCTTTCATATTAATTAAATAACTCTATTATATAAACCCACTATAACCCTTGTCCCGTAAATAATTAAAACCCTATATAGAATATCCCAACCCCTTAGTTTTAAATAAAAACTAATATAAATTACCCCTTATCCCGATATAATTTCACTTAATTTACCTAACCCCCGGTAAAATTTAAGTTAATCCCGTGTTGGCCTCACCTGACTCCCTAATCCCTCATTAAAGCCTGGCCCAATTAGTTAACCCTGGATTAGTCCCTAAACTAATCCTGAACCACCATAACTAAATCCTTGGGACCCCCATCAACCCCCGTCATTTTCCTCCCACACAGCTTCGCCTCCCGACTACTGTTGATCTCCCCTCCCCCACATCCAGCGGTGCACAATCATATCAGCCACACCCAATGGAAGAACAATAACCACCCGATAAAGTGGTTTTCCTCCTAGTCCTCGATGCTACGTGTCAGACGATGTATGGCATCGGGTGACCCCTCCCGAACACCACCCGCACCATGAAAGCGGTGTGATGGCCCTCCAAAACCGCTTCCCCCACTTAACCGAAAAAATGTCACTATTCATGCGAAAGTGAACCCGCCAAAAAATTAACCGTTTTCTCTATAAAAGACCATGAAGCCCTTTTTTACCCTTTTTCATGCATTCTCTATGTAAATTCTAAAAAACCATTTCCAACCACTGCAAACGCCGAATTTACCCATAGACTTTCAATTCTACCCCAGAATATGTTGCTGACGGCTAGCCAACCTTTTCAGACCATACCAGGACTACGCCAACCGCTGCAGCTACTGTGATCCAACAATTTCAGAACCAAATAGCCCAATTCCACGTATTTCACCACAAAATACCTCTTACCCCCACAAAATCTTAAAACCTATGGCCTGTGCAGTATTTTAAATTAAGAAATTGAGTAAAAATATTGTCAATTAAAGAAGTTGCTTGCCTATACCCTTTAAAAAATCCCAAAACCGTGAATAAAAACCCCTGAGAAAATAATTCAAATCCACAAGAACTGAATTATGGCTGCCCCTATCTCCATGGACGCTAGACCCATTACTACTCCACACCTAGACCTGGACCACCTTCCCCCGGCCAACAAGGATTTCCAAATCAAAGATACCACTGCCATAGAGCTTCTACTCAAAATTCATTGCATGAGTAGAGACAACTACTTGAACCACACAGATGATATTGGCCTCTAGGAGTCCAATTTACCCAAGTACCAGTTCCCCCAAGTTCATATCTTTCCAAAATTTGTTCATATGTTCTATGCATGCTATGTCCCCAGCCATAGAGCCATCATGTCTCATGACCAAAAGGTCCTTTTCACTATCACAGCCGAGTCCATTAATGAAATGCTGCAGTTCCAACCAGGGCCAAACCTAACCCCACTCTCAATTGGAGACCTGTTGGACCAGTATCCCAAACTGAGCACCTCAAGATTGGCCCAATTGTTCCAAACCTTCATTAGAGAGGAGAAACACATCCCTAATTATCCCCCTCCATATGTAGCAACCATTTTCTCTAAATGGGGCCAGAACATTCTAACCATGATATCCTATGTCTTGGGTTACTCTACTAGTGTTTACATTGATGAACTTTTTCTTGCCTTCATGTCCATAAATACCCCAGCTGCAACATCCTCAAACTCTAGAAGTCTTAGAGATCCAAACCAGACAGGAGGAGTTGATGGACTTGGTCCTAAAGCTTAATGATCAATTAAAGGAGACAGAAAAGGAATTAGATGCTTTAATTCAATTGAGGCAACACAACCTTGCCACAACTTCTAAAGATGTCATCCCTATAGTAACTACAGCGGTCCCTTTTACACTGGCAGCTTCACTGGCACCAACAGCTCCACTTGCCACAACTTTTCCAGTTACCACAGAATCTACAACAACAGGTGCATCAAGTGAGAAAGCAGCAGAATTAGTTAAAGCCATGGAAGAGATGTCTATGCAGGCTATAGAAATGAACATGCTGAGAGAAAAGGTGGCAAGTTTGGAAACTCACTACAAGCTTGCCCAACTTAAGCAAAAGGAAAAGGCACAAAAGGCCCAAAGAATGAGTGAAAGAATCAAAGTCTTAGAGAAATATTTAACACTAGAGAAACCCCTTGGGGAAACCAAGGAAATGTTGTGGGCTAATATCATTAACTCTGTTAATGATATTTGGCCATTAATTCAAGTTTTTTGAACAAACAGAATTAATAAAGATAGCATAGAAGCTATCCAGAAAATAAATTCTGATGACATTCATTTTGTAGTGGCTTGGAGGAAATCATAGATCCGTATAAAGACACGGGTGGGCCCATTTGTATGTAATACCAGGACAGAAGGCGAAGAAGTAGTCAAAATTCTTAAGGAGATGAAGTTCAGCATGAGTTTTACATGGTCTCATGACCCTTGTGGTATTATTTCAAATCTCAAAGTAGAAAATAAAAGTACTCCCTACATCCATACTTCAAGGCATAAAATAGAGAAGTATGCAAATTAGTTGGAATGGATAGGAAACGCCTTGTAGGAAGTTGAACACCAACTCTTTTCTACTTCCAGTTTGTAGACTCCCACTTCTCAAGAGAAATAAAGAAAAAGCCAAAGAGAGGAGGGATCATCATCAACAACAGGAAGTGAAGCCAAAGAATTCAAGATCAGTTACAGGAAGAGGAAAAAATTGACTCCTAAGACAGATGTGGACAAAGAGACAGAAGAGCAAGTTTCCATCATAATTACAAATTCACCACCTGCAATTAGCAAATTTGTAACATCTTCTACTGTACCTTCATCATCAAAAGGTCAAAAGGAAACAAAGCTAGAGTCACAAAATGTCCAAGGAGAGAAAGAAAAGAGAGTTTTTGATAGGTACAGAGAGATTAAACTTAAGAATGAGATCCTTAAAAATAGTAGCTATAATAAGTTTTAGAAGGAGACCTCCAGCTCACAAAGTAGATTGTTGTCAGTTTTTGACACAGATCATGGAAAGATGCATATGGCCTTTCTTGAGGCCCAAATTCCATAGCCAAAAACAGCAGCAAATTATAAGAGAACTATATTTGAGTTTATCACCAAAGACATTCATCCCATTGATCAAATGGAGATGCATAAGCAAACCAGTGAGATGATATCTTCTACATTAACTAACATTGTTATGTCATTGTCCAAGTTGTAGGTCTCATTTTCCAATGTTCAGTGTTAGTTGAAAACGGAGAAGGTATCCTCCTTAGCCAAGGATAATAGGATCAAGTATTTGGAGGACTTGGTGGTAAAGATAGGATATGATTCTAAGGATGTCAATGTTGCAGAAGATATTATCAAGAAGAAGAATTTGGACATTGCAGCATTGAGAAAGCATCTTAAGCTTCCAGTCACTAAGGACCCCTTAACCAAGGACATTGAAGACAATGAGGCACAGAAGGCTAACATGATGAAGCTAATTATAGAGAAGAACATATAGATTAGACAAATGGAGGTAGAAATGGAGAAGATGATAAAGGAGAAAGAATAGAGGTAGAAGATGGCCATTGTCCCCTTAGATTCCATACCCATTTCTCAGCTTCCAACAATAGCTTCTTCCACTCATATTGCAAGTGTTGAACAAGTAAAAAAGACACCGTAGAACATGTCCATCCTGTTAGGTTCCTATACCAATAGGAGTCATAATTTTGAATGACTAAGATGAAACCTTGTAATATTGTACATACCTTTGCTTTCTGCAAATGTTTTCCATATTAAACAATTAAAAAATGTAAAGAGAGTATGTCCTAAAAGAATAATCAAAGGACAAAAGAATAAGAAAAGGTCAAAAAAGAAATATATATGAACCCCAAAAGACAAAAAGAGACCATGAAAGTGTGCAAGTCAAAATGCCACTGCTATTTACTTATATGCATAATAATGATTATGTGAAGCTTGTTACTCATGCCACAATCCATGGTAATCAAACTGTTTAATCTTGATTATACCATGCTTTGAATTTTATGTTTATAGTTAGTGAATAAAATATGACCAAACAATGTAATCTTGGCAGATCATTAGATATGTAGAGCAAATAAAAGGAGCTCATCAGTTTAATCTGAGTCCTTGGATGTGATAAGGTTAGAATTAGATAGTTTACTTTGTAAAAGAAAATAAAAAGATTGATAAGGGTTTGCTAGCCTAAATGCACCGAAATAAAATGAAGAAAAAATGGTAGGATGAATAAATGGGTAAGTAGTAGAATGTTCGTAGAAATATCATGTGATTATACAAAAGCACTTATGTCATGGTTTTAAATGCATCTTTCAAATGAGCATAAGTAGTAAAAAAAGCAAAGACAATGGTTCACAATATGGCTTATTTAATATCCACTCATTCATTTCAGCCCTTTACTTCACTAACTTCCCATAAATAAGTTCTAGTACTTAGATCCTACAAGTCAAAAAGGCTCACAACATTTCTCTGACTTTCAGAGGGACCAGACCCTCGGCTTAATGACTTAGGGGGACAAGTACAAGAACCCCCTTCATGAAAACACATTCCCCCTTCATTTCCCCTCATTTCCCTAAAAAAATCATACTTTCCTATGGTTGACATCATTTACCTAGGAAAAGTAGGAACCCCCTCGTAAAACCCTTTCACACAAAAAACCCACCAAAAGCTTTTATCCTAAGTATAAATCTAAACGCGCAATCGCATATACTTTACCCCTTTTTTTATTTAGGAAAACCCACTCCGCCATCACTTTCATATTAATTAACTAACTCTATTATATAAACCCATTATAACCCTTTTTCAATAAATAATTAAAACCCTATATAGAATATCCCAACCCCTTAGTTTTAAATAAAAACTAATATAAATTACCCCTTATCCCAATATAATTTCACTGTAAAATTTAAGTTAATCCCACGTCGGCCTCACCCGACTCCCTAATCCCTCATTAAAGCCCGACCCAAATACTTAACCCTGGATTAGTCTCTAAACTAATCCCGAATCACCATAACTAAATCCCTAGGCCCCCCATCAACCCCCGTCATTTCCCCCCCGCACAGCTTCACCTCCTGACTACCATTGATCTTCCCTCCCCCACATCCAACGACGCACAATCATATCGATCACGCCCGATGGATGAACAATAACCGCCCGATAAAGTGGTTTTCCTCCTAGTCCCCAATGCTACGTGTCAGATGATGTATGGCATCGGGCGACCCCTCCCAAATACCACCCGCACCACAAAAGCAGTGCAATGGCCCTCCAAAATCGCTTCCCCCACTTAATCGAAAAACCATCACTATTCATCCGAAAGTGAACCTGCCAAAAAATTAATCGTTTTCTCTATAAAAGACCACGAAGCCCTCTTTTACCCTTTTTCACGCATTCTCTGTGTAAATTCTAAAAAACCATTGCCAACCACTGCAAATGCCGAATTTACCCACATACTTCCAATTCCACCCCAGAAGACGTTGCAGACAGCCAGCCAAACTTTTCAGACTATACGAGGACTACGCCAACCACTGCAGCTACCGTGAACCAGCAATTTTAGAGCCAAATCACCCAATTCCATGTATTTTACCACGAAATACCTCTTACCCCAGCAAAATCTTAAAATCTATGGCCTGTGTAGTATTTTAAATTAAGTAATTCAGTAAAAATATTGTCAATTAAAGAAATTGCTTGCCTAAACCCTTTGAAAAATCCCAAAACCGTCGATAAAAACCCCTCAAAACATAATTCAAATCCACAAGAACTGAATTCTGGCTGCCCCTATCGCCATGGATGTTAGACCCATTACTACTCCACACCTAGACCTGGACCACCTTCCCCTGGTCGACAGGGATTTCCAAATCAAATATATTACTACCATAGAGCTTCTGCTCAAAATTCATTGCCGGAGCAAAGACAAATTCTTGAACCACACAAATGATATTGGCCTCTGGGAGTCCAATTTACCCAAGTACCAGTTCCCCCAAGTTCATATCTTTCCAGAAGTTGTTCATATGTGCTATGCATGCTACATCCCCAACCATAGAGCCATCATGTCTCATGACCAAAAGGTCCTTTTCACTATCACAGCCGAGTCCATTAATGAAATGATGCAGTTCCAACCAGGGCCAAACCTAACCCCACTCTCAATTGGAGACCTTTTGGATCAGTATCCCAAAATGAGCACCTCAAGATTGGCCCAATTGTTCCAAGCCTTCATTAGAGAGGAGAAACACATCCCTAATGATCCCCCTCCATATGTAGCAACTATTTTCTCTAAATGTGGCCAGAACATTGTAACCATTGCATCCTATGTCTTGGGTTACTCTACCAGAGAATACATTGATGAACTTATTCTTGCCTTCATGTCCATAAACACCCCAGCTGTAACACCCTCAAACTCTAGAAGTCTTAGAGAGCCAAACCAAACATGAGGAGTGGATGGACTTGGTCCTAAAGCTTAACAATCAATTAAAGGACACAAAAAAGGAGTTAGATGCTTTAATTCAATTGAAGAAAGGAGACTTGGCTACAACTTCTAAAGATGTCATCCCTACAGTAACTACAACAGTCCCTTTTACACTCAAAGCTTCACTGGCACCAACAGCTCCACCTTCCATAGCTTTGCCAGTTACCACAAAATCTACAACAACAGGTGCATTGGGTGAGAAAGCAGCAAAATTAGTTAAAGCCATGGAAGAGATGCCTATCCAGGATATAGAAATGAATAGGCTAAGAGAAAAGGTGGCATGTTTTGAAACTGACTATAAACTTGCCCAACTTAAGTAAAAGGAAGAGGCACAAAAGGCCCAAAGAATGAGTGAAAGAATCAAAGTCTTAGAGAAAGATTTAACACTGGTGAAACCCCTTGGGCAAACCAAGGAAATGTTGTGGACCAATATCATTGACTCTATCAATGATATTTGGCCATCAATTCAAGTTATTTTTGAACAAACAGAATTAATAAAGATAGCTACAGAAGCTATCCAAAAAGTAAAGGAGGAGTTGGGAGATAAGCCTGAGGACACAAATAGACTCACCCACTTCCTCAAAAGCAAGAATAGGTATGAGCTCCATGAACTCAATATAGAAGACAGGATTGAAACCATCTTGCAAATAAGGAAGGTCCTTTCCAAGAGAAAACTAATGCTGAACTTAGAATAAAAGTACCATAACATGCAAGTAGCCATTGATAGGTTCATGGCTAAATTCCAGATTTGGAGGGAGAAAGGATTGCCTAGTACATTAGTTATTAATGATAAACTCATGGCACAATTGGACTATGGTAATAGACTCAAACAATTGGCTAAGGAACAAGCTAGCACTTCATCCATAAAAGCACTGCCAACAAGCAAAGTTTTCTACAACACATTTGAGAACTTGTTTCTTTTGGAGCATGAGATAAAACACTTATTCCTCACCAAGCCCAATTTTGCCAAGTATACTGAAGCTGATGAGATTTATAGGAGGATGATGAATGTAAAATTCCCTGATGCATAATGGTGGGAGACAATGACTGATTTTCTGTGATAAATTTACAGCAAAAAGTTATTGCATAGTAAAAATGAGAGCAGCCAGGTAAACAGATGAAAATAGGGCAGCATAGTCAAAGAGTATCAGGTGAAAGATAAAATTTGGAGAAGATTCCAGCATGAAAGACCACAACCGTAAGCCAGCATAAATGGCTACAAATCCAACCATAAAAGCCGACAGTACCAAATAGAAAGGGACAACATGAAACAGTTGAATAGTTGTCTCTATCTTCTTGCAAGAAGATACTTGTATTTCCTAGAATAAACCCCAAGTTTGATTTGAGATATTTTGTAAAATTTTTTTGTATAAATACTTCATAATTTGAAGTATATAGGTTGGACTCTTAGACATTTCTATAGACCTTTTGATCAAAGAATGTAAGCTATTGTATCACTGTTTGGACCAGTAAGCTGGATTAATGAATAAAGACAAGACATTTCACTGGATTCTTGTGTAGAGCGAAATTGTAGACAAGTATTTTCTCTTGTGTTCTTATTTTTCTTTAAAAGTTTTCCACCATCTTTAATGTATCTAAAATCTGAATGCTATAATATGGAATGATATCTCAGAATTTGCTTCATTGCACTCTATTTTAACTATTATTGATTTTAATTCTTTCTGCTAATTATCTAAGGAATTCTTGATTGCTCCTTAGTCTAGGTAGTTTCCCTCTGATCTATAGTAAAGGATTCTTAATTGCCTTTTGCTCACAATTAACCTATGTTCCTCATCTTAATCCTAGTCTGAGAATTCTTAGGTGCTCTCTCACCCTGGTTAAGATCATTTCATCCATTCAGCCCAAAGACCTACACTTTACTCTTCTAGCTTTCCCTTTGAACACTCCCTTTAATGAGTTAATTGTAGTTCTGCTACGCTTCTTTGACTCCATAGATCAATGGTCCAAATACATCCGTTTATCCATCTGTTTTAAGGATTCCACCATCAAAAATCCAATACAAATCAAAACCCCCTAAACCTTCATAACTAGCCTAAAATCCCAGCAAACAAAGCTAAATCATATAGAGAGAGCCCTCTCTGAGTCATAGGTTGGCTAGAGCCTATACTTAAAAGATTGGTTTGTGGTTACCTCGGTCCTTTCCTTCTTCTAAAAACTTCTAGGGAAAAGTTCTGAGTGATAACATAGTGGCGACCATACTGGGGACTTCGAATCCTCAGTCTTAATAAAGCTTTAAGAAAATCCTAAATTTTTATTTTAAGCCTCTTAAAGTCATTTGTTAGAAGTTCTTTTAAAAAAATCTCACAAAAACAATTAAAAAGTTTGAAACTATGGCTTCCAGGAAGACTCATTTTACTAGGGCTAATCTAGACCCAAATCCTGCCCCAGTATTTGATAATCCCAACCTGATTTCAAGAAAATCCAAAAAAGAAGAAAGTTCAGTTAATCAGACACCTTTAGTTAAAGCTAATTCATGCCCTGATGAATGGTTATTTCTAGAAGAACTTGAATTTGATGAGTCATTTGATCTTTCGTTATTTAGAACAAAATCTAAAAGTGCACTCAATGAAACTATTCTAGATCTTGAATTCATTGCAGACCTTGATGTTCAACATACCAACAAATCCATTGATTAGTACATTCTGAAATCGCCATAGTCATCTGTTAATACTTCCACATCCCTTGAGATTTATGAACAATCTTCCATCACTTTAAGTTCACCATTGTTTCCATCAACTTCATCAATAATACCTTCTGAAGTCCATTCTTCACCACCATTTGTACCTACTCTTTCTCACCAGCCTATCATATCCCATTCACCACCTACTAGTCTTGGTTCTTCATCCATTCTTCATCCACATATTAACCCCTCCTAGCCTACAGCCATGGCAAATAGATATGCTCCTATTGTTTTACCTACCCCACTTGGTGCTATGCCAACAGACTACCAGAGAAATTTTTTTCAATTTGATGGCACAGGACACTACACTGCACAACACCATGTCAATAAGATGACAGATTACTTTGAACTACATGAAATTGATATTGTGGATGTTCAAATGAGACTATTTGCTCAGACTTTAGCTGGTGATGTTAGGAAATGGTTTAGAGCATTTCCTGATAATAGTATTGATAGTTTAGAAGCATTTCATCCGCAATTTTTGAGCAGATGGGAAAAGAAGAATCCCCTATAAATCCTTTCAGAATATGAAAATATTAGAAGGGGACTTAACGAAACTGTACAAGATTATTGCACTTGATTTAACAATATATATAATGCAATCCCAGTTAACCTTAGACCCCGACCCGACTTAGCCTTAATAAAGTTCCCTGACGATTTTGACATAGATATGGCATTCCAACTTAGGGAAAGAAACCCCCCAACATTAGAAGAAATGCAAAGTGTAGCTGTTAGTGTTGAAGCTTATTTGTTAGCTAAAAGAGCTAGAGTTAGAAATGGAAAGAGGGGAACTACTAAAGATGAAGCTTCACCATCGGACATCAAAATAGATAGTTTAGCCAAAATTATAGAAAGACTAATGGATAGAATAGATAACATAGAAAGGAAACCCCAATGGGATAATCAACAAGCACCTCCAGTTAGAAACCCGAACTTTAGAAAAAACCAAAATCAAAACATTGGGAAAAATGGACCGGATAAGAAAATTAGGCCTCCTTTTCATGAAAATTATGTAGAAGCATCCCATCCTGAAGACCCAGAAAAAGACACATAGATCAATTTAATGGGATTAGATGATGAGGATACTATTTTTCTAACCCAAGATGAGCAGGAATTTGATATTCTGTAACAATTGCAAATCCCGTCTGGAGAGTCATTTGATTATAAACAAGGTTATGATTCTGCCATCTTTGAAGTGCATAAATAGTATAATCTAAGAAGCAGAAAGAACATTGATGTCCCTAAGCAAACCAAGAAAACAGTGCAAAATCAACCTAAGAAAATCAAAGAAGCCCCGGTTTCTAAAATCCTCTAGATTCTCCCTAGACAAAACCAAAATCCTTCTGGTGCCACCATTGTAGCTATAACCCCTAATCAACCTTCTAATGATCATCCATCCAGTTCAATTCCCCCTAAAGAACCAGTGAACAAACCTCAAAACACAAAATTTGAAAATCCACAAAAAGAGGTCCCAACAAAAAAGAGAGAAAAAGGCCCTTTACCATTCAATCTGGGAGTAGAGGTGTCTAAGCTAAAGATTTCAGTTGCTTTAACAGAACTAATCAAGAATGAAACTTACAAATCACAGATAAACCAGACCTTAAACATTGTTGAAAATGAGGATTCTATTAGCTTGTTTGATGACCAGCCAAAACTCATATTTGGTCCAGATGTTAATGGCAAACCAATAGAAGGAGGAGTTCCACCTTTTTACATCAGCCTTAGTGTCCATGATAAAATTCTACATATTGCAATGTTGGATTCTGGGGCCTCGCACAACTTAATGCCCAAATCAGTAATGGATAAATTAAACCTAGACAGTACAAGACCTTACAAGGACTTATTCTCATTTGACTCAAGTCAAGTAAAGTGTCTAGGATTGATTAAAGACCTGTGTGTTACTCTAGTCCAATATCCTACCAAAATAATCCTTATGGATATTGTAGTTGTTAACATCCCACCAAAGTATGGCATGCTGTTATCCAAATCATGGCGAGCCAAACTTCAACGATCTTTACAACTAGATATGTCATATGCAACAATATCTGTTTTTGGACAACCTAAGAAACTATACCGAGAAACCTTAATGAAATACATGGTGAGTAGCCAGGATCAGCATTAAAACATTCCCATTTACTCCGTATATTCAGGCATTGATTCTTTTATTTTGTATAACGCTGATCACACACAAGAAATTTCAAACAGTATTAATATAGAACCAAAATAAATTGCAGTTTCTACACAAATTGAAACTAACCAAACTTTAGAATTTTTCAATGAACAAGGTGGCCAAATTGCTATAAGTGATGACAAGTTTGTCGCACCAGATAGAGAAAATTATGAGAATGAGATATTATGGCATCTCAAATTCGATGGGTCAGTCAATAAGTTTGGAGCAAGAGCAGGAATGTGGATATATAATTTGGAGAATAATCACTCAGAAGGCCATGCCTACAGACTGAATTTTAAATGTACTAACAATATGGCTGAGTATGAAGCATTAATTTTAGGTCTTAAGCTAGTTAGGAATCTTGGAGCTAAAAGAGTTTCTATCATGGGAGACTCTGAACTAGTTATAAAACAGATTGATGCTGTATATATGACAAAGGACCCTAGATTAAGTTGTTATAGAGGAACTATTGTAGAAATACTTAATTCTTTCTTAGAAACCAAGCTTGCAGTAATCCCCAAAAAACACAATATGCAAGCCCATAGTTTAGCAATGTTTTCCAGCACTTGCGAGTTACCCTTCCAACCTAACCATTAGTATACTGCTGAAGTTAGGCATATACTTTCAATCCCAGATAACTTGAAGAATTGGATAGTATTTTATAATGATAAACAAATAAATAACTTTTTAAATTTAGAAGAAGAGTTTGCAAATCACAACAAAGATACTGATACATCCATAGATCCTGACTATAAGGCTGAGCTAGAAATTAATGAGATAGAAGGTGATGAAATAGATAGATTTAACACAACTAAATTTACTAAATAAGATGTATATAACTTAGAGCAAATCGAGATTGATGAAATAATAAGTGAAGAAACTGAAGTAATTAATCTCAAGGATAACTTCTTACCAAAAGGATTAACCCCTCTGGAATATTTATTTCATTCAAATAATGTTCGTAGGAAGCCTAAAATGGAACCAGTAAGGTCTGATATAGAGGAATGTAATATAGGCACCAGTGAAAATCCTAAACTGATCAAACTTTAAAAATCACTACCTTCCACTGAAAAATTAAAATACATTGATTTCTTGAAAGAATTTCAGGATGTTTTTGCTTGGAGTTATGAGGATCTCAAATCCTATGACACCAACATCATCCAGCACACAATCCTTGTTAAATAAAATCAAAAGCCTTTCAGACAAAAACTTAGAAGGATCAATCCTATCTTATTACATTCAATTGAAAAATAAATTCTGAGGATGTGTGATGCCAAAATAATTGCACCAATCAAATTTTTTGATTGGGTCTCAAACTTGGTGCCAACCAGGAAGAAAACTGGTGAGATCAGACTCCGTGTGGATCTCAGAAACCTCAACAAAGTGTCACTTACATAAAATTACCCTCTCCCCAAGATGGATCACATTTTACAAAGGGTAGTTGGATCAAACAGAATCTCATTATTGGATGGGTTTTCTGGTTACAATCAAATTTTGGTTCATCCAGATGACCAACCCAAGACTACCTTTACTACTCCTTAGGGCACATTCATGTATATGAAAATGACTTTTGGACTAATGAATGCAGGAGCCACTTTCCAGAGGGCTATGGATATAGCCTTTGCAAAAGAAATTCATGATTTCCTTGTGATATATCTAGATGACATTACTGTATTTTCAAAATATGACAATCAACATCTGGATCATTTAAGGAAAGTCTTTGTTAAATGCAGGAAATATGGAATTTCCTTAAACCCAAGAAGTCTTTGTTTGGGTTAGAAGAAGGAAAGTTATTAGGTCATATAATTTCAAAATATGGTATCCGAATAGACCCTGCAAGAATAGAAACCATCTTACAGATACAACATCCCAGGAACATTAGAGAATTTCAAGCTTTCATAGGGAAAATTAATTTTCTTAGAAGATTTATATCTAATCTGGCAGAATTAATTAGATCACTTAGCAATATGCTGAAGAAGGATTTGACCATAAAATGGACTGTTGAGGCTAAAAAATCTTTTGAAGACATTAAACTAGCCTTAACCAAAACACCTGTGTTAATCAGTCAAAACTTTGACAGATATTTCATCTTATTTTCCTTTGCTTCTGAGCACACAATAACTACAGTTCTATTGTAGAAAAATGACTAGGGCTATGAGCAAACTATTGCTTTCTTTAGCAAATCCCTGAGAGATGCCCCCTTAAAATACAATATAATGGAAAAACAAGCATTGGATTTAATCAAATCCATTAAGGATTTCAGGGTAAACATCTTATATTATCATATAGTGGCCTGCGTTCCAAATTCAGTAGTCAAAGACATCCTAACTTAGGAAGGTCCAGATGGAGAGAGGGGAAAGTGGATTGCTACTATTTTAGAGTGTGAAAAACAAGCATTGGATTTAAATCAAACCAACTAAGTTAATCAAGGGCCAAGGTTTAGCCAAACTCATGGCTGAATTGAACTGTCAGGCCTTGGATATAAACTTTATTGCAACAATAGATGATGGAGAGGAGATGGCGACTCCACTAATCAGCCAGGCCTTTATTGAATCACCTTGGTATGCTGATATTATTTATGTTTTATAGAACTTACAAGCTCCTCCCAAATTATCTAGAACTAAAAGCAGGTTTTTAAAGATGAAATCCTTGAAATTTTGTATATTAGAAAATGCTTTGTTTTGGAGAGATCATGAAGGTATTCTTCTAAATTTCTTATTAAAATATGAATCTGACAGAGTGTTACAAGATTTTCATGCAGGTGAATGTGGAGGACACCTTTACTAGAAGACCACTGTAGATAAAATCCTTAGATCTGGTTTCTACTGGCCTACCTTGTTTTTTGATGTCGAGAAATATTGACCTCCTGTCACAAATGCCAAATTTTTTAGGGAAATAAAAAGCTTTTACTTTTACCCCTCAAGCCAATCTCTTCCGAAATACCTTTTCAACAATGGCGTTTAGACTTCATTGGTGAAATTCACCCACCCTCCTCTACCCAACACAAATGGATCCTCACAACCACAAACTATTTCGCGAAATGGATCGAGGTCATACCTTCAAGGCAAGCCACAGACACTGTTATCATAACCTTCCTTGAAACCAATATTATATCAAGATTTGGATTTCCAACTAAGCTCATTACAGATAATGCAACAGACTTTAAATTAAAATTAATAATAGATTTCTGCAATAAATATCATATCACCCTGGGTCATTCTACAACCTACTACCCTCAAGGAAATAGATTGGCAGAATCCTCAAACAAAAGCCCGGTAAACATCATCAAGAAGTTACTAGAGGACAATAAGAAAACATGGAATAAAAAGCTAGTTAATGCCTTGTGGGCAGACAGATTGACCACTAAGTAATCAATTCGTACTTCTCCCTATCAACTAGTTTATGGGATGGAAGCTATCTTTGCATCTTCTTTGGGAGTACTAGTAATGAAGATGCTTCAAGAATTGTAGGTTGAACCAAAAGTATCCAAAGAAGAATCAACCAAACTATTCATCTTCAACAAACTAGAGAAGATATCTACATCAGGTCCCAAGTTGTGCAGGAAAGGGTTAAAAAGATTTTTGATAAAAGAACCAAGGCTGAAGATTTCTACCTTGGGGACAAGGTGCTCAAGTGTGATTCAAGAAGGGAAGACAAAGGTAAACATGGGAAATTTGATTTCCTACGGAAAGGCCCATATGTAATTTATGCTTTCAGAGGTAATAATGCTTTCTTCCTGAGAGAACTTGATGGTACAGAAGCAGAAGGTGGGCCAGTGAATGGTCGAATGCTAAAACATTATTTTGAGCCTAATTACTAATTTTTCATTTCCCATTTGTACATATTCTATTTTCAAAAGTCTAGTTTGGATTGGATGGTGATTTTTGAAGTTGAAGCCCGAAGAGAAGGCCCTAAGCTTTAAAAGATCTACTATCATAAGTATCAATAATGCAGAGGCATAGAGGAAAATTTTGCAAGGAAACATCAACAACAATTCAGAGGCTACTGATCTAGAAAGTTCTTGACATTTCACTAGAAAATGCCATCCCCAAGTGGAGCCACTATTAGGTTCCTATACCAATAGGAGTCATAATTTTCAATTACTAAGGTGAAACTTTGTAATATTGTACATACCTTTGCTTTCTGCAAATGTTTTCCATATTAAACAATTAAAAAATATAAAGAGGTTATGTCCTGAAATAATAATCGAAGGACAAAAGAATAAGAAAAGGTCAAAAAATAAAGATATATGAACCCCAAAATACAAAAAGAGACCATGAAAGTGTGCAAGTCAAAATGCCACTGCTATTTACTTGTATGCATAATAATGATTGTGTGCAGCTTGTTACTCATGCCACAATCAATGGTAATCAAACTATTTAATCTTGATTATACCATGCTTTGAATTTTATGTTTATAGTTAGTGAATAAAATCTGACCAAACAGTGTAATCTTGGCAGATCATTAGATAGGTAGAGTAAATAAAAGGAGCTCATCAATTTAAACTGAGCCCTTGGATGTGATAAGTTTAGAATTAGATAGTTTACTTTGTAAAAGAAAAGAAAAAGATTGATAAGGGTTTTCTAACCTAAACGCACGCAAATAAAATGAAGAAAAAATGGTAGGATGAGTAAATGGGTAAGTAGTAGAAAGGTTGCAAAAATATCATGTGATTATACAAAAGCACTTATGTCATGGTTTTAAATGCATCTTTCAAATGAGCATAAGCAGTAAATAAAGCAAAGACAATGGTTCACAATATGGTCTATTTAACATCTCCTCATTCATTTCACCCCTTTACTTCACTAATTTCCCATAAATAAGTTCTAGTACTTAGATCCTACAAGTCAAAAAGGCTCAGAGCATTTCTCTAACTTTTGGATGGACTGAACCCTCGGCTTAATGACTTAGGGGGACAAGTACTAGAACCTCCTTCATGAAAACATATTCCCCCTTCATTTCCCCTCATTTCCTTAATAAAATCACACTTTCTTATGGTTGACATCATTTACCTAGGAAAAGTGGGAACCCCCTCGTAAAACCCTTTCACACAAAAAACCCACCAAATTTTTTTATCCTAATTATAAAAATAAATGCGCAATCGCATATACTTTACCCTCTTTTTTTACTTAGGAAATCCCACTTTGCCATCACTTTCATATTAATTAACTAACTCTATTATATAAACCCATTATAACCCTTTTCCCGTAAATAATTAAAACCCTATATAGAATATCCCAACCGCTTAGTTTTAAATAAAAACTAATATAAATTACCCCTTATCCCGATATAATTTCACTTAATTTACGTAACCACGGTAAAATTTAAGTTAATCCCGCGACGGCCTCACTTGACTCCCTAATGCCTCATTAAAGCCCGCCCCAACTACTTAACCCTGGATTAGTCCCTAAACTAATCCCGCACTACCATAACTAAATCCATGGGACCCCCATCATTTCCCCCCGCGCAGCTTTGCCTCCCGGCTACTATTGATCTTCCCTCCCCCACATCCAACGATGCACAATCATATCGGCCACACCCGATGGATGAACAATAACCACCCAATAAAGTGGTTTTCCTCCCAATCCTCGATGCTACGTGTCAGATGATGTATGGCATCAGGCAACCCCTCCCGAATACTGCCCACACAAGGAAAGTAGTCTGATTGCCCTCCAAAACTACTTCCCCCACTTAACCGAAAAATCGTCACTATTCATCCGAAAGTGAACCCGCCAAAAAATTAACCGTTTTCTCTATAAAAGACCATGAAGCCCTCTTTTACCCTTTTTCGCACATTCTCTGTGTAAATTCTAAAAAACCATTGCCAACCACTACAAACGTCGAATTTACCCACAGACTTTCAATTCTACCCTAGAAGATGTTGTTGACAGCCAGCCAACCTTTTCAGACCATACCAGGACTACGCCAACCGCTGCAGCTACCGTGAACCAACAATTTCAGAGCCAAATAGCCCAATTCCAAGTATTTCACCACGAAATACCTCTTACCCCAGCAAAATCTTAAAACCTATGGCATGTGCAGGTTTTTAAATTAAGAAATTGAGTAAAAATACTGTCAATTAAAGAAATTTCTTGCCTAAACCCTTTGAAAAATCCCAAAACCATGGCTAAAAACCCCTCAGAACATAATTCAAATCCACATGAACTGAATTATGGCTGCCCCTGTCGCCATGGACATTAGACCCATTACTACTCCACACCTAGACCTGGACCACCTTCCCCTGGCTGACAGGGATTTCTAAATCAAAGATACCACTACCATAGAGCTTCTTCTCAAAATTCATTTCCTAAGCAGAGACAACTACTTGAACTAGACAAATGATATTAGCCTCTGTGAGTCCAATTTACCCAAATACCAGTTCCCCAAAGTTCATATATTTCCAAAATTTGTTCATATGTGCTATTCATGCTACGTCCCAAACCATAGAGCCATCACGTCTCATGACCAAAAGGTCCTTTTCACTATCACAACCGAGTCCATTAATGAAATGCTGCAGTTCCAACCAGGGACAAACCTAACCCCTCTCTCAATTGGAGACCTGTTGGACCAATATCCCAAAATGAGCACCTCAAGATTGGCCCAATTGTTCCAAACCTTCATTAGAGAGGAGAAACACATCCCTAATGATCCCCCTACATATGTAGCAACCATTTTCTCTAAATGGGGCCAGAACATTGTAACCATGATATCCTATGTCTTAGGTTACTCTACCAGTGAATAAATTGATGAAGTTATTCTTGCTTTCATGTCCATAAATACCCCAGCTGCATCATCATCAAACTCTAGAAGTCTTAGAGAACCAAACCATACATGAGGAGTTGATGGACTTGGTCCTAAAGCTTAATGATCAATTAAAGGAGACAGAAAAGGAATTAGACGCCTTAATTCAATTGAGGCAAGGCGACCTTGCCACAACTTCTAAAGATGCCATCCCTACAGTAACCACAATAGTCCCTTTCACACTGGCAGCTTCACTAGCACCAACATCTCCACCTGCCACAACTTTGCCAGTTACCACAGAATCTACAACAACAGGTGCATCAGGTGAGAAAGTAGCAGAATTAGTTAAAGCCATGGAAGAGATGTCTATCCAGGCTATAGAAATGAACAAGCTGAGAGAAAAGGTGGCAAGTTTGGAAACTCACTACAAACTTGCCCAACTTAAGCAAAAGGAAAAGGCACAAAAGGCCCAAAGAATGAGTGAAAGAATCAAAGTCTTAGAGAAATATTTAACACTAGAGAAACCCCTTGGGGAAACCAAGGAAATGTTGTGGGCCAATATCATTGACTTTGTCAATGATATTTGGCCATCAATTCAAGTTATTTTGGAACAAACATAATTAATGAAGATAGCTACAAGAGCTATCTAGAAAATAAATTCTGATGAAATTCATTTTGTAGTGGCTAAGAAGAAATCATAGATCTCTATAAAGACATGGGTGGGCCCGTTTGTATGTAATACCAGGATAGCAGGTGAAGAAGTAGACAAAATTCTTAAGGAGATGAAGTTCAACATGAGTTTTACATGGTCTCATGACCCTTGTGGTATTATTTCAAAGCTCAGAGTAGAAAATAAAAGTACTCCCTACATCCATACTTCAAGGCCTAAAATAGAGAAGTATGCAAATTAGTTGGAATGGATAGGAAACACCTTATAGGACGCTGAACAACAACTCTTTTCTACTTCTAGTTTGTAGATTCCCACTTCTCAAGAGAAAAAAAGCAAAAGCCAAAGAGAGGAGGGATCATCATCAACAACAGGAAGTGAAGCCAAATAATTCAAGATCAGTTACAGGAAGAGGAAAAAGTTGACTCCTAAGATAGATATGGAGAAAGAGACAGAAGAGCAAGCTACCATCATAATTATAGATTCACCACCTGCAAGCAACAAATTTGTAACATCTTCTACTAGACCTTCATCATCACATGTTAACTTATGGTATGTTCTATGCTTATAACAGTTTACTTATTTTTCTTATTATATTCCACAGATTAGCAATCACATGTACATAAAGTAAAGTGCAGATAGAACATTAAACAATTGACAGAAAACAAGCCAAGAAAAGAGACACAAGATGTGGCTGCTAGCCAGGGACAAACCCCACAATGTGTGGGGAAACCCTTTGATCAAATCTTCTTTTATCTTCAATAATTCAATAGAGATAAATAGTACAATAAATCTGATTTATATCAGCAGTAGCAAACCCTAGATCAACAGCATCAACATTAGTGGCTTCATCATCAAAACTAGGGCAATCAATATCTCACAAACCGACCATCAGATCGGCTTGATTCCACCACCAAAAGTTGCAGCATTCAGAGGAGGTTCATATGAACCTATGGTGCAATTCAGATGAGGAGATATTCTGGTCCACGTAGGTCAAACTTCACTTCTGCAGTTGCAGCTTCAGTTTCAGCAGCTTCCTTCAAACTAGGGTCATCGATATCTCACAAACCGTCCGTCGGATCGACTTGATTCCACCACCAAAATTTGTAGCCTTCAGAGGAGGTTCAGATGAACCTATAGTGTAGATCAGAAGAGGATGTTTGATGGTCCAAACTAGTCAAAGTTTGGATCTACAGTTGCAGCTTTAGTTTCAGTAGCTTCCGGCTTCACATGTGTGAGAGAGAGACCCTTTTCTGCGTAATAGAGAAGAGACTCTTTTCTGCGTAGTAGAGAAGAGACTCTTTTCTATGTAGTAGAGAGAGAGAGATGTGATGAGATGAGTGAGTGCAAATGAGGAAAATTCCTCTTGTATTTATACACAACTGTTGATGTTGGAATAGATGCGACTGTTGGGCTTCTGAGCCTACTTGAGTTGTAGGTCGGCTTAATAATAATTCCATAATCAAAATAAATTCATATCTCCATGAATACTTATCAGAATCGAATGATATTTAGATCAATCCTACACCTCTCGATGAGAGGAATATAATGAACATATTATCAGCCATGAATAACATGACCCACATGAAGTTTGGCCCTAGTTTCCAATTTTAAGACTCCCTCTCAACTAGGGAGAACTTCATCTGCAATTTGTCTGTCGGTCGCTACTATTCATCCATCAAATGCACTGCCCTATACAACCTGACCGTTGCCCTGCTCTACTCTATTCTTCCTGTTTTTCTTTGTCTTGATCTACCCTGTACTGATCTATACGGCTCTGCTCTGTTATGCTCTACTCTTCTTTTGTCCGAATTATGAAGAAGAAGAAATGATAGAGGATGTATCATACTAACTCAAAGTCAGTCTCAGAGTATATACCACTGGTCCCAAACCAGTCTCAAACAACCCGAAGTTAGCGCCATAGTGAGTACAACTCCTACCACTGGTCCCAGACGAGTAACATCCTCCACTAACTCAAAGTCAGTCTCAGTGCGTACTACTGGTCCCAGACCAGTAACAACTGACCCGAAGTCAATGTCATAGAATGTACCACTCCTACCACTGGTCCTAAACTAGTATCATTGATCCCAGATCAATGGATGTCATCCTAGCATAGGGAGTACGGTAGATACAACGATGCATCCATCGGTACTACTATGGTCCCTAACTTCATTTCCCTACTCATTAATCTTATGAGAGGTACTTCCCATGAGTCCCAGACTGCATGGGTAGGATGTCTCGACAGGAGAAATTAATCAATCCCATCCTCATAGGAGAACACATCAATCCTTCTATAATCGCCATGGAGAACACGTCAATCCAGGCTGCCATGGAGAACACATCAATCCAAGCCTCACAGGAGAACACATCAATCCTACTACAATCGCCATGGAGAACACATCAATCCAGGCCTCACCAGAGAACACATCAATCCTGCTACAATCACCATGGAGAACACATCAATCCTACTACAATCGCCATGGAGAACACATCAATCCAAGCCTCATAGGAGAACTAATCATCTTGCTACACAGGAGAGCGAATCATCATGTTCCACAAGAGAGAGAATCATCCTATTCCACAAGAGAGCGAATCATCTTGTTCCAGTGCACACCACTAGGGGAGGGTGAGTCACCCTGTGGTCGTATGTTGCTCTAGTAAGAACCGCAAGCCCTCAAAGCTCCCAGAGCTCAATGTATGCAACATGCAGGACCCTTGTACAAGGGTTTCTTTACGACTCCAAGTCGTTTGGGAAAATCACAGATTAGATCTTTCCTCAGGGCTTTGAGAAGGTGTATCGACCTGTACATCATATTAATGTGATGGAGCCTCCTTGCTCATCGACCTACCATATCCCAGATGATGTCTATCTGCTGGAGCAATTGATGAATACGAGATTCCTCAATAATCGAATCCCAACTTTGGTTGTTACAGAGAATCACAGTGGTATGTGTTCAAATAGCTCACTGAAGAGCTTCCTCAACCAGGTAGCTTCATACGAGATCATACTCGTAGATATGTACTTGGTCTCGGTGGTGCTTATGGCAACCGACTTCTGCTTCCTGCTCATCCATTATATCGAAGCAGAATCCAAAGAGAAACAACACTAAAAGTGCTCCAGTGATCCTCCACATTACCTGCCTAATCAACATTTGAATAATCATTCAGAGTCATATTTCCGGTAGTGTATCTCTATCCATGAGAGATTGTGTCCTGAAGACATCTCAGAAGATTCTTAGCACCAATCTAGTGAAGCTCAACCAAATATGAGCTCACAATGCTAACTGCAAAACATATGTTCAGACAGAGGTTCACCAAGAACATCAACGCGAATGAGTTTTTGAAACTCAGAGGCATTTCCCAAATCTGGTCCAACATCACTACCATATAACTTTTGAAAGTTAAGATCCTCGAGGTAGTCACAGGCTTGTAATCCATCATACCAAATCTTTTCAGAATCTTCACCACATATTTTCCTTGAGATAGGAAAATTTCCCTTGGCTTCTGCCACACTTTAAGTCCTTGGTTCTTCATTTCAAATTCAGAAGCCAATTTCCTCTTACATTTGTGAATGAGAGGGTATGCACCTGTTAGAAAGAGGTCATCCACATACAACACCAATATGAGAGGCTTTTCATATTCAACCTTAAGGTAAAGGTTAGGATCGGCTTCACTCCTAGTGAATCCCAGCTTCATCAAGTAGCTATCAATCCTCTCATACCATGATCGAGGTGCTTGCTTCAGCCCATAGAGAGCCTTCTTCAACTTGCATACATGAGATTTTCAATCATAAATATCAAATCCTTTGGGTTGCTCCAAATAGACCTCTTCTTTGATCTAACCGTGCAAGAACGTGGTCTTGACATCCATCTGATGTAGGTTCCATCCTTGTGAAGCCACAAGGGCTATGATCAAGTGGATGGTCGTATATTTGGCAACAGGTGCAAATATCATAGTCTATACCTTCCTTCTGGGAGAAACCACGAGCAACAAAACGAGCCTTATATTATTTCGTACTTCCATCTGCTGTAGGTTTATCTTGTAAAGCCATTTTGAAGTAACAATTGTCTTGTCCTGGGGTTTGGGAACTACTTCCTAGACATCATTCTCCATAATAGACTCATATTCTTTGGTCATAGCATCCTTCCATACTTGATGCTTGACAACATCTAAGAATGATGAAGGCTCTTTTTATATGATCGTGCTCATGATGGTCAAGTATCCCTGATACCTGTTAGGTTTCTTACTTTCATGGAAGGTTCCTTGGGGTGTAGCATGTCCTTCAGCATCATCAAGTATCCCCCTAAGGCATGAAGGCCTCTTCCTAGAAGAGGAAGGCTCAGGTGGATAAATAGGATCCATGGGTTCCTCCACATCAAGCATTGTTACATCATCTACCCATAGAGACAGCTTCCACAATCGTACAGTTCTTCCTTTCCGCCACACCATTCTGCTCAGGAGTATGTGGTGTAGTAGTCTCCCTCTTAATGCCAGCCTCAGATATGCCTGAGTGAACCAACTGTAATATATCAGAGGTCTTGCTTTGGCTTGAGGGGAATGGTCCCCTTTTGAGCTTTCCTTCAGCACATCCTAGACATACACCTTCTTTCTCTACTCGAAATTCGGGCATCCTTGTCACCATTTGTCTTACACCGAGTAGAGCTTTATAATGAAGGGGGGGAAACCTCCAATGCCAAAGTTCGAACTGAAGAGATGTGTCATAAGACATGACACCTAGCAGACTTCCATCAACCTAATATAATGAATCAACATGAAACCCAAGAGTAAAGGCATCTTTAACATTATTTTTCTATATACGTACCTTGCCATTGCTGAAGGTTACCTTGTAGCCTTTGTCTTCCATTGTCAAGATGGACACCAGGTTCTTTTTGAGGTCAGCTGCATTTAATACATCCTGGAATTTCTAGCCTTCTTAAATTGTTGTCCTCTTCCTTAATTCCCAGCTCTCATCTTACCTTTGCTATAGAATTTGTCATTCCTTTGATTGCCATCAGAGGGATTTTGATCATCGTCCCGGTGTGAGTCCTTTCTATCAGGGCACTCCCTTGCATAGTGACCTGCTTTATCGCAGATGTAACATCATCCTTTTCTTCCACCCTTAGGTCCAGCATTTCCTTTTGATTTAGTCCCGGAATTATTTCTTTTCTTAGCATGAGAAGAAAAGGCAGCAAGAGGACCTTTAGGCATGGGAAATTCTTGCTCTTCTACCCTTGTTTCTTCTTGAATGCATCTAGCCTTTAATTCCTTGAAACTAGGAATTATATTATTGTTCAAAAGAGTAGTCTTGAACACGTACCATTTGGATGGTAATCCTCCAAGAGTCGTGAGTTCCATTTCCTTGTTAGTAATAGTTTCCCCAATATATAGGAGATCATTCTTGATCTCAGTGATTCTTAAGAAGTATGCTTGCATACTCTCATCTTTACCCTTCTTGATTTCCCTCAACTTATTTCTAAGAAACAAAACTTGATTTGCATCATTGACTTTAAATAAACTCACCAGTCTATTGTATATTTCCTTGGAGATGTCCAGTTCAGACATGTAGGCCACCAAGTGCTTGTCAATAGAGTCCCAGATGATCTTCTTTGTTTTGACTTCTCCATTTTTCCATTTGTTCCAGGCAGCAGCAAATGCATTTGATGGAGGCTCAACAATATTGCCTCTTACATAGTCCAGCACTCCTTAATCTTCTAGGGTTATATCGATAGACATCTTCCATCTGTGATAGTCAGATTTCTCACAGAACTTGTCTTCGGTAGGAAAGAGTGTTGAGGACCCCATAGTTCTTTTAGGATAGCCTTTTCAATCTTCGCTTCGGTGATTGCTCTTGCTCTTGCTCGGGCTTTGTCTTCACCTTAGCTCCGATACCATGTTAAGTTATGGTATGTTCTATGCTTATAACAATTTACTTATTTTTCTTATTATATTCCATAGATTAGCAATCACATGTACATAAAGTAAAGTGTAGATAGAACATTAAACGATCAATAGAAAACAAGCCAAGACAAGAGACACAAGATGTGGCGGCTAGCCAGGGAAAAACCCCACAATGTGTGGGGAAACCCTTTGATCCAATCTTTTTTTATCTTCAATAATTTAGCAGAGAGAAATAGTACAATAAATCTGATTTATATCAGTAGTAGCAAACCCTAGATCAACAGCATCAGCATTAGCAGCTTCATCATCAAAACTAGGGCAGTGAATATCTCACAAACAGACCGTCGGATCGGCTTGATTCCACCACCAAAAGTTGCAACCTTCAAAGGAGGTTTAGATTAACCTACAACATAGTTTAGATGAGGAGATATTCTGGTCCACGCAGGTCAAACTTCACTTCTGCAGTTGCAGCTTCAGTTTCAGTAGCTTCCTTCAAACTAGGGCAGTCAATATCTCACAAACCGTCCGTCGGATCGACTTGATTCCACCACCAAAATTTGCATCCTTCAAAGGACGCTCAAATGAACCTACATCACGGATCAGAAGAGGAGGTTTGATGGTACACGCTGGTCAAATTTTGGATCTGCAATTGCAGCTTCAGTTTCAGCAGCTTCTAGCTTCACATGTGTGAGAGAGAGACCCTTTTCTATGTAGTAGAGAAGAGACTCTTTTCTGTGCAGTAGAGAGAGAGATGTGATGATATGAGTGAGTGCAAATGAGGAAATGTACTCTTGTATTTATACACAACTGTTGATGTTTGAATAGATGCGCCTGTTGGGCTTCTAAGCCTACATGAGTTGTAGGTCGGCTTGATAATAATTCCATAATCAAAATAAATTCATATCTCCATGAATACTTATTGAAATCGGATGATATTTAGATCAATCCTACACCTCTCGATAAGAGGAATCTAATGAACATATTATCAACCATGAATAAGATGACCCACATGAAGTTTGGCCCTAGTTTCCAATTTTAACATCACAAGGTCAGAAGGAAACAGAGCTAGAGTCACAAAATGTCCAAGGAGAGAAAGAAAAGACAGTTTTTGATAGGTACAGGGAGATTAAGCTTAAGAATGAGATCCTCAAAAATAGTACCTATAATTAGTTTTGGAAGGAGACCTCCAGCTCACAGAGCAGATTGTTGTCAGTTTTTGACACAGAGCATGGAAAGATGCAAATGGCTTTTCTTGAGGCCCAAATTCCATAGCCAAAACCAACAACAAATTACAAGAGCACTACATTTGAGTTTATCACCAAAGACAATCATCCCATTGATCAAATGGAGATGCATAAGCAAACCAGTGAGATGATATCTTCTACATTGACTAAGATTTTTATGTCATTGTCCAAGTTGCAGGTCTCATTTGCCAATGTTCAGTCTCAGTTGAAAATGGAGAAGGTATCCTCCTTAGCCAACGATAATAGGATCAAGTATTTGGAGGACTTGGTGGTAAAGATAGGGTATTATCCTAAGGATTTCAATGTTGTAGAAGATATTATCAAGAAGAATAATTTGGACATTGCAGCATTAAGAAAACATCTTAAGCTTCCAGTCACTGAGGACCCCTTAACGAAGGACATTGAAGGAAACAAGGCACAGAAGGCTGACATGATGAGGCTAATTATAGAGAAGAGCATACAAATTAGATAGATGGAGGCAGAAATGGAGAAGATGATAAAGGAGAAAGAACAGAGTCAGAAGATGGCCATTGTCCCCCTGGATGCCATACCCATTTCTCAGCTTCTAATAACTGGAACAACCACTGCAGCTATTTCTTCCACTAATACTGCAAGTGTTGAATAGGTAAAAAAGACACCGGAGAATATGTCCATCCTATTAGGTTCCTATACCAATAGGAGTCATAATTTTGAATGACTAAGGTGAAACCTTGTAATATTGTACATACCTTTGCTTTCTGCAAATTTTATCCACATTAAACAATTAAAAAATTTAAAGAGGGTATGTCATAAAAGAATAATAAAAGGACAAAAGAATAAGAAAAGGTCAAAAAAGAAAGATATTTGAACACCAAAAGACAAAAAGAGACCATGAAAGTGTGCAGGTCAAAATGCCACTGCTTTTTACTTGTATGCATAAGAATAATTGTGTGCATCTTGTTACTCATGCCACAATCCATGATAATCAAACTGTTTAATCTTGATTATACCGTGCTTTGAATTTTATGTTTATAGTTAGTGAATAAAATCTGACCAAACAGTGTAATCTTGGCAGATCATTAGATAGGTAGAGTAAATAAAAGGGGCTCATTAGCTTAATCTGAGCCCTTGGATGTGATAAGGTTAGAATTAGATAGTTTACTTTGTAAAAGAAAAGAAAAATATTGGTAAGGGTTTTCTAGCCTAAATGCACCCAAATAAAATAAAGAAAAAATGGTAGGATGAGTAAATGGGTAAGTAGTAGAAGGGTTGCAGAAATATCATGTGATTATACAAAATCACTTATGTCATGGTTTTAAATGCATCTTTCAAATAAGCATAAGTAGTAAACAAAGCAAAGACAATGGTTCACAATATGGTTCATTTAATATGCCCTCATTCATTTCACCCCTTTACTTCACTAATTTCCCATAAATAAGTTCTAGTACTTAGATCCTACAAGTAAAAAAGGCTCAGAGCATTTCTCTGACTTTTGGAGGGACCGGACCCTCGGCTTAATTACTTAGGGGGGCAAGTACTAGAACCCCCTTCATGAAAACACATTCCCCCTTCATTTCCCCTCATTTCCCTAATAAAATCACACTTTCCTATGGTCGACATCATTTACCTAGGAAAAGTGGGAAACCCCTCGTAAAACCCTTTCACATAAAAAACCCACCAAAAGTTTTTATCCTAAGTATAAATCTAAATGCGTAATTGCATATACTTTACCCCTTTTTTTACTTTGGAAAACCCACTCTGCCATCACTTTCATATTAATTAACTAACTCTATTATATAAACCCATTATAACCCTTTTCCTGTAAATAATTAAAACCCTATATAGAATATCCCAACCCCTTAGTTTTAAATAAAAACTAATATAAATTACCCCTTATCCCAATATAATTTCAATTAATTTACCTAACCCCGGTAAAATTTAAGTTAATCCCGCATCCGCCTCACCTGACTCCCTAATCCCTCATTAAAGTCTGGCCCTTAAATAATTAAAAGCCTATATAGAATATCCCAACCCCTTAGTTTAAATAAAAACTAATATAAATTACCCCTTATCCCGATATAATTTCAATTAATTTACCTAACCCCGGTAAAATTTAAGTTAATCCTATGTCAGCCTCACCCGACTCCCTAATCCCTCATTAAAGCTTGGCCCGATTACTTAACCCTGGATTAGTTTCTAAACTAATCCCAAGCCACCATAACTAGATCCCTAGGACCCCCATCAACCCCCGTCATTTCCCCCCCGCACAGCTTTTCCTCCCAACTACCATTGATATTCCCTCCCACACATCCAACGGCACATAATCATATCGTCCGTGCTTGATGGATGAACAATAACCACTCGATAAAGTGGTTTTCCTGCCATTCCTCGATGCTACATGTCAGACAATGTATGGCATCAAGCAACCCCTCCCGAATACCACCTACACCACGAAAGTTGTGTGATGGCCCTCCAAAATGCCTTCTACCACTTAATCGAAAAACCCTCACTATTCATCCAAAAATGAACCTGCCAAAAAATTAACCGTCTTCTCTATAAGAGAACATGAATCCCTCTTTTACCCTTTTTCATGCATTCTCTGTGTAAATTCTAAAAAGCCATTTCCAACCACTGCAAACGCTGAATTTACCCACAGACTTTCAATTCCACCCCGGAAGACGTTGCAGACAGCCAGCCAACCTTTTCAAACCATACCAGGACTACGCCAACCGTTGTAGCTACCGTGAACCAATAATTTCATAGCCAAATCACCCAATTCCAGGTATTTCACCACGAAATACCTCTTACCCCTGCAAAATCTTAAAACCTATGGCCTGTGCAGTATTTTAAATTAAGAAATTGAGTAAAAATATTGTCAATTAAAGAAATTGCTTGCCTAAACCCTTTGAAAAATCCCAAAACCGTGGATAAAAACCCCTCAGAACATAATTCAAATCCACAAGAACTGAATTATGGCTACCCCTGTCGCCATGGACATTAGACCCATTACTACTCCACACCTAGACCTAGACCACCTTCCCCTGGCTGACAGGGATTTCCAAATCAAAGATACCACTGGCATAGAGCTTCTGCTCAAAATTCATTACCTGAGCAGAGACAACTACTTGAACCACACAGATGATATTGGCCTCTGGGAGTCCAATTTACCCAAGTACCAGTTCCCCCAAGTTCATATCTTTCCAGAAGTTGTTCATATGTGCTATGCATGCTACGTCCCCAGCCATAGAGCCATCATGTCTCATGACCAAAAGGTCCTTTTCACTATCACAACTGAGTCCATTAATGAAATGTTGTAGTTCCAACCAGAACCAAATCTAACCCCACTCTCAATTGTAGACCTATTGGACCAGTATCCCAAAATGAGCACCTCAAGATTGGCCCAATTGTTCCAAACCTTCATTAGAGAGGAGAAACAAATCCCTAATGATCCCCTCCATATGTAGCAACCATTTTCTCTAAAAGGGGCCAGAACATTGTAACCATGATATCCTATTTCTTGGGTTACTCCACCAGTGAATACATTGATGAACTTATTCTTGCCTTCATGTCCATAAATACCCCATCTACAACATCCTCAAACTGTAGAAGTCTTAGAGAGCCAAACCAGACATGAGGAGTTGATGGACTTCGTCCTAAAGCTTAATGATCAATTAAAGGAGACCTAAAAGGAGTTAGACGCTTTAATTCAATTGTAGCAAGGTGAATTGGCCACAACTTCTAAAGATGTCATCCCTATAGTAACTACAGTAGTCCCTTCTACACTGGTAGCATCACTGGCACCAACAGGTCCACCTGCCACAGCTTTGCCAATTACCACAGAATCTACAAAAATAGGTGCATCAGGTGAGAAAGTAGCAGAATTAGTTAAATCCATGGAAGAGATGTCTATCCAGGCTACAAAAATGAACAGGCTAAGAGAAAAGGTGGAAATTTTGGAAATTGACTACAAACTTGCTCAACTTAAGCAAAAGGAAAAGGCACAAAAGGCACAAAGAATGAGTGAAAGAATCAAAGTCTTAGAGAAAGATTTAACACTAGAGAAACCCCTTGGGAAAACCAAGGAAATGTTGTGGGCCAATATCATTGACTCTGTCAAAGATATTTGGCCATCAATTCAATTTATTTTTGAACAAACAAAATAAATAAAGATAGCTATAGAAGCTATCCAGAAAGTAAAGGAGGAGTTGGGAGATAAGCCTGAGGACGCCAATAAACTCATCCACTTCCTCAATAGCAAGAATAGGTATGAGCTACATGAACTCAATATAGAAGACAGGACTGAAACCATCTTGGAAATAAGGAAGGTCCTTTCCAAGAGAAACATAATGCTAAACTTAGAAGAAAAGTGCCATAACGTGCAGGTAGCCATTGATAGGTTCATGGCTAAATTCTAGATTTTGAGGGAGAAATTATTTCCTAGTCCATTAGTTATTAATGATAAACTCATGGCACAGTTGGACTATGGTAATAGACACAGACAGGATGCTAAGGAACAAGCTAGCACTTCATCTGTAAAAGCACTGCTGATAGGAAAAGTTTTGTACAACACATTCGAGAACTTGTTTTTTCCTGGAGCATGAGATAAAACACTTATTCCTCACCAAGCCCAATTTTGCCAAGTATACTAAAGCTGATGAGATTTATAGGAGGATGATGAAGGTAAAATTACCTAATGTAGAATGGTGGGAGACAATGACTAATTTGTTGTGGTAAATTTATAGCAAAAAGTTACTGCACAGTAAAAATGAGAGCAGCCAGGTAAACAGATGAAAATAGGGCAGCATAGTCAAGGAGTATTAGGTGAAAGATAAAAGTTGAAGAAGATTCCACCGTGAAAGACCACAACTGTAAGCCAGTATAAAGGGCTACAAATCCAACCATAAAAGCCAGCTATACCAAATAAAAAGGGACATCATGAAACAATTCAATAGTTGTCTCTATCTTCTTGCAAGAAGATACTTGTATTTCCTAGAATAAATCTCAAGTTTGTTTTGAGATATTTTGTATTAGTTTTTTGTATAAACACTTCATAATTCGAAGTATGTAGGGTGGATTCTTAGACATTTCTATAGACCTTTTGATCGAATACTGTAAGCTATTGTATCATTGTTTGGAGATGCATGTTGGATTAATGAATAAAGACAAGACATTTCATTGGATTCATGTGTGGAGCGAAAGTGCAGAAAAGTTTTTCTCTTGTGTTGTTATTTTTCTTTAAAAGTTTTCCACCATCTTTAATGTATCTGAAATCTGAATGCTATAATATGGAATGATATCTCAAAATTTCTTCATTGCACTTTGTTTTAACTATTATGCATTTTAATGTTTTATGCTAATTATCTAAGTTAAGGAATTCTTGATTGCTCCTTAGTCTAGGTAGTTTCCCTCTGATCTATAGTAAAGGATTCTTAATTTCCCTTTGCTCATGATTAACCTATGTTCCTCATCTTAATCCTGGTCTGAGAATTCTTAGGTGCTCTCTCACCCTGGTTAAGATCATTTCATCCATTCGACCCAAAGACCTGCACTTTACTCTGCTAGCTTGCCCTTTGAACACTCCCTTTAATGAGTTAATTCCAGTTCTACTGCCCTTCTTTGACTCCATAGCCCAATGGTCCAAAGACATCAGTTTATCCATCTGTTTTAAGGATTCCACCATCCAACATCCAATACAAATCAAAACCCCCTGAACCTTCAGAACTAGCCTAAAATCCCAGCAAACAAAGCTAAATCATATAGAGAGAGCCCTCTCTGAGTCATAGGTTGGCTAGAGCCTATACTTAAAAGATTGGTTTGTGGTTACCTCAGTCCTTTCCTTCTTCTAGAAACTTCTAGGGAAAAGTTCTGAGTGATAACACATCTAGTCAGAAGAGATCAATACTTTGCAAGGGGAGCTCAAACCTCTAGAAGTACAAAAGGCCAGAGCAGAAACTTCTCGTCTTGTTGAAATGCAGAAATCACATAGATTGTTGGAGAAATTGCAGAAGGTATAAATGGATACCTCAGTTGGTCAGACCTTGTCCCAAGCCAAGGAAACCATTTGGATGGGTATTCTAGACTCTATGAATTAGATTTGTCCATCTATCCAAATCATCATTGAGCAAAAGGAATTGATAGAAAAAGATACAGAAACCATTGTTTAGGGAAGGGAGAATCTTGGAGAAATTCCCACAAAAGCTTCCAGTATTATCAAATTCCTGAATTCTAATTCAAAATATGAACTTGAAGAATTAGGAATAAGTGACATAACTGCCACTATTTTAGAGGTCAAGAAAGTTTTGACCAAAAGGAACCTTCTTGATCAATTGGAAGAAAGGTGTGAAATGTTGGAGCTAGTAGTAAATAAGTTCTGCAACAGAATTGAAGCATTAATCCAGAAAGGGTTGCCAAGCATTTATTTGAAAAATGATAAACTAATCACTTAGGAAGACTATGTCCAGAAGATGAAGGAAATGGCCAAAAGCAATATGAAGTTTAGTGGGATAAAGGGTGGTATGAAAGAAAGGGAACTTTTAGAAACCATGTCAAATGACTTTTACATACAGAATGAGGTAAAACATGTTTTTACAGTGAAGCCAACTTTTTCCAAATACACAGAGGTCGATGAAATTTACCGGAGGGTAATTAAATTGACCATACCAGATGAAAAGAGATGGGAAGAACTATGTGATTTACTAGATTAAAAAGATAATTCGGGTGCAGTAAGACAACGGCCAACACATCAGCTAGCACAACGGTCAGCACATCAACACAACATAGTTTCTGGTTGGCTCAGCAACTGAATCCACCAAAATAGAGCCACCTTTGTTTCTAGCTATCTACGTGGCCTATTTTTCTACCAAAGATAAATCTTATTGTTTGTAATTAGGATAATAATACATTGTCAGTTTGACAGTGATTTTGTAAATGATTTTGTAATTATTAGTATAAATAATTCACAATTTGAAGTATTAAGGGTTGATTTCTGAATGTAATTTCATCTGCATATTGTAATTTTCCAAAGTGCTGGAGAATCAATAATACAGGGACATTTTGTTAATTTTTGGTATGCTCTATGTTGACAGCAAATTTACTTCAATTTTTCATATTATCTCAATATCAATTCCAGATTAGCAATCACATTTAGCATGATAGTAAAATACAAATAGAACATAAACATAAATTGCATAAAACAATCCAAGACAAGAGGACACAAGATGTGGCTCTAGCCAGGGACAAACCCCAATGTGGGGCAACGCTTGATCAATTCTTCTTATATGTTCTTCAATAGTTCAGCAGAGAGAGGGATAGTACATATACATCAAAAGTCAACATTTTGACTTAGCTAAACAAGAGCAGAGATCTTCTCTAAGAATATGGCACATGAGTTAGTTGATCTAAACTCAGGTGAAGGCATACTGCTTGAACTGATCCTCCAAGGTGACTCCATCACCATGCCACACCCATCACTTTGTTGCACCTCATCATCACGTTGCACCTGTCATTGTGTTATACCCAATCACTGAGCTTCTCTTCATCACTATGTTTCTCTCACCACTGAACTGAATCCAATCATCATGTTGTGCCCATCATGTTGTACTTCATCAACATTATGCTGCATCCTTCATGTTGCACTATGTTGTAGCCTTTATACACCTAATGCATACTACAATATATCACAATTCTGTTGCTGCAATACATCATACTATTGCACCTCATGCTGCACCTTATTACAACATTCATCATCATTGTTGTTATACAAGAAAATGACCTCCTAATCAGCTCAGAGGATAAACACATGATGACTAAAGGACTGACCAAGTTCACAGGCCTAGTTGTCAAGTTAACGTTGTCTAGACACTATGAACCTACATTATAAAGCTTCGTAACAAGCCTAAGAGTGCATAAGTGCCTAGGGAAACTCTACTTGTTACCTCGGGAACAATGGTAGTGACCATACATCAGTTTTTATGGGTCAAAGGAGCGAATTGACTGAGAAAATATCCCTAGATTCTCTCCTATGTCAGCTCATAAAAGCAGGGAAACATCAGAACTCGACCTGTTTGGGGGAATTACTAATTCCTAATGGAGTATGAAAATGGGAAAGAGCACTAAGGCATGGAAACATCACTTCTTTTTCCTAATGGAACTCATGAAGGACTTGGCAACCCTAACCTCACATGCTATATATGCAAGGCTAGGGCCATTGTGAAAGAGGTCAAACCATTTGAAAGGATTGCCTATTTGACTGTCAAGCAAAGTCTCGGACTAAGGCATCAGAAGAGGTTAAGAAGGGAGAGACAGAGAGGAGCTGGAGGGGTAAGGGAAGGTTGATTCAACTGATGGTTGTAATCACTCTTTCTACATCAATATAGAATTGCAGTTGTGTTGTCCACTCCGAGATGTTGATAGTATGACTTGTTTGTATGTTTATTCAATATCATTAGCATGAATGGCTTAGTTATATGCCACTAGATATCTTTATATGTTCATGCATTTTTTATCAAGGTTTTATGTTGTGATATTATGCTTGTATTTTCTATGTGGAGGTTTTGATCAGAGCTGGCTTAGGGGTCTTCCACCTATCTGCATTGCGCTCTCCAACAACACCACACTAAGACTCGAGGTAATAATTCCTTCTCATTTTGATATTCATTTTTTAAACATAGATATGCATATAACTTTGTGACCATTGTAGCTAATCTGACTGTCTGCCAAGGATCCCGGGACAATCCTTGAGGGTTTTCTACATCACCAAACACCCATGCATTAATCACTATAGTAGAATTGGCGACTCCGCAGGGGACTACACTTAGTTCTCGGTTTTTCCCAGAAAGCTCCTAGATCTCTCTCTCTTCTAGGCCTTCTTGTACTTCTTCATTCCCTTTCCAACCACTCAGGACCATACAACACCCTTCTCTTAGTGCTCATCCCTAGATCTGATCCCCACAACCCATTTTTTGAGTATTTTTCCTCACTAACACAAGTTACTAGCGAAAAAAGTGCTTTATAAAGCACTGTGCCCTCACAAACAGAGCGTTAGTGCTAAAACTAACTCTCTGTAGCCTCTAGTATAGACTGTTAGTCAGCCATTTCTTGATGAACAACTTGCTCTGTGACCTCATGGATTGGGAAATATGCTTGTAGACTGATCAGGGATCTACAGTTGCACTTGTTTGACTGATCTGTGTCCTAATTTTTTTTTTTTAAAGAAAATAACTTTAATTCTTAAAGTTTTTGTTTTCATTAAAGAAAAAATAAAAAAAAATTTACTGTTTTCTGCTTAGCTGGTTAGATCTACATTATTTGGTTTCAATAGTTGTTAGTGAGCATTGAAGTTATGTTGGTTACGCTAGTGTTTTACTGAATATCATGCATCGTATAAATATTGATGTATGAATGACTCTCCCTTTGTAGAAGCAGCGTATTCATCGAAAGTTAAAATTTACAAGAATTTGTTTTGCATGATTTGAGTCAGAGTCCCATATAATTTCATACGTCAACACCCCTACCAAAGACTCTAATGAAGTACATTTAAAATCTACCTAATAAAATCAATCAACAACTCTTTTTAGGGTAAACACACATTAGTTTAGGCTAGGATCTTGGGGTAGGAAGTGTGAGTTAACTGCTCAAGATCATACACCGAAACTAGTGTCATTAAAAAGATAAATCCTTCTGCACTCATACTATCCAAGACCACTCCAGTAAAAGCGGAGCTAAATATGAGACAACATCGGACTATAAGTGAAGGTAGCCCACATTTTCTTACATCTCCTTTGGGTATTCTGTGTATCGGGGATCCCTTCGAGGATATCGAAGCTAAGTCGGGGACTCAGGTATCCTGCCCACATAGGGTATTGTCTGTGAGTATGTTCCCCTCAGTAGTGTCTGTGATTTGAGGTATTCTTAGTGACCATACTTCTAGGGATGAACACAAGGTGACTAGGGAGGGCTACCCTGGTACGTAACAAAGACGAACCTACTCTGTCTTCGGTTTTTGGGAGGGTGCTCGTCTTCACGAGAGTACTTGGCCCCTCAATCTGAGGTTCGGGAGAAGCTCAAGAGTAATCATAATTGTACATTTGTCCAGATCTCTCTGTTATTCATTGTGATACTAGATTTCATATATAATGATCATTGCTTATTAGACAGTGTCATTTCCCTCTACTTGTTGATTGATTTCCTTAGCGTATTTTTTATTTTTTTAAGTGCCAGAATGTTATCACCGAGACTTTAATAAACATCACTATAAAATTTACTGATAAAAATTATCGGCCACCATGGCTACATTCGGATCTCGTCATCAATATAGATGGTTTTAGATACAGGAGGAATGACCTGTTGTAGAGTTTTGTGAGCCCAACGTTTCAGACTACCAAGTGAGTCCATCATCATGGGAGGATGCGTCAATAGATATTCTCCAGATCTTAATGATGTATCCAAGAGCTATAATTAGGGTATATATAGGTTATTAAAGAAAAGAAATAACAAAATAGGTCGGCTCTTATCCTACTAGGTTTTTTTTTTTCTTAATTAATTAATTAATTAAATTATTATTATTATTATTATTATTATTTAAATTAATTAATTGATTAATTTAATTTATTTAAAGGGATAACTTAATTAATTAATTTTATTATTTATAGAATTAATTATTATGTTTATTAATTTTATTTTAAATAATTGGCATCTTCAATTGATTCATTAATAATTAATTAATTTGTTTGATTAATAAAATTAATTTATTTGACTATTTATTCTTTATTAATATGTTTATTAATTTATTGATTTGATTAATTCATTCATTAATTAATAAGATTAAAGGGATAAATTAATTACATATTTTTCTATTTGTTGATTTAATTATTAGGTTAATTACTTCCATGATTTTTTTTTTTATTAATTAATTCATTACTATGTTTCACTAATTAACTAATTTGTTTGATTAGTTAATTAAAAGAATAGATTAATTAACTAAATTTATTATTTATTATTTGTTAATATGTTTATTAACAAATAATAAATAATAAATTTAGTTAATTAATCTATTCTTTTAATTAACTAATCAAACAAATTAGTTAATTAGTAAAACATAGTAATGAATTAATTAATAAATAAAAAAATCATAAAAGTAATTAACCTAATAATTAAATCAACAAATAGAAAAATAAGTAATTAATTTATTCCTTTAAACTTATTAATTAATGAATTAATTAATCAAATTAATAAATTAATAATGTAATAAATTAATAAACATATTAATAAAGAATAAATAATTAAATTAATTAATTTTATTAATCAAACAAATTAATTAATTATTAATGAATCAATTGAAGATGCCACTTATTTAAAATAAAATTAATAAACATAATAATTAATTCTATAAATAATAAAATTAATTAATTAAGTTATCCCTTTAAATAAATTAAATTAATTAATTAATTAATTTAATAATAATAATAATAAATAGTTTAATTAATTAATTAATTAATTAAAAAAAAAAAACTAGTAGGATAAGAGCCGACCTATTTTCTTATTTCTTTTCTTTAATAACCTATATATATACCCTAATTATAGCTCTTGGATACATCATTAAGATCTAGAGAATATCTATTGATGCATCCTCCCCTGATGATGGACTCACTTGGTAGTCCGAAACGTTGGGTTCACAAAACTCTACAACAGGTCATTCCTCCTCTATCTAAAACTATCCTCACCTGTATGAATTCATTATTTAGCAATATAGATGGTTGTTAGGACTTCCCCCACTCACTATGGAGGATCCGCTGAGCTCCAGTGAACTGGATTCCCCGTCTTTGGGAAATCAATCTCCAAGATCTAACACATAATCAATTTTCACATCCCACGATTCAAGCTTACCAGAGGATTTCTTTACTAAAGGCTTTCTTCCTCCATACAATCCTCCAATCACGAATCCATTGGGACCACTCTTGGTTCCTGTTGCATTTGTACCTCCTTTGTCTTCCATTAGAACATTTCCACCCATCCCATTGGCGACTAATGGGTCATGGGCTTTTGTGGATACTTTTGGTCCACCACTGTTGGGCATGGAATCCCCCCAAGGCATGTTTTGGGGCTCAAAGCCCAAGTTTTGACCAAATCTTGTTGTAAAGCTCCACGAATTATGGGCACGCAACGCGAAAGTATGAAAGAGTCATAGGGTTGTCCGCCCTAGTTTTGTAATGTAATGTCAGCTCGATAGACCTACCCATGGTCCGCGAACGATGGGATTGTATAAATAGAACGAGGCTCTAAGTGTAAAAAAGGGGAGAGATAATAAAAAGAATAGAAGCATGAGAATTCTAAGTGATTGAGTCACAGTGTGAAGTGTGTCTTTGGGTCGTAGAGTAGGAGAAGGCTATGCAACTAAGTGCGTAGATGCCTAGTAGTCTACAACTAAGTGTGTGGACCCCTACAACTGAGTGCGCAGGACGAGTTGAGTCTGTAACTGTGGAAAGAATCAATAGAGAGAAGTTTGGTTATAATTCAGTGTATCTGTTCGTGGGCTAATGCATGATTGATATCATTTGCATTTATATTGTTTATTTATTGCGTGCACCTATATGAATGTTTGATGTTGTTAAGTATAACTTAAAACACTCCAGTAGGCAAAGATAATTAACTAACATTAGAATATAAGCAAGGTCTTTGGTAATAATGCAGAGTGCGGCACTCTGCCCCTGGGTAGGCCTGCGCGAAGGAAGTCTATCAGGCCGCGAGGAATGGGAAAGTGCTTGAAGCAACCTGCGCGCAGGGACAAACCACGGACCAGTCGAACTCATCAGACATCTCCAAGGTGCAGAAACCTAGTTCTAGCACCCTCCCATACTACTTCGGGTGAGACCTTAGTGCGCGCTCCGCGGACTATTGCCGAAAGGGCCAGTAGTACCAGGATTTGTTCAGCTAATTAACTCTGAACCTGGGTTAGGCCCCAACAAACCAACAATTGGTTCCGTTGATGGGATCGGGATCTGCGTAGAGATGTCTGATGTCGTATCACTGGAATCTGACAAAGAAAGGAATTGAAGAGTGGTTGGACAGAAATATTCACGAGTTTGTGGCGTAGGAAAACAGGAATCTACGACTATTGAAGGAAGAGTGGTTAGATTGCTACTTATATATGGAAATTCATGAAATTTTCTTTGCATCCTTCCCCACTGAGTTGTACGAGTGGATTGCGAGGCTAGCAGATAGCCAAGGAAGGTGTAAACTCAACAAACCTATTGTGTGGACTCTGGAATTGATGCACAGACTAGAAGCAGCAGAAGATAAGAACACGCGCGGTGTCGATCACTAGCTGGATCGAATCATAGGAGGATTCATCACTGAATTCACTATAGATACTTCAGTCAGCTATAGCGAGGCAGAATGGCACTTCCTCAAGGGACCGCGAGGTAAGTACGCTAAATCTTTGAACACTTGGATTAGAATGCTACTGTGTGAAAAGCGGGTTATGCGAATAAATTGATGTTTGTGGCTATGTGGAGTGGGAGGATCTACAGAAATGAAGGTAGTACAGAACTAGAAACTAGCCCCTTGATTTCACCTCCGCGCGGAGGCAAAGAATAGATCACGAAGGTTTCACCAAGAAGTGTGATAAACCTGATAAAGCAAAGAATTACGCGCATACCACCCCCACCCACACCACAACCAGTTTCACCATCTTCACCCCCGACTTCGCCCATACCACCTCTGCCACCACCGTGAAGCAGTATGGCCAACGCAATAAAGCTTCCAGTGTTCAAGGGAGTAGGGAATGAATATCCAGACCAGTTTTGGTTTGTGATGAAAGCTGTATGGGAAGTACAGGGTGTCACAGATGACAATATAAAGAAGGCAATGTTGGTCAGCGCTCTACAGGATCACGTGCTAACCTGGTACATTAAGCATTCCAATGACAATCCGAATGTGGGGATAGCGAATATCCAAGCTATGCTAAACAAGGAATTTAGCTAACCAAAATCGGAAGCATAGTCGATCATTGTATTCAAAGAAATCACAATGCTACCAGGCGAAACCCCGTGGGAGCTGGATCAAAGACTGAAGTGCACAATTCGTGAAGCAAACATGACTTTAAAAGATGAGCAACATCATGAATGGTTTGTAGCATCGTTAACACCACATCTATGGAACGCGTTGTTGCAACAAAGGCTAACCACTCAGGCTGAAGCTTTGGAGGTCACAATGAGATTGCACGAGACTCCAACACAAGATCCTAACCTGGGAGTCCAGCAGATTCACGCATAGTTGAAGAACTTGTGCCTTGAGATGCAGAGTTTGAAATAAGACAGGATGGCTCGTCTAGAAGTGTGCGATGAGGTATGGTGCATAAAGTTCAAGGGCCAAGGGCATGACAAGGACCATTTCCTGGTGTTCACGAATTAACTCACGAGAGGAGGACAAATGCCATTGAGACCGGAGACATAAGTAGGACCAAGTGTGGTGCCTGCATTATGGTGCGCAATTTGTTAGATAGGAGGGAAGCATGCTACAGATAACTGCCATCTGTTATAGAAGTATACACAGAATTCCCAGCAGTTGTTCTGTAATTTCTGCAGGTTAGTAGGCCATGATGAGCGCACCTGTAGAAGTTATGAACTGATTATGGATCGGACTCCTACCTACAGAGTTCAGGCTGAAACACGGCCCCTTGACCAGAATGCAAGGATGGTGCAAACTAGATTTCAGGGGCACGGATGAGGTCGAGGTGGAATGGGACCAGGAAGAGGTCGAGGATAGTTGATATGTTACAATTGCGGAGGACTGGGGCATTATGCCTGGGATTGTACAAATCCAACAAGACCATCATACTTATATTATACGCAATTTGATCATGATATGGAGGACTGTCCCACGCTGATAGCAAGGTTGCATGATAAAGGAGCACTCCAACCTCCCCCGGCTCAGAACCTGCAAATGATGAGGTCTAAGCCGCGCAAGGAAGATCCGAATGTAAATATCATGCTCTGGAGTGGTATCATGATAGGGGATGACAAAGGCAAGCAACCCGAAGAGACTACCTGGGTTCGCAAGGCTCCAAAAAAGGAACCAAAATTTGATTTGGAGCGTGCTAAGGAGACATTCATGGAAGCTAAGAGGAGTTTCGTGGACACCTTCGCTTTAGGAAGTAAAGACAAACTGGAGCCAGAAATGGACCCATCGATGCTCACTACATTCTTGGAGACATGCATGAAGCTGCTGCGCGACAGCAAAGCTATGAAGGGGCTACAAGAACTCATCACTAGATGTGCTGGGACCATGCCAGGAGAGCCATGCGTAGTCTGGAAGCTCGAGAAGCACATGACGTGAATAGGAAGGGAGATGAGATTGACCGCGCAGATCAGGGAATATGAAATGGATCAAGTGATTTTGGATCTAGGATAGGACGTGAACGTCCTACCAAAGCAGACATGGGAACACATGGGCAGGCCTGCACTGCAATGGTATCTTATCCAACTACGAATGGCGAACCAGCAAAAGATCCTACCTATGGGAAGATTGCAGGGAATCACCATAGATATCAAAGGTGCGAGTGCACTAGTAGATTTCGAAGTGATAGAGATTGTTGATGACAGCAATCCCTATCCCGCGCTACTGGGAATAGATTGGGCCACTGACATGAATGGAGTGATAAATCTAGAGAAGCACAAGATGATTTTTGAGAAAAATTCACTACGCGTAGTGTTACCTCCCTGCAGAAGGATCATGCTACACAGAGCCAGTGCACGACTATGACAACGACGATGAACTAGACTACATCTACAAGATAACCGTGTGGGAGCAAGATTGGGTAAATCCAACCGCGAATGGTCGAATATCTTGGAAGCATGAAAGCTCCTGCACATCAGATTCTGACGAAGAGATAGAATGATGGCAAAACTGGTTACACGAGGTAACCATGCTCAACTGTAACATGATGACAAGGTCATTGTAATGCGTAGCAACAGAGGTAAGAGATCTGCCTACATACGACAAGTTAGGTGAAGTGGAGGAGTTCCTGAACAAATGTGAAAAGGAAGTGCCGCAACAACAACGTTTCGACGTTATGAAATGGGTACTACGAGCTACGCCTACAAAATGGTGGGGTACGTGCCAAAGAAGTTTTGAGGACTGGCGTGAATGCAGGAGGATGATGCGCTTACGATTTGGGAAGCCTCAGATCTGATTGAAAGACAAGTATGATGGACGGGATGATCCACGTACGCACCTCACAAAATGGACAAAGGTCTATGGGGAAGAACCACAACCTGAGTGGGTGCACCTATTCTATCACACCCTGGATATTATACCCATGAATTGGTATATAGAGACAGAGCTCTACCATGGCACGAATGAATGAGATGTCTTGCGCGAAGGATTCCTGTTAACCTTCACGTTTGAGGATTGTTGGTGGGATACTATTGATGATGTGCTAAAAGTAGTAAAAGCAACTATCTTTAAAATACCCTGGGAGCCAATGGAAGTGCTTTAGCCTGAATGGGCAACCCAGCTGAGTTGCGCGGTGGAGTGTTACGATATAAACATTGAAGAAGACGATGAAGATCCATGCAAAGTTAACATTCCAGAAATTGAAGGCTATCGTGAGGTTCAAGGGCCATTGATTGAAGACCCTAACATTATTGCGCCGATAAAAGCAAAGCAGGTAAACATTGGTATAGAGGCTAAACCAAAGTATGAAATGCTCAACGACTACTGGGATGATGCCACAGTGGATAAGGTCACTGATTTACTCCGCGAGTACCAAGACTTATTCCCAACAAAGATCACTGACTTAAAGGGGATCGTTGGTGATTTAGGGATGATGAAGATCACCCTAAAACCTGCCGCAAAGCCGGTTAAGTAGAGGCCTTACCGCTTGAATCCAAAGTACAAGGAAAAGGTCCGCGTAGAACTAGATAAAATTCTCGCAATGGGAATCATTGAGCCAATGGAAGAATCCAATTAGATGAGCCCTATGGTAGTAAAGGAGAAGAATCAGAAGGTCAAGATAAGAATATGCATGGACCTCAGGAAATTGAATGACGCCTGTGTGCACGACCCATTCCCAACTCCATTCACAGATGAAGTATTGGAAAATGTCAGCGGGAAAGAAGCATATTCGTTTATTGATGGGTTCTCAGGGTACCACCAGATCAAAATCATGCCAGAAGATAGGAGCAAGACCACCTTCACGACTGAGTGGGGCTGCTTTCAATACACCGTTATGCTGTTTGGGTTAAAGAACACGCCGGCCGTCTTTTCGCGCATAGTTGTTGTAACATTCAAAGAGTATATCCACAAATTCCTGGAGGTCTTCCTAGATGATTGGATTGTATTTGGATTGGTCAAGCACCATGTAGTGACCCTACGCTTGATGCTGGATACTTGCCGACAACAACAAATCACGTTGAACCTTTAAAGGTGTACGTTCCCCATTCCCTTTGGGAACCTATTAGGACTTGTGGTGTGAAAAAAGGGATTAATGGTAGACCCCGCAAAGATTGTCGTAATTCTAAATTTGGAAGCACCACGAAGTGTTAAACAATTGCGTGCTACCTTGGGACATACGGGGTACTATAGGAAGTTCATCAAAAGCTATGCCCAAATCACCGCACCAATGGAGAAACTATTGAAAAAGGATGTCACATTTTGCTGGAATGATGATTGCATGAAGAGCCTAGATGTACTAAAAGAGAAATTGGCCTCCGCTCCAATCTTGGTCTTCCCAAAATGGGATGTGGAGTTTCATGTCCATGTTGATGCGTCATGCATAGCGCTAGGCGCAGTGCTCACACAAGAGGGTGGAGAGGGCTTGGATCATCCTATCGCGTTCGCAAGTCACAGGTTGTCCAAAGCGGAAAAGAACTATTCCACAACCGAGCGCAAGGGTTTGGCTATGGTGTACGCACTCCAAAAATACCGGCATTATTTGCTAGGAGGACATTTCAAGATGTATACATACCATTCCGTGCTGAAATACTTGGTCAATAAGCCTGTGTTGGGAGGGCGCATATGTAGGTGGCTCTTATTGTTCCAAGAATATGACTTTGAGGTCGTGGTAAAGCCTGGATGCCTGAACGTAGGACCAGATCACCTGTCACGTTTTGAGACGTGCGAGGAACTTACAAGTTTGGAGGAAGGATTACCTGATGCACAACTCTTTTTTGTGCGCATCGCAGACAGGCACTTTGAAGATATAATCCACTTTTTGACAAGTAGGACCGTGCCAAAGGAATACTCCATCCTGGAAAAGAAGGAACTGGTGGTGCGCGCGGCTGACTTTTCTATCATTGTGGGGAACCTATACAAAATGGGGAATGATGAGTTACTACGAAGGTACATACTTGAATTTGAACGAAGTCATATCCTCGTGGAAGCGCATGGCAGCGCTGCAGGAGGACACTATGCAGGATGTGCGACTGCACAAAAGATTCTCTGTGTAGGGTTGTGGTGGCCAACCAGTCACCAAGGTTCAAAAGCACATTGTAAGGCCTGTGATATATGCCATAGGATGGGTAAACCATCGTGTAGGGACAAGATTCATTTGAATCCACAAATGATGTTGCAGCCCTTCAAAAAATGGACAATCGACTTAGTAGGACCTATCAAACCTCAGGGAAAAAGAGGCGTGCGATACATTATCACCGTGACAGAGTACCTGACATGTTGTGCAGAAGCGCAGCCAGTGAAAGACTACACGGCCGCCATGGTTGCGAAGTTTTTGTTTGAACATGTGTTGACTTGATTTGGCTATCTGAAAATCTTAATGAGTGATCATGGTACACATATCCTGAATGAAACCATCAATGCGCTAACAGAAGAGTTCTAGGTGTATCACCAAAAAAGCACACTGTATCACCTACAACCCAATGGGATAGTAGAAGCATTAAAGAAAATACTAGAAACTGCGCTAACCAAAGTATGCAATGTGTAGCGGAGCGATTGGGACCTGTGCGTACCTGTAGTACTAGGGTATTATAGGAAAACATGCAAGAAACTGACATGAAAGACACCTTTCCGGTTAGTTTATGGTGTGGAAGTTGTCATGCCAATGGAGTATATAATACCTAGTCTACGCATAGCAGTGCTCATAGGTATGACGAATTGCAAACCCCTGGAAGAAAGGCTCGCACAGTTGGAAGAACTCGAGGAGGAATGGTTCTTGGCTGGATTTCATCAACAAGTGCAAAAACAATGTGAGAAGGCCTAGCACGATCACCATATTAAGTTGCGCACCTTCAAGATAAATGATTTAGTGTTGTTGTATGACAGTAAGTTTGATAAATTCCCAAGAAAGTTCAGAATGAATTGGCTGGGACCGTATGTTGTTAAGAAGGTCACAGATGGAGGCGCATTACAGCTAGTCAAACTAAATGGAGAGCCTTTCCCAGGAAAATTGAATGGCAGCCACTTGAATCCCTACACAGGTGGCCCGGCTATCTGACTAATTGGTAGAATCACAGTCTTCACGGCCCAAGGATCATGACAAAGGCACATGACTATAAATAAATGTAGGGGATACTGGTACAGCTACAAAAAAATAGTTCTGACACAGAGGTCTCAGAACAGCGCATGCAGCAGATCCAGCAAGCAGCAACTTAGTGCATTGCTAACCTCCACGAAGTTCGAGAACAGTTGGAGGGAATGTGCACAAAGATCGTCGTGTTGACAGAGTGACTCGATGGTGAGTCACGATGTTTGTGTTGGGGACCTTTTGGGCATGGAATCGCCCCAAGGCATGTTTTGGGGCTCCAAGCCCAAGTTTTGACCGAATCTTGTTGTAATGCTCCACGAATTGCGGGCGTAGGGCACGAAAGTATGATAGAATCACGGGGTTGTCTACCCTAGTTTTGTAATGTAATGTTGACTGGATAGACCTACCCATGGTCTGCAGACCATGGGATTGTATAAATAAAGCGAGGCTCTAAGTGTAAAAAAGGGGAGAGACAATAAAAAGAATAGAAGCATGAGAAGTCTAAGTGATTGAGTCATAGTGTGAAGTGTGTCTTTGGGTTGCAGAGTAGGAGAAGGCTCTGCAGCTAAGTGCGCAGAGGCCTAGTAGTCCATAGCTGAGTGCACGGACCCCTACCGCTGAGTACACAGGGCGAGTTGAGTTTGTAACTTTGGAAAGAATCAATAAAGAGAAGTTTGGTTATAATTCTATGTATCTGTTCTTGGGCTAATGCATGATTGATATCATTTTCAATTATACTATTTATTTACTGTGCGCACCTGTATGAAAGTTTTATGTTGTTAAGTATAACGTAAATCACTCTAGTAGGCAAAGATAATTAACTAACATTGGAATATAAGCAAGGTCTTGTGTAATAACGTAGAGCGCGGCGCTCCGCCCCTGGGTAGGGTTGTGCGAAGGCAGTCTATCAGGCCGCGAGGAACGAGAAAGTGTGTGAAGCAACTTGCGTGTAGGGACAAACCGCAGACCATTCGAACTCATCAGACATCTCCAGGGTGTGGAAACTTAGTTCTAGCACCCTCCCATACTATCTCGGGTGAGACCTTAGTCCTCGCTCTTCGAATTGTTGCTAAAAGGGCCAGTAGTACTGGGATTTGTTTGGCTAATTAACTCTGAACCTGGGTTAGGCCCCAACAAGCCAACAACCACCACCTCCCCATTCGACGGTCAATACCACACCTCTGATGACGAACCCTTCTATCACATCTATCCTAGGTTCACACCCTATCATGACACCCACCATGAGTGGAACCCAGTACATTCCAGGTTCCACCCCTTTTGTGTCAGCCCCTAAACCTTCGAAAAGTGATACATATAACGCTCCTTATAGCACTCAATATAGGATGGTTAGCATGGGTCCTTCAACCAACAATATGGTTGGCATCCATTGTATAGTTCTAACCCCCAGATTCAAGTATCTGTGGGTACAGTTCCCACTATGCATATACAGACCGGGAGTGTAACAATTCCCCCTCCGTTTTTAGGTCTACATTATTAGTCATTGATTGCCATGAACCCTCCTTATGTCATTCAAGGACCTATGGTTAGTTATGTGACGAGCAAGAACCATCAACAAGGTCCAAATCCATCCATAGGGGCCCCCTGTTCACAACCTCAAATGATTCAAGGAGGAATTCCTTATCTTGGGGCACTTTTATCCCCCAGCCTAACAACCCCTATGGAAACCCATAGTACAATACCATACCCCAAGGCATTTCCTATACCATGCAACCTGTGTATAATATGGAAACAACATGATGGGAGGACCGCAAGGATCCCGAAGTCATATGTCATTGCCTTGGTCAAATTCGAGGGAATCAAACACCTTTCCTTTCTTGGGAATACTTGATATCTCCGACTTGTACAAACTTACAAATGACCCCATCTATCACAACCTACTTTGGCCGCCAATCCTACATAAAATACCAACATAAATCCTGAAGTTTGGAGGGAAACAAGGGGAGGATATGGGTACACACATCACCACCTATAATCTATGGTGTGTTTCTAACTCCATGGTGGATGATAATATTTAGCTACATCTCTTTCCGCATACCCTTATTGGCAGGGCAGCCAAGTGGTACATCGAGTTACCACACCCGTCATTCAATACCTTTGGCGCTTTAGCAATGGAATTCTTAAAGCACTTCCAACTACCCATCCGCTATGAAACTGGGATGGAACTCCTCACTTCATTACGTCAGGATACCGCCACCCACATCTCTGATCATATACATGAATGGAGACATAGGCGGAAATTAGTCAAAGCTCCCCTCCCACAATATTTATTAGCAGATTGGTTCTGCAAGTCTCTACTCCCCCAAATCGCTAAAGATGTTGCCTTAGGTGGTGCGGTCACAGAAGACCAATCCATTCGTCATTCCTAGCACTTAGATCTAATATATACGTAGTCTAGCACTTTATACAACGTCATTCCCAATGCCCCTCGCAACTCCAATGCTCCCGCTACTCAGCAACTCAGAGCACACGCCAATGGGATTATCAGCACAACCTCGAGGGCTGCTGTAAAACAACTCAACGGTCACATTGCCCAGATGTCAGTTGACCGCTCTACCAAATCGATTTCTCTTCCTACCATTGCGATAAACTATGTGCAGTCTACACAAAAACCTGGTGGTAAGAATAAGAAGAATAAGAAAAATATCGCTCCTTCTAAAGAGCAGTCAACAAAGAAGTACAACCCAAAGAAAAAGGTTACTCTCCCCTCTGATGATGGAAAGGATAAACTCACTAGATTCCCTTCCTAAATATGTGTCAGAGACGACATGACCTATCGTTGTCTGCATCTTTAGGAATGCACAAATTTCATTGCTAAAAAGGACACTAGAAGGACCCCTGGTGTCCTGAATAATCCTTTCCCTTCTCAGTAGTAGCAGCACCTTATTGCAAACCAACCCCAACCCACGCAAGGGGGCAATGGTGGTTCGCAACATCCTTTAGCTGGTGAAGGACCATCTACCACGTACACCTTTGAAACGGTAGATCTACAAACAAGAGCAAATCTTATGGAGCTCTAGTTGCTCATGCAGAGGAACCCTCCTCAAGTCAAAACCCACTGCCACCTAACGAAAGGCCAGTTGTTGATCTTGTGATTAGCCCCCCTAAAGGGTCACTTCATCACACAATGCACAATACATCTACACGTTGAGCCCAAAACTACAGTATTGTAGAAGATTTGGCACAAGCGTTGTCAGCTATGTTAGTGCTCGAAGTATTACAAACCTGTCCAGCACAAAGGAATGCTCTGCTTTCAGCTATTGGTGGTATCAACCCTAAGGATTCCATGCTTGCAATTTTCAACATGGAAAAATGTAACCCTCCCCTTTCACACCAGCTTGCATTTCAGGTGCAAATATTTTTGAAAGGAAAAGGAATACATAGAACTGTCACTGACGAAGGTGCTTCAACCTACGTAATGTCAGCTTCATGTTGGATCGATTTGGGTTCTCCAACCCTATCCCCACCGTTGAATTCCCTTAAAGCTTTCAATGGCCACACTTTCATCCCAAAAGGTTAACTAGCTAGCTACCCCATCACCTTGAATGGGAAAACATTAACGGTGGACATCGAAGTCATAGATAGAAAGCTCGACTATAATCTATTGTTGGGTCACATTTGGATTTACGCCATGACTGCCATTGTGTCTACTATATTTCGCATCATCCTATTTCCATTGGATGGAAAGATAGTCACAGTCGACCAGCTATCCTTTTGCACCCGTGATTATTCCCCATTACCTAATGGTTCTGTACCATTAGTGGGTGGTGTACCTTACTCTTACGTCAGTATTGGTACTGGTCTATTAAAGGGCTCTTCCCTAATGGGTTTCTTCCCTCTTCTACCACCAGCGGTTCCACAGAAAGTCAATATGTTTTCATCCATTCCTAACAAACTGAACGATCCTTGGATCCTACTGGCCCCTTTAGACATTGACACTTACGGAGAACAAATGCCACTGTCACCAGCTGAATTGGCCTACCAGGCTATTCAATCTGCATCTAAATCTCCAGTCACTTTGGTCATGGCCAACGGTACCACCGCCCCTCCCATAAATTCTCCTTCTTTCGATCTCCTCAATCAAGTCCTACCTACAAACAAAGCTATTAGAGAGATCATGAGTTTAGAAGAGAAACCTTGGGAGGACTCGCATGATCGTGTTTCGATATCTGATTTGGACATGATGGCATTCAAATCCTATCTTATGATTCACCTGAAATCATTCCCTCACCTTATATGACTATCCAAAATTTGGACTTGCAAGGGAACATGGGCCATCTTTCAAAGACATTTTTCATTGATATTTCAGTGAAGACAGGCATCGTGGAAAACATACCAATTAGAGCTGACTACAATCCTGAGTAAATTATGAGCTTCACCTACCCTTTTAAGGATTTCCGCAATGTTTTCCCTTGTTCTTATGGGGAAATGCATGGCATAGACCCTTCTATTGTCAAACATGAGATCAAGAAGCATCAAGCATTCTTTTTATGGTATTTTTCTTGCTCGTTAATCTGAAAAAAACCTCGAGTCTCCTTCTTCTGGCTTGTTCAACTACCATGAAGAAGGTCAAGCATTCTTTTTATGGTATTTTTCTTGCTCGTTAATTTAAAAAGCCTCGAGTCTCCTTCTTTGGGCTTGTTAAACTACTACAAAGAAGATATGAGCATGTTCTTTTATGGGATGTTTTCTCGCTCTTAAACTGAAAAATCCCTGAGTTCTCCATCGTCGGGCTTGTTAAACACTTATGACGACAGTCCAAGAAACTCTTTTTCCCTCTTTTTCTAGCTCATTAAACTGAAAAAGATCGATTGAGCATTCTTTCTTGGGAATTTTTTCTTGCTCATACAATCGAAAAAACCCCGAATTCCTTCTTTAGGCTCGTTAAAAACTTATGAAGAAGCTTCGAGCATTCTTTTTAGGAACCTTTCTCGCTCGTTAAATCTAAAAATCCCTGAGTTTTCATCATTGGGCTCGTTAAACACTTAGAATGACGATACAAGCGCTTTCTCTTTTGCAACTATTTCTTGCTCTTAAATCAAAAGATCCTCGAGTTTTTCCCTTCTTCAGGCTTGTTAAATCTACGAAGAAGGAATCAACAGTTCTTTTACCTCTTTTTCCTCGCTCACTAAATTGAAAAAGATACCTTGATTTTTCTTCATTTGACTCATTAAAATTCGATGAAGGTATTGAGTTTGTCGTCGCGTGACTCATTAAAATTTCATGACGAATAATGAGTTTACTCCGTCTCCTTGTACTCATAACAAAATGAGGCAAACATCTATTGAGAATAGGTTTCTCTTTATCCAGAATCAGTAGATTAACTCATGGAAAAGGAACCGTTCCGGGTATACTATTAAACTTTTTTCGCACCCGGTTAAGAACTATGACAAAGGGACCACCTTGGAATCGTTCTTTACAATCTTTTCAGACTCTCAAAATATGAAAAGACCACTGAGTTTTCCTGTCTAGACTCATTAAACTAATCCGATAAGGCATAAAGTCGCTCTTTTTACGATCCTTTTTAGACTCTTAAAACATGAAACGATCGACGAGTTTGCCTGTCTGGACTCATTAAACTAATCAGATAGGGTATAGAGTCACTCTTTTTATGGTCCTTTTCAAACTCTTAAAACATGAAAATATCAATGATTTTACCCATCTAGACTCACTAAAATAATCATATAGGGAAAGTGGACAATACAACTGTGTTATGTTCCATATTTTGAAAGAGTTTTTTGGCAACAATCGTTCCCTTGAACATGGCACTCCCTCAGATAAACCTTCCTTGTGACAGCCTCTCAATATGAATCTTACCATCCTATGAGTTTAGCCTATATGCCTCGATGTTCTTGCATCTTTGTATCCTAACACTCTTTGATGTTCATGAGTCTAGTGTTGCATGGTTAAAATTGTTGTCGTGCATTCTATTGTTCCAGGGAAAACCTTTATCTTTTGTTTCCTCCATCAAACCATCAAGCATATCCTACCATCATGCCCTCTGTCTCTTTGACACAATGCTCAAAAGATTCCTCAAAAAATAATCATTCTTGTCCTGTTTCGTGTTGACTGATATAGGACACCTTATTGCCTACCTTTCGATAGGTCTCTTCCTATGGACTTCAACACTCTATCTAGGAAGAAGACCCAAAAACACTTCAGTGCCTTGGTACTTGCATACATCAGTGGTGGGTCACATTGTGTTTGATCAGGGTTTTCATTATTGGCTCCTTGTTAAACGATTCTACGAGTGTTCAATGACAAAAACATCTTTCGCACTCGTTAGATTGTACTGTGCATCTTGGAGACCATCACCATTATCGATGGCCATCCTCATGTCTATTAACAGTCTCCATTATTGACTGGTAATTAGATGATTTCATGCATGTTTGACATCAACGCTTATATTCACATGTATCTATCTATGCTATTGCGTTGAAGCGGAAATCAAGACCTTGGGTAGAGGCTTGCATCACTCAGCCTTGTTTCCTCTCCCAAGTTGCGTTTATTTCTTTTTGGAGACAACTTATCAGAATGATCCTATTATGACACAAGTTCCACATTGTGATTATCAGCGGCCAGCATCGTCATATCTATTTTATGAGAAAATCACTCTGACATAGCTATTGAGCGTGGGAATGCCCGACTCATGACATGATTTTAGTTGTTTTATATATATGTGTTGTATCAGGTTTCTCATACTTCCCGAAGCTCCGATCCCCTCTCTCTTTTTTCCAAAGAAAAGGACAGTTAAATATAAATTATTTCAGCCATTGTTGTAGCCTCTAATCTCACACTTTAGGGGCCATCTATTATACAAGAAAATGACCTCCTCATTAGCTCAGAGGATAAAAACATGATGATTGAAGGACTGACCAAGTTCACAGGCCCAGATGTCAAGCTAACGTTGTCTAGACACTATCAACCTGCTTTATAAAGCTTCTCAGCAAGCCTAAGGGTGTGTTAGTGCCTAGGGTAACTCTACTTGTTACCTTGGGAACAATGTTAGTGACCCTACATCAGTTTCTATGGGTAAAAGGAGAAAATTGTCTCAGAACATATCCCTAGATTCTCTCTTATGTCAGCTCATAAAAGCAGGGAAACATCAGAACTCGACCTATTTCGGGGAATTACTAATTCATAATGGAGTATGCAAATGGGGAAGGGCACTAAGGCATGGAAACATCACTACTTTTACCTAATGGAACTCATGAAGGACTTGGAAACCCTAACCTCACATGTTATATATGCAAGGCTAGGTCCATTGTGAAAGAGGTCGAACCATTTGAAAGGATTTCCTATTTGACTGTCGAGCAGAGTCTCAAACTAAGGAATCATAAGAGGTTAAGAAGGGAGAGAGAGAGAGGAGTTGGAGGGGTAAGGGAAGACTGATGCAACTGATGGTTGTAATCACTCTTTCTACATCAATATAGAACTGCAGTTGTGTTGTCCACTCTGAGATGTTGATAGTATGACTTGTTTGTATGTTTATTCAATATCATTAGCATGAGTGGCTTAGTTATATGCAACTAGATATATTTATATGTTCATGCATTTCTTATCAAGGTTTTATGCTATGATATTACGCTTGTCTTTGCTATGTGCAGGTTTTGATCTGGAACTGGCTCAGGGGTCTTCTGCCTAGCTGAATTGCGCTCTCCAGCAACACCACACAAAGACTCGAGGTAATAATTCCTTCTCGCTTTGATATTCGTTTGTTAAACATAGATATGCATGTATCTTTATGATAGTTATAGCTAATATGACTATCTGTCGAATATCCCAGGAAGGTCCTTGAGGGTTTTCTACATCACCAAACACCTGTGCATTAATCCCTATAGAAATTGTGCTGCACTTTGTTACATTTTTGATGCACTCATCATGCTATGATACACTTCCTTACTATTGATGAGCTTAGGTATTACAGCGATATTGCTACAACTCCTAGGGCTACCAGCTTTACTTATCAACTCGGGGTTTATACAAAATTGGAGGTGGTTGTGCTATATACACAAGTAGATGTGAACATACTGCCTGTTGTCATTGCTCATCTAGAAAGAGACCCCAGGGGTTCCAAGCCAGACTTCTATAGGGTCAGAAGAAGCTTGATTTTGATGGAAGGAGAGCAAACCTATTCTAGGGGAGAGCTATTCTACTGCAGAAATGAAGAAAGCAATCATGTAATGCTAAACTCACACCAGACCCTAGTTAAACAATTAAAAAACTATTCTAAGCAGAATGACTAGATCAATCGCTAATCTAATGCTAATTATCTAAGTTGTAGAAGTAAAAGCATCAAAACTAGACAAAGGGGTAAACAATGGAAACTAAGCTAAGTCTGTGTCTAAGCGGAAGAAGCAGTCGAAGGTAAAATTGGTGAAAAGAGGACGTGAGGGAGAAACAACACTAAAGAACTATTGGATCAGGCAGGTGAAAGGCAAACGAATGGCTAAGATCGGATCGCAAGAGGGTGCATAGGTAGATGGGAAAACAAGGTTAACTACAAGATGAATGGTGGAGATTATATCACGGGCGGTTGTGTGAATAGATGAATGAACGGGGACAACCAAAGATGGACGACTGAGATTATATCACGCGGGTGGAGTCAGGAGATGGATAGATAGGATTAATTGGCAGATGGATGACAAAGATTAGATCGCGGGCAAAATAAACATGCGAAAATGGTATCGGGTGATGTGATGGCCGTTAGATCAGGAGACAGATCTACGGTGGAGATTGGAGCACTTAAAGGAATGTGCAGAAATGACGGAGTGGGTTTAGAGGGCGGTAAGCAGTATTTCACGTGCCCTCAAAGTTGTAAGCATTTTTCTCAAATTTCACGTGATTAACCTCCCCGGCCGACATGTAGCATAGGGAAACCACCCATTTCACGTGCCCTTGGGTGGATAACAATCAAATAGAAATCCACGCAATATGGCGCGATAGCCGTCAGATCTAGCGAGGTAGATCAACGGTGGAGTTTGACCGAGTTGATTAGTGAGCGGGTGCATGATAGCCATCGGATCTAACAAGGCAGATCGACGGTTGGGATTTAAAGTGCATGAAGTCAAATGCTAAAAGTGAATTTGGGTAGTGATTGGTCATTTTAGCTGTGTGAGATGATCTACGGGTAAAATCGTTTGAACGTGGATTAACAACTTCCACTCAACTTTTCATGCTGAAGGAGAATGAAAGGGATGTGAGGGAGATCAAATGACAGGAAGAGAGCGAAGGAGAAGATGATCATAAAAGGAACAGAGTAACAATGTAATGAACCCAGTGACTGCATTAAACAACAAACTCCCTGTGAAAACAAAAACCCTATGTTTTTGGAGTTGTTGCAGGGTTTCTTCCTCACGTCATGGTCCCAGAGGGAGGAGTTGAGGCCAAGACACCTGTGGACAACCTTATGGATCTTTTCTTTGCTAACCTGATAACTGAATGAAATCATAAATGATCTACTCTGCACTACTATAATGGGACTACAACTATTTAAGCAGATGAACAATTAAACAATAAACCTCTCGAATGGAAATGAACTACTTAAGCAAGTGAACAGAAAACAGTAAACTATGCTACTTAATAATACAATAAAGAGGAGATTTGGCTACTAGGGTCAGGCCCTAACCCAAGAGCTTCAGCCCTCTGAGTTAACTCAGTGCTGGCTCAAAAAAAAACTCATCTTCATTATAAAAGAACATTGTATTACATCAAAATTGTTACAAGTCTACACTTGGACACAAAGTAGAGTAAAAAGTCTGAATACTTCTAATGCTTGCTAACTGACTCTAACTAAAAAAACTGAGGTCCTAAGCCTCTCTACTTATACATATGAAGTCTCCAACGACTTACTTCAAAATTAGGGAGGCACAATTCCCAATTCAATGATAACCTCGTGCTTTCCCATTTCACTAGCTTGACTGCCTTCTAGTAGGGAGACTTGGCTCCCAACTCAAGATAAACTCGTACTTTCACTTTCTTGGCTGCCTTCTAGTACACCTGGTTTGGGTGTTTTCAACTTCACTTGCTTGGCTACCTTCTAGTACTCTTGATTTGGCTGGGTGAACCTTTACTTGCTTGGTTGTTTTTACTTTTAGCTGATGCAGGGATATTCAAATGGAGGGGTAGTAAATGAGGAGGATTTACCTCCTGTAGTTCCTCTCCCTTGTCCCATTCGAGTTTTTACCAAGGTATTTACCATAGTTCCTTGATTTTATCTTTTATTCTTGCATTTCATGCACATTAGACCACAAAGAAAAATATCCAACTCTACTCATCTCTTATACAAAATATAATCAAAAGTATGTAATAAGTTGTGAGAATAGTTGGTTTGACTAAGCTAGGAGGTGAATTAAGGTCAATTAAGGCCCATATAATTACTCAATGATGAGGCTCATCATCAACCCCCTACTGAAAGTGTTGCTCATCCTCTGAGCAACTTAGTGGCTCTGGTAGCCTCTTTGACATCTCATGCTTCTGCTGTGGTCTCTACTACTTGTTTCTAGAAGACTGCTTTCCTTTCTACTTCTTCCCACTGATATTCTCTGCTCTTCAAGCTATGTGGCAGTGTTTTCCATCTCCTTATGCAGACATGTATATTATCATTTCTTCGCAGCCTAAACATGCCCTCAAAATGTGAAATTACTTGTTCTTGGGTAGCAAGATATCTAAGTGCCAGCTGAGGATCATTTGCAATTAGATTATTGGTGCAGATTAGGGCCATGGGATTTGATTGTTTAGCTGCTTCTCTATCCCTGAAGCCACTTAGCTCTTTTGTTTCTTGTTGCTCTCTTTTTTTTTTCAATGCCTTCTTCCTCTTCTATTTTAGCATCATGTTCCTTTGTATTAGTTTATTTCTTATCATGTCCCTCTGTATTAGTTTCTTCCTTATCCACCTCATCCCTATATAGCTCGGAATCTTCTTCTTGTTGTTTTTCCTCCTCCTCACTGACAGAAGGACTAACACCATAGATGAAGGTTCTGATGTCATCCTATGCTGGTAAGTCATTGAATACTATCCATGTTATAGGGATCCTGGGTTTTAGGAGAGCATCCTCAATGAGGATTCTGATCAACCCATGGTAAGCCAACACTTGGGAATTTCCTTTCTTTACTTTGGTGCTGGAGTGCATGAGTGATTGCATCAGAAAATAGGGTATGTTGAATCTTTGGTGAATTGGTGTTTCTACCCCAAATATTAGTTCTTCAAGCATTCTAAAATGGTAGCCATAAACAATAGTGTATCTACCCTCACATGAGATATACTTGATGAGAATCTTGCTTGTGAGGCTTGAAGAGGAGATGAGAAAATTCTTGAGAAAACAAAGTTTCTTGTGTAGGTAATCCACTAGCCTCTTTTTTTATAGAGTAAACTGGCCACCTTTTTACTTACAAACCAACTACCTCTTAACCTTTACAACTTTTGATCAAATGATGCATATGAGCGGGTGAGAAGGATAATTATCTATGGCCTTAATGCCATGCTGCAGTTGGTAAAGATTAGAGGTGTTGCTGATGGTCATTCTTCTTCCTCGTCTTCTGTCTGCTGATGGTTTCTTGATTGTAGATCTGATGATGTTGTTGTTGCTGTATGGTCATCTTTCTTCCTCTTATGTTGTCTGTTGATGGTGTCTGTGACTGCATATCTCATACTGTTGAATGGACAAAGGGAGTAGGAGTGTGTGTGAAGGCAAGAATGATGGTGATGGATGAGGTGAGGGGTCCCTATAGAAAACACAATTTTCACCTGAATTGGAGCAATGAAGTGAAAAACAATGGAATCTATGGAGGGATGCATGGTAAAGAGTGGAGGAGATGAACATATGTGAGGCAGGGCCCCTTTATCTTCTCTTTCCTCCCTGATTGTTGTTCTCATCCTCCTGCAGATAACAATTATGCTTTTTCCCTTTTTCTCTTATTATATATATATATATATATATATATATATATATATATATATATATATATATATATATATATATATATATATATATATCTATGAAAAACACCTAGGCTACCTCAGAGAGGTTTTCACCCTAGATATTTTCCCTGGGTGCCTCAAGGAAGGTTTTCACCCAGGGATCTTCTTTTTCTTTCCATTTTTCTCATCCTTGGGCCGCCTCATGGAGGTTTTCAACCCAAAGATGGGACTCAGGTGCCTCATGGAGGTTTTCACCTGAATCCTTATTCTGTTTTTTTTTCTTTTTCAGTGACCTGATGAGGGAGGAGTTGAAACTTGCTCCACCATCATCACTGTCTTATTGATACTGTCAATGAACTCTTGTTTAGATAAAGGCCTCTTGTACATTTTCAGTCTGTGTCCATTAACTAGTAATGGAATGGCTTCTTCATCTATAGTTCTGATCTGCACTGAACCGTTGTCATGGCATCTTTCCACCACATAAGGTCCAAGCCATCTTGTCCTTAGCTTGCCCTTGAAGTATTTATACCTAGAGTCATATAACAATGCCTAGTCTCCTTCTTGAAATTTCTTCGCCTTAATGTGCTTGTCATGCCAGATTTTCCTCTGAAGCTGAACTATCTTTGTATGGAGGAGGGCCTGCATTCTGAATTCATCTAAGCCATTCAAATGGAACAGTCTTTCTTTCTGTGCATGACTGAGATCCAGATCTAGTTGGGCTGCCATCCTCAATGTATTATATTCAAATTCAATGGACAACAAAGCCTTCTTCCCATAGACTAGCTCATAGGGTGTAAATCCAGTGGTGGTCTTCCATGTTGTATTATAGGCCCAGGTGGCCTCAACTAGTCTTTCTGCCCAATCCTTTCTATTGCTATTCACTACCTTGGTTAGGATGTTCTCCAGTGCTCTGTTCGTCACCTCTACTTGCCCATTAGATTATGGATGAGAAGGAGTGGAGATCCTATTCTTGATTTTGTGATGCTTGAATAGTTCTTCAATCATGTTGGAGGTAAATTGGTTGCCTTGGTCTGTGACTAGCTCTCTAGGGTACCGAAATTTGTAGAATATATTCTCCCTTAGGAACTCAGCCACCTTTTCTTCTGTTGCTGCCTTAATTGCCTTTGTTTCAACCCACTTAGTGAAGTAATCAGTGCACACAATAATGTGTTTTTTTTCTTTGAAGGAGGATTGATAGGCCCAATGAAGTCCATGTCCCACCTGTCAAATGGCTCAAAAGTCACTTGAGGTTGTAGGGGCATTTCATCTCTTGGAGTAGGCTTTCCCATCCTCTGGCACCGATCACACTAACTAATGTACTTCCACATCCTGATGAAGAGTAGGCAAATAATAGCTTTCTTGCACCACTTTGAATGTTGTCCCCTTTGTTGCAAAGTGTCCTCCACAAGGCCCAGCATGACAGGTCAGAAGGATGTCAAAGACTTCCTCTTCCCTTACACATCTTCTCAAGATTTGATCTGGGTCATGTTTTAATAGATTTCCCCCAATCCAAGTGAGGGAGGCACTTTTCCTGACTGTCTTGCTCTTTTCTCTAGAGGGCAGGTTTGGTGGGAACTGTGTTGATACCAAATAGTTTGCTATATCAGCAAACCATGGGGAGAGCACTGAAATATCAAACAAATGCCTGTCTGGTAATTGATCATCCACCATTCCTTCTTCACCTACAGGAAAATTCATCCTAGATAGAAATTCAACAACAACATTCTCCTTACCAGGCTTATCAACAATAGTTAGATCAAACTGCTGCAATAAAAGTAATCATCTTATGATTCTAGCATTTACATCTGGTTTGTTCATTAAATATTTAATTGCAGCATGATCAGTATGCACAAATGTCTAATATCCTGTAATTTAATGCCTAAACTTGTTCAATGAATGCACAACAGCCAAGAGTTCTTTTTTGGTCACAGTATAATTTAACTCAGCCTTTGACAAGTTTTTACTGGTAAAATAGATGGCATAAGGCAATTTATCCTCTACCTAACCTAAGGCTGCTCCTATGGCTTTATGTGAGGCATCAGCATGGATATGAAAAGGGAGGGCCCAGTTTGGGCCTCTAAGGATTGGTGTAGTGGTTAATTTACCCTTTAAAATTTCTAGGGCCTCTTGACAACTCTTTGTCCATATAAATTCAGAAGCTTTGGCCAACAATCCAAACAAAGGAGAGGCTAACTTGATGAAGTCATTTATGAACCTTCTGTAGTATCTATCTAACCCCAAGAAAATCTTGACATCTCTCTGCTTTTGTGGAGGTGGGACTCTTTGGATGATGGATATTTTCTTTGGGTCCAACTGCAGTCCTTGCTGAGATATGGAATGACCTAGCATAGTCCCTTTAGTCATTAAGAATTCACATTTTTCTGGACTGGGAGACAGGTTCATTTCAATGCATTTGCATAATACTTTGCCTACGTTAGTCAGGGCTTCTTGGAAATCACAGCCATAAGGTGTAAAATCATCCATATAGATTCCCACAACGTCATGCACTAGTTCAACAAAAATACTCAAGACTGCTCTCTGTAAAGTGGCACAGGCATTGCATATGTTGGAAATAATACTGAGATGGGGGCTAAATTAGTATTTACAAATCAATAACTTTTTCATTTCCATAATCAAATTTATATACGTTACTTCAGTGAAGGGAACTCGCGTGCACGAAACTATTCTTAAGGAAACCAGCATATATCCAGTGAACTTATGATTCAATTAATTCATCATATGTTGATCTTTAATCAGTGCATCAGTACTTTATTAAACATTAAATAGTAATCATGCATAGTAATAATAGAATAAACCATCACACATAAGCAACACACATGAACACCAAGATTTAAGGTGGAAACCCAATGTGGGTGAAAACCACCTACTGCTGTCGTCTCTATCTTCTTTTAATAATAAGAAAATTTGTTTACAATTTTGTACTGGTGTAGACCCATACTAGTACACAAGCACCCACCTACAGAAGGCTACAACCTTCTCCCATTCTCCAGCTTCTTCTAGAAGGGAGATACACCCCCCTAGTTCTTGTACTAGCTGATATATTTACTAGTACGTAGACTCCGACCTACAGAAGGCTACAACCTCCACTCATTCTCCAGCTGTTGCTAGAAGGGAGTTCCAACCCCCTGGCTCTTGTACTAGCTGATCCATTTACTAGTACGTAGGCACCAGCCTATAGAAGGCTCCAACCTTCACTCATTTTCCAACTGCTACTGGAAGGGAGCTCCAACCCCCTGGCTCTTGTACTCGACGATATGTTTACCAGTACGTAGGCGCTGGCCTACAGAAGGCTACAATCTTCTCTCTTCCTCCATGGAGCACGTTTCATAAATTTTCAGACTGGATACTCCTAAAACACAACACCACAATCTGAAGGCCACGTTTCATCCAATTTTCATACTAGACCTATCAACAACATTGAAGCTCAAAATCATAACTATAATACAACCATCAAATACATCTGCATCAACTAATCACTGAAACTAAATCATCATTATTTGAATCAACCACAGCTAGATCAATCAATCACTGACAACCCATGAATCTCTGACACAACTGAATCAAACAATTACTGAACCTCTGACACAACTGAATCAACCATTCATTCAAACTTAATCAAATTCAGCCAATCAACTGGAAAAAACAGATCACTATAACCAGTACATAGATATGAACCCAGAACATTGCATCAACAACTAGAACTAACTGTAACCTCAAAAGGCATGTCTTAGAATGTATATTCTCCTTTAATGAAGTAAACATACATGTATATGCTACTTCCTTTTGCACAACCTGCGTATACCTCTAATGATACTGAATCATAAAATCTCTAAACCACAAACTGTACCAATCAGTGACATTCTGACGATCTACTATCATATTACAGAGTTCTAAATAGATAGCAACAAGGATCACCCTTCTTTCTCAATCAACTAACCAATGAGACACAAACTCTTTATGCATTCAGTTTTACTTTCAGATCTAAGAAGACTTCATTGACAGACAGCAGTAAAATAGCAGTACTGATCTATTAGTTCAGTCATCCTTGAACATCAAGCTTTTCTTTTGCATACACTACTTGGAAGAGCCGAACCAGCATGTATATGCACCTTCGCCAAAGTGAACTAGCGTATAGATTTGCAAATACTTACTTATAACTTCGCTGCAATTCCCAACTTCAGACATACCCAGATCATAAAATTTACAGAATAAAACATGTGTCAGTATTGAGATCTAGACTATCCATGATTAAAACACATAATGATAATTCATTTCAAGCCTTATGATCCTAATCCATCATCCATCATCAACCACATAGGTGCATCCTTAGTTTAGATCAAGCAAAGCATCAGAAACCCATAACCTGCATATTTGATCTAACACTTCATAAGATATTCAATACTTGCACACATAGGCCAAATGATATTCTCCTCCTTATATAGTTTTAGGCCTTTATCAATACCTTGGACCAAAACCACTTAGGACCAATACCTTGGACTGAATACCTAGGGTCAATAGCTTGCACCAAATACCTTGGATCAATACCTTGGACCAAAATACCTTGGACTAAATACCTCGGACTAAAACCTTGGTTTTCCAACATGTACACGCTTTTCCTCCTGTGAAAGTGTGTGTATATGTATTCCTTTTGTTCTGCTAACCCACATGTATACGCTCTTTTTGTACAGTGAACCCGTGTATACAACTTAACATACCTGAAAATGTCATTTTTCTTCAACTTCTTGATTCTAATATGTAGTCCTTTGTTCCTTCATCCTATTCTTTTGTACCATGACTTTGTTACCTCTGAATAGACCTGTTATAATGATATTTTCCATTGTACATTACTTCTGAACTAATTCCTTTGAACTTCCCTGCATTTTGTCACATCTGTAAACACAACTGCCATGCATTTTGTCACTTCTGATATCTCTCCTATAGATTCATCTAGTTACGTAGATTCATCTAGTTACCATATACAAGTGAGTTTTTCTACTACAAGTGGGTTGCCATCAAGTACAACACATGTATCATAATGCCAACAATCTCCCCCTTTGGACTTGATGGCAACCATGTTGGTGTTGATTACTGCAAGCTGTCGAACCTATTAGAGATAACAAGCAACGCCAAAATACTCTCCCCCTTTGACATTAAGGGCAAAGGGAAAACCAAGATACTCTCCCCCTTTGACATCAAGGGAAAAGGGCGAACCAAGATACTCTACCCCTTTGATATCAAGGCTAAAGAGCTGAACAAAATGACGAATTTCATATCTGAACACCTGAATGTGAACATTGATCATGCTCCCCCTAGGCACATGTTGAATTCTCTAATTAAACTTCCCCTTTGTACATGATGAGATGCATTATGTCGTCCATGCTCACCCTCAGCACATGCAGAGTCTGCAGAAAAATATTTTCCAAAAGAATAACATGACTCTATAACTCAACTATGTGAGTATGACATTCCTATCACCAATGACTTATACATACATCAATCTCCCAACCAAGTGGGGATATACCAAATTTGACTCATCTACAAGTGGGGATATACCAATTGTTTATACATGACTGAAATACAACAAATATTACATCATCCTTCCCATGCATAGTGGGGGTACAAATTACATCATATGACCAAAAAAGGACTCATTAAAAGACTACGACAGACAGAGACATATTATTACATCATGGGTCTTTATATGACCTTAACATCGAATGATATACATGATATTTATAACAAAGACCAAATATCTAAACAAGACCATGATAGTCATCAGCAACTATCATACACCATGTATGATCTGCACCACAAGCATCTACAACAACATCCAAACCAACAACATGTATATGTCCATCATTAGTTCCCAACATATGACAATGTAATTATCATCAACGTGTGACAAAGTATGTTGCATATAGATATCAACTCATCCTCTTGATCTCATCAAGATCAACTTGCTCCGTTTCCTTAGTAGAAAGAGCCTTATCATAACCTTCCATGAATCAACTAAGCATATGTCATATCTCCAAGCAGTAACACAAAAACATATCATATGTATGTGAAAACACCATATTCATCATCTATGATCATAGCATCATCATCAAGAACTGCATGATATTTCCACAAGAATCCTCAATATATCAACCATGTATCATCACTGGGAAACATCTCACATATGATAAGCTTCAACCACAATAATCAACATACATGAGTATCAACCTATCATCATAAGGTAAGAAGTCATCATCATTATGTTACTAAGTAAGCCATGTCTCTGAATATCCATGTCTTCAAATACGTATGTCTTCATGAGACCTGCAATAACACCATTCTCTTGGCCAACCAACGATATTTGTCAATATGCAACTTAAGTAATCATCCATGTATCCAACATAATGTGTATCCATCAACTATGTATCTAGAAAACCATGAGCTCATGGTCATTTTTCAAGCTTTCTTGATACCATCAACAACAACAATCCTCAACCATGTGAGAGTCAAGAACTATAGGAATCTTGCATCATAACTGCACCATATGAACTTTATGCATCTTTGAAGGCATGATGACACCAACATAAAAGAAATGAGTGGTTCATCATCAAATAATGAAGTTGTGTACTCAAGCTTTGTACTTCTCCTTGTCCTTATGAAGATCACTATGTAAGCAACATATATGTATTGTATGCATCATCAAAAAGTCATCCACAATCATCCATAAATCTGATCTGAATAACAACTATGTAACCCCAAGCAATACAAGTATCATCTGAGATTTCATCATGGGAAACTCATAACTGTAACATAGCATGATGTATCATTTAAACACTTTAGCCACATAAGCATCATCACCATTGATAAGAATCATTAGGTACCAAAGACTTCTAAACATAATGCCAACAATGCATTATTAGAAGCATAGCATATTCTCCCCCTGAACCTGTGCCACCTGTTCACTGTCAGATCTGATCATTGCATATACCATTAAGAAATATCAAGGCATCATCATGAATCATATATAAATCATGTCATCAACAACTTATGAGGATCAAAAGCATTTCTAAATAATGTCCACATACTGTAGACATCAATCATCAAGACAGAAAAGATAATTGATAATTGTCTGAACCATATCCAATCATTTTTCTGAGTCTACCCCCCTGCTTATTCATCAAACCAACATATACGTGAATGTGCATCTTATAACTTTCGTATATACGTGACTTCTCTTCATGATAACTATGTATGAGAATTAGGACACTGAAATTTCATACTTTCAGTTCCTTCTGGGTCTGTTCTGTCTGTATACTGAGCTATGCCACATCTTTCTGAATGTACTTCCTTCTTCTTCCATATCTTTGAGTGTGATGATGTTTACTCCTTTTGGTATGGTGGTGGAAATTTGCGCATGCATTCCTTTGCTATATGTCCAAACTTGTTACATGCATAACATCTTATATGTTTCTTATTCCTTCTATAGCAATCAATGGCTTTGTGACCAAACATATTGCAAGAAAAACAATATCCCTTAAAGTACCTCGAAGCTGATGATCTTTCCATGTGACAGTTATTAGCTTGAACCAATCTATTTCTGCATCTGGCTGCAACATGTCCAAAATTATGACATACAAAACATTCAACATTATTCATCAGAGAAAATAACCGACTATCACTTCCATAGTTAGGAGTAAAAGATTTTCTTTGAAGACTTTCTTTCCTTGGTTGTTGATGGGGTTGACCTCTCATCTCCTTGCTGAGCATTTCAAGTTTTTGATTAGAGTTCCTTGCCTCACCTTGTGAGCTAGATTCACCTTCAACATATTCATCAAAACCAAGACCAATTTTGATGGTAGGAGACCTTTGACTACTAAGAATATTATCCAAAATCTTAGTACTATCTTGAAATCGTAATAGTTTATACTTTTCTCCTAAATTAATTTTTAATATATTTACCTCAAACTGATTTTTCTCTTCCTTTTCCAGATATTTCTTCTTCATGATTTCTTCAGCTTTTCTTCCTTCTTCCACTTGTTGCCTTAATTTGAGAACTTCGTTTTCTTGTTCTTCAAATGCTTGGAGTAGTTCTTCATTCTGCTTATTTGAATTTTTGAGATCTTCATTTAGAGAAATGACCATAGCTTCAAGACCTTCACAACAGCTCGTTCTTTCTATAAGTTTCTTGGCTGTTGTGTCCTTTTCATTCACTTCATTTCTTAATGATGTGACTTCATCCTGCAGCCTTTGACTTTGATCTTCCTTTTCTTTCTACTACTTCTTTATTTTGTTTCCTTCCTCCAACTGGGCTTTTAACCTAGTAGCTTCTTCTTTGTAGGCACATTCCCGTTTATCAATTAGATCTTTTTGATCTCTAATTTTGTCTGTGAGCTTTTTAAAATCTGTGTCTATTTGATATCTTTCTCTTTCACCCATAAGAGTAGATTTAGTTGTTTCGCTATCACTTTCATTATCTTCAAATGAACAAAGAAATGTATCACCAGAGGACAACAAATTCATACCTGATAGTTCTTTTGCTTGTTCATCTTCATTCTGAGGTGATTCTGAATCTGAAGAGTTGCTTCCACATAAAGGCCAATCGTCTCTCCCACTGTCATAGTTCCTTTGAGATGTCTTCTTCTTTTGAGGTGCTTTCTTCTTTAGCTTCTTTCCCATTGTTACTACAGATCTCCTTCAAGCGATCAAGCTTCTGCCAAAGGACCTGCTCTGATACCAATTGTTGGAAATAATACTAAGATGGGGGGGTGAATCAGTATTTACAAATCAATAACCTTTTCATTTCCATAATCAGATTTATATATGCTACTTCAGTGAAGGGAACTCGCATGTGCACGCAACTATTCTTAAGGCAACCAGCATATATCCAATGAACTTATGATTTAGTTAATTCATCATATGTTGATCTTTAATCAATGCATCAGTACTTTATTAAACATTAAATAGTAACCATGTGCAATAATAACAAAATAAACCATCACACATAAGCAACACACATGAACACCAAGATTTAAGGTGGAAACCCAATGTGGGTGAAAACACCTGTTGCTATCGTCTCTGTCTTCTTTTAATAATAATAAAATTTGTTTACAATCTTGTACTAGTGTAGACTCATACCAATACGCAGGCACCCACCTGCAAAAGGCTACAACCTTCTCTCATTATCCAGCTTCTTCTAGAAGGGAGCTACAACCCCCTAGTTCTTGTACTAGCTAATATATTTACTAGTACATAGGCTCCGACCTACAGAAGGCTACAACCTCCACTCGTTCTCCAGCTATTGCTGGAAGGGAGCTCCAACCCCCTGGCTCTTGTACTAGCCAATCCATTTACTAGTACGTAGGCACCAGCCTACAGAAGGCTCCAACCTTCACTCATTTTCCAGCTGCTACTGGAAGGGAGCTCCAACCCCCTGGCTCTTGTACTAGATGATATGTTTACCAGTACGTAGGCACCGGCCTATAGAAGGCTACAACCTTCTCTCTTCCTCCAGGGAGCATGTTTCATAAATTTTCAGACTGGATACTCCTAGAACACAACACCACAATCTGAAGGCCACGTTTCATCCAATTTTCATATTGGACCTATCAACAACATTGAAGCTCAAAATCATAACTGTAATACAACCATCAAATACATCTACATCAACTAATCACCGAAACTCAATCATCACTCTCTGAATCAACCACAGCTGAATCAATCAATCACTGACAACCCATGAATCTCTGACACAACTGAATCAAACAATTACTGAACCTCTAACACAACTGAATCAACCATTCATTCAAACTTAATCAAATTCAACCAATCAACTGGAATAGATAGATCACTATAACCAGTACACAGATCTGAACCCAGAACACTGCATCAACAACTAGAACTAACTGTAACCTCAAAAGGCATGTCTCAGAATGTATACGCTCCTTTAATGAAGAAAACCTACGTGTATACACTACTTCTCTTTGCCCAACCTGCATATACCTCTAAAGATACTGAATCATAAAACCTCTGAACCACAAACTGTACCAATCAGTGACATTCTGAAGATCTATTGTCATATTACAGAGTTATAAATAGATAGCAACAAGGATCACCCTTCTTTCTCAATCAATTAATCAATGAGACACAAAATCTTTATGCATTCAGTTTTACTTTCAGATCTAAGAAGACTTCATTGACAGATAGCAGTAAAACAGCAGCACTGATCTGTTAGACCAGTCATGCTTGAACATCAAGTTTTTCTTTTGCATACACTACTTGGAAGAGCCAAACCAGCATGTATACGTACCTTCGCCAAAGCGAACCAGCATATAGATCTGCAAATACTTACTTATAAATTCGCTGCAATTCCCGACTTCAGACATACCCAAATCATAACATTTACAGAATAAAACATGCACCCGTATTCAGATCTAGACTATCCATGATCAAACCACATAATGATAATTCATTTCAGGTCTTATGATCTTCATCCATCATCCATCATCAACCACATAGGTGCATCCTTAGTTCAGATCAAGCAAAGCATTAGAAACCCATAACCTGCATATTTGATCTAACACTTCATAAGATATTCAATATTTGCACACATAGGCCTAATGATCTTCTCCTCCTTATATAGTTTTAGGCATTTCTCAATACCTTGGACCAAAACCACTTAGGACCAATACCTTGGACTGAATACCTAGGTCAATACCTCAAACCAAATACCTTGGATCAATACCTTGGACCAAAATACCTTGGACTAAATACCTCGGACTAAAACCTTGGCTTTCCAACATGTACGTGCTTTTCCTCCTATGAAAGTGTGTGTATACATATATGCTCCTTTTGTTCTGTTAACCCGTGTGTATACACTCTTTTTGTATAGTGAACCCACGTATACAACTTAAAATACCTAAAAATGTCCTTTTTCTTCAACTTCTTGATTCTGATAGGTAGTCCTTTGTTCCTTCATCCTATTCTTTTGTACCATGACTTTGTTACCTCTTAATAGACTTTTTATAATGATATTTTCCATTATACATTACTTCTGAAATGATTCCTTTGAACTGCCCTACATTTTGTCACATCTTAAACACAACTGCCATGCATTCTGTCACTTCTGATATCTCTCCTGTAGATTCATCTAGTTACGTGGATTCATCTAGTTACCATATACAAGTGAGTTTTTCTACTACAAGTGGGTTGCCATCAAGTACAACACATGTATCATAATGCCAACAACATAAGCCAAAAGGAAGGACCCTATAGGCAAAAGTACCCCAAGGACATGTGAATGTGGTTTTATCGTAGTCTTTTGGGAAGATTTGGATTTGGTTGTACCCACTGAATCCATCTAGCAAAGAAAAGAACTTCTTCCCTGCCAGGCCATCTAGCACTTGGTCAATGAAGGGTAGGGGAAAATTATCCTTCTTTGTGGCTTTTTTCAACTCCCTATAATCAACACAAATCCTCCACTTACCATTCTTCTTAGGAACTAACACTAGAGGAGATACCCACTCACTGTCAGAGTTAGGGTAAATGAACCCTACATTTAACAGTTTTTGCAGTTCTTCTTTGATGATGTCTTTAAGGGCTAGATTCATTCTCCTCTGTGGTTTCCTGACTGTCTTGCAACCTTCCTTTATGTATATGTGGTGAGTACACACTGAGGGGTGTACTCCCTTAATTTCCTTATAGCTCCAAGTGAAGGCTTCTAGGTTATCTTTCAACAATTTGCATAGTTGTTCCTCTTCTAAAGTAGAAAGAGATGGATTAATCTTGAAGGTTTTCTTTGGGCCAAATTCTATGGTTTTGACTTGGAGTGGGTTGGAATCGGCCAAGCATAAGTCGATTTGATGATTTTTTCAGTGTTTCCTTTACTTCTTCTTCTAAGGGTAATGAACTAGGAGTTGGACTTTGGAGCAGGTGTTAAATTAAGTCATCCTCCTCTTGTTTTCCGCCTCCTATGATTGCTTCCATAGAATAAAGTTGGGCATAATAAAGATCATCTCCTTCCTCCTCTTCCAACCATAAAGGTAAATCATGTTCTAGGGAGGGTTGAGCAAGAGGGTATAAGACTAAATGTTTGGACATATGCCCATTCTTGATGGTCGTATTCCTATCTCTGCAACTAATGTAGGCATCAACTATGGCCAACCATGGCCTCCCAAGGATGAGAGGGTAACTAGTAAGCTTAGCCTTAGGCTGGAGAACTAGGAAATCTGCAGGGTACTCCCAAGAATCAGTGGAGACCATCACATCCTCCACAATTCCCTCAGGGGTGACTTTGGAACAGTTTGCAAGCTGTAGCACTATTGTGGTCTTCCTTAATGACCCTTGGAGGTTAAGCTTGAGCATGGTGTCCTTGGTCATCACATTAATGGCAGCCCCAAGATCAATTAGAGTGTGTGGGACAATGGTGCCATTGATGTGCACATCAACTACAGGGCTTCCAGGGTCTAAGTATTTTGGACATATTACCTACCCCAGCATTAAGTCAGATAATTTCCCAATGACATTAATGGTAGGGGAATCCCTTTTTCTTCTTCCTGGATGCTTAAAGCACTTCTCCTTAATCAATTTATTGTAAATAGGAACATCTTTGATTTCCTGGAGAAGGGGGATCTTTACACATAGGTTCTTCAATTCTCTCAGAAGTTCAGTTTCTTCTAGGGTAGGCTAGAGTGGTTGGGCTAATATTTTAGGAAAGGGTGGATTTTCTTTAAGGTTGCTTTCCTCTCTTTCTTCCTCAACCTCCCTATGTGGAGAGGGAGGTTGGTTATCTGGGAGAATTCTCCTAGATCTTAGGTTGATCTCCTGGATTTCTATAGCATAAGATGGGTATGATGTCTCTCCACCATATCCTTATTGAGCCTACCTATTGTTTGGGTTTGGATTTGATTGGGCAGGCATCTGGGGTTGCCTAGGTGGAGCAAAGTGTAGGAGTTGTGGTTGGGTAGGTGGTGGAGGCAATAGGGCTGGAACATTGTTGAATTGGGGCCTCCACCCCTGGGGTGGGGTATTCCACTGATGTTGTGGTTGAATGTAAGGTTGAAATGACTAGCTGGCTAGTTGGGAATGATACTGAGGTGCATAGGACCAAGGAGGGGGTGTAGACCAGGAAGGTTGAGCAGGGGGTCCCCAAGAAGGTATAGCTGTGGTTTGGTTGGGTCTGTAATATGCATGGGATGATCCTTGCATACCCTGCTGGTATGGTCTAGGCCCAGGAGGTCTCCTTTGGTTGATGTAGAAAAGCTGCTCAGTGACCCCTTCAGCTCCTTGATATACAACTTTGAGTCCAGGTAAAGAAGGGCACTTGTCTGTGGAGTGGTTTTCTTCACAGACTAAGCAAATCTCAATACAGTTCAATGGGCATTCATTCCTAGGATGCCTCTTGGTGCATCTAGGACAAAAGATGGCCAAGGTTCTCTCTGATTCCTCTTGCTTCCTTTTGATATTAATGGAATCCAATTGTAAGGCAAGGGTTTGCAGTGTTTCACTTCTGAAGTCCTCCAACATCTTTCCAATTTCACCCTTGATTGATGAGTTGGAAGATGATGTACTGGCCATAGGTTGAATACTCCTACCCTTTTTCCTGGTTGCCCTTGAATGGTTTCTAAAGACAGTCTTGATATCCTCATAGGGTATTTGGTAGATATCTCCTCCTGCTAACAAATGCAAGGTATCTAGGATATCCTCCCTTACTCCTCTAAGTAGGACCAGCTTCAGTGACTCAGGGTCAAGTGTGCACCTGGCTCTTTTGTAACTGAGCTGGAATATTTCTTCATATTCTTCTAAGGATTCATCCTGGCCTATGGTCATCCTAAAAATCTCTTATTTAGTGTCTTTTGACCTACAGTAGTCCCTATATTTGTTGTTAAAGGCCTGCTACATCTAAGCCCAAGTTATGATGCTATCTCCAGGTAAACCCATGAACCAATGCAATGTTGCATCCTTGAGGGTAGATGGAAACAGTTTTAACTTTTTCTCATCCTCTATATAGTCATAGGTTTGGCATATAATAACAAACTCAAACAGGAAAGTGTCAGGGTCCTCTGTGGTCAAGCCATGGAAATGAGGTAGAGCAGAGGGGCTTATATTCTTCATTTTAGTGTCCCCATTGGTTTCCCTAATGGGGAAGGCACTCTCAATTCTCTCTCTATTTCCTCTGTCATCTTGGTTTTCAGCCATTGGTTCAGTAGGAATGGGTTCTTCCTCTTCTTCTTCCCCTATAGGTTCTTCAAATATGTCAAGTTGCTCACCTAAAGGTTCTTCCAATTCACAATCACCGAAGAAGAGAGAAGGTTGACTGTTGGATGTAGTGGGGGTATTTGGCAAGAATTTTCCTGAATTATCCCTATTCCTACGAGGCATGAAAGGAAATGTTTTTGGTTTTTGTTGTAAGATTTTTCTTTAAAGCTGGAAAGTACTCTGTAGAAAGGAAATTGTTGATTGAATGAAAACCACTAACAAAAAGGAAACTACCTGCTGAATTGAAATTGTTGAATGAAAGACTATTGACAGAAAGAAAACTACTTGCAAAATGAAATTGCTTAATTGAATGAAAAATTACTAATAAGAAGGAAACTACTTGCTGAATTGAAATTATACTTATATAATGGAAAGGAAAGCAGATAAATGACAAATGAAAGAAAGAAGTTAGATTACTATTGCAAAAATAAACTAATGGAAGAAAATTGAAGACTAGAAGTAGAAGAAAAGAAAGTTAGAGATTAGAAATAGAAAAAGGAGCAATAATCACTCCTACACTAACACCTCCCTGAAAACGACACCAAAAAGTGTTGAGCCTAGGTATTGCAGCAAGAATGTTGCAAATCCCAAGGCTACCAGCTTTACTTATCAACCCGGGGTTCGTACAGACTTGGAGGTGACTGTGCTATATACACAAGTAGAAATGAAGGTACTGCCTATTGTCACTGCTCATCTGGCAAGAGACCGTAGGGGTTCCAACCCAAACTTCTATAGGGTTAGAAGAAGCTTGATTTTGATTGAAGGAGAGCAAACCTATTCTAGGAGAGAGCTATTCTACTATAGAAATGAAGAAAGCAATCATGTAATGCTAAACTCACACTAGACCCTAGCTAACCAATTAAACAACTATGCTAAGTAGAATGACCAGATCAATCACTAATCTAATGTTGATTATTTAAGTTTTAGAAGTAAAAGCATCAAAACTAGACTAAGGGGTAAACAATGGAAACTAAGCTAAGTCTGTGTCTAAGCGGAAGAAGCATTCAGAGGTCAAATTGGTGAAAAGAGGACATGAGGGATCAACAGCACCTAAGAACTGTTAGATCAAGCGAGTGAAAGGAAAATGAATGGCTGAGATCAGATCGCAGGAGGGTACGTAGGTAGATGGGCAAATAGGCTTAACTATAGGATGAATAGTGGGGATTATATCGCGGGCGGTTGAGTGAATAGATGAATGAATGGGGACAACCGAAGATGGATGGCTGAGATTATATCAAGCAGGTGGAGTCAGGAGATGGATAGATAAGATTAATCAGTAGATGGATGGCGGAGATTAGATCACGGGCAAAAGAAACATGAGGAAATGGTATCGGGTGATGCCATGGTCGTCAGATCACGAGATAGATCGACGGTGGAGATTGGAGCGCTTAAAAGAACGTGCAGAAATGAGGGAGCGGGTTTAGAGGGAGGTAAGTAGTATTTCGCATGCCCTCAAAGCTGTAAGCAGTTTTCTCAAATTTCAGGAGATTAGCCTCCCCAGCCGACACGTATCACGGGGAAACCACCCATTTCACGTGCCCTCGGGTGGATAATAATTAGACAGAAATCCACGCAGTATGGCGTGATAGCTGTCGGATCTGGTGAGGAAAATCAATGATGGAGTTGGACCGAGCTGGTTGGTGAGTGAATGTGTGATAGCCCTCGGATCTGACCAGGCAGATCGACGGTTTGGATTTAAAGTGAACGAATTCAAACCCTAAAAGTGAATTCGGACGGTGATTTGTCAGTTTTGCTGTGTGAGGCGATCTAAGGTAAAAACCGTTTGAACGTAGATTAACAGCTTCCGCCCAGCTTTTCATGCTGAAGGAGAATGAAAGGGATGTGAGGGAGATCAAATGATGGGAAGAGAGTGAAGGAGTAGATGATCATAAAAGGAACAAAGTAACAATGTAAGGAACCCAGTGACTGCATTAAACAACAAACTCCCTTTGAAAACCAAAACCCTATGTTTTTGGAGTTGCTACAGGGTTTCTTCCTCACGTCATGGTCCCAGAGGGAGGAGGTGAGGCCGAGACACCTGTGGACAACCTTATGGATATTTTCTTTGCTAACCTGCTAACTAAATGAAATCATAAATGATCTACTCTACACTACTGTAATGAGACTGCAACTATTTAAGTAGATGAACAGTTAAACAATAAACCTCTGGAATGGAAATGAACTACTTAAGCAGGTGAACAGAAAACATGAAACTATGCTACTTAACAATACAATAAAGAGGAGCTTTGGCTGCTAGGGTTGGGCCCTAACCCAAGAGCTTCATCCCTCTGAGTTAACTCAGTGTTGGCTCAAAACAAAACTCATATTCATTATAAAAGAACATTGTATTATATCAAAACAGTTACAAGTCTACACTTGGACACAAAGTAGAGTAAAAATCATAAATACTTCTAATGCTTGCTAACTAAATCTGACTAAAAAATCTGAGATCCTAAGCCTCTCTACTTATACATCTAAAGTCTCCAATGAGTTCCTTCAAAATTAGGGAGGCACAGCTCCCAATTCAATGATAACCTCGTGCTGTCCCTTTCACTAGCTTGACTACCTTCTAGTAGGGAGACTTGGCTCCCAACTCAAGATAAACTCGTACTTTCACTTACTTGGCTACCTTCTAGTACACCTGATTTGGGTGTTTGCAGCTTCACTTGCTTGGCTACCTTCTAGTAGTCTTGATTTGGCTAGTTGCACCTTCACTTGCTTTCATGTTTGTACTTTCAGCTGATGGAGGGATATTCAAATGGAGGGGCAGTAAATGAGGAGGATTTACCTCCTGTAATTCCTCTCCCTTGTCCCATTCAAGTTTTTACCAAGGTCTTTACCATAGTTCCTTGCGTTTATCTTTTATTCCTCCATTACATGCACATTAGACCACAAAGCAAAATATCCAACTCTACTCATCTCATAAACAAAATATAATCAAAAGTATGTAATAAGTTGTGAGAATAGTTGGTTTGACTATGTTAGCAGGTGAATTAAGGTCAATCAAGGCCCATATAATTACTCAATGATGAGGCTCATCAACTATGCCCATCTTCCTGTTGTAGCATTCGTCATCATGTTGCACCTTATTACAATGTTGTCACATCATATCATGATGTTGTTTGTTGCATCGCTGGACTCAAACAGCAATTCGGACAACCTTCACAATGGACCGGTTAGGGCGTCAACGAAGTCCTACCAACCTTCTCACATTAGCTAAAACATCCCTCTCAAGGCTACGATCACCCTTATTCAACACTCCTAAATGAGACATGTTGTCACCTACAGCAAAGTGGCATTAGGACATATCCTCCAGAATGATAGTTGACTTTCCTTACAATGTCTCCTTCATCATTTGGCTGATAGGGTCCTATCCAACTATAGCCATGATGACCTCCTGGAGGGTTGAGACTAACCCTCCTTTGACTGTGGTTAGAAGCAAAAATGGACAGCTGCTATAGTCCTCTATTTTGGTGACTGTAACCTTCTCTTTTACTACGGCTAGGGAAAACTTGAGACTACAGACTAGGAACCATTTAGGCAGTTTATTGTAGCTCTAGAGATCCCCTAGGAGTGCAGCCAAATCTTGTCATTTACTGCTGCTATGGTAAGACAATAGTCCTCCCATTAGGACTGCGTCTTGCTGGGTATGGAAGCCTTCTACTTGACCGTGGATAGTTCTTTCTGTTAATACAATGTTAAGGCTTCTTTATTAGGGAAATGCTAGGGCTTCATTATGGCAGCCTTAGAACAACATTAGAATCCCATATTCTTGACTACGTTAAGCCTTTATCTCCATGCCAGTGTTAGGGGCTAGGGAATCTTCTTCCTGCGTGGAAAGGTCTCATCTGCTACATAACCTACCTTTACACCTATGGCTAGGGAATTCTGCCTTCATGACTGCATTTAGGGCATCATTAGGCCAACAGTTAGGGCTTGCTTCATACCAACATTTAGCCTTCTCCATGATAGCATAAGGCCTTCTCCATTAGGGCAACATTGTCTCTTAGGATCTCTCCTCCCACCAAAACCCAAAGACAAGTGGAGAGGAAGAGATCACAAGAAGAGTGTGTCTACAAATGACTAGAAATCTACCTCCTTTTATACTCAAATGTTGAGCACAAGTAGGGGAAATTTGATTGCTGGTCTACCTTGACGAATTGTCCCATCACAAAAATAAATTCATATCTCCATGAATACTTATCAGAATCAAATGTTATTTAGATCAATCCTACACCTCTCGATGAGAGGAATCCCAGAAAAATATCAGCTACCATGAATAAGTACACCCACATGGCGTTTGGCCCTAGTTGTCAATTTTAAAAAATTACCAATCCATGAACCCATGAGTAAAAGCATCTTGAAAATTATATTTTCAAACATGTACCTTTGCATAGATGAATTCCACCTTGAAACCTTTGACTTCCATTTTCAAAATGGACACCAGGTTCTTCTTGAGATCAGGTACATAAAGAACTTATTTTAAATGAATTGTGTTACCCTCATTCATTTGAGGGGTAACATTCCCTACACCCTTTCCGAGATGGGCGGCATCGTCTCCAAGAATAATCTCCACGATTGTCTCCTTCTCTAACAAATTAGACAGAGCTTCCTTCTATCTAATGAAGTGCCTTGAAGCACTACTATCAATAAGCTAGATTCCTAAAGAGTCTGGAGGAGAGGTAATGGAGAAGGCCAATATAAGATAATACTTCTTTAGCTTATCAGAAACAACATTCGAATCTTCATACCTGGAGTTCCTTGCTTTCTTTTAAGAGTCAACCATTTCCTTGATGACCTACATTACCTGTCATTCCTTCGGTCATTGAATATGTCCCTAAAATAATTGTTATCATCATCAAGTGATGTGTCCCTACCATTTGGACACTCCTTCGCATAATGGCCAAACTTATTACAAGTGATGCATCTCCCTTTCCTTCCATCCTTAGATATGGAATTCCCATTGAAGTGACCTTTAGGTAGGCCATCAGACTTTTTCGCTGCTCTATTCTGATAATCTTCTTGATTCGAATTCACTCTTGGTGAATTTGAAGAGGGATGAGGAACCCATTGAGTCTTTTGTTCTTTCCAACTGTCTTTGGTGATTTCTCTTTCACTCTTGCTTGGGATTTGTCTTCACCTCATCTCTGATACCATTTTAATTTTGGGTATGTTCTACGCTGAGAGAAAAATTACTTCAACTTTTCATATTAGCTCATATCAATTCCAGATTAGCAATCACATTTAGCATGATAGTAAAATTCAGATAGAACATAAACATAAATCGTAGAAAACAAGCCAAGACAAGAGGACATAAGATGTGGTGCCATCGAGGGACAAACCCCAATGTGGGGAAACTCTTGTTCAATTCTTCTTATATGTTCTTCAATAGTTCAACAGAGAGAGATAGTACATATAGATTAGAAGTCAACATTTTGACTTATCTAAATAAGATAAGAGATCTTCTCTAAGAAGATGGCACATGAGGTAGCTGATCTAAACTCAGGTGAAGGCATATTGCTTCAACTGATCCTCCAAGGTGACTCCATCACCATGAAAAACCCATCATTGTGTTGCACCCGTCATTGTGTTGCACCCAATCACTGAACTGCTCTTCATCACTATGTTTCTCTCACCAATGAACTACATTCAATCATCATGCTGTGCCCATCATGTTGTACTTCATCAACATTTTGTTGCATCATTCATACTTCACTGTGTTGTAACATTTATGCACTCAATGCATACTGTAGTATATCACAATTTTCTTGCTTCAATACATTATACCATTGCACCTCTAGCTACACCTTATTGCAACATTCATCATCACTGTGCTACACTTTGTTACATTTGTGTTGCACTCATCATGCTATGATACACTTCATTACTATGTCCATCTTCATGCTGCAACATTCATCATCATGTTGTGGCTTATTACAATGTTGTCACATCATATCACATCATTTGTTGTTTGCTGCATCGTTGGACTCAAACAGCAATTCAGACGACCTCCATAATGGATTGGTTAGGGCATCAATGAAGTCCTACCAGCCTTCCCACATCAGCTGCAACATCCCTCTCAAGGCTATGGTCACCCTTCTTCAACACTCCTAAATGAGCCACGCTGTCACCTACAACAAAGTGGCATAAGGACATATCCTCCAGAATGATAGCTGACTTTCCTTACAGTGTCTCCTTCATCATTTGGCTGATAGGGTCCTCTCCAACTGTAGCCATGATGACCTCCTTGAGGGCTGAGACTAGCCCTCCTTTGACTACAGTTAGAAGCACAAATGAACACCTGCTATAGTCCTCTATTTTTGTGACTGTAACCTTCTCTTTTACCGTGGCTAGGGAAAACTTGAGACTGCAAGTTAGGAACCATTCAGGCAGTGTATTGTAGCTCTAGAGATCCCCTAGGACTGCGGCCAAATCTTGTCATTTACTGTGGCTAGGGTAAGACTGTAGTCCTCCCATTAGGACTGCAGCTTGCTGGGTATAGAAACCTTCTACTTGACTGCGACTAGGTCTTTCTGTTAGGGCAACGTTAAGGCTTCTTTATTAGGGCAATGCTAGGGCTTCATTAGGGCAGCGTTATAACAACATTAGAAGCCCATCTTCCTCACTGCATTAAGCCTTTATCTCCATGCTAGCGTTAGGGTCTAGGGCATCTTCTTGCTACGTGGATAGGTCTCCTTTGCTACATAAACTCCCTTTAGCCCTGCGGCTAGGGAAGTTTTCCTTCATGACTACGTTTAGGGCATCATTAGGCCAGTGGTTAGGGCTTTCTTCATACTAGTATTTAGCCTTTTCCATGATAGCCTAGAGCCTTCTCCATTAGGGCAGCATTGTCTCTTAGGATCTCTCCTCCCACCAAAACCCAAAGACAAGTGGAGAGGAAGAGATCAAAAGAAGAGTGTGTGTGCAAATGACTAGCAAGCCACCTCTTTTTATACTAAAACGTTGAGCACAAGTGGGGACAATTTGGTTGTTGGCCAACCTTGACGAATTGTCCCATAACACAAATAAATTCATATCTCCATGAATTCTTATTGGAATCGGATGATCTTTAGATCAATCCTACACCTCTTGAAGAGAGGAATCCAAGAAAAATATCAACTGCCATGAATAAGTATACCCACATGGAGTTTCACCCTAGTTTCCAATTTTAACACCTTCCCACAATATTCATATGGTGTACCAAATGGTGATGTGTTCCTTCGGTTTATTTGTTTAAAAAAAAAAAATTCTTTCTCTGATATTCTAAATATCTAAATTATTTAACAGAAATTGTGATGAATAGGATTTTTTATTTAAGGCACCCTATTCTGGCTGTTAATAATTTTCATGTTTTCCTTAAAGAATTCTTAATTGCTCCTTAATTTCTACTGTACCTTACAATTCTGCTTTTTCAACATCCATTTAAATTTCTGAAAAGATCCAAATAGTGAAACCTAGCTTTCTTATGAAACTCCTCTAAAATTTGATGCCAACTCCAGTTAAATCTTCAAAATCCACAGCCTAATGGAATTATAACACTTAAATCAACCAAACCATTCAAAGAAAACAATCAATACAGTCATAACTAGCCTAAAATTCACATAAAACAAAGCTAAATTTTATAGAGAGATCCCTCTCTGAAGCTGGCAGGGCTAGATCCCAACTTCCAAAGTGATTTTGATGTTGTCCTATGTGTTTACTCCCTCAACCTCAAAAATACATAATGACAACATAGTGGCGACCATACTGGGGAGAAAACTCTTTAGATTGAAAAATCATTATTCCCTGGTATTCAATCAATATTTATATAAATTAAAGCTTATATATCATTATGAAATACATGATCTAAGGTTGTTATCTTGTATATATTTTAGTGTGTCATTGATTTTGATTTTATGAAGTTGTGTGATGAATTTTAATAGACCTGGCTCCCAAAAGAATTTTCACTAGAGCTCACCCTGATCCCAACCCTGCTTAATTTGTAGATAATCCAGATAAATTGGTGAGAAAGAAAAGTTTTATAGAGAGTCAAGGTAGCAATAGTCCTTTGTCTAGGTTCAATTCTCTTCCTGAGAATAGTCCTTTTTCAAGGTATAACTCTCTTCCAAAGAAATTTGAAACTATTCAAGATATAGAGTTTGATTTGCCTTTCTAGCATAGTTTGTTTAAATCAAAATCTGAGAGTTTTGTGGATCAGACTATTATTGATAAAGCCATACTGCAACCATATATATCCCAAACCCATCCTTTTGAAATAGATCCTGATCTTGAATCACTATAGCAATTTGATAAATTACAAGATCTAGTTTCTTTTTGAACCAAGCCATTGATGAAGCTTATATTCAACAATCTATTGAAGTTTTAGCTTTAACCATTGCAGAAGCTTCTTTATCCAACCAATCTTCCCAATTTGTTAATCTACATCCCCCTAGTCCTACTCATTCCATAGTCTCTACTTCCTCACATGTAATATCTTAAACTGTTATTCCTACTATCCATGTAGTTGTCACAACTACACCTACCATAGGTCCATTTTCCAGTCAACCTAATAGACCAGCTATGGCAGGTAGGTATGCACCTTTGGTGTTACTAGGCTAGATAAATGCTATGCCTAGAGATTATCAATCTAAAATCTTGACCTTTGATAACACTGGTTCTCATACTGATCAACAACATGTGGATAGGATGAATGATGTGTTTGACCTTCAAGAAGTAGATGAAGCTGATGTAAAAATGAGATTGTTTTCTCAAAGTTTAGGAGGTGATGTCAAAAAATGGTTTAGGAGTTTACCTGCAAGAATTATAGCTACCCTTTGTGAATTCCATCAAACTTTCTTATCTAGATGGGAAATCAATAAAAATCCACTTCAACTCCTAAATGAATACAAAAGACTGAAAAGAAAGCCAAATGAAATCGTGGAAGAATATTGTGAACAGTTTAATACTATTTACAATGTCATTCCTACAGACATCAAGCCCTCCGCTAGCCTAGATTTAATTGATTTTCCTGATGGTTTCAATGTAGACATGGAATATCAACTTAGAGAGAGAGACCCAGAAACTTTGGAAGAAATGTAAGCCAATGCCATAAAAGATGAAGCTAACATCTTAGCCAAGAAGGGAAAATTAAAATATGAATGCAAGGTTACCATTAAAGAAGAGCCTTCCACTTCTTACTATGATCATAAAATTGATAACCTAGTGAGGGTAGTGGAAAATATGATGCAAAGAGTAAACATAAATGACCAAACTCAAGTGAGAGAGAACCAAAATGCTCCTCAAAATAGAAACCAAAACTTTAGAAGGAATGTTCCCCAAATCAAACAACGAGAACAAAAGGGTCCAGACCAGCAGGTTTGGCCTCCTTTTCAGGAAAACTACACTGATGATGAGGGTAATATTATTGAATATTTGGATGATAATCAAATAAATCTAATGGGAATAAATGATGATGAAACAATTTTTCTCACTCAAGAGGAGCAAGAACTTTTTCTCCTAGCTCAAACTGAACTAGACTCTGAAGAATCAGATGAATATAAAAAAGGTTTTGAAAATGCCATCATGGAAGTCCATAGGAAGTATATCCTTAGGAGAAAAAAGAATCTAGACACTCTCAACAGCAAAAACTCAGATAATCCTACTAAAAACTCCTTTGAAACTGACCTTAGGAAAACCAAAAAAAGTCTTTCTAAGAAAACTATTGATAATTCTGGTAAAATGAAAGTGTAAATTCCTATCAAAAAGATAATTGACAGTGTTTCTAAAACTACTCAAACAGATAGCCCAGCCACAAGTCAACAAAAAGAGCCTATGACAAAAGAAATTACAGATCAATCTGAACTTCCCAACTTGGTTAAGATTAAAACATTGTTCAACATTGAGAACGAATTAGAAAAGCTAAAAATTTCTATTCTTGTGACAGAGCTAATGAACAAAAACATGTATAGACCCCAAGTGATGAAAGCTCTAAACATAGGGGAAAACACAAATTCTGTAAATCTGAATGATGACCAGCCTGAACTCTTATTTGGACCAGAAGTTGAGGGAAAACCACAAGAAGGAGGAGTTCCTCCATTCTATGTTAGCCTAAATATTCATGATAAGATTCTCCATAATGTTACGTTGGATTTGGGTGCCTCCCACAATTTAATGCCTAAAGTTGTTATGGAGAAATTATGACTTGACATTACCAGACCTTATAAAGACTTGTATTCTTTTGATTCCAGCAAAGTAATATGCCTAGGTCTCATCAAAGACCTATGTGTTACTTTAGCTCAAATCCCTGCCAAAAGTCTAGTAATGGACATAGTGGTTGTAGATATTCCCCCTAAGTATGGCATGTTGTTGTCACACTCATGGGGAGAAAAATTACAAGGTACCCTACAGATGGATATAACCTTTTCCACTATACCAATTTTTGGGTAGCAAAGAAGATTATATAGGGAAACATTGATAAAATTCATGGTGAGTAGTCAAGAGAAACCTCACAACTATCCACTTTATGTTTTCCACACGGATTTAGACTCTTTCATTCTTTATAATGATGGAGACATTAACACTCATGTGATAAATGCTGAAACTAAATTTTCTAAAACCTATCCAAACCAAACATAAACAATATAATCAAATACTCTTCCTAAAACTCTTTGGAACATGAGCTTTGATGGCTCTTGTAGCAAAGATGGTTCTGAAGTAGGAGTATGGGTGGTAAACATAAGAAACAATCATGCAAAGGGTCACTCATACAAGCTCAATTTCCAATGTACCAATAACATAGCAAAGTATGAAGCCCTTATATTAGGATTACAGTTATTGAAAAAATTAGGTGCCAAGAGAATCTCCATTCAATGGGATGTTGAATTAATTATAAAACAAATTAAAGGAGAGTATTCAGCTAAACACCCTAGGATGAGAGCATACAGAAATGTTGTGCTTGATTTTCTAGAAATTTTTCTTGAATATAACCTTTCTGCAATTCCTAGAAAACAAAATATCATTCCAAATAGTCTGGCTTTTTCAGCCAGCTCCTGTAAAATGTCTCACCCTAACTGAGAATATACAGTGGAAGTGAAACATCAACTAGTTGTACCAAATAATATGAAGTATTGGCAGGTGTTTGGTAGTGATAAACAAATTGAAAGTTTCCTGCAATCTAAGGGTGAATTTCAAGATGATAGTATACATTTGGAATCTAAATTAGAAGATCAGAAAGTTGTACATTCTAATCTAGAAAGGAAGTTAGAAAACTCAGATGTAAATACACCCATAGATAAAGCTGTAAATAAATTAGAATTGCTTGAAATAGACCCAGAAAAAGAAGAGTTTGAAACACTTCAACTAAAGGATAATGTTTTCCCTAGAGGTCTAGCTCCACTGGAAGAATTATTTAATTTCAATGATGTGGCAAAGAAGCCTAATATTGAGCTCACAGGAGCAGTAGTAGAAGAATGTAACATAGGAAGTGAAAAAGACCCCAAAATCATAAAACTATCTAATTCACTCCCAGCGGCTGAAAAACAAAAATACATTGCTTTATTCAAGGAGTTCAGTGAGGTTTTTTTCCCGAAGATATGAAGATATTGAAACATATGATACAAAGATTATACAACATAAAATTCTAATTAAAGAGGATTAGAAACCATTTAAACAAAAACTTCAAATAATAAATCCAATTCTGATGCCTTTAATTGAGAAGGAAATTAAGAGAATGTATGACTCTAAAATCATAGTTCCTCTTAGGTACTCTACATGGGTTTCCAATATTGTGCCAACTGGGAAGAAAACAGGTGAAATCGGGTTGTTTATTGATTTTAGGAACCTTAATAAATTCTTCGTAAAGGACAACTACCCTTTACCAAAAATGGATCATATTCTATAGAAGGTAGTTGGGTCTTCTAGGATTTCTTTATTAGATGGTTTCTCAGGTTATAATCAGGTTTTAGTTCACCCTAATGATCAAGATAAAACACCCTTTACTACTCCATTGGGTACCTTCATGTATGTGAAGATGCCTTTTTGGTTAATGAATGTTGGTGCCACATTTCAAAGAGCAATGGATATTTCTTTTGGTGATGCAATTGGCAGGTTTATAGTGATCTATCTAGATGAGAACACTATTTATTCTAAAATTGATCTAGAATATTTGTTACATTTGAGAATAGTATTTGAGAAATGCATACAGTTTGGGATTTCACTAAATCCTAAGAAAACATTATTTGACCTTGAAGAGGGAAAACTTATTGGTCATATCATCTCTAAGGAAGGTATTAAAATTGGTCCCAAAAGGATTAAAGCCATTCTGAAAATGAATCATCCAAGAAACATTAAGGAAGTTCAATCATTTGTTGGTAGAATAAACTTCCTAAAGAGATTCACCCCTAACCTTGCAGAACTTCTCAGAAACATAACAAATATGATGAAAAGAGATTTAGAAATCAGATGGAACATTGAAGCTAGGAAATCATTTGATCAAGTTAAGCAAGCATTGAGAAAAGCACCAGTCCTAATCAGTCCAGATTTCACTAAGGATTTTATAATCTTTTCATTTGCTTTTGAACACACTGTTGCAACTGTCCTTTTACAAAAAAACGATGAGGAATTTGAACAGCCCATTGATTTCTTTAGCAAGGCTTTAAGGGATGATGCACTCAAATATAATATAATGGTAAAACAGGCCTTTGCATTGATAAAAGAAATTAAATATTTCAGACTGTATATCCTCCATTCTCACATAATTTCTTATGTACCAAATGTTGTAGTTAAGGATATTTTGACACAAAATGGACCAGATGGAAAAAGAGGCAAATGGATTGCCATCATTCTTAAGTATGACATGGAAATCAAGCCAACCAATCTTATCAAAGGACAAGAATTAGCCAAATTGATGGTTCAATATAAGTTTAATGCATTGGATATCAACTTTGTAGTTGCATTAGATGATCAAGAGGAATAGGCGACTCCACAATTAGATGAGGCTTTGATCACCTCACCCTGGTATGTAGACCTCATTATTTTTTTATTCAATTTAAATGATCCTCCTGGTTTAACTAAGACAAAGTCTAGATTTCTAAAGTTAAAAGCAGTAAAATTTTGCATCATATATAATGTTTTATACTGGAAAGATGCTGGTGGTATTCTACTAAAGTGTCTGTTGAAAGATGATGCAGAAAGAACAATGCAAGAATTCCATGAAGGTGACTGCAATGGCCATCTATGCTGGAAAACCACTACTAATAAGATCCTTGGAGATGGTTTTTACTAGCCTACCCTTTTCCCAGATGTTCATAAGAAGGTAACATATTTCCATAAATTCCAAATATTGGAGGGGAAAAGAAAGCTTTTGCCTCTACCTTTGAAACCCATATATGTTGAAAGTCCTTTCCAACAATGGGGATTGGATTTCATTAGGGAAATCCATACACCATCCCCTGCCCAACATAAATGGATCCTCATCACTACTGACTACTTCACCAAATGAATTGAGGCCACACCTTCTAGACTAGCCACAGATGTTGTTATCATCAAATTCTTAGAAACCAATATCCTATCTAGATTTGGCTATCCAAACAAGCTCATTACAGATAATGCTGCAGCTTTTAGATCTAAGAAAATGATAGATTTCTGCAACAAATACCATATTACTTTGGGAAATTCAAATTCTTATTACCCACATGGTAATGGGTTGGCTGAATCTTCAAATAAGAATTTGGTAAACATTATTAAGAAGTTGTTAGAAGAGAACAAAAAATCATGGCACAACAAGTTGATAAATGCACTTTGGACTGATAGGGTCACATCAAAGAAATTAATTGGCATGTCATCATACCAATTGGTTTATGGAATGGATGTTGTTTTTCCATCCTCTTTGGGAGTTCCAGTCATGAAGATAATTCAGTAATTGCAGGTTGAGACAAATGAAATCCAAAGGAGAATTGATCAGACAATCCAATTGTAGCAATCGAGGGAAGAAGTCTATAATAAGGCTCAAGTCATCCAGGAGAATATCAAAAAGGTTTTTGATAGAAGAACTAAAGCAGATGATTTCACTTTGGGTGATAGAGTTTTAAAGTGGGATTCTAGAAGAGAGGACAAAGGAAAGCATGGAAAATTTGAAAATCTATGGACAGGGCCTTATGTCATTTATGCTTTCAAAGGACACAATGCATTTTTTCTCAAACATCTAGATGGGAAAGAAATGCATGGTGAACCTATGAATGGGAGAATGTTGAAACACTATTTCTCTATGCAATAGAAAATTTTTTAGCATTAATCATTGTAAATATTAGTCTTTATTATTTTGATTGGGTGACCCATCAATAGAAGTTGAAGCCCGCAGAGAAGGCCCTAAGATTCCATTGATATGTTACGATAAGTACCACAACAAAGGAAATCAGGTGTGGATATTGTCGAAATAGAACACTCAAGGCTACTAATCAAATGTTCTTGGCACCTCATAGGGAGAGTTCCATCCCCAGCTGGAGCCACTATTAGGGTCCTATAATTTATAAGATCTCAGGGTATTTGAGCATTGTATCTCAGGAATCTTATACTGTAAATAATTTTCAATCTGCCAATGATTTCCAAATAAAAGAAAAATACAATAGAAAATGAAAAGAGGGTATAAATAAAAAAGAGAAAAAACAAAAATATTGAAAAAGAATGAAAAATAGAACGACATCAAAAGAAAAAAGAAAAAAAGGGAATAATATTGAAAGTGTTGCAAGTCTAAATTCCACGACTGATAGATAGTTTTCTTCATCAATGTTAAATAAATATTGTGTGAAGCTTGTTCAAAATGCGACAATGACTACCTATTTGTTTAATCATATAGTGTAATCATGGTTAAACTTGTTTTAATTTCTATAAATTAGGTTAGAGAATAAAATTTTTCCATACATTCTAATCTTGGTAAATCAGCATTTAGGTAGAAAATGACATTGATTCAACTGTTTAATCTGAATCAGTAGGAGAAATAAGTGATAGGATTTAGTTAGTTTTTCATTCTGTATAAAAGAAAATAATGTGGGTTTTATAGTCTAAGTATACCTTTAGAAAAATAAAATTTTAGTTTAGTTAAGGGTAGGTAAAATAGTTGGTTTTATAAACATACGCCTATGCCATTTATATCCTAAGTTTTAAAGATATTGGAAAAAGGGCAAACGAGCGATGGGATAAAATGTGTTTTCATGTTTTTATTCCTAAACCTTTATCCTAAGTCAAAAAGGAAAAACATAAAGGTTCTTATGGACAAATATGTTTGTCATATTCGATTAAAGAACATCGCAGTCAGAAGCATTGGGATCCTTTCCCCCGCACGATCCATGGCCCATATCATTCTTCGACCCCCTATCCATTCTTCCTTTACTATCGGGGGGGGGTCCGAAAAGGTTATTTCCCCGCCCGGTCCCATCCCCTACATGGCACCCTCTCTGCATTTCACACCCCCCTGACTGAAACTGCTTGCCACTTAAAGTCCCCTCCAAAACCTCCTTCCCCTCGCCTGCTTTACCACATCCCCACCTCGACACCTTCACCTCTCACCTCCTACCATGTCACCTAGACGTTAACCACTTAAATTCTCTCCCGGCAAAAATATCGGTTCTGCATTAAATTCACACTTCCTGGGTGTTGGGAACAGGTACCCTAGGGTCAATTTTGGGGTTAAAAGCCCAAGTTTTGGGACTAAAGGCCCAAGTTTTGTGTAAAGAATGTAAAGCCTCTGCATTTTGTGGCCGCGGAGCACAAATATGTAAGCAATCAAAAGGGGTTTCTGCCCTTAGTTTAGATAGATGAGATCTGCCCTTCGTCCGCAGACCATGGGATTGTATAAAAGGGAGTCTTAGAAGAGTCTAAGGAAGTTGACAAGCTTTTGGTAGAGTTCTGAGTAAGTTTATGGGTCTGTGAGAGCTAAGAGCGAAGAGTCCTAGTGTAGGAAGAGGCTTTGCAGCTGAGTGCACAGAGACCTAGGGTAGAAGTCCGCAGCTGAGTGCGCGGACCCCTGCAGCTATGTGCGCAGGGTAGTCAGAGTCTGTACTGGAAATCTGGATTATCAATAAAGAGAAGTATTATTGAATTATCTGTGAATGCATTATTTTACCTCTTTTATCAATGTTGCAATTATGTTATGTTGAATATTGGGGTTATGAATTAATGTTATATTGATGCTCCAATCTATGTATTTTACTTTGTCATATGAACGCAAGTAAGAATATCTGTTTACGCGAAGATAACCATAATTCATGTTAAATTTAACCAATAGTTAAGCGAATCTGAGTAAATACAGAAGTAAGAGTAATTACAGAGGCGCATAAGTGCATGATCTATCTATTTGGGGTCCGCAAAGGATGATCAGAGACTTTTGGAGAGGCTTCAAGGACGAATAAGGGATATACTTTGATAAGCCCTAAAGGGCTTATGGGTCTGCGCGAAGGAAGGGTTAGGTCATATAACCGACATCACAGCCATCTTAGGGTGTCGAAACTTGGTTACCGCATCCCCCCATACTGCTTCGGGTGAGACTTCAATCCACGCTTCATGGATTGATGCCGAAAGGGCTAGTAGTGTAGGGATTTTCTTGGCTACTTAAAACTGAACCTGAGTCAGGGCCCATCAAGCCAACAAATGGTTCTGTTGTCAGGATCAGGATCTGCATAACAAGATGTTTGATGTTGTATCATTGGAATCCAACTAAGAAAGAGATCGAAGACTAGTTGGATAGAAAGATCCACGAATTCGCCACGCAAGAAAAAAGGAATCCATGATTGATGAAAGAACAATGGTTGGATAGATATCTATACATAGAGATACACGAAATCTTCTTCTGTTCCTTCCCAGTTGAATTAAATGAGTGGATCGTGAAGTTGGCAAATGGCCAAGGGAGGTGGAGGCTTGATGGTACGATTGTCTGGACCCCACAGTTAGTGCGGATATTGGAAGCCTCTAAATATAAGATCGCACTGCTTCTTAAAAGGGCCACGAGGTAAGTATTTGAAATCATTAAATACTTCGATTAAGACTCTCTTGTGTAAAAAGCAGGTTATGCAGTTACCTTGATGTTTGGGGTTACGCGAAATGGAAAGACTTTCAGGCACAAAGGAAGAAGAGGCTCTAAATATAGCTCATTGATTGAATCTCCTCTGAGTGATGACGAGGGAGTAGCACAGGCTTCTCCGCAGAGAGCTATTCAGTTGATAAAGCAAGGGTTCCTGCAAATACCTCATCCACCCACACCACCTCCATCTTCACCCCCACCACTTATACCCTCACCCACACCACCTCCACCTCCACCACCATTCAATATGGCGAACTTCGTAAAGTTACCTGTGTTCAAAGGCATGGAAATGAAGATCTGAACCAGTTTTGGTTCGTCATGAAAGCTGTGTTATCGTTTTGTGAGTTTGAAGGTTGACAAGACAAAATTCACAAAATATACATCAAACAGCTTAGGAGTCTAGGATCTAGCCCTCCTAGACTCAGAGAGGGCTCTCTCTATATTTTTAGGATTTGACTTCATTTTCAGTGTTCTAATGTGTTAGGCTAGATGTAAAAATGAAGGAGATTTATAAATTGATTGCTTGGTTGTTTGTTTGTTTGGTTGGGGTAGATCATATTTGAATCCTTTCCATTGGGCTATGGAGTCAAAGGCTGGGTGATAACATCAATTTTCTAGAGCATTTACAAGGAAAGCTAACTATTTATACTAGATCTAAAAGCAGAATGAGAAATGAGATGATAGAAATTGATATCAGTAATGATTAAAAAGAAGTTAAGTATTTCTTAATCATACATCATAAGAAAACATTTAGATTGTAAACACAGATAGAAATAAGGTTCTCCAATATCATATCTTAATCTATAATTCTTGCTTTACAATAATACTTAATGATGCATAAATGAATCAAACATAGATACATTCAGCACAAAAGGGAAGACATCACCACGTCAAAACATATCAAGTATCTTGTGTACAGTCTTTTTTTGTTGATGCTCTAGCTGAACATTACAATACTCCAAGGAGAAAAGAAAGATCAAATGACTTGGGTCCAACCACTAATACTTCCAATGCATGAAGTATTTAACTCAAAACCTAGAACGATTTTCCTTATACACTTGGCAATCTATTATTAATTACAAAAAAAGAAAATTGACTAGTGTAACCACGAAGTGGCCACGCTGAGAAAACTGGGACACCTGGCCCTCTTTTTTAGGGATGCTGATGCTGAGAAATTAATTTTTCTATAGTGGATCTACTGACATGGTTGGTGCTAACTCATATTTATGTTGTCACTTCAATCATCTTTGTCTCATTCCTCCTGATAATCACACAGGTCACTCCAACCTTCTTCATCTAGAATCTTGATCTTCATTAGCCTCCTGTATATTTCATCAGCTTCAGTGTATTTTGCAAAGGTGGGTTTAACCACAAAAACATGTTTCAACTCATGCTCAATGTAGATTTGATTGTTGATAGCTTTCAACAATGCCTTTCCTATTATGTTGCCTTGATGTTGGAAATATTTTCAGCATCCATGGCTATACTGTGGAGTTTCTTGACATAATCCTCTCTGGCCATGAGTTTGTCATTTATGACAAAGAGAGAGGGGAGAACTTTCTGATTTAAAGGTTGAATTCTGTTGAAGAACCTGTTCATTGTTAGCTCCAGATTTTGACACTTTTCTTCTAGCTGCACATTCAAGCTGTTCTTAGTCAGCACCTTCTTCACTTGATGTACAGTCTATGTCCTGTCTGCTACTCCCAACTCTTCCAGCTCGTACCTATTTCTTGAATTTAAAAATTTTATTATCCGGTTAGTTGTTGGTGGCATGTCTCCCAGCTCTTCATTAGTAGTTGAAATAACTTCTCTAGCCTTTTCAACTAATTCCTTCTGTTCAAACATAATTTGGATGCTGGACCAAATTTCATTCATACCATTGATTATATTATTCCAAATAATCTCCTTCACTCTTCCTAGAGTGTTCCCAATAGATGATTCTTTCTCTGATTTTTGTGGCCTTTCAATCAACGTCCTTGCCCTCTCCATCTATACTGAGTGGTCACTTTCGACCCTTTTGATTTGATCCTACAGCACATTAACTTGAGTTTCTAGCCTATTAATCTCCCCAATCTGCAAATTCATGCCTTCCATTGAGCTGGCTAGTTGTTCTGTGTTGCTTCCTGCTTATGTGGCAGCACATGTTGCAGAAGTTATGGGAAGAGATGTTAGAGGAAGGGCCTCTATTGTTGTGATGGCCATCTTTATTGCCTTTTCTTTCTCTTGCACCATCTTCTCCATCTCTACTTCCATTTGTTTGATTTGGAGAGACTACTCCACTATTAATTTCATCATATCATCCTTTTAGCTCTCTGTTTCCTCTATCTCCTTCGTAAGTGGGTCATGTGTAGCGAACATCTTGAGCTGCTTCTTCAAAGTTGCTATATCCATCTCTTTTTTCTTTATTATTTCTTCAGCTGCTTTAACATCGGAGGGACCATACCCAATCTTCACTACTAATTCTTCTAAAGACTTATTTTTATTTTCATTTGATTATGATGAAATCCTTTCCATATTTAACTGGGATTGAGCATTTGATAGGGCTACCTGCATTTTAAACAAATTCATGGAAGTGTTGGTTAGAGTAGATGAAATCATTTCACCTGTTTGTTTGTGCATTTCCAGTTGATCAATTGGATGAACACTTCTTGCATCAAACTCAAAAGAAGTTTGCTTGTAATCTGCTGGAGTTTTAGGCTCTATTGTCTGTGCTTCTAAAAATGCCATATGCATTTTGCCCTTTTCTGAATCAAAGGCAGAGAGAAGTCTACCCTGTGCAGTTGCACTCTATTTCCAAAATTGAGCATAAGTGCTCTTTTTCAATATTTCATTCCTGATTTTAATCTCCCTGAATGTGTCAAAGATTGTCTCTTCCTTTTCTCCAGTCACATTTGTAGATGATGACACTTGAAGAGACTATTTCCTTTCTAAAATTAGAGTGGTAGGAAAGGATTGCCCCCCAGTTGGGGATGAATCTGGAATATCAATGATATTGGTGACTATTTTCTATGGTGATCCTTTGTCTATGTCCATGTGCTTTCTGGGCTTCTTCCTGTATTTTAGCTTGAATTCCCTCATAGAAGTATCAGTCCCTGGTGACTGATCTTCTCTAGGCCTTTTCCCTGTTACTCCCTATTCTTGTTCTTTTCCCTTTTTTGTTCTATCTTCAGTGGTTTTCTTTTCCTGCTATCTTGGAGTTTGTGCACTGGAAGAAGAAATCACTTGTTCCTCAGCCTCCTACAATGTGTCAAGCATCCACTCAATCTGGTTCATGTATTTTTCAATTTCAGGCCTTTGAGTGTGAATATAGGTTGTTGACTTGTTCTCCACCCTCTTCTTGGAGATGATACCCCATGGGTCATAGGACCATGTAAAACTATGGGTGAAATTCATTTCTTTCAGTCTTTTATCTGCCTCCTCCCCTGCTGCTCTGTTGTTACAAATGAAGGGACCAATCTAAGATTTGATCCTAAACTAGGACTTTTTCTTAGCTGCTACAAAATGCACTTCATCTGCATTAATCATTTGTTTGATGTATTCAAGTGCAAAGATCCTCATGGGGAGGAAATTTGGTAGCTTATAAGGGGCCAACTCATAGCCATATACTCTTAATTTAGTGTAATTGTGGTACAAGTACCAATCACCTGTTCTTGCTTGGTCTGTCAACTACATAATTCTTCCTATTTCATCACTAATCTGGTGTTTTGTAGTCCCACTTAGGAGGCTCATTGCTAGGAGAACAAACATTCCTACAAATGTTTTGTAGCTGAAGTCTTTTGAGTCCTTCATCACTAATGTTGTCTAGAAAATAACAGATTGGGGTTCACCTTCCTCATTCAACTTGCCCATTGAAAACTGGAACCTGTCTGCCTGAAAATAAACAAACATATAAACCAAAACTGAGTATTGGAACACTTCCTCTATGAAGAAATTGACAAACTTCTCATGAATGGCATCTGTTAAGAATTGGCAGAAGTTGAAGAGGAGAGAGGGTTTGGACTCTGTTGACAGAATAGACAAGAAATCTATGATAGCTTCATCAAGCCATGGATTTGAATAATATCCAAGTAAATAAGAAAGAACAGTGACAATGTGTCTAGTTCTGTCAAGGAAAAAAGAGGAGGAATAAGGAGGATTATTGTTTGGCATAGGTGTTTGCTCAGTCATGAACATTTCTAAGGTTTTGGCTCTCTTATAAAAATCAAGTTTCTGGTACATTTCACTGAGAATCTCATGGGAAAAGGGAGTAGTTCCTTCAATAACAGGGGCCTACATCATCTGCATAATGGACTTGACATCAATCGTAAACAATATATGTCCAGTTGGGGCCATCACTACCCTTTACTATGGATTGTAGCATGAGTGGCATTTCCTAATCAGTTCTGGGCAACTATGTGTTTTAGGAAAAATGTAAAAAGGTAGATTAGTGTCCTAGAGGCCTATGTCATCCATCTCCTCCACAAATTTATCCTACCACCAGCAATATATGTTGAATAAATCGAACTCTCAAACTGTTTCATCTATCTTAAAATACCTGTCTACAAGTGGTATGTGATCCAAATCCAATGGTGGGTGCACCATTGGAACAAATACTTCTTGTTCCTTTTTCTTTGGTGCCATGGTTGTCTTCTGCAAAAACCTCTGAAAACTGACCTGTGTTGAAATTATAACAGAACGGGATAAGAAGAAATGGGAATTCGGATAGGGAGGAAGAAAAGGGATAAACCAGAAGTGGGATTTGAGAAAGGGAATATGTGATCACTGCAAAAAAATAAATTCTCCTGCAACTGTACTATTGTCAAAGTGAGCTTATTGCACTTTCTGAGTATGACTAAATGGAATTGAATTGCGCCTGATTGTAGAGATAGCAAGTTAAAATTTGAAAATGGTGTGAAATGTTTCTTTTATTGCTTTGGAGAGTTCCCGTTGGGTTGGTCTAATTTGGCACGGATCCGTTGGCTAACGGTCCAGCCAATTGAATGCACAATGGCAAGAATGGAGGTGATAGGTAGATGGGACGTGTTAGCCTTATCGACATGTGGCCAAAAATGGATCCAAATAACTACCGAAGTGTTCAAAATTTGCTTAAGGATCATTCAAAGATCAGAACAATCACATGCCAAGAGCCCTCACAATGGCAGAAAAGCACTATTGGGAGGCAGAAAACCAGAAAAAACAGTGAAAAAACCAAGTATCAGAGGCATAAATAGAGAAATGAACGACCACCGTCAGATCTGGCCAATCAACGGCCTAGATCTAATTGGAAAATCGCAATTGGCCAACACAGAGGAGGACTTAAGGTTGGGCAGAACACAACCCCGATCAATGATCTCCGATCAGCAGGTCGCAATCGGCAGAGGCAATCGGTGGATTAAGGGCAGACCGTGTGGAACTTGCGATGGCGATCAACGATGCAACATGGACCGTAGATCAAGCGCGCAGATCTACGGCCCACATCGCATCGCAGGATCACTACCGAAGATTAACAAGTAGTGCTAGCCATGGCCCGGGGCATGAGCGATATGCAATTGTGATCAGATCGCATTGCTATATCGCATCATAGAAACATGATGGAGCGGGGCCTATGCACATATATGTGTGCGACCCGATGAACCGGACCCAACGGTATTCTAAATATTATTTCATAAAGATTTTAGATCTGCAGAAAGGCAATTTTCAATGCATTTTTGCACTTTGATGTATTTTATAAAATACAAAGGGGAACCTTGGAGTAGGACCGGAGCGACTTGCAATATACGATAAGACCCAGACCCAATGGGGTTCGGGAATGAAAATATATAATTTTTCAGGTCCGCTAAAGCAAATTTCTCATGATTTTCAGTGTTTTTAACAAATTCCAAAGAAAATACACAGGGATAGGCCATGTTTGACATGAGATAGCGATGTAAAGGATGGGCCCAATAGGGGAATAGATAGTGTTTAAGGACTTTTTAAGTCCGAAATAAATAGACCTTGGCGGGAGTTTACAGTATGGCAGCGTTTCTATATGTAAAATAGAAAAGGGGTCATTACAGGGATTTCATAGGCTCGATACCCATTCCATCACAAAATAGAGGCCAGGAAAAGTTGCCGAGAGACAGAGGCTGGAAAGGGAAAAAAAGGGCCAAAGCATGATGTAGCCCAAAATAAAAGTGATCATGGAGCATCAACAGCGCAACACAGCAAAAACAAATAGAAGTGATCATGGGGCATCTTTGGCACGACTGAGCTCCTTTCCAGTGCCACAAATTACTAGAATGAGGTTACTCTGCTGTTAGAGAAGAAACCCCCAAGCCCATGAGTGCCTGGTTAGGGAATCAAGTTGTTAAAAAATATAGAGGATAGATTAAGACACTCTGAGCCTTTAAGAGCTCAGGACCATTGTAAAAGGCCTAGAAATGGCTGAAAGTTAAATTTATGAAGGGTTCAACCTTTGGGGACTGTGGATACTTTGCTACTCAAGCTTCTCATCTTCATTCTAGCAATATAAGCTTCTTTTGTTGTTACATGTTCAATTTCCATTTTCTCTTCTGTTCTAAGCTAGCACTTGAATAGGTTGTTCACGTTTTCTTTTGTATCTAATGCTAGATAACTGTCATCTTATCTCTGCGTTGATAAATTAGATTTGCAAACTTCATTTATTTCCTATAGCTAGCCATTCATATGTTTTCATGTATGCATCTACTGGTATAGTCGGTATTCTCCATCTATCCATTAAATCTACAAAATATTGAGCATGAGTGGTATAAAGCCTTGTAAAGCAGAGGGTGTTCATGCATGTCTTGAGTAAAAAATAGAGTTGAAACAGTCATCTGACTTGAGCCAAACCATCATCCATTCCAATAGTTCAGAGAACAATATTGAAGATTATATGTTACCAGGCATCTCTGAGCTGCAACCTAGGAGAGTTTCCTGGAGTGATAACATAATTGGCGCCGCTGCCGGGGAGAGGAGACTGAAGCTCAGCTTCCCTGGGAGATGACACAAATCTAGCTTTGATGATAGACAAAGTCTGGGCACTTTTTTGGTTGTAATCATCTATCTGGCGACTCCACTTCATAGTTCTGGCTCAATTTGTGAGGCATACTCAGAGAAATCCTCAGAAGCCACAAGCTGACCCAGTACGTGACCCTGAAAAAAACATCAAAGAAAGAAAGGTATTGCAAAAAGGAGCATGAGGTTCAAGTAAACCTAAACAATATTCTATATCTCTTCAAGAAAGGCCTGTAATAGAAAAAATACATGTTGAGAGTATAGAATCTAATACTATCGGTGAAGAAAAAATCTCAGAAATTCATAAAGCTCCTTATTCTTTAGGTTCTTCTTTTGTTGTAATCCCAAAGGAAACCTCACCTCCTATCCATCATACTCCTTTAGTCTTATCATCAATGGATCTCATCATCTTCTTCAAACTGCTTTTCTTCCATGACTACATTTTGGAAAAGGGCCTTCACCCATTGATCTTCATTGGCATCTTTGCTTCTTTGCAAAATCTGCAACTGCTCATTAGTTCTTCTATATGGATTTCGATTTCTAAGAGCAAAGGTTTTAGGAACCCTTCCTTTCCCAGAGTGCTGCTCAACTTTTAATTTGGAGATTTCAAAGGCTAATGACTCTATCATCTTAGTCATTTTATCTATCTTGGGATCTGAAGATGATGAAGACTCGCCCCTCTGTCTCCTTCTATCAACATTTTGCTTGAGCTTCTCTGTAGCCATGATGTTTGATTCTACTTCCAAGGCTGAGGAGTGACTAATAATACTAAAGGAGTATGATGGATAGGAGGTGAGGTTTCCTTTGGACTTACAACAAAAGGAGAACCTAAAGAATAAGGAGCTTTATGAATCTTTGAGATTTTTTCTTCACTGCTAGTATTAGATGCTATACTCTCAACATGTATTTGTTCTATTGTAGGATTTTATTGAAGAGATATAGAAGATTGTTTAGATTTACCTGAACTTGATGCTCCTTTCTACAATACCATTCTTTCTTTGGTGATTTTTTCAGGGTCAGGTACTGGGTCAGCTTGTGGCTTCTGAGGATTTCTCCGAGTATGCCTCACAAACTGAGCCAGAACTATGAAGTGGAGTCACCAAGAGGTTCGTCCTTTAGTAGAGTTGCCAGATAGATTATTACAACCAAAAAAGTGCCTAGACTTTGTCCATCATCAAAGTTGGATCTGTTTCATCTCCTAGGGAAGCTGAGCTTCAGTCTCCTCTCCCCGTAAATGACACTAATTATGTTATCACTCCAGGAAGCTCTCCTAGGTTGCAGCTCAGAGATGCCTAGTAACATATAATCTTCAATATTGTTCTCTGAACTATTGGAATGGATGACGGTTTGGATCAAGCCAGATGACCACTTCAAATCTATTTTTTACTCAAGACATGCATGAACACCCTCAACTTTACAAGGCTTTAGACCACTAATGCTCAATAGTTTGTAGATTCAATGGATAAATGGAGAATACTAACTATACCAGCAGATGCATACATAAACACATATGAATGGCCAGCTACAGGAAGTAAAGGAAGCTTGCAAATCTAATTTATCAATGCAGAGATAAGATGACAATTATCTGGCATTAGACATAGAAGAAACATGAACAACTCGTTCAAGTGCAAGCTTACAACAAAAGATAAAATGGAAATTGAACATATAACAGCAAAAGAAGCTTATATTGCTAGAATGACTATGAGAAGCTTGAGTAGCATAGTCTCCATAGTCTCCAAAAGTTGAACCCTTGTTACATTTAACTTTCAGCCATTTATAGGCCCTTTACAATGCTCCTGAGCTCTCAAAGGCTCAGAGTGTCTTAATCTATCCTCTTTGTTTTTTCAACAACTTGATGCCATGACTAGGCACGCATGGGCTCAGAGGTTTCTTCTTCCAACGGAAGAGTAACCGCATTCTGGTATTTTGCTGCGCTAGCAGGGAGCTCTCTCATGCCAGAGATGCCCCACAATCACTTCTGTTGTTTTTCGCTGTGTTGCGTTGTTGATGCTCCATGATCACTTTCATTTCAGGCTGCATCGTACTGGGCTTTTTCTCTTTCCAACCTTTGTCTGCCGGCAACTGTCTCCTAGCCGAATTCTTCTTCCGGCATTAGAAATCATCACTAAACGCTTCTGCTCTGTGATGGAATGGGTCTTCGGCCCTTTAAAATCCCTTCAAATATTAATCAATGATTATTTTCTATTTTAAACAGAAAACGCTGCAACAATGAGAAATCCCACCCATCTTTATTCATTTTGGACTTAAAAAGTCCTTAAACATGGCCTATTCCTCTATCGGGTCTGCCCTCTAGGTCGCTATCGCAAGTCGCTAGTGGCCTGTTCCCTTGCTTCCCTTTGTATTTTGGATATGTTAAAAACATTGAAAATCATGAGAAATTTTCTTTGGCGGACCTGAAAAATTATATATTTTCATTCCCGAACCCTTTCGGGTCCGGGTCTTATCGCATCGGCGCTGCTCCAGGGTTCCCTTTGTATTTCGTTAAAATACGTCAAACTGTGAAAATGCATTGAAAATGGCCTTCTTGCAAACCTGAAATCTTATGAAATAATACTTATAATACCGTCGGGTATGGTTCATCAGGTCGCACACATGCCTATATAATGGCCCTGCTCCATAATGTTTCCCTAATTGTGATTCGCCGATGCGATTGATCACAATCACATATCGCTTATGCCCCGGGCCCATGGTTAGCGCTCCTTGTTAATCTCTGATAGCAATCTTGTGATGCGATGTGGGCCATCGATTTGCACTTGATCGATGGTCCATGTTGCATCGCTGATCACCATCGCAAGTTCCATATGGTCTGCGCTTACTCCGCCGGCTTGCCTTTGCTGATTGCAACCCGCCGATCTGATCATCGAAGATTGTTGATCGGGGGTTTCTTCCGCCCAACTTAAGTCCTCCTCTATGCTTGGGTGATTGCAATTTTCTAGTTAGATCTGGGTCATTAATTGGCCAAATCTAACGGTTGTTTTGCATCATATCTATGTATGCCTCCCCTACTAGATTTTTCACTGTTTTTTGAGTGTTTTAGCCTCCCGATAGTGCTTTTCTGCCATGCTGAGGGTTCTTTTCCTGCGCTAGTTTTGATCTTTGGTAGGATTTTGTTGTCTTTTAAAGACTTAAACAACATATTTGGATTCATTTATGGGCCAAATGCCAACAAGGCTAACATCCCCCACACAGGAATGCATTCATTTATCTTTCAAATTAACTTTTCATGTCACAAATAACATAGCAGAGTACGAAGCCTTGATATTGGGCTTAAACGTTGCTAAATAAATGGGCATCAAAGGCCTGAAAGTGTTTGGAGACGCAGACCTCATCATTCAGCAGGTCAATAAAACTTTCCAAGCAAAGCATCCAAGGCTGAAAGCATACAGAGATGAGTTATGGAAGCTCAAGGACTCTTTTAATATTTTCAGCATTTCTTACATCCTGAGAATGAAGAACCAGCTTGCCAATTCCCTTGCTATGTCTACTAGCACGTTTATTCCTCCTTTGCCTCCTAAATTGACGTATGAAGTTCAGGTGAAATATAGACCGTCTCTGCCTGACAATGTCAAATACTAGAAATTTTTTGAAGACGGTGATGAAATTAAGAGGATTTTACAAGTCAATGAATTTTCTGAAACGCACATTGACCAAGAAAATGAAACCATGGAAGAATGCGGCCAGTCCAAGATAAAAGACGAGATTGGCCGAGGAAGCATTGTCTAGCTGCCTAGTAACCATATACCCAAAGGATTGGTGCATCTAGAGAAGCTCACAATGATGTACCTTATAAGCCTGCCAAAAAAGAAAATGAGTCTGTCGTTCATAAACATAATATAGGGAGCCCAGCCCATCCGAAATACATAAATCTGTCCACTGATTTATCTTCTGCCCAGAATTTTGAGTATTGCAGCCTCATGAAGCAATTCGCTGATATTTTTGCCTGGGAATACAGTGATCTTAAAACCTATAACACAAACATCATTCAAAATAATATTCCACTGGAAAAGAACACCATCCCTTTTAAGGAGAAATTAAGACCTATCAGCCCTCTCTTATTGCCTTTGATTAAGAAAGAAATCAAGAAGTTGTTGGATGCCAAAATCATAGTTCCCCTAAGGTATTCAAAGTGGATAGCTAACCTTGTGGTAGTAAGAAAGAAAAATGGAGAAATCAGGCTTTTTGTTGACTTTAGAAATCTGAACAAATGCTCTAAAAAAGATAACTACCCCCTGCCTAAGATGGAACACTTGCTGCAAAAAGTTTCAGGGGCTAGAGTCATGTCTTTCTTAGATGGATTTTCAGGTTACAATCAGATTGTTGTACATCCAGAAGATCAGGAAAAGACCACCTTCACTACTCCTTGGGGCACTTTCATGTACTCCAAGATGCCTTTTGGACTGATGAATGTTGGGGCTACTTTTCAGAGGGCCATGGACATAGCCTTTGTGGGAGAGAAGGACAAGTTTGTCCTTATTTACCTTGATGACATAACAGTCTTCTCCAACAGTCACAAGGACCATTTGTAACATTTGAAGAAGGTCTTTCTAAAGTGCAGACAGTTTGGAATTTTGATGAACCCAAAGAAGTCACAGTTTTCTCTAGAAGAAGGCAAACTTCTGAGACATATTGTTTCTACAACAGTTGTGAAGATTGATCCAGCAAGAGTTCAAGCAATTCAGACATTGTCCATCCCAAGGTCAAAAAGGGACATTCAATCCTTCTTGGGTAAGATTAACTTTGTAAGGAGGTTCATTCCAAACTTTGCAGAGCTAGTGAAGCACATCACTTCCATGCTGAAGAAAGGATCAGAAATAAAATGGACAGATGTTGCAAGAAGCTCTTTTGAAGCCATCAAACAACCTATCATGGAAGCTCCCACTCTAATCAGCCCAGATTACACTAAGGATTTTTATATCTTCTCTTTTGCCTCTTATGATACACTTGCAACAGTTCTGTTGCAGAAAAATGTTGAAGGCATAGAGCACCCCGTGGCCTTTTTCAGCAAAACTCTAAGGGATGCTGAAATAAGGTATGACCTTATTCAAAAACAATCTTATGCTCTCATAAAATCTTTAAAGGCATTCAGAATTTATATTCTGCATTCCAAAGTGGTTGCATATGTACCTTCGGCCTTAGTAAAAGATGTCCTAACTCAGCCAGATATTGATGGAAAGAGAACTAAATCGATTGCAAAATTCATAGAGTTTAACATAGAGGTGAAGCCCACTAAGCTTGTCAAAGGCCAGGGTTTGGATAAACTTATGGCTAAGGAAAATTGCAGTTTGTTAGACATCAATTGCATGGGTCCAAATTCAGATGATGAGCAGATAGAGGAAGCAACAGAAGAGCACAAGTAGAATCAATCTTTGGCTGAAAATCTAGCCACCTATGAATGGTATTCCAAAATAGTTCATTTTTTCCAAAGCTAGAAGTCCCTCCAGGGTTTAGCTCAAGTCAAGCTTGGGCCCTTAACCTCAGATCAACCAAATTATGCATTAATAAAAACTTGCTTTATTGTAAAAACCCATTAGGAATCCTCTTGAGATGTCTAGATAAAGGACAATCTATGGAAGTCATGCACCAGTTCCATTCTAGCATCTGTGGAGGGCATCATTATTGGAAAACCACAGCCCACAAAATCCTGAGGGCTGGGTATTATTGGCCTACTCTGTTCTCTGATGTGTTTTCTTTTGTGAAATCTTGTGACAAATGTCAGAGGTTTGCAGGAAGACAGCAGCTAAAATCTCTGCCCTTGAAGCCAGTACATGTCAATGGTCCCTTCCAGCAGTGGGGCTTGGACTTTATAGGTGAGATCAACCCACATTCCAATGGCCAACACAAATGGATCTTGGTAGCCACTAATTATTTCACCAAGTGGATTGAGGCTATACCGAATAAGAATGCCAATCATCAAGTTGTCATAAAGTTCTTGAACGAGAATATTTTCACTATATTTGGTTTCCCAACCAAACTAGTCACTGATAATGTAGCAGCTTTCAAGGCAAAAGAATTGTTGAACATGACTTAATCCATGGGCATTCAATTAGTGCATTCTACTTCATATTATCCTCAAGGAAATGGCCTGGTAGAATCATCTAACAAGAGTCTGGTAAGGGTAATCAAAAAACTGTTAAAGGACAACAAAAAGAGTTGGGATTCCAAGTTGAAGTTTGCACTATGGGCTGACAGAGTTACCATCAAAAAGTCCGTAGGAAATTCTCCATTTAAGCTGGTTTATGGCGCTGATGTTGTTTTCCCTATCTAGTTGATTCTCCTTGTGGCCAAATTCTTGCAAGAAGAACAAGATGAAAAGAATGACATGGTAAGGAGAATGAATAACTTAGTTTAACTACAACAGATTAGAGAGCAGCTAGTTGAGAAGTCAAAAGCTCATCAGAAGAAAACCAAAGAAACCTTTCACAGGAAGGAAAAATTGGACAATTTCCAAGTTGGTGATTGGGTTCTCAAATAAGATGCATTTAAGGAAAAGAAAGGTAATCATGGTAAGTTTGACTCCTTATGGACAAGTCCGTTTTTCATCGCTCAAATTGAGTAGAACAATACCTTTATTCTGCACAGTCTGGAAGGAGGAGATGTTTTTGGTAGCCCAGTCAATGGGCGGTTCTTGAAACTTTATTTCATTTAAGGCTTTAAAGCCTTGGTATTGTAAATATGTTTTTTTCCATTTTTTATTTTATTGAAAAATAGACTCCATGCCTAATGGAACACTAGGAGCAAGATTTGATTTTGTTTTTACAGGAAAGGCATCGTTATGTGATTCTTAAAACCTCACAGGGAGGATTTCATCCCCAGAAGGAGCCAATGTTAGCCTTATCAACATGTGGCCCAAAATGGATCCAAAACACTACCGAAGTGTTCAAAATTTGCTTAAGGATCATTCAAAGATAAAAACAATCAAATGCCAAGAGCCCTCACAATGGTGAAAAAGCACTATCGGGAGGCAGAAAACTAGAAAAAACAGTGAAAAAACCAAGTATCGGAGGCATAAACAGAGAAATGCACAACAACCATCAGATCTGGCCGATCAATGGCCCAGATCTAATCGGAAAATCACAATCAGCCAACATAGAGGAGGACTTAAGGTTGGGCAGAATACACCCCTGATCAGCAATCTCCGATCGGCGGGTCACAATCGGTGAATTAGGGGCGGACCGTGTGGAACTTGCGATGGCGATCAACGATGCAACATGGACCATCGATCAAGTGCGCAGATCGACATCCCATGTCGCATCACAGGATCGCTACTAGATATTAACAAGGAGTGCTAGCAATGGCTCGGGGCATAACTGATATGCGATTGTGAACAAATCTCATCGCTGTATCGCACCAGAGAAACATTATGGAGCGGGGCCTATCCACATATATGTGTGCGACCCAATGAACCGGACCCGACGGTATTCTAAATATTATTTCATAAGATTTTAGATTTGCAGAAAAGCCATTTTCAATGCATTTTCGCAATTTGACGTATTTTATAAAATACAAAGGGGAACCTTGGAGTGGGACTAGAGCGACTTGCGATATGCGATAAGACCCAGACCTAATGGGGTTTGGGAATGAAATTATATAATTTTTTAGGTCTGCCAAAGCAAATTTCTCATGATTTTTAATGTTTTTAACATATTCAAAATAAAATACACAGGGACAGGCCATGTGTGACATGCGATAGCGACGCAGAGGATGGGCTCGATAGGGGAATAGACAGTGTTTAAGGACTTTTTAAGTCCGAGATAAACAGAGCTTGGCGGGAGTTTACAGTATGGTAGCATTTCTCTGTGTAAAACAGAAAAGGTGCCGTTGCAGGGATTTCATAGGCCCGATACCCATTCCATCACAAAACAGAGGCTGGGAAACAGTTTCCAGGAGACAGAGGCCAGAAAGGGAAAAAAAGTGCCACAACACGATGCAGCCTGAAACAGAAGCAATCATGGAGCATCAACAATGCAACACAACCAAAACAAATAGAAGTGATTGTGGGGCATCTCTGGCACGAGCGAGCTCCTTGCCAATGCCGTAAATTACTAGAATGAGGTTACTCTGCTATTAGAGAAGAAACCTCCAAGCCCATGCCTGCTTGGTTAGGGCATCAAGTTGTTAAAAAACAGAGAGGATAGATTAAGACACTCCGAGCCTTTGAGAGCTCAGGAGCATTGTAAAAGGCCTATAAATGGCTGAAAGTTAAATGTATGAAGGGTTCAACCTTTGGGGACTGTGGATACTTTGCTACTCAAGCTTCTCATCTTCATTCTAGAAATATAAGCTTCTTTTTTTGTTACATGTTCAATTTCCATTTTCTCTTCTGTTCTAAGCTTGCACTTGAATAGGTTTTTCATGTTTTCTTTTGTGTCTAATGCCAGATAACTGTCATCTTATCTTTGCGTTGATAAATTAGATTTGCAAACTTCATTTACTTCTTGTAGCTAGCCATTCATATGTGTTCATGTATGCATCTTCTGGTACAGTCGGTATTCTCCATCTATCCATTAAACCTACAAACTATTGAGCATGAGTGGTATAAAGCCTTGTAAAGCAGAGAGTGTTCATGCATGTCTTGAGTAAAAAAACAGAGTTGAAACAGTCATCCGACTTGATCCAAACCATCATCCATTCCAATAGTTCAGAGAATGATATTGAAGATTATATGTTACCAAGCATCTCCGAGCTGCAACCTAGGAGAGTTTCCTGGAGTGATAACAGGACGGGTTGGCACTGTGAGGTGGTGGGAGCAACAAATGGTCACAATGGAAAAGTGGTTTGACTAACAGCATAAACCATTTTTCTGGGGGCTTGGTGAGTGGTAAGTGGTATGAGAAGGGGGGGTGTGAAATCATGATAGTGCGACACGTCAGTGGCTTGAAACCTTTTTGGACCCCCCCTCGGGATTAACTTTCGGAGGGCGAGGGGGGCCCAAAAAATCACTCAGGTTGTTGGCTCATATCGGATGAGCGGGGATTTTATGAGAGATGGAGGATAGGTAAGATGGGGTGTGACGGGTAAGAGGGTGGTGGGGTAGGGAAATAAATAGGGGCGGACTATAGGAAAATAGGGGTATAGAGTAAGGTTAGGGGAAATAATATTAAAAAATAATATAAGACCCCTTCCCATTTTAATTTCTTCTCCCGACCTTAGAAAAAACAATAGGATATGTCTTCCAACCTTGAAAGAACATTAATGTCTTTCTTTCTTTGGATCTTCCTCAATCTATCTACCCTTATTTTTCTAATCTAGCATTTTTTTCTTTTTCATTTCCAGGGTGCATTTGGACTTGCAGGCCCTTTAATGTTTTTCTTTTATTTCTAACCTACTTTAGCACTTATTTCTCCCATTGGTCGAGATTAAACAGTTGAACCAATTTTATTTCTACCTAGCTACTAATTTGCCAAGATTAAATTGTTTGGCAGATTTTTATTTTCTACCCTATTAATAGAAATTGAAATTTCTTCAATCATGATTAGACTATATGATTTGAACAACATTTGGGGTTTTCTTTTTCTTCTTATTTTTTCTCTTTTGTTCTTTCTTTTCTTTTTTTTATATACCCTCTTTTCATTTCTTTTTTTTTTATGAAATCAATTGAATATTGGAATATGTGAACAATTTGAAATTTGCAGGCTGTGAAATACTCAATCACCTTGAGATCCTATAAATTATAGGACCCTAACAATGGCTCCAGCTGGGGATGGCACTTCTTAGCTTGAAGTGTCAAGAACACCTAACCAGTAGCCTTTAATCCTTCAAATCTGCATTATCTTCAATCTGATTTCTTTTTGTCAAATGAATAATCCAACTAAAAACCTAAAATATTGTGATATTTACAATGGAGTGAGGAAATCTTTGTACTCAAGAAAAGTAATGCTTCAACATCCTACCATTGACAGGACCTCCTGACAATTCTATTCCATCTAACTCCTTGAGGAAAAATGCATTATTTCCTCTGAAAGCAGAAATGATATATGGGCCTTTCCAAATATTTTCAAATTTACCATGTTTCCCTTTGTCTTCTCTTCTTGAGTCCCATTTCAGCACTTTGTCTCCCAGGTTGAAATCATCAGCTTTGGTTCTTTTATCAAAAAAATTCTTTATGTTTTCCTGGACAACCTGAGTTCTATTGTATACCTCTTCTTTGGACTGCTGCAATTGAATTGTCTGATATATCCTTCTTTGTATATCATTTGGTTCACTTTGTACCTCTTGAATGATCTTCATAACTGGTACCCCCATGGAAGAAGGGAAAACTACATCTATTCCATAAACCAGTTGAAATGGGGACATGCCAATGGATTTATTTGTAGTCAATCTATCAGCCCATAATGCATAGATCAATTTGTTGTGCCATGACTTTTTATTGTCCTCCAGAATCTTCTTAATGATGTTTACCAAACTCTTGTTGGAAGATTCAGCCAACCCATTACCTTGAGGGTAATAAGCTATTGAATGACCCAAAGAAATATGGTACTTATGACAGAAATCCACCATCTTTTTTGATTTGAAAGCTACAGCATTATCAGTGATCAGTTTCCTAGGACAGCCAAATCTAGAAAGGATATTGGTTTCAAGGAATTTTATAATAACAGAATCAGTAGCAGCTCTAGAAGGGATGGCTTCTATCCATTTGGTGAAGTAGTCTATGGTTGTTAGGATCCATTTGTGTTGGGCAGAGGATGGAGGATGAATTTCACCAATGAAATCCAATCCCCATTGTTGGAAATGGATTTCAACAGAGATAGGTTTTAGGGGAAAAGGTAGTAATTTTCTTTTCCCTTCGAAGATTTGGCATTTATGGTAGGCAGACACCATCTTATGGATGTCTCAGGAAAAGTGTAGGCCAATAGTAACCTGCTCTCAGGATTTTATTGGTAGTTGTCTTCCAATAAAGATGGCCTCCACAATCACCTTCATGGAATTCCTGCATAACTTTGTCAGCATCATCTTTTAACAAACATCTGAGTAAGACACCTCCAGCATCTTTCCAATATAATGTATTATCAACAATGCAAAATTTTACTGCTTTTAATTTAAGAAATCTAGCCTTTGTTTTGGATAATCCAGGAGGAGAATTTAAATTGAACATAACATATAAAATGTCTGCATACCAGGGGGAATTTAGATATTCCTCGTCTATTGGTGGAGTCACCAGTTCCTCAAGATCATCCAGAGAAAATACCATGTTGATATCTAATGCATTGAAATTTGATTCAACCATCAATTTGGCTAATCCATGTCCTTTGATCAACTTGGTGGGCTTGATTTCTATATCATATTCTAGAATCACAACTATCCATTTGCCTCTCTTCCCATCAAGTCCATTTTGTGTGAGAATATATTTGACAATTACATTAGGCACATAAGCAATGATATGAGAATGTAAAATGTAAATCCTATAATCTTTTATTGCTTTAACTAGAGAAAATTCTTCTTTTTCCATGATATTATATTTTAAAGAAGCATCTCTCAGAGCTTTGCTAAAGAAAGCTATTGGTTGTTCATGTCCTTCATTGTTTTTCTGTAATAGCACAACAGCAATAGTATGTTCAGATGCAAAAGAAAATATAATAAAATCTTTAGTGAAATTTGGGCTGATTAAAACTGGAGCTTCTGTTAATGCATGCTTGACTATATCAAAAGATTGTTTGGTTTCAACATTCCATTTAATTTCTATGTCTTTCTTGAGCATGTTTGTTATATTTCTGAGTAGTTCAGCAAGATTTGGTATAAATCTTCTCAAAAAAATTATTTTTCCAATAAAAGATTGAAGTTCTTTCATGTTTCTTGGATGACTGATTTTAAGGATACCTTCAATCCTACTGGGGTCAATTTTGATTCCATCTTTCGAGATGATATGGCCTAAAAGTTTTCCTTCTTCAAGACCAAACAATGTTTTCTTGGGATTAAGGGAGATACCGAACTTTCTGCATTTTTCAAATACTTTTCTTAGATGTGCTAGGTGTTCTTCATTAGTCTTTGAAAATATAGTGATGTCATCAAGATAAATCACAATGAAATGTCCAATTTCATCTGAAAAAGCAATGTCCATTGCTCTCTGGAAAGTAGCACCTACATTCATTAATCCAAAAGGCATTTTTACATACATGAAAGTTCCCCAAGGAGTAGTAAAAGCAATTTTATCTTGATCATCAGGATGTACCAAAACTTGATTATACCCTGAAAAACCATCTAACAAGGAAATCCTACTAGAACCCACTACCCTTTGTAGTATGTGATCCATCTTTGGTAAGGGATAGTTGTCTTTCAGGGAAACCTTGTTTAAATTCCTAAAGTCAATGCACAATCTTATTTCACTAGTTTTCTTCCTTGTAGGCACAATATTGGATACCCATTTAGAATATCTAATTGGGACTATGATCTTAGCCTCATACATTTTCTTGATTTCCTTTTCCACCAAAGGCATTAGGATATGGTTTATCCTATGCAATTTCTGTTTGAATGGTTTTTTATCTTCTCTGATTGGAATTTTGTGTTGTATAATGCTAGTGTCATAAGATTTTAAATCCTCATAGCTCCAGGCAAACACATCTACAAATTCTTTGAACAGAGCTATATACTTTTATTTAGCCATGAGAGGTAGTGATTTTGACAATTTTATGATTTTGGGGTTCAGTTCACTTCCTATGTTGCATTCCTCAATATTTGTTCCTGTTGGTTCCATTTTTGGCTTCCTAGAAACATCATTAAACTCAAACAACTCTTCCAAAGGGGCAAGCCCTCCAGGTAAGATATTATCTTTGAGTTGTAGTACTTTGAATTCTTCCTTTTCTGGATCTTTATGTATTTCAGTTTTATGTACAGTCTTATTTACAGAAATATTTTCATCAGAAACAGCAGGTTGATTTATACTAATATGTACATCAGTTTGATTGTCTAGTTCATCCTCCAAATCTATACTACTATCCTCAAATTCATCCCTTGATTGCAGAAAACTCTCAACATGTTTATCACTTCCAAAAACTTGCCAGTATCTCATGTTATTAGGCACTGCAGGATGGTGCTTCACTTCAATTGCGTATTGTTTATTTGGATGAGGTAATTTGCAGGTGCTGGCTGAAAAATATAATCCATTTGCCAAGGCATTCTATAGCCTAAGGATCACAACAAGATCATACTCTTGAAAGGTTTTAAGAAAATCAATCACAACATTTGGGTATTCTCTCAATATAGGGTGTTTTGCAGAGTATTGACCTTTAATTTGTTTGATGATGAGTTCAGAGTCTCCTTGGACAAAAATTCTTTTAGCACCTACCCTTTTAAGCAATTTCAAGCCTAAGAGTAATGCCTCGTATTCTGCTATGTTGTTTGTACACAAAAAATTCAATTTGTAAGAATGACCTTCAGCCTGATTAGTTTTTGAATTATATAGCCAGACTCCTGCTCTTGCCCCTGTTTTACCACATGAGCCATCAAAAGTCATATTCCAGAGAGGTTCTGTTTCAGGGTCCTGTTGGATAATGGGTGTTTGAGTGTCAAGTCCTTCACTGAGATCATTTTCTGCCTGCTTGACCTGTGTATCTATGTCTCCATCATTGTCATTGTACAGTATGAAAGAATCAAGATCAGTATGGACAGAGTAGAGGGGATAGTTGTCTAGCCTTTCTTGGCTACTCACCATGTATTTCATTAAGGTTTCTCTATACAGTCTCCTCGGTTGGCCAAATACTAGTATTGTGGCATATGTCATATCCATTTGAAGTGTCCCTTGTAACTTAGCTCCCCAAGATCTTGATAATAGCATACCATACTTAGGAGGAATGTCAACTACTACTATATCCATCACTAAAATTTTTGTTGGTATCTGGGCTAGCGTGACACAAAGGTCCTTAATGAGACCTAGACATCTAACCTTGCTAGAATCAAATGAATATAGATCTTTGTATGGTCTAGTGATTTCAAGTCCAAGTTTCTCCATAACAATCATTAGCATGAGATTATGTGACGTACCTGAATCCAACATTACATTATTAAGGATCTTGTCATGAATATTAAGGCTGACATAAAATGGAGGAACACCCCCTTCTTAAGGCTTGCCATCAACTTCTGGTCCAAACAAAAGTCTAGGCTAGTCATCATTCAAATTCACTATATCAGTGCTTTCTCCTATGTTGAGTACCTTTAGAACCTAGGACCTATATATATTTTTGTTTACCAGTCCAATAAGAGGAATAGAGATCTTGATTTTAGCAATTTCGTTCTCAATACTGAAGGGTGCTTGATTTTTAAGCAAATTTGAGAAATCAGTCCTTTCAGCCACAACCTTTGTTATGAGTTATGTTTGCTGACTTATAGTAGGCATTCCAAATTGGAAAAATTTTGTTGAGACATCAATTGTTTTCTTGGCAATATTTTATGTGTTTCTCCTTTCTGGATTGTTTTCATTTTTCTTAGAGCTTTCAGCTATCTTCTTGGAATCAGGCTCTAAAGTTTTCGTGGCAGAGTTATTAGAATCCTTTTTATTTGAGTTATCATTGTTTTTCTTTCTCCTAATATTATATTGTATGTTAACTTCTAAGAAAGCATTCTCAAATCCATGTTTATAGTCATCAGATTCTTTAGATTCCAGCTCTGTTTGAGTTAATAAAAACAATTCATGTTCTTCTTGTGTAAGAAAAACATAACTATATTCATTGGTTCCCATTAAATTAATCTAATTTTCCTCCACTTCTTCAACTACACTTATACCTTCATTAGCATAATTTTATTGAAATGGTGGCCTAATTTGTTGATCTGGGCCTCTTTGATCTCTTTGTCTGATTTGTGGAGTGTTTCTCCTAGGGTTTGGATTTCGGTTCTGTTGGATAGGTGGATTCTCCCTAGGAACATTCCTATCATTTATACTTATTCTCTCCATCATTCTTTCCATAGTCCTTACTAAGGAATCAATTTTGGCTTCTGCTGCAGAAGTTGAAGCTTCTTCCTTAAAAGTCACTTGTCTTTCAGTTCTCATCCTGGCTCTTTTAGCTTGTAAATTGGCCTCTACACTCACAGCATCCATCTACATTGGTTCTAATATTGGAGAATTTCTTTCCATAAGCTGGTAAGACATATCTGTGTCAAACCCATCTGGGAACTTTATCAAGGCTAAATCCTTGGGTAGTTTAAGATTTACATGTATTGCATTAGGTATTGTTTAATCTAGCACAATAGTTCTGTACACTTTCACCTACTTCCCTTTTAATATTTTCATATTTTGATAGAATCTATAAAGGAATCTTCTTGACTTCCCACCTATTAAGAAAGGCTTGGTGGAATGTAGGGAGATCATTTATACTATTTGCAGGCAAAGACTTAAACCGTTTTCTTACTTCTCCTCCTAAAATTTGAGCAAACATTCAGATCTTAATACTTTCGTCATTTACCTATTACAAGTCAAAATAATCATTCATTTTATCCACATGTTGTTGAGATGTTAAAGTAATTGTCCCATCAAATAGTGTGATCTTGGACTGATAGTCTTGTGGCATATTAGCCAAGGGGGTTGGTAACACCAAAGGAGCATACCTGGCAGCCATGATTGGTGGTGGTGGTGGAGGACCACTTGAAGGAAGTTGAATGGTGGATGAGGGAAGTTGAATAGTGGATAAGGTTGGAATATTACTAGGTGGAAATGAGAGTAAAGGAATTTCAGTAACCTTACGTTGAAGGATGAAAGAAGGGGTAGGAATTATGGAGGCAGTAGGACTTGGTGACTGAATATATGTAGGTTGAGATGTGAAGGAGGAAGTTGCTAGGTTTAAAGCAGTTAATTCTACTGAATGTTGAAGGTAAGCACCATCAATTTCTGAGGTGAGATCTGTCACTAGATCTTGAAGAGTGTCAAAATGCTGTAAAAGTTGAAGATCTGATTTAGTTTGTGAAGAAAGTTCTCTCACTGGGATTTTTGGTAAGATTGATGGATCAAAGATAATATGATCTTTCCAATTCTCTGATTTAGTCCTGAATAAGCCTTGTTCAAAGTGTAAATCAAACTAGATATCTTGGAAGGTAACAAAGTTTTCAGGAAGTGAGTTGGCTCTGTGAAGAAATGTATTGCTTGTCTGACTCTTAGTTCTAGGACTTTTCCTTAATATCTTTTCAAGATTGTCCACTATGGTAGGAGGATTTGGATCTGGATTGGATCTAGTAGAGATTATTTTGGGAGCCGGTGTTCAGATCTAGAACACAGACAGAATAAATATACAAGATAGAAAAGAAACCAATCTTAGTAATAAACTTATCATAGAAAGCTATTTAACTGGGTACTCTGAATTTGCATGAAAGGATAAATTTTCAATACTCTGCAGTATGGTCGCCACTATGTTATTGTTCTGTGATTTTGAAGATTGGCAAGAAAATATTCATAAAAGATATATCAAACCGCTTAGAAGTCGAGGATCTAGCCCTCCTAAACTCAGAGAGGGCTCTCTATGTATTTTCAAGATTTGACTTTATTTTCAGTGCTCTAATGTGTTAGGCTAGATGTAAAAATGAGGGAGATTTATAAATTGATTTCTTGGTTGATTTTTTGTTTGGTTGGGGTAGATCATATTTGAATCCTTTCCATTGGGATATAGAGTCAAAGGTTAGGTGGTAACATCAATTTTCCAGAGCATTTACAAGGCAAGCTAATTGTTTATACCGGATCTAAAAGCAAAATGAGAAATGAGATGACATAAAGTGATATCAGTAATTATTAAAAAGAAGTTAAGTATTTATTAATCATACATCAGAAGAAAACATTTAGATTGTAAACACAGATAGAAATAAGGTGCTCCAACATCATATGTTAATCTATAATTTTTTCTTTACAATAATACTTAATGATGCATCAACGAATAAAACATAGATACATTTAGCACAGAAGAGAAGACATCACTGAGTCAAATCAGATCAAGTATCTTGCAAATTGTACTTTTTTATTGATGCTCCAGCTCAAGATTACAATACTCCAATGAGAAAAGGAAGATCAAATGACGTGGGTCCAACCCCTAATACTTCCAATGCATGAAGTATTTAACTCAAAACCTACAACGATTTGCCTTATACACTTGGAAATCTGTTATTAATTACAACAAAAGAAAATTGACTAGTGTAACCACAAAGTGGCCATGCTGAGAAAACTGGGACACCTGGCCCTCTTTTTCAAGGATGTTGTTGCTGAGAAATTAATTTTTTTGTAGTGGCTTTGCTGACATGGTTGGTGCTGACTCAGATTTACGTTGTCACTTCAATCATCTTTGTCTCATTCCTCCTAATAATCACATAGGTCACTCCACGCTTCTTCATCTGGAATCTTGATCTTCATTAGCCTCCTGTATATTTCATCAGCTTCAGTGTATTTTGCAAAAGTGGTTTTAACCAAAAAAACATGTTTCAGCTCATGCTCAATGTAGATTTGATTGCTGATAGCTTCTAGCAATGCCTTTCCTGTTATGATGCCTTTGATGTTGGAAATATTTGCAGCATCCATGGCTATACCCTGGAGTTTCTTGACATAATCCTCTCTGGCCATGAGTTTGTCATTTATGACAAACAAAGAGGGGAGACATTTCTAATTTAAAGGTTGAATTCTATTGAAGAACCTGTTCACTGTTAGCTCTAGATTTTGACACTTTTCTTCTAGCTACACATTCAAACTCTTCTTAGTAAGCACCTTCTTCACTTGAAGTATAGTCCCTGTCCTGTTTGCTACTCCCAACTCTTCCAGCTCGTACCTGTTTCTTAAATTTAAAAATTTGATTATCCTGTTAGCTGTTGCTGGCATGTCTCCTAGCTCTTCATTAGTAGCTGAAATAACTTCTCTAGCCTTTTCAAATAATTCCTTCTGTTCAAACATAATTTGGATGCTGAGCCAAATTTCATTCATACCATTGATTATATTATTCCAAATAATCTCCTTCACTCTTCCTAGAGTGTTCCAAATAGATGATTATTTCTCTAATTTTTGTAGCCTTTCAATCAATCTCCTTACCCTCTGCATCTCTATTGAGTGGTCACTTTCGACCCTTTTCATTTGATCCTGTAGCACATTAACTTGAGTTTCTAGCCTCTTAATCTCCTTAGTCTACAGATTCATGCCTTCCATTGATCTGGCCAGTTTTTCTGTGCTGCTTCCTACTCCTATGGTAGCACTTAAGGGAGTAGTTATGGGAAGAGATGTTAGAGGAAGGGCCTCTATTGTTGTGCTGGCCATCTATGCTGTCTTTTCTTTATCTTGCACCATCTTCTCCATCTCTGCTTCCGTTTGTTTGATCTGGAGAGACTACTCCACTATTAATTTCAGCATATCACCCTTTTGGTTCTCTGTTTCCTCTATCTCCTTGGTCAGTGGGTCACATGTAGCAGGCATCTTGAGTTGTTTCTTCAAAGCTTCTATATCCATCTCTTTTTTCTTTATTATTTCTTCAGCTGATTTCACATCAGAGGGATCATACCCAATCTTCACTATTAAGTATTCTAAAGACTTAATTATATTGTCCTTTGATTGTGATGAAATACTTTCCATCATTAACTAGGATTGATCATTTGATAGGGCTACCTGCATTTTAAACAAATTCATGGAAATGTTGATTAGAGTAGATGAAATCATTTCACTTGTTTGTTTGTGCATTTCCATCTGATCAATTGGATGAACACTTCTTAAATCAAACTCAAAAGAAGTTTTCTTGTAATCTGATGGAGTTTTAGGCTTTGTTGTCCGTGATTCTGAAAATGCCATATGCATTTTTCCCTTTTCAAAATCAAAGGCAGAGAGAACTCTACCCTGTGCAGTTGCACTCTGTTTCCAAAATTGAGCATAAGTGCTCTTTTTCAATATTTCATTCCTTATTTTAACCTCCGTGAATGTGTCAAAAATTGTCTCTTCCTTTTCTCCAGTCACATTTGTAGACGACGACACTTGAAGAGACTGCTGCCTTTTTGAAATCAGAGTGGAAGGAAAGGGTTGCCCTCCAGTTGGGGATGAATCTGGAATATCAATGATATTGGTGACTATTTGCTACGGTGATCCTTTTTTTATGTCCATGTGCTTTCTGGGCTTCTTCCTGTATTTTAGCTTGAATTCCCTCATAGAAGTATCAGTCCCTGGTGACTGATCTTCTCTAGGTATTTTCCCTATTACTCCCTATTCTTCTTCTTTTCCCTTTTCTGTTCTACCTTCAGTGGTTTTCTTTTCCTATTGTTTTGGATTTTGTGCACTGGAAGAAGAAATCACTTGTTCCTTAGCCTCCTGCAATGTGTCAGGCATCCACTCAATCTGGTTCATGTATTTTTCAATTTCAGGCCTTTGAGTGTGAATATAGGCTGTTGACTTATTCTCCACCCTCTTCTTGGAGATGATACCCCATGGGTCATAGGAACATGTAAAACTGTGGGTGAAATTCATTTATTTCAGTCTTTTATCTACCTCCTCCCCTGCTTCTCTACTGTTACAAATGAAGGGACCAATCTGAGATTTGATCCTGAACTGGGACTTTTTATTAGCTGCTACAAAATGCACTTCATTTGCATTAATCATTTGTCTGATGTATTCAAGTGCAAATATCCTCATGGGGAGGAACTTTGGTAGCTTATAAGGGGCCAACTCACAGCCATATACTCTTAATTCAGTGTAATTGTGGTACAAGTACCAATCACTTGTTCTTGCTTGGTCTGTCAACTACATAATTCTTCTTATTTCTTCACTAATCCTGGGTTCTACAATCCCACTGAGGAGGCTCATTATTGGGTGAAAAAACATTTCTACAGATGTTTTGTATTTGAAGTATTTTGAGTCGTTCATCACTAATCTTGTCCAGAAAATAATAGATTGGGATTCAACTTCCTCATTAAACTTGCTCATTGAAATCTGGAACCTGTCTACCTGAAAATAAACAAACATATAAACCAAAACTGAGGAGTATTGAAATACTTCCTCTGTGAATAAATTGAAAAACTGATCATGAATGGGATCTGCTAAAAGTTGATTGAAGTTGAAGAGGACAAAGGGCTTGGATTCTGTTGACAGAATAGACAGGAAAGCTATGATAGCTTCATCAAGCCATTGATCTGAATAATAGCCTAGTAAATAAGAAAGAACAGTGACAATGTGTCTAGTTCTGTCAGGGAAAACGGAGGAGGAATAATGATGATTATTGTTTGGTAGAGGTGTTTGCTCAGTCATGAAAATTTATAAGGTTTTGTTTCTCTTAGAAAAATCAAGTTTTTGGTACATTTAAGTGAGAATCTCATGGGAAAAGGGAGTAGTTCCTTCAATAACAGGGGCCTGCATCATCTGCATAATGGAATTGGCATCAATGGTAAACAATATATGTCATGTTGGGGCCATCACTACCCTTTGTTGTGGATTGTAGCATGAGTGGCTTTTCCTGATCAGTTCTGGGGAACTATGTGTTTTAGGAAAAATGTAAAAAGGTAGATTAGTGTCCCAGAGGCCTATGTCATCCATCTCCTCCACAAATTTATCCTCCCACTAGCAATATATGTTGAATAAATTGAACTCTGAGAGTGTTTCATGTATCTTAAAATCCATGTCTGCAAGTGGTATGTGATCTAAATCCAATGGTGGTTGTTGTTAGAGTTGGTCTGGTCATCCCTCCATCAGAGATCAAAACTCTTTTTGCATTTCATTTTTAGGTGTCCCATCTCGCTCGATCAATTGCATTCCACTAGGAGCATGCCATAAATCTAACGCATGGACTTTGTGATTCACTACCCCTCGTGCTCTGCACTGTTGGCTCAGGTCTGACCATCAAAATCAAGTTTTAAAAGTTATTTGCAGTCCTGTTTCAGTTTCTAGATCATAACAGTCATTTTATTCATCAGGTCTAGGGTTAGTCAAGCTGTGTCTTCACAATGTCCAATAAAGCCAGCAGGCCAGAGGGAGGTTCTTAATAAGTTTTCATGTCAAATATTTTCATCATCATATGGATGGATTATGACTTTTCTTCAAAACTCTGTTTTGAAGACAAGTCGACAATTTGTTTTTTGTAATAATTTTTCAAATTTTTCAGTTCTTGAATTCTTTAGGCGCAGCCCTGGTCTCCTTTGCCAAATCCCATGTCAGCTATTCTTGCAAAAAATTCCCAAGAATTTCATCATTGCAACCAAAAAATCAAGGAGGAAACAAAAAGACAGAGTTGTATTAATTGTGAAAAAGTGCCAATTTCAAAACATTACAAAAATGGGTTTTGAAGAAACAAAAATCAAATCAATGTCTTTATAAAGGTTTTGCCATGAATATCAATGTCATTCTACATGCCAAGGTCAAAGAGAAGCATTTCAAAGTGAATTGGGTGAGCGAGTGCGTGTTTGGGGTGAAATTGCTTGCAACTAGCCAACGCGGCGCACAAAACAGTTGGCGTGGCACACTGGAAGCGCGCGGCGCACTAGGAACAATTTTCCAGTGCTATTCTGAACGGGCTCGGTGCACTGGGTTCTTGGCGCGGCACATACAGTCCACAGCCCGAATTTGCTTGAAATTTCTCCAAGTTGCTCATTCCTTCCGTGGATTTGCCAAGTAGAGCCTTCTTCTTGATGATTGCATCAAATTTTGTGATAAGTGATGGTGTTTTATGGGTGATAATGGTTGAAACAAAAATCCAAACCCTACATCTAAAGTGCCTTCAAAGGAAGATTGTTGTGGGTTCTTAAATCTTTGATTTGTCACCAAGGACTCTCCTCCTTCCCCATTTCTCCCTTGTTTCATCATTTCCTAGCGCCCCCCCCCCCCCCCCCCCCACTAAGCTCATCAATCCTACATTTTCTTTCCTACATTCAAATCCCAAAACCCCAAAACCCTAGCCCTTATAAAAATCTCCCAACCCTATACCTAAAACCCCTCAAACCCTCCTCCTTTCCATAATAAAATTTATTCTAATAGTCCCTAATCCCTTACTGTTTTCCCCTTCCTAACATTCCCTTGTTGCATTTTTTTTCCCCTTGGTGGCAGAATACAACTATATTGCATTATAACACAACAGTTTCATACATCATTAAAGAGCAGTCCAAGCACAGTTCATATACAACAGCATCTTTTCTTCAAGGTATTTTGTACAGCAGTCATGGCATCTGAGCATTCATCGGACTATGAAGTGGAAACCCAAAGTGACTCACCCTTGGAAGAACAGGCACCCCAGAGGCCTCATAAAGGTGGTAGACATGTTAGAGAAGAACCGACCACCCTTACAGAATTGCAGGCCTGCCCTCTTGCGATGTTTGGTTTTCAGAATCAGTCATGCTATGAGTTTTGTCAAAAGGTGGCTAGTGTTCAATTCCATCATGAGCTGGCTCGTCTTTTCGTGCTGCACTTACATGGAGATCAAGCTATCTTAGCCGGTGTCACCTTCACACTTACACCAGAATCTGTCTCATTAGCAACCGGTATACCGAACATTGGTGAACCATGGCACAAGAAGCAAAAGATTGACTGGCAGCATTATGAGCCATACATTAAAACCAGTTTCTTGAGGTAGCTCAAGAGAGTGTTCTCGTTCCGATATCTGAAAGATGAATATGCTCCACTAATGAAGTTGATCATGAAATATTTCAGCTGTGAGGGACGGTTCTCTCATTTATATGCTTATCACATTAGGTTTCTCATGCATTTCACCAGGGTACAGATGATGAACATTCCGTATTTCATTTGCTAGAACATAGAGAGGATGACCACCTTTATGCAACATAAAACCCCTCAGCAGCAACTTAACAGTGTCTATCATTTTTCTCTTATTAAGATTTTGGTGGTTCATCAGCTTGGAGTACAGGGCATCACTTGGGATGATTTCATCTCTTGTGACTTCTTCAGAGCTTCACGGGGATTATCAGAGGTTAAGCATGAAGGTGGACCTTCTCATCAGTATGAGCGCCATGAGACCGCTAGTGTGCCGGTATTCATCACATATCAGAGAGGCACCAGACATTTGTTTGCAGCGGCAAAGCGAGTGTTATCTCCACCCGGGGTGGAAGGGGCCTCGCTTCCTCCATCAGCATCACAGGTATAGGACAAATAGGATGAGGGGCCTTCAGGTGAAAGAGAGACCGACTTCATTCTCATTCATGATGATGATACAGATACGGGCCCACAAAGTGCCAAGCTTAGGGAGATCATCCAGGAGCAGCAAACAGAGATCCAAGCCTTATCCCTTGACTTGGAGAGAGCTAAGTGGACCATGAAGTACTTGGAGCAGAGGAACAAATAGCTAGAGGATCAGCAAGCAATCATGGAGCTACAAAATATTCGCGAGAATCACCATGCTACACAAAGGAGAAGAATTGAGCTCACGTCATTGGAGCAAGAGATTAATGAGGATCAAGAGGCCAATCTTGAGATAGTTAACATGCACTTAGAGAAGCTGTTGGACAAGTCCGACAAAGACCATGCATTGCTGAGACACATGGCTTTCCACTACATGGCATGAAACAAGGTCTGCAAGGCCTGAATCAGGAATTTAAAAGCAAAATTGAGAAAGGCAATGAAGAAGCAAAAGAGGCAAAGGGAGCTAGATCATCTTTTGGTATTGGCTGAAGCTTCTTTAGCCTAGCCTAACACTTAATGAAGAAGCTCCAGCCCAAATTTCAAGAAATTTGGGGCATTTTTGGTATTTTTGCAAATTTTTGTACAAAAAACAAGGTTTTTCTCCCTGTGCGTCGCGCCACGTGGCGCGCGCTTATGATAGGAGGCTCCAAATGCAAAAAAAATTATATTTTTGGATTTTTCATGAAAAATCATGACTGTTGGTGCATGGCCAAGAAGTTTGGGCAAGTTTTGAGTCCTTAGGAGGTCAAAAACACCCTAAAAATGACCTCTTTGCCCCTAATTGCACACACAGGAAGCAATCTTGGGAGATTGAGGTTTGGAGGGGCAAATGAGCACCAAATTCATAAATTCCACTTGGGTTGGGAAGTAGACAGGTAGGGCTTTCCAACAAGCACACTTGGGCTCAATTTGGACTTCAGGAAGTGCCTCAAACTTAGTATCAAAGTGGCGCGATGCACAATGAAATTATCGCGGCGCACAAAGGTTTTTTGCCAAATTTTTCACCTTCCAGCTCAGAAATTCGGCCAGTTCGACTAGTCTTGCTTTGTGATGTTATTTTTGATCTATCTTGATGTAATTGGATAAACATGATGTAATTTTGGCACTTATTTACTTGTTCTAGAGGATTCATTCACTAGAAAGTGAAAAGTTAATGAATGAATCAGTTTCCTACCTTATAGAGGCAAGTTGTTTTGATTGCCTAGATTTTAGTGCTTTATTTAGAATTGGTTGAAACAGCTCCTAGAATGATGAGCTCGACCCCTAGAGGCAAGCGAATGGGTTGAGCTATTCTATATCATGTAATTCCTAAGTCATTTTCAGGGTTGGACTCTTGGGAAAAGTTGGGCACTTTATTGTACATTCATTTCTGCATTTTTGGCTAAGGAAAGACCAGGGTTTTGCAGCACTGTTTGGGATCCATGTGGCTTTATGTTTTGATGGTGTGCTTCTCTGAGTAATTGTAAGTTTATTAGTGTTATGTGTATAATTTTCCTACTTCTTCTTCTGAATTTGGACAAATGAGTGATTAAGGTAGAATCCATAACTGCTATGCTCTACCTTTGAATTTGTTTAAATTTTCATGTTTTCATCTGTTTAAGGAGAATTCTTGAGACTCTCTTGCTCTCCTTAGCTTCTCACCAATCTGATCTATCCATTCACTCACTTTAAAGCATCAAATTGATTGCCTTCCTTGCCCCAATCGGAACTCTGCAGAAACTGTGCCTCATCCCCGAGCCCAATTTGCCTTTCCCTGTTTCCAACACAAAATCCCCAAAAACTCAAATCAAATCCTTTGCACTTAATACCTAGCCTAAACTCAGTTGCTAAATCAGTCATCTCCAGCCCCATTGATTATCTTTTGCTGATATTGACCCGGAGAGAGCCCTCTCCTGTCCTCGTATTGCTAGCTACGAGGCTGAGCGTGGTTTGATGTGGACCTAGAACCTTTTCTTTTCAGGATTGTTGTAGCCATGTTCATAGTTTTATTGAAAATCTTGAGGGGGTTTATGAAGATGATGACTTCATGGAGGATGAGATCATGGAGGCCCTGTACGAAAATCCATTTCAACAGCATAAAGACGATCATGAAAATTTGCAGTAGGATCAAGATCTTAGTACGGTGGAAGATGAAGGAATTTTGCATCTTGACAGCCAATAGGAATTACATGAAATGGATCAGCAGTATGAGGAAAATTTGTACATTCCTTCACTTGAAATTAATGAAGACAATCACTATTTGAGCAAGAGAAAACAAAAAGTATTATCTCCTCTGTCTGAAGACGAGATAGATCAACTCTTGAACGGTCATGTTACAGCTCAAGTTAACGCAGATCTGCAGTGTGCACATGGTCAAGAAGGTGATGGTGGAACTTCTTCCTTTTCTGAAAAGGATGACAGTCCTGTAAGCAGCTTTATAGATCAGCGGGTTGAAGATGTCCATATGGCTGAAAATGATGAAAGAAAAAGTGTCATTTCAGATCTGGTGGACATAAAAGATGATATGCAGGAAAATGATGTTCCAATCTCAGATAATGGGGATGATAAATCAGATCGAAAGACAGATTGTGATGAGGAAAAAGAAAGTGGCATGGTTGAGGCTGCCTCAAATGGAGAAAACAGAGTTACAGACCTAATTGCCCCCATCTCACCAGAACTAGATCTTCATGAGGAGGTAGCTCATTCCCTCTATGACAAACAAGACGAGATCTTCGTTCAAGTAAGTGAAAAAGTTTCTCTGGATGAATTTATGGTAGATGATAGAAATGATAGTGTTAGGTTTCAAGAAACATCTGAAGTTTCTTTTCTCGTGATTGATGAAAGTAATGAGAATCCGACTGTCATATCATACGAAGATGATCTACAATATATTCAGACTACAGAAGATCAGACCATTCAGGATTCCCTTTCAGATTCTTCTTCATATGTCTCATGTTTTGAAGTGTACTTTGAAGAGGAAATTTGCTCATCTACTTGTTCAGAATTTTTTGAGGACCAGGACCATACTCTTTTTGAAGTACATTATGAAGCAAGATCAGAATCAAAAGAAAAAGACATCTTGTTTTCTCAGCAGGAGGTGGCAATGGCAAATCTTCATGTTTTTCATGATCCAATGGCAAATCTGTTGCAGTCAGCAGTGAAGGTGATTATTGCAGTGTTCAGTGATGAAGGAGATCATGGTCAATTATGTTTTTGGATGCCCAGTTACAAGTATCTATTGTTGACCAGAAGATCTGATCAGGAGAATCAATCAAGAAGGCATCTGCTTGATTGGTTACATTGGCATTTTGATATAGTTTGATGATATATTGTCTTGTAAGAAACACAGGTGGTCAAGTACTGCCACCAAGCTTTAAGTTTTAAGTTCAGGTCTTAGTATTTTGAGTTAGATTGTTAGAGTCAAGTTTTTTCGGTCATTTCAGCATTGCATCGAGTTAGTTTGAGACAGGTTTTAGTAAATAAATGAGTCAAACTCTTGTGTTGTTTGTCGAGATAATGAATCCATAGCCCAATGGACGAAGGCATTGGTCTGCTCTCCCAAATATCTACCATTCTTGGCACCTCCAAGGAGCTACCATCCCCATTGGAGCCAATGTTAGATTCGGTCTGGTCATCCCTCCATCAGAGATCAAAACTCTTTTTGCATTTCATTTTTAGGTGTCCCATCTCACTCGATCAATTGCATTCTGCTAGGAGCATGCCATAAATCTGACGGATGGACTTTGTCATTCACTACCCCTCATGCTTTGCACTGCTAGCTCAGGTCTGTCCATCAAAATCAAGTTTTAAAAGTTATTTGCAGTCCTGTTTCAGTTTCTAGATCATAACAGTCATTTTAGTCATTAGGTCTAGGGTTAGTCAAGCTGTGTCTTCACAATGTCCAATAAAGCCAGCAGGCCAGAGGGAGGTTCTTAATAAGTTTTCATGTCAAATATTTTCATCGTCATATGGATGGATTATGACTTTTCTTCAAAACTCTGTTTTGAAGACAAGTCAACATTTTGTTTTTTGTAATAATTTTCCAAAATTTTCAGTTCTTGAATTCTTCAGGCGCAGCCCTGGTCTCCTTTGCCAAATCCCATGTCAGCTATTCCTGCAAAAAATTGCCAAGAATTTCATCATTTCAACCAAAAAATCAAGGAGGAAACAAAAAGACAGAGTTGTATTAATTGTGAAAAAGTGCCAATTTCAAAACATTACAAAAATGGGTTTTGAAGAAACAAAAATCAAATCAATGTCTTTATAAAGGTTTTTCCATGAAGATCAATGTCATTATGCATGCCAAGGTCAAAGAGAAGCATTTCAAAGTGAATTGGGTGAGCGAGTGCGTGTTTGGGGTGAAATTGTTTGCAACTAGCTGGCGCGGCGCATAGAACAGGTGGCACGGTGCACTGGAAGCATGTGGCGCACTGGGAACAATTGTCCAGTGTTATTCTGAACGGGCGCGGTGCACTAGGAGCATGCGGTGCACTGGGTTCTTGGCATGGCACATACGGTCCACAGCCCGAATTTGCTTGAAATTTCTCCAAGTTGCTCATTCCTTGCGTGGATTTGCCAGGTAGAGCCTTCTTCTTGATGATTGCATCAAATTTTGTGATAGGTGATGGTGTTTTATGGGTGATAACAGTTGAAAAAAAAATCCAAACCCTACATCTAAAGTTCCTTCAAAGGAAGATTGATGTGGGTTCTTAAATCTTTGATTCGTCACCAAGGACTCTCCTCCTTCCCCATTTCTCCCTTGTTTCATCATTTCCTAACCCCCCCCCCCCCCCCACTAAGCTCATCAATCCTACATTTTCTTTCCTACATTCAAATCCCAAAACCCCAAAACCCTAGCCCTTATAAAAATCTCCCAACCCTATACCTAAAACCCCTCAAACCCTCCTCCTTTCCCTAATAAAATTTATTCTAATATTCCCTAATCCCTTACTATTTTCCCCTTCCTAACATTCCCTTGTTTCATTTTTTTCCCCTTGGTGGCAGAATCCAACTATATTGCATTACAACACAGCAGTTTCATACATCATTAAAGAGCAGTCCAAGCACAGTTCATATACAGCAGCATCTTTCCTTCAAGGTATTTTGTACATCAGTCATGGCATCTAAGCATTCATCGGACTATGAAGTGGAAACCCAAAGTGACTCACCCTTGGAAGAACAGGCACCCCGGAGGCCTCATAAAGGTGGTAGACATGTTAGAGAAGAACCGACCACCCTTACAGAATTGTAGGCCTGCCCTCTTGCTATGTTTTGTTTTCAGGATCAGTCGTGCTATGAGTTTTGTCAAAAGGTGGCTAGTGTTCAATTTCATCATGAGTTGGCTCGTCTTTTCGTGCTGCACTTACATGGAGATCAAGTTATCTTAGCCGGTGTCACCAGAATCTGTCTCATTAGCAACCAGTATACCGAACATTGGTGAACCATGGCACAAGAAACAAAAGATTGACCGACAGCATTATGAGCCATACATTAAAACCAGTTTCTTGAGGCAGCTCAAGAGAGTGTTCCCGTTCCGATATCTGAAAGATGAATATGCTCCACTAATGAAGTTGACCATGAAATATTTCAGCTATGAGGGACGGTTCTCTCGTTTATATGCTTATCACATCAGGTTGCTCATGCATTTCACCAGGGTACGGATGATGAAAATTCCGTATTTCACTTGCTGGAACATAGAGAGGATGACCACCTTTATGCAGCACAAAACCCCTCAGCAGCAACTTAACAGTGTCTATCATTTTTCACTTATTAAGATTTTGGTGGTTCATCAGCTTGGAGTACAGGGCATCACTTGGGATGATTTCATCTCTCGTGACTTCTTCAGAGCTTCACAGGGATTATTAGAGGTTAAGCATGAAGGTGGACCTTCTCATCAGTATGAGCGCCATGAGACCGCTAGTGTGCCGGTATTCATCACATATCAGAGAGGAACCAGACATTTGTTTGCAGTGGCAAAGCGACTGTTATCTCCACCCGGGGTGGAAGGGGCCTCGCTTCCTCCATCAGCATCACAGGTACAGGAAAAAGGAAAGAGGCCAATGCAGGATGAGGGGCCTTCAGGTGAGCCTTCAAGTGAAATAGAGACCGACTTCATTCTCATTCATGATGATGATACAAATACGGGCCCACAAAGTGCCAAGCTTAGGGAGATCATCCAGGAGCAGCAAACAGAGATCCAAGCCTTATCCCTTGACTTGGAGAGAGCTAAGTGGACCATGAAGTACTTGGAGCAGAGGAACAAATAGCTTGAGGATCAGCAAGCAATCATGGAGCTACAAAACATTCGCAAGAATCGCCAGGCTGCACAAAGGAGAAGAATTGAGCTCACGTCATTGGAGTAAGAGAGTAGTGAGGATCGGGAGGCCAATCTCGAGAGAGTTAACATGCACTTAGAGAGGCTGTTGGACAAGTCTGACAAAGACCATGCATTGCTGAGACACATGGCTTTCCACTACATGGCACGAAACAACGCCTACAAGGCCCGAATCAGGAATTTAAAAGCAAAATTGAGAAAGGCAATAAAGAAGCAAAAGAGGCAAAGGGAGCTCGATCGTCTTCAGATATTGGCCGAAGCTTCTTTAGCCTAGCCTAACACTTAATGAAGAAGCTCCAGCCCAAATTTCAAGAAATTTGGGGCATTTTTGGTATTTTTGCAAATTTTTGTACAAAAAACAGGGTTTTTCTCCCTGTGCGCCGCGCCACGTCGCACACGCTTATGATAAGAGGCTCCAAATGCAAAAAAATTTATATTTTTGGATTTTTCATGAAAAATCATGACTTCTAGTGCATGGCCAAGAAGTTTGGGCAAGTTTTGAGTCCTTAGGAGGTCAAAAACACCCTAAAATGACCTCTCTGCCCCTAATTGCACACACAAGAAGCAGTCTTGGGAGATTGAGGTTTTGGAGGTGCAAATGAGCACCAAATTCAAAAATTCCACTTGGGTTGGAAAGTATAGGCATGGATTTCCAACAAGAACACTTGGGCTCAATTTGGACTTCAGGAAGTGCCTCAAACTTAGTCACAAAGTGGCGCAACGCACAGAGAAATTGGCGCGGCGTACAGAGGTTTTTTGCCTAATTTTTCACCTTCCAGCTCAGAAATTCGGCCAGTTTTACTAGTCTTGCTTTGTGATGTTATTTTTGATCTATCTTGATGTAATTGGATAAAAATGATGTAATTTTGGCACTTATTTACTTTTTATAGAGGATTCATTCACTAGAAAGTGAAAATTTAATGAATGAATCAGTTTCCTACCTTATAGAGGCAAGTTGTTTTGATTGCCTAGATTTTAGTGCTTTGTTTAGAATTGGTTGAAACAGCTCCTAGAATGATGAGCTCGACCCCTAGAGGCAAGCGAATGGGTTGAGCTAGTCTATATCATGTAATTCCTAAGTCATTTTCAGGGTTGGACTCTTGGGAAAAGTTGGGCACTTATTGTACATTCATTTTTGCATTTTTGGCTAAGGAAAGACCAGGGTTTTGCAGCACTGTTTGGGATCCATGTGGCTTTATGTTTTGATGGTGTGCTTCTTTGAGTAATTGTAAGTTTATTAGTGTTATGTGTATCATTTTCCTGCTTCTTCTTCTGAATTTGGACAAATGAGTGATTAAGGTAGAATCCATAACTACTATGCTCTGCCTTTGAATTTGTTTAAATTTTCATGTTTTCATCTGTTTAAGGAGAATTCTTGAGACTCTCTTGCTCTCCTTAGCTTCTCACCGGTCTGATCTATCCATTCACTCACTTTAAAGCATCAAAGCGATTTCCTTCCTTGCCCCAATCGGAACTCTGCAAAAACTGTGCCTCATCCCCGAGCCCAATTTGCCTTTCCCTGTTTCCAACACAAAACCCCCAAAAACTCAAATCAAATCCTTTGCACTTAATACCTAGCCTAAAATCAGTTTCTAAATCAGTCATCTCTAGCCCCATTGATTATCTTTCGCTGAGATTGACCCGGAGAGAGCCCTCTCCTGTCCTCGTAGGGCTAGCTACGAGGCTGAGTGTGGTTTGATGTGGACTTAGAACCTTGTGTTTTCAGCCTGAGACAAATCTAGGCTCTAACAGGTGCACCATTGGATTAAATACTTATTTTTCCTTTTTCTTTGGTGCCAAGGATAATTTTAGGGGCGAATGTTCGCCCTTTGGCGAAATTAAGGGGTTTTAAATTTTTAGTGGGCGAATATTTTGTATAATAGTACATTTTTACAAATCACCTCAAATAGCCCACCTTATTTTAAGGGGGAGCTTAAAAAAGGTAAATTTAGCCCTTGAAATTAGGACTTACAACCTTCCATTCGCCCATTTTCAAGAATAGGTTTTATTTATGTGAATCCTATGGGCCAAATACCATATTTATAAAAGAGTTATGGTAAATTAATAAAAATATAAATAAATGAGAGGTATGGTAAATAAATAAAACATTTTTTATATTTACTCGATAAGTCACCTTATATATATACATGTAAGGGTGTAAACAAATAAAAATATAAGTAAATTGGAGGTATGGTAAATAAATAAAACGTCTTTTTATACTTACTCAAAAGGTATGGTAAATAAATAAAAATATAAATAAACTAGACGTATCGTAAATAAATAAAACCTCTTTTTATACTTAGTCCATAACCCTCGTTCTATTTATGAAGGCTCAAGAAAGAGGTTTTATTTAAGTGAATCCTATGGGCCAAATACCATATTTGTAAAAGAGGTATGGTAAATTAATAAAAATATAAATAAACGAGAGGTATGGTAAACAAATAAAACATTTTTTTATATTTACTCCATAAGTCACCTTATATTCACGAACACTCAAAAAATGGGTTATATTTAGGTGAAACCTATGGCCAAAATACTATGGGACAAATACCATGGACTAGATTGTTATTAATACCATGCAAAAAACCATTATTAACCCTAATATTAGAATTAATAAAAATAAAAATGGCACATGGTATTGACCCATGGTATTCACCAAAATGGCACATGGTATTGACCCATGGTATTCACCTGGAATGTAGCCTATTTAAATGGGGGAATTAAACGAGCATGTAGCCTATGCTAAGATTCACTAGGACTTTACAAAGTTTTATTATTTATTGAAAGACTCGCCAAGATCTTACAAGATTTTATAATTGAGTAAAATATTCGCCATGCCTGGTGAGAGATTCGCCAAAAAATTATATATACATATTATATTATTGATAAAATCGCCTTCCATTTTTCCTATATACCATGGCGATTCGCCCATTTATTATATTTATAAATTTAGGGGGGGTTCTTAAAATTTTCCCTGGGTGCCATGGTTGTCTTCTACAGAAACCTCTAAAAACTGACCTGTGTTGAAATTATAACAGAAGGGGATAAGAATAAATGGGAATTTGGAGAGGGAGAAAGAAAAGGGATAAACTAGAAGTGGGATTTGAGAAAGGGAATATGTGATCACTATAAAAAAATAAATTCTCCTAAAATTGTACTGTTGTCGGAGTGAGCTTATTGTACTTTTTGAGTATGACTGAATGGAACTGAATTACGCCTGATTGTAGAGATAGCAAGTTAAAATTTGAAAATGGTGTGAAATGGTGCTTTTATGGCTTTGGAGTGTTCCCGTTGGGTTGTTCTAACTTGGCGCGCGTCCTTTGGCTAATGGTCCAGCCAATTGGATGCACAATGGCGGGAACGGAAGTTATAGGCAAATGGGATGGTTGGCATTGTGAGGTGGCGAGAGCAACAAATGGTCACAATAGAAAAGTGGTTTGACTAACAACATAAACCATTTTTCGGGGGGCCTGGGGAGTGGTAAGAGGTATGAGAAGGGGGGGGGTGCAAAATCATGAGAGTGTGACACGTCAGTGGTTTGAAACCACTGATTTTGGAACCCTCCCCCACCCCGTGATTAACTTTCAGAGGGTGAAGGGGGCCCAGAAAATCACACGGATCCTCAGATCATATGGGATGAGCAGGGATTTGATGAGAGATGGGGGATAGGTAAGATGGGATGTGATGGGTAAGCGAGTGGTGGGGTAGGGAAATAAATAGGGGGCGGACTATAGGAAAATAGGGGTATAGAGTAAGGTTAGGGGAAATAATATTGAAAAATAATATAAGACCCCTTCCCCTTTTAATTTCTTCTCCCGACCTTAGGAAAAACAATAGGATATGTCTTCCAACCTTAAAAGAACATTAATGTCTTTCTTTCTTTGGATTTTCCTCAATCTACCTACCCTTATTTTTCTAATCTAGCATTTTTTTCTTTTTCATTTGCAGGGTGCATTTGGACTTGTAGACCCTTTCATTTTTTTCTTTTATTTCTAACCTACTCTATCACTTATTTCTCCCATTGGTCTAGATTAAACAGTTGAACCAATTTTATTTCTACCTAGCTACTGATTTGCCAAGATTAAACTATTTGGCAAATCTTTATTTTCTACCCTATTAATAGAAATTGAAATTTCTTCAATCATGCTTAGATTGTATGATTTGAACAACATTTGGGGTTTTCTTTTTCTACTTATTTTTTCTCTTTTGTTCTTTTGTTCCTTTTTTCCTTTTTATATACCCTCTTTTCATTTCTTTTCTTTTCTCTTTTTCTTTTATGAAATCAATTGAATATTGGAATCTATGAACAATTTGAAATCTGCATACTGTGAAATACTCAATCACCTTGAGATCCTATAAATTATAGGACCCTAACAGGTTGTATGGGAAGCTCAGGGTATCATGGATGATCAAATTAAGAAAGAAATGTTGGTTAGTGCTTTGTAGGACCGTGCACTAACATGGTACATTAGGTACTACACAGATAATCTGATGTCTACGTTGGCAGATATCCAGCCTGTGCTAAATAAGTAATTTAGTAGACCTAAGTCTGAGGTGCAATCAATTGTGGGATTCAAAGAAATAATGATGAAGTCTGGTGAGACACCCTGGGATTTGGATCAGATATTGAAGTGTATGATCTGTGAGGCTAACTTGAATCTGATTGATGGGTAGCACGTGAATGGTTTGTGGCTTCACTCTTGCCCAATATAGGGGTTGCACTATCACAACAGAAAATTGGGAGCCAAGCAGAAGCTCTGAAAATCACGATGAGATTGCACGAGATACCAATGCAAGATGCTAATCTGGGGGTTCAACAGATTCATGCGCAGTTGTAGAACCATTTCCTAGAAATGTAGAGTTTGAAAAAAGATAGAACAGCGTGGCCCGAGGTGCACGAAGAAGTTTGGTGCCTGAAGTGCAAAAGCCAGGGGCATGATAAAGATCACTTTCCCATTTTCAAAAATTATGTTGCAGTAGGGGGACCAATGCCTCTGAGGCTGGAAGCTGCAGCAGGGCCTGCACTATGGTGTGTTCTCTATCACATCACTAGGAAACATGTGAGAGATAATTGCCACTTGCTACAGAAATTCGTACAGACACCGGAACAGCTCTTGTGCAACTTTTGTCAGTCACTGGGACATGATGAGCGCAATTGTCATAGTTACGAATTAATGATGGATAGGACACCTGCATACAGGGTGCAGGCAGAAATGCATCCTCCGGACCAAGGTGTTGGAGGAGCGCGAGGCGAGTATCAAGGGTGCAGACGAGGCCAAGGTGGAGGAGGACTTGGTAGAGGTTGAGGGCAGGTTATTTGTTACAATTGTGGTGGACCAGGACACTACGCGCGAGACTGTCCGAATCTGATGCGGCTGTCATGCCACTATTGTACTTAGTTTGACCATGCGACGAAGGACTTCCCTATACTGTTAGCTAAGATATGTGAGAAGGGGGTGCAACCTCAGCAACCGACTCAAAACCTGAAGATGATGAGGGCTGAGCCTCGCGAGGAAGACCCTAAGGTAAATATTATGTTGTGGAATGGAGCGACGACTGGAGAGGATAAGGGGAAGAAACCTAAATAAGGTGAGTGGGTCTGCAAAGCACCAAAAAAGGAGACTGAGTTTGATCTAGAATGCGCAAAAGAAACATTTATGGAAGTGAAGAAAATTTTCGCTAAGGCCTCTACCTCAGGGAGTCAAGAGAAGCTGGCTGAAGAAATGGACCTGTCCATGATTACCACATTCTTGGAGACCTGCATGAAACTGCTATGTGATAGCAAGGCTATGAAGGGATTGCAGGTGGTGATCAATAGGTGTGTTGGCAAGGAAAATGATATTGACGGACCATGTGTAGTTAGAAAGCTTGGTAAGCATAAGGCAAGAAATGGACGTGAGATGAGACTCACCGCGTAGATAGGAGAATATGAGATGGATCAGGTTATTTTAGATTTCAAATCGGACGCAAGCATTTTGCTAAAATAGAAATGGGAGATAATGGGGAGACCTGTGCTATAGTGGTCTTTGATTCAGTTAAGGATGGTGAATCAGTAGAAAATCATCCCAATGGGGAGGTTGCAGGGGGTAACAATTGATATTGAAGGTGCGAGCGCACTAGCTGATTTTGAAGTGATAGAGATTGTGGATGACAGCAATCCCTACCCCACACTCCTTGGGATCAATTGGGCCACTGACATGAATGGGGTAATCAATCTGAAGAAGCAAAAGATGATATTTGAGAAGAAATCGCTCTGTGTAGTGGTGCCACTGGACCCTGCAGAAGGACCGCGCTATACTGAACTAGTCCGCGATTATGAAAGTGATGACGATTTGGACCAGATTTACAAGATAATGGCACGAGATCAGGATTGGGTGAATCCGACAGTAGATGGACGTATTGCATGGGACCGTGAAAGTTCCTGCACATCAGATTTAGACGAAGAACTGGAGCACTAGTAGAATTGACTACATGAAGTATCTACGTTGCGTTGTAATATGATGACCAAGTCGTTGCATTGTGTATCGTCAAAGGTAAGAAATTTGCCTTACTATGATGGTTTAACTGACGTTGATCACTTTTTGGATGCATTTGAAAGAGAAGTGCTAGAGAAACATCGTTTTCAGGCCCTAGACTAGGCGCTGTGCGCTACACCTGCGAGATGGTGGGGCACACACAAGGACAGTTTTGATGATTGGCGTGTATACAGAAATGATGAGAGTGCGTTTTGGTCACCCACAAGTATGACTAACAGAAAAGTATGATGGAAGAAATTATCCGCGATACCATTTGGCCAAATGGACTGAAGTGTATGGAGCGAAGCCTCAGCCAGAGTGGGTCCATCATTTTTTTCATACCTTGGATGTTATACCGATGAATTGGTACTTGGAGACGAAACTCCACCATGGCACTAAAGAATGGAATGTTTTACGCCAAGGATTTTTAATGACTTTCAACTTTGAGGATGGGTTTGAAAGTATCGATGAAGTGTTGCAGGAGGTTAAGGAAGCAATTTTCAGGATACCACATGATCCTGTAGATTTGATTCAACCTAATTGGACTATCTAGCTGAGCCATGCACTGGAGTGCTACAACGTAACAATGGAAGAAGAAGAAGAAGGCTCGAGGAAGATTAATATTCAGAGACTGAAGGTTATTGTGAAGTTAAAGGACTGCAACTAGAGAACCTAGACATAATCAAGCCACTCAAAACCATATAGGTGAACATTGGCACGGAGGTAGAGCTGAAGTTTTCAAAGATTGGGGACTACTGGGATGATGCGATAGTAGATAAGGTCACTGAACTACTCCGCAAATATCAAGATCTGTTTCCCATGAAGTTTTCAGATATGAAAGGGATAATAGGGGACCTAGGTGTCATGAAGATCACCCTTAAACTAAATGTGAAACCTGTGAAGCAAAGACCTTACCACCTCAATTCGAAGTATAAAGAAAGGGTCCGCTTAGAATTAGATAAGATGCTCATGGCAGGTTTTATTGAACCAGTGGAAGAACCTGATTGGGTGAGCCCAATAGTAGTTTAGGAAAAGAAGCAGAAGGAAGAAATAAGGATATGCGTAGATCTCAGGAAGTTGAATGATGCCTGCATGCATGATCCCTTCACAACTTTGTTCACCGATGAGGTCTTGGATAATGTTGGTGGCCAAGAAGCATATTAATTCACTAATGGGTTCTCTAGGTACCATCATATCAAGATCACGCTGGAGAATAGAAGTAAGATGACCTTCACGACTGAATGGATATGATTCCAGTAATAGTGATTCCTTTTGGGCTGAAGAATGTGCCGATGATCTTTTCACATGTAGTCATTGCGGCGTTCAAGGATTTCATTCACATATTTCTGGAGATATACTTTGACAATTGGACAGTGTTTGGATTGGTAAAGTGCCATGTGGCAAGTCTGTGCTTGATGCTAGATACATGTCAGAGGTACCAGATCACACTCAATCTAAAGAAATTTTTGTTCTGTGTCCCTTTTGGGATCTTGTTGGTTCATGTGGTATGCAGACAAGGCTTTATGGTATACCGTGCAAAGATCATAGTCAAAATCAATTTGGAGGCACCAAGGAGTGTGAAAGAGTTATGCGCAACATTGGGGCATACAAGATACTATAGGAAATTAATCAATAACTATGCCCAGATCACTGCGCCGATGGAAAAACTGTTAAAGAGGATGTTACATTCTGTTGGAATGAAGAATGCCAGAAGAGCTTGGATGTGCTAAAGGAGAAAATGGTCATCGCGCCGATCCTAGTCTTCCCATATTGGAAGAACGAATTTCATGTGCATGTGGATGCATCATGTATTGCGCTGGGAGAAGTACTGACAAAGGCCCATGAAGGGAACTTGGATCACCCTATAGTGTTCGCAAGTAGGAAGCTGTCCAAAGTTGAGAAAAATTATTCCACGACAGAGTGTGAAGGATTAGCTATGGTGTATGCGCTCCATAAGTTTAGGCATTATCTATTGGGCGGACATTTTAAGATGTACACAGACCATTTTGCATTGAAATAATCGATCAACAATCCTGTGTTGGTGGGGAAGATATGCAGGTGGCTGTTGTTCTTCCAGGAATATGATTTTGAAGTCATTGTGAAACCAAGAAGATTGAATGCAGGACTGGATCATATGTCGTGTATTGAAACTGCAGAAGATCCTACTAATTTGGAGGAAGGACTGCATGACAGGAAACTCTTTGTAGTGCACATCGTGGACAACCACTTTTAAGATATTATATACTTCCTGACGACAAGAACGGCTCCGGAAGGATATATAAGTCAACAGAAGAAGGAACTAGTGATGCGCACAACAAAAATTTCTATCATTGCAGGGCACTCGTACAAAATGGGAGTAGATGAAATATTACGATGTTATGTGCCAGAGATTGAACAAAAAAACATCCTCCCTAGGGCTCATGGTGAAGCCGCGGGAGGTCATTATGTAAGAAAAGAAACAGCGCAAAAGATTCTACTTACTGGGTTGTGGTGGTCAGCCTTGCATAAGGATTCAAAAGCGTATTGTAGGGCATGTGACGCATGCCAAAGGACTGGCAGACCCTCGCGTAGGGATGAGATGCCGCTAAATCCATAGATATCATTACAGCCCTTCGAGAAGTGGGCGATTGACTTTGTGGGACCAATTCAGCCTCCAGGAAAGAAGACAGGTGCGCGGTACATCATCATCACGACTGAGTACTTAACCAGATGGGTGGAGGCGTAGCCTGTGAAGGACTGTAGAAGCACAACAACAGAAAAATTCATCTTTGAGAACATGCTGACAAGGTTTACATGTCCAAATATTTTAATGAGCGATCACGGTACGCATTTTCTTAATGAGACGATCAGTGCAATGATGGAGGAATTTCAGGTTTACCATCAGAAGAGCACGCCATATCATCCACAGGCTAATGGGACGGTGGAAGCATTTAATAAAATATTGGAGAGCATGCTAACAAAGGTTTGCAATGCTCAAAGAAATGACTGGGATGTGTGCATGGCCACGGTGCTATGGGCTTATAGAATGACTTGCAATAAGATGGCTGGACAAATGCCGTTCAGACTAGTTTATGGCGTAGAAGATGTGATGTTGATGGAATACATTATACCTAGTCTGCGCATAGCTAAATTCATAGGAATGATGGATCGCATAGCCCTAGAGGAGAGGCTCGCGTAGCTAACAGAGCTTGAAGAGGATAGATTTCTAGCTAGATTCCATCAACAAGTTCAAAAGGAGCGCGAAAAGGCATGGCACGATCGGCACATCAAACTGCGCACCTTCAAGGTAAATGATTTAGTTCTATTATATGACAGAAAGTTTGACAAATTTCTAGGAAAATTCACAATACATTGGCTGGGGCTATATGTCATCAAGGAGATTACCAATGGTGGAGAATTTCAGTTGGTAAAGTTGAATGGAGAGCCATTCCCAGGGAGGGTGAATGGCAGCCGATTGAAGCCATACATCGGCGATCTAGCTAGATGACTACATGATGGAAGCACAGTCTTAGCGCTCTAGGTAGATGAAAGGAGGCATGGGACTATAAAATACACTTCCCAGGTTGTGGAGCTGCGTGATTGGGCAACTACACAGAATGAAGGAATGTCACAATATCAGTAGAAACGCGCGGGGAGTTGCACTATCGAAGAAGGGACTGTGCAGGGAAGCTGGAAAGTGACTGTTATGGTCACTGTTCATGACTTGACAATGGAAAATGGCTAAATGGAGTGGGTGGGTGGAATTTAAGTCGGAATTTAAGGGAAAGATCTTTGAAAATATGCTACCAATCCAACATTTATGAACGAATTTTGGGGGGAACGGTCATAGTTGAATTCGAAAATGCCTATAAATCGCAAGTGGCTGCCGAGCGAAAAACACTTGGAATTTTAAGAATTGAGGTGTTGAGCTCTCAGATGACTATGAACCGTGAGCACTTTGAAGCTTTGATAGCGATTTCAATGTTTGAGAAGTTGCCAAAGGAAATGTAGGAGTTGTTGTCTAGTATCATGTCAGCACCCGCAGAAACCGTGAGTGCTGGAGAAGCAATGGCAGCTGAGGGAACTGCCCTAGAGATAGAAAGTGTTGAAGTACCTGCAAAGGTACCCAACTCACCGAGATTGCCAAATTCAAGGCCTACGCTGACCAAAGAGGGTCCGAAAACAAAGAAAGATAAGAAGAAAGAGACACCGCTGGTGTGAGCGTCACCCAGAAAACACCCGCAGAAGTAAAAGCCCACCACGTGGGAGAAGGGAAAGGTAGTTGACCTGGAACCTAAAGAAGACCATGAAGAAATCAATATGGGGCGGGATGACATCGACATGGGGGCCAAGGACATTGACATTGAATGGTTCGACCCTATCTATAAACTACCCAAATACATTGCTTCGCACTGAGGCAAGGCAAAGGTCCCCAAGGACATTGACGAGAGCAAAGTCCCACTGTATACACCGTTGCTACTGGACAAAATCACATTTCATGGATGGCGCCTCGATCACATCCCCCTTTTAAAGCTAGAGGATTGGGATTTGGCCGATACGGAGCACTTTCCCCACTTAGGGATTGATCAGTTCATGCGCTGTGTCTTCTATAAGGACACGGTGTGACCGCGCTGGAGCCAACGAAGTGGATAAAAGGGGTGGACAAGGCAGGACTGCTAAACATGCTATGGGTGTTGCATTACAACTGCGCACCCATAACTATAATAGTGATCAAACAACTGCTATGCTTGGTGCACGATGGTTGCCTGTGGTTAGAAGAGCCAATACCGATCACTAACATGCTGATCCATAGGATCACTCGACTGCCGCATTCAGGGCTAAATCTAGCCATGGCATTTGGCGGAAAGACAGGTGAGAGCGACCTCACTGAGCAAATGAAGGACACATTTAATCTTGTCAAGAAGCCACATGGCTACTCCATTTCCAGTATAACTGACCCTACAGTCAAAGTAGCCACCCAGATCCTGGCTAGGAAAATTATGAGAAAGTGTCATGTAGATGAAGTGCCGGCACCAGTCATATCATTAGTGTCCCAGTGCACAGAGGGCGTACAATTCAACTGGACACACTACCTCTGTAGCATGTTCCTTGCGAACTACAGAGAGGCACAAGACCACAGCAAAACCTTTCACTATGCATGGTTGCTGCTATCCATATTACTGGTCGCATGGGAGTTACTGAAGGATAGTCAGTTTCCTCTGTTTGTGTAGGATTTACCAGAAGCAATGAATTTTGCTTCACTATAAGCCACCAAGGACCCCCAAAGGGTCAAGGATAGAAAGATCTTTTGGATCTTGATGGAGATGAGTATCAACATGGCCATCAACCGCAAATCGTGGTTGTCACCGACTGTCTTCGACTAGTTGGTAGAGTATGTGGAGTTCAAGGTGGACTTCCACTGTGTCTCCATGCAATCACGGAAGGAACATGAGAAAAAGTGGTATGACCTTCCATACCTCACCACAGACGATGTGATCGCGGTGGTCCTCGACTGCTAGCTAACAGAGTGGTGCACGGCCTCAGACTTGATAGCTGGGTCTAGCAAGTCTGCAGTGAAGTGTAAGAAGGAAGAGGCTAGACTAAACATGGAACAGTTGGTAGAGAAGAGGAAGAAAGAGGCTGAGGATAAAGCCAAAGCAGAGTGTACTGCCAAAAAGTAGATAGAAGAATAGGAAGAAGAGGATTAGCGCGACTCCTATAGGAGTCAGAAATCTCCTTCCCTGGAGACAGAAGAGGAACATCAGTAATCCAACCAGGGAGGAGTAGACTCAGAGACTACTCTGTTTTGAGTTAAGCGTGACAAGGAGAAAGAGAAAGTAGGGTCACCGCAAAAGAATTTCAAGGCCAGAAAAACATCCCTTGACCCAATCGCCTTAAAAGAGGGTAATTTGAATGACATTGGCGATGCGGTGAGGGATGTGACCACAGAACTCCTACAACAGTTCGCACAATAGCAGTAACAGGCCTTGGGTGTCATTCAAATAGATCTGCATGAGCTACAGATCCAAGCGTCATAGGTATAAACCAGTGTGGGGTGAAGCAACGTGGCGTCAACTATTTTGGTGCCTGGAATGTTGGAGGCAGTAGACATGGTGTGCACGCTGGATCCCTGGGCCATAGTGCTACTGGATGGAGTGCTAACTACAGAAGCAGAAGCAGATAAGGCCACTGTTAGCACCCTCAAGAGGGTTGGGATAAATTTGGCTGCACTTCCAAGTGAAGCCCTTCACACCTTGCAAGATGGTGTGATCGCAGAACTTCGGGCTCGCAAACAGCGTGCAATGAATGTTATCAGTGAGAAAAAGGTGAACAACGCTCAGTTGGTTGCCTAGTAGAATTCTGCCATTGATCTTCTTAAGGCCACCACGGAAAAGAATGAGCACATGACCAAGGTGGTGGCTGAGGCATGTAGGACTGTGCCAGAGCTGGATATTCCTAAAGATGCGCCAGTGGATATGAGAATCTGGAAGCTCGCTACCGGAGTGCACGAAGCGAGAACAAAGCAGTCTAAGGTTCAGTGTGAACTGAACCTTAAAACTACAGAGCTCGAGTTGAGGGCCCAGTCTTCGACTCCACCAAAGGTTAAAGAGTAGCACGTGACTGTTGTCAAAGATGCAGTAGTATCTATAGATACCACCGTGAAGGAGTGCACTGTGCTCTTTTCACAATCGCTCCAAATAGTCACCAACCTACAGGAGGATCCCACTATGCAAAGGTTGGAGACAGAGGCGCGAGATCTGCACAACAGATATGATGAGGTTAAAGCGATGGTGCCCACCGTTGTGATTACACAAAGGTTAGCGAAGTTGCAGGAAGCAAATTAGCTGAAAGAACAAGTGGATGCAACTCAGTGCAAGGTGTTGGCTTGATGGGCCCTATCCCAGGTTCAGCGTTAGTCATCCAAGAAAATCCCTACACTACTGGCACTTTCGGCATCAATCCATGGAGCGCAGACCGAAGTCTCACCCGATGCAGTATGGAGGGATGCAGAAACCAAGTTTCCACACCCTAAGATGGTCGTGATGTCAACTTTATACCTTAAACCCTTCCTTCATGCAGATTAATAAGCCTTTAAGGCTTATTGATGTACTTTCTCTTTCATCTCTTAGAACCTCCGCGAAGGTATATGATCATCCTTCGTGCAACCCTAAACAATGATTAAGGCACTTACGTAACTTTGTAAATATGTTACTGTATAATTTCTTGAATTATCTTAAGTGTTCACAAAATTTATCATACAATTAGAATTGTCTTCACGTAAACATATATTCTTACTCGCGTTCAAATAATAGATAGAAATAGATATATTCGCGCATCAAATTAGCATTATAATGTAAACCCAAAACTTAACATAATATAATTGCATGGAATAACCAGAGGTAAAGTACACAGTAATTTCATAATACTCCTCTTTATTGATGACTCAGGTTTCCAATACAGACTCTATCCACCCTACGCACATAGCTACAGGGGTCCGCGCACTCAGCTGTGGACCTCTACCCTAGGCCTCTGCGCACTCAGTTCCAGAGCCTCTACCTATGCTAAGACTCTCACTCTTAGCTCTTTACAGACTCATCAAGCACTTTTACTTAACTAACTTCTTCCCCCTTAGACTGCTCTAAGACCTCCTTTTTATACAATCCCATGGTCCGCGGACCAAGGGCGGATCTCTAAAACCAACACAACCTATCTAGACTAAGGGCAGAAAAACCTTTTTGACTCTTGATATCTTCATGCTCCGTGACCACAAAATGCGGATACTTTACATTTCTTTATAAAAAATTCAGGCCTTTTGCCCCAAAATTTGGGTTTTTAACCCCAAAATTGACCCGTTCCCAATAGGCCCCCAACACAAACATGGTGACTCACCCTCGAGTCACTCAGCTGGCATAGAGATCTTGTCGCAAAGACCTCCTAGCTCGACTTGGACTACTGCAACTTCAGTGGTACACTATGCTACAGCCTACTTCATCTCCTCGACCAACTGCTCTGTTGTTGACCCTGCACCGTCAAACTAAATCTTCTACTGAGTCTTTTGTAGACTAGACAGTTTGCCTTCAATTATAGCCGTGATAAAATAGGCCTCATTTAACCAAGGCTTCAAGCGATCCTTTAGCACAAATTCCTTATGCTGCGCTGCATCTACCTGCTCTTTCAATGCCTTGGCCTCTTATAGCATAGCTAACCTCTGTGTGATGGTGATAGTGTGCGCTGTCGCTTTGACTTCATCGTAGTGCTACTGTAGCTCCCACGCTTCTGTTTCTAGCCATTGTACAGTAGGATCTTCTTGCAGGCAGGTGACTACCTCAAGTGACTACTTGAAGAGTGTGGTACAGTCCTTCACTGCGCTCTCTACTACTGCTACCGCATCTTTCACAGTGGTCTCGCACTTCTCTCTGATCCCTGACAGAGTCGAAGACTAGGCCTTCAACTGCAAGTTTGCAATTTTGAGGTTCAGCTCCAGCTAAACCTTTGCCAATTCAGTTTGTGCGTCGCACACTCTAGCAATGAGATTCCAAACCGTCACATCTATTATCTCATCCTCGGGAATGCCCAGCTCTGGGACAGTCCTACACGCCTCAACCATGATTGTGGCAATGAATTGGTTCTTGTCTATAATGTATTTTACAAGGTCAAGGGCAGAGTCTCTCTGCACGGTTATCTGGGCGTTGTTGACCTTCTGTTCGTTGATCACCTGCAATGTGTGCTATTCACAATCCTGAAGTTCCGTGATCACACCATCCTGCAAAAGTTGAAGCACCTCATTGGGAAGCACGGCCAGTTTGAGTCCAACTCTCTTGAGGGCACTGATAGTAGGTCTGTCAGCTTCAGTCTCTGTTGTCAGTTCTCCATCAGGCAGCACTATTGCTCAGGGATCCCTTGCACATAGAATCCCTACAGCTTCTGAGGTGCCAGGTGCCAAACTAATCGACTATGTGCATGTCTATATCTGTGATGCGTGGATATACAGGTTTCACAGACCCATCTATATAGCACCCAACGCATGTTGTTGTTGCTGCTCAAACTGCTACAGCAGTTCAGTGGTGGCATCCTACACCATATCACCTATGTCATTTAAGTCCCCCTCTATTAAGGTGATCAGGTCCAGAGACGTCTTTCTAGCCTTGGACTTCTTCTGCGGCCCTACTTTCTCTGGGCCTCTACTGTGCTTGATGCAGAACAGAGTCGTCTCCGGGTCCACTCCTCCCTACTCCATCTAATCATCTTGTTCCTCAATCTCTGGGGAAGGTGACTTCTGACTCTGGTTAGGGCCACACTCCCCTTCACCTGCCTGTCCACCCGACTGCTGTGTAGCAGCGCACTCTGCCTTGCCCTTGTCATTGGCCTCCTTTCTCCTCTTCATGGCAAGCTGATCCATCTTCAACTTGGCTTATTCCTTTCTCCTCTGCATGGCAGTCTTGCTAGATCTCGTTGTCGAGCCTGTGGCATTGCGCCAATCTACCGGCTAGCAGTAGAGGACTACTGCAATTGGATCGTCTATGGCCAAGTATGGTAGGTCATGCCACTTCTACTCAAGGTCCTTTCATGCTCATATTGAGACATGGCGGAAGTCAGACTTGAATTCCATGTGCACCTGCAACTTCTCAAAATTTGTAGGTGTCAGCCGCGACTTGTGTTTGATGGCCATATGGATGCTCATCTCCATCAAGATCCAGAAGATCTTGTTGCCCTTTATCCGCTGAGGATCCTTTGTTACCCACAGCGAAGCGAACTTCGCTGCCTCTAGTAGGTCCGATGTGACTGGAGGAAACTGGCTATCTTCAGGTAGCTCCCACACAACCAACACTATGGACAACAATAGCCATGCATAGTGGAAATTCTTACTGTGATATTATGCCTCGCAGTAGTTCACAAGGAACGCACTGCAAAGGTAGCGCACCTAGTTAAATTGAACTCCCTCCGCACACTCGGCCACCAAAGTTATCAATGGTGCCAACACATCATCTGCACGACACTTCTGCATGACCTTCCCTGCCAACATTTGCGTCACCACTTTAACCGCGGGGTCAGAGATACTTGAAGTGACGTAGTCACGCGGCTTCTTTATGAGCTTGAATTTTTCCTTCATCGCCTCGGTAAGTGCATGTTCGTCGGCCTTTCCGCCAAACGCCATGGCCGGATTTTCTCCTGTGTATAGAAGCTGCGTGATCCTATGGATCAACATGTCATTGATGGGTATCGACTCCTCCAGCCACAAACACCCATCATGCACCAGGAAAACCAGGTGCTTTATCACTACCATCGTGATAAGTGCACGATTGTAATGCAGCACCCATAGCAGGTTTAGCAGGCTTGCCTTGTCCACACCTTTCAGCCACTTCCTTGGCTCCAAAGTGGTTACTCAAGTATTTTTGTGGAAGACACGGTGCATAAGTTTCTCTGTCGCTAAATGACAGAAGCACTCCATGTCAGCTAAGTCCCAGTCCTCCCACTTCAAAAGGGGGACACACCCCAAGCACGATCCCTCAAAGACAATTTGGTCTGGTAGGAGGGGTGTGTGCAGGGTGAGCTTACTCTCATTAATATCTTTACATACCTTTGTCTCGCCCCTACGTGGAGGAATGTATTCAAGTAGCTTAGAGATGGGATCTGACCCCTCAATTTCAATGTCCTCCATTTCCACTACAATATCCTCATCATCCATGGGGATTTCTTTAGCCTCTTCTTCTGGCTCTAGGTCAATCATTTTGGCCTTTTCTTGTGCAGTGGGTTTTCCCGACTATGGGTGCTTCCTAGGTGATGCATGCATCGGTGGCTACATTGTCTGCTTGTCCTTCTTCAGTTTTGGACCCTCCTGGGTCGACGTAGGCCTTCGCCTGGGTGTCCTAGGGGATTTAGGCACTTTTGCCGGTACTTCTGCAGGTGCAAATTATGGGCAGCTCCCTCTGCTGCCATATCTACCTCTGGAACAACTCCCTCAACTATCACTACTTCATCACTCATAGCTTCTACGAGCGTCGACATGATGCTATGCAACAACTCCTATGTTTCCTTTGGGAACATATCAAATACTAAACTTGCTATCAAAACTTCAAAGTTTTCACAGTTCATGTCTGCCTGAGAGATCAACACCTCAATTCTCAAAATGCCAAGTGCTTTTTGTTGGGCAACCCTTTGTAATTTATAGGAATTTTCGAATTCAAATCTGATCGTTCCCCCCAAAATTGATTCATTAATGTGAGATTGGCAGCAGATTTTCAAAGATCTTATCCATAAATTTTGACTTAAATTCCACCCCTCCCAACTCCATTGGGCCATTTTTTCATCGTAAAATCATGAACAGTGACTTTAATGGTCACTTTACGGCTATCTTGTGTGGTTTTTCCTTTGGTAGCGCAACTCCCTACGCACTTCTGCTAGCTCTATGACATTTCTTCATTCCGTGCAGTTCCCCAATCGCGCAGCTCTCCGACCCAGGTAGTTTAGTTTATAGTCCCGTGCTTCCTTTCAGCTGCCTGGAGCAGTAAGACTATGCTTCCCTCATATAGTCACCTAGTTGGATCACTGGTGTATGGCTTCAATCGACTACCATTCACCTCCTCTGGTAAGGGTTCTCCATTCAATTTGACCAGCTGAACTGCTCCACCATCGGTAATCTCCTTGATGACATACGGCCCTAGCGAGTGCATCCTAAATTTCCCTAGAAATTTATCAAATTTGTTGTCATATAACAATACTAGATCATTTACCTTGAAGGTCCATAGTTTGATGTGTCAATCATGCCATGCCTTTTCGCACTCCTTTTGAACTTGTTGATGAAATCCAGCTAGAAATCAGTCCTCCTCAAGCTCCGCTAGTTGTGTCAGCCTCTCTTCTAGGGCTTCACGATCCGCCATTCCTGTGAGTGCCACGATGTGAAGACTAGGTACAATGTATTCCATTGCCATCACAGCTTCTACGCCATACACAAGTTTGAAAGGCGTTTGTCTAGTTAGCATCTTACAAGTCGTTCTGTAGGCCCATAGCACTGTGGGTACGCGCACATCCTAGTCATTTCTCTGAGCATTGCACACCTTCATCAATGTGCTCTCCAGTATCTTATTGAATGCTTCCTCTATCCCATTAGTCTGCGGATGATAAGAGGTACTTTTCTGATGATACACCTGAAATTGCTCTGCCAACGAGCCAATTGTTTCATTAAGAAATTGTGTACCACTATAGCTCATCAAGATCTTTGGACACCCGAATCTCATCAGGACGTACTCAAAAATAAATTTTTCTATTTTCACGCTTATGCAGTGCTTCATAGGCTATGCCTCTGCCCATCTTGTCAAATACTCAGTCGTAGTGATGATGTACCACGCACCTGTCTTCTTTCCTTAAGGTTGAATTGGTCCCAGAAAGTCTATTTCCCATTTTTCGAATGGTTGCAATGTCACCTGCTGCATCAGAGGTAACTCATCCCTCCACAATGTCCTGCCAGTCATTTCACATGCATCACATGCCCTACAATATGCTTTCAAATCCTTATGCACGGTTGGCCACCACAACCCAACGCGTAGAATTTTCTGCGCTGTCGCCTTCCCTACATAATGTCCTCCTGCAGCTCCTCCATGAGCCTCAGTGAGGATGCTACTTCGTTCAAAGTCAGGCACATACCGTTGCAATATTTCGTCTGACCCCATTTTGTACAAGTGCCCTACAATTATAGAAAAGTCTGCCACGTGCACTACCAGTTCCTTCTTCTATTGGCTTGTATAACCTTCCAGAGCCGATCCTATCATCAAGAAGTGGATAATATCTTCAAAGTGACTCTCCGTGATGCGCACTACAAAGAGCTGTGTGTCAGGCAGTCCTTTCTCCAAAATAGTAGTTTCCTCTCCAGTTTTAATGCACGATAGATGATCAGGTCCCACATTCAATTGTCCTAAATTCACAATAACTTCGAAGTCATGCTCCTAGAACAACAGCAACCACCTACATATCCCCCCCCCCAAACATAGGCTTGTTGACCAGGTACTTCAACGCAGAATGATCTGTATACATCTTAAAGTTTATGCCCAACAAATAGTGCCTAAACTTCTGGAGTGCATACACCATAGCTAATCCTTCGTGCTCTGTGGAATAATTTTTCTCTGCTTTAGATAGCTTCCTACTTGCGAATGCTATAGGATGATCCAGTTCTCCCTCACTGGCTTATGTCAGTACGACCCCTAATGCAATACATGATGCGTCCATGTGCACATGAAATTCCTTCTTCGAGTCCGGGAAGACTAGGATCGGCCCGGTGACCATTTTCTCTTTCAACACATCCAATATCTTCTGAAATTCATCATTCCAACAAAACGTAGCATCCTTTTTCAAAAATTTCTCCATAGGCACAGTGATCTAGGCATAGCTCTTGATGAACTTCCTATAGTATCCTGTATCCCCTAGAGTTGTGCGTACCTGTTTCACATTACTCGATGCCTCCAAGTTGATTATGACAGCAATCTTTGCGGGGTCTACCATTAATCCTTGTCTACATACCACATGACCCAGCAAGATCCCAAAAGGGACACAAAATAGACACTTCTTCAGATTGAGCACGATCTGGTATCTCCTACATGTATCTAGCATCAAGCACAGACTTGCCACATGGCACTTGACCAATCCAAACACTGTCCAATTGTCAAAGTATACCTCCATAAATTTATGAATGAATTCCTTGAATGCCGCAATGACTACGCGCGAAAAGATCACTCACGCATTCTTCAGCCCAAAAGGCATCATGGTGTACTAAAAACATCCCCATTCAGTCGCGAAGGTCATCTTGCTTCTATCCTCAAGTGTGATTTTGATCTGATGGTACCCAGAGAACCCATTAGTGAAAGAGTATGCTTCTTGGTAGCCTACATTATCTAGGACCTCGTCGGTGAACGGGGTTGGGAAAGGATCATGCACATAAGCATCATTTAATTTCCTGAGATCTGTGCATATCCTTATTTCTTCGTTATATTTCTTTTCCTGAACCACTATTGGGCTTACCCAATTAGATTCTTCCACCGGTTCAATAATACATGCCGTGAGCATCTTATCTAACTCAGGGTGGACCCTTTCCTTATACTTTGGATTAAGGCAATAAGGTCTTTGTTTCACAAGTTAGCGTCCAGTTTCCGGGTGATCTTCATGACACACAAGTCTCCTATTACTCCCTTTAGATCAGAAAACTTCGTGGGGAACAAATCCTGCTATTCGCGGAGGAGCTCGGTGACCTTATCTACTGTCACATCATCCCAATAGTCCCCAATCTTTGCAAATTTCAACTCCACCTCTATGCCAATGTTGAACTGTCTAGTTTTCAGCATCACGGTTATGTCTGGATTCTCTATCTGTGGTCCTTCAACCTCGCAGTGACCCTCAGTTTCCGGAATAGTAATATTTCTGGGATCCTCCTCTTCTTCTTCAGCAGTCACGTTATAGCATTCCAAAGCGTGGGTTAGCTAGGTAGTCCAATCAGGTTGAATCAGGTCCAAAGGATCCTGCGGTATCCTAAAGATCACTGCTTTAACCTCTTGTAGCATCGTGTCAATACAGTCAAACCCATCCTCAAAGCTTAACATCATTATAAAACCTTGGCGCAAGATGTCCCATTCTTCAGTGCCATGGTGGAGCTCTGTTTCCAAGTACCAATTCATTGGTATGACATCCAGGGTATGACAAAACAGATGCACCCATTCAGGCTAGGGCTCCACTCCATAAGCCTTAGTCCATTTGGCCAGGTGATCGCGTGGATCATCCCTTCCATCATACTTGTCTGTCATCCATACTTTTGATTGTCCAAAACATATTCTCATCATCCTCCTATATTCGCGCCAATCATCGAAATTATCCTTGTGTGTACCCCACCATCTTGCAGGCATAGTGCACAACGCCCAATACAAGGCCTAGAATCATTTCTTCTCTAACACTTCTCTTTCAAATTCATCCAAAAATATATCCACATCAATCAACCCATCATAAGAAGGCAAATTCCTTACTTTTGATGACACATAGCACAATGGCTTGGTCATCATATTATAGCGTAGCATAGATACTTCATGGAGCCAATTCTGCCAATGCTCTAATTCCTCATCCGAATCTAATGTGCAGGAGCTCTCAAGGTCCCATGTAATACACCCATCTGCTGTTGGATTTACCCAATCCTGGTCTCGCGTTGTTATCTTGTAAATCTGGTCCAAATCATCATCACTTTCATAATCGTGGACTGGTTCTATATAGCACGGTCCTTCTGCATGATCCAGTGGCACTACTACGCGGAACTATTTATTTTCAAATATCATCTTTCGCTTCTTCAGGTTGATTACACCATTCATGTCAGTGGCCCAATCGATCCCAAGGAGCACAGGGTAGGGATTGATATCATCCATAATCTCTATTACTTCAAAATCCACCAGTGCGCTCACACCTTCGATGTCAACTGTTACCCCCTACAACTTCCCCATTGGGATAATTTTCTATTGATTCACCATCCTTAACTGGATCGAAGAACACTGAAGTGCAAGTCTCCCCATTCTTTCCCATGTTTCTTTTGGCAAAACATTCGCGTCAAACCCTAGATCATAGATAACTTGGTCCATTTCATATTCCCCTATCTATGCGATGAGTCTCATCTCACGTCCAGTCCTCTCCTTATGCTTACCAAGCTTTCTAAGTGCAGTTTGCCAGTAGCGCTGTCATTGCCAGTGAATCGATTGATCAGTTCCTGCAGTCCCTTCACATCCTTACTATCGCGGAGTAGTTTCATGCAGGTCTCTAAGAACGTGGTAATCATGGATGGGTTCATTTCTTCAACTAGTTTCTCCTGGCTTCCTGAGGTAGAGGCCTCAGTGAATATTTTCTTTGCTTCCATAAATGTGTCTTTTGCGTGCTCTAGATCAAACCCAGTCTCCTTTTCTGGTGCTTTGTGGACCCACTCACCTTCTGCATGTTGCTTCCCTTTATCCTCGCCAGTCATCATTCCACTCCGCAACATAATTTTTACCTTAGGGTCTTCCTCACAAGGCTCAACCCTCATCATCTGGAGGTTCTACATCGGCTGCAGAGGTTGCACCCCCTTTTCATGAATCTTAGCCAATAATATAAGGAAATCCTTAGTTGCATGGTCAAACTGAGTATATTAGCGAAATGACAGTCACGTCAGATTTGGATAGTCTCTCGTGCAATTTCCTAGTCCTCCATAATTTTAGCAAATCAGCTGCCCTCAGCCTCTACCAAGACCCCTCCACCTCGGTCTTAGTTGCACCCCTGATACTCACCTCATGCTTCCCCAACGCTTTGGTCTAGAGGTCGTGTTTCTTCCTACACCCTGTATGTAGGTGTCCTATCCACCATTAATTCGTAACTATGGAAATTTCACTCATCATGACCTACTAATTGACAAAAATTGCAGAAGAGTTGTTGTAGTGTCTGTAGGAATTTCTGCAGCAAATGGAAATTGCCGGTTGCATGTTTCCCAGCTACCTAGAATATAGCGCACCATAGTGCAGGCCCTGCACTTGGCCCTGCCAAAGCCTCTAGTCTTAGAGGCATTGTCCCCCCTTTTGCAACATAGTTCGCAAAGACTGGACAGTGATCCTTGTCATGCCCCTGACCTTTCCATTTCAGGCACCAAACTTCTTCGCGTGCCTCCGGCCGAGCTGTTTTGTCTTTCTTCAGACTTTGCATTTCGAGGCAAAGGTTCTGCAACTACACGTGAATCTACTGAACCCCCAAATTAGCATTCTGCATTGGTGTCTCATGCAATCTCATCACGATTTCCAAAGCTTCTACCTAGGTCCTTATCTTCTGTTGTGATAGCACAACCCTTAGGTGGGGTAGGAGTGAGGCCATGAACCATTCGCGGTGCTACCCATCAGTTAAGTTCATGTTGGCCTCACAGATCATACACTTCAATATTTAATCCAAATCCTAGGGCGTCTCCCCAGGCTTCATCATGATCTCCTTGAATCCTACAATTGATTACGCTTGAGACTTAGGTCTGTTGAATTCCCTATTCAGCACAGTTTGGATATCTGCCAATGCGGACGTTGGGTTATTAGTATTGTACTTAATGTACCATCTTATTGCACGGTCCTGCAAAGCACTAACCAGCGTTGCTTTCTTCACTTGATCGTCTATGATACCCTGATCTTCCCATACAGCCTTCGCGACAAACCAAAACTGGTCTGGATCTTCATTTCTTATGCCCTTGATTATAGGTAGCTTTATGGAGTTCGCCATATTGAACAATGGTGGAGGTGGTGGTGGTGTGGGCGATGGGGTGAGTGGTGGAGGTGAGGATGGAGGCGGTGTGGATGGATGGGATGAGGATGGAGGCGGTGTAGGTATTCACGGGAACCCTTGTCTTATTAACTGAATAGCACTCAGTGGAGAAGCATGTGCTGCTTCTTCATCATCACTCAAAGGAGGCTCAATCAACGGGCTAGACTTAGGACCTTTTCTTCCTCCATCCCTGAAAGACCTTCCACTTCGCATAGCTCCAAACATCAAGGTAACTGCATGACCCGCTTTTCACATAAGAGAATTTTAATCCAAGTATTTAGTGATTTCAAATACTTACCTCGTGGTCCTTTAAAGAAGCGGCTCTCTGCTTTGTTGCCGCTGACCAAAGTATCAACCGTGAATTTTGTCACAAACCCTCCTATGATACGGTCGAGCCAGTGATCGACAGCACGCGTGATCTTATCTTCAGAGGCTTCCAATTTCCGCACTAACTCTGGGGTCCAGACAATCGGATTGTCAAGCCTCCACCTTCCCTGGCCATCTGCCAACTTCGTGATCCACTTGTATAATTCAACCGGGAAGGAACATAAGAAGATTTCATGAATCTCTATGTACAGATATCTGTCTAACCACTGTTCCTCTGTTAATCACGGTTTCCTATTCTCTCGCGCCACGAATTCATGGATCTTCCTATCCAACCAGTCTTCAATCTCCTTCTTAGTTGGATTCAAATGATTTGACATCACATATCTCGTTATGCAGATCCTGGTCCTGGCAACGGAACCATTTGTTGGCTTGATGGGCCCTGACCGAGGTTCAGTTTTAGTCATCCAAGAAAATCCCTACACTACTGGCCCTTTCGGTATCATTCCGCGAAGCGCGGACCAAAGTCTCACCCAAAACAGTATGGGGGGATGCAAGAACCAAGTTTTCACACCCTAAGATGGTTGTGATGTCAACTTTATCCCTTAAACCCTTCCTTCGTACTGATCGATAAGCCTTTATGGCTTATTGATGTACTTTCACTTTCATATCTTAGAACCTCCACAAAGGTATACGATCGTCCTTCATGCAACCCTAAACAATGATTGAGGCACTTATGCGCCTTTGTAAATATCATGCTGTATAAGTCCTGAATTATCTTAAGTGTTCACCAACTTTATCATACAATTAGAATTGTCTTCGTGTAAAAATATATTCTTACTCGCATTCAAATAATAGATAGAAATAGATATATTCATGCATCAAATTAGCATTATAATGTAAACCTAGAACTTAACATAATATAATTGCATGCAATAACCAGAGGTAAAATACACAGTAATTTCAGAATACTCGTCTTTGTTGATGACTCAAGTTTCCAATAGAGACTCTATCCACCCTGCGCACACAACGCAGGGGTCCGTGAACTCAGCTGTGGACTTCTACCTAGGCCTCTTCGCACTCAGCTGTAGAGCCTCTACCTACACTAAGACTCTCACTCTTATCTCTTTATAGACTCATCAGGCACTTCTGCTTAACTGACTTCTTCCCCCTTAGACTCCTCTAAGACCTCCTTCTTATACAATCCCATGGTCCGCAGACCAAGGGCGGATCTCTAAAACTGACACAACCTATCTAGACTAAGGGCGGAAAACCCTTTTTGAATCTTGATATATTCACGCTCTGCGACCACAAAATGCAGAGACTTTACATTTCTTTATACAAAATTCGGGCCTTCTACCCCAAAACTTGGGTTTTTAACCCCAAAATTGACCCCCGGGGAACCCATTCCCAACACAAGGAGACAATACTCAAGGACATATTGGAGCCTTGGCTAGAGGAGACCTATGTACTCAATGTCTCCATTGAAGGGAAATTGGCCAGTCTACAGATGACATAGCAGAAAATACAGGCAGACAGCGCAGAGCCAGCGACGGAGTAGTTAATCGAGCACGTCAACCAGGCAGCAACATAGTGAACCACCGAAGTTGCAATGGTACAAGTGGAGCTAGAGGTCTTCGTGACAAGATCTTCGCACCAACAGAGTGACTCAGGGGTGAGTCACCAGATTTGTGTTGGGTGCCTGTTGGGAACGGGTCCCCTGGGGTCAATTTTGGGTTAAAAGCTGAAGTTTTGGGGCTAAAGGCCCAAGTTTTGTGTAAAGAATGTAAAGTCTCTGCATTTTGTGGTCGTGGAGTGCGAAGATGTAAGTAGTCAAAAAGGGTTTCTGCCCTTAGTTTAGATAGTTTGTGTCGGCTTGATGAGATCTGCCCTTGGTCCACGGACCATGGGATTGTATAAAAAGGGAGTCTTAGAAGAGTCTAAGGCAGTTGATAAGTTTTTGGTAGAGTTCTGAGTAATTTTATGGGTCTGTGAGAGCTAAGAGCGAAGAGTCTTAGCATAGGAAGAGGCTCTGCAGCTGAGTGCACAGAGGCCTAGGGTAGAAGTCTGCAACTAAGTGCGCAGACCCCTACAACTGTGTGCACAGGGTAGTCAGAGTCTGTACTGGAAATCTGGATTATCAATAAAGAGAATTATTCTAGAATTATCTATGTATGCATTATTTTAATTATGTTATGAATGTTGCGATTATGTTATGTTGAATACTGGGGTTATGAATTAATGCTATATTAATGCATGAATCTATGTATTTTACTTTGTCATATGAACGCAAGTAAGAATATCTATTTACGCGAAGATAACCATAATGCATGTTAAAGTTAACCAATACTTAAGTAAATCTAAGTAAATACAGAAGTAAGAGTAATTACATAGGCGTGTAAGTGCCTGATCTATCTATTCGGGGTCCACAAAGGACAATCAGAGACTTTCGCGGAGGCTTCAAGGACGAATAAGAGAAATACTTTGATAATCCCTAAATCAGTCTATGCAAAGAAAGGGTTAGGGCATATAACTGGCATCACAACCATCTCAGGGTGTGGAAAATTCATTCCTACATCCCCCCATACTGCTTTGGGTGAGACGCCAGTCCGCGCTCCGTAGATTGATGTCGAAATGGCCAGTACTGTAGGGATTTGCTTGGCTATTTAACGCTGAACCTCGGTTAGGGCCCATCAAGCCAACATCAGGTAACCGTTCAAACTTAACGATCCTGAGCCCTTTCCAACGGGATTTTTGCAACGTTGTTTAAAAGCTTTTGAAACCATCATTTTCATCCCTTCTACTGCTTATTTTCTATTATTGACAACTTTTACATAGTGATTTTTCTTAGAATGTTTCCTTGACCAGAACTAGATTGAAACTGATAGTGCTCTATCTCCTTCCCCTGACAATTCGTTACCACAACTGTTTCCCGATAAGATCTTCCTAGTCAATTTCTCTTATCTTTCACTAAAAGAATCATGCCTCCCAAGAGAAAAACTCAAGATAAAATTATTAATCCCTTAATCCCTCCCTCCATAGATTTCGATCACATCTCTTTAGCCGATATGCATTATCAAATTAATGAAACCTAGTGTGACTGTGACTTTTTAGAGTTATAATGTTGGTTGGAAGACAAGCATGTAGATAAAACTGATTAAGTTGGTCTCTAGGAGTCCAATATTCCATATTACATCTTCCCTCGAACATTCAAAGCCCCTGGATTTACCAGAAAATGTCAGGCATGTTATGTCCCTGCCCAAAGAGCTATCATGGCCCCATCTGGTGAAATTAGCTTTACCATTACTGCCAAGTCCATAGACCAAATAATTCTAGCTCCCTCTGCGGAAAATAGTACTCACTTCTCCTTAGAATCCCTCACCCAGCTTTATTAGAGGCTGGATTTCGCTACCAGAGCCAAACTTTTCGAGATCTTCTTTCCTGAGAATGCTCAATTACCTAAAATGAATCCTCCATATCCTTCCTCCATCTTCCCTAATCAACCCAAACAAATCATATCCATAATTTCCTATATTTTGGGTTATTATTCTAATCAATGGGTATATGAGCCCATTTTAGGTTTCCTCTCCATATTTTGAATAGAAAGTAAGCCATCCATTGCGTTCAATTACAATTGATTCTTGGCTAACAACATTCATCAATAGTTTCTAAAATTTTCCACAGAGCAGGTGTTTAATTACACCTCTATTCTAATCTACATGTTCCTTTATTATCAACCATAGAGGTTAAATTTTCCAATGTAGAAGCTTGATGATGCAGGAAACCAACAACCAATGTTTTTTGGACCTCATTGGTCATGAAAGAGTAGTAGGAGTTCTCTTATAAGCAGTTTATTGAGGAATTTGTTCACCCAACCATGAACATCCTTAACAGTTCAATACAACCCAAAATTAGTGAAGATATTAAAAGAATTCTACATCTAACAGATCAATCCAAGACTGGGGATTGGTATTTATACCAAAACTACACATAAATCAGGATTTATGGTTGCAAATTGGCACCATACAAACTCCCTAAATACCTCCCCATGAGGATTTTTTCCTTGGAGTATATTAGACATATGTTAAATTATCATGACATTCATTTCGTAGTGGCTAAGAAGAAATCACAGTTTTGTATAAAGACATAGGTGGGCCAATTTGTATGTAATACCAAGACAGCAGGTGAAGAAGCAGACAAAATGCTTAAGGAGATGAAGTTCAGCCCGAGTTTTACATGGTATTATAACCCTTGTGGTATTATTTTAAAGCTTAGAGTAGAAAATAAAAGTTCTCCCTACATCCATACTTCAAGTCCTGAAATAGAGAAGTATGTAAATCAGTTGGAATGGACAGAAAACACCTTGCAGGAAGCTAAAGAACAACTCTTTTCTACTTCTAGTTTGCAGACTCCCACTCCTCAGGAGAAATCAAGAAAAAGACAAAGAGAGGATGGATCATCATCAACAGCAGGAAGTGAAGTCAAATAATTTAGAATCAATTACAGGAAGAGGACAAAATTGACTCCTAGGACAAATGTGGACAAAGAGACAAAAGAGTAGGTTTCCATCATAATTACAGATTCACCACCTGCAAGCAGCAAATTTGTAACATCTTCTACTGGACCTTCATCATCACAAGGTCATAAGGAAACAGAGCTAGAGTAACATAATTTCCAAGGAGAGAAAGAAAAGATAGCTTTTGATAGGTACAGGGAGATTAAGCTTAAGAATGAGATCCTTAAAAACAATACCTATAATCAGTTTTGGAAGCAGACCTCTAGCTCACAGAGCGAATTGTTATCATTTTTTGACACAAAGCATGGATGAAGATGGCCTTCCTTGAGGCCCAAATTCCACAGCCAAAAACAACAACAGATTACAAGAGCACTACATTTGAGTTTAGCACCAAAGACATTCATCCCATTGATCAAATGGAGATTCATAAGAAAACTTGTGAGATGATATCTTCTACATTGACTAACACTGCCATGTCATTGTCCAAGTTGCAGGTTTCATTTGCCAATGTTCAATCTCATTTGAAAATGGAGAAGGTATCATCCTTAGCCAAGGATAATAGGATCAAGTCTTTAGAGGACTTGGTGGTAAAGATAGGATATGATAATAAGGATGTTAACGCTGTAGAAGAGATTATCAAGAAGAAGCATTTGGACATTGCAGCATTGAGAAAGCAGCTTAAGTTGCCAGCCACAGAGGACCCCTTAACCAAGGACATTGAAGAAAATGAGGCACAGAAGGCTAGCATGATGAAACTGATTATAAAGAAGAACATACATATTAGATAGATGGAGGCAAAAATGGAAAAGGTGATAAAGGAGAAAGAACATAGTCAGAAGATGGCCACTGTCCCCCTTGATGCCATAGCCATTTCTCAGATTCCAACAACAGGAACAGCCACTGCAGCTACTTCTTCCACTCATACTACAAGTCATGAACAGGTAACAAAGACACTGGAGAACATGTCCATCTAGTCAGAAGAGATCAATACTTTACAGGGGCAGCTCAAAGCTCTAGAAGTACAAAAGGCTAGAGCAAAAACTTCTCGTCTTGCTAAAATGCAGAAATCACAGAGATTGTTGGAGAAATTCCAGAAGGTAGAAAGGGATAACTCAATTGGTCAGACCTTGGCCCAACCTAAGGAAACCATTTGTATGGGTATTCTAGACTCTATGAATGAGATTTGGCCATCTATCCAAATCATCTTTGAGAAGAAGGAATTGATAGAAAAATCTACATAAACCATTGTTTAGGGAAGGGAGAAGCTTGGATAAATTCCCATGGAAGCCTCCAATATTATCAGATTCTTAAATTATAAGTCAAAATATGAACTTGAAGAATTAGGAACCAGTGATAGAAATGCCACTACCTTAGAGGTCAAGAAAGTTTTGACCAAAAAGAACCTTATTTATCAACTGGAAGAAAGGTGTGAAACATTGGAGTTGGGAGTAAACAAGTTTTGCAACAGAATTGAAGTATTAATCCAGATAGGGCTGCCCATCATTTATGTGATAAATGATAAACTGATCACTCAGGAAGACTATGTCCTGAAGATGAAGGAAATGGCCAAAAGCAGTATCAAGTTCAGTGGGATAAAGGGCTGTATGACAGCAAGGGAATTTTTAGAAACCTTGTCAAATGACTTTTACATACAGAATGAGGTAAAACATGTTTTTACAGTGAAGCCAATTTTTTCCAAATAGGTTGATGAAATTTACCAAAGGGTAATTAAATTGACCATACCAGATGAAAAGAGATGGGAATAACTGTGAGATTTACTATATTAAAAAGGTAATTCGGGTGTAGTAAGACAATGGCCAACACAACAGTCAGCACATCAATGCAGCATAATTTCATTTTGACTCAATAACCGAATCCACCAAAACAGAGCCACCTTTATTTCTAGCTGTTTACGTGGCCTATTTTTCTGCCAGAGATAAATATTATTGTTTGTAATTATGCTAATAATACATTGTCGGTTTGACAATGATTGTAAATGGTTTTGTAATTATTAGTATAAATACTTCACCGTTTGAAGTATTAAGGGTTGATTTCTAAATGTAATTTCATCTACATATTGTAATTTTCCAAAGTGTTGGAGCATGAATAATACAGGGACCTTTTCACAGGATTCATGTGGTGTACCAAATGGTGATGTGTTCCTTCTGTTTATTTGTTTAAACATTGTTTTTATTTCTCTGTTATTTTGAATTTCTCAATTATTAAATAGAAACTGTGATGAATAGGATTTGCTATTTAGAGAACCCTATTCTGGCTATTAATAATTTTAATGTTTTCCACTGAAGCCAAATTAAGGAATTCTTAATTTCTCCTTAATTTCTATTGAACCTTACACTTCTGCTTTTTCACCATCCATTTAAATTTCTGAAAAGATCCAAATAGTGCAACCTAACTTTCCCTATGAAACTCCTCTAAAATTTGATGCCAAATCCAGTTAAGTATTTAGAATCCATAGCCCAATGGAATTATAACACTTAAATCAACCAAACCCTTCAAACAAAACAATCAGTACAATCATAAGTAGCCTCAAATTCACATAAAACAAAGCTAAATTTTACAAAGAGATCCCTCTCTCAAGCTGGCAGAGCTAGATCCCAGCTTCCAAAGTGGTTTTGATGGTCCTATATGTTTACTCCCTCAACCTCAAAAATACAGAACAACAACAGTTTCAGAGAATAATTATGCTAGCCTATCATATATCCCTTTTGATGTCTCCAACTCTGCCACATATGGGATGAGGGAATCCTTGGTGGATTCTATAAGGATCCTTTGAGCCCTTAGATCCTTTTTCATATATTTTGATAATGCTTTCCCTTCATATGGTTTGGATAATTTTCCATTGACGTGATCAATAAATTTATTTTCCTTGAGGACTAAATCTATCCTTCTTTTCCATGGAAGGAAGTTCGATGACCCAACCAACTTGTTGATCTCCTTGCAAAATGAAGTCATTTTACTAAATTTAATTTATAGAAATAAATACAATTAATTTTCAAGTGAAGATGAACTCTTCAACTTCATCCATTTTTTGATGATGATTGACGACTTCTTGATGATGACTTGATTCTTCTTGGATGATCGTTTTCAAGGATAAGGAATTCCTTTTGAGATAAAATCATTTGCTTCAAAGAGAGGGATATTTCTTTCATATCTCTGATGATGACAACACCTTTGATCCATCTACTATTGGAATAGCCAAGCTCTTCCTTTCTTGAGTGGAAATAGGGTATTTTTCTTTGATGATGTCTATAGTGATAATCTGGTAACTTCTTTTAGTGAAGCCTTTCTTCTTTGATCTAGGGTTTGGACATTTCTTTCTAGATCTTGACTTCATAATGATATTCTAGATTTGCTCTGATGCCTTCCTCGATATTTTTTCCTTGAATGCTTGAGTGTCACTTGATGAGATGCCCTTTCCATGATTTTGTCACCTTAGCTCTGATACCATGTTCACAAATCTAGGGCATCAAGACTAGGTGATTTCTCTATAATGATAACTACTTGTGAATGCTTTTTACTTCTTTAGATTAGGATGTTCTCTTAACTTATATTATCATTTTTTTCTTCTTCAACAAACAACTACCAATTCATAAACAATAAAGATACAAGAGACACATAATATAGGTGATCAACAAGGGCCACAACCTCTCCCATTGGAGAGGAAAAATCAAACTAATTATTCTTCTTATAGAGACTCCAATTAACGAATACCAAGACCAAGACCCTTGACCTATTTTCCTCTTCAAGACCAAGTGACAAAGCTACCTTGACAAGTTCCCTTTTCTTTGTGTCAACAATAGTCAAACTTCTTGATTCTTCCTCCTTCTCGGTTGCCTTTTAGAATTTCAATTCCTAGAAACAAGCCTGCAACTTTCGACCCTAATTCAGAAACCCTAGTTGCAGTGTTTGGGAAAGATACTGTCTCTCAAACTTCTTCACATGGATATGGAAACTATTACTCCTTAACTCAGCTTGATTCTTCACTTGTATTTCTCCTTGGATTTAATTTCAATAGTGACTTCAATACCTAGGCTCCTACTGCAGCAGACAATACCTATACTTCACACCTGTGGAGTGTACTCAACCCAAAATAGACCCAAAAAAATACCAAAGACTTCACTCTTCCTTTCCCTCTCTTTGATGGTTATGAGGCTCCTTCCCAAGTGATCCTTGTACTTCTTATTGCAAACTTTTCCTTGACCGAAAATATGCTCTCCAAGTAAATGTCGAGCTTCCTATATATAGTGCTTTTCCCATGTGCATATGTTGACTTGAAGGAGTCATAGGCCAACATGTCATTTGGTGTAGTTTTAGTATTCCATCTTGAGGTTGACTTCTTGGAGGAGCTTGGTCTTGGAGGGTGTTTTGATTCTTTCATTTTAGACATATACAATTGTAACATGCCCAAGAAGGTTCCTTCATACATGACATTGATTCAATTTGACTTTATGACCAATCCTTAGGGCTCACAATGGGAGCCATAACTGAATATAAAATTTCTTTCTCATGAAACCCATGAGACAAGCATTACAATAATAATTTTATTTTTCTTATTTACATTAACTACATAAAATCACAATTACACATGTCATTATGAAAACCAAACCTAGTTACATTTTTCAACAGTTTCCACTAGCCATCTAGGCAATGCCAACTGTCCAACAAATTTATTCCTATCTAGTTAATTTTAGTCTTCTAAATCTATTATATGAGTCTTCAATATCTAATCTACAATTTTAAATTCAATCTCTGAGTTTTTATATTTAATTTGGCTATTATGGCCTTCTAACAAACTTTACCAGGGCTTTTCTAAAGTTAGAAAAATTTTAACTTTAGCTTAACTACTAATAATCTTCCTTTAAACTGTTTGTTCCACTTAAGTTAGTGTTTAGCCCCTTTCACACTGGCACTTAGCCTCTTTTCCACCATAAAACTAGGCGATGTGACCTTTGCCTCGTCCTTTAGGGGCTAAGCCTTTTTTTAAGTCAGCAAGGGCTTATTTCCCTTTTTAAACACCCGTGCCCTTGGTTCTCTATTGCGACATATAACCTCGTGTTGGTGCCTAACCCGTAGCTCTCTATTATAGCACTTTTACTTTCTATCCTTTTAAAACTTATAGGCTTCTTATAGCGGGCTTAACTATTAATGGGGCCCACCCTGTGCCTTTCTCATTGGCTAGCTTTGTGCTTGTTGTTAGTTTCATGTCTCCCGACGCTTCCACTTTGTCCACCTTAAAAATCCTCTTGGATCATACCTACGGGATGAGTTTCCTTAGTGGGGTCCTCTGTTGCATCTGCGATCTAATAGTTGCACACCTTGGTTGAGCTATATTTGACACTACCCACATAATTCTGATGTTGGTTAGCCTGCTTGTTTCTCAAGTGCTCCACTTTTTCTTCTACACACTGACCAGCAGGGTGACATCATGTTAGCATATATATGCCACATGTCACCCTATGATCAATTCATGTATCACTCAAAAATAGGCCAGTTGGGTACCCAAAAACACCAAACCTTCCTACCACATGTCACGCTTCCCATGTCAGTGTTGAAATCATCATCATCAACTAACATGTTCCCACCTGTCCTACTGTCAGAGACGAGAGAGAAGGGTATGAGGTCAAGTTTTTCACCATATTTCTTTTATAAAAAATTTAAAATTGGTCCCTCCCATTTAACTTTGTTTCTTGCATCATCTCACTCATTCTCTTAAGCCGTCCTTAAGTTTTTGTCTGGATAAACCCTCCGGCCTTCCTCCATCGGGCTACGATATGATGTGGGCTCCACCTAAACCAATAGAAACATTCTCTAATACATATTGTCAGCCCATGATAACCCATCAACCATCATTCTCGTAGTTTCTTTGAGCACTCTTTAAGTTTATGTCAGGGCATGACAGTTGAGTTGCCTACGTCGGGCTGGTGTTGACGTTGGGCTCTACCAATCATCTAATGAAAAATTTTCTTGTTGCCTCATTGTTCATCCACATGCACCTGGTGGTCTTCTATGGTGTCTCCTCCATTCTTGCCACTATGTTAGGTTTCTTTTCCAAACTTAACACAACACCAAAATGGTCTCTAGCTTCTTTAGTTATATTATTTTGACTTGGGAATACTGAAATTTTCACAGGCTCTAACCTTCAATCTAGGTGGGCATTTTTAAACTTCTACATACCACTAGAAATTTATTTCATATCTCTTCCCATCTTGGTGGGTTCCATCTTCATCTGATATTATCTACTACTCTATAAATAGCTCCAAAGTATCTTCACCATCTCCAATAATGATGATCTTCAACCTTCTTCTTGTGCTTGGAACTTGATATTTTGAGGCATCTTTTTGACACCTTTCCCATATGTTTTCGTCAATGACAACATATTTCCAATAAAAAGTCATACCAGAGCTTCAAGGTTCAACATAAGGACTAGATTGGATCTAGGATAGATGAAATGAAAATCAAAGGTTCTATATCGAACCTATGGAGATTAAAATTTGGAAATTTGTGTTATTTCTAAATAATGATATTTAGTTGGGTGCAAGTGTTTTCTGTTTGTTGAAATTTTTTCTTGATTGTGTACTACATGCATATGTGAAATTATTTTGTTATATATACTAATACATTGATGTTACATGAAATATTGATTTGAGTTGTTGTAGTAAGATAAATGTGTTGAATGCTAACTAGATTCCCTATAGCAGCCCAACAGGATTGTGAAAGTTCACAACTAAATGATGTAGTCAAAATTATGAGCTGGAATCTCTTAAATTATTTATTTCTATTTTACACTTTTATTATATGTTTTGAGAATTTTCCATAAGTTGATGAATAATATGTTGGCATTATGAGATAAGTGTTGTCCTTGATGGCAAACCTCACTGATGACAAATCATAGTACAGAAGGTCAGCAGCAAGGAATTGATGATCAGACTATAAGAAGAAGAGAAAGTTTATACACGCAGGTTCGTTAAGCCCAAGTCGCGTGTACACGCAGGTTGGCTTCAGCAAAAGAGCGTGTATGTTGAAAAGTACCTTTGGTCCATGGCAGTTAGTCCTTGGAAGTTGTGCCTATGGTTTCGGACCATTATGTCTCGACGGGCGTGTCGATCCCTAGTTTTGAAGTTGATGGTATTGTGTTACTATGGTTTTGGCTCTTGGTATTGAACAAGGCCTAAGGCTATATAAGGAGAAGGAAATCATTAGGCAAGGGCATCTGAAATGTCTTGAATATCTGATAAAGCATTAGATCCAGTATGCAGGGTTATGGGTTGATGATGCATTGCTTGATCTGAGCTAAGGAGAGATCTCACCGGTTGATGGAGAACTAGATCTAAGGAGAGATCGGGATCAAATGGTTTGAAATGAACTATCTTTATGATGCTTATTCTAGATCTACATACTGACGCATGTATTGTTCTATAAATGTTATGAGTATGACTGATGTCTGGTACAGCTGCAAGTTATGAGAAATTATTTTTAGATCTGTACGCGGGTTGTCTTTGGCAAAAGCGCGTATACACGCGGGTTTGATTCATCGAAGTAGCGTATACATTGTAAAGCTTGATATTTGAAGTTGCAGATGGATCTGATGGTTATTACAGAGTTCTGTGTCTGCTCTGTGTTCTGGTGACTGTTGTTAACAGGGTTTCAGTGATTCAGAGTTTGATGATTGTTTTGAGCTTCAATGATAGTTATGGGTCCAGTATGAAAATTGGATGAAAAGTGGCCTTGCAGATTATGTGTTGTGCTTCAGTGTATCCAGTCTGAAAATTGATGAAACGTGGTACCTGGAGGTGAGAAGATTGTAGGCAAGCGCCTACGTACTAGTATCTAAGCTAGTACAAAAGCTAAAGGAGATCTTTGGAGCATTGTAGCAGGTAGCAGCCTGTGTACTAGTAAATGGATCGGCTAGTACAAGAGCAAAGGGGGTTGTAGCTCCCGTACTGGTATAAGACTGCACCAGTACAAATATTGTAAAAGGATTTTCTTATTAAGAAGAAGATTGAGATGACTTGCAGCAGGTGGTTTTCACCCACATTGGGTTTCCACCTTATATCTTTGTGTTCATGTGTGTGGCTCTGGTGTGATGTTCTGTTCTGTTATTCTGCACCTGTTTACTGTTAATATGCTTAATAATGATCTGATGCATTTACTGAAGATTAAGCTAACTGAATTATAAGATCTCTGGATATACGCGAGTTTCATTAGACACAGTAGCGTGTACACGCGGGTTCACTTAATTGAAGTAGCGTATATGTTTCTGAATATGAAATTTAAAAGTTTGATTGATCTGATAATACTGATTCACCCCCCCCCTCTCAGTATTATTTCCAACATAATAGCATAGGCATGATAAATTGCAAGAGATGCATGTCCATCAAACATATATTAAATAATGATATGTTAGATGCATGAAGGTATGATAGGTGCATATAGTAATGGATGTGTAGGCATAAAGACTCTGAGCAGTTTGTTTTCATAACATGATTAAGATAACTAATGATAAACATGTAACTAGGATCAGGTTGACAACACAATTGGGAAAGTATTACAAGTAGTCTTAGAGAACCAAGGCTATGGAAATAAGGTGTCAATGAGAGTCTAGAAAAGGTGACACCTATGTCTATTTATTTGAATGTTGTGACAATGTGGTGAGTACATTAATATGATGTTTTCAACTAGTAGGTGGTCTTATCTAGATTAGTGTTCAAAAAACTATCAATTATGATTCTTGAACTTTATGAACACGTAAAGCAAGGAAAATTTTAAGAACCTCCCTAAATTTATATGTATAATAAATGGGCAAATCCCCATGATACATAAGAAAAATGGGAGGCTATTTTATCACTAATATAATATGTATATATATAGATAGATATATATATCTATATTTGGCAAATCTCTCACCAGATTAAATTATCTTGTAGAGTCATGGCGAATCTTTTACGAAATTATAAAATCTTGTAAGATCTTGGAAAATATTTCACTGAATAATAAAACATTGTGAAGTCTTGGCAAATGTTTTGTTAAAGTATGAAACCATATATGATAATAATAAAACATATTCATTAAACTATAATATACTAACATACATGTTTGGAAAAAAGAAACATAATTTTCACTTCCTACAAACAATGTTGCAAGTTTTAGTGGTCATGTTTGTCATGATAGGAGAGATTAATGTTTTCTCTACCACTTTTTTCAAGCTACCACTTTTTCCAAGCTATCAAATTTCTTTCTTATTCCATAGACTTCAACTATGAGATAAAAAAAAAAAAAACACATCAAGTTTGTTTACCCCAACACGCAACAAGTAGCAAGCCCCAACTATATAATATAATGAAGTAGTAGGTATCCCAAAGGCCTGAAGGGGATCTAATGGAAAGAAATAACCGTTGTTAGAAGCCTTCCAATCAATATATAAATATATAAATGTAGATTTATTATTATTTTAATTGGACATCTTCAATTAAATAATAAAATTTAATTACGTCTCTCCCAATCTAAATTTCTTATTAGCATAATTCACTACCTTCATACCATTTTTAATAGCGTTGTAACGTGTGAATTAATTTCCTTTTTGGTGCACAATCTCCACATTTTAGGACAATATGGTGCAGTGACCCAACCCGTACAGATCATTACGACAAACTAAGAATAGTAGAGAAGATGAAAGGTTGTATAAACCACCAAATTTTTCAAACAACAAATCCAAGATCAATACCTTAACTTTTTCATGAAGATATCATATTGGGAATGTTTGAAACATGGTGGGAAATCTGGGCAGCGACTATCTCTCTTCTGTGAGGGTGATGCGGAAAGAGTTAAGATTTCATTGTTTTGAATTTTTTTTTTGTTAAATCAGAAAAACCAATATTAATGGAGATATCATTGTTTTTTTACTAAATTTTGTGAAGTGACTAAATGTAGCTTTAACCATTAACCTTAAGATTTTTCTTACAATATAATTTCCTAAGTCTATTTAATATCTTCATTATCATAAAAACCAATCTATATCCATCTTAACTCCACATCTACCACTCTTAGAGGGATGAAATCTATTTATCCCTCCCAGCACTTGGTAGACCCGGAATTAAGATGGATCTAAGCTGATAGAATTTTCCCTTTAAATAGTCTATGCTCACATGAATACCATGGTATTACCATGGGTCAATACCATGGGTTATCATAAACCTGGAGCTTAAAAACTACTATTAGTAATTTATAAAAATTAATAAAATCAATAATTGATTTTTATTTTATTTTTTTATTTTAACCAAGTTAAAATGTTTAAGTGACATTAAATTACAAGATCCATTTTTACTCTTGATCTACCAAGCCCCAAGAGGGATCAGATATTTTTTCACTCTATGTTAGTTTGCATATCACGATATTTGATCCAAAGTAAAGATGGATCTATGCTAATTTAATCCCCCACTTTAAATAAGTGGCATTCCATGTGAATACCATGGGTCAATACCATGTGCCATCTTTATTTTTATTAATATTAATATTAGGGTTAATAATGTTTTTTTACATGGTATTAATAATAATTTGGCCCATGGTATTTGGCCCATAGACTTCACCTAAATATAACACATTTTTTGAGTGTTCGTAAATATAAGGTGTCTTAAGGAGTAAATATAAAAAATGTTTTATTTATTTACCATACCTCTAATTTATTTATATTTTTATTAATTTACGATACCTCTTTTATAAATATGGTATTTGGCCCATAGGATTCAATTAAATAAAACCTCATTTTTTAGCCTTCTTAAATAGAAAGAGGGTTATGGACTAAATAGAGAAAGAGGTTTTATTTATTTACCATACCTCCACTTTATTTATATTTTTATTTATTTACATCCTTGCGTGTTCATAAATATAAGGTGAGATATGGAGTAAATATAAAAAAATGTTTTATTTATTTACCATACCTTTGGAGAAAGTATAAAAAGAGTTTTTATTTATTTACCATACCTCCACTATATTTATATTTTTATTTATAACTATCATAAATACATTTTCTTGAAAATGAGGGCGAATGGAAGATTGTAACTCCTAATTTCAAGGGCTAGATTTACTTTTTTTACCCTCTCCCTTAAAATAAGGTGGGCTAACCTCCATACCTAATTTTTTTACAAATAAATTTGAGGCAATTTGTAACAATGTACTATGATACAAAATATTTGCCCAATAAAAATATAAAACCCCTTAATTTAGCCCAAGGGGGGGCATTCGCCCCTAAAATTTTCCATGACATAAAGTATTGATGGAATGCTTGATTAGATGTGTGCTATGGGTATGTGCTTATGATATTGCATGAAGGAATGATCATGTTTTAATAAAATGGTAGTAATACAATGTGGTTTGAGACTATTGATAAGAACAGGAGTGCAAGTAGGTGCTATTTGTAGCATTATGGCTAATGACTATGATCTGACTGGAAACTATGTCATGGTTGCTAGCCTTAGTAAAAGACTGATTTCAAAATTTGATGATGTTAGTCTTCATAAAATGTTGATTTCCAATCTTGTGATACATGCTTATAAACATGATGAAATGTATTCTTGATTCTTGGATGTTGTGACTGACATGAATTCTAGATGTGTGAATGACTACAGATCAACACGCTTAGTATTAATATGGAAAGGTAACAACTGATTTGCTTATGTTGATATAACCAATAGTTTAGTGTGTGTGACCACACACAGGAAGATTCTATTGCACTCTGTTGTAGCTGCTACAACACCAACCAAAATTTTCACCCTATGCATTTAAAATTTTTGGTTCCCCTTGCTTTTTCATGTTTCATGTATGTTCCATTGTGTTCCTTGGTTGTTCTCTTTAGAGTGGTTCAATTAGTAGCCAAATTCATCTGCAAGATAAATCATTGTTATGGCTTGCTTAAGAAAGAACCCCTTCATTATAGCTAAATTTCCATAGTAGACACTTTTCTAAATGGGTACTATGCATCCTTTGAAGATGTAGTTTTCTCAAGGCTCTGGTTCAACTAATGGTGCTCTATTGGCCTATGTTGCAAATTGTTCATTTAGAGGTGATTTTACCGAATGGAACCAAGTGCAGTATTGATCAATCACATGATGACTTGCTAATTATATCAAAGCATAGAGGAGAAGGTTTGGCCTTACACTCAGAAGTGGGAAAAGGATGTCATGGATATTCTGCAGGAGGTGACTTTGAAGAACATAATATTCATAGGTTCTTCCAATGTGAATTGTGATGTTGCACAAATTTGCCTACTTTCGTCTATAGTGCTTTAGGACACACGGGAATTTGCATCATGAGTTCAATAATGGGATTATTCCTTTGTATATAACAATGCACTATTTATAAAAGGAGGTTCTCTTTATCATTATTGACTACAATAACTGGTGGTCAACCAAGTGTGATAAAATCCTAAAGCAACTCACAAGGTATAGGGTCATCAATTTTCAAAATCAAACTATGGTTAATTGTTGTCCATAGCTCATATTTGGCTTGTTTATTCATGGTGGTATAATCATTGAACCTTATTTAATGGTCCAAAACAAAAGGATAATTGACTTTAGAGCTTTATTCAATTGTGCCTACACACCTAACTTGTTTGTTCTTAAACCAAATTCAGATCAACATCCCCTTGTAATACTTGTCTGTGATGGTAACAAGGTAATATTGCACCTAAAATAGGTGGTTGAATTGGTTGAGAAACTAAGATTTAATGTTATAGTTTGTGTTGATCGGTGGTTGTCATTGATGTCAACCCAAGCAGCACTAGGGGCTACCCCGATCTCACATGGGAATTTTGACTTAACAACTTACTCCATTCTGATTCAAGGATCTTATATATGGATTCTACTCGTCGAGATGTTCTCGTTGATATATGTCATGCCATGTAATTCTTCATGGTTTGAGATATATTCATGTTTGAAGTTAGTAACCTGAGTTAGTGAGCTAAACCCTATGGGGTTGTGGCATGGAACTCATAATTGGTTGTGGTCATTGAATATCCAATAATTAATAATATTTTTTTTTCTCCTAAAATCCCTCCAACTTTCACTTTCTGAGGACCCTCTCAACTCAAGACATTCATATAAATAGTGACCCTCATATCCTCCTCTAGTAAGGATTTTGTGGCTTCAAACGGGTCATTGTTGCATTTTTTATATAAAAACATTCTGCGAAGCTTCAGAAGCTGACAGTAAAACCCATTTGAGCCGAAATCGTGGTCCACCTCGTGTCCAAATTTCTGAGCTTGGTTCACTATAGTTTGGGAGATATAATATGAGGAAGTTAGGGTGTTTGCAGGCTCCCAAATTCAATGTCAAACAGGTGACATTGGGAAAATCGTCATAGCTTTCTCCCTGACAATTGGATTCAAATTTCATAAAGAGTGACAGAAAGTGGACAGACTTTAGTTTAGTGAGTATCTTTTTTAGGGTCGAAGGTCACAACATTGACACGTTGAGTTTCATACAAGTTCACTCTACTGAACCAGTCTATAATCCGGTCATTGTGGGAGATTAGGAATAACTCTTTCTTAAAGAATCCAATCTTGAGCCGACCTATGGATTTGGAAAGAGGACTCAGAATTATACGACAGGACAAAATTTTAGACCCTGGAAATCCAAAATTACATAGATAGAGAGATTCAATATTTATCTCCTACAAGGCAAAAAAAAGCATGCATTCAAGGATCACTGCAGTAAGGACCACACATCAAAATTCAAGGGTAATTCTTCTACATAAAGGTATGTATGATTAGTGTTTACATTTGAATTTTGAGTATCATCTATGAGACATGATTTTGTAGGACAATGTAAGTATATACAAGGTCTCGGTTATATCTATATGACTCTATATGTCACAGTTAGTTTTGATACAACGTTTTGGGTGTCCTATTCTTGATACCACACATTTGATGCTACATATTCTTGATGCTACACCAAGTCTGCCAAATCTATATGATGTTGTAAGTTCATGTTAGTTGTCTTGTCATAGTTAATATAATAATATCTATTGTTGTACTTAGAACTTGACCCATCACAAGTCTAGGGTCTCTCATCAGTTTTTATTGTATATATCTTTAGGTCAGTTTTGGATATAGTCTTGCATTGAGTCCAGGCCTATATCAAGAGTGGGAGTCTTTGTCTACTGCTACAAAAAGTCACCAACAAAAGTGACAATCACACTTCAGGTACGCATTGTAAGTTTGTATTTATTCATTATTATGCACATACACTTTTTTTGCAGGCAGAGGTAAGTTGAAGGGTATTTTGTTTTGTTTTTGGATTGGTTTCACTGAAATTTTGCATGCAGGTCGAAGAAGATTCAAGTACAACATCGAGGAAGAATTCAAGAGCAGAAGTATCAAATCAAAGAAGTCATTGCATCAGGACATCCTTGACAACATCACAACCATCGAGATATCTTGAAGTATTGTTAAGGCCAAGAGTCATCATTGTAAAGTTGTAAAAGAGTCATTTATAAAAGAGTCATCATTGTAAAAGAGTCATTTGTAAAAGAGTCATCATTGTAAATTTGTAAAAGAGTCATCATTGTAAAGATTGTAAAAGAGTCATTTGTGAAAGATTCATTCTGCCTAGAGTCGAAGAGGCAGTGTTGGGAGGTATAGGAGTCATTGTTGGGATGATGTCATGGTTGGGTTGCAGGTCATAGAGTGATTGGGTATTTGGTCAAGTACACGAAAATCATTGTACATATTATTGTATTGTGGATTGTTGTCCCTGGTTTGGGAATCCACAGTCTTGTCTTATTTCATTCATTATAGGATGGTAGGGAGGTGTTAGGCAGGCGTATGAACTCTCCTAGAGGTTGGGGCCTATGAACACTTCAGGGTGGTAGGATGGTTCTAGGGCGAGTTGTGGCTCGCTAGGGTGTTGGGGTATCCATTTATTTGATTACTAAATAAACGATTGCATTGGGACATCCTTCGAGTGGCAGCTGGAGAAGAATGTTTTTCTAGAATTCTAGGAAGTTGTTGCTTTCATTTCAGTTGGGCTAAAGATTAAAGAATTTATTAGAAAATTGTTCAGTGGTTTTTGACCCGAAGGGGGTTTTCCAGCTAAAATTATTTCATCTAACGTGTTCTTTCATTTACTATTATTATTTCATTAACATTAATAATAATTGAAGATTAACTAATGCTCTAAAAAGATTTAAATTGCTAATTTCTAAGGAAAACTGCTTCACCCCCCTTCTCAGTATTTCCAACAATTGGTATCAGAGCTTGGTTCCTTCAACAATAGTCTAATAACTGGAAGGATATCATGGAGTATACTAATAATAAAGATCCTATGTTCAATGGAAATAACTATGCACTTTGGAGTGGAAGAATTCAGGTTCATTTGCTGGCACAAGGATACGAAGTATGGGAAATCGTTGACAAAAGCATTCACACAGACCCAGAATGAACAAGGTAATAAAAATATGGTATATGATGCAAAGACTAAAGATCTTATTATCAATGGACTTATCGAATTTTCTTATCTTAAGGGCAAGTTTCAAAATTTTTAAAGAGGTGTGGGGCAAGCTTGAAAATATATATGCAGGTGACTCAAAAGTGAAACAAGCAAAGCTTCAAATTTTCAAGCAAAAATTTGAGCAACTCAAAATGAGGGAAGATGAAGATATTGTTGCATACTTGCAGCGTGTTGATCAAAACAAATACATTGAAAGGTTTGGGAGAACCTGTTGAAACAAAAATTGTTGTCTGAAAGAGCCTCAGAACCTTCCAAGCAAGATTTAACCCTAAGGTATTTGTCTTGGAAGATAGATCTAATCTTACCAATCTCAAAATAGATGAGTTGCATGGAATTCTTCTAGCATATGAACTGGGGATTAAAGAAAATGGTGGCACATCTCATTTAGAAACAACATTTTCTGCATCCAAGAAGAATAGTAAGGACAATCAAACTCTGAAAGCAAAAACTTGCAATTAAGGATGAGGAAAAGGAAGAAGATGAAGAAGAATTCTAAGATAAATAATTTGCCTACTTCATGCAGAAAATGACAACATGTACAGAACATTCAAAGGTAAACTTCCATTAATATGTTTTGATTTTGGTGAGGTTGGGCATTTTGCAGCCAAAAGTCCTCACAAAAATGAGGGTGTTACGAAAGGAAGGAAGAGTCCTAAGAAGTTCCAAAACAAAGGTAGGAAGAAATGGTTTAAGAAAAGTTTCTTCTCCAAAGAAGATATTTCCTAATCTGAAAAAGATAGTGATAATGAAGAAGAATTCAATGTAATAGTATTGTTTATGGGAAAGCACAATAAACAAGAGGCACTTGACGAAGAAGGAGACAAAGAAGAAGAAATGACTGAAGTGAAATTTCAAAATGAAGTAATCATGGTTATCAAAGAAGTCAACGCCAAAAAGAAGCATGTTAACACTCTTGAAGACGAATTGAAGATAGAAAGGGAACAGGTCCTCAATCTTAAAATCAAGGTTGAAGAATACAAATGAATTGAAGAATCAGTCACGAAAGTAGTAAAGGAAAGAAAGAAGGAGAGAAAAGCATTGGAAGCTGAAATAGTTTCTCTGTGAAAGGAAGTAAAAAGTGGAAAAGCTCTTCAAGACTACGCCAACATTTCAAAGGCTTTGGATGAGCCCATCAGCAACCAGCAATCATACAGTGACAAGACTAGTGTTGTTTACAAAGAAAAATATGAAAATGAGTCAAGTCCTTCTATGACAACTAAAGAAGATGGATATGCAAAAAGGGTAGATCCCCCAACTAGATCAAGATATCAAGACTGGCAGGAAGAACCTTAGAACACAGTTCCTCGAAGAAAATTTCCTCCCAGGTATCAATGTGTCTTTTATGGTCATTTTTATTCATGTGGAAGGTTTTGACATAGAGCTACAAAATGTCAGATGTATGTTTGGAATCAATATAATTCTAGGAGATCCTTTAGAAATGGATATTCCAGAAATCAACATAATAACAACAAATTTGATCATTTGAGAGATGATGTTGAATGTTAGAAATGTAACAATTTTGGACATATGGCTAGGGATTGTGAAGTTCCAGACATGTAAAACTATTATCGGCAAAACCCTAGAAGCAAATTTACAGGATCACGAGATAGACACCAAATGAAATCTTCTATGAATAACATTGAATGTTACAAATGTCATAATTATGGAAACATAACTCGTAACTACAGGTACAAGATGGAATCAACTATGAATTAAAATCTTGACAACGAGAATAAGAAGTTTTGGAAAGGAAAAAAGGTACAGGATGAACAAGTACAATATGAACAAGAAAAGAAAGAAGGTAATAAGGTCCCAACAGTTATGCTTTCACGATTCTTAGTGGATTGTGAGGAATCAACAGTTGCTTCGGTTAATGAACCAAGTCAAGACGATCTGTTTAATGACACACTATTCTAAACAATTCAGCTTATCGACTCCTAGAAATTTGAAGATGAGGAGTCTAAGCAACAGTATATGACACAATTCTACGATTGATAGACACGTAGTTTGAACAAGATGGTAGTTTCATTACATGTTCAGGGGGAGAAGAATAGTTTAAGTATTACATATTCAAGAAAGGAAGTGCTAAAAACAAATCTCTATGTGAAAGTAGATCAAGACAATCTAACAATTATCGAGATATCTCAGCAGGATAAAGGAATATTCATATATCAAATCAAGTACATCAAGGAAATGCTCAAGAAATTCAAGATGGAAGATTGCAAGCCTATCCTTACCCCCATGGTAACAGGTTACAAGATGATTTGTCAATGGATTTGGACCAAAGGTTGTATAGATTCATGATTGGTAGTCTCCTATATGTGACAGTCTCCCTGCCAGATGTGATGCAGGCAGTTGGACAAGTAGCATGATTCCAAGCAGCACCAAAAGAATCTCATATTATTGGCGTCAAAATAATTCTTCGATACCTTAAGGGTACAATGGATTATGGTATATGGTATCCCAAAGTAAATGATATAGTTATCCAAGCTTATACAGATGCAAATTAGGCAGGAAGTGTTGATGATCATAAGAGTACCAGTGGATCATCATTCTATCTAGGTGTTTGCCTTGTCTCATGGTTAAGTAAAAAGCAATCTTCAATCTTGTTATCCACAGTGGAAGAAAAATAATTGCAGCAGCAACTTGTTGTACTCAATTTCTCTGGTTCAAGAAAACCTTACAAGATCTTCAACTTAAGTTTGATGAGAATATTCCCATTTTTTGAGATAACACCAGTGCCATCATTATCTCCAAAAATTTTGTGAAGCAGTCCAAAAAAAATCGCATTCCAATCAAATATCATTTCGTTAGAGAGAAGGTTTCCAAAACAAATATCAAGCTTGAATATGTTGGCACAAAGGAACAAATTACTGACATCTTTACCAAATCATTAACTCGTGAATAATTTGATTATCTTTGCCAAAATATTGGGATTCTCCCAAGTTCTAATTAGACTCTTTCTCTGATCTAACTAAGTAGAAAGGGGGATTGGAGGTGTGTGCAGGACCGCAGGATGACAGTTTGTTAAGGGGAGTTACCCTTTGCCATTGATGACAAAGGGGGAGAGAAGGTAGTAGGAAGAGGTGCCATGATCACAAGGAGAGTACTTGTGTTGCCATAAATGCCAAAGGGGTGGATTCTTTATCAGTAGTTGTCTTTAATGTCAACCCAAGCAGCACCAGGGGCTGCCCCAATCTTGCATGGGCACTTTGACTTAATAACTTACTTTGTTCTGAGTCAAGGATATTCTAGATGGATTCTACTCATTGAGATGCCTCCATTGATACATGGCACGCCGTGTAATTCTTAATGATTTGAGAGATATTTGAGTTTGAAGTTAGTAACCCCAGTTAGTGGGCTAAAACTCTATGGGGTTGTGGCATGGCACTCATAATTGCTTGTGGTCATTGGATAGTAAATAATTAATAATTTATTTTTTTTCTCCTAAAATCCCTCCAATGTTCACTTGTTGAGGACCCTCTCAACTCAAGAAATTCATATAAATAGTGACCCTCATATTCTCCTCTAGTAAGGATTTTGTGGCTTCAAACTAGTCATCATGGAATTTTCGCTATAAATTTGTTTCTACGAAGCTTCAAAAGTTGAAAATAAAACCCATTTGAGTCGAAATCTTGATTAAATACATGACCGAAGTTCCGATCTTGGTTTTCTATATTTTCGGAGATATGATCTCAGGAAGTTAATGTTTTTGTAAGTGCCCGAATTCCATGTCAAATAGGTGACATTGGGAAAATTGTCATAAATTTCTCTCTGAGAACTAGATTCACATTTCACAAATAGTGACAGAAAGCAGATGGACTTTAATTTTTTGGGTATAATGTTTAGGGCCGAAGGTTGCAACAGTGACATGTGACACTTCGTACAAGTTCGCTCTACTGAACCAATCTATAATCAGGTCATCGTGGGAGATTGGGCATATTTCTTCCTTGAAGAATCCATTATTTATCAAACCTATGGTCTTGGAAAGAGGACTTAGAGGGTTACCACAAGATGAAATTTCAAACCCTGGAGATCTGAAATTACATATATACAACATATTCAATATCAAGCTCCTAGAAGGCAAGAAAAAGCATGCATTCAAGGATCATTACAGTAAGGACCACACATCAACAGTCAAGGGTAAGTCTCCTACAGCAAGGTATGTATGATTAGTGTTTACATTTTAATTTTGAGTATCATCTCTAACATATATTTTTTCAGGACAACGTAATTATATACGGTGTCTCGGTTATATCTCTATGTCTCTATATGTCATAGTTAGTTTTGATACCACATTTTGGATGTCGTATTCTTGATACTAAAATTTTGATGCTACATATTCTTGGTGTGAAATATACATGATGTTGTAAGTTCATCTTAAGTTGTCTTGTCATAGTTAATAGAATGGTCTCTGTGGTTGTACTTAGAACTTGGTCCATCACAAGTCTAGGGTCTGTCATCAGTTTTTATTGTATATATCTTTAGTTCATTTTTTCATATAGTCTTGCATAGAGTCCAAGCCTATATCAAGAGTGGGAGTCTTTGTATACTACAGCAACAAGTCAACAACAAAAGTGACAAGAACACTTCAAGTACGCATCATAATTTTAATTTGTATTTATTAATTATTATGCACTTACATGTGTTTTACATGTAGAGGTAATTTGAAGGGTATTTTGTTTTGTTTTGGGATTGGATTCTTCAGGAAAAGGTTGCATGCATGTAGAAGAATATTCAAGTACAACAGCAAGAAATAATTCATGAGAAGAAGTATCAAATCAAAGGAAGCATTGCAGCGGGACATCTTTGAAGACATGACAACCATCCAGATATCGTGAAGTATTGTTAAGGCCAAGAGTCATAAGTGTAAAGTTGTAAAAGAGTAATTTATAAAAGAGCCATCATCGTAAAAGAGTCATTTGTAAAAGATTCACCATTGTAAAGTTATAAAAGAGTCATTTGTAAAAGATCCATCATTGCAAATATTGTAAAAGGATCATTTTTGAAAGATTCATTCTACCTAGAGTCGAAGAGACAGTGTTGGGAGGTATAGGATTCACTGTTAGGATGATGTCATGGTTTGGTTTCATCTCATAGAGTGATTGGGTATTTGGCCAAGTAGACGAAAATTATTGTACATCTTATTGTATCGTGGATTGTTGTCCCTGGTTTTGGAATCCACAGTCTTGTCGTATTTAACTCATTATGGGGTTGCAGGGAGGTGCTAGGAAGGTGTATGAAGTTGCCTACAAGTTGGGGCCTATGAACACTTAAGGGTGGTAGGGTGGTGCTAGGGTGACTTGTGGCTCGTTAGGGTGTTGGGGCATCCATTCAGTTGATTACTGAAGAAACCAGGGCATTGGGGCATCCTTCCAATGGGAGCTGGAGAAGAATGTGTTTCTAGAATTTTAGGAAGTTGTTCCTTTCATTTGAGTTGGGGTTGAATATTAAAGAATTTATTAAAAAAAGTTCAATGGTTTTTTACTAATAGGGGGTTTTCCACCTAAAATTCTTGTCCCTACTATGTTCTTTTATTTATTATTATTAATGCATAAATATTAATAATAATTGAAAATTAACTAATGATCTGAAAATATGTAAAAGTTCTAATTGCTAAGGAATATTGATTCACTTCCCCTCTCAGTATTTCCAATAGTTTGGAAGTCATTATAAACTATTGAATTAAAGACATATTATGTGCTTCTAAGTGCCATCCATGTACTGCTTGGTGTTCATGGTGCAACACTAACTCATTTTCTATTCATGTGTTCTATATTTGTGTTCATTCATGTCATTCCCAATGGGACTAAATGGGTGTCCTAACACTCATTTTCGGGAACCAGTAGAAAGGATGGGATTTCAGTACATAGGTTATAAGATGTTGGAATCAAATAACAACTAATAGGTGGGGAGTGAATCAATAGTGATATCAATTACACAATTTTTTAAATATTTTTTAACATTAATCAACACATGAAACAATAATAATAAATTATTCATAATAGCATCATATAAATCAAACACATGAGACACAAAGATATATGGTGGAATCCCTCGAGGAGAATAAAACCACCATGTTTTTGGCATGCTACTTCTCATTCTTCTATTATTCAGTAATCAATTTCTCTTACATCTATTTAGATAGCCACTACCAGCTAGGAGCCACAACCCCTACTACAGATTGTTGGCCACCACCAGCTAGGAATCCCCAACTTGTTTGAAAATTAAAAATGTAGTAAGGATTTTCTTGTTATTGAAAATTACTCGTGATGTTTCTTATTATTACGATTATTTATTTCTTCTTTCTTTATTTCATTAAGAAATTACCAAAAGTAACAACACATGAAACAATAGGCACCAGATGTAGGCACATGCCAAGGAAAAGCCCCCCTCGAGGGGAAAAACCATTCAAGATAATTCTTCCTTTCAATATTAATCTTTGAGACTCTTCACCCTATACCAAGACCAGACCTTTCCTCCACACCAAGTCAGCCTCCCAGAATTTTGACCTCTTCCCAACAACTTCGACCATGTAGCAACTTACGACAACTGACAGCATTCGACAATAGTGAAAACTTGGAATACTTCGATCTCCCAATCCAAGACATGAAATAGATAGAGAGAGAAACACCAAAATTTCAATATTCCTTGTCTCCTTAGACTTCCCCACTTGCATACACTTTGCCTTCCCGGCAACAGACTTCACACCTTTTCCCAGCTATAAGAGAATTTCGCACCTCTGCCCAGCAACAACAGATTTTGGCACATCTTCCTAGCTACAAGAGAATTTCTCACTTCTACCTAGCAACAAGAGATTTTTGTGCTTCTTCCGTGATACAAAAGAATTCGAACTTGTGAGAGAATGATGCTTCAAATTAATTTGATAAGCTTCCTTTTATACGCTTCTTATGGTGCCGAATAAGAGATTTAGGTCAACTTGATATTCTTCTAGGCTGACATGGTATCGAGGTTACATAATTCATATTTCACTCAATACTTAACCTTTTTACATTTTTTAAAAGCCCAAGAAGGGTCTCTTTAAATGTACAATAACTCTATAGGCTTAGAATAAATACTAGAACTCCTCAATCAGGAATTTTACCTAAAACACGGTGACCCAAGCATGAAACCCATGCTTTAGTAAGCCAAAATAATAATAATAAAAATTCTTTTCCTTATTCTTTTGCCAAGTACATTACATAATGACTCAAGTATATTATTGAACACCGAACATATTTACATTTTCCAAAAATCCCTCTTAACTAAGGAGGCATTCATAATGTACCAGTATAATGGAAGTTCTAAAACTATATGAACCATGAAGAAGTTTAGCCACTGCAATGCCATGGACTAGATTCCTGAACATGGCAATCTATCCAAACAGTCACTCAACAGTTTAGGCACCGCAATTCCATGGACTAGGCTCCTGACCAAGGAAATCTATCTAGGTTGGACTAAGATGGACTCAATCTTTTAGCCCCTTTAGGTAACCTCAGGCTTACTTTCTAACCATCAACCCAAAAAACCAGGTGTGTATCAAAATGGTGATCAACAACCAACACCATCTTTCCAACTTCGGGACTCAGACATGAACACAAAGTGTCAGCCAAATGTCTTCTCAAGCAATGCTGCACTCACAAATCCTCAACACCCTTGATCCAGTTGATCAAGAATGGCCAATCTCTCCCAATCAAACGGATTTGTGGCCAGCATGTCATCAAAAGCTTCGAGAGATTCACCTGTATAAACACAACCCAAATCAATAATATACTTTCACATGTACATAAACAAATACAAACCTCTAGGGTCTTTTATACAACATGATGTTGCTTCTCAATTTTCATATTAGGACTATCAACTGAATCTTTAACAGAAGATTCCTCAATTATAACATTTCCTTTCCTACTTCTCATCCAGTAGCATATCCTCTGAAATACATTCTTTCAATCAAAACTAAGTTATGCCCTCACTCTCAACTAGGAAACACCTCTTCATCCGAACTCCATCTTAATCTTAGGGAGATCTCTTCTATTCATGCTTCCTCTAGGAGATCAGCTTCTTCCTTTCGACATCAGAGAATCTTTCATGTCTTCCAACCATTTCATCGGATTTATCATCATCCTCATCATACTTATCACATCAACTAGCATCTTCACCAAGTTGAAGATTTTGTACCTACACCATTTAAATAGCAAGTACAACCAAATCTATAGAAGCATGATGTTAGCCATATCATAATCATGGAAGCATTTCAGCTTTATACATATTAGATACCCAAACTTAATTACAAATGAGAGACAGATACTCCTCAACATCCTTCTAGGGACTTTATCTTAAACCCTAGAGTATTTCATAACACCTTTCATTCCATCTAGGGTTTTTCTGTTTCTTCCAGAGGTATTACATACCTTACTTCAACATATAGAAAACCCTAGAACCAATTCAAACAATTCTAGATTTACAGGGCATCTAACAACCTTTCAAAATAAATATGTTAGAATTATCACTAGGGATTCATACAAATCCTAGATTTCATACAAATGAATCAATCAAAGTCAATCCCAACTTAGTCGTTCACCTGACCAGCTTCCATTAGGGTTACTTCCAGCCCCTCGATTTTCAATCAACCATCAATCGGTCACTAACATGACCAACTACCACTAGGTTTAGTTACACACCCTAGATTTCCAAAAATTCAAAATTCAAAAATCTTTCACAAATCTCAATTTATCATATAGTCATCATACATCAAAGATTTCTACTTTGACTAAGGTTTAGCTCCAAAACCCTAGAATTCCAATTTCACAATTTCAGCAATCTTACACAAATCTTAAATCATCATACTTCAGAGATTTTACTTTGACTAAGGTTCAACTTGAAAACCCTAGAATTTTTTTTTTCACAATCTCAACAATCACTAAATAAATAGATCTCATATTCGTATATCACACATACTAGACAATTTAACTACTACTAGGATTTAGCTGCAAACCCTAGATTTCCAAATATCATCCTCCTAGAATCTTAGAAAAGGACTTCCATTAAATTCTAAGACTTATGACCATCAATGACTAGGTCAACACACATATCTAGGAATTCATAATCATTCGTAAGCATATCATATGTCCAACAACAATAATACATATGGCTTAGATAAAGCTAGAGATTCAACCAAGAGTACATATATATATACATGCCTAGATTTCATTAAATATGTTTCATATCATGTGTTAGACAAACCCAAATTCACAATGATCAATAAGAGTTAGACACACAACCATCTTGATTACACTATGGTTTTATTATACAAACACACACATACCAAGGATATCATTTCAAAGACAATATAAGGGTCTTTCTCACCTATTCCACCAAACCCTAATGAGCCAGGGTTTCAATGTAAAAACATAGCAAACCCAACATTACGAAAACTTCAAACGTTTGGGATTTTAGACCTTATCGTTCAACCCTACCAAGGTAGGTTTTTTCTGATCATACCAAAATCCCAAAGATGACATCATCAATAAAACTTCAACTAGCATTCCACAATCACCCTAAGAAATTTAGGGTTTTCAAAAATTCACAATATCATACCCTTTGGTTAGGGTTTTCTAGAACCTGTCTAGGGTTATATTCAATCAATTAAGAGTATGAGTGGGGTGGATAGATTTATCAAGATTTGAATCACCCAAACAAGAACCACTAAGATTCAATACAGCTAGTCATAAAAAAGTTAGTAATAGATCATGAAATGAATAATTGATTCAATCAATGTATTTAAAATAATACCTTTGTTTCTTGACTAACCCTGTTTTGAGAGATCCTCCTTCTTGCAGATGTTTTCCCTAATCAAGACAATAGAGGGAGAAATTTGATTAGTATTTAATATAATCAAAACTATGAACCAAAACTGAAAAGAGATAAGATACTTACCTTTGGGAGTTGGTTGGGGCTCCCTCAAAATCTTGAGAGATACCTAAAATCTTATAAAAACAATAAAAAAATGTCTTTTACAAAATATGTTAAAAACTTATAAATTCTAAAACATATAAAACAAGATATCTAAAGCTAGAAACAAAGGACTTAATAGTGTAAGTCCATAATGTTGGGTTATTCGGGCTTGACATTCTTAGATTCTTCTTCTATAGAAAGGTTGGCTTGATCCCTTCCTCTCTTCTTATTCCTTGGATTCTCAGGATAGTCAATTTTGTAGTGACCCTTCTTATGACATTGATAGCACTCTATTTTGGACATGTCAACTTTCTTCCTCGGTCCCTTCCATTGGTGGCTGCCATAGACTTCAACTATCTTTCATGTTTTTATATGATGATCCCATGAGATCTTGCTTTCAATGCTTCTATGGTGTCATGATGAATCCTATCATGCTTCTAATGATTCATGATAGTTATATTCCATGGCAGAAAAATAGAAACTTGAGAAGAACTAGGTGAGGAAAACTTATCTCAATAATAGTGGAGATCTTTTACTTCCTCCTTGAATTTCTTCTTTTCAGCTTCTTCCTCTTCTTTAATGATATGGGCTTCTTTCCTTCATTGTTTTCATATTTCCTTCTTGAGCTTAGGATAGTCTCTCTTTAAGTGCCCATATCCTTGACATCCATAACATTGGATCTAAGACATATTGATCTTATTCTTTTTCTCAAGACCAAACTTTCCAAATATCACTTTTCTTCTTAACACGACAACAAATGTTTGACCTTGCTCATTTGTATCACTTTTACCTTTAACTTTTATTATTCACTCTTGCATAGAAACCACAAATTTTTGAATGGGATAACTTTCTCCTCTTCATATGCCTTTGATACAAGGTTTCTATGTTCATCAGGTAGAGCATTTAGAACAATGGTAATCATTTCTTTATCGGATATCATCCCTCCTAGATATTGAAGTTGATACCTTATTAGAGATGTTTTTGTGATACATGTATATATCCCTTCATCCTTTTATGCTTGCAATTTTCATATATCATATCTCAATGAGGTCATTGTTGTTGTCATGGTTTCAGAGAATAATTCTGCTAGCCTAACATATATCCCTTTTTATGTCTCCAACTCTGCTACATATGGGATGATGGAATACTTGGTGGATTCTATAAGGATCCTTTGAGCCCTTAGATCCTTTTTATATATTTTGATAATGCTTTCCATTCATATGGTTTGGATACTTTTCCATTGACATGATCAATAACATCATTTTCCTTGAGGACTAAATCTATCCTCCTTTTCCATGAAAGGAAGTTCGATGACCCAACCAACTTGTTGATCTCCTTGCAACATAAATTCATTTTACTAAATTTAATTTATAGAAATAAAGATAATTACTTGTCAAGTGAATATGAAATCTTCAACTTAATCCCTTTGTTGATTATGATTAACGACGTCTTGATCATGACTTGATGCTTCTTGGATGATCTTTTCAAGGATAAGGATTTCCTTTTGAGATAAAATAATTTGCTTCATAGAGAGGGAGATTGCTTTCATATCTTTGATGATGACAATTCCTTTGATCTATATACCATTGGATGACTCAATCTCTTCCTTTCTTGAGTGGAAATAGGGTATTTTTATTTGATGGTGTCTATAGTGAGAATCCCAGAACTTCTTTTGGTGAAGCCTTTCTTCTTCGATGTAGGGTTTTGACACTTCTTTGTAGATCTTGACTTCATAATGATCTTCTAGATTTTCTTTAATGCCTTCCTTGATATTTTGTCCTTGAATTATTGAGTGTCCCTTGATGAGATTCCCTTTACCATGTTAGGAAATCTAGGGCATCAAGACTAGGTGATTTCTCTATAATGATAACTACTCGTGAATGATATTTACTTCTTTAGATTATGATATTCACTTTACTGAGATTACCATTTTTTATTCTTCATCAAACAGCTACCAATGCATAAACAATAGAGGGAGAAGAGACACATAATATAGGTGATCAAACAGGGCCAAAACCTATCCCACTTGAGAGGAAAACCCAAACGAATTCTTATTCTTAGAGACTCCAATTGACGAATACCAAGACCAAGACCCTTAACCTATTTTCCTCTCCAAGACAAAGTCACAAAGCTTCCTTGACAAGTTCCCTTTTCTTTGAGTCAATGATAGTCAAACTTCTTGATTCTTCCTCCTTCTTGGCTCCATTTTAGAATTTTGGTTCCTAGAAACAGGCCTGCAACTTTCAGCCCTAATTCAAAAACCATAGTTGCAGTGTTTCAGAAATATATTGTCTCTAAAACTTATTTTCTTGGATATTTAAATGATTACTCCTTAACATGGCTTGATGCTTCACTTGTCTTTCTCCTTGGATTGACTTTTGATAGTGACTTCAATACCTAGGCTCCTACTACAACAGACAAAACATGTACTTCGCACATGTGGAGTGTACTCAACCCAAAATAGACCCAAAAATAATAACAAAGACTTCATTCTTCCTTTCCCTCTCTTTGCTAGTTATGAGGCTCCTTCCCAAGTGATCCTCACACTTCTTATTGCAAACTTGTCCTTGACCGAAAATATGTTCTCCAAGTAAATGTCGAGCTTCCTATATATAGTGCTTTTCCCATGTGCATAAGCCGACTTGGAGAAGTCTTAGGCCAACATGTCATTTGGTTTAGTTTTAATATTCCATCTTAAGGTTGACTTCTTGGAGGAGCTTGGTCTTGGAGAGCCTTTTGATTATTTCATTTTAGACATACACAAATGTAACGTTCCCAAGAAGGGTCCTTCATACATGACATTGACTCAATTTGACTTTATGACCAATCCTTAGGGCTCACAATGGGAGCCATAACTGAAAATAAAATTTCTTTATCATGAAACCCATGAGACAAGCATTACAATAAAAAATTTGTTTTTCTTCTTTACATTAATTACATACAATCACAATTACACATGTCATTATAAAGACCAAACGTAGTTACATTTTTAAATAGCTGCGACTAGCCATCAAGGCAATGCCAATTGTCCAACAAATTTTTTCCTATGTCTAGTTAATTTCAATATTCTAAATCTATTCTATGAGTCTTCAATATCTAATCTACAGTTTTAAATTCGATCTCTGAGTTTTTATACTTAATTTGGCTATTGTGGCCTTCTAACAAACTTTACCAGGGCTTTTCTAAAGTTAGAAAAAATTTAACTTTAGCTTAACTACTAATAATTTTCCTTTAAACTATCTATTCCACTTAAATTATATTTTATCCCCTCTCACACTGGCACTTAGCCTCTTTTCCACCATAAAACTAGGCGTCGTGACCTCTGCCTCATCCTTCAGGCGCTAAGCCTCTTTTTAAGTCGGAAAGGGCTTATTTTCCTTTTTCAACTCCTATGCCCTTGGTTCTCTATTGTGACATATAACCTCATGTCGATGCCTAACCCATAGCTCTCTATCCTAGCACTTTTACTTTGTATCCTTTTGAAACCTTTGGGCTTCTTATAGCGGGCTTAGCTGTTAATGGGGCCTGCCCTGTGCCTTTCTCATTAGCTACCTTTGTGCTTGTTGTTACTCTGATGTGTCCCGACACTTCCATTTTGTACACCTTAAAAATCCTTTGGGCTCATACCTACGGGATGATTTGTCCTAGTGGGGTCCTTTGTTGCACCTACGAGCCAATATCTACACACCTTGGTTGAGCTATTTTTGACACTGCCCACATCGTTCTGATGTTAGTTAGCATGCTTATTTTTTAAGTGCTCCACTTTTTTCTTCTGGGCACTGACCAACAGGGTGACGTCATGTTAACATCATATAGGCCATTCAGGTACCCAAAAACACCAAATCTTCCTACCATGTGTCATGCTCCCATTGGTTGGTGCTGACATCATCATCATGAAGGAAGATGTTGACACCTATCTTGTTGTTAGATACGAGAGAGAAGGTTATGAGGCCTAGTTTTTCACCATATTTCCTTTATAAAAATTTTAAAAAAGGTCCCTGCCATTTAACGTTGTTTCTTGCATCATCTGTCTCATTCTCTTAAGTGATCCTTAAGTTTTTTTCAGGATAAACCCTCCTACCTTCCTCCGTTGGGCTAGGATGTGATGCAGGCTTCACCTCGACCAATAGAAATATTCTCTAATACATATTATCATGCCACGATAACCCATCAACCATCATTTTGGTAGTTTCTTTGAGAACTCTTTAAGTTTATGTCAACGTATAGCAATCGAGTTTCCTATGTTGGGCTGGCGTTGAAGCTAGGCTCTACCAATCATCCAATGAATTTTTTTCTCGTTGTCTCAATGTTCATCTACATGCACCAGGTCATCTTATATGGTGTCTCCTACATTCTTTCTGCTATGTTTGGTTTCTTTTATAAACTTAACGCAGCACCAAAAGGGTCTCCAACTTCTTTAACTTTACTATTTTGACTTGGGAATACTATAATTTTCACTGGCTCTAACCTTCAATCTAGGTGGACATTTTCAAAATTCTACATACCATTGGAAAGCTATGTCAGTTCTCTTCCCATCTTGGTGGGTTCCATCTGCATCTAAGATTATCTACTTGATGCAGGAGAATTCAGCCCAAGGAAAATCATTGTAAATAGTAGACATAGGGGGTCATGTATTTTAGGAAATAGTTTTCCTAAGTATCAAGTTAATGCAATATTTAGGCTTTTAAGTATGATTTAATTAGATAATGGGAGAATATGTAAATGCTCTCAAAATAAATAAATGAGAACATGAGTGGTTGAAGTCAAATCCAACTCTTAAATAGTTCCATGATTCTAGGAACAAGAGAGAGCTTTTAGGCATTAAATGGGAAGCTGATAAGAAGAATTTTATGTTTTAAAATAGAGGAAAAGATGGAATGGATAAAGTCTCAAGGAGACTTATTTGCCACATATGCATTCGTGTAGCGAGCTTTATGCTTTTGTTAGAGGAGTGATCGAATCCTTCAGTGATCCAATACAATGCATTCTTATAAATAGTGAGCTTGTGTGTTCAATGAAGAGGAGGCCACGAATAGTAGAAATCAGGCCCGTGTGTGAGAGCGATACCGAGGAGTCTCGAATGTAATCTATGTTTTACATCAATATATATACAGAGTTATTTCTGAATGTCTCAAAAGAGTTGAATGCATGTTTAAGTGTTGATTTGTATGTGAACTCGTAGTTTCTGTGACAGGGGTTTACAGACAGAGTTCTACGGAACACGCAGAGGAGACATTGAGGCATGTTCAAGCAGAACAGTGAAGTGAAATTGGGTGAGACAGAACCCAAGTGGAACACAGAGAGAGGAGAATGATTCAGGAGAATCAAAGGGATCATCGAGTCCAATTGGAGCAGCAGAGCGAAGCTCTAGAGAGACAGCGAAGCTAAGAGCTCGAAGACCTAAGCTCAGGTCAGAGTGGCACAGCAGAAGCAATGAACGATCAGAACCTTTAGAAGAACCAAATCACCGAAGAATTGAAGAAACCGTGAAAAACTTCATAGTAAAAGGATTGAACAGAGGAGCGAAGATCAATGCTCAGGAACCGTTAGATCTGGGAAGATCAACGGCTGAGATCAAATCGGCCAAAAATATCGCATTGCATCAATACAAGTGGAAGGGAACAGGCCTATGGAATTGATGAACTCTGATAGGGTGATATAACCAGACTCAAAGGTCATAACGGTGGATTTAAATCCCTATCGGGTCCGAAGATATGATTGCATTGGAGGGAGGAGAAGAGCGATAGCCGATAAGCAAAGTTGGAGGTAAAAGGTATCGGCATTCGGAGAAGGCAGAGGTCAGAGAAGCGCTGTGGAGCGATAAAGACACGGACCCGACAGAGGTTATAGTGGCACATTTATAACCTCTGAGATCCATTATATGTGTTTTAGAATGGTTTCCCCTATGTATTGGTGTAAAGTGTGGGCTGAGTCTACCAAGACTGAACATTTATAATATGTTCTGAAAGTTGAATATCGGAGTCAGAGGGGTGACAGTTCCTATGTGTATGGTTGTTGGACATTGCGATGGTAGATTGCAACGAGGTTAGCCTCGAGGTCTGTGCTGAGGCCGTAACCAAAGTGGAAAGATGTGTATTGCATGGAAATCCTTCATGTAAGGATTAATAAAGGAATAAAATCACCGATATGAAGGTTATACACTAAACATGTATAACCAATGTAAAGTGGAAGAATATATATGCGGCCAAGGTTTATGAGGGCTATTTAGAAACTCCCGATAGGAGTTTGGCGGGGTGATTGGTTCTGATACAAAGGAACTGTGTATAAAAGGGCCTTGACCATTTATGGTCTGAAGATTTAACTCCATGCAGAGTTAAATACCTGGGACAAGAGTGTGGATGCATTTTTGATATGCATACTATGGGTATATGTTGGGTAACCCTGGTATCATTTGGCTAAGGATGGGTATATGTTGGGGATCCCTGCATCATTAGTGGTATCAGAGCAGATTTGTAATCTGTGAGAGGGAACTTTGAAGTTTTTGGAAGACTGTAGCAGTTCCAGCAGAGGCTTGGAGTAGGCAGGAATAGAGAATTCCTTAAAGGAAAGAAAAAGCAAGATTTCTTAATGTAATTTTTGAAGGAAAGAGGACTTGAGGGACAAAACAGAGGACAATTCATTCAAAGTGCAGAAGAATGGGTGATGTTAACACCCAGGTTGTTCCCTATGACTCCCAAGGGAATACGGCCGGGGTAACCACTAACCAATCTTTGGATCACTGTTTCTAGCCAAACTGTGATCAGAGAGGGCTCTCTCTTTATGATTTGTAACTGTTTATGATAGGGTTTTAGGCTAGCTATTATGCACAGGTTTTGTTTATGTTTTGGTTGAAGAATTCCTTTCAGGTCTCTGTGATGTAGTCCTCAAAGAGTTAAGTGTCATTGGGCAATGGAGTCTGTGGCTGTAGGTGTCCAGAAACTTTGAGATGAACCGGTGAAACTTACAGGGCCATTTAGATGTTTTATAGAACAAATTTTGATTAATAACAGGAAACAGGTAAGACAAACAAAAAACAATGAAAGCATTCAAGAATTTTCACTCACTTTTTTAAATGTTTCCACCGACTGGTTATGAGAAAAGACAGATGTCACAGGGGCAAACTTGAATCCCTGGGAATGTCTATCACAGCGAAAGATACAGTTTCAAAGTGCAGCAACTAAGAATTACACTTCTGTTACTGTATCTGAGGAAAACATGGATAATAGCTCAGTTTGAGTTCAGGGTAATCATGGATTAAGTCCTGGAACCATTCTTCTACTTGGCTATTAAGTGTAAAACATCTGAACAATAAAAGAGAACAAAAGACTCAAAAAACATGTAATACAGAGATTTGAGAAAACTTATTGTTTTATGAAAACAGTCTGGAATCCTGCAACATTCACCATTCACCACAACGCATCAAAGTACACCAAGCTTTGGAAATTCCATTCTCCCTTTGTATTATTTCTCTGAGAATTTTTACAGCAAGTGAGAGTTCCAAAAGGAAAATAACAACAACCCCTTAAGCTTCTGTGAGGGGCGAATATATACTTGCGATTGTTTACAAAAATATCTGAGTCCTGAGTTATCTCAGACTTAATATTCTCACCAACTTTTGAGATATTATGATCAGAAATTTATTACAGCATTGAATACAAAATAAAGGCGTTTTAATGCTCTGTCAGAAGATATTTTGGCCTTTGGGATCTGCTGAGTCGGTTGAGATACTTTGATTAAATGCTGGAGAGCCCGACTTTATGGCTTGTGCGCTGTATGGTGTGTTTGTCACCTGTGATTGTGACTGCTGCAGTAGTGAGTAAAATAGCTTTGCTGAGTTGGCTCAGCCTCTGTCTCTTCCTTGTGGATCTTATCTATCAAAATTCTGCCCGTGCATGACTGCTCATAGACTGGAGAAAAACTAGCGCTACAGGTTCTGGCCTGATAGAATTATCTGTGTCAAATTCCTCCATACTTCCTGTGTGGGCAATTGATGATTTATGATTGCCCCCATAGTCTCATCTGCCTCAGTATACTTAAAGAAATTTGGTGGTGTATCAAACAGGTGATCAATTTCATTCATAATAAAAAACAGATTATCCACCCTATCATACAGATTCTGCCCTGATGCTGGCCCTGTGTCTGTTGAGGTACTGGGCTGTTTTGCAATCTGTGCTACTGCATGGGCATCAATCCTTTTGTTGTAATTTTCTAGGGTGAGCAGTCTTCCTACACTGCTTAAAATGCTGGGGAGGCCTCTGTTCTGTAATGCTACAAATCTGTCCAGGAACTTGTTGATCTCGGTCTGCATATCCTGTGTTCTCCTCTCCAGTGTTCCAACTAGGCTTCTTAGTGTCAGGACTCGTTTAACTACTGAGATTGTTTCAGTCCTGTTAGTAATTCCCATGGCAGCTAGTTGAGAGCTAGTTTTGTTATTTAAAACATTGACCATTCTGCTGGCAGCATCTGGCATGTGGCCAAGGCTTGCTCTTGCTCTGTGTATTTCCTTGTTTGCCTTGGTGATGAGTACTATTTGCTCATCCATAGTCTCAATGTACTGCCACTGATTGGTGATGGATCGACCAATGTTGCCCCAGAGGACTGCTTTTAGTTCTGCTGTTACCTTTTCCAGTGCAAGCTCTTTTTCTAGTTCAGCTATTCTCTTTTTTAGAGCTTTTATCTCTCGCTCCTTTGTTGCTTCATTCTGCTTGCTTTTGTCGAATTTTTCATTCACCTTGGCCAAAGTCTTCTTGACTTCATCGAGCTCTTTCATTTGGGATTCAAGAACTTGGATTTCAGCCTGCAGCTTCTGCATATCCAGACTAGGAGTTTGCTCTGTTGCTGGTGTAGTTGTTGCTGTAGATGGTGCTGTAGTTCCAGTCTGCTGAGGAGGAATAGTAGTTATTGGAGTAGCTTCTTCAAGGTTGATTACTTCCGGAGGGGGCTGGGAGGTTTGGCCCTCTTCTCTTTGCTTCAGTGTTGTTTGTAGTGCTGCCTTTGCAGCTTCAGATTGTCCTAGCTGGTCTTGAGTCCTAACCAGCTCCTTGTACAGGGATACCAGCAGGTCTGTAGTATCATTTTCCCGCCTTTGCTGGGCAACCTCATCTGTTTGTGGATGGATGGTAGCTGGGAGCTTGATTTTCTTTCTTAAGGCCGCCATGTCTGCATCCCTTATCTTCAGGAGTTCTTGGATACCTTTGACATCTTTAGGATCATGTCCTATTTCTATAATTACCTCTTCCAAGGACTTGATCCTGTTGTCCTTGGCTTGTGATGATGCTCTCTCTAATTCCAGCTGAGATGCTGTGTTATCAAGGCTGCTCTTCAATTTGTAGTTCTCCAATGTCTCACCTGCCAAGGAGGCATACACCATTTCACCAGTTTGTTTATGTAATTCAATCTTATCCATAGGGTGTATGTCTTTGGCCAGAACCTCCATGTTGGTTCTTAGGTAATCCGAGGTAGATTGAGGATGCAGTGTTGTGGGCATGAAGTGACTCATGATCATCTTGCCTTCACTTACATCAAAGGCAGACATGAGTCTTTGCTGATTGGTAGGAGCCAGGTTCAGCAAATGATCGTACAGCCGTATTTTAATAGGATCGCTCCTCCTCTTAATGTCAATAAATTGTTGTTTGATGCTTGACTGTCCTTCTCTGTGCTGGCTGGAGGAGCTGACCTCTCCTCCTATAGCTCTATCATGTTCATGCTGAAATGAACTGGCTGAAACTTCTCCACTGGGTGGGCCCATGCCCATTGCTTGCCTCACTGCTATGTCATCCTCTTGGGAGTCATTTAGTCTTTGTCTTTTCTCTCCCCGATTGATGGATGAAGTCAGGGGAGTCTCTCTATCCCTTTTCCTGGTTAAGTCCTCCTTTTGTGGGGTTTGGAGGACCGAGGTATCAACAGTAGTTTCTGCCCTGGGAGGCACTATTGTCTGAGCCTGTTGCTCAGTGGAGCTTGGAGGATCAGTCACTTTTTCTTGCTGCAAGGGCTGCTGTTCACTAAACTGTTCCTCTTCCTGTTGCTGCCCGAATTCCTGCTGCTCCATCTCTTCTTGCTGCTGTAGCAATGTGTCCACTTGTTCTTCTGTCAATGGAGGTGGCTGTTCCACCTGCTTCCCTTTATCCTTGCTTGCTGTCTGTGGTGTTTTCTCGGCAGTTTGCTGCTGTGCTGTAGATGATGTATCAGCTGCTCCAAGTTGCTTTTTGTAGGAGAGGGGCACCTGTCCACAAGTTTCCAAGTCAGCTTCCTTTTGCATATTTCTAGCCTCTCTCTCAAGTAACTCTTCATTAGTAATTTCCTCCTCTAGGGTACCCTCTTCCCAATTTGATGCATTGGCATACTGTTCAATCTCGGGTTGTCTCTTGTGTGCATAGCTACCCAATTTGTATCTAATCCTCCTGAGGGAGATAGCATGATTGGGATCATAAGGTATCCATTCAAAGCTGGTTTGCAGTCTGAGGCCTTCCAGGATAGTGTTTGCCTCTTTCCATCCCTCTTCTTTTCTGTTATATAGGAAAGGACCCAGCTGGTTCCTTACCTTCAACTGTGACTTCTTGTTGTTGCTCTGAAAATGAAGATAGTCTGAGTTCCCAAACTGTCTGAAATATTCCAAGGCAAAAAGCCTCATGGGGACATACTTTGGCAACCTAAATGGGTTCAACTCACAGCCATATATTCTGATGACTGTGTGGTTCTGGTAGAAGTACCAATTACCAATGCTGTAGGACTTATTCAAATGGAGAATTCTCCTCATGTCATCAGTTAGTCTAGGAGGAGGAGTACCATGCAATACTGTCATGACTGGATGGATGAATAAGTCAATGAACTCAGTGTATGTGTAAGGTGATACAGAGGTATGATGAAAAACAGAAGTCCAGAACACAACTGACCTTGGAATTCCCTGGGCATTGAGTGGCTTCAAAGGAACAGAGAAGGTGGCTGGCTGATAGAACAAGAATAGATGGTATATATATGAAGTATACCTGAATAGTCTTTCCCTCTTCAAGTTCATAAACTGCTCATGGATTTTATCTGCAATGTAGGTTGCATAGTCATAATGTACAGCTGGGGGTTTACCAGGAGAGAATATAGACAGCATTGCCATTAGGCTATCATCCACATCCTCTATCCCCCTGAATCCTAGGACATAACTGATTAAATCCACTAACATCCTGCCCAATTCATTCAAATAGTGATACCCAATAGGAGGGGTTCTGACTGATTCAGAGCCTGGTCTTACAAACAACTGATTGATTTTAATGATTTGGTCATTTGACAGCTTGGTCCCTTTGTTTATCAAATTCTGCATAAAGAGGGGAGTCAATTGCTTGGCAGTTTGGAAGTGCAACATTCCATTTATACTCTCTGGGGTAATCTGGAACAGGATTGAGCCTGTGGGGCTGATGACAGCTCTTTGGCTTGGGTCATAGCATTCCTGGCAGCTGTAGATCAGTTCTGGCATAGGATTTACTTGGGGAAGGTTATAGATGGGCAAATTTGAATCCCATATTCCCAAGATGTCTGCCCCACTCAGGTGCTGGGCTTTTAACTCATTCATCATCTGGATATTATATTTGGTTCCCATAGGGAACCAGTCCATCATTTGGTAATCCATGTCTCCCAGGGCTTTCCATGCTAATTCCTGGTGAGGAGCATTGAGGGGCTTGATATTTAGAGCAATAGGAGTCTCCATAGTTCTTCAAAGTGCAAGAATTGTGGGTGGATAGCTTAAAATGGCAGCAACACAGAATGGAGGTGATTCTTTGTGAAGACAGTTTGTATTTTGGATACCAGAGGGGAATTTACTCAACAGCAATTGAAATACTGTTTGTTTTTAGGAGCAGAGCTTCTCTAAGGTCTAACTGTCCCCTTCCAGCGGGTGAATTGAGACCAACAAGGAATTTTCCGAGAATACGCAGTGAGTATTGTTTTTGGGTGAATTTACCGGAATTATGGCTCGGCTGGTGTTTTTCGACTTCACAGTGGCAAATGTGGACTTGCAGAGGGAAATAGGTGGTGTAAATATAGTTTTTGAGGTGCCTTTATCCTTCTGAGCAAATTAAAGTTCAATAACAGTCGTATGGAGGGCAGGACAACTGTAAATACCTGTAAATTGGCGAGCAGAGGTCGAGCAGGTGTGCACGGTTGCTGCTGAGGAGGTCGCCCGGGTTAAATCAACAGGTTGGCGGAAATTCGAACGTAAACGGTCATGCAGAGAGAACAATAGCGACAGGAGTGAAAGTGGGAAAAAGACGGCTTTTTTTGGGTAAATATGGGTTTTTTACCATTTTGGCGCTTTTTCGTGATGACGTCAGCATGACGTCATTGGTGGGTCACGGTGAGGTGACGTCAGCTGACGTCGTCGGGTGACGTGGCAGTAGTTTATTGGTCCAAGGGGCGATGAGGTGGAAACCACGTCAGCGGACAGGTGGACGAATAGCAGAGGTGAGTACGAGCGGACGCGACGTGGCGATGAGTTAGCGGAAAATAGGTGGCAGTTAAGACCGTAGCGGTTACGGTTAAAGCTAACCGCTACGGTTTCTCGGGGCGGTTTGGGTACGGCGCCGAAGTTGTCAGGCCTTGCTCCGAGATATCTTAGCGCTTGACGCGTGGAGAGGCCCTGACGTGACGCAACGTCAGCATCTCGGGCGGTAAAGGACGGCAGTGGGGGCCGCTCCGATATGAACATGGATCGTCGGATCTTCAGGCCTTGATCCGACGGTGGGCGGAGTATGGAGGTGCTCGGGTTATATGCGGGCGGAAAACTTTAGGTTTTGTGGGTTTTTTATTGGTTTTTCGAATGTTTTTTCATTTAACCAATAATGCGCTAACCTTTGGAAATGCGCCAGAGGCGGGTTTTGACTTTGATAATTTTTTGCAAAGGATTTTTAAAGGCAAAAGAGGTTTTTATAAGGGTTTTCCAATGCAAATGGTGGTTTGAGGAGCAGTTTGACTTGCAGCAAGGGGGAATGAGATGGGACAGGTTCACCAAAGTGACCAGATGTCAGTTTGGTCCCTTTTGAAGAACATATGGCTATAATGCCAGGGGGAAGGAGTATTTATAAGATTTGGGGCTTTATACACCATAGTGTTAGTATTATTAGGGGAAAGGGTAAAATAGGGGAGCTATATAGTACAATTAGAAGTTAATATGAATGAAGGGAGCAAATGAAGGGGTTTTTACTGAGTTTATCTGAAATTGACTTGGTTTTGAGAGTAGATCAAAATGAAAAGATCTTAGACAAGAAATGTGGATTCTGAATGAACTAGAACCACCATAAAACCATGATCTCTCTTCATAAATCTCAGCTAAAGAAAGGGAGTGTTAGTAATGGAATAGAGGGGAAGAGGGAGGTTAGTTATGCTCCTTGCTGTAATATGATGGGATTAACCACTTTGTTCATTGATAGATTTTGCTTTGGCAGAACACCTCTTGACATATGTGTAATGATGAAAATACCCTTTCTGCAACCACAACTGCCTACCCAGCTATTTTCCTAGCATTTTTTGTTTCTCCATAGAGGGTGCATTTGGACTTGCAAACCCTTACTTGCCTTTTCTTTTCTTTGGCTTTTTCTTTATTCTTTTCTATCTAGTTCTACCCTTATCTCTTCCAAGGTCCCAGATTAAGCTGTTGGGAACCTTTGCTTCTCTACCTAAACTAGTTGTCTGCCAAGATTAAGCAGTTTGGACAGACTTCTTTCTCTATTCTATAACTCAAAATTGAAAGATGGCATGATCCAGATTAGACTGTTGAATCATCCACAAAATTGAAATAAGGTCCTCAATACTTGAAACACTTTACCCACCTCTTGCTTTCTAGGAAATATGGGATCTTTGTGAACTCAAAGCAGAGCATATTTGGCCTTTCTCTTTGCCAATCATGAAATATGAAACCTATTGGTATAGGTATCCAACAGGTGAAACAAGATCATGCTGAGATCTTGAAGGTGAGGTAATGTGTTCTGTTTTAAATTAAGAATGTGTGTTTTTATACTAATGCACAGGTGACAGCAAGAGAAGTTGTGAGAGAAGAACCACGTGAGTTCTTGAAGACAGAGTAAGGAGAATACTCTGAAGAAGAAGTGGCAATGAACCTGAAGAATCTACCAAGAGATTGGATAGAGAGGACAGGTAAAGTGTTCTCAAGAGAGAGTGAGAGATTGCAGAAGCCTAGAAGGAGCAAAGGTGTTGCTCAAGAGAAGGTTCCAGACAGAGGACCCGTGCTTACCAAAAGACTGAGTGAGGAGAGCTTAGTGAGGTAAGATTGTAGCCAGGAGGACTAACTGTTGCAGAGGCTTGTTGCAAAGGAGCTCATGAAGAAATAAGAGAAGAAGATGACTACTGATAGTTATAGCAGAGGTTCAGAGTGAAGCCACAACAAAGGATATAAGAAAGAGGATGCCAAAGCAAATGGAAAGAGGATGAGTCAAGAAGAAATTGACAAAGAGGTTGCTGAATTAAAAGAACAACTCAATGCATTAAGGAGAATGCTTGAGGAAAGCTAGAGACTAGGTTGGGTCTTGAGGAACAAGCCAGTGGAATGGCATGAGATGCAGAGAAGGCTATAGTAAAAGCAAGTGAAGTGGCTGAAGGAAAAACTCAAGGAAGCTGAGTTAGAAATGGAAGAATCCATTTGTGAACCAGAACAAGGAGAAAATTTGGGAGAAATTGGAGACTACACTAAAGCTAAAGAATGGGGATCAAGTGAAGATCTCATGGACTATTGGGATAGTTCAAAACAACATGAGAAGATGCTGACTAAAGATGAAGACTGAAACTTCAAGTGAGACCAAAAGGTATGATGATTTTAAATCTGACCATTTGTGTATGTTTGCAGGTGAAGGACAATTGGCTGATATTGTCATGAAGAAGGAAGAAGACCAGTAGAATCAAAATTCTATTCTGGAAAAATATGAGATAGATAGATCTCATATACAGCGGGAGAAAGATGTCAAGCAACTAAGTGAAGGGCTTGAGGAGATTGTAGAAGAGACAATCAAAGCATTTCTGAATCATATGAATGATTTAGAACAGCAAGGAGATATGATGGTTGAACCATCAAGTGAGACCATAGGGTCTTATATTTTTAAAACTAATAGTTTGTGTATGATGGCAGATATTTCAGGAGAAAAACAACCATTTGAAGATATCTTTAGAGAAGATAAACAACAAGGGACTGAAGGAAAACTTGAGGAAGAGACTATGTTAGTTGAAAACATAGTAAAGGATCATCAATTCACTATGATGATAGGCATAGTGGAGATAGCCATGGAAACTGTTGAGACAAACAATAGGGAAGACGGACATCTACTGAAACATGTTAAGAAGGAGGAACCCTATGCAAAGGATTTAACCTTGGGAAAAGGAACACTAGCAAAGGACAGTCTTTTGAAGATGTCAAAAATCTAGACGAGTACTCTAGGAGAACATAGTATAATGGAGAATACATCTTGAATGAGGGAAGTAGTGATTTGCTATAGTAGAAAGACCTTGAGATTACAAGGGTCGAAGGAAGATAGAATTTTAATACTGTAACATAGAATGTAAAGGATGAAGCTAGAAGAAGAGATAATTATGATGAAGTGCTTGCTAAGTGTGAAGAGGAGATTGAACTGCTGGAGAAACTGATGAGAGAACCTGATAGTAGAACAGAAGTTGCAGTTACAATTTCTGAAGAAGAAGATGTGTTTCAAGTAGCCATGGAGACAGGAAGATGCAGTAATCTGTTTGTAGGTTCATTAAAAATCATGAATGAGTATGAGTATGTGATCAGAGAGATTGAGCAGAGATTGTTTGAAGATGGTAAAGAGGCAGTAGGAATCAAACAATTTCAAAGTAAAGATAACCAGTAGCAGGTTAAATGAGGAGAAGTTCACTACTGTGAACCCAAGCAGGAAGACATCATTAGAATAGATGGTGTGAAAGAGAGACTAATGGACAGTCTCATGAATTCTGCTGAGAATTTGAATCAGCATACTGATGTGCTGATAGAGGAGAAGGAGAAAATGAAGCAGCAAACTAAATTTTTGCCAAAGGGAAATAAGGCACAGCAACCTTATGTTTTTGATTTTAACAAGTGTTTTGAGTGTGCAAGTTTTGTTGCAAATGCTAGAGGAGAATTGGCACAAGTGAACAGCCAAATAAAGGTGAAGGAAGAGAATTTTGTGGAAGAAATAAATCCATGGAATAGAGAAGTTAATTTGTTGGAAAGAATGCTGAACAATCATGATTTAATCATGAAAGAGGGTAAGGAAGATAGGGAGGCAGCAAAAATGGCAGCAAGCCAAGCAGGAGTCAGCATAGCAAGCAAGGAAAAAGTGGAGGCAAAGTCTACAGCAATGTCTACAATGGCAGCAAGCAAAGCCAGCGTAGAAGACAACAGCAACAACCTGGAACAAAGAAATATGAAGCAGAAGATGGACCAGCCCAAAGATATGTTGGACATAGAAATTGAAGAAATGTGGGAGCTGATGATGAATCAGTCCAAATGGAGGAAAATGGTAGCAGCAGCAAGCAATATCAATCAGAAGTTGAACCTGATTGACAGGAAGAAGAAAATGGAGCAAAAGATAGTAAAAATGCAATAGCAACAAGGGAACAAAGCATGTGGATAGTTACAGAACAAAGTGTGGGATCCAAGAAGACAAAGATCAGAAGACACATGATCAGGAGATCATGAACATTTTCTACTTTGGGAGTCTGATGCAGGAGCATTTAGCCCAAGGAAAATCATTGTAAATAGTAGACATAGGGGGTCATGCATTTTAGGAAATAGTTTTCCTAAGTATCAAGTTGATGCAGTATTTAAGCTTTTAAGTGTGATTTAATTAGATAATGGGAGAATATGTAAATGCTCTCCAAATAAATAAATGAGAACATGAGTGGTAGAAGTCAAATCCAACTCTTAAAGAGTTCCATGATTCTAGGAACAAGAGAGAGCTTTTAGGCATTAAATGAGAAGCTAATAAGAAGACTTTTCTGTTTTAAAACATAGGAAAAGATGGAATGGATAAAGTCTCAAGGAGACTTATCTGCCACATATGCATGCATGTAGTGAGCTTTAGGCTTTTTTTAGAGGAGTGATTGGATCCTTCAGTGATCCAATGCAATGCATTCTTATAAATAGTGAACCTGCACGTTCAATGAAGAGGAGGCCACGAATAGTAGAAATCAAGCCTGTGTGTGTGAGCGAGACCGAGGAGTCTCGAATGTAATCTATCTTTTACATCAATATATATACAGAGTTATTCTGAATGTCTAGAAAGAGTTGAATGCGTCTTTAAGTGTTGATTTGTATGTGAACTCGTAGGTTCTGTGACAGGGGGTTACAAACAAGGTTCTGTGGAACACGCAGAGGAGACATTGAGGATTGTTCGATCGGAACAACAAAGTGAAATTGGGCGAGACAGAGCCCAAGTGGAACGCAGAGAGAGGAGAATGATTCAGGAGAATCGAAGGGATCATCGAGTCCAATTGGAGCAGCAGAGCGAAGCTATGGAGAGACAGCGAAGCTAAGAGGTCGAAGACCTAAGCTCAGATCAGAGTGGCGCAACAGAAGCAGTGAAGGATCAGAACCTTCAGAAGAACCCAATCACTGAAGAATTGAAGAAACTGTGGAAAACTTAATAGTAAAAGGATTGAGCAGAGGAGCAAAGATCGATGGTCAAGAACCATTAGATCTGGGAAGATCAATGGCTGAGATCAAATCGGCCAAAAAATATCGCTTCACATCAATACAAGTGGAAGGGAACAGGCCTATGGAATTGCCGAACTCTGATAGGGTGATATAACTAGACCCGAAGGTCATAACGGTGGATTTAAATCCCTATTGGGTTTGAAGATATGATCACATTGGAGGGAGGAGAAGAGTGATAGCCAATAAGCGAAGTCAGAGGTAAAACATATCGGCGTTTGGAGAAGGCAGCGGTCGGAGCAGTGCTATGGAGTGATAAAGACACAGACCCAACGGAGGTTATAGTGGTTCATTTATAACCTTTGATATCCGTTATATGTGCTTTAGAGTGGTTTCCCCTATGTATGGACGCAAAGTCTGGGCTGAGTCTACCAAGACTAAACATATATAATATGTTCCGATAGTTGAATATCGGAGTCGAAGGGGTGACGGTTCTTATGTGTATGGCCGTTGGACATTACAATGGCCGATTGCGACGAGGTTAGCCTTGAGGTCTGTGCTAAAGATGCAACCAAAGCAGAAAGATGTGTATTGTGTGGAAATCCTTCGTGTAAGGATTAATAAAGGAATAAAAGTGCCGATATGAAGGTTATAGGTTAAACATGTATAACCAATGTAAAATGGAAGAATATATATGCGGCCAAGGTTTATGAGGGCTATTTAGAAACTCCCGATAGGAGTTTGGCAGGGTGATTGGTTTCGATACAAAGGAACTGTGTATAAAAGGGCCTTGACCATTTATGGTCTAAAGATTTAACTCCATGCAGAGTTAAATACTTGGGACAAGAGTGTGGATACATTTTTAATATGCATACTGTGGGTATATGCTGGGTAACCCTGGTATCATTTGGCTAAGGATGGGTATATGCTGGGTATCCCTACATCACTACTACTCTATAAATGGCTCGAAAGTATCTGCACCATCTCCACTAATGATGATCTTCAACCTTCTTCTTGTGCTTACAACTCGATCTTTTGAGGCATTCTTTTGACACCTTTGTCGTATGTTGTCGTCAATCAAATCTTCAAGTTTCAACATTAGGACTAGATGGGCTCTAGGATAGATGAAATAAAAATCAAAGGTGCTATATCAGACCTTTTGATAATAATATTTGGAACTTTGTGTTATTTCTAAATAATGATATTTTGTTGGATGCTAGAAACTTCGTCATGGCTATGGATGCTTGTTGGCAATGAAGCAAGGATTTTTATTTCTTGAGTGACTTTGTTGAGGGTATGGATACCCACTGGAAATGGAGAAACACTAGAAAATCATTTTAAGTTTTGAACATAATAACCCTATTTCATGTTATCCATGTCATTGTAAAAAGGTTACACATGTGAACCTTTAGTTTGTTGTGTGTGTTAGTGTCAGTGTCTTCACACCGCCATCAGTGATCAAAATCTGCTCTTTTGCATTTCATAATAGGAGTCCCATACTGATGAGTTTTCATTCCATTAGGTCATGGATTCACTGATGGTAGGGTTTACTTCAGTTTTTCCCTCGTGATCTGTAATTGTTGATCCTCTGTCATATATTTCAGTCATGGTTCATGTTCATTCTGCAATTTATTTCATTAAGTCTTAGGGTTTGGTCTCATTAGGTCTTAGGGTCCCACCATGGTCAAATCTAGTTATTACATGCCAATAATGATCAGCAAGGACATGAGGAGGCCAATAATGATTGGTAAAGTCATAATTTATCAGCTTGAGAGCCGAATGTAGTTCTCACCTCAAAACTTGTTTTGAGGTGAAAACAGAGTATTATTGTTTTTATCTTCATTTATGATGTAATTTTATCTTCTCATATGTAATATTTGTTCCCCGCTATCTCAGCATCTTGTGATGTTGTCAAGTACCTGGTACTGCCAAAAAATCAAGTCATCTTGAGCATCAATCCACCTGCAAGAGAAAAAGAAAACAAGCATGGAAAACAGAGTATTAAAAAGACAAATAGACATTACAAAAGTGGGTTTTTCAAAAGCAAAAATCAAAAGGTGATCATATATAAACTCATTTTCTTCCTTTTTCATGCCATTGTGTCATTTTTGAAAATCAAAGAGCCAAGGAGAGAGGAAAAAATGATTTCTAAGCATCCTTGAGCAAAACAGAGGAAAGCGTTGCGCTTCTGGAGGTTTTGGCCTGGCACTGCGCTCCTGAGTGGTGGCACTACACTCCTAGCTTGGCATTGCGCTCCTAGACCGGCGCTCCGCTTCTGTAGGGTGGTGCTACGCTTTGACTAGCAAAGCCCAAAAACACTCCAGCCTCCAAATTTCGCCAAATTCCCTCCAAATTTCCTCTTGGCAAGTAACTACTATCATCTCTCTTGTTGTTTAGGGTGCTCGTGTGAAAATTTTCTTGGTCTTTCATCCTTAAAAATAAAACCCTAATATCTATTATAAAACCCTAGTTTTCCTACCATTCACTTCATAAGCTAAAACCCTTATTCCCACTATTTCTTTCACACTCTATCACTCACTTATAACTTCCCAAAACCCCTCCCTCATTCATTTTTCCTACGCCTTCAATTGCACCCATTACTCCAAGCCATTGCCCATAGCACCATCCATACATTATCACACTGTGCAAACTAAGGGAAACATGGACAGAGACAGTGACTTTGAATATGAGGAGGAGACATTCAGTGATAGTTCTGTGGAGAGGCATAGGCAACAGAGGAAGCCTCATAAAGGAGGAAAAACCATCAGAGAGGAGCCCACCAGTTTGAGAGAATTATAGGCTTGCCCGCTTGCAGTTTCTTGTTTCAGACACCAAGCATGTTTTGAATTTTGTGAACTAGTGAAAAGAGTTCAGTTTCACCATGAGTTGGCCAGACTTTTTGTGGCTCATTTACATAAAAATGAGGTGAAACTTGTTGGAGTAACCTTCAAAATATCACCAACTATCATTTCAGAGCCCACTAGAATTCCTAATGTTGGTGAGAAATGGTACAAGGGTCAGGACATTGATGAAGATTACTATGAGCCTTACATCAAACCTCAATACAGAAACAAAGTGAAGAGGCTTTTCCCCTTTAAATTTTTGGAGAACAGGTATGTTCCTTTGATGAGGATTATTATCAAGTATTTCACTTGTGAAGGCAGATTATCCCGGTTGTATGCTTACCATATCAGACTCCTCATGCACTTCACCAGGGTAAAAATGACGAATCTCCCATATTTCTTGTTTAGAAATATTGATAAAATAGCTTACATTGTGCAGAAGAAACCATACCCTCAGCAGTTGAACAGCATCTATCATTACTCTTTGATCAAAATAATTGTTCTTCACCATCTCAGTCTTCTTAACATTCCTTAGGAGACTTTCATTGCTCATGAGATGTTCAAAGGTCCACAGATCCCTTCACCAGTGCATCAAGAAGAAGGTGGGCCTTCTAGCCATGGAGAAACAAGGGAAGAGGTCAAGGAAACCAAAACTACTAAGGTGCGAGTGTACTTAACATATCAGAGAGGCACAAGGAGACTTTTTGCAGCTGCTAAGCAAGTGTTTGCTCCATAAGGTGTGGAAGGGGGCTTGCCTTCATCATCAATCCATAGGAAAATGTTATCTCCACAAGGTGTGGAAGGGGCTTTGCCTTCTACATTGACAAAACAGGTACAGGTTGAGCAGTTGAGAAAAGGCAAGGAAAAAGTGCAGGAGGAAGATCTTGGTGATGAGGAGGAAAGAGATTTTGACCTGATTGAGCATGAGGAGCCACAACAGCACTTTACTCATCATGGAGTTGGCATCATTGACTTGGAAGCTCAGGATGAAAAAATATCAAAGACATCATCATTCAAGAAAGGGAAGCTCAAATACAAGCTTTGGCGGACAACTTAGAGAGAGCCAAGTTCATCATCAAATATTTAGAACAGGAAAACAAACAATTGAGTGACAAGCAAGTCCTCATGGAGCTGCAAATGATCAAAGCAAACAGGCAAATGGCTAAAGAGGCTCATGTCACATTTACTCCTATTGAGCAAGAGATTGAAAATGATAGGGAAACTTGGCTTGAGAGGGTCAACATACATCTTGAAGGACTAATTGAGAAGGCCAACAAGGATAAGAAAATGCTCCGACACATGGCCTACCATTACATGACCCGCAACAAAATTTGTAATATGAGGATTAGGAAGCTAAAAGCTAGGTTGAGGAGAGCCTTAGAGGGAAAGAAAGAGCAAGATAGGTTGAAAATGTTGGCTGAAGCCTCCCTAGCCCATCAACGCAGCTGATGGTGATGTTCCATCCCAAATTTGGGCAAATTTTGATAAGTTTTTTCATTTTTGAAATTTTGAAATTTATAACACAGAAATTTTGCCCAGAAGCGCAGCACCACCAGCGCTGCGCTTTTTCCTGGGGCATCAAATGGAGAAAAGGTTTGCATTTTTGGATTCAAGATGATGAGGACATGCACCCTGGAAATTTTCAGAAGTTTTGGAGCAAATCTAGGTCACCAAAAGGTCAAACAACTACCAAAATATGACCTCTTTGCCTCTTTTTGGACACACAGAAGCAGTCTTGGGAGATTCAAGTTTTGAGGGGTAAATGACCTCCAAATTCAAAAATTCTAGGTGTTATAGAAACTAGACCTGAATACGTTTCCAATTAGCTATCATGTGATCAATTTTGTTAAGGGGAAGGCCTCCAAAATTAGGTGGAAAGCGGCGTTGCGCTTTTGACCATTTTGCTCAGAAAATCAAAATTCGCCTGTTTTGACTGTGAATTTGATTTCTCTCTCCTCATGGATGATTTCACTAATGTAATTGATGAGATGGCATGTAAATGTAATGGTAAAATAGTTTTAGAGGGTAGATTCATTAGTTAGAGGTGGTTTTGAGGCAAATGAATCAGTTTCCCTACTTATAGAGGCAAGTTGTTTAACTGCCTATATTCCTGGTCCTTGTTTGGAAATGGTTGAAATAGCTCCTCTTCTCATGGTTTCGACCCTTGATGATTAGGATGATGGATTGTAATGTCTATATTATGTATTTTCTTTATCATTTGCAAGGGTTGGACTCAGCTAGATGCTCATGTACTGAACACTTATCATTTTGTAGCAGTTTTGGCAAAAAGCTAATAAAGTTGTTGTTATTTTTATGGGATTCCTGTGGTATGGCCTTTAGCATGTGTTTCTTCTTCTGTTAATTTGTTCTCATGTTATTTATGTATTCCTCTTTCATGTAATCTCTTCTGATTGGTTATTTTCAAGTGAGATAGGTGGAATACATTAGGTTTTAATGCTCTACCTTGGGAAAACACCAGTAGTTTATGTTTTCATTTGTTTAGGAAGGATTCTTGACTTTCTCAAGCCCTTCTTAGCTCATCAACAGTCTAGCCTTTCACCCCATCAAGCTTTAAGGTGTTGAAGATCATACCTACCTTGCCCCATAGAATCCCCTGCGATTTTACCTTAGTTTCCCAGACCCAAAATTGCCCAGCTCCTCCTGATCTGGAAAAAACACCAACAAAATCAATCAAAACCCTTGAGCTACTATACCTAGCATAAAATATTGTTCATGATCCAATCATATTGATTGAGATTCATAAGGAGAGAGCCCTCTCCCGACCTGGTAGGGCTAGCTACCAAGTTAAGCTTGGTTTGTGGTTACCCTAGAATTGCCTCCCTTCAGCCTGAGGTCAATCTAGGCTCTAACATAGTGGCGACCATACTGGGGAAGAAAGACTAATCACCCTGGTAATATATTTCAATCAAATTCTTGAACTTCGGATGATGAGTTTTAGAATTTTCTAGGCTGAAACAGAAAGTTGTAAAGAAAAATAAAAATTCTGAAATCTAAACACACTAGCTTCGAGAAGGTACACGAGGTCCAATCCTGATTCGAATCCTCCTCCTGTATTTGAAAATCCTAATCTCATTCCATGAATACTCAGACAAGAAAGTTCACTAAGCCCTAGACCTATTTTCAGATCCCATTCTTGTCCCAGTCAATGGTTGTTTATTGAAGATCTCCCTTTTGACGAGTATTTTGATCTTTCTTTCTTTGAAACCAAATTTGAAACTACACTTGATATTACAGTTCTAAATCCAATTTGTTGCAAATATTGAAAAAGAAAGGGCAAACAGATCAATTGACGAATATATCTTAAATTCTCATCAATCATACATCATAGCTACTAATATCCCTAAGCTTTTAGAATCAGCATCCACTACTCTCAGTTCATGAGTATTCCCATCAAGTTCCAAAGTTCATTCTCAACCTCAGTTTATACCTACCCTTCCCCTTCAACCTATCATATCTGATCAAAAACCTATCACCCCTACTCCTCCATCAACTCCTCCACTAAACCCAAGTAGTCTAACCATTGTTTCAAATCCACCTCGAGTCATGGCTGCCCGATATGCACCCCTCGTTCTGTCTCAGAATCTGGATGATATGCCCATTGATTACCAAAGTAAGATACCTCTTTTTGATGCCACTCAAAGTATTATAGCACAGCAACATGTTGACAGAATGAATGATTTCTTCGACCTTCATGAGGTAGATGAAGAAAATGTGACCATGAGATTATTTGTGCAAAGTTTTGGAGGTAAGGTTTGTAAATGGTTCCGAGCTTTACCAGCGGCCTCTATCAACACTTTGCCAGTTCTGCATAGACAATTCCTCGACTAGTGGGAGGTAAAGAAGAACCCACTCCAAATTTTATCTGAGTATGAAAATATCAAAAGGAATGTGGGTGAAAGTGTGCAAGATTACTGTGTAAGGTTCAATGCAGTTTATAATGCTATTCCGGCTGACATTAAACCACCGATGGGGTTAGCATTGCTCAAATTTCCAGACGGTTTCGATGCTAATATGGCATATCAGTTACGAGAAAGAGATCCTACCACACTTGAAGATATGCAGAAGAACGTTGTAAGTGTAGAAGCAAATCTACTGGCCAAAAGAGCAAGGATGAAATCTAAAAAGAAGGTGACTATAAAGGAAGAAGCATCTACCTTAGATGTTAAGGCAGATAATTTTCTCCAGAAAATTGAGAAGATGTTTGACCGGTTGACAGTTGCAGATAAACCTGAAACACCAATTAGGAATCCAAACTTCAAAGGATAGCAGTAGCCCCAATTCAGGATTAAACAAAGGGAGAAAAAGGCACAAGATCAAATAGCACAACAACAGTAGGTCAGAACTCCTTTGCAGCAAAACTATGTGCATGGAATAGAGGATGAAGATGATGATGATCCAGTGGTTGAGGCAAATCATTTCTCCACTACTGATGATTTGCCCATTTTTCTGATGGAAGATGAAGAATATTTGGAGGTTCCAGATACCCAAAGGGATGAAGATTACATACTAGCAAATGAGGCAGTTTTGGAGGATGAGTCAGATGATTATCAGCGAGGATATATGAATGCATTGACAACATAGCAGAAGCAGTATTCATTGAGAAGCAGGGATGTACCAGTCACTCCAATTCAAAAGAGAAAGGAAGCACAATCCAAAAATGACTCCACAAACATTCAAAAGAAAGGGAAAGAGCCTGCTGATCTGACTTCCAGCAAAGGACAATCAGCAAATAGCGTTGCAAATGAGAAGAACAATCAGCAAAGTGCAGCAAAAGAAAGAGCAGAAAAGAAGGACCTTCCTGTCAAAGAGGTAGAGAAAGTTTTAGCTTTTAGTTTAGAAAATGAAATTGCTAAATTAAAAGTTTCAATTCCTTTGACTGAGTTGATTAAGAACAATAGCTATAAACACCAGGTGTCCAAAATTTTGCATATAGATCCTTTATCTGATATGGTTAATGTAGAAGATGATCACCCTGAGCTCATTTTTGGCCTTGCCTTAGAAGGTCAGTCTGAGGATAGTGAAGTTCCTCCATTTTATATAAGCCTTAGACTACACAAGTATGTTCTCCATAATGCCATGTTTGACTCCGGAGCTTCCCATAATCTGATGCCAAAATCCATTATGGAGAAACTGGGCCTTGACATTACTCGCAAATATCATGACCTGTACTCTTTTGATTCCAGTAGGGTTCGTTGTATTGGTCTTATCAAAGACTTGGTGGCATCTTTAGACCAAATCCCGGCGAAGAATGTTCTGATGGATGTGGTTGTTGCGGACATTACACCACTGTTTGGTATGCTTTTGTCCCAATCGTGGGGTGCAAAACTTAAAGGAACTTTACAACTTGATTTCTCTTGTGCTACCATTCCCGTGTTTGGTCAATTGAGAAAGCTATACAGGGAGAAGAAAATGAAATACATTATTACTAGCAAAGAGAAACCACTCAATCATCTAATTAATGTTGTACATATAGATTTAGAATCATTTGTACTATATTCAGATGGTGTTTTGAATGATGTTGATAGTCAGTTAGTTGAAGTAGAAGATGTTCCGGAGATTTCAGAAAATTTTAGAGCAGCCCTTGACCAAGAAAGACAGAAAATAGCGAGTTCTTATGAGTAGTCCACGTACCGGCAGCAACAAAAAGACAGTGAACAACAGAAAAATGAAGAAATCAATCAAAGTAAGAAAGAGAAGGAAACAGAATTTCAAATCTGGAAGAAGAGGTAGGTCTTTGGAGCATGGATTTTGATGGAGCCGTGGGTAAGGATGGTGCTGGCATAAGAATTTAGATTCAGAGCCCTGCTTTCCACCCTGACAAGGTTCCTAGTAATGTTAGAGTATGTTCTTACAAATTGGCTTTTGACTGCTCTAACAATGAAGTGGAGTATGAAGCTTTGATTACAGGTCTGAAAATTTTGAAGAAGTTAAATGCAAAGAGGATTTCGATCTATGGAGATTCAGAGCTGATAATCAAATAGGTAAAGGGAGAGTCTCAAGCAAAGAACCCATGGATGAGAGCCTACAGAAATGCAGTTCTAGACATCTTGAGAATGTTTCCTAACTATACTTTGACAGTTGTACCCCAGACTCAAAATATTATTGCAAATTCACTCGCCACTGCTACAAGCAATTTAAAAATCCCAATGAACTCCAGCAACAAGTTTGAAACTCATGTCAAACACTGGCCTACTGTTTTGAACAATTTAAGGTATTGGCAAGTGTTTTGGGATGATAATGAAATCAACACTTTTTTGTAGAATGAAGGAAATTACAAGGATGCTTCCATAGATGATGACTATGATACCGATGAACCAGAGATTGAGGTGAACCAAATGGAGATATTATAGCTAAAAGACAACATTATTCCTAAATGTCTCATACCTTTAGAAGAACTTTTTGATCAAGATGATGTGGCTAGAAAGCCGAGCTTGGTGCCTACAGATAAAGGTGTTGAGGATGTCAATCTTGGAACAGCAAATAAGCCCAAGTTTGTGAAATTGTCCAAAGCATTTTTTCCCGAGGTAAAGACTAAATATGTTAGATTGTTATCTAAATTCTCTGATGTGTTTGACTAGGATTATTCAAATCTGAAGGTGTATGACAAAGATATAATTCAGCACACAATTCCCATCAAGCCAACTCAGAAGTCGTTCAGACAGAAGTTGAGAAGAATCAATCCCAAGTTGGTGCCTTCTATTTAGAAAGAGGTAAATAGATTATTCAAAGCTGGTATAATTGTCCCAATCAGATTTTCTAATTGGATTTCGAACCTGGTTCCGGTACGAAAGAAGACCGAAGAAATCAGATTGTGTATCGATTTCTGGAACCTTAACAAGGTATCTTTGAAGGACAATTACCCACTTCCAAAGATGGATCATATCCTACAGAGAGTGGTTGGAGCATTGCGCGTGTCTCTACTCGGCGGATATTCAGGTTATAATCAGATTCTAGTGCATGAAAATGATCGAGAAAAAATTGCATTTACCACACCTTGGGGAACTTTTCATTATGCTAAAATGCCATTCGGTTTGAAGAATGATGGAGCCACATTTCAGCGTGCAATGGGCATCGCTTTTGCCAAAGAAAAGGATGTATTTCTAGTTGTATATTTATATGATTTGACAGTGTTTTCAGGTTCCAATGATGAGCATATTCACCATTTAAAGATTGTGTTTCAGAGATGTAGGAAGTTCGGGATATCTCTTAATCCCAAGAAAAGTCTCTTCGCAATGGATGAAGGAAAGATGCTTGGTCACATTATCTTAAAAGAAAGCATTTGCATTGATCTTTCAAGGGTGGAGGCAATTCAACAAATAGATTTTCCCCGGAACAAGAAGGAGATACAAGATTTTAATGGTAAGATGAATTTCTTACACAGATTCGTACCCAATCTAGCTGAGCATTTGAGAGAAATAACTAATATGTTGAAAAAGGACAGCATGGTAAAATGGACGAAGGATGCCATGAAGTCATTTAATATGGTAAAGTATGCTTTATCTACAGCCCCGGTCTTGATTAGCCCTGATTATACTCAAGATTTCATCATATTTTCATTTGCATCCGAGCATACCATGGCTGCAGTATTGATGCAAAAGAGAGATCAGCTAGAGAAGCCCATTGCCTTTTTCAGTAGGACCATTAGAGATGCTGCCTTGTGGTACAATATAATTGAAAAAAAGGCTCTTGCTCTTTTCAAAGCTTTGAAGGATTTCAGAGTGTATATTCTACACTCACACATCATAGCATACGTTCCCAATGCAGCAGTAAAGGATGTGCTAATACAAACTAATCTGGAAGGAAGGCGAGGAAAGTGGATTGCAATGATGTTGGAATAAGATCTGAAGATTAAACCCACAAAGCTGATCAAGGGACCAGGCTTGGCGAGGTTAATGACTGAATCAAATTTGCATGCTTTAGATATCAATATCCTCATAGCCATGTCAGAAGATGAAGAAGAAGGCTCTCTGATTCAAGTGTCTGAAATGTTTCTTTAGTCACCATGGTATTCAGACATAGTGTATGTACTTCAGCACCTTTCACCACCTCCGAGAATGTCAAAGAATAAAGGTAGATCACTTAAACTTAAAGCTGCTAAATTCTGCATTCTAAATAATGCTCTTTATTGGAAAGATCTGGGAGGTGTGTTACTTAACTATTTGGTAGAAGATGAAGCTCAACAGGTGATGTATGACTTTCATAAAGGTGATTGTGGTGGTCACTTGTTCTGGAAGACAATGACAAACAAAGTGTTGAGAGCAGGTTACTACTGGCCGACTCTATTTTCAGATGTTTACAAAACAGTCATGAACTGTCATGAATGTCAGGTCTTTCAAGGGAAAAGAAAATTGTTGCCTCTTCCTCTGAAACTTGTCGAAGTCAATGCACCATTTCAGCATTAGGGACTCGATTTCATCGAGGAAATCCATCCAACATCATCGGCACAGCACAAATGGATCCTAACAGCAACCAACTACTTTACCAAGTGGATTGAAGTAATGCTGACCAGACAAGACACAGAGACAATAATCATCCAATTTCTAGAGTCAAATATTTTATCTCATTTTGGTTGTCCTAGTAAAATCATCACAGATAATGCAGCTGCATTCAAATCAAAGAGTATGATCGAATTTTGCAGTAAGTATAACATTACTTTGGGTCATTCTACAACCTATTACTCGCAGGGAAATGGTTTGGCTAAATCATCCAATAAGTCTTTGGTGAACATCATTAAGAAAATACTGGAAACTAATAAGAAAAGTTGGCATAGGAAGTTGGTTAATGCCTTGTGGGCTAACAGAGTCAACTAGAAGAGATCCATAGGTATGTCTCCATTTGAATTAGTTTATGGCATTGACATAGTTTTTCCAACATCTCTTGCAGTTCCGGTTATGAGACTATTACAGGAGGCTGGCAGTGAAGAGGATGACTTTCAGTGAAGAATTAATCAGATGATTCATCTACAGCAAACAAGGGATGAAGTTTTCCAAAACACTTTCAAATTGCAGGAAAAGATCAAGAAAATCTATGATCGGAAAACCAAAGCAGACAAATTCCAACTAGAGGATGTAGTGTTGCAGTGGGATGCTTGGAATGAGGAAAAAGGAAAGCACGGTAAGTTTGAAAACTTATGGAAAGGACCCTATAAGATTGCAGCATACAGAGGACAGAATTCCTTTTTGCTCAGGGAGATGGATGGTCAGGATTGTCCAGGAGGGACAATAAATGGTTGGCTCCTGAAGCACTACTACTTCTGAGGTGATTTCTAAAATCATGATATGGTCGTTGTACATACCATTTTCCATTTCATTGCAAGATTTCCAGGTACACAGTCATTTTAGCTTGAGGCCCAAGGTGAAGGCTATAAAGTTTGGATGATATGTGTAAAGTTTACTGGTTCTAGTTTAGTTTCTAGTCACAGTTTGAGTCATGAATCAGTTTCAGTTTGCATAGTGTAAGTTTTTATTTTTTAAAGAGTTTTGACTCCGTTGCCCAATGGATAAGGATTCTAGGTCTACAGCGTTCTTGGCACCTCCAAGGAGCTACCATCCCCATTGGAGCCAATGTTAGTTTCAGTGTCTTCACGCTACCATCAATGATCAAATTCTGCTCTTTTGCATTTCATAATAGGAGTCCCATACTAATGAGTTTGCATTCCATTAGGCCATGGATTCACTGATGGTAAGGTTTACTTTAGTTTTTCCCTCATGATCTATAATTGTTGATCCTCTGTCATATATTTCAGTCATGGTTCATGTTCATTCTGCAGTTTATTTCATTAAGTCTTAGGGTTTGGTCTCATTAGGTCTTAGGGTCCCACCATGGTCAAATCTAGTTATTACATGCCAGTAATGATCAGCAAGGACATGAGGAGCCCAATAATGATTGGTAAAGTCATAATTTATTAGCTTGAGAGCCGAATGTAGGTCTCACCTAAAAACTTGTTTTGAGGTGAAAATAGAGTTTATTGTGTTTATCTTCATTTATGATGTAATTTTATCTTCTCATATGTAATATTTGTCCCCTGCTACTTCTCAACATCTTGTGATGTTGTCAAGTACCTGCTACTACCAAAAAATCAAGTCATCTTGAGCATCAATCCACCTGCAAGAGCAAAAGAAAACAAGCATGGAAAACAGAGTATTAAAAAGACAAATAGACATTACAAAAGTGGGTTTTTCAAAAGAAAAAATCAAAAGGTGATCATATATAAACTCATTTTCTTCCTTTTTCATGCCATTGTGTCATTTTTGAAAAGAAAAGAGCCAAGGAGAGAGGAAAAAACAATTTCTAAGCATCCTTGAGCAAAACAGAGGAAAGCATTGTGCTTCGAGAGGTTTCGACCCGGCGCTGCACTCCTGAGTGGTGGCGTTGACTCTTGGCATTTTCGCACAGTGTAAATTAACATGGGCGTTGTGCTCCTGGACCGGCGCTGCGCTTCTGTAGGGTGGCACTGCGCTTTGACCAGTAAAGCCCAAAAACACTCCAAGCCTCCAAATTTCGCCAAATTTCCTCCAAATTTCCTCTTGGCAAGTAAGTACTGTCATCTCTCTTGTTGTTTAGGGTGCTCATGTGAAAATTTTCTTGGTCTTTCATCCTTAAAATTAAAACCCTAATCTCTATTATAAAACCCTAGTTTTCCTACCATTCACTTCATAAGCTAAAACCCTTATTCCCACTATTGCTTTCACACTCTATCACTCACTTATCACTTCCCAAACCCCCTCCCTCATACATTTTTCCTACACCTTCATTTGCACCCATTCCTCCAAGCCATTGCCCATAGCACCATCCATACATTATCACACTGTGAAAACTAAGGGAAACATGGACAAAGACAGTGACTTTGAATATGAGGAGGAGACATTCATTGACAGTTCTGTGGAGAGGCATAGGCAATAGAGGAAGCCTCATAAAGGAGGAAAAATCATCAGAGAGGAGCCCACCAGTTTGAGAGAATTACAGGCTTGCCCACTTGGAGTTTCTTGTTTCAGACACCAAGCATGTTTTGAATTTTGTGAACTAGTGGAAAGAGTTCAGTTTCACCATGAGTTGGCCAGACTTTTTGTGGCTCATTTACATAACAATGAGGTGACACTTGCTGGAGTAACCTTCACAATATCACCAACTGTCATTTCAGAGGCCACTAGAATTCCTAATGTTGGTGAGAAATGGTACAAGGTTCAAGACCTTGATGAGGATTATTATGAGCCTTACATCAAGCCTCAATACAGAAACCAGGTGAAGAGGCTTTTCCCCTTTAAATTTTTGGAGAACATGTATGTTCCTTTGATGAGGATTATCATCAAGTATTTCACTTGTGAAGGCAGATTCTCCCAGTTGTATGCTTACCATATCAGACTCCTCATGCACTTCACCAAGGTAAAAATGATGAATCTCCCATATTTCTTGTTTAGAAATATTGATAAAATAGCTTACATTGTGCAGAAGAAACCATACCCTCAGCAGTTGAACAGCATCTATCATTACTCTTTGATCAAAATCATTGTTCTTCACCATCTCAGTCTTCTTAACATTCCTTGGGAGACTTTCATTTCTCACGAGATGTTCAAACGTCCACAGATCCCTTCACCAGTGCATAAAGAAGAAGGTGGGATTTCTAGCCATGGAGAAATAAGGGAAGAGGTCAAGGAAACCAAAACTGCTGAGGTGCGAGTGTACTTAACATATCAGAGAGGCACAAGGAGACTTTTTGTAGCTGCTAGGCAAGTGTTTGCTCCACAAGGTGTGGAAGGGGCCTTGCCTTTGTCATCAGTCAACAGGTAAATGTTATCTCCACAAGGTGTGGAAGGGGCTTTGCCTTCTACATCGACAAAATAGTTACGGGTTGAGAAGTTGAGAAAATAAAAGGAAAAAGTGCAAGAGGAAGATATTAGTGATGAGGAGGAAAGATATTTTGACCTGATTGAGAATGAGGAGCCACAACAGCACTTTACTCATCATGGAGTTGGCATCATTGACTTGGAAGCTCGGGATGAAAAAACTATCAAAGACATCATCATTTAAGAAAGGGAAGCTCAAATACAAGCTTTGGAGGACAACTTAGAGACAGCCAAGTTCATCATCAAATATTTAGAACAGGAAAACAAACAATTGAGTGACAAGCAAGTCCTCATGGAGCTGCAAATGATCAAAGCAAATAGGCAAATGGCTAAAGAGGCTTATGTCACATTTACTCCTATTGAGCAAGAGATTGAAAATGATAGGGAAACTTGGCTTGAGAGGGTCAACATACATCTTGAAGGACTAATTGATAAGGCCAACAGGGATAAGAAAATGCTCTGACACATGGCCTACCATTACATGACCCGCAACAAAATTTGTAATATGAGGATTAGGAAGCTAAAAGCTAGGTTGAGGAGAGCCTTAGAGGGAAAGAAAGAGAAAGATAGGTTGAAGATGTTGGCTGAAGCCTCCCTAGCCCATCAAATTAGTTGATGGTGGTGCTCCATGCCAAATTTGGGCAGATTTTGATAAGTTTTTTCATTTTTGAAATTTTGAAATTTATAACACATAAATTTTGTCCAAAAGCGCAGCCCCACCGACGTTGCGCTTTTTCCTGGAGCATCAAATGAAGAAAAGGTTTGAATTTTTCGATTTAGGATGATGAGGACATGCACCTTGGAAATTTTTAGAAGTATTGGAGTAAATCTGGGTCACCAAAAGGTCCAAAAACTACAAAAAAATGACCTCTCTGCGTCTTTTTGGACACACAGAAGCAGTCTTTGGAGATTCAAGTTTTTAGGGGTATATGACCTCCAAATTTAAAAATTCTAGGTGTTCCAGAAACAAGACTTGAATACCTTTCCAATGAGCTATCATGGGCTCAATTTGTCTAAGGGGAAGGCCTCCAAAATCAGGTGGAAAGCGGCGCTGCGCTTTTGACCATTTTGCTCAGAAAATCAAAATTCGCCTGTTTTGACTGTGAATTTGATTTCTCTCTCCTCATGGATGATTTCACTAATGTAATTGATGACATGGCATGTAAATGTAATGGTAAAATAGTTTTATAGGGTAGATTCATTAGTTAGAGATGGTTTTGAGGCAAATGAATCAGTTTCCCTACTTATAGAGGCAAGTTGTTTGACTGCCTATATTCCTGGTCCTTGTTTGGAAATGGTTGAAACAGCTCCTCTTCTCATGGTTTCGACCCCTGATGGTTAGGATGAGGGATTTTAATGTCTATATTATGTATTTTATCTCTCATTTACAAGGGTTGGACTCAGCTGGATGCTCATGTACTGAACACTTATCATTTTGTAATAGTTTTGGCAGGAAGATAATAAAGTTGCAGCTATTTTTATGGGATTCCTCTGGTATGGCCTTTAGCATGTGTTTCTTATTCTGTTAATTTGTTCTCATGTTATTTATGTATGCCTCTTTCATGTAATCTCTTATGATTGGTTGTTTTCAAGTCAGATAGGTGGAATACATTAGGTTTTAATGCTCTGCCTTGGGAAAACACCAGTAGTTTATGTTTTCATCTGTTTAGGAAGGATTCTTGACTTGCTCAAGCCCTTCTTAGCTCCTCACCAGTCTAGCCTTTCACCCCATCAAGCTTTAAGGTGCTGAAGATCATACCTACCTTACCCCATAGAATCCCCTGTGATTTTACCTTAGTTTCCCAGACCCAAAATTGCCCAACTCCTCCTGATCTGGCAAAAACACCAACAAAATCAATCAAAACCCTTGAGCTACTATACCTAGCATAAAATCTTGTTCATGATCCAGTCATATTGACTAAGATTCATAAGGAGAGAACCCTCTCCCGACTTGGTAGGGCTAGCTACCAGGTTAAGCTTGGTTTGTGGTTACCCTAGAATTGCCTCCCTTCATCCTGAGGTTAATCTAGGCTCTAATAGTGTGAAGATAAACATGACCTAATTTTGAGATAGATAAATTTGATATCAACAAAAGGTCAAGTAGCTCTGAGAGGCACCCATAGTGTATATTCAATACTTTCTAACATTTCTTTTAATACACTATATTTTGAAGAGACAACAAAATAGAGATGTTGGATTCTACCAGTGGTTTTCCAATTCTTGTAGCGCTTACAACCTCCCAAAATTTTCACCCTATGCACTTAAAATTTTGGGCCCCCCTTGCATTTTCAAGTTTCATGTGTCTTCTATTGAATTTATTGGTTGTTCTCTTTAGAGTGGTCCAATCAATACCAAATGCATCCCCTGGATAAATCCCTGTGTTGATAATGTTGGACCCGCCAACATGTCAGGGGATCTCCCGGGTAAGGAGTCCCAACTAGACCTCAGACCGTTTGGTGTAGGAGTCCTAGCAATGGGTCGTACAGTATCGCCTTGACCGTGGTTGCGCGTAGAGGTAAGTAAGATGTCCTTGTTGGTAGAAAGGGTGTCACATGTGCAACAAGCCAAGGAAGGTGCATGAATGGTTATAACACAGAGAAGGTGGAATGAGTGCGCCCCTTGAAAACTTGTGTAAACACATAGCTTGGAAGGGAACACACGAGAAGAGATGCATCACAAAATTGGAATGAAGGTGAACCAACAATCCAAAGTGATGGTTAAGCCAACAACACATTTCAGTTAGATTCATACATATATATACAAAAAGAGTCTATACATACATGCGTAAGAAAACATATATATATATATATATATATATATATATATATATATATATCATTAAAGTAAACAAGTTAACTGAAACATAATAACAACATATGCATGAAACGTGATGGCTCAGTTATATTAAGAAGTGACAGTTCCAATCATATAGTACAACCATGACCAACCACTAGTCCCGATAACATAACGTTACAGTGACTAGTGCCTACTCCTCTAAAGAGATGTACTAGCTCTACACTATGGAGAATCCAAGGCTCATTACAATACTCTCCAAGATTTCTCTAAGATACTCCTATCGGAAGCTTGGCTGACCAAAAGCCTCTATAATGAGTTATGAGGTACTATAAATAGCAAAGGGTGGGGTGACCCTTGACATTCCCCTTTGTGACTGTTCACCTACCCTCATGACTCTTCAACTACTCTATGATTGTTACATTCAGCTATCAACACTTCAACTTCCACTTTACAAGATGTTTCATACAATCTACACATGTACCCATGTGAGACAAAATGGGCATGAGAAAGCCATGCAAGACATCACTATGACACGGAAAACTATGGGAAGAACAACTCTTCAACATCCTCATGATGGTCGATGGTGGCGAACTTATGCCAAGCTTGGTAGTCCACGATGGTGTCCGTGTACTGTGTGGTGATATCTTTCTAGAAACGAGCTCTTTCCTCTATTGCATTTGGGTGCACTTCTTTGGCTCATCTTTCCAACTCATATGATAACATGTGCATCATTGTCTTGAGTGTGGTCAGACCAGCGACATACTGATGCACAGTGTCTGAATTGATCACCAAGTCTGCACTGGTGGCTATGCACATCAACTCGTCAAAGTACAAGTCCAACTCCCGTCGGACTTGACCCTTTGTCTTTGCCTCGGTGAGTGTCCCAATATATTGGATCTCATGTGTGTGCATAACAACATCCATGTTTCTGAAAACCCATGCATGGGAAGCCTGCAAACTAGTGATGAGATGCGGGAGTTCCTCATAGTTCTGGATTTGACTCTAGATGCATGCCTTCAACTCAACCACCATGGGCTTCATCATCTTGAGAAAGTGTAATGGGGCTCCCTTGTATCTCATTTTCCATGTTTTCATGCGGTTGACAACAATATGCAAGTTTGACAAGGTACGTGCTCTCCTAGCACAGCGCTGTTGCCAACTGTTGAGATGGACAACTGCCTTATGCACGGTACCAAATTTGGAATACAACGTCTGCATGACTATCTCAAGTGATGATACCTCATCTATTACCACCTTCTTCAGCTTTGCTCGAGTGGATGATGTAACCAATTCCCCTCCCTGCTTGGCCTTCTCTAACTCCTTAGCCATTCGCTCATTCTCTGTTATCAAGAAGCGAACACTCTAGATAGTGGCTTCGGCATATGCTCTAGTAGCATCGACCAATGTTGTTGGATTCTTATGCACATAAGATATGATCATGCGTTCCTCAAAATGTGTAGGAGATGTGTGGACATCCAGAGTAAACACTCTACGTGATTGCACAACTCTATGTTGTGACTTATCGAATGATATGGTGTGCATCTCTTCTTCCAAATTGTCTTCAAGGATCTCGATATCTCCTTGGTCGCCTAGGACTTGCTCTGCTTCCGAATCTCGTGAAGCCGGTAGGTGGACCTCTTGGTGGTAAGGCATGAGGTCGATGAATTGCTCTAACTCTGGCTTCTCCATCTCTGTATCCATCTGCTCAAGTACTCGTTCAATCTCTTGAGTGAAGTCCTGCTCTAGTGACCGCTCACCCTATTTTCTTTGTGCCAGCTACTCGGATGAGTCTACTACCTGTATGGGTGCAGTTTCATCAATCTATGCATGTTGCACCCCCTATTGTATCTGTCCCTGCTGCACTTCCTTATCCTTTCTACGCAACTCTTGTTCTTTCCATAGTTTCTCCTTTAGCTCTTGCAACTCCTTCAATGTTTCCTCCACCCTCTACTTATCTCTCTGCCTCTGCGCGTTCCTCTTGTCACGTTGTCGCCTCTTCATCTCTATCTCCAAAGATGCTTTCTCCACAAGTGGATCTGCTCTGAACTTGTAGCTTTTTTTATGTTTGCATTGTCAACAATCTTTTTCTTGCCTTTGTCACGTGTAGGTATGTTACACTCCGTTGTTGCTGTTGTTGGTGCTCTCCTAGATGCTGCTTCACTAACCATTCCAAGGTGATGCCGACCGGTTCATTGAGCCTGGAGAAGCAATGATAATATCTCCATGGGACTTCCTCAACCCAATGGCACACCCCGTCGATCCAAGGAAATTGCACTCTCGTGCAATGATCTTTCACAAAGCAATGTGGGTCATACGAATTGAAGCTTCTAGTGCTGAAAGTAAATTTTTTGAACTCTTTTCTATCTGCATCCACATGCTTGAGATTCTTTATCTCGTACAACCCAATTCCTAATGGAAGATGCAGTCTAGTTGGCAATCCTACTAAGATGTGGTACGACACTTCTTGCATGACGAGCTTGCCATGGAAAACTTCGGTAAAAGATGCAGAGGATTCTCCATGTTGTACATCCGTATGAAGGTGCCAAAAGGTGAGGCATACCAATCTGTTATGTAGATCAGTGCCTCCATTGTTTCCTTCTACATGCAAGGTGGATCTTGCTCAAATATCATCTTGTACATTGGGGTGACAAAATGGTCTGACAACTATGTGATGACTCCGCAAAAGTTGCATTCAGAAAACAGTTTGCAATAAGTGTTCACAGAGGTTTCCACTAATGTCCATGCCCACTTCAATCCTGGGAACTAATAATGGGCACAGATTTCATCCAATATGTATGTAGACATGTAGATTTCTTCTTGCTAACCTTTGGAAGGCTTTCAAGCTCATCTTACCTATTCCTTCAGCCTGTGAGCCAACATTTCGGACCAGTTGCATGCTTTGCCTTCACTGGCGAATTGGTCCAACGCAATCACCCAACTCCGCAGGAAGGTCTCCGTGCTCTCTTGGCCATACAAGTGGCATGCAAAAATGGCCAAGTACTAATATTCCTTCTGTAGTATCTTCATCTTGTAAATCTGGTTGGGTGTCATCCTGAACTTAGCTGGCTCCTTCAACCATTTCTTCAAGATATCCCTAGACTTTGCATTGCTACTGGGTATGCTGAAGGGTGTCTCCATGGTGATCATTAGCTTTGACAAGTGGTACCCTGTGCCCTAAACGTAGCAATCTATGTCCCGCTAACATTGCTTAACACCATCATCTCAGGATCAGTGTGTGAGACAATCCAATGTATCATCTCTTCACATGGAAACGCAGGATACGTGCATGCAATCTGGTACAAGCTGGACTTGTGAATGTTCACACAAACTTTGCGAGTTTCAAGATCTTCCTCAAATTTTCATGAGAATGCATCATTGATATCCTTCCATTTTAGCTTGATGTCTTTACCTATGATCAAATTGGTTCCTTCGTAAATTGGAAAACTCATAGGCACTCACTCAACCTCTTCTCTAGTTACGCTTCCATCGGTGTCCTTTGACCCTGCTCTCTTGGAGGCCATTGATCCTGAATTGCTGAGAGACAGACGAACACCTGCTATATCTAGAGACATGGTGACATGCATGGCAAGAAATATGTCAGTTGAAAACAAAGAAAACTTGAGGACTGACATGCAACATACCCGGGAGACTGATGGCAAGGATTGCACAATTTTCACTGGGAGGTTGGGAGACTGACTGTCGGAACTATGCAAAAGGGATTCTAGACTATAGGGAGGCTAGTTGACTGCTAGAATTGCGCAATGTGCAATCAAGACTGACCTGTTGGGTGTTGAGATTGCACATTATGCAATTTCAGTTAGCAAGTCATGCAGGCCCAAGGACTGCATTGCGCAATTTTCTGGGCCAGCAGAGACTGCCTCTCAGAATTGCACAAAGCAAGTCTGGAGGACACTGTCTGGCCAGATTTGCACATTTTATGGGAGGAAGGTAGAGCCTTCCCTCTCAGAAATGCATAATGTTGTCCGGGCAAAGGGAGAGTCTGGGCCAAAGTTACCCAGACCAGGTAATGGGCATCTGAAAACATATCAAGATCTGAATGACTGGAAAAACTAAGTGTAGACAAGAGTCAATGATCATGCATGCAAATAATGAATGCAAGATTCAGAAAACGGGAAAACATGCATGTGTGTGAAATGAGTCGCCAAATCGGCGACCGTCTGTGCAAAACAATGTCACGCATGCGACAGCAGTGAGATGCAAATGAAAACTAAAACGATGCTTGTACAGGCTAACATGCATGCAAACGAAAACAAGCATTCATGGAAATCAAGTAGACAACACTCACACAAGCCAAAACACAAAAAGTGATAGAAATGCTGCAAAAGAGAAGTAAAGCAAACTTACCGAGAAATAGTTGAGCTAGATGTGTCGAAGACTCCTAGATGTGTTGTGGGATGTTAGAGCTCCAAGATCGATGTGAAGAATGAGCTCTAAAGCATCTAATAAATAAGTTTGAGGCTTATGATGTGCATGCCACAAATCTAGGAAAAAGTGACACTTGGAGGAAAGTTTCTAAAACAATCTTTGCATGTAACCTCTAGCTACTAAAAATAGATCCCTAAAATCTATGGATTCTTTTTGCATGTTACTTTTTGCTATTTTAGGAAAAGAAACCCATGCATGAAAATCAGGTTTTCTGGGTCCTTGAGGGAACCATTCAACCAAAAGGCACATGCAATAGCCTGCAAGACTGAGAGAGGGTTTTGCACAATTTTTGGGAGGAGCTGGGCTAGCTGTCCCAGAAGGATTGCGCAATTTCTGGGTTGAGCTACAGTGCTAGGCCAGATTTTGTAGTTTTCTCAGGGAAGCTTGTTTGACTGCATTGCGCAATTTATGAGCCCAGGAGGCTTCCTAGCAGATTGGTGCAATTTCTGGAGGGAAGGTTAGTTCCCCTCCATAATTGTGTAATTTTCTGAGGGATCTACTCAGCCAGCAACTATCTTAACTCTAGAATGGCAGCCTATGAAAGGATTGAAGCAAACTGACATGCATAGGCTGGAAAGCCACTAAAAGACCAATGAAGCCTATACTTGATAGTGAAAGACGTGTTGCTCGAATGGTTGGTAGGGAGGCTCCAAAACGAAGCTAAGGAAAAATTTTGGAGGTGGTTGTAGCTGCTACAACACTTGGCAACACACTGGTAGAACTCCAGCTCTCTGAATGGACCTTGTTCGTGAAAATCAATTCTAACACCTCCGGAAGTATTGTTCAGTTCTCTGTTCGTCTTGGTTTCCACACTTGCTTGATTGTAATATGTAGCATCTGCCAAGCTCTTGGTCAGTCGGCACACATTCCAAGCCAAGCCAACACATTTGTTTCGATTAGGGATGAGGGGTATATTGGTGCACAATATTTATGGTTGTCAGAGTTTTAGTTTCATCTCTGGTGTTGCTCCGCTGCCAACAAGCCTAGAGAGTAACTCGGTAGAGTCATGCAGGAACACAGGCATCGCTTCTCTGCCAACAAGCCTGGTCAATACCCCCATGGAGTTTCTTGCATCACCTCTATGTAGGAAGAATTTCTCTTCTTTTGCCTTAATCATTTTTTCATTTTTTCGAATTTTTTCACATTTTCATTTTTTCATTTTCATTTTCGTAACTGTGAATAGCAATTATTCATTTCAGAGGCGGAAGAGGGATCCCAAATTATTGAGAGAAAAGAGGTTCTTACTTTATATAAGTAGTTTGTATATACCTCTGACATGCTTGTTAAGGTTTTCCCCCTCACCTTACTCTACTTGACTAAGATGAAAAGGATTAACCCAAAAACAACCGACTAGAGTAGGTGATACTAGTTAGCGTACAAGCGTTGTGTTTTCACCAAGGTTTACTTCGAACAGTACGTATTTCCCATTGATGTGTCATGGAATGAAGACAACAAGTTCTTCATACAGAGGTATGATGAAAGATAACCAAGTATTGATAACTACACAAGTCCTCTTGTACTTTACCCAGCTTGTTCCAAGAGTCACACACGGTTTCATGCGAAACTAACCTATGAATGTAAACAAGAAAACAAACAACAAAACAAAGCAAAAGAAGAAGTAAATGCGTAAGAAAAGCAAGTAAGCAAACAAGCAGGCAAACAAACAAACATGAAAAGTAAGAATAAAACATGCATGCAAGAAAACAAACCAAAAGAAAACACTACTCCTACTCCTAAGCTAACAGTGCATGGGTCTACTCATGTGAAGTGATACTTCCAATGCAGCCACCGACGCATTGGTCGACCCATGTTGGTGAAGGCATGGTTTGCGAGCAACACAGTTGTGTGAACCAACAAACCAGAAAGATATAACAATTAATACAAACACACTCTGAGTTTAAATGAATCCATAGAACATAAGTGAGTGCAAGTGTGTGACATGCAATCCGTGGACTTACCATGATGTTGTGTGACATTGCGTGCAGCTATTAAGCATACTCATACTCTTGACTGTGACATAAAAGCAAACAAAATAAACAAAGACAACTTGTGTCGTGCACGTGTGCTTGCTGTGTAAGATTCCTCAAATGCATGAGTGATGGGATCATGTAGTTCGAGTGGAGGGATCACAATATATGTGTGAGATTGATCTTCAATGCATATAGATGAGTGATGAGGAGCCTCGAGTGTTTCAACAATTTCCTGATCGGAAGTGAAACAAACCTCAGGACAGCGAGGGCCTGACATAACCATCATCTCGGGTTGAAGTACCTTGACAGTCTGCGGGGTTTCGACTTAGTCGATAGATAGATCATCATAAATAGGTTTCTTCGAAAAATCAATAGTGATAGAATCATCATTGTGATCGAATTCATGGGTAAATAGATCACAACAACTACGATCAGCAAAATCAATGATTTCATTGGCATCTGCATGATCTGATGAATCAAACAAAGGGGTAGATGAGAAGCGGAAAAATCCACCCTCTGAGTTTCCAAAAAACTTAGATGAAAAATTAAGTGGATTTTCAAAGAATGATTGGTCCTCTCTGTTTTCGGATGATGGGCAGACATCCGGTGTATTCTGCAAATGATCAACAATGGGTGCATCCGTAAACGGGGATACACATACAAAATCAAGGATGGTCAAATCACCAAATATTCCAGGGAAAAATGGAGGAGGCTCAGATATAAAGGAGTCATCCTTCGCCAAGGGTTGATGCTTAAGATCTCAGTCATAGTCTTCATGAATGATAGAGTAGGTTGGTTGTGCAACACAACTCCATTGATAGCTTGATCCTCATTTACAAGAGGTGTAGAGTCCAGAATGGAAGAACACAAGACAATGTGATCCAGAGTATCAACAGAACACGAAGATGGAGGTTGAGGTATGACATGCATGTGACAACCCATGGGCTTCACAACCAAGTTTGCGTGAAAATTGAGAGAATTGATGTTGGGAGGATGTGACAGTTGAACGGATGTGTGTGCATGTTCTCCCACATCACTCTATAGTGGTGGAGTTGTTTGATGAGGCGATGGTGGACATTCACTTCTGACAATGACCATTTCCGTCTGTGATTGCACAAATCCATCACCAAAGTATGCTAAGCGGGGCTTGGGCTTGACATTCTTCTTAGGATTGACATATTTGGTAAGATAATATTCAAATCTATCCATGAGATACTGGAATTTCATCTGACTTTTTGGAGCTTGAAACTGCAACACACAAAAGCGTTACCAAAAATCCATAGGCAATTCTTGCGGGATCTTCCATTGTGCTAATAGTTTTTGGTCAAGAGGTTCTGGATCAAAATGATGGAAAGTAGATTCAGTGAGATCACGGAACTACTCAAGTGAGTGCACACTGTTAGGTGGCAGACTCCAGCTCCACCATTGTGAGGATTCACGAAGTGTGTATGCAAGCAGTAGGTTGGCCTCTTCATCAGAGCATTCATCTACATTATCAAGAACTGCAAAGAAGTCTTGTAAGTACACAGTCCAGGCCACTTCGCCTTCACCATCATATGTGAATTCAAACAAGAGATCAAAAAACTCCCTCGTGATGTTGAGAGGTTCGGCATGCGAAAAACATCACAGAGGGATGAGTGTGACAGTATCCATGATAGATGTGCGAAGATTCAAAACAGGATGAGAGGACATAGCTTGCCATTTGTCCCTCCTTCTAGCACCCGAAATGTTGATGGTGCTGGAACATGTCAGGGGATCTCCCAAGTAAGAAGTCCCAACTAGACCTCAAACCGTTTGGTGTAGGAGTCCCAGCAGTGGGTCGTACGGTATCACCTTAACTACGGTTGCACGCAGAGGTAAGTAAGATGTCCCTGTTAGTGGCAAGGGTGTGACATGCGCAGCAAGCCAAGGAAGTTGCATTAATGGTTCTAACACACGGAAGGTGGAATGAGTGCGCCCCTTGGAAACTTGTGTAAACATGTAGCTTGGAAGGGAACATATGAGAAAAGATGCATCACAAACTGGAAGTAATGTGAACCAACAATCCAAAGTGATGCTTAAACCAACAACACAATTCAGTAAGATTCATACATACATATACAGAAAGAGTCTATACATACATGTGTAAGGAAACAAAGACATATATCATTAGAGTAAACAAGTTAGCTAAAATACAATAACAACATATCCATGAAACATGTTGGCTCAATTATATTAAGAAGTGAAAGTTCCAATCATGTAGTACAACAATTACCAACCACTAGTCTCGATAACGGAATGTTACAGTCACTGCCGCCTACTCCTCCAAAGAGATGTACTAGCTCTACACTATGGAAGCCAAAGCTCGTTACAATACTCTCCAAGCTTTCTCTAAGATACTCTTATCAGAAGCTTGGCTGACCAAAAGCCTCTACAATGATTTATGAGGTACTATAAATAGCAAAGGGTGGGGTGACCCTTGACATTCCCCTTTGTGATTGTTCACCTAACCTCATGACTCTTCAACTACTCTATGACTATTACATTCAGCTATCGACACTTGAACTTCCACTTTACAAGATGTTACATACAATCTACACATGTACCCATGTGAGACAAAATAGGCTTGAGCAAGCCATGCAAGACATCACTATGACTCAGAAAATTGTGGGAAGATGAACTCTTTGACATCCTCATGATGGTTGACGGTGGCGAACTGATGCCAAGCTTGGTAGTTCACGATGGTGTCTGTGTACTTTGTGGTGACATATTTTTGGAAACGAACTCTTGCCTCTTTTTCTTTAGGGTACACTGTTTTGGCTCCTCTGTCCAACTCGTCTAATAACATGCACATCATTTTCCTGAGTGTTGCTGGACCAACGACATACTGATGCATAGTGTGTGCAATGATCACCAAGTCTGCGTTGGTGACTATGCACATCAACTCATCAAAGTACGAGTCTAGCTCCCATTGGACTTGACCCTTTGTCTTTACCTTGGTGAGTGTCCCAGAAGACGAGATCACATGTGCATGCACAACAACATCCATGCTTCTAAACACCCGTGCATGGGAAGCCTGCAAACTAGTGATGAGTGGCGGGAGTTCCTCATAGTTCCAAATCTGACTCTAGATGCATGCCTTCAACTCAACCACCATGGGCTTCATCATCTTGGGAAAGTGTAATGGGGCTCCCTTGTATCTCATTGTCCATGTTTTCATGCGGTCGATAGCAGTATGAAATTTTGACAAGATACGTGCTCTCCTAGCACAGCGCTGTTGCCAACCGTTGAGATGGACAACTACCTTATGCATGATACCAAATATGGAATGCAATGTCCACATGACTATCTCAAGGGACGATACCTCATCCTTTATCGCCTTCTTCAGCTCTACTCGAACAGATGTTGTAACCAGTTCTCCTCCCTTCTTGGCCATCTGTAACTCCTTAGCCATTCGCTCGTTCTCTGCTATCAAGAAGTGAACACTTGAGCTAGTGGCTTTGGCATATGCTCTGGTAGCATCGGCCAATGCTGTTGGATGCTTGCACACATCAGATATGGTCACTCATTCCTCAAACTGCGCAGGAGATGTGTGGACATCTAAAGTAGACACTCTGCGTGATTGCACAACTTTATTTTGTGACTCGTCGAATGATATGTTGTGCTTCTCTTCTTTTGGATTGTCTCCAAGGATCTTGGTATCTCCTTTTTCGCTCAAGACTTTCTCTGCTTCCGGATCCAGTGAAGCTGGTGGGTCAACCTCTTGGTGGTAACGCATGAGGTCGATGTCTTTCTCTAACTCTAGCTGCTCCATCTCCGTATCCATATTCTCAAGTACTCGTTCAATCTCTTCAGCGAAGTCCTACTCTAGTGACTGCTCGCCCTGTCTTCTTTGTGCCAACTACTCAAATGAGTCTACTACCTGTATGGGCATAGTTTCATCAATTTGTGCATGTTGCACCCGCTGCTGTGTCTGTCCCTATTGTGCTTCCTTCTCCTACATGTGTAGCTCTTGTTCTTTCCAAATTTTCTCCTTTAGCTCTTGCAACTCCTTCATTGTTTCCTCCACCCTCTATTTATCTCTCTACCTTTGCGTGTTCCTCTTGTCGCATTGTCACCTCTTTGCCTCTATATCCAAAGTTTCTTTCTCCACAAGTGGGTCTACTCTAAATTTACAGCCTTGTTCTACCTCTGCGTTGTCGACAATATTTATCTTGCCTTTGTCACGCACAGGTATGTTACCCTCTACTACTGCTACTGCTGGTGCTCTCCTAGATGCTACTTCGCTAACCATTCCATAGTGATGTCGACCAGTTCATTGAGCTTGGAGAATTTGTGACAATATCTCCATAGGCCTTCCTCATCCCAATGACATGCCCCATGGATCCAAGGAAATTTCACTCTCGCACAGTGATCTTTCATAAATAAATGTGGGTCATTCGGATTGAAGCTTCTAGTGTCGAAAGTTAATTTTTTGAACTCTTCTATCTCAGCATCCGCATGCTTGATATTTCGTATCTCGTACAACCCGATCTGCAACGGAAGAGTGGACTAGGGTGCCTTCTTCTTCTGATGCAGTCTAGCTGACAATCCTACCGAAATGTGGTATGACACTTCTTGCATGACAAGCTTGTCCATGTAAAACTTTGGTAAAACATACAGAGGCTTCTCTGCCCTGTACATCCGTATGAAAGTGCCAAAAGGTGAGGCATACCAATCTGCTATGTCGATCAATGCCTCCATTTCTGCCTTCGACATGTAAGGTGGATCCTACTCAAATTTCATCTTATACACTAGGGTGACAAAATGATCTAACAACTGCATGATGACTTCGCAAAAGCTGTATTTGGAAAACAGTCTGCAATAAGTGTTCACAGAGGTTTCCGCTAATGTCCATGCCCACTTCAAGCCTAGGAACTACTGACAGGCACAAATTGCATCCAAGATGTATGCGGACGTGTATATTTCTACTTGTTGACCTTTGGGTGGCTGTCGAGCTCCTAGTACCTGTTCCTTCAACCTGTGAGCCAACTTGTTGAACCAGTTGCATGCTTTGGCTTCACTGGCCAGTTGGTCCAACACAATCACCCAACTCTGTAGGAAGGTGTCTGTGCTCCCTTAGTCATACAAGCGGTATGGAAAGATATTTCTTCCGCAGTATATTCATCTTGAAAATGTGGTTAGGTGTCATCCTGAACTTGGCTAGCTCCTTCACCCAGTTCTTCAAGATATCCTTGGACTTTGCATTACAACTGGGTATATTGAAGGGTGTCTCCATGGTGATCATTGGCATCGGTAAGTGGTACATCTATTGATAGTCCTGTGCCCTAATGGTAGAAATATCTATCCCGCTGAAACTTATCAACACCATTGTCTCTGGATCATTGTGCAAGACGATCCAATGTATCATGTCTGCACATGGAAATAGGAGATATCTGCATACAATCTAACACAAGCCGGACTTGTGAATGTTCACATAGACTTTGCGGTCTTCAAGATTGTTATAGCTCCATTTACCACCCTTGGTACTTGTGATGCTTGGTTTATGGCCTAGGGCAACCCCTCCTTCCAGACCTGGTCCAAATATTTTAAAAATAGTGTTTTATTCCCTATACGCTACTTTTCCCTCAGAAAAAGGAATGTACACGCAAGTTAGTCAATACCCAACCCACGTATATGTGTTAAAACACTTAAAAAAATTAAATTTCCTTAATTATGGGTGTATTTCATGGGTTTTACCTGTTGTTTACCTCCTAGTGCCCATGGCCCAATTGTTTCCCAACTAAAAAACTAATTGGGAGAAGTATAAATAGACTTCTATGGGAAGGCCTTAAGGAGGGGAGAAGAGATAGAATTATTACACTGAGATTATCCCTGACTGACTCTGAAGTATCCTTGTGCTTCAAGCACTTCTCCAAGTTTTAGGAAACCCTTGTTTCCTTGAGTGTTGATATTATCCCACTTGCTTGAGATATCATGGTATTAGTTATGGAAGGAGGTTGTTGAAGACTGGGACTGGATGGATCTGGAGGACGGTTCCGCTTGGAGCCGAAAGAAGAAGGCTCAGGTGAATTCTCTCCGTGTTAGTTATAGCTTTCTGCAATAAAAAGAAGCGTTGTCTTATTCCTGAGATTAACATTGTTTATGCATCAGATACTGTTGTAATTCATATATGAATGTTATTTTGATGTATGACTAATCATTTGATTATATGATATAAAGTTAGTTTCATTAAAATGCTTTATCTATATGCTGCTATGTATGTTCGAATTGGTTGATTTGCAGATTCAAAGATCATCTGGAGTTGCAGAGGGTCTGAACCCTGCTAGAACTACCCAAACGAAGTACATCCGGGTATGGTCGCTATCGCATAGTTTGTTTATATAAGCATGTTGCCTGAGTTGTATGAGTTGTATGAGTGTTTCTTACTGTAGTTTGCTCTTGCTCTGTTGGGGTTCCAACCCAAAGCCCTAGGGTACTTATTCTCATAAAAAATATCTTCCTCATATGTTCCTCAGAATGCATCATTGATCTCCTGCCATTTCAGGTTGATGTCTTTGTCTATGATTAGCTTGGTGTCTTCATAAATCGGTAAACTCATAGACACTCGTTCAACTGCTTCTCCATTTGCGCTTCCGCCGGTGTCCTTTGACCCTACTCTCTTAGAGGCCATTGATCCTGAACTGCTGGCAGACAAACTAATAGCTGCTATATATGGATACATGGTGACATAAATGGAAATACATGTCAGTTTAAAACAACGCAAACTTGAAGACTGACATGCAACATACTCGGGAGGCTGATGGCAACGATTGCGCAATTTTCACTGGGAGGTCGGGAGACTAACTGTCAGAACTACGCAAAAGGTAGTCTAGACTGTAGGGAGTTTGGTTGACTACTGGAATTATGTAATGCGCAATCCAGACTAACCTACTGGGTGCTAAGATTACGCAATGTGCAATTTCAGCCAGCACGTCATGTAGGCCCAGGGACTGCATTGCGCAATTTTCTAGGCCAGCAAACACTGCCTCTCAGAATTGCACAAATAAAGTTTGGAGGACACTCTCTGGCCAGATTTGCACATTTTTTGGGAGGAAGGGAGAGCCTTCCCTCTCAGAAATGTGCAATGTTTTCTGGGAAAGGCAGAGTCCAAGCCAAAGTTGCCCAAATGTGCTGATGGGCGACTAAAAACATATGAAGATATGAATGCATGGAAAAATTTAGTGTAGGCAAGAGTTAATGATCATGCATGAAAACAAAAAATGCAAGATTCAGAAAATGGGAAAACATGCATGTGTTTAAAACGAGTCATCGAATTGATGACCATCTGTGCAAAATAGTGTCATGCATGTGACAATAGTGAGATGTAAATTAAAATTGAAATAGTTCTTTTATAGGCTAACATGCATGCAAATGACAACAAGAATTCACAGAAATCAAGTAGACAACACTCACACAAGACAAAACACAAAAAGTGACAGAAATGCTATAAGATACAAGTAAAGCAGACTTACCCATAAATAGCTGAGTTGGATGTGTTGAAGACTCCTAGATGTGATGTGGAATGTCAGAGTTCCAAGATCAATGTGAAGAATGAGCTCTAAAGTGTCAAATAAACAAGTTTTAGGCTTATGACGCGCATGCCACAAATCTAGGAAAAAGTGACACTTGGAGGAAAGTTTCTAAAACGATCTTTGCATGTAACCTCCAGCTACTAAAAATAGATCCCTAAAATCTAGGGATGCTTTTTGCATGTTTCTTTTTTATATTCCAAGAAAAGCAGCCCATGCATGCAAATCAGGTTTGCTGTGTCCCGGGGGGAACCAGTCAACCAGAAGGCACATGCAACAGCCTACAAGACTGAGAGAGGGTTTTGTGCAATTTCTGGGAGGAGTTGGGCTGGTTGTCCCAAAGGGATTGCGCAATTTCTAGTGTCAGTAGGTGACTGCTTCCAAGAATTGTGCAATTTCTGGGCTAAGATGTAGTGTTGGGCCAGATTGCGCAGTTTTCTCAAGGAAGCCTGTCTGACTGTATTATGAAATTTCTGAGCCCAGCAAGTTGCCCAGTAGATTTGTGCAATTTCTGGAGGGAAGGTTGGTTTCCCTACAGAATTATGGAATTTTCTGAGGGAGCTGCTCAGCTAGCAACTAGCTTAAGTTCGGAATGGGAGCCTGTGAAAGGATTGAAGCAAACTGACATGCACAGGCTAGCAAGCCACTGAAAAACCAATGAAGCCTATGTACTTGACATTGCAAGACATGTTGCTGGGATGGTTAGTAAGGAGGCTCCAAAATGAAGCTAAGGAAAAATTTTGGAGGGTGGTTATTGCCGCTAAAACACCTTGTTATAGCTTGCCTAAGAAAGAACCCCTTCATCATAGCTAAATTTTCATAGTAGATACTTTACTAAAATGGAAACTATAAATCCTTTGAAGATGTTTTTTTTCAATTTTCTGGTTCAGCTAATGGTGCTTTATTGGTTTATGTGGTATATTGTTCATATCATAGGTGATTGTACCAAATGGAACCAAGTGCAGTATCGATCAAGCACATGATGGCTTGTTATGTAAATCATAGCATAGAGGAGAAGGTTTGGCCTTACACTCGGGAGTGGGAAAAGTTTCTCATAGCCATTATGCATGAGGTCACTCTGAAGAGTGTAATTTTCATAAGTTCATCCAATGTGAATTGTGATGTTGCACACAATGTTCCTACTATAATCTATAGTTCTTTAGGATACATGGGGAATTTGTATCATGACTTCAATGATAGGATTATTCCTATTTATCTATCAACTCAAGATTTTTAAAAGGAGGTTTTCTTTATCATTTTTTACTATCATAACTAGTGGCCAACCAACTGTGATTAAATCCTAATGAAGCTGACCAAACATAGAGTCATTAATTTTGAAAATGAAACTATGGTTCACTATTGTCCATAGGTCATAGTTGGGTCATTCATTCACGATGATCTGATGGTTGATCCCTCTTTAATGGTCCACCAAAAAGCATACTAGACTTCATATATTTATGTAATCATGCTTACACACCTCAATGGTTTGTCCCTAAACAAAATTTAGATCAATATCCACTTGTAATACTTGTTCGTGAAGGTAATCGGGTAATATTGAGCCTAAAATAGGTGGATGAATTGGCTGAGCAACTAAGATTTAACATTACATTCTGGAATCCATTGGGAACCAATGAATTAAATACAATGTATGTTCTTCTAAGTTCCATCCATATACTGTTTCATGTTCACTATGCAACATTGACTCATTTTTTTTCATGTGTCCTGGATTTGTGTGCATTCAGGTCATTTCTCGTGGGACTCAATGGGTTTCCCACACTCATTTTGGGGAACCAAAAGAAAGGATGGGATTTCAGTACATAGTCTATAAGATAGGGCTTGAAGAATGTACTAACTAGATCAAGAGAAAAGCAAATAAGCTCATAATCATATAATGAAGTAAGGTTACCCTAGTAGATCAGGCATTTGGATGGAGGTGTACATCCCTAGTGAAGTGAGAAAAAAACTAAAAAAACTAAAGTTTTTTAGGGTAGATGTCATTGCAATAGTAAGTATTTGATTTTTTTTTATTTATATCCCATACTGAACCCTAAACTATTATTAAGGACAAAGGGGACAAAGGTCAACATCATTAAAAAATTATTGCAACTTTATGGAATGCTACTTTGGAAATTAGGGCACTCTGCTATTGAGATAAGATCATTGAGCCTAAACCTTGGAGAAAAATGAGAATTAATTTCCATTTTTTATGTTGGATGCACATAGCCTTCTTCAAAAGCATAAATTTCTAAGTGATCCTTTCGATGTTGTTTTTGTGCATTGATTAGTTCATGGTAATAGATGTGGTAGATGCATTGATCCTAAATCTGATCTTTAGACATTTATTTAACAAAAGAATTATCTTGGTTTCCGCTTCCAACAAGGCTCTTGAACATATATATGAGGGTGACCTTCAGTGGAATTTATTCTTGCCTTTCATCTCACTTTTCAAGGAATGATTTGTAGTTCATGAGATTTGATCTTCCACTGACTATCGAAAGCTCATTTTATCTTTGAAAGGATGGTATCTTTGTGGCAAAGATTCTTCTCATTTGCTCAAAGAAAAATTTCAAGAATTAATAAGTGGATGTATGGCCACTCCAAAAAATTTCGAAGTTTCCATGGGACGAAAAATATAATTCCTTTTGGAGCCAATCGTTGCGCTTATTTCCAGTTTCAGGATCTCTATGAGAAACCTCTAGGTGCAACAGATCATTTTGAACTCTTCAAACATTTCAATAGTCTTGCGATGGAAAGTATACCAACTTTTGGAGTACACAACAGGACAGCAAGATATCATTTTGTCACATTAGTTAGTGTAACGTATGAAAACAAGGCCAAGTTATTTTTTTCAGCAAAGGCATCACCAGTGGAGATGTTTGGACGGATTGTCACTGTAGATGAAGCAAAAATAACTACACCTAGAACATTGTCGTTTTAATGAAAGAATGATGATGAAGATATCTAAGTTGACAACGGATTGGGAATTACTAAAGATAAAATCACTATTATAATGATGGAGATGAACAAAAAAGAACATTTAGAAAAACATACTACACTTGTGACATGAAGACAATGATAAATATACAAGATCCACTAATATGTCTTCTTCATGATGATGAACTTAGTGTTGTTTGTGCAGTTCTCTCACTCGAAATTTTGGCAAGGTTTGTTGATATTATTCCTTTGTTGAAGAATTGTTTAATACCTTGTCAAGATGATATTAAATTATGAGAATAGGTTCCTAGGGATTGAAATAACAAGCTTATGGTGTTGTAAACTTATGGCGTGAATTTACAGTGTCCAATTTATTGGCACAAATCCCTATTTGATTGAAGGAAGTTGCAATGTTGATTTTTCCTAATATACTGATTCGTCCAAAGACATGGAAACTAAACAAAAAATACTTTCAACTTGTTGGGACAATATCATGTCCTTTTTTCAATTATCTATATTGTGTACTTGAGCGAATGGTCAGTGTGCAAAGTGAGAAACATGCAGAGAATCAGTACATGTTCATAAACATGAAGATCATTGAAGCTTTGTCTGGTGCCTTTATTGAAAATTTGAAGACCTTCTTCCCTTAGCTTATTGAGTGTTATAGATAATTTTGGAGAACCAAATCACTTTTTTTTTAAGGCAACCATGGTTTGCAGTCATTGAGCGACCGCTATGTCCATGGGCAATAATCCATGCATATTTATCCAAAGGTGGCCTAATATGTTGGGCCTAACCCCAAGGGCATCGAGGAGATTTGATCTCTTGACCTCCCAATAGGCAAAGTACTTAGAAACTAGAGCTTGACCAATTGAGCTATCCCTTGGGGCTGGGAGAACCAAACCACTTATTTAGCTCATTCTAATACATTCTTCATGCAACGAAGAGAAGCTATGTTTTGGCCCTTAATTAAAGGATGCCTCCCATTTATAAAGAAAGAATGGTCTGATAAGGATAATGAGGAAATAATTACACATATAATGCCTAATGAGGAAAAGACTATTTTTTGTTAGCTTGTTCACTATAAGCATATTGAGTATGAAAACCAGTTGTTTGTCAGAATATTTTGATTGCAATATTTTGGAGTTTGAAGAATATTCCAATGAAATCTAGCGGGGATTCCAATAAGGGAAATAGGGACAAGATGGGTGTATTTGAGGATCTATTTGTGAATTTTTCCATATCATCATATAAGAAACTATTGAAAGAACATATGCTTTTAATAGTTACCCAAAACACACTCTCAGTAGTACCTTCATTGTTAAAAAAATTATGGAAGAAGATTCCCTTCAGTAAGGCTTAGAGTTTGTTCTCAACAACTTTGTATTGTCACATCATCATCACCTTCAAAGAGAGCATTTTTTATTTTAACTCTTCGAACTTGAGATGGAATGCTACTTCATCTTGACATAGTCTTATTTACTAGGAGATTAGGGGAGTACATTATTTCCTATTCAGAGATTATTATGGTTCTTTTAATAAATTTTCATAGTAAGAGCATGAAATATTATTGGCATTATTTCTTCATGAGATGTTTGTATTGTATTGGAATGATTTTAGAGCTAGGTATTCTCACACTAATGGCTATAGGTTGATCACATGTCATTTCCAATTAACTAAAAATAATATTATCATCGTTCAATGATATGGAAACTGGTATGGAAACACACTATAATGGCTACCCCCACCCAAAACAATAAATTATATTGTTCATATCTAAAAAGGTGGGCGTTACCTGACATGAATCCTAATAAAAAGCATTAAAATAGCAAACACTTACTAAATTTTTCCCTATCATGCATTATAGAGTGCTCCAGGTGTTATAGTTTTTGTAATAGTTTGTATCTTCAAGTTCTTGCCCCTACACAAGAGCATGAATTGATTATTTGGTCTGCAAAGATAGAATGTAACCAATTCCCTCTCCTCTATGCTACCACTCAACTCAATAATGCAATGGAAGCCATAGTAGGATGAATTCCCTTTGACAAATGCATGATAGGTCCTGATTCAAAGAAGAAGAAAAGAATGAGTTTGAGCCATATGATGGCAAAAATGTGAAGCCCATTCTAAGTAAAATAGGAGGAGATACAATGTGTACAACAACTAGAAGAACATTGTCCCTCTGCTAGTCACATGGAATGAGAATGTGTTGGATTATAATACATCATCATCTATATCAAATAAGGATGAACAAGCTAAAAACAAGGAGTCTCTTACTTCTAATAGAAGAAAAGGCATTTTTTGCAAATAAAGAGCTTGTCTTGTTTCAAACTACCACACTTGTTAGTTTAAGGAGGTTAAATAATTCTAACAAGTAAGTTCACTTCAATTCTCCTTTTTTGAAAGCTCTAGGTGATATAACTTCTACAATTTCTCCTTCCTTAATCTCTGAGGAAGAAGAGTTTCCATCAATCAGTACCATTGGAGTTAAGCATTTAAGCTCCACAAGAAATTGGGGAAATGATTTTTAGGACCGGTGACACAGTTTCCCAAAGATTTTATTGTACAATTTAAGGTTGCATAAAGCCAACTATGTTGCTGAGAGAAGTGAGGAAGATGATTGGATTTAAAATAGAAAATATGATTCATCAATGCATACAACAAGTACCCTTTTGCAACTATGTTCAAAGAAAGGAATCCCAATATTTTAAAATTTTGCAAGAGCATATGGTTGGTTATTTTTTGGCCTTTACAGAGCCAACTTGATGAGGCTCAAGCCCATTCTTGGATGAATAAGCTTGGATCTTTGTTGGGTTATATGAATTCACATAATATGGCATTAAATCCATTATGTCTCATTTGTCATATTACAAATATTAGTGTTTTGTAATTGTGAAAATGAGAAATGCTAACAGTCATGTAAAGGTCGAATTGAGCATGTAAAAGCCATTGACAACGTGATAGGTCATGGAATAAATGAAGAGTTATTTGGAATATGAAGAGTACATAAGAGTTGAATAGGTTATGAGAAATCGGAAGAGCCATGGGGAAGGCGAAGAGTCACCTGGAAATTCATACAAATACATTCTCATGCTTGTATGCTAGACGGGGGGGTTTGGAATTTGAGTTCTTTTAGAAATTAGATAGTTGTTAGTACTCAGATCTTTGAGCACTCTTACTCTTGGTGATTGTAGGTTGTGTTGTGGTAAGGCTAGCTGGTCATCTTGGAGATGATATGAGTAGCTCACTTTCCATTACTGGATTTTGATGGGCTTGTAGTGCATGTACCTGAACTACAGCACCATTAATTAGTAGAAGTTCTTCATTTTTAGCATATATTCCCATGTATTCCTATGTTGGTTGTAATATCTAACTGATACTCCAATCATGTGTGCATGTGTGCTTTCATATTGATTATATGTTGATGAACTAATTCATAGTTATTGCTTATATGTTTGCTTTGAATCTTTGCTCTCTTATTCCATTCCAATGGTAGTAACCTATTATGAACTAATTCACAATTAAATTATAGCACTTTCCTATTTATTTTTGTCATAGATATTTTTATCTCATTGATTATTTCTTGAGACATAATCCTTCTCATTATTTTGTTATTACATTCTTGTATTTTGTTCTGCAAATTATCAATCTAAGTTGATTTCGTCTTCATTTTTTAAGTATCTCATACTTGTTCTCACTCTAACATCTATTCATTTGAATGCCAAGAGGAAACCCACATGGTGGAAGTCGGGCCCATATATCGTATGGGGCTCATATCCCAAACGGTGTGAGGTCTAATTGAGACATCATACCAAGGAGACCTCCTTACTGTTGGTGGTACATTTTCCCCATCAACACAATAAGAAGAAAAAACATGGAAGATGGTATGGTACAACATAGCATGACAATGTTTATCATGAACAATAAAGGGGAAGTTCCCCTAAAAGAGTAGATCCCTCCAGGATTTATTTCAAGGGATGTTAAAATTTTAAGATTGCCTTAAAACCTTGGAAAAGACTTAGTTTGATTTTGTATAAATATATATGATGGTGAACGGCACAATGAACACCAAAACTCATGGGATTGAGTTGTTGTGGGTTAATGAACATTTTATATGTTTTTCATTTTATTGATTGGCTTCATATTTTCTTTCTTATTTTGACTGTTGACCTTGAGCATGGCCATGTTGTTTTTGTTGTTACTATATGTTGTTGTTAGGATATTTTTATTTTTCCTTGCTTATTTATTCTTGTCTTTGTGCTTTGGTCTTGGTGGTTTTTGAGTGTGAGGAATGGAGAGAATAGGAGCTCTAAAGAAGAGTTGAAATAGAACCCAACAATAGTGCAATATATTGGTTAAACCTTGTGCATAAGTTAAATGGAAATCAGAGGGTAGAACAAGATGATAGAAAAACTAAAATGGACCTAGTTGAGTCTACTTGAACAAAATGGGTAGCAATGTAAGAACCATGAAAACGGCACAAAAAAGGAAGTTTTCCTAAACTTTAATACAATGTGGTTGAGATATGTAAGGCATAATGACATTATGTGGCTTGACAAGTCATTAGTTGAAAACCATCACAGTAGCATAGTAAGTGATCAATCTCTAAAAATATGATCATTGTGTGAATGACATGGAAGCAGAGTTTGTATTTTCCATGATTTGGTAATGCAATAAGGCTATTTAATGGGTTAGGTTGCGTGGAAGACCTTTGGGCAAGTTGGAAGGAATGGCCCATTGTCGATATTTATGTAATATGTATGCTTCTGACAATCGTGGTGAGCATGAATGAAAAATGTTAGTGTAAATATTTCGGAGAAGTGTACCAAAAATCCTTCACTTAAGTCACTGGTGACGAGTGACCCTAAAAACAAAATATGGTTTTCTTTGCTTCAAATATGCAATGAAAAGGAAGAAAAACCCTATAGCAAAATATCATATGCAACCAAAAATATATAACAGCAAAGATAAAAGTGTAGCAACCTAATGGATCATATGAATGAACAAATTTTATTAATAGAAATGATACACCTAGTGGAGAGAATTTATAAACTTGGGTATATAGATCCCCCTCTGTGGGATGGGTCCTTTTAATGTCATTGTGATTCAGCGATTTGTTTCTCTCTCAACTTGCAATGGGAAAAAATCAAAAAGTAGCTTGAACTCGAGTGGGAGCTCGAATATTATGAGATCATAATGGTGACGATGATAATGATCATGGTGAAGAATGAATGGAAATCCCTCTTATTTATAACAAATTGTTGAGCTAAATTAGGAATTGGAAAATAGTAAAATATTATTGACGAAACCAAAATCTAGCCATTGAGAATACTTTATTATATTTTTTGGAGAGGGAAAAGATATTCAAAACGGCCAAAAGTGGTTGAAGTAATTAAAAAATTCAAATTATTTATTAATCACTGTTTGAGAATTAAGAAAAGTGTGAATTTGAAATAATTATTAAATAATGGTTTAACAATTATTCCAAAAATAAAAATAAGGAATAATAAATAAACAGTGATTTATTTAATTATTCTAAGGTGATTAAGTCAAAGTTCACAAGAAATAATCATCAAATAATTATTTAATAATTATTTTTAGAGAATATTAAATAAATAATGGTTTATATAATAATTCCCATGTGTTATCGGGAAATCTAGTGTCTATGCAGAGCTGCTAGTCCCACTAAGACGGGTAGCTATCTTAGAAACAAACATATTAAAGTTACTTTCGTTTTCCTTTATGAGAAGTAGATAGGAGAGGATCAAAGAATACCAACCTCGATCTTTCGCTCGGTTCTTTGCTTGTTCCTTCTCCTCACCGACAGGTTTTTTCCGCTTCTCCCTTGACCACTCCGCTTCAAAGAGTACCTGTAAAGTCAAAGCAACATAATACCTTCAAAGTGCAGAGATCTACAATCATAAACAATATAGGACCAGATATATATTGACCACACAAATGTATATACTATCAGACATACAAGAATGTGGAGGAAAACTTGAATAGTGTTATTGATGTAAAGATTAGAAGAGAGGATTACAACCCATTGACCTGACCCAGCGTCATCCTCCCAGCATGAAAGCCCTTCTTCACCTCATGAAAAGCTTAGATCACCCAACACTATGATATTCCACTAGGAAACCAACAACACTTCCTTACAAGACACAAAATTCCAATCTCTGGATCTCTGGGATGAGGGATCCATATATAGATGATTGCAGGGAGGTGAATCAGCTTCTGGGATTTTGATTAGTGTCTTCTCTCTGATAGTTCTTGATTCCACTTGGAGATTGATGACCTCTTACTCATCCCTGGGCGAATTCAGAGAGGCAAGTGTCACGGGAGAAGTTTCTGGAAGATTCCATGATAATCCACCTCGCAAACTGTCTCTACCATTTGTCCATTCTCGCCCATCGCACCCTACAAAAGGGCTTTCCAATATGCATTGCACCTTTTACACTGGGCAGGTGAGATGCATCGCACCCTTAGCACTGAGCAACCTGTATGGTCCAGTTTTGACCAGTTCTGAGCAGTTTTTTGTGGAGAACTTCTGGGAGATGATGTAATCAGCTGACCTTGTTCCTTTAGGGCATGAAACAACACTTTTAGGGACTCAGAAGCCCTTGGTTTTTGGACATATATGATTGGGGTTGCAGTGCCCAAAAATGTCTATAACACCATGGAGTTTTTTGGGTTTTAATTAGAAATAATTTAGGAAAGATGGTATATTAAATTATTTACTATGGTGAAAGTGGGTTTACCATGGTAAAATCTATCCTACATGGTGTATTTTGATCAACTTTGTAAGAAATGGCTAGGTGATAATTTTTTGGGTGATAACAGATTTCCCCCCGACATAAGAGTGTTAGGAGCAAATCGTATGAATGAAATACATTGTAGGTTCCACTTTCACGTGACATGGAAGGGGAGTTAGAGAGAGAGAGAGAGAGAGAGTTGAAGCGAGACAAGGAAGGACTGGTAATGGAGGGGGCGAGACCTACTAAACTGAAATTAGTCTCCTTTTTATTTTGGAGTACATGATCTCAAATGTGGTAGGGGAGGATATTCATACCCACCAAGATGATTTAGTACAAATAATAATGGTGTGCCCAGCAATGTGGGTTTGAGCAACAAAGTACATGATACATGATATAATGAGTCCCATATATATAATGTGCCTGGAAAAACATAGGTGATTCTAAATACAATAACAATTTTATGATCTGAGTACATGAGACATAATTACCGTCAAGATGACATGGTGAGGGGAGATAACAACCAAAGAATCCCTATTGAACAAGAAACTGCTTCAAATATCTAAATGGATCATCTGAAGGAAACATGCATGTTGTGGGCATTGTAAGTGGAAGAAACTAAGAAAATCAAATCTACGTAATTGGATCAAAGGTTGGATCATAATCTACTATCATCCAGGCATGTGGGGGGATACCTGAAGGGAAACCCCCTCATGAGGTTTGGAACATCTCATACATACCCGAGAAAGGATGGTACAATATGATGGATCATTGGACCATTAAGTGTATGACTCTATCATGCGATAATGAGCTGGAGTCGAGTATGCGAGAAACAACCAAGTTAAGGGGAAATGATGATTCCCTTTTCTTGATCTAAGGCACAGAATAGTTATGAAATCTATAACCAAGGTACATCGCCCTCTAGACCTCTCATCTTGAATAGATGTGATGAAGTCGACAAAAGAGGGCCCTCCAACGTTGAGGTAATGAGGAGTCCCCAACAAAGGCACGAGGATAATACGAATGTGACTGATAAACTGACACCAAGGATGATGGTGGAGGGAAAATATGAGTCGTTCATTGACGACTTCCATTTTCAGAGCATATTGTGCATGGTTGATCTGCAGTGACTAACTCAATTCCAGAGGGGATGGTCAATTACTCAGATGGATTCTTTTCAAATACAATTCAGTATAGCTCAAGGCCAAAAATGAGATGAATGGTATGAATGTGACACAAAAATAGATGATACATTGTAACAAGACTCAATGGGACTCTGAACAGACTCCATGGATGCAAGGGTGACTCATCTCAGATGCTCTGAAAAGGGTGACTCAATAGTACTTCCACATAAGAGAGTCCTGAAGGGGACCATAAAAACATAAGTAAATAATGGTTACTCATGATGAAACTTGACATATAAGTCAACAACTACAAAGCTAAAGTGGTACCAGAGTACAGGTGACACGTATGAAGAGATTTAGTTTTGATCGGTGGTAAAGTGAGACCTCATTGAAAAAATGGCTTCCTTGCAAAGTTTAAAATTACCAAAAATAAAGAGAGACCATTATAGATATTAGTGAGATATTTCCAAAGGTGTTGATGATTTTTCAAACCGAGCTACAGTTTGGTTGTAGTGGGCAATGAAATAACTAGGATTTTTCCTATTAAAGGGTTTCTTGCCCCCAAATCCAATTCATTTTCATTGTGAGTTGTTGAAGAATTTGGAGGGGGGAAGGCCCTAAATATTTGTAAACTCATAGCATACATCTTGACCATCAAATTTTGGATATGCAATGTTCAAGTAGGTGACCTTACTTGTCTAAAATTGGCTTTAATGCTTCTAGGAAGGATGGTTCCTAGTGAACAATCAAGATAAAAAAGGAATATAGGAATAAAGTAATAGAGAAGGTCTAGGATCATCCATAGCAACCAAGTCAAACATGGGGACTGGGTGGTACGTATGGCATCACATAGAGTACAATGTTTGAAGATATGGTATCAAGCATTTACGATATGTGATGCGTATATGGCTCACTAGAGAGGCCAATAAGACATGTTTTCCAAGGAATGGGAGGATAATTGACCATTGCTAAATTTTTCGTGTCTAGGCCGAGACTGATGATAATTAAATGATAAGGTGGCTAGGGGGGACCATCAAGCCCCCAAGACTGGCATACTTCTCCCTAGCATATGTGATGAAGGGGATTGATCGTGTATGCAAAGGTGGGAATGATGCCCCTATCGAATTCAATTTGTGGAGCGTCATGGTGTTCCAAGTGCTCAAATAAGGGATTCAAGCATTCAGCCCTACCATAACAAGATCCTCTAGAGGATGATGAGTAGATGGACAGGCATAGGTGCCCCCAAATTTTGTATGAATGGTTATAACACGCTATGGGAATGCTAGATGTATTTAGAGTAGTGGACTCAAAACACTATATAATGGATATTTGGTACATAATGTGGTTATGAACTATGTGGTGTCATTTCCATTTGTTGTTTATGGTTGTCTTCTTATCGGAAGAATACATAGATGTAGTGGGAGAAAGATAATGGTGGATTGTCTATCTCGTGTGGTACCACATATATGAGTAAAATGGACTTGAATATAATGAAAGTGGATTTGATTAAAGTGGATTTGAATATAATGAAATGATGCTCACCTAAATGACATTGTAGTTGACCAATAATAATGTCTAAGGGGCTGGATTGTTGAGGTAAGATTGAGGGGTGATTAAGTGGATCATCCCCAGGGTGATTTGGAGTGATATAGGACTCTAGAGGTTCTTTGTCATCGGGAAGAATAGGGGTAATAGATTCAACATTACCAGATGTGACATGAGGGTTGGAAATAATTTCTTCTTTTGGACCCTTAAGAATGGATGCCTCCTTAGCCAAACATTGGATGGAAATGTAATCGACACAAGGTGGATGTGATCCAAATCCATGTGTTTGAAGTAATGGGTATGTGAACCAATCATCATCATGGGAAACAAGATTCACATGCACAACATGTTATGTGGGAGACTGATGACTAGTAAATGTGACATCTACTAACGTTGAGACTGAAATTTTCTATGAGGAAGGTTTGAAAGAAGCACAATAGGAAATCCAAGAGAGTCTGAATAGATCAATCCCATGGATAACAACAGGTAAAGAATAGGGGCATAACTATCCATCATATTGACATCAAGAGGGAGAATGACAATGGTGGGTTGGAAAACTTCTTGTTCTGGCAAAGAAGTGGGGCCATAACCCACAGGTAGAGGGGAAGTGGAATCACTACGATCGAAATCTAATTCGTGAAGGATTTGAAGTGTATCACGAAAATATTTGAGATGGGGACAGTGATGGGCATAATGTCCATACTTATCACACAAATCACAAGGATGATTCGTGTGTAAGGTTTTGTTCTTCTTGGTGGAATCAAGTAAGGTCACATCGACCTCAAGAATGTTAGATTTGGGGAAAGTATCAGAGAACACATTCTTAATATGAGGGAGTTCAAGACAATTATTAGTGGCATTCCCAACAACATCACACAAAGCATATGGGGTAGTAGGATTTGGCGATTTATGAGGATTCCGAATTGCTTGGGGTGCCTTGTCTTTGATTCCATTTTTATGGGCTTTTCCCACTTCACTAGATGCTTTTCCAAGAGGAGTTTTTTCCTGTGAGGGTGTTGTGGAATTGAAGCAAAGGAAGGTGAAGGAACAATAAGTTGAACTAGAGTCAAAGTTGTATAAGGTTTGAGTTGGTTGTGAGTAGTGTTTTTGAGAGGACCAATGTACCATACTAGGATTCCCAAGGTGATGTTAGGAAGACTCAACGTAGCCATAACAGGGGTAGAAAATATTCCTGGTGGCGGGAATAAGAAAGGTATCTAACCAGAGGGGTAATGACCAGGGGGGGGATACTCCTGGATGGTTAAGAGCTGGAGGAATGGTTCCTGGTTGGAAAGTACCAGGAGAGATATTAACAGAAGGAAATTGGCCTAGAGGAATTGTACCTCAATGATCTATTTGTTGAATGCTAGTTTTGTTGTGCTAATTTGAACTTCAGATTTAAAAACAAATGCTTGTCCATTACTTCATGTGCATAGGTTTCCTTATGGTGTTTGTGAATGTAAACAGGTAAATTTTATCAAGTTTTATGTGAAATTCATGAGAAAAATAGCATGAAAGTAAAGTGTTGAACAAAAGTAAGTAAATGTACAACAAACCATCAAATTGAACACTTAATACAATGTTTTGATAAATGAGTTCACCCCTCATCACCTACATCTCCTTGGTTCAGCTTTCATGGCTTTGACCTCCATAATTGCTCAAAATGGAAAAAATGTGGTTCTTACAATGCTCTACTGCTCCTGAAACCTGCTTCAATCGACTTAGATCATCATAATCATCTACGAATACCTTTTTCTGATCCCAATTTGGTCAAATTTTTCCCAACTTATGGTCAAAACAATTTCTCCTTGTAAACTTCCACTAAAACTGGAGGAACTCCAGTTAGTCCCGCTAAAACTGGAGGAATCTCCAGATTTGGAGGGACCGCCAAAAACTTCTCTGAATTAAACTGGAGGTTAATTAAGGATAAGCGCGGTTTAATTATAGTTAAGTTTGATTAGTGCTAATATTGGGCAGTTATGGGCAACTATTAGCCTAAATGTTGGCAGTCACCGCAATGGTGGACACATGTCATGGTTTAAATTTCGCAGTTTACGCTGTTAGTTACCTAATGCTAGCTGTCGGTTGGTTAACCGTAACTGTAGCCAGATGGAGTGTTCACATGGAGGGGGTTGGCCCCTGGGTTGGCTCTGTCCTAACCCCCAACTGCAAAGTTCTTAATACATAACAAATATATGCGAAGTCCATAGTATGTTAAGACACAAATGGTAGTAGAGACGGTTAAGTGCTTGATCTATGTAGAGGAGTTCGCAGGGTCAAACCCGAGTGCCTCCATAAAAAATTTAATCGACCTTTGAGAGGGCACGTGGCTTATTTAGATCAATTATCAAAAGAAATGCAATGCCTTAATTGGTTAATAACTCTAACCATCTCTTTCCAAACCATTTCAATGGTAATTCATTCAGCTGCACTTCATCATGTGTATCATCCTGACCCACATCAATTATGGAATCCTCTTTTCCATCTTTGCCAAAATATATCTCCACCTTCTTCAAATGTCGTGGATGACTTGTTGGATTCAAAGTCCAACACTTGTCTACAAGATGATCTTGCTTATGGAAATGAGTGCAAAATAATTGCAACTTCTTTTCAACATGGTTTCCATTATCCAATGGATCTTTGGCTTTCTGTCCCTTTTGTTTTGAAAGTTTCTTGTGTATAGTTGTCCTCTTCCAACACCTCGAAAAAGTATGGTTATTCAAACCACAAAAGGAACATGTAAAATTTCTCCAAATCTTATGTGGAGATTTACCATGTTTATCATAATCAAAAGAAACTTGATTAAAGGCAGATTTATACCTCACACATTCACCTTTGTTTCCTTCTTGAGGAGGTGAATTTGATGAGTTAGTGGCTCTCTTCAAAATACCAACAATGGTTTTATTGACCTTAGAGCTTTCAACATCCTCTTGTTTTCCATTTCCACTAGTTGCATGCTTATGAGCATCTTCTTGCAAAGTGGGTATAAAACTTTTGCATTCCTCATGAACACAAACTTCACAAGTTTGAGGTAATGAACATGTAATGAAAGTCCTTCTTGGAACACCTTCATATGCCTCCTTGGATTTGGAGCATTCTCCATCATGTTTTCCATAACCAAGACCCAAATACCTAGGCCTTTCTTCAACAACAATTGGCTCAACTATTAGTTGTACATGTTTGCCTAACCCTTTACCTCCATAGCCCATGTTCATCAATAATTTGGACCATATTCCTCTAGTGTGTCTTTCAAAAGCACCAACAATTTCATTTTGAGAGGAAATTGAAGATAAACTTGAATTGCATACCTCATTTTCATGCACATACTTGGCTAGGGTTTCCTTGGCATCATGGAGTTGAATCTCCATCTCATGCATCTTTTCAAGAAGTTATTGCTTCTCCTCCTTCATGGCCATCAAGTACTCTTGAAGTGTAGTGTTCTCCTTCCTATCTTCATACAGTTCTTGCACCATATCTCTCATGATGATAAGTTCTTGCAACATCTCTTCATCAAAGAATATTTCTAAGGAATATGGATTAGAAACAACACTTGTTGAAGCTGCCATCACACTTGTAATGTATCAAAAATCTTTACAAATCTACAACCATTGAAACCCTACTTGCACAAAACTCAAGAAATCAAGAAAATAACCTTTTCTCTGATACCAACGTGATCTGTTTGTTGAATGTTAGTTTTGTTGTGCTAATTTCAACTTCAGATTTAAGAACAAATGCTTGTTCATTGCTTCATGTGCATAGGTTTCCTTATGGTGTTTGTGAATGTAAACAGGTAAATTTTATCAAGTTTTATGTGAAATTCATGAGAAAAATAGCATGAAAGTAAAGTGATTAACATAAGCAAGTAAATGTCTAGAAAACCATCAAATTGAACACTTAACACAGTGTTTTCATAAAGGAATTCACCCCTCCTTGGCTACATATCCTTGGTCCAACTTACATGGCTTGGACCTCTGTATTTTCTCAAAATAGAAAAAAGTGTTGTTTACAATGCTCTACCACTCCTGAAACCTACTTCAATGGACTCAAAGCATCATAATCATCTAGGAACACCTTTTTCTGATCCCAATTCGGTCGAATTTTTCCCAAGTTATGGTCAAAACAGTTTCTCCTAGTAAGCCTCCACTAAAACTGGAGGAACTCCAGTTAGTCCCACTAAAACTAGAGGAATCTCTAGATTTGGAGGGACCACCAAAAATTCTGCCAAATTAAAATGGAGGTTAATTAAGGATAAGTGTAGTTTAATTACAGTTAAGTCTGATTAGTGCTAATACTATGCAGTTATGGCTAACCATTAGCCTAAATTCTGGCGGTCTCCGCGATGGTGGACAGATGTCATGGTTTAAAGTTCGTGGTTTATGTTGGAAGTTATGGTAACACTGGCCTCCAATTGGTTAACCATAACCATAGCTAGATGCAGTGTTCACATGGAGGGGGCTAGCCCGAGGGCTGGTTCCCTCCTAACCCCCAACCGCAAAAGTAATACATAACAAATATATGTGAATTCCATAGTATGTTAAGACACAAACAGTAGCGAAGAAAGCTAAGTGCTTGGTCTGTGCAGAGGAGGTCGTAGGGTCGAACCCCAGCACCTCCATAAAAAATTTAATTGACCTTTGAGAGGGCACGTGGCAGCCTCCAGGCTTGCCACATGACACCCTCTCATTGGTCCACCTCAACAGTGCCTTCTTAATACCGCTCTGACACTTGGCAACCCATAATTCGTCCACCTATTGGAATATTCCAAGGAATATCCTTTTTGGCTGACTAGTCTGTATGGATGCCTAGTCAGCATCCTAGTCAGCCCTGTACCAAAATTTACCTATTCGGCAAAGTGGTCAGCATGCTCTATCTTCCTCATACGAACTCCATTTTAAATGAGATGAGTTGCATTGGGATCATATCACCAAGACGGACGCGGTCGTTCAGGTTTTTATCAATTCCAAGAGAATTGATTTTGAGCTAATTTTTTCCCCTAATCCAGATTCTGATCACTAAAGGATGAGTTGAGTCTCGATTAAGGGGTTAGGGTTTGGCTTCTATGGAGGGGTACCAGACCGCTTGGTAGTGACCTGAGACACTTGAATAATGCAAGTACTTGAATATATGGACTCAGAATGGGTAGTCGATGGGCCATAATAAGCCCCAAGCAACATGGAATATTTATAAACCCTGTCATATGTAAAGTTAGGAATGGTCTTACTGCAAATCATAGATGAAATAGTGGTGTAACACCCTCCTCCCACATCTACCCAAGTAACTGGCGAGCTGGGGTAAACATTCGATGAGAAGCCACTAAGATATGATTCAACCTCCTAAGTCACATTAAGAAAATGGAATTGACGGAAACACACCACACAAACATCCAACATCATCAATATAAACCTCATAAGACAAGTCAACAACTCAGACAGCCTATCCATGGGTCCCACTATTGGTTTAGGTCTCTTAGGCCATAGTCTCTCTCATGCTATGGGAAAGGGAGTGGCCAGCAACCTAAAGTCACTCTCACAGGTCTGTCTGCCAACGAATGTCGACCAAAATTGCTAGTGTTGTTCTACCGACCCTGGGATTTAAGCCACTTTTCAGGCTCAAATACCAGGACACTGCCCAAAATTTATCCATCTCTTCAAATTAGTAAGATAACATGGAAATTATAGTACTAAAGCAAATACTTGTTCAAGACCTTTGATTGGACCCCTACTAGCCATGATAGGAATTTCCTCAAACATATTGCAAATGTGCAATCTATAGGTGTAATTCATAATTTTGAGCATAGGGGTCACATAATTAGCTTAGAATCGCTAAGAACCATTGATGCCTCAACACATCAACTTCCATTCCATACATTAGGTCATAGATACATTGATCATTCAGTTATAAGTAAAAACATGATGAGAGTCACACATTTATGTTGTCCTAAAACACATACATAGCGAAAATAATAGCAATAGAAAATACTCATGAAATTATAGCCATATAGAGGACATATAATCCATCAAAGTGATCATAGAAATACAAGGAGAAATAACCTTTCATTAATGATGCAAAATCCAAACTCGGGATGGGACTTCCACGTTCCACCCGACCGTAGAATGGCTTAGCCAAATCTCATTTCAGTCATTCACACCCGTGCCATATTCCAAGAATGAATGTGGGATCTCATAGAACACATCAATAAAAATTCATCTAGGGCTTCCAGAGGCCTTCCACCTCAACCCATCAAATAGTGATTCCACCTCATGGTCGGGCATCACTAAACCATCATCATATTGGTCTCCATCCAAGCCTTCCACGGCTTCCGGAGTCTTTGTCCCAACCAAGGTTTCCAGGACTAGTAACTTAACACACAACTCTCACAGGGCTTCCAAAGCATTTGTTCAACCAAGGCTTCCAAGACTAGTAACTCAACCCACCAAGGGCCTCCAGAGCGTTTTTCCAACCAAGGCTTCCAGGACTAGTAACTCAACCCAAGTTGTTACAGGGCTTCCAGAGCGTTTGTCCAACCAGGGCTTCTAGGAAAAGCTAAGGAAACATGAGAACCAACCAAAACAAAACAAAGAAATAAACCCATAAACTCCATGGATATCCAGGAAATGGAAAGGCTACGAAATCCATTGTCAATCTAGGCAACCCTCCATGCCAATGAGAGATCATGACCAAAAATCCACGTGCATATGCCATGCATGCCAAAACTAGTGAAGAAATCATACATGCGACTCGCTACCTGCAAGAAAATCTGATGTAATTGTTGATCTCGATGCCTCCTTACGCTTCCCTGCTTTTCCTTTGCTTTCCTACTCCAAGAATCCAATTATGCCACACCCGCCAAGAGTGCCCCAAAAAACTCTAAGTTTCCTAGAGTATGATAGAGAGAGTAATGAGAGAGAGCTCTAACACTGAACTAACAAAAAGGTTACCAAATAATCCTCAGAAGCCTTTTTATGAATGAGGCCTCTATTTTCTTCATTTTTAATGAGCACTGGTATTGCAACAAGAATGTTGCAACTCATGGGGATACCAACTTTACTTTATCAACTCAGGGTTCGTACAAACTTGGAGGTGACAGTGTTGTATACACAAGCAGATGTGATGGTTCCACTATTTGTCACTGCTAAGCTGGCAATACACCACTATGGTTTCTCAAACCAGCCTTTTATTGATTCAGAAGAAGCTTGATTACCAATGAGGAGAGGGGAAATTTGCACTAACTGGAATCTTGTCTATTGTATTAAGTAAACACTGAAATAAAATGCTTAAACACACCATTCATCTAACTAACTGCTAAGAGACTTTTATTCAAAAGAATGCTAAGTTAACATGTGTATAACCCTAATGTCCTAGGCATGCAATCTAAAATAACCAAACACTCTACTGTTGTGCATGTAAATGAACATAATAACTTTTTTTCCTTTTTGTATTTTTGTGTGAAAATGTGAATGCTAAATCCTCTTGGTGATGTGGCAGGTGTGAAGGTAGATGGTGGTGGAAGGTCAGATGGCTTAGGAGGCAAGTAGGGGTCTTCTCCTTTCTTCCTAGATGCTTTTTCCACAATTCGGCCTCAAAACAGGCCACTACAGGTCGTCCTACAGGATGTCCTAATGCCTCCTACAGGATGTCCTAATGCTCCTACAGGATCCCCTGTATTCCTACAGGATCCAGCCGAGAGCAATAGGAGTGATTTGGAAGGTGGTGTAGGGCTTAGGGAAGGTGAATGGTGGGAGAAATAAGGCAAAGGAGTGGCTAGGACTCATTCAGAGCTTCAAAACAGAGTTTGTAAGATGGTTGGATTTTCTCAACAACCCTGGAAATTTGTTCTTATGGAATGATTTATTGGGTGAGGGACTTAGTGGCTTTTGATGATCATATATAGATGAGGTTAGGTTGGGGTTGTTGGTCATGAGATCTCCCTACACTATTGAAACTCCTGCACTACATCAATCGCTAGTATTTATCCATGGATCATGTCAAACAAGAAAGATTTTCAATCAACTAAGAAAACATAATTCCATTATCTAGTTGCCTATTTCATGCATGGAAAAACTTGCAGAATAATGTGAAACACTATGAGATCTAATGCAAGGTTGAAGATATCAGAAATGGCATTTGAATCGTATTCTTGAAAATTGAAAAGATGCTGGCCTAAGAAGCAGAAAAACCTAAATTCCATAAGAAATTAGAATTCTATCTTTTTGGGGCTGCATAGGAGTTATTTCCTTAAACCATGGCCCCTGAAGGGAGGAATGAGGCGAAAGCTACCTACTATCAACTCTTTGGTGTTTCTTTATCTTCCTAAGCTACTGCTAGAGCAATGCACAAATGGAAGCAAACTAATCAAATCCACAACTACTTGCAATGAAATAATTCTAAAACCAATTCAACCATTAATATATGACATACAAATACAAGAAGAGGAGCCTTTGCTGCTAGGGTTGGGCCCTAACCCATGAGCTTCAGCCCTCTAAGTCAACTCAGTGTTGGATCAAGGAAATGCTCATTCTCATTACCATATTAGAAAATTACATAACAATGTATTCCACAAGTCTTGAACTCAAAAATGCCCAGTTCTCTTACATAAAAAATCTGAATCCTAATGAGGTTCTAGGCCTCTTTATTTATACAACTGAAGTCTCCAACAACTTCCTTAAATCTAGGGAGGCTTAGCTCCCAAAATCAAGATGAACTACCTCTTTAACTGCCACTGGCTCGACTGCCTTTTGATCTTCATGACTCAGATGCTTGCAACTCCAAGCTAGTTTGACTTGATGGAGAAATATTCGAATGAGTGAGGATTAAATGAGGAGGGTCTATCTCCTACAATCTCTCCTCCTTGTCTCATTCAATTTTCTGCCCTTAATTAGCCAAAATTGCCATGATTTTCTCTCAAAAACTTGCAATCAATGCACATTAGTGCACTAGACATAACATCTTACTTTTACTCATCTCCTTAACCAAAATATAATCAAAATATGTAAGGAATTATGAGAAGAGTTGATTTAAATAAGTCTGGAGGTGTATTAAGGTCCATATAGTTACCCAACGATGAGGCTCATCATCACCCCCCTACTGAATATGTTTCTCATCCTCTAAGCAACTCAATCTATATCCATGTCCTTCATTGCTCTTGTGGCCTTCTTGACATCCCATGCTTCTGTTGTAGTTTCTTCTTCTTGTGCATAAAATCTTGCCTTCCTCTCTATCTCTTCCCACTACTTTATTTCTTCCTCTTCCTTCCTTCCTTCCAGCATTCCTAAATGCATTGGTGGAATGAGTCTCAAGCCAATCCAATTGACTTTGAGTCTTTGTAGAGCTTGCTTGTACATGGGTGTCCTATTTAGTGACTCTCTCATTCTTTGGGAGAATGGAATTCTCTGATTTTCAGGCTGTAGGGAAAGGTGTTCCATCTCCTCTAGCAAGATTGCATGATGTCATCTCCTAACAGCCTGAACATGTCTTCAAAGTGCGTGACTACTTGCTCTTGGGCAGCAAGGTACCTAGGTGCAAGCTTAGGATCATTTACAATCAGGTTGTGGGTGCTGATGACATCCATTGGGTTATATTGTTCAGCTTTTATCATGAGGGGTTTTGTCTCTTCTCTTGCCATTACCTTCTTCATCTTTGCAGCTCTTTCCTCCTCATGATTCATCCATGATGCTAAGGCCATCAATTTCAAGTCCCCCAGTTTTGAATTTGGGTCCCACACATTCAAATTTGTCAAGGCCAAGTTGTGTAGGTAAACCTCAGACATCTTTTCTCTATCACAGAGATCAATGAATTGTTTGTAGTCTTAGAAGGGCATAGTTCCTTTCTGTGCTAAAGTCTTAATTTGGAATTGTAGCCACGGCTCCTTAAGATACAAGGCATAAGACTTTGTTGGCATATTGCACTGGATTGCCTCTAAGGATAAACTGGCCATAGCTACCAACTGACTTTCCCTTTCTTGTAACTATCCCCTTAGCCATGGATTCTCTTCTTCCAACTGAGCTTTGATCAATGCATCTTTGTCCCTTATGCTACTCATTTCTCTGCCCATCTCCTTTACTTTCTCCTCTATGTTGCCCACATCCTCCACCCCTTTGGACTTGGCAATTTGAATCCACCTGTGTGTTCTTGCCCTTTATTTCTCAAGCTCAAGGAATAAGTGGAAGGAAAATTTATTTGGGATGACCCTACCCCCTTCAATGAACCTGTAGTAAGAGTTGAGGTTCGGTTGAGGACTAGGTTCCCTCAGTTCTGGGTCTTTCTTCTTTGTTTCTTGCTAAGTGATACCTTCTTGGTCCATTTTTTAAGTTTCCTGTAGGTTTAGTATAGTTTCCAATAGGATGGCCTATGCTTCCTGTAGGCTCTTCTATGTCTCCTATAGGAGACCTTTTCCCTTTGATGAGGTAGACCTTGTGATAGGCCTCCTAACATAAGTGATGGGAGATTTGGGAGAGGCTTGTCCTAATGATCCTTCTCCCTGATTTTTCTCAAGAGGAGCTACCTTTTCTTGCTGCTTTGGTGACTCTTTAATGAAAATATGAATTTTGGTGGGTGTTTGAGGTATTCCTTGCCTGATTCTTGTGATTTTTCTTGTCCTAAAGTACAATGGGGTTTGTCTCTGTCTCTTCCCTTTTTTCTTGATAGGTGTACTTAGGGCAGTAAGAGAAGATGATGCCTCTTTCTCAGTGGGTTCTGGAGATACCCTTGGTGATTCCTCCCCTTCTTTGCCTTGAATTGTAGACCTTTGTTCTTCCTTGCCTTTTGTTTTCTCTTTTCCATTCTCCTTCTCATCCTTTTCTTTCTCTTCCTCTTCTTCCTCTTCTTCCTCCAGCTCCTCACTTTGTTCGTCTATTTCTTCTTCATCCCTTTCACTAGCAGTGGGGCTTTTGTCATATTCAAGAGCTTTTATTTCTCCCTCTGCCTGCATGTCTCTGAAAGTTGTCCATGTAATAGGGAGTCTTAGGTTTTGGAAAGCATCTTCTAGGATAAGTTTGATTAACCCATGATGGGCTAGTTGTTGATGTTTCCCTTCCTGCACTTTGATGCTCATATCTATCATTGTTTGAAGAAGACAGTAGGGTATGCTTAGTCTCGTTTGAGGAGATGTGTCTGCTCCAAATATCATCTCTTGGAGGAGCCTGAAATGGTATCCATACACCACACTTTATCTCCCTTCACATGATATATATTTAATCAAGTGGTAGCTAATTTCATTCCAAGGGTATGGGATGGGTGACCTCCTGGGAAGTCCTGGTTACCGGGTGCAAGCCCCGGAAGTGATGATTGATGCTATGTGATTCGTTCTCCACATTTCACTAGTTTCAATCCCACTTCTTCACCCCTGTGAGCATCACCCGATGCAATGAGTGCTAAGTGAACTATTCAAAAATCATGAGAAATTAGTCAGTTACGACTACCTCTCATGGAAATGGTCATACGTTTGAATGACTTACTTAACGCAGTTGAATCCCAAAAATGATATCTAATATAATGCACTGCGTAAATCCCCCATACTTAAATTCAAAAAGAGTCAAGGGATCTCTACTTGAATGGTTCATGAGGCACAATACTTGCTAAGGTTTTGCAAATGGGGTAGCAAGCTAAGTGGGCTTGATTGTGGGAAAAACTCCACAGTTAAGCGCGCTTGAGCCAGAGGAGTTCTGGGATGGGTGACCTCCTGGGAAGTCCTGGTTACCAGGTGCAAGCCCCGGAAGTGATGATTGATGCTATGTGATTCGTTCTCCACATTTCACTAGTTTCAATCCCACTTCTTCACCCCTGTGAGCATCACCCGATGCAATGAGTGCTAAGTGAACTATTCAAAAATCATGAGAAATTAGTCAGTTACGACTACCTCTCATGGAAATGGTCATACGTTTGAATGACTTACTTAACGCAGTTGAATCCCAAAAATGATATCTAATATAATGCACTGCGTAAATCCCCCATACTTAAATGTATTTATCTCTGGGTACGCAGGTTCTCTCAACCTTACCTGCGGGTACGCACCCAATGTTCACAAAAGCTTCGTCTTTGGACGCTCTGTATGTAAAGGGGCAGGTGCGTCCCCCTGTAAAGGTTAAAATGCACAAGTTTCATCGTTAAAAAGTTACTTGTGGTCATTTCTAGAGCATTCTAGAAGGTTGTTCGACGTGTATTGAGCGCCTCCAGATGGTTCATGTACCCCTACCAAAGAGGAACTTATCCCATCAATAAGGGAGCTATCCCATCCAAAGAGGGGATTATCCCATTGATGGTGGACCTGATTAACTTCCTCTTGAGCACTATAAATACAGGCATTGGGCCAGAAGGAGGAGAGGTTGGAAGCTATACATTTCTAAGGGTAGATGCTGTAGGAATTAGGACTCCCATTTAGAAGCTTGTGAGGAGAGATTGCCATCTTTGCTTGTTCTATTTGGAAGTGGGTGAGCTTTGTCAAAGTAAAGGAGAACTCTTGATGGACCCTGGGAGGGACTTGCACAACACCAAGGCTCAGGTTGTATTTGTTCCTTTTGTTACCTATTAATGCAAATGAGTCCATTCTTCTCAATAACTTGTTATTTATGAGTTGTTTCATGTACTCCTTGGTCTATGTGTTAAATATGTTTTATTCTATGAGATTATCAAGTGCTATTTAATCGTTTGATTGTTAGTGTATGCAGGTTTCAAAGTGAAGGAGGAGCTCATCTGGATCAGTGGAGTTGGACTGCTACAACAGCGGTGGACTACAGGTAGGATCTAAACACTTGATTTCCCATATAGTAAATGCATGTTTAGAGAAGGATTGCTCTTGTTTGTCTTGTTTGTCACTAGAGAGTCTTAGGCTCCTAGGGAGGTTGGTTGTGTCCGCACAATCGACTCTTTCCGCCTGACATCAGGTGCCTCATGGAGGTTTTTGCTTGAGGTTTTTTTTTTTTTGCAGGGACTTGATCGGGTAGAATCTGAGACTTGCTCCACCACCATCATTGTCTTAATGATGCCATTTATGAATTTTTTCTTTGACAAGAGCTTTTGTTGACCTTCAATCTATGCCCATTGACAAGTAAACGAATAGCCTTTGCATCAATGGTTCTTACCTATGCTAAACCATTATCATGACATTTTTCTATGACATAAGGCCTTAACCATCTAGTCCTTAACTTTCCTTTAAAATCATTGTATCTGGAATCATACAACAAAGCCCAATCACCTTCTTGAAACTATTTGTCCTTGATGTTCTTGTCATGCCAGATCTTCCTTTGAACTTGTGTCACCTCAGTGTACAGGAGGGCTTGCATTCTAAACTCATCTAACCCATTCAGCTGGAGCAATATCTCTTGTTGTGCCCTGGTGAGATCTAGATCTAGTTGTGTTATCATTCTTAAGGTGTTGTATTCAAATTCAATGGACAACAGGGCCTTCTTCTCATAGACCAGCTCATAAGGGGTGAATCCAGTGGTGGTCTTCCAAGTGGTATTGTAGGCCCAAGTGGCCTCAACTAATATATCTGCCCAGTCCTTTATTCTGCTGCTAATTACTTTGGTCAGAATGTCTTCCAGCACTTTGTTGGTTACCTCCACTTGCCCATTAGCTTGTGGGTGGTAAGGAGTGGATGTTCTATGCTTGATCTTTTGCTGGCTTAACAAATTTTCAATCATGTGAGATGTAAACTGGCTGCCTTGATCAATGACCAGTTCTCTAGGGTACCCAAATTTATAAAATACATTTTCCCTTAAGAACTCAGCCACCTTCTCCTCTGTTGGTTCTTTGATGGCCTTGGCTTCAGCCCACTTGGTCAAATAGTCAGTGCACACAATGATGTACTGCTTTTGCCTAGATGGAGGTCAATGGGTCCAATGAAATCCATGCCCCACTTGTCAAATGGATCGAAAGTCACTTGAGGTTGCAGAGGAATTCCATCCCTTGGGGTAGGTTTCCCCATCCTTTGGCATCGATCACACTGACTAGTATACCTCCTCACGTCCTGGTGAAGAGTGGGCCAATAATAACCATCTAATTGTAGCACCTTGAATGTTCTCCTTTTGGCTGCAAAGCGACCTCCACAAGGCCCATCATGATAGGTTAGAAGGATGTCAAAGACTTCATCCTCCCTGGCACATCTTCTAAGAATTTTATTCGAGCCTAGTTTGAAAAGGTTGCCCTCAATCCAAGTGAATGGGGTGCTCTTCCTCACAATCTTGCTTTTTCGTTGGAGGACAAATTTGGTGGAAATTGTGCAGACACCAAGTAATTTGCTATGTCAGCAAACCATGGAGAGAGAACTAAAATGGCAAATAAGTGTTCATCCGATAACTGATCACCAACAATTCCTTCCTCCCCTATAGGCAAAGTTAGTCTGGATAAAAAAATCTGCAACAACATTCTCCTTGTCAGGCTTATCAATAATAGTTAGATCAAACTGTTGTAATAAAAGTAACCATCTAATAATATGGGCATTTACATCAGGTTTATTCATCAAGTATTTAATTGTAGCATGGTTAATATGCAAAAATGTTTGGTAACCTGTAATGTAATGCATAAATTTGTTCAATGAATGCATAACATCTAGGAGCTCCTTTTTAGTCACTATTTAGTTCAGTTTGGATTTTGACAGATTCTTACTAATGAATTAAATGGCATGAGGTAACTTGTCATCTATCTAACCTAGAGCTGCTCCTATGGCTTTGTGAGAGGCATCAACATGTATATGGAAAAGAAGGGCCCAATTTGGGCCTCGGAGAATAGGTGCAATGGTCAACTTGTCCTTTAGGGTGTCCAAGTACTCTTGACAACTTTCTGACCATACAAATTCAGAGTCTTTGGCCAATAACCCAAATAAAGGAGAAGTTAACTTGTTGAAGTCTTTTATAAATCTCCTATAGTACCCAGCTAAACCTAAAAATCTTATGGCATCCCTCTATTTTTGTGGAGGTGGGACCCTCTGGATGATGGCTATCTTATTTGGGTCCTCCTGCAGTCCTTTCTGGGATATTGAATGACCTAGAACAGTCCTTGGAGTCATCAAGAACTCACATTTTTTGTAAGGGACAGGTTCATTTCAATGCATTTGTTCAACACCTTACCCAAGTTGGACAAAGCCTCCTGGAAATCACACCCATAGGGTGTAAAATCATCCATATAAATTTCTACTGCATCATGACTAGATCAGCAAAGATACTCAGGACTACCCTTTGGAAAGTGGCAAGGGAATTTCATAGGACAAAAGCAAGGACCCTATAAGTGAAAGTACCCCAACGATAGGTAAAGGTGGTTTTATCCTAGTCTTCTAGGCTAATCTAGATTTGATTGTACCCGTTGAACCCATCTAGGAAAGAGAAAAACTTTTTCCCTGCCAGGCCATCTAGCACTTGGTCAATGAAAGGTAGAGGAAAATGGTCCTTATTTGTTGCTTTGTTTAACTATTTGTAATCGACACAAATCCTCCACTTCCAATATTTCTTTGGAACCAACACCAAAGGAGAAACCCACTCATTTTTCGAGAAGGGTAAATGAATCCTGCATCCAACAGCTTTTGCAGTTCTTCTTTGACTATATCCTTGAGAGCTGGATTCATTCTCCTTTGGGGTTGTCGGACTAGTTTGCAACCTTCTTTGATATAAATGTGGTGAGTACACACCGAGGGGTGCACTCCTTTCATTTCCTTGTAACTCCAATCAAAGGCATCTAGATGTTCCCTTAGCATGTTGCACAACTTTTCTTCTTGGTGTACAGAAAGAGGGGTTGATTTACAAAGTTATTTCAGGGCCGAATTCTATTTTTTTTATACGGGTAGGGTTTGAATCAGCTAAGCATAGATCAATCTGATGGTTTCTCTGGGTTTTATTTACTACTTCCTCTAAGGACAAGGTGTTGGGAGTTGGACTTTGGAGTATGTGTTCAATCAAATCATCTTCATCCAGTTGTCTTCTTCCCATGGAAGTTTCTAAGGTATAGAGTTGGGCTAAGTAGAGTTCATCTTCTTCCTCCTCTTCTACCCATAAAGATAAGTCATGTTCTAGATATGGCTAAACAAGAGGATACAAGACCAACTTCTTGGACAGATGCCCATTTCTTATAGTCATATTCCCAGCCCTACAACTGATGTAGGCATCGATAATGGCTAACCAAGGCCTCCCAAGTATGAGAGGATAACCAGTAAGTTTGGCCTTAGGCTGGAGAACTAGGAAGTCTACAAGGTACTCCCAAGAGTCAATGGAGACCATCACATCCTCAACAATCCCCTCAGGGGTTACTATGGAACAGTCTGCAAGTTGCAAGACTGTTGTGGTCTTTCTTAATGAACCCTGGAGATTGAGCTTGAGCATGGTGTCCTTAGTCATTACATTAATGGCAGCCCCAAGATCAATCAAAGTGTGTGGGACAATGGTGCCATTGATGTGCACATCTACTACAAGGCTTCCAGGGTCCAAATACTTTGGGCAAATTACCTACCCCAGCATTAAGTCGGACAGCTGTCCAATGACATTAATGGTAGGGGTGTCTCTTTTTTCACCTCCCTAGACTTCTCTTTAATAAATTTGTTGTAAATAGGTACATCCTTGATGGCTTGGAGAAGTGGAATTTTGACATATAGATTTTTCAATTCACCCAGAATTTCATTCTCTTCTAGGGTAGGTTGGACTGGATGAGTTAATCTCTCAGGAAATGGTGGTGGATTCACTCTAGGCATGCTTTCCTCTCTTTCCTCCTCACTCTCCCTAGGTGGAGGTGGAGATTGGTTGTCCGGGAGTACTCTCCCAGATCTTAGGTTGATTTCTTGAATCTCCACACCATAAGTATGATAAGATGTCTCTCCACTATACACTTGTTGTGCATGTATATTGTTCGGGTTTAGATTTAGCTGGGTAGGAATATGAGGTTGTTTAGGTGGAGCAGGGTGTAAAAGTTGTGGTTGAGTAGGAGGTGAAGGAAATAAAGCTGGAGCATTGTTGTATGCGGGCCTCCACCCCTGGGGTGGTGCATTCCACTGAGGCTGTGGCGGAGTATATGGCTGAAATGACTAGTTGGTTGGTTAGGAATGGTACTGAGGTGAAAAAGACTAAGGAGGAGGTGTAGACCAGGAGGGATGAGCAGGGGGGGGCCAAAGACAAAATGGATGTGTTCTGTTTAGTGTTGTAATATGCATGGGATGACCCTTGCATGCCTTGCTAGTATGTCCGAGTCCCATGGGGTATCCTTTTATTTATGTGGCAAAGTTGTTCAGTCACCCCTTTAGTTCCCTCATACAGATCTTTTAGTCCAGGTAGAGAAGGGCACTTGTCTCTGGAGCAGTTTTCTTCACAGACCGAGCAGATTTCAATCAGGTTTAATGGACATTCATTCCTAGGGTTCCTCCTTGTGCATCTAGGGTAGAAGATGGCTAATCTATCTCTTCTTCCTCCTCCTTTCTCTTGATGTGCATAGTGTCCATCTGTAGGGAAAGGGTTTGCAGAATTTCACTCTTGAAATATTCCAACATATTTGCAATTTCACCTTTTATGGATGTGTTGGAAGAGGATGGGCTAGCCATTGGTTGACTACCCCTACCCTTTTTCCTAGCTTCCCTGGACTGGTTCCTAAAGACAGTCTTGATATCTTCATATGGTAGCTGGTAGATGTCCCCTCCTATTAGCAGGTTTACGGTATCCAGAAGATCTTCCCTTACCCCTCGAAGTAGGACTAGCTAGAATATTTCTTCATAATACTCTAGGGATTCATCATGCCCCAAGGTCATCCTAAAAATTCCCTCTTTAGTGTCTTTGGACCTGCAGTAGTCTCATTACTTGTTGTTAAAGGCTTGTTGCATCTGAGCCCAGGTTGTGATGTTATCCCCAGGTAAACCCATGAACCAACGCAAAGCTACATCCTTGAGAGTAGATGGGAATAATTTCAACTTTTTCTCATCAGTGGTGTAATCATACGTTCTGAATATGATAGCGAACTCAAACAAGAAATTATCTAGATCTTCTGAGATCTGGCCATGGAAATGAGGGAGAGAAGAGAGGCTTATGTTTTTCATCGTGGTATCCCCATTAGTTTCTCTGATGGGAAAGTCACCCTCAACTCTTTCTCTATCTCCTCGATCATTTCTATTTTCAGCCATTAGGTTAGTTGGAATGGGTTCTCCTTCTTCTTCATCCCCTGTAGGCTCTTCAAAAATCTCTGATTGTTCGCCTAAGGGGTCCTCCAATTCACAGCCACCGAGGAAGAGGGAAGGTTGGATGTTTCAAGTGGTGGGGGTATTTGGTAGAAATTTTCCTAAGTTATCCCTATTCCTACGAGGCATGAAAGAAGTGTTTTTGTTTTGTTTTGTGGTTTTTTTCAAGCTTTGAGACTAATTGCAGAATTGAAATCACAAACTGAATGGAAACTAACTGTTGAATGAAATCTCACTTGCAGAATGGAAAAGAAAGAAAACTAACTTACAATTACTTTTGCAGAAATGAAGCTAATAGCAGAATGTTAGAGATAAGAAATGTAATAGAGAAAGTATAAATCACATCTTACTCAGACACCTCCCCAACAATAGTGCCAAAAAGTGATGAGCACCAGCATTGCAGTAAGAATGTTGCAACGCCTAGGGCTACCAACGTTACTTGTGCTTTACTTTATCAACCCGGGGTTCGTACAAACTTGGAGGTGACAGTGTTGTATACATAAGTAGATGCGATGGGTCCACTCTTTGTCACTGCTAAGCTGGCGATAGACCACTATGTTTTCTCAAACTAGCCTTCTATTGATTCAAAAGAAGCTTGATTACCAACGAGGAAAGGGGAAATTTGCACTAACTGGAACCTTGTCTACTGTAGTAAGGAAAGATTGAAATCAAATGCTTAAACACACCATTCATCTAGCTAACTACTAAGATACTTTGCTTCAAAAGAATGCTAAGTTAACGTGTGTATAATCCTATTGTCCTAGGCATGCAATCTGAAATAACCAAAAACTCCACTGATGTGCATGTAAATGAACACAATAACTTTTTTCCTTTTTTTCTTTTTGTGTGAAAATGTGAATGCTAAATACTCTTGGTGATGTGGCAGGTGTGAAGGGAGATGGTGGTGGAAGGTTAGATGGCTTAGGAGGCAAGTAGGGGTCTTCTCCTTTCTTCCTAGATGCTTTTCCCACAATTCAGCCTCAAAACAAGCCACTACAGGTCGTCCTACAAGATGTCCTAATGCTCCTACAGGATCCCCTGTATTCCTATAGGATCCGGCCGAGAGCAACAGGAGTGATTTGGAAGGTGGTGTAGGGCTTAGGGAGGGTGAATGGTGGGAGAAATAAGACAAAGGAGTGGCTAGGACTCCTTCAGAGCTTCAAAATAGAGTTTGTAAGATGGCTGGATTTTCTCAACAACCTTGGAAAGTTCTTCTTATGGAGTGATGAATTGGGTGAGGGACTTAGTGGCTTTTTATGATCATGGATGGATGAGTTTAGGTTGGGGTTGCCTATCATGAGATCTCCTTGCACTGTTTAAACTCCTGCACTATATCAATCACTGGTATTTATCCATGAATCATGTCAAACAAAAAAGATTTTCAATCAACTAAGAAAACAGAATTCCATTATCTAGTTTCCTATTTCATGCATGGAACAACTTGCAGAATAATGTGAAACACTATGAGATCTAATGAAAGGCTGAAGATATCAGAAATGGCATTTGAATCCTATTCTTGAAAACTGAAAAGATGTTGGCCTAAGTAGTAGAAAACCCTAAATTCCATAAGAAATCAGAATTCTATCTTTTTGGGGCTGCAAAGGAGTTCTTTCCTCAAACCATGGTCCCTAAAGGGAGGAGTGAGTCCAAATATACCTACTATCAACTCTTTGGTGTTTCTTTATCTTCCTAAGATACTGCTAGAGAAATGCACAAATGGAAGCAAACTAATCAAATCCACAACTACTTGCAATGAAATAATGCTAAAACCAATTCAACCATTAATCTATGAAACCAACTAAACATACAAATACAAGAAGAGGAGCCTTTGCTGCTAGGGTTGGGCCCTAACCCAAGAGCTTTAGCCTTGTGATTCAACTCAGTACTGGATCAAGTAAATGCTCATTCTCATTATCATATCAGAAAATTACATAACAATGTCTTCCACAAGTATTGAACTCGAAAATTCTTAGTGGTCTTACATAAAAAATATGAATCCTAATGAGGCTCTAGGCCTCTTTCTTTATACAACTGAAGTCTCCACTAACTTCCTTAAATCTAGGGAGGCTCGGCTCCCAAACTCAAAATGAACTGCCTCTTTAACTATCACTGGCTCGGCTGCCTTTTGATCTTCGTGACTTGGCTTCTTGCAACTCCGAGCTAGTGTAATTTGATGGAGGAATATTTGAATGAGTGAGGATTAAATGAGAAGGATCTATATCCTACAATATCTCCTCCTTTTCTCATTCGAGTTTCTGCCCTTAATTAGCCAAAATTTCCATAATTTTCTCTCAAAAATATGCAATCAATGTACATTAGTCCACTAGACATAACATCTTACTTTTACTCATATCATTAAGCAAAATATAATCAAAATATGTAATGAATTATGAGAAGAGTTGATTTAAATAAGCTTGGCGGTGTATGAAGGTCCATATAGTTACCCAATGATGAGGCTCATAAATTTTCCATTGTTTTCCTTCCTTTTCCTCCTCACATGCAACCTATGACCTTTCCCCTCCTTTTTGTCCTAATTTCTATTATTTTTATAAATAAATGTGCCAAAAATTCCATTTTTCCTTTCCCAAGCCTTAGCCATTTCCTTTGCCAATATCCTTAGCCTTAAACAACCAAATGAACACCCCCTAGTATGTCTTGCCCAACATTCAGCTTGCAATAAGTATCCCATCATCTATGGTTATTGTCTTTTTTAACTTTTATTGCATGGAATTTTCACCAGGGTTGTTACAAGTGGTTTGAGGAGAGGCCTAAGACTCAGGGTCATAGAAATAAACTGATAGACAGGGGAGATATTTCCATTGTGTGGAAATCACATCTTGCAAAAGACAATGGAAATGGCATAGGTGTAACTACGACCGAACAAGATGTTATAATCTAAAGGGGTGTCAATGACTTCAATATTGATCAAGACCGTCTTGCCAACAACAGTTATGGGGTAGTTGCGATATAAAACAAGGGGCTGTGAGGGGTGACCGTCCTAAGCACGAAGAGTGATAGTGGGTGGTGAAAAGGTATGGGAACAAATTTTCTTCCAAAATCTAGTGGCCATCACACAGTTGGAGGCGCCTTTCATGTATGATATATTGTTGGACAGTGGCGTTCTTTATGGATACTAGTATTTGAAAGGTAACAAATGAAGGAAGGGAGGATGTTTCGCTTTATCAACATCAAAGAAAATCAAATGATCATCAAGAGGTTCCACAACACCTAGAGAAGATAGTAGAGCTTTTTGTTGGGATGGACACGTCTGGAGGACTTCCAATGTTGACATAGCATCAAGACACTATACCAAGTCATCTACAATGTTATGTGTGTGGGCGGCTTTATATGGATTAGAATTTCGATGTAATGGACCTTTTGGGATCTTAGGAGGGAACTCCACCTTAGGCAGAGGGATCTGTAAGGTTCCATTTGGTGACGATAGGGGCTTAGTGTAAAATTTGGGTTTTGACTCAGTGGCTGTCTTCGAAGGAGGTTGGTCATATTGGCACAACCAAGTTTGGAGGTGAACTTGTTCAGTGTTGACTTCTTCAGAATTCATCATGAGAATCTAGTAATTATTATGGCCAGATTGTGAAGGTGGGGTGGTTGCAGTATTTTTTGTGGGTTGGGTAGCCAAATATCCTTAATGAGGAAAAGGATTAGTAAGCATTGTCGGTTGTGATGAAGTAGGATGGGGAGGAGGTGGATCAGTGGGCTAAGGTCCTCTAGAAGAAGTTGCTTGAGCTTCCCAAACATGACACATGTGAGGGAAAATGGGACCTTCATGAGTATAGTGGCCAAAAGCTCCACAACAAGCATAAGGTTTATTGGTTCTAAGAGCCTTGTTCTTCTTGGGTTATCTGCCTTGTTGCTGGGTCACAATATTAGGCTTATCACCCTTAGGGGAATTAGGTTTCGGACCTTAATTGCCTTGCTTACCTTGAGATTGTTGGTTCTAGTTACCTTTCCCCTTATTCCTACTCTTCGGGTTGAGGGGATTGGTAGTACTCTGTTGATCATATACTTGACATTGAAGAGGTGGTTGATGTTTTGGTAGAGGTGGAGGAGGCATGGGTGGTTAAGGCAGGCATGGGAGGTTGAGGCGTTGGTGCCGACAGGGATGGAGCACTGAGCAGTGCAAAGTATACTAAGGGTTCATGGGAACATGTAAATACCCATTTTGAGCTAAAACTGGACCTGGCATTGGATGATGTGGATGGGGATAGTCATATGATATGTTGTTACCTTGGTAAGAGTTGAAACGTGAAGGATTGGGAGGGGGATAGGTGTAAGTAGATATGGCCCCCCCCTGGGGTTGACCATAACTCATAGGAGGTGGAACATATGGTGGAGGTTGAGGGTGGGAAAGAGATCAAATGACAACGTCAGCAGCATGAGCTGCCCCCAATGGATTAGCAGCACTAGGTCAATGTAGATCGGGGAGAACAATATAAAAATAACTTGACTAAGCATATATCAAGTCATATTTTAAGGCTATCTAGAGAGATTTTTCCTTAGTATGAGGGAGGTGAGAGGCAGTATCTTTACATGTGGGGGGAAAAAGATTTCTTATAAACCAGTCAATATATACATGGCCTTCAAACTCAAGGGCTCTACATATGCTCCTCCTTATGCGCCATTCTTGTACATGGTCAAAAAGGCGAATGGAAGAAGTTTGATGAAAAAGGGGTCAAGAGTTCAGTACCTATGTTGTATCGTAGATGTAATTGGAAATAGGAAAGAAAAGATTTGGTGAGAGTCACGAAGGTAAAATTGGAGGCATGCGGTTACTCCACATACCATTTGGTAGCAAATCTAATTAGGGTGTGTTGGAATAGACGAAGACGAATGGAGTTTTCCATAATGGAATTTCGTGAACACCACATGTGAAAAGAGAAAACATGATTGGTGGAGTCTTTTCCAAGATTACTTTTGAACTTGGGAATGTTGGAAGGAAGCTTCGTAGGCATAGGAGTCCAATTAGGGTTATGGAGAAGAGGATCGTTGATGAGCTAGCTAAAATCAGGGAGGCTCAAACCAACCATATAAGGAATCAAGGGAGAATTAGTGACCATATCGGTAGAGGTTCCACTGCTGAGGTTACCTTGATTAAGACCTTGTTTAGTTCCTGGGTTTCCACCACCCACATTGGTGTCTAACACGGCAACGGTGTGGGGATGGGAAGGTGCAGAACCAGAGGAAGAACTCAAAGAATCATAAGAACTAGAGTCAGTATGGGGACTCGATGGTGGACTAGCAAGATGGGTTTGAACTCGAAAAAAAGGAGTAAGATATCCTAAAATAAACTGGGGCAGAAGGCCATGAAATCTTTGTGATAAATGCCTAGGGGGCGCAATGGTGTCAAGACAAAGATGACTCAAGAGACTAAAGTGTTATGATAGGAGAAAAATAGCAACAAATAGAAAGAAAACACCTAGTGTAGTGGTGTCAAGTGTAAAATAACTTTAATGATATGTACTCTAATTCAAGCAAACACATCCTATCAAATAAAAAATTACCTCTAGCCTAAAGATGATCTAAATCCTCAAAAAATTCATAATTCTACTCTTTCATATGGACCTCCAAAAGAGTTCTTACTTGACAGAATTTGATCCCCGCAAGTAGAGTTGTCTAGAGAAAGGTGGGCTGGATGAGCAACTACTTTCCCATATCCAATCATCTAGGAAAATTTCCTAAGATTTTCCACTGAGGTTACCTATGTACCATATTCTTGGTCAAGTATTGAGCTTCTTAGTGATCAACCATAGCATGGAATTCCCTACCATGGGTTGGGTAGCCCCGATGAGAACCGCTCACACCGTGATCTAGCCTAACCCCCTTTGAATCGGGTTTCTGATGCACTCTGGCTTTATACCATGGGATGGTGAAGGATATAAAGCTCCCTAATATTTTAACATTCTATATATTAATGTAATTGATCAATGAGTGTTATTGGAAGCCTATCCCACTGATCCTACACCTAACTACAAATATTGTTTTGACCCTAGTGTCCAAGTGGGATTAATCTATGTGAGTTAAGTTATTATGGTGTCTTGTTTCAAGTCTTGGCTTGGAGATTTTAACCAAGCTCGTAAGGTACGTGTGTGTGTGTGAAATAATGTGTCAAATGGATGAGTTAATTATGCATGTTTTGATGATGACATGTGCTATTGAAAATAAAGTGCTGAAAACTGTAAATAATGTTGAAAATGGACTGTAAAATAAATAGCAAATTCAATTACACAACTCCCCACCCAAGAAGGCTAGCAAGAAGTGAATATAGTGAAGGAAAAAAATCAACTCAAATACATAAAAAATGGCCAAACTATCTAATGTCTAAGGGATTGGGATCTAAAGGCCAAGGTCTACTGAAAATTGTACGGAAAAATAGCAAAACTCAGAGGTGAAAATGTTGGCAAAGGACAGGAAAGAAGCTCCAAAAGCTTGGATACACAAGGGAATCCTAATGGGGAAATGAAACACCAGAATATAAAGGGAGTAAAATGTTGAATAAACCTATCTAAAATGACTACAAAAAAGTGGACAAAACCAAAAAAAACAGAGGCTAAAATTGTTGCATACTAGACTCCTCATCTCGGGAATTCTCTTCCTAAATGATGGAGGTGTAATCTAAACCCAAGTGGCAATATTTCTTCCTCAATGAGAAACTACTAAGTGGATATAGGCCTAAGGGTGACTTAGGAAAGAAAAGAAACCCTTGCAGGAAAACACGCAACACTCTTGGCAAAATCTAGAAAAAAATTGAAAAAAAAAATGAAAACCTGCAGAGTGCATAAACTGACCTGAAAAGTGCGCTACTGCAATTTTTGGGTTGACAAGTGCACTTTGGGCATAGAAAAAGGGCCAAAAAGTGTGAATTGTTCCTTATTCTCTCGCTTGGCGGATCTGATCCAGAATGTGCCATCTCCTGCTTAGCTGGTATCTGTGACCTGCGAAAAGATGCAAAGCCCCAATAGAAAAAAAAAAAAAAAAAAAAATTAAAAAACTAAAGGTGATTTAAAAATAGAAATTGATAGGGCTAAAAATAGTTGGAAAAACACTTAAGATAGCTAAAATAGAAGTCACAAAGGTTCTGAATTACTACACTAGTGGGGTCGTTATTTGTTAGCGTAAAGATTTTAGAGAAGTGTTCCAAAAATTCTTCGCTTGAGTCATTGGTGACAAGTGACCCTAACAACAAAATATGGTTGTTTATTCTTCAGATCTACAATGAAAAAAAAAAAAGACCTCTAGCAAAATAGCATATGCAACCAGAAACATATAACAACAAATATAAAAGTGTAGCAACCCAATGGATCATACGAATGAACAAACTATATTAATAGAAATGATACACCTGGGGAGGAGAATTTATAAACTTGGGCCTATAGATCCCCCTCCATGAGATGGGTCCTTTTGATGTCCATGTCCTTGAGTGATCTGCTTCTCTCTCTCAACTTGCAATGGACAAAAATCAAAAAATAGCTTGAACTCAAGTGGGAGCTCAAATGTTATAAGATGATAATGGTGACAATCATAATGATCATGGTGAAGAATGAATGGAAAACCCTCTTATTCATAATAAAGTGTTGAGCTAAAGTAGGAATTTGGAAATAATAAAATATTATTTACGAAATCAAAATCTAGCAGTTGAGAATACTTTATTATATTTTTTAGAGAGGGAAAAAATATTCAAAATGGTCAAATATCTTTATTTAGAAAGTGGTTAAAGTAATAACAAATAAAAATGATTTATTAATCACTTTTTGAGAATTAAGAAAAGTGCAAATTTGAAATACTTATTAAACAATGGTTTAACAATTATTCTAAAAATAAAAATAAGGAATAATAAATAAACAATGATTTATTTAATTATTCCAAGGTGATTAAGTCAAAGGTGACAAGAAATAATCATCAAGCAATGATTTAATAATTATTTTCAGAGAATATTAAATAAATAATGGTTTATTTAATTATTCCCATGGGGTTTTAATGAGAAATAATTTAGGAAAGATGGTTTACTAAATTATTTCCTATGGTTAAAGTGGTTTTACCATGGTAAAATCTATCCTACATGGTGTATTTTGATCAACCTAGTAAGAAATGGCTAGGTGACCATTTCTTGGGTGATAACAAAAAAGGACAAAGTTTGAAAATTGATAGATTATGAACAACATGGAAGAGGAGATGTCAAGTTAAATATATTGTTGAATATTGCAATAGAAGAAATATTGATTGATAGCATTGATTATGGTAGCAAGGTAAAAAGTAAAACGAAAGGAATTGGGTGAGAATTCCTTTGGATGAGTTTGGAAACTATTGTTTACAAATTAATGCATGCTCTGCATGGATACCAGGAGGTTTTCTAACCTTAACATTGTGAATGTGCTATATTTCATGAACATGTTAATGATGAAATAAATTAAATGTTGTGACACAGGTGGCATGATGGAGCTGGTAACTTAGAAAGAATATTGTTAGGAATGCATTATAGCCTATGGCACTTTGTTTAACTCATGGGAGCAAGTCTTAATCGAGACCTTGACTATAAGACTCCATGATTAGTGCAAGGAAGCATGCTAAACAATGAATTGGCCTTAAGACTCCATGCACATGTTATTAGAGCATAATAGATGGATATTGGGTTATAAGACTCTAATGACTAACCCACGTAAGAAATCTCTTAGATAGGTAGACCACCTAGAATGGAAGTTTCCTAAGGCCAAAAGGGTGAGTGACTAATGGGGGCTAATGAAAAAAATCCTTTCGCCAAGTAGACTTCCCAAAATGGGGGTTTCCTAGGCCTATAAAGGTGAGTAGTTGGTAGGAGAAGAAATGTGCATATGCTCACTGGGAGGTGAGCATGAGTAATTCATTAGGATATCTATGAAAAGACTACATGAAGCAATGTGACTATCATTGAGTGTTTTCCTCAGGGCTGAGAACAACTTGGTGAGCTTGGTTTGAGGATGGAATTGTTAAAAAAGATTAAGTGCAGTAGTGTGACGACCACTAATTACTTGCATTGGGGTTGAGAACCACTTAGTGAGATGGATTTGAAGACAGAGTTGGCTAAAAATTATTTAAAGCACACAAAACACTAAGTGCTTGCTTCTACTGATAAACCACTTAGTGCAAAAGTAATTAGGAAGCCACAGATATAAGTATTACTTAGTAGTTTAAAGAAAATTATGTTAATATTATGATTTAATTTGGTTTAAATTTTCTATTTGTAATGATTTCAATTATGTTTATGCCTTAATAATTATATTTGTTTTAAATTGACTTAAAATTCTATGATTATCTCTCACGATATGTATGCCTATGATATAAGTGAAATATAAAATTGTACAACATGAGCATATGAGGCCAACTACAAGGTAAACAACATCATCTTGATGACATTAGAGTGTGCACTAGCATAATGGAGCTGGAGACTTCAAAAACTAGGTCATTGTGGTGACACTAGAACCCTATAATATGCATTGATCGCCATGGGGTGGTCATGATATTCGTTGTGTTATTAAAGAAAGGTAGAAGGATTCCTTTGATGAGATAATTCTCCCTATGCAAAGAAACCTTGCCAAGGGATGGATCGCTCAAGAGTCTAAGGAAGAAGAGAAGGGGATGCTTGAACTTAGAAGGTTAGAGTCTATAGAGAAGAAGAAATGAATCACCCAAGGGGCTAATGTAGCAGAGAAGGGGATGCTGGAAATCTAAAAGAGAATTTGTTTTTCATAGAATCACATACATACTAATGGGGATCAGGAATGCAATTGTTGTGTCCCGGAAAGAAATCAGCTGAAATTGTTCCTTAAGGGCAACTAAACACAGTGGATAGCATGGCTGGACATTGGAGGCTAATTTCACTCCAGAGTGAAGTGACCAAGTAGGTTAAGGTGTAAACAAAGCATGATATGCCAAATGAAGCCACATGGGATATGTTTGTCAAATTAGGGTGTCATACCCATTTTTTGGTTGTGGATTAAGAATTTATAAATGTAATTGTAAATATGTAAGAGTTTTTTATAAAGATTAAAAAAAAAATAGTATTTTTGCTTCTAAGAACACCAAGGATGGTGTTTTCCTTAAGGGGATGGGGTTTGTAACACCCTTGGTATAGTCCCCTTAATTTTTGTAATTTAAATGTACTCTAATTATAAATGATTATAAATTTATTTGAATGGCCCAAAGAGTGGGATTACAGATCCATAATATAAGGGGGAAAAGGAAGAAGAAACTCGGCGATGTTAGCTAGCACCACTGCTTAATCAAATGTGCAACTAGCAAGAAATATCTGGAAGAAAGCTCCATGAGGAACATGAAGACACGCAAGAAAAAAGGTTAAAAAGGAATTTGAACAGCATGATGTGGTTGTATTTTTGTTGAATGAAAGAATTTTGAGGATAGAATTATATTTTAAGGAGAAAAACTTGGGAGCATGATTTCCAGTAGATTTCGCTTGAAAAATCCCCTTGGATCATGGATCTAGCCTGGGGGTGAATGTTTCAAGGAATACAGGCTACAACTATTCTATGGTTGGCTGGAAAATCAAAGTATTTCCCTTAGTTTCAACCATTGTTAGATCTCAAATAAGTGTTATTAATTGTGAGCTATGAATATGATGATTAGTTATTTATTGAAATTAATTTATAGCTCTATGATAATTTTGCATGGATGTAGGAAATTGTTGCATGGAATCAATAGGAAAAATTCCTTGACTATTATGTGGATTATATTGAAATTCTACCTTGAGGTTGTAAGAAATATGTCTTGATTTTTATGTGCAAGTTAATATGTTGCATGTGGACATGCAGGGCTCTGTGATTACAATTTCTCACTTTTCTTCCATAACTTTTCTTATTGGACATTTCAAAATAAAAATTCGAACATAATGAGGGTAAACCCCATTGATCATCTAGTCCAACTTTCAAATCTTCGAGCACATTTTACGATATATGATCAGACAAAGTTGAGCTTCATTAATGATTCAAATAGGTCATGTTGGAAGTTTTGCTATAACATTTTTTTGGCAGGTTCTAGAAGTTGAAATGTGGATCATAGTGAAAGGAAATCCCACTGACCATTTGGTCCAACTTTCAGATCTTGGGCCATGATATTTTAGGAAATATGATCATAGGAAGTCAAGCTTCCTGAATGCTCCTATGATTGTGCTTCAAACCGGTCATGATAGCATTTCTACTATAAGCTTTCATTTGGGAGGTTAGAGAGGTTGAAATTTGAACCACTGTAAGGGGGAATCCCACTAATCATATGGTTCAGTTTCAATGACTTGGATTATTATAATTGAGATAAGCCTTGAATAATTTTTTGTATTAGTTTTCATGAAAAGTGTTTAAAGAAATTCTTAAACAGTTTAATGATTCATTGCATACAAATTTTTTGATGAAATTCCCCAAGGAAAATGTTGTTTTGTGGATGTGGATAGTATTTTTGTAGCTAATATATTCCTAATTTCATGCAAAGAATTTGAAGAAATGTGTTAAATGTGTTTTATTACAATTTTCATACAAACTATTTAATAAAATACATCAAAGACAAAAATAAAAAGTGTCATTATCAAGTGTGTTGGCTTTATGGGGCCTGACCAAGGTTCAGCATTAGTTATCCAAACAAATCCCTACACTACTAGCCCTTTCAGCATCAGCCCGTGGAGCGCGGACCAAAGTCTCACCTGAAGCAGTACGGGGGAATGCTGGAACCAAGTTTTTGCACCCTAATATGGTCGTTATGTCGGTTTATATCTTCTGTTCCTACTTTCGTGCAGATCACTAAGATTTTAGGGCTCTGTCAGTTTACCCTTTATTCTGCCCTTTAGTACCTCTGCGAAGGTGTATAGTTGACTGTCACGCAGCCTTAACCCACGATCCAAGTACTTCCGCACAGCTATGATAGCAGACTGTATAGGTTCCCAAGTTATCTTAACTATTTACTTATCTTGCTAATCAACCACAGTTAATGCCGCGTAAACTGATATTCTTACTTGTGTTCAATTAACCAATATAATCACATATATTCACGCATCATATAAACATTGTAATTTAAACCCAAAACGCAATATAAGCAGACGCATTAACAAGTAATAAATACATAGGATTTGCAGAATAATTCTCTTTATTGATATCTTCAATTTAATATAGACTTTATCTACCCTGCGCACACAGCTGTAGGGGTCCACGCACTCAGATGCGGACTTCCACCCTAGGCCTCTATGCACTTAGCTGCAAAGCCTCTACCTACGCTAAGACCCAAAACACTTAGACTTCTCTACCAAGACTCCAAAACGTGTCTATTACTTTCTAGAGCTTACTTACTTAGCTCCTTTTTATACAATCCCATGGTCCACGGACCATGGGTGGATCTTTACAGCTGACTTTATACTTTACAAAATAAGGGTGGACAACCCTTTATGACTCTTGACACCTTCGTGCTCTGCGACCACAAAATGCGGAGGCTTTACAACTTTATTACAAAATTGACCCAAAACATGGGCTTTTAGCCCCAAAAATGTCCTTAGGGGAATCCGTTCCCAATAAAGTGGTATGTTTCAGTTAGTATGTTACAAGTGGAAATAAGGAAATGTTTCTAATTTGATTTCGTACAAAATGTTTGAAAAAATGAATACAAGAAAAATATTGTTCATTTAGTTGTATACAAATTATTTGAAGAAATGTTTACAAGTAAAGTGTTTGAAAATTTGTATGAGAGATGAAAATCAATTATATACAAGTGTGGATAAATTTAGAATGGGTATATGATAAAATGGTATCATAGTTGATTGTCAATCTAGTGAAAGGAAAAAGAAAAATCTGGGTACCCTATAACCTTTATAAGTAATTTAAGGAACTAGGTATGTTACAAAATAAAAACCCCATACCTTTGATTAAGGAAAAAAAAGAAAGAAGGGTGGCATGCTACAAATGTGCATTGATTACTGGCAGCTAAATAAAGCTACAACAAAGAACAAGCACCCACTACCTACAACTGATGACTTATTTGATCAGCTAAGAGGGGTTGGCATGTTCTCAAAAATTGATTTGAGATATGGTTATCACTGGCTTTGGATTAAGGATGAATGCATCCACAAGACAACCTTCAAGACAAGATATGGATACTATGAGTTTGTAGTGGTGCCATTTGGTCTCACAAATTCCCCCACCACATTTATGTGTATGATGAACAATGTCCTCATCCCACATTTGGAAAATTTTGTGTTTTTTTTCCATGGATGACATCTTGGTCTATTCGAAAACTAGAGAAGATCATGAAGAGCACTTGAAAGTGGCATTGCAATTGCTAAGAGATAAAAATATATATGCCAAGCTCAGCAAATGTGATTTCTTCCAATCAAAAGTTCAATAGTTGGTATATATAATTTCCAATGAAGGAGTGGCTATGTATCTCGAGAATATTAATGCCATCATGGAGTGGTCGACTCCATGAAATGTCACAGAAGTTAGATATTTCATGAGATTGGTCAGATATTGTTGGTGGTTCATTCAAAATTTCTTAAAGATTAGGAATTCAATCACATCTTTACAAAAGAAAGGGATAAAATTCTAATGCATATTAGAGTGCACATCTAAATTTGAGAAACTCAATCATTTTCTCACATCTGCACCTATCTTGAGAATAGTTGATCGACAGAATGTGGGGTCATGATGTGGGAGGGACATGTAATATTTTATGAATCGAGGAAACTAAATGAAAATGAAAAGAACTATGTCACTCGTGACTTGTGGCTTGCAACGAGAGTGAATGCATTGAAAATGTGGAGGCACTATTTACTTGGGAGGAATGTTGTGTTGATCTCAGAGGATGGAGGGCTAAGATACTTATTTGAAAATCCCAATTTAAATGCAAGACAATCCATATTATTGGCTTTGATGAATGATTTTAACTTTGGGATAAAGCACATTGAGGGCAAGGAGAACAAGGTAGCAGATGCACTTAGTAGAAGTATACAAATGGTTCACTTGGAAGCCATGAGCACTTGTAAAGTTGACATCAAAGAAAAGATCAAAGAGGCATTTCTATATTATGAGAATTACTAGCAGGTGAAGTAATGCTTGCAAAAAGATCCAAAAGGATCATTAACGAAGAATGACACACTCATCGATGATGGTATGCTGCAGTTCAAGAATAGATTATATGTGCCTTGTTTAGGAAACTTGAAGAAGCTCATAATGGATGAGTTTCATAAAAGATCTTATTCAGGTTATCCTGGTTATTAGAAAATGATAATAGCCATGAAGAAAATGTATTATTGGTCAGGCATGAAGAAGGAATTTGTTTCTTACATTGTCAGGTGTCTAGAATGCTAATAAGTTAAAATGGAATGTGGAAACCCTAGAATATTACTACAACTAATCCTAATTCCTGAGTGGAAGTGGGAAGTCATATCTATTGAATCTATCATAGAATTTCCAAGAACGTCCAAGAAGAAGGATGCCATTATTTTGGTAGTGGACATGTTGAGGAAACAAACTCACTTTATATCTCTCAAGTCCACCCACAAAGCCATTGACATAACTCAAGTTTTCATGAAGGGGATATTTAGATTGCATGGCATACCAAAGAAGATCTTCATAAATCAGGAAGCCAAATTCAATTCTAGTTTTTGGAAGAAGGTGAAGTAATGCTTGCAACAAGAGCCAAAAGGATCATTAAGCAAGAATTACACACTCATCGATGATGGTATGTTGCAGTTCAAGGATAGATTATATGTGACTTGTTTAGGAAAATTTATGAATCTCATAATGGATGAGTTTCATAAAAGATCTTATTCAGATCATCTTGGTTATTAGAAAATGATAATAGCCATGAATGAAATGTATTATTGGTCAGGCATGAAGAAGGAATTTGTTTCTTACATTGTCAGGTGTCTGGAATGCTAATAAGTTAAAATGCAATGTGGACACCCTACAATATTACTAAACCTAATCCTAATTCTTGAGTGGAAGTGGGAAGTAATATCTATCGAATTCATCATAGGATTTCCAAGAACTTCCAAGCAGAAGGATGCCATTATGGTGGTAGTGGACATGTTGAGTAAACAAACTCACTTTATAGCTCTCTAGTCCACCCACAAAGCCATTGACATGGCTCAAATTTTCATGAAGGGGATATTTAGATTGCATGGTATACCAAAGAAGATCATCATAAATCAGAAAACCAAATTCAATTCTAGTTTTTGGAAGGCATTTTTTGCTGGTTTTGGAACCCACAACATATCTTTGTCAGACTAATGGAAAAATTAAAAGAGTGAACATAATTTTAGAGGACATGTTGAGAATCTATGCCATGCATTATCCAAAGTGATGGGAAGAGTTCTTCCATTAGTTGAATTTTCATACAACAATGGCTATTAAGACTCACTAAAGATGAGCCCTTTTTAGGCTTTGTAAGGCAGAAAATGTAACATTCCCATTGGCTTGAATGATCTAGTGAACAAGGTGGTTCTTAGACTAGACATACTAAAGGAGATGGAGCAAGAAGTGCTAAAATTTAGATAAAAATGGAAGGAAACCAAATATAGGAAAAAGAGTTATGTAGATGAACAAATAATGCACAAGGAATTCCAATTCATGGGGCATGTATATATTTTCATCAAAACAGGGAAGAGTTTACTAAGAGCGGGACCTGGTGATAAGTTGGCACCTAGATTTTGTGGACCATTTCATATTTTGGAAAGAGTGGTTCTAATGGATTATATATTAGCTTACCACCCATAATGAAAGCACGTGATGTTTTTAACATTTATTCCCTGAAGAAGTATGTACATGACACTAATCATATCTCATATTGGTCTATGATATAAGTGGAATCTAAGGGAGAATTTCAACTAGAATCATTATGCATCTTGGATTATAGGCATTCCATGCTCTAGAATCGAGTAATAGAGTAGGTCAAAGTGTAATGGAAGGAATTTGGACCAGATGTATCCACCTAGGAAATGGAAGATCAAATGTGGGTACTACACCCATTTTTGTTTACTCTATAAATGAATGTAAGAGCCATAGATATAAATCTCAATGTTTTTAATTATATTTCCTATTTATAGAACACTAAGGGTGATGTTCCCTTAAGGGGGTGTGGTTTGTAACAACCCTTTTTCTACACCCTTTATATGTAAATATTACTGTGTGAATTTTTGTGACATTTACAAAACTATGTACAAATGAATTGATGGTTGTCTAAAGGGAGGGACACATATCCAGTTCTCTATGGTATGGGCTTACTTGGGTTGCATGTGGTGTTCCATGAGTAGGCCCATACCAACCTCACTTAATTCCATTAACTAACACCCTGATGATGGGTTGGCCTATGATGATAGGATTTGAAGTTTTGTAGTTGGAAGCAAGGGTTGAGGACAACACCTATCCTTGTCCCCTCCTCGTGGATGAAGACAAGGAATGATGGTCTCCAAAGGAAAGAGAAGGTCAATGGGGAAACAAAGAGAGATAGAACATAACGTGCAATAGACATAGAAACACATAATAGAGAGAAAACACGTGTGAGATAAAATATGTAACACATGTAGAAAGGAGAGTGATTGGTAGAGGAGCGACAGGGAAAAATCCATACAAAGATGGAGCTATTGAAAAAATAGTTAAAGAACTACGCTAGAATGCATTGTCCTTAAGCTTGTACTCAGTGACTTGGGATTTAAACCCTTGTATTTTTGTGTGGAGGCCTTGGATAGAAATCCTAAGCCTAAGTGGATAGTGGGAGGTTGAGTGGGTGATTAAAACACTTAGTACTTATTGAAGAAATGTTAAACCACTTGGGTATTTTTGTATGGCTGATAAACCAATTGATAGGGTAAACTAAGCCACTATGGTGGTTTTTGGAATATTTTTTAAACCACATATACAATGGAATACAGACCCCTATGGTGCTTTCCATGAAAAAATAGTTGTGAAACCACCCAAATAGTTGATTTAGTCTCTTGGTATTCAAAAATAACCCACATGGGCCTAGGGTGAAGCTCTTTGATTTAAATAAGAGAGAAAGAGAGTCATTATCATGCTTATTGCTAGAGAGTAGTTGTTAAACCACCTAGACAATGGACTCCATCTCTTGATTATTTGACCAAGCCTTGGTGTGAATTTTACTTAAGCAAGTATACCTTCAGACTCTGGATCCATCTTGGGGGTGGTCAGTTGCATGAGAGATTAAAATGTAGTTAGCATATGGTTGGGTGGAAAGTTGAAGTCCCTCCTTCAATTGCAAGCCATATACCATCTTGGTTAAATTTCTATTTCAAGATCCAACCACATCTGGGATCTAGGGATATAGGGTTGGATGAGGTCGCACACATATACATATGTTAAGATGTGATCTGATTCAGGTTACATTCAAGGGAGAGGTATATCTGGGATATGGTTATCTGGGGGTGATAAGGACAACACAATGTTGAAAGGTCAAAGGGGCATGAACCAAATATAACCATGGAGTGATGAAAATACGCCATGGAGTAGAGGGTTAGTGGGCCCTGCATTTGTTTTACATGGCAGTGCCAAAATGGCCATACAAGGACCACGTGGATGCCACATGCTACATGGTGGGAGATACACTAGGTTACTTCAAGTAGATTTGAAGACCTTAGGATTTGGGTTCTGGGAGTGGCAACAATAGTCACTCATTTGAAACACCTAGATGAGCATTGGACGGATATAACAGAAAAAGAATGAAAATTTCCAAGGCAGGGGGACCCTATGGACCCCAAATAATGTTGACATGGAAGTTCCATGAGAGCCACCATGTGGATTCCATGTGGTACATGGTGGGCCCTACATCATATTAACCTTATACATGTGTCAATCCAAGGGTGGTGAGAGCTTTCACATAGTTGAATCAACCAGATGGATGTTTCAAGACATTGGATAAATATTCTATTTTATGAATCTCGGTGGAGGTGAAAGTGTTTAGAACATTATATTTTCCTTTCATTTGTGAGTATATTCCTTCATATTCTCCCCTAGCTCTTTACTGCCTTGCAAACTATCTTTTCATCTACCCTATTTGTTCTATAACAATTTGGCTTTAAGGCCATGTTCTAATTGTCATCCTTATTTCTTATAGGTCTTTAATTATGGTTCTTGACAACCCCCATCGTAGCTTGAAGAAGGAGAACAATTTATATTAGTTGTTCTATTAGATCATAGGATTTTTGTGTTTCAACTAGTATAGTTTATTCCTAATTATATATAACTTTATTTGGGATCTAAGTGTTATGTATAGTTGATTTTGGACTCCACATAAGACTGTCAAGCTAATTTATCTTTTGTGATTTTAGGATTATTTTCTTTTAGGATTTTAGGTGAATAAAAGTCTTAAGAATATGTCATCCTCTACAAATTTATGGTAGTCATGGCTGAAATCATTTAAGATTTTTTGAAAAGCATAATCTATGTGTTTTCCTCTCTAGTGATATATCATTATATTTCCTACAGTTCTTACAAAGGCATGTTGTAGTCAGCTGAGAAATTTTTTCTATTGACAACATAATATTTAATGTGTTATTTTTCTAAGTTACTAGGCTATATATGCTTGAAAAGAAAACCTAGTAGCTAAAGAATCTTTCCTTATCAAAAAAAATATGATGAGGAAAGAACTAAAAGTGTTTGCTACTTAACCTCCTCCCTTATCATTTCCGTAGAAAATGAAGAAACATATTTCATAAACCAAGAGAGGAGGATAAAAAATAAAGGGGTATCTTTCATCCCTACAATAATTCCCTCAATGTTGATATTTTTCCTATAAGAAAAAGTGATCAAGAATATGTTTAGTTTAAGTTAAAAGAACTTAAGGAGTTCGCTACTTAATATCCTCCCCTCTCACTATCCTAGAAATTCAAGAATCATCTTTCAAACATCAATAGAGGAGTATAAAAATGAAAGAGGTATATTTCATATTCACAAGACTTCACCTCAATTTCGATCCTTATTGTACAAGAAAAAGTGATCAACAACATGTTTATTTTGATGTTTCACATAAAATAAATTAATTAATAATAAATAAAATAAAATACGAAGTTATACAAAAAAATGTCACAACAAATAAGATGCAAGAAAAACTTTTGTGCCTCTAAATTTGCATTGATATATATTTTCATTTTACGTTTAAGTGATTTTAAAATCTAATTTTTTTCATTTGATTGCATATTATCCTTGACTAGAGCTTGTGGAGACTCATTGTTAAAATATTCTGGAAAGCATTTAAGTCTGATAGATATTTATTGGTTCCCCATCAAATAAAAGATGAAAATTTTCCATTGTTGTTATTTTTCCCCAAATATTTTCTTCCAGTTCGTATAATTTATTATGTTTAGTGTTATATTATTGATTTTTATTGGGGTTTGGGAATCATTAATGGGATGGTATTTTGACAGAAGGCTTAGGATTTTAGGAAAAAATCTTGCAAATCATGGCATTTTTGGATAGGTTTTAGGAATCTAGGGGCACATTTTCAGATTGGGGGGTTTACCAATAAAGAATTAAAATAAAAAACTTAAAAATAAAATGAAAAAATAAAATAAAATAGGGGTTTAGGGATTTGAAATATGTTTTCCTTCTCCTCCATCTCTCATTTTTGTTCCTGAAATCCTACTTCTTCTTCAAATTTATCTCCTCCTCCGCCCTTATCCTTTCTCTTGATCTTTTGTTCCTCCTCTCTTATCCTCCTATTTTTTACGCACTCCTTCATTCTCCTTTTATTCTCCTTCTATATCTTCATCATCCATCCTCTTCAACAATTTATCTCCTCCTCCTCCTTCCTTCTTCTTCCCCTTTTTCAATTTATCCTTCTTCAAGTTCTTCCTCTCCCCTTCTTCTTCTTTAGCCCCATCCCTCTCTTATTCTCCTCCTCCTTTTTCTCCTCTTTTTCCTATCCTTATTTATATTCCTATTCTTCTCCAAATAATTCTACATTTTCCAACCAAATCCTCCTCATTTTTTCCACATCCTCCTTCCTCTTCCATTTTTTTCCAAACAAAAATTATTTCCCTTCTGTTGTTGTTGCTACAACACCCTCCAAAATTTTGGCCTATTTCCAAATTTTGAAGCCCACTTTGACCTTTTGAGATGTCATCTGTAGTAGCAAGAGTCATCCCATGTAAATCCTCTAAGTTTTCTAGTCCCTTTTCGAAGAAATCTATGTTTCTTCTTTTGGCATGGGAAGTGTCACACATTATAAAAGTAGAGTTATGCTTCATTGTGAGAGACAAATTTAGTACCAATGCATCATATTTACCATGTAGACATGTACTAGACTCATTCCCAAATTTTTATGCAATGTTTTTTTAGTGTCATCACTGGCATCGCAAAGTGTATCTTAAGTGTTGCACTTGGGGGAAAGTGTTGTTTTGACGTCGCATCAAATGGATTATGTTGATTCTAAGTGTTGATTTTTTAATGTTGTGTCTTCAATTTTTTGAGTGTGTAATCATGTTCAGGTTCTATCTTGCTTTCATCATTGTCTCATTGATCCCACATTTAGCCAAATTTTGGAAAGTTTCGTGCCCGACCAACCTAGACTCACTCTACCCTTCTGAATAACACATTGTGTAGTTGCAAGCCTCATCACTGCATCCCTGCCTCCTAGAACTTCACAATGCATAGTCACTACCTCACTGAACTATGCATTGCATAGTCACAGTGCTCAAAGATAGCCTCTTGCTTCCAAAAATTACACAATTTTTCCTCCCATCCAACATGTTTTTGCACACTTTGTATTTTAAGCTAGAATTGTGTCCCTCTACCTCCTTGAATTATGCAACTGTGCAATCCAGTTGCACAGTCTCCCTCTAGAACTTTGTGTTGTGTAGTTACTGTGGGAAAGCCTGTCTCACTATGACCCTGAACTACACAATAATGTCTCTCAAGTCTCTAGTTGTTATGCATTGTGCAGTTGTAAGCCTTAGTCCCTCACTCTTGTCCCCTATAACTACGAAATGTGCAACCCCTGAGCCTTCTTCCCAATTAAGTACTCAGTTCCAAGCCAATCAATGATTTTAATGAAGAAAGTTATACTAGGATATTTCTAGACTGATGTCATCTTTCATGAGTGGATTTCACTTGCAGGTACTATATCTTGACATGACAGGATGATGCTAATAAAGGAAGAAAATGATACTATGCTAGTAAACACTTATGAAGTTGTGAAGACAAATTGATCATTGAACAAGAAGATGAAGGAACACTACATTGTGACAGAAAATGAAGAAGTTGGATCATAGTTAAGACTCCTTATCTTCAATCCTTTTGGAGGAGGAAAAGGAATAACATTTAGCATCGCTCATGAAGACATGAAGATAGTAGCAAGAGGAGAAGCTTGACATTGACACATCATCATCAATTCCATGTCATTTGTGTCGAGTCATGTCTAGTCAAAGTGTCATCTCAAGAGTCATATGAGTCAACATGTGCCACATCATTTGTGGATGTGATTATGTAATTTTCAATGAATGAGAAATGTAAAGTTGGTGTAAATCCAAAGGTCACCTATAGAATGTGAAAGGTTATGTAGAAGTCAAAGAGTCTCATGAGAATTCAAAAATTCATATGGAATTTCAAGGGTCATTAGAGGAGCTTAAGAGTTATAAGAGAGGTGGAGAGTCACCTCATTTGTTTTATCTACACCCTCACAACTCAAGAAAAATAATTTTCACCTTGGCTTCTCCAACTAGGCATTAAAGAGGAAGATAATTATTTTAGGGAGAAAGTGGTGGCTTAACACTCCACTATTGGAGCTAGTAGTCTTCATTGTATCAATGTATCTTGGAACTTTCGCCTAATACTTAAACCTAATTGATCTAACATACTTTCATGAGTATATCGTAAATATTGTAAGACTATTCTGTGAACATTTGCAGTATATGTTGTTCTCATCTATGCTAAATAAATTGATCTATTTCATTAGCTTTGGTTCTCACTTTGTGAATGTGTGTTGTACTTGTTTTAATGATCCTTACTACTATGTGAATTATTTCACTAGTTGATTAATGATTATTTCATATGTATGTGCATGTGCCTTTATTAGAATAGTACTATTACTTTTATCTTAAGGAACCACTTTCGTTTCCCTACAATGAAAGAACCTTGATACATTTGTAATTTAACATTTCACAAGGCACAATCACTTGTTCATTCAAAAGTACATGTATATTTCTCTCTTGCGCTAACTATTGCAACCAAGGAAAATCTTTAAGAATAATGGAAGTCAAGCCATATATATGGAAAGGCTCCTATACCAAATGGTGTGAGGTCTAATTGGGACTTCACATCGAGGAGACCCCTTGTATGTTGGTGGGTTCTAGAAACGTCAACATTCTGGCACTAGAAGTAAGGAAACCACCTTTTTATGGTTGATAACTCACCACATCTGGTGGGCCCCAGTATTGCAGCAATAATGCTGCAACTCCTGCGACTCCCTTCTTTAATTTAATCAACCCGGTAGTTCGTAACAAACTTGGAAGCAACAGTGTTGTATGCACAAGTACTAGCTCTTGCCGCAGCTGTCACTTGGTCAGCTGGAACAAGTCCACTAGGAGCTTAAGCTAACTTCTATGAGCTCTAAGGAGAAGCTTTTTAACTGATGGATGGAAGCTAACTCAAAGGAAGCTAATCTGCTTGCGGAAAGAAACTGAAAGGCTGAAAGAAAACGCAAACCCTAACAAACCCTAATCTTACCAGCTAGCCCTACTAATGCAAGAAAGAGGATGCAAGCTATTGGGAGAGATGCCATTGACTTCTAAGAAGACGAGATGCAGGTGTCTAAGCTACTTCAACATTAAAATCTGAAAGAACCATCTTTTTTTATTTTTGAATAAAGTGTCAGAATCATCATGCATGTATTTTAACTATTTTTGTCTGTGCAGAGGTGGATTGGCGAGAGGAAATGCTTGGCGGAGGTCGGGAAGGTTCGGAGAGGGCCTAAGGGGTCCCTAACACCCTTCCAGAGAGTTTCACAGAGTTTGGCTATCAAGAAACCTCATTCGTGAGCTTCTACAGGAAGTCTGCAAGGGTTCTACAGGATGTTCTGGAATTTCTACAAGATGTCTGCGATTTTCTATAGGATGTTCAGAAATGGGATTTTGGAGGATGGATGGAGGAAGAAAGATGAAGGAGTGGGTATGGAGGTGAGATAGGGGTGTGAGGAGGTCCAGGACTTGGGGAATGGAGCTGAGGAGTGGCAAGGATGGTTGGATTGGTTCAAGGAGGAAAGGGGCAATGTTGCACAAAAAGATGGGAATTAGGGCAAAGTGAGCAAATGGAAAATGGGAGGCAAGAATCCAAGTTGGAGGATGGAGCAGATGGGATTGATGGAGTACAGGTAGATGGAGAGGTATTACAGGTGCTCTGCAAGTTATCTTTCGAATTAGACAAATGAAGACTTGGAAAATCAAGAAGCTAATTACTTTGACCTAATCTGACCTAGATAGCAACAAAGAAATGGAACAGAAGTTTATTTGCAATGAAACACATGAAATAGCTATGCAAACTGAGCAATCAGGAACCTGAACATGTAACCACAGCTGGTATCAATCTCTGCAAATGAAAATCTAACACTAATGATTGCATGGTGAAGCAAAGACAGTGTTTTTGTTGGCAGCAATGTCACCTTTGTCCCAGCTCATGATCCCACTGAGGGAGAGGTGAGATCAGAGGTGCTTGATGGCCTTTTTCTGAAGATATTCCCTGTTAATAACCTATCAAATCAATCTGAACATAAAAATCCTTTTTAATCATCAAAAGAAATCTAAATAACAAAGCAAGATTTAAATCTAAATAGCAGATTTTATTTTAAGAATGCAGCAAAAACACATAAAAGTAAACAAAGGAGGTACTGGGCACTTGAGTTGGGCCCAACCCCAAGAGCTACAGCCTCCTAAGAGAGATTAGAGCTGGTGCAAAGCTGGATTCATCTTTATTGAGCAAGAAATAATAGTTACATCAAAAATTGTCCACAAGGGAAAGCTTGAAAGTGTGCTGAAATGCAAAGCTAATCTACTGCCTAAAAAATGACTAAAATCGAACTACAAACTAGCTAAATTCTGCCTACAAAGTGACTAACTGAAATGAGGCCCTAAGCCTTCTTATTTATACAAATTGAGGACCCCAACAGCCCTCCTAAACTTTAGGAACTCGGCTTCCAAAACTTGTAGTTAACAGCACCTTTACTAGCCCTTGCTCGACTGCCCTTGTGACAATCGATTTGGTGGCCCTTGAACTCCGAGTTGATGGCAGAGAATTCGAGGTAAGGGCCCATAAATGAAGGGGAAACCTTCCTACAAATCCTCTCCACGAATTTGGCTGCCAAGTGGTCATTTAAACCTTTGATTTTGTCTCCAAATTGACCAAAAAGACTACATAAAGCACACATTAGACTGGTTGGCATAATGACTAACCCAATTCACTCTATTAGCATAAATATAATCAAAAACATGCAATAAACTAATGATAATGGTGGATTAAGTCGAATTAGGAGGCTGAATGAGCCCATATAATTATCCATTTTTGGGGCTCATCATCACCCCCTACTGAAAGTGTTGCTCATCCTCTGAGCAACTAATCTATCTCTTCATCTCTGATGGCCCTGGTGGCCTCCCTGTCATGCCAAGCTTCTGAAGTGATGTCCTCTTCTCGGTCATGAAACCATGCTTTTCTCTCTGCTTCTTCCCACTGCCTGTGCTCCTTTTCTTGTAGTAGTTTTGTTAGCGCCTCAACCTCAGCCTGCCGCTTGTCCTCTCTTTGCTGTTCATCAGATGTTTCCTTATCTTTCCTTCTTCCTGTGATTGTTTGGTTGCCTTTTCTTCCAATTGCTCGATCTTTCTTAGCTTAGCAAACGTTTCCTGTAGAACAGTTTCAGCATCCTGTAGAGAGGCTGTTGTGTCCAACATTTTCATTCTTTCTCTCTAGGTGGATGTCTTCGGGCTTCCCCGTTCATAGGTGATGGATGCCTTTGAGGGAGACTTTTCCTTTTGTGTAGCTAGGGTGTCTACAATTGTAATTGGCTCTTTTGACTGTGGTTGGGGTCTGCCAGTTTTTACCCGCATGCTCCTTCTTGCCTTAAAATACATGGAAGGCTCCCTCTTTCGCTGCCCTTTTTGCTTTGGAGATGTGCTAAGGGTAGCCAACACAGCTGCTGCCTCCCTGGCTAAAATCTCAGGCGATTTCTCCTTTTTGTTCCTTTGTTTCCATACTTCCTGTAGAAAGTCCTGTGTCGACTGTTTTTTGTCTTCCTGTAGAAACTGCTTTCTGGCTTCCTGTAGAAACTGTCTTCTGGCTTCCTGTAGAACCTGTCTTCACTGTTTTGGTCTGCTTGGCTGGGGGTGTCTTGCCTTTTAATTGTGGTGTGGTTGCCTTGGTTGTGCCCTCACTTGTTTGGACTTTTGCAGTCCTCTCTGCTCTATTCTGCAATCGCTTTTTCCGGGGTGTTTGTGCCATTGTTCCTCCACAGTTTTAGGCTTCAACAATTTGGCCTTTGCTCCTTTTCCTCTCTGTTCTTACCTTGCCTGAATGTCTTGCGTTTCTTCATCATTGGTTTTCTCATCTTTTTCAATGTGTTCTTCTTCCTTGCCATCCTTTATTTTTCTTCAGCGCTTCCACTAACTCATTGACATTAGTTCTTTGAGTATCCAGCCTTGTCCTCCCCCTCTCGCTTTTATTTGGTTCCTTGTATTTCTCTTGATCATGTAAAAGATCCCACCTGTTCATTGTATGACTGTACTATGACAAGACACAAACTTACTGTTCCTGGTCGGTTAATTACATGCCTTGAATGGTCCAATCCTATGACTGATTTCCACCTTACACTTATTTCATCTCATTAGTCTTATGGTCAATTTTAAGTTGCACCAATGTTTGCTAAACCTTCATTTGTACAAATTTGGGCACCTTCAATTAATCCTTCTAGCTGTAGCCAGTTGTCAGCTGCCAAGCCTGATCCGTCACAGTAAAAAAAATTTGCATTCCCAGCCTGATCGCTTTTAGAAGCACTCTCAAAGTATTGTTCCCCTATTCTCAATTTAGACAGTTCCAAACTAGCTTGGATCGGTGATAGAATCTTCATGTCTCTCCTTTGATGTGAGACTCTAATTCCATCCTCCAAGTCCCCCACCAACTTTAAGATTTCCATCCCTTTACAATCCTGGATCACCTGCATCAAATTCTGATATGACACCTTACTCTGTTTTAACAATTATGTTCATGCCTGCAAAAAACCCTGACCAAGTTTGTTCTTCAGTTCTCTTTTCTCGAAAACCTCCTTAATACCTGCAAAAGTCCATGTCCAAGTTTGTTCTTTTGTTCTTTTCTTTTTTGGTAGAAAGAGATCTCAAGGACATTAAAAATTCTTCAGCTATCTGGTTATGAGAGGAAGAGTTTTGCTTCTACAGCCAGAGGACAGAGACTAAGTTTTCTTCTCAGGACACATTCAGATATGAAAATTTTAAAATTTTCATCCACAGGCTGGCTCTCACAGCTGCATATGCCTTCCTTATAAGAGAATTTTAGACCGGAAACGTGGAGAGGAATTTTGATGTAGAAAAACTGAGAAATTTCGTGCAACACACAATCACACTGCTATTTTTTACTTACAGGCAGACTTGTCTCTAATTCTCCTACTCCATACAGTTCAATTCACCACCTTTCAAAATATATCATGCATGGAAGAGTGTTTTCGAGCCTACCTTTCTCGGAACTCCAAATTTGATGAAGGAAAGCTCAGGTTTCTCTGTTCCAGAAGGCTGTGTCGTACTTCCTGTAGAAGACCCCCCCCCATTTCCTGTAGAACGCCCTTGCACCTCTGAGTGAGCCTGATACGCTGGAGAATTTTGAACCAGGCTAAAAAGCTCAGTGGAGGACGACGGGGTAATCACCTTGTGGAAGCGGAGGATGCATACTTCAATTGAGGACGTTGCAAGTGCCAATGAACAGCAAGTGGTGTTTCAGCCGAGCATTTTTAATTGCGGCATGATTTGTGGTGAGGGAGTGAAGTGGCCAGGTGTACATGGCCACATGCAGACGACAGTGTTGTTTATGAACTGTATGTTTTCTACCTGTAATCACTGCCATCAATTGCACTGAGGTTTAAACGGTCACCACTGTCTGTTTTTTTTTTTTTTAATTTTACGTGAGTTAACTGTACACGCATGCTACATGATTTCCAGCGGAGTGCTAGAGACTGGAACAGGCACTGTCAGGTTACTTTGCTAGCTTCCTGACTTAATCCCACCATTTCATTTGTTTATGCACTTTCCAAATCATATTGATGTAGATAGAGGAACTGGTTTAGACGCATACCTGTAAGTCGACGTGCTGTTGCATCCTTTTTGCTGCTGCATGCATTTGTTTCTGTGGTTGCATGATGGCTTGGTTGTTGATTCATGGCTGTTTTTCTTGTGCAGGTATCCTCCGGTCGGATCCACACTGTAGGAATTTGTTTCCACGTTCAGATCTGCACCCTCAAGCTGCTAATGCTGAATTTCCACATGACAGAAACTTGTTTTCGCCATTGCTCCCGAACGATAAACCGGATCGATCTGAAACTTTCTGAGCATGTTCCTATCATCAGTATGCACCTCCCATAGCAAAATTGCGATCAATGGATGCATAGATTTCGAGAAAAACGGAAAATGGCTGAATATTACAAAGATCAATTTCTCGAAAACCGTGCATCAGAATTGGTTGAAACTGCTTGGGTAGGTTAATATCACCCATATGCATCTCCCCATGAAACAGGTTTTGAAACGGATACACGAATATAGAGAAAATGAAAAAATGGTTGAAGGTGATGGAGACCGATTTCTTGGAAACCGCGCACCGGAATTGGCTGAAATTGCTCGGGCATGTTGCCATCATCCCTATACAACTCCCCCTGTAACAGTTTTGCAAATGGATGCACGATTTTCAAGCTAGGGAAAAAACAAATTCTGTTCTATGTACTTTTTCTTCAAAGCATTCTGCAAGTTTTTGCATGGTAAAAAAAAAATGAGCTTGGGCTGTGATGCAAGCATGGAGATGATGGAGTAGGAGTTTGAATATTGCAGGAGGACTTATGAACCCTTGAGGAAGCTATCATGTTCGCCAAACTACCTTTTTGAAATCCATTTCTAGCTTCCTGTAGAAATCCTGTAATTTCTATAGGAACTTCCTGTAGAACACGCAGTTTTGAGGAAAGGAGCACAATGAGATGGAAAAAATGATGGAGAAGGGTGAGGGATGGAAACATGGATGCTTACAGGCCTCATGGACATATTCCTAGCCTTCTGGTCCTCTTCGGAGATCGATTTTGGCTTGTTTGTAGGCTTCCTGTAGAGGACACAGAACTTCCTGTAGAAAACACAGAACTTCATGTAGAAGGCACAGAACTTCCTCTGCCTTTGTTTTGAGCGATCCTCCTGACTTGCAATGTCCTTGCTGCAACCTACAATTATTCAATGGAAATTAGGTTTATTTTTCTTTTTCTTTTTCTGTTTCTCTTTTTTTTTGAAAAATAACTAGGGCGCCTCATGGAGGTTTTCACCCTAATTGCCTGCCCTGGGCGCCTCCAAGGGAGGTTTTCACCCAAGGATCTTATTCCCTTTTTATTTTCTCTTTTTTCCAACCCATTGACTGCCTCATGGAGGTTTTCAATCAATGAGCCAATCTAAGGCGCCTCCGAGGAGGTTTTCACCTTAGATTTTTATTTTCTTCTTATTTTCATTTTTTTCTCTTTTTCTCTTTTTTATTTTTTTTTCTACCCTACCCTACTTGAAAAACAAAATCATTTTCAAGTATAAGAATACTTCCAATGGAGCCATGTGCACATCGAGATTAGAGACAAAATGATGTGGAGGCTTGAAATGCATGCTTTGACAGCTATCCGGATTTTAGAGACCAAATGATTTGACTTTGAAGAGATCAAACATAGTGAGGAAGAGAGTACTGCTGCAACTTAGTGACTGTCTGGAACCATATCTCAGTATAGCTCTGATATCCTTGGTTCTCTTGCTGATCTGGATCATTCTTCATGTCTCCTTCTATCATGACCTTCTTATCTTCCCCTTTTTGCTGATTTTTCTCTTGACTACATGGAAGATTTGATGGTAACCATGAGGGAGCTTTCTCGATCTCTGATTCTGATGCCTTCTCTTCATCAAGTGCAGCCCATGGTTCTTTGATCTTTTCCTTTGAATCTTCTTTTGCCTTTGGTCCTTCAATGTTGTCAATATAATCTCTGTTTTGCAATACTCTTCCTAAGTTATGGTGAAGATCATCAAGCTCAAGAGGAGTCATTTGGACACGTTGTGCCTCAGCTTTGCAATTGGGTTGAGCTATTCCAACGTGCGGGTTTGGAAATGGTGGTATGGGTAGTTGAGTGGGGGTGTATATTTGAGATTGATGTGGATGGGGTTGTGGTTGGGCAGGTGGTGGAGGCAAATGAGCGGGATGAGAGTTGTATTGGGGCCTCCACCCCTGATGAGGTGAATTCCACTGAGGCTATGGCTTATCATAAGAGTGAAACGAATGAGCAGCTGGTTGGGCATAATCTGGATATGTGAATGACCGAGGAGGAGCTGTGGACTAGGAAGGATGAGTAGGGGTATCCCAAGAAGGTATGGAAGTGGCTTGATAGGGGTCGTAATAGGTCTGGGATGTCCCTTGCATTCCCTGCTGGTAAGGCATGGGTCCATGTGGCCTCCTTTGATTCATATAATAGAGTGGTTCAGTGGTTCCTTTGGCTCTCTGATATGCAGCTTTAAGTCCAGGAAAGGAAGGGCATTGATTCGTAGGATGGTATTCCTCACAGACGAAACACACTTCTAGGGAGTGCATTGGACATTCGTTCCTAGGATGCTTTCTAGTGCACCTAGGACAAAAGATGACCAAAGCCCTCTTGGCTTCCTCTTGCTTCCTTTGGATCTGTAAGGTATCAGTTGCATGGCAAGAAACTGCCTCATATCGCTCTTGAAATCTACCATCTGATTTGCAAATTCGCTTTTAGGTAAGGTACTGCTCCCAACATTTCTGTTTGCAGCCGTTTGCTCCAGAGGAATGTTTTCTTCTTCTTCTCCCCTAGAGGTTCTTCAAATATGTCTTGTTGTCCACCTAGGGGTTCTTCTTAATCACAGCCATCGAAGAAGAGAAGGTTGGCTGTGTGAAGCAGTGGCGGGTGTTGTGCAAACATTTTTTTGACTTATCTCTACTCCTATAAGGCAGGAAAGGAAATCTTTTTGGTTGATTTTTGTTTCTTTTTTTCTTCTTGTACCTGCAAAAACTAAAATAGATTGAACTGCAACTAACTATCTTGCTGAAAGGAAAATGTGGAATGGAAATGAAAGCAGGAAAGGACTACTCTATTTTGCTCAAATGAAATTGCAGGAATGAAATGCTAGGCTACGCTTGCGGAATTGAAATGCTAATCTACGTTTGCAGAAATGAAATTGCGGAATTGAAATGCTAATCTATGAAAGCGGGAAATGCTAATCTACTTTTGCAGAAACGAAATTGCATAATGGAAATGAAATAAACTACTTAGCAGAGGGTTGTAGTGAAAAATAGAAGAAAAGCAGCAGTCACCAATACTCTAACGCTTCCCCGGCAATGGCACCAAAAAGATGGTGGGCCCCAGTATTGCAGCAATAATGCTGCAACTCCTGGGACTCCCTTCTTTAATTTTATCAACCCAGTAGTTCGTAACAAACTTGGAAGCGACGGTGTTGTATGCACAAGTACTAGCTCTTGTCGCAGCTGTCACTTGGTCAGCTGGCACAAGTCCGCTAGGAGCTTAAGCCAACTTCTATGAGCTCTAAGAAGAAGCTTTTTAACTGATGGATGGAAGCTAACTCAAAGGAAGCTAATCTGCTTGCGGAAAGAAACTGAAAGGCTGAAAGAAAATGCAAACCCTAGCAAACCCTAATCTTACCAGCTAGCCCTACTGATGCAAGAAAGAGGATGCAAGCTACTGGGAGAGATGCCATTGACTTCTAAGAAGATGAGATGTAGGTGTCTAAGCTACTTCAACATTAAAATCTGAAAGAACCATCTTTTTGTATTTTTGAATAAAGTGTCAGAATTATCATGCATGTATTTTAACTGTTTTTGTCTGTGCAGAGGTGGATTGGCGAGAGGAAATGCTTGGTAGAGGTCGGGAAGGTTCGGAGAGGGCCTAAGGGGTCCCTAACACCCTTCCAGAGAGTTTCATAGAGTTTGGCTATCAAGAAACCTCATTTGTGAGCTTCTACAGGAAGTCTGCAGGGGTTCTACAAAATGTTCTGGAATTTCTACAAGATGTCTGCGATTTTCTACAAGATGTTCAGAAATGGGATTTTGGAGGATGGATGGAGGAAGAAAGATGAAGGAGTGGGTATGGAGGTGAGATAGGGGTGTGAGGAGGTCCAGGACTTGGGGAATGGAGCTAAGGAGTGACAAGGATGGTTGGATTGGTTCAAGGAGGAAAGGGGCAATGTTGCACAAAAAGATGGGAATTAGGGCAAAGTGAGCAAATGGAAAACGGGAGGCAAGAATCCAAGTTGGAGGATGGAGCAGATGGGATTGATGGAGTACAGGTAGATAGAGAGGTATTACAAGCGCTCTGCAAGTTATCTTTCGAATTAGACAAATGAAGACTTGGAAAATCAAGAAGCTAATTACTTTGACCTAATCTGACCTAGATAGCAACAAAAAAATAGAACAAAAGTTTATTTGCAATGAAACACATGAAATAGCTATGCAAACTGAGCAATCATGAACCTGAACGCGTAACCACAGCTGGTATCAATCTCTGCAAATGAAAATCTAACACTAATGATTGCATGGTGAAGCAAAGACAATGTTTTTGTTGGCAGCAATGTCACCTTTGTCCCAGCTCACGATCCCACTGAGGGAGAGGTGAGATCAGAGGTGCTTGATGGCCTTTTTCTAAAGATCTTCCCTGTTAATAACCTATCAAATCAATCTGAACATAAAAATCCTTTTTAATCATCAAAAGCAATCTAAATAACAAAGCAAGATTTAAATCTAAATAGCAAATTTTATTTTAAGAATGCAGCAAAAACACAAAAAAGTAAACAAAGGAGGTACTGGGCACTTGAGTTGGGCCCAACCCCAAGAGCTATAGCCTCCTAAGAGAGATTAGAGCTGGTGCAAAGCTAGATTCATCTTTATTGAGCAAGAAATAATAGTTACATCAAAAACTGTCCACAAGGTAAAGCTTGAAAGTGTGCTGAAATGAAGAGCTAATCTACTGCCTAAAAAATGACTAAAATCGAAATACAAACTAGCTAACTTCTGTCTACAAAGTGACTAACTGAAATGAGGCCCTAAGCCTTCTTATTTATACAAATTGAGGACCCCAACAGCCCTCCTAAACTTTAGGAACTCGGCTGCCAAAACTTGTAGTTAACAGCACCTTTACTAGCCCTTGCTCGGCTGCCCTTGTGACAATCGATTTGGTGGCGCTTGAACTCTGAGCTGATGGTGGAGAATTTGAGGTAAGTGCCCATAAATGAAGGGGACACCTTCCTACAAATCCTCTCCACGAATTTGGCTGCCAAGTGGTCATTTAAACCTTTGATTTTGTCTCCAAATTGACCAAAAAGACTGCATAAAGCACACATTAGGCTTGTTGGCATAATGACTAACCCAATTCACTCTATTAGCATAAATATAATAAAAAACATGCAATAAACTAATGAGAATGGTGGATTAAGTCGAATTAGGAGGCTGAATGAGCCCATATAATTATCCATTTTTGGGGCTCATCAACATCCCAGCAATTCATCTTTCGTGCAAGGCTGTAAGGCACAGAGTTCCACTCCAACTCATATTCTTGAGGTAGGGGATCTTATCATATTGGTCTAGAACAAGAATTTGAAGTCACTTACGATTAAATCTAGAGAATCTAGCCTATTACTCGTTAGTTTGTGAGAGCTCTTGGGTTACTTCCCATTGTTGCTATTCTTCCTCACAAACCAACAAAGAAATAAACAACTCCTAGTGGTGTATTTGTTTCTTCGGTAGAAGATTTGGCTATTTCCACCCTTTAATAGTTAGTTGATTCTGTGGAAAGAACAAATCAGCAAGGGACCCTTCCACCTATTGACAAGGATTTAGACGGTGGCATAGAAGATTTTCAGATTTCTCACGAAGAACAATTGAGAGATGAAGATCAACCTAATTATAATGAAGACTTCAATGGTGAAGGAGGAGGAAGGAGAAGAAGACATGGTTGATGCATATTTGGATTGGATGGCCCAAGGGCCACTTTCTCTTCCAGATAATCTTCACTACATGCCTAAACACCCAGAAAATTTGTTGTCAAAGTTTGATCCTAATGAGAAGACCAAAGTTGAAGACCATATTGATGATTTTTGCATGCAATTATGAATGCTTGAGGTACATTTTGATGATGTTGTTTACAGATGTTTTCCATAAACTCTAGAAGGTAGAGCGTTAGTATGGTATCAGAGTCTTCCATCCAATTAAATCCATAGCTGGAGGGAGTTTGAGAAGTTATTTTTAAAAAAAGTTGTTGATGATAAAACTCCTTCCATGTTGATAAAAGAACTCAGGAATCCTAAAATGGGGGACAAGGAAAGCGTGAAAGATTTTAACCAAATATTTACCCTTTTGTTGAATAAGTTCCCCATGGATCTACAAATGCATGATTCAATTACAAAAGATTATTAGACAACTTCCTTTCCAACTAACATTTCCATATTCGTTAAAAGAGATGCAAAGGAGACATTGGATTTAAACTTTGCATAAGATCTTGTTGTTGAAAAGGACCTACATTCTATTGGAGTTATTGAAGACCCTGACAATCCTAAACACTCCAAAGCAACTGGTAATAAAACTCAAGCCTCTTATGATAAAGCCAAAGAGAGATTCTTTTGATATGGAAAGCTTGAGTAAGTATTTGAAAATGGTTACGAATAAAGTATTTGAATAAAAAAGAAGGTCAAGTGAGGCATCTACCAGCAGCAAGTCTATTAAGTCATCTTTCTTTAAAGGAAATAGAAATTCTCAACTAGCTAAATCTACTCACAGTTCTAACACAATGCTTAATGTTTAAAGTGCATGGATAATTTTTGTACTTTCCATTAGGAGAAACATTCGAAGAAGACATGTACCCATTGGAATCACAATATGATTGCTTTGATTATAACTCTGTAGACACGTTATTAGCAAAAGAATAATCTAAGAAGACTGAAGAAGGAAGTGAACCTACCACAACCAAGGAAAGTTTGGGTGTTTGGCATTCATTTAATGCATTTCATGTCATATATAACACAGAAAAAAAGAAAAAAAGAAAAAAAAAAAGTTTTTGATAAGCTACTAGTGAGTGAGGCTCCTCCTCAACAATCAACCGATCAATATAACTTGAGGAGTAAAGGATCTATCTCTGAACAGGAGCTTAAAAAATAGTTGTTGAGAAGGAATCTACCACCTTCCAATCTAGCTTAGAATTTGTAGAACAAGTCTGGAAGTGCTCCTCCTTCTAAGAACACTTCCACGAATAATAAGAAAAAATCCATCACTCTAAAAGCTTCAAACAAAGCTACACCACCTAATACATCGACACAATATATTAAGAACTAAAATATTGATTATAACATTGTTGAATATATGAAAAGAGATCATGCCAATATTTCAATCTTTGAGGTCGCAGAGATAACAGGACAACATGCACTAATACTCCAAGGACTTGTAGTACAACCTCCTTCTAGAAATGAAGTTTCTACTTCTCAAGTTTTGTCTGGTAAGTCTCAAGAGATTTTCAAATCTATAGTTAATGTTGTTAATTTAAAATACTAACACTCCCTGCCCTCTGTTTCTTCTAACATTTGAAATATTTAATTTTAATGTTCATAATTACTTGGTCAATCTGGTGCATCTGGGAATGTCATATCATTATCTGTGGAAATTCCCTAAGCCTATGGATTACTTTTGAATAGAGACTGGTCCAAGAAGTTTCAAGGGTATTTCTCAACAGACTAGACACATTTATGGCTTCACTATAAGGGAAAGAACAATCAAATTCGAGTAGAAAGTGAACCTTATATGAAGTACATCGTGACACCACTTGAGGGTCATAATGAGTTAGTAGGCTTTGTGGATTTCATTTTTAAAAAATGCTTTTTGGAAGTAGATCACATGTGTTATCTAGCACGGTCTTCACCCACACCACCTCACACACAGTTGGAACTCCTTCCTCAAAATACAATTGGTGCAAATGACTCTGGTATTATAGATGTAAATAATATCAGTGTAGGAACTAACTCTAGTATTGGTAACATTTGGACATTGTACTTTGATGGTTCTAAGACACAAGGGGGTTATGGAGCTAGCTTCATTTTAATAGACCCGCAATAGAATGAACATCCAATCTCCTACCACTTGGAATTTGAGTGGACTAATAATTTTGTTGAAAATGAAGCGCTCATTCTGGGTTTAAAGAAAGTGATTGACCTCAAGGTTGAAGCACTCAAATTAATAGGTTACTCAAAAATTGTTACAAGCTAGGTACGAAATAAAATACATTTTGTGTCACCTAATCTCAGAAGCTATCAACAAGAGGTATGGAAGCTTATTTCACATTTCCAATCTTTTAATATTAATTTTGTTCCTCGAATTCGTAATGTTGTTGTTGATACATTAGCTAATGCTACTTCTAGTTTAATATACCTAGGGGGGATAGTATGGTGTACAGAGGCAGATACCCAAGGGAATAATGTAATAATGGGATGGGCCATAGTTAATAAATAAAGTGGTTAACCCATACCATGTAAGGGACCACTAGTAGTTAGCAATAATGTGATAAGCCCATGATATTAGATATAAGGTATTGAGAGACCCATGGTAATGACCCATGGTATTGTATGTGTGAAGCCTATATAGAGGCTAGAGACTCCCCATTGAGAGATGTCAAGGATTATTGTATTGACAAGCATATGGCTTGGGGAGTGTTCTCCTTCCTTAAGGAGTGATTGTATGGTGTTGCCCTACCTTAAGGGTTTTGATATTAATAAAGATCTGAAGTTTATATATTTCTCTCTTGTTATTTATGGGTATATTTCTATTTTTATATATTTGCAAGTCAGATATATTACAAGTGGTATCAGAGCACTTTCTTGGGCAAGCAAAGATATATTTTTTTTATTTTTGCAGGAATTTTTTGGGGCGGTGAGTTTGCAAAACAGATATAAAATTTCTGGTGCAAAATTTGCACAAACAAATTGCATATATGGATTCTTTGCAAAAAAATACCCAAATTCAAAAAAACATTCGTTCGAATTGGAGTTCGGATGAGGGAGATATCGTTGATTTAAAAATTAGTTGTGTTGCAGAAATGCTTTGACAAAAATTCATGGACGGTGGATCTCCAGTTAATTTTTGTCATTTTTGTGGGAAATTTTGAGAAAAATAATTTCAGATCTGAGATCCTCTTGAAAAATTACCCAAGTTCAAAAAAAAAAAAAATCGGTTGAATCGGAGTCCAGATGAGGGAGATATCATTGATTTAAAATCATATCCTTTTTCAAAAAAAATTGTGACGGTGGGACAGTCACAGTGGAGATCAGAAATTCCAGTGCCTAGAGCAGGATTTCTATCACATGGGAAGATGTAGAATGGCAGTTCCATTTCTGAAAGCAGGTCATTGTTGAGACAAATTAATTACCTATCATTTAATTGTCAACCCCGGGTTTTCGTAAAACTTGTGAAGCATGCATGCACTATATATGCTAGAAATTAACTTTCAATTTAGATCAATCTAACTATGAAACCAAATAATGAAAAACCAAATTCACCTATTCTAATTCAACAATCAACTCAAAATAAATTATAATACAATTATAGTACAGCGCGCGGAATTGAAATCTTAATCTTTAAATCTTGCAGGAATTGAAAAGCACACCACTCTTTCAGAAATGAAAGCAAAAACAATCATTCTTAACCTCTCACACAGGAAAAGATATGAAAGAAAATAAAAATAAATTCTCTTAACTTCTAGGTAGAAAGCAAATAGAAACAATCACTCTTAACCTCTCACACAGGAAAAGATATGAAAGAAAATAAAAACAATTGCTCTTAACTTCTAGGTAGAAAGAAAATAGAAACAATCACTCTTAACCTCTCACACAGGAAAAGATATGAAAGAAATAAATCTTAATCTATGAAAGCAATAAATCTAAGTCTATGAAAAACAATAAATCTCACACATTGTTGGTGGCCAATCCAAAAGCATGAGAGATGGCAAGTTGAGAGGCTCCAAATGCAAGCATAACCAAATCAAGGTGAACATCACTCATGAGCATGGTGCCAAATCCAAATTCTATATTCAAAACATGAGCATTTCCCCAACTTTACACATGCCTTCAAAGGAAAAGGCTCTCTTATTTATACAAAAACATAAGAAGCTACCCTATTTAATGAGGATCCACTAAAATCTCGTATAGTTACAACCAAATAGCTCATAATGAGACACATATCCCCTAGGTGTCTCATAGAGTTCTAATCCAAATAAGAAATGATGAGACAACTCATAGAATTACAATCCAAATAGGACACATATCCTTCTTTGACCTTTTATCCAAATCTCCTTTGAAGGGAATTCGAATTTGAGCATTGGAGGCCACATTAGGGTGCCTTTGAAGCTTCCAAATAACCTACACATGTTATGAAACTCAAGCCACATATATAGATACATGAAACCATGTTAATTTCCTAGTTTTTAATAATAAATTCACTTTAAACACATAAAATAAATAACTTTGGTAAATAAGGATCCTAACCCATATATTTATGAAAATGGTGGCTAAGGAAAGGTTATATGGTTATGGAGATGTGACATGTGAGTGAAATGGTGGTGATAAAGGTGAAAGTGGATGTCATCTTGAAGACATTTTGGAGGCCCAACAGTCATAATAACGATTCTGACCAATATTGACTAAATTGTGGCCATTTCAAATGTTCGCCAAGTAAGTGATTTTTTTTCAAAACCATCTTCGTGGCTTTTAGCAAGAATTTTTTTACAGGGAATGATAATGGTCCTACTATTGAAGAATTCATAAAAAGACAAAAGTCATTATGGCCAAAACATTGGAAAGGTTTCGCAGTGGCTAATTTTAAAGATGAGGTAGCCACATGGTGGGAATCACTTAACAAAAAGAAGTGCTTAACCTGCCTGATGAAGAATTTGAAAAAAAATTGTTATACAAATGGTCTCATGCTGGAAAACAAGATAATGAGAAACATGCAAGGTTATTTTATACTGGTATCTCCTTATTACAGGTTCATGGATGTATTCAGAAGGAGAAGATCATTGCGTCTATAAATCCTAGTTGCAAGCAAAATATTATAAATGGTAATTTGGCAAAAAAAAAAATCAAGTTCCAGCAAAAAACATGGAAAACACACAGTTTGATAATGAGGATGTTCAAGTGTATAAAGATTTGAAGATTTCTATGGACAAGTATGTATTGCATTCTGATTTTTATGCTTCAGATATGGCTAATGTGGATGTTGTTTTGGGATACCCTTGGATGGAATCTATTGGTACTATCAATATTAATGTGCAGGAGAAATTTCTGAAGCTTTGGTATAAAAAGAAGAAAATTACATTACAAGATATTTCTATCAATAAACAGTTAGAGTTCAAGGAGCCTGAAGTAGAAGATGTTCCAGGGACTGACACATCAGATGAGGAATCTGTGGTTGAATTAATACTGGAAGATAATAAACAACAACAGGAGCCACAAAAAGTACCAGATACCCATCAAGCTCCATTAGGTGGTGAATTAAAGAAAGATACACCATTGGTTAAAACTTCAGCATATCACCACCCACATCACCCAGCAAGAAAACAACCAACAAGATGGCAACAAATTAGCCACAAGATCAACAACTCCCGCACAACCAATAGAGAGGTGCGAATATATAACCAGAGCACATCAACACAGAGGAACGTTCAAATTCCATCTCAAGAGAGCGAGGCACTAGCTAGATCGAGGGTTCACCTTTCTCTTGGATGGCTAGATGCATGTGCATGGTACCAGTGAACTACTCTGAGTAGATCTTATTATTTTTGTTCTTCTTATCTTTCAGGGATGAAACATGTTTAAGGAGGGTGGAATGTAGTATACCTAGGGGGTATAGTATGGGGTACAAAGGGAGGTACTCAAGGGAATAATGTAATGATGGTGTTATCACAAAATCAGTACTAAGGGCTGTAGCCAAGCAAGATTTCATGTAACTCTTTCAACCAGACTTTAGACCAAGGATTAGCCTCCTTGATCAGAGAGGGCTCTCTCACAGACTTTTGATAAAAATCAATCACAACAACAGATGGCTAACTCTTTACAAATTCATGAAAACAAAGCTGGTTGAACACATATCAAATTGGTCTTCATTGGGCTATGGAGTCTTACACATTTAATAAACAAAAGCACAGTCATTTCATGGAAGTCAAGGCTCTTTGCATTAGATGTTCAAACATATCTCACACAAACCACGGCTTGCCAAACATACAGGAAGTCAGAGCATTAGAAATGAATTCTGAGTGATTATGTTAGACAAGGCTGTAAAAGAACATATAAGAGAAAACACCACCATCATATTTGAACAAAATAATCCATTGAGAATCTTGAGAAGAAACAACCACTGTTTTACTATTACTGTAACAAGTCTTTACATTGGCCCAAATAACTCTGTTTTTGTATAAAATGTCCAACCCTTTCTACATCCAACATTGATCCATATATAGGCAAACAAACTTAACCACCTCGAGCTTCCTCCTCCAGCATGAGGGGAGCCTCGAAGGTGGCTATTGACTATCCCTATCTAGTGCATAACTAATTTATTAATTACATAATGGCTAAACTGAAATTACAAATGGTTTTCATTTAATCAAAATCCAAAATCTTTGCTCCTCGTAATATGATGCTTTTCTGGCTCTTGACACATGTCCTTTTGCTGCTTGGGTTGAGGTATCTTGAAGGAGAGTACACTGAATGAGCTAGCTTTGGATTCTAGTTGCGTGGATGGCTCATTAATTGACCAAGAGATGTGCTCTATTTTAACGGTCTTTGTCTTCCAACATTCTCCGAAAGTGTAGCAGCATGTTCCCCAAATCTTTTAATAATCCCAGGTATGGAATGCTACCATGTTTCTGATGTGCTGTAGGTGGTATTGATAGACAGGTGTTTCTCTTCCTCAACTCCCGCTCACAGTATCACACTAGCTGCTCTGCGCTTAAAATCATCACCTACAGCAGTTTCGTAGCGCGCTACGAAACTGCTGTTAACAACCTCTATTTGTTCCGTAGCAAATGAATCTGTAGTTGGTAAATGATTTGCTTGAGAATCTTGAGAATTCCTGTGTGCTCTTAGCAAGAAGTCTGAATGGAGTCTACCTCTGCAAACAGCTAAAAGGTGGGCATTTAAGTAATCCAAGTCCTTGTATACCCCTCCATACTACTGGAAATTTTGCTTCAAAAGTCCTTCGTACCACCTCTAAAGCTGCAACTTTCAATAGAAAGAAAACAAATTGACCTGTAGTTTCTCTTGTTATTTGTTCAATATTAATGCTACTATGAAGAACGTGAACCTTGAAACACATCCTAGAATGTGGCTTGAGGAAGGTAACACTCTGATTTTCTTATCTTGATCTTCTTCCCCAGGCCTACAAAACCAGGGCTCACTCCAATTCACAGTCTTCATTACTGAACTCCTCTTTACAACATTACTATCTTCTGCATAACACTGGGGCTGGTACAGGTTCTTGCAAAACATAACTTTCACTTAATTTCATTGCAGTTGTAGTATGGGTGTTGTAATGATGTCATGTACTGTCGCATTATCATTGATCCATCATCATCATCATTTTAAAGAAGATCGACCATCATAAAATCATAGCTCTGCTTATGAATATGATTGGTATCCTGTAGTTATAATTGATGACTGTATTCATGTCAGTGTCCTCCAAACAACCACTAATGAAAACTTCAACATGAATTCTAACGACAAGCAACAAACAGAACCAATAGAAGGACCTATACAGTGATCCGTTCAACATTTGGTGTTCTCCCAGCAAATGTCAAGATAGCGCAATGTCTTTCTGTATTTTCTTAAAGCCATCTTATAATCCCTTTTCTTGTAATTTTCATTCCCAAAACATTTCGCAGAATCTACTGCATTCATTCACCATGAAATTTCTGCAGATTTCTCATCAAGATCAGCTGGCCAGTCTGGATACAAATCTCCATCTTTGAAGAAATTAGCTATTCCATCATCTGATCCTTCTGAGATCTCCTCACAATCTGAAATTACCACATCTAGAGAAAGGCGGTCACTACTTTCTGTGGGAGTATACTCATTGCCACGCACAACTCCCATGCCTTTAATTACCTTCCCAAAGACAACACGCTTTCCATCCAGATGGGAAGTCCTTGTTGTTGTGATGAAAAATTGAGAGACATTTGTATTAGGTCCAGAGTTTGCCATTGACAACATTCCTCTGCGCTCATGTTTCAGTTGAACGTTTTCATCATCAAACTTTAATCCATATATTGATTCACCCCCTGTACCATTCTGAACTGAAATGTCTCCATCTCATATTATAAAACCTTTGATAACTCTATGGAAAGGAAGCCCTTTGTAATGCAGGGGGCACCGGTATGAGGGCCAATGCACAAAGTCCTGAAATTTGGTCATATCTTCGACAAGTTCCTCGAGACTCTGCTTTTCCTGTTTCGGTTTCTTGCCAGGGACACAAAAACCTTCTTTGCAATGGGAGGCACCGGCTTAGAACACGACCCCCAGACACCAGCACTATCATATGATCCTTGTCGAGCAGCTGCAGCTGCATATTGCCGTCGAATTAAGCTAACTACAATTCCTTGCACGCAGTTCACAAGAAAAACACGTCCAATCTCCACAGCACCTGTGACTTTGTCTGGTGATTAACGTTGTGTTGACATTGAAAAACCACAAGCGGATTGTGGAGGAGTTGCTTGCTGGTAACTGGATTTCAACCTGGGAATGCGTAATCCACCACACAGTGCCATGTTTTCATTACCATGCTCGTATGCTGGCTACGAAATAGAAAATCTTTCTCCAAAGGAACACAATTGATATATTATGGATTTCCAACATTTGCCTGCTTGCATCGATGGATTTCGGGTTTTTGTTGCTGAACATACACATGTACAGAATGCTATCCGGCTTAACAGAACTGTCGCCATTATTGAACTTCTATTAGGTTCCCGTGATCCTTGTTACAATATTATGGACTGGTGCGAAGAGGTGCTGCGGCTTTGAATACCACATCCGCAGATAACTATCCGAGACAACTGCAATAATTGCATTGTATTTCTAACTCAGATCACCGCGTGTTTCATTTTTTGGCGTGCTCTGGAGTGCTTTAAATCTAGCTCTGTATACTTAGGAACATCATCCAGAACAGCATATGGATGTTTTGAACAAGAAACTCCACCATAAGGACGACTAGGCGCATCAAAAAACTATTCACACGTTCCAGATGTCAGCTATATCCTTCATTAGCTTTCATTACATAAGATTGCATGTTACCACGTGTTCTCTTAATGTTTTGATGCTGTCGAAGTTATAAATCCACCATTCAACCGTTTGCACCAAGTGTAACTACCGCAAGTGTTTCAAGGATACTACAGGAAACATTAAACGGCGCCATATATGTCTGACTTCAAGACCTTTTTGAAAAGAGAAAGTTGAGATATCTTGTGTTGATATGCCTGCTGTCTATTGCCCAGAATCTGGATGTCCATGTTCAGAAAGGGCGGTATTGACCTTGCTTATGCGCTCCCAATGCACTTATGATATTTCCAAGTGCCAATAAACCCTTGTTAATGTGAACACCTTCTTCGAAACAGAGACCATCCGCACCTGTCTTCTTGGCTCGTAACGTAAACAATGTTTGTACTGCATTCAAAGGTGCGCAATCCTTCCCTTAGTTTCACAAACAGATATAATGTCCTGTACCATTCCAGCAACTTCCTCCAAGGAATGATTTGAATCCTTTACGTTACCAAGGCCGTCTTCAAAGGAGTTTTGTCTAGCAGTCTCTTCATGTTTCACTGAACCAGGAGCGCCATTTGTTGAACCTACCTTAGCGAACTTCCCATTGAATATCAAAAGAGCTAATCTCCAAAATGTTGGTACATGGTGCACAATGACAGATGTAAGCCTACGAATGAGTCTTCCTCTGAAAGCATCTGCTTCTTCACCAATCACTTCTTTAATATGAGATTTCCCTCTTATATCATTATCACCCAACAGAAGGGAATAAACTATTGAAGACTGCACAAACTCTTATTTGATTTACCCAGAAGATTAGCCACTAAACCATAGACACTGTTCTGCAACTGCTAATGAGAACATTAAACCAATACAAGTATACTTCAATTTAACTATCAGCTTTATACACAATCAATCCATTCAAATTATTGTTTCGGTGCAGGGAGGAACAAAGGATCTGGATTTCTCTTGAACAATTGGGCAATTTGGAGGGCAGCTTGCCAATGCCACATATGCAGCCTTGTGTAGTGCTTCTAGAAGTTTCCCTTAAATATCTGTCATTTCCCAATTTCGCAGCGCAGCCAATGCAAGGTCAATGTTTTCGCTACGAAATCACTAAAACAGATGGCGCTGCTAAACTGCTAACGAATTTATGCGCTGCGAAAACACCCTGTCCTTAAGCTAGGCTAAAAAATTTTGGCAACAGAATTTTCAGTGATAACAGATGGGATGGGCCATAGTTAATAAATAAAGTGGTTAACCTGCACCATGTAAGGGACCACTAGTAGTTAGCAATAATGTGATAAGCCCATGGTATTAGATATAAGGTATTGAGAGACCCATGGTAATGACCCATGGTATTGTATGTGTGAAGCCTATATAGAGGCTAGTGTCACACGGAATTTGTCAAGGGTGCGGACACGACTGACCTTCCTAGAAGTCTAAGACGTTCTAATGACAAACAAGACAAAATGGAGTGATCTTTCTCTAAATACACCTTTTACAACATGAAAACTACAAGTGTTTAGGCTTACCTTATTCCAAAACGCTGTTGTTGAAGTCCGTTCTTGACGATCCGGATGAGCTCCTCCTTCAAGTCAATTCCTGCAACCACAAACAATCAAAAAATTACCAAGCACTTGCATTTCATATAATAAAACATATATTCAACATGCAGACCAAGGAACACATGAAATAACTCATTAACACAAGCTATTGAGAAAAATAAACCAGTTTGTATTAATAACGAAACAAAGAAACTCTTACAACCTGGCCTTGGTGTTGTGCAAGTTCCTCCCACGGTCCATCAAGGGTTTTCCTCTACTTTGACAAAGCTCACCCTCTTCCAAGTAGAATCAAGTAAAGACAATCTCTCCTCACAAAGGCTCTAATGGAAGACCTAAATCCTGCAGCATTTACCCAAAGAAAATGTATAGCTCCAACCTCCTCTCCCTCTGGCTCAATGTCTTTATTTATAGTGCTGTAAAGAGGTTATTCAGGTCCACTATCAATGGGATCATCCCCCTCTATGGGTGGGATAGCTCCCTTATTGATGGGATAAGTTCCCCCTTAATAGAGATACATGAACCAACTGGAGGCGCATCCATTTCATCAAACCGACCTCTAGAATGTTCTAGAAGTAACCACAAGTAACTTTTTCAAGATAAAACTCGCGCATTTTGCCTTTTACAGAGGGACGCACCTGTCCCTTAACATACAGAGCGTCCATGGACGCAGATTTTGTGAACATGGTCAGCGTCCCCGCAGGTAAGGCTAGAGAGAACCTGCGACCCCAGAGATAAACATAGTTTTTACAAGACTTTCTCTCTTCTTTGAGTTTGAGATGGATAACAGAGGCATGAGACTTGCCTAAGAGGGTAGCATGACTGTTGATTTGAGCCATACTAACTGTAAGTAGTCAAGGTGACATTTTTTAGTGTAACAGATTGCCCCCTAAAGTGCGAAGCCTGGAATAGAGTAGGGTTTTGTAATTCTAGGAAGGGTGAAGCGCTTTATCATTTCAAGGATTGTCTTGTGGATGGCCTGGTTGGAACCTGCAATTTTCAACACAAAATACATGGATAAGATTATATCATCACTGAGGTAGGCATTCCCATACTCAGATTCAAAACTTTAACTAATGGACTAACTATTCTGATACAGGAATGATCTTGCAGTACATCATTTTTATAGACTTTTGTAGACACAGTATGGACGCAGCCATCTGTTTATGATTAGTCTACATAGATAATGAATACAAAACTCCTCGCAGCCTGGATGGTAGAAACTAGATCCAGGGTCTTCACTTCTACTTCCCGAATTGGTACGATTCTAGCCATGTGATTAAATGATTTGATGTCGAACATGTTAGAAACCACTTGATTACCAGTCGATGATGTAAACTGTTAACAAGCATGAGAGAGACCACCAGTAATGTCAATGGTTCTCAAAGTACCAAGCACAACCCGTGAAATGTGAATAGATGTTTTGATGTCGAACACTTCACGGAATCCTTTGATCGAAAGTCAATGATGTAAACTGACGTCAAAGGCGAGAAACCTGCCATTGATGCATGCAGACTTCAAGGTACTGTCGATTCCTAAGTCATCTTTCTAGATAATGTGTCGATGTCGATAGAAAGCGACCCGTTGCAGGCAAGCCCACAACACGAAATCATTGTTCAAGTTGAAGAAATGTTGCTGTAAGGACTGACTCAGGGATGGTCAAATGGATGACAAGTATTTTGCAGATGAAAGTTTTGCTTGCAGACCTCTTGAACACATAACGACACAACAGATGGCTTGGTGACGAATAACTCAAAGTTAATCCCTGGAACCCGGTTAAAGACTTTCAAAGTGGTTTGGTCAACTGTGAGGTAAAAGATTTCCCAACCCAGGTGAATGAAAAGTGTCGTGTTCAAGAGCGGTAATAAAGTTTCTTCTGAGACAAAAGGTGACAAATAGGTTCATTCTTCTCTTTTTTCCCCCACCATTTCTGGCAAGTACCTCTTTATTTTTAACAAGCTTGAGGAGGATAACATATGCTTGATTATAAGCTCATCCTTCGGACGAGTCCAACCTAGTTTAAATTCGAACCCTAGGAAGGAGTGGTTCGTTCCTGTTTGTAATTGAACAGGTCCTCTACTGTAAAAGTTTAACGAGCCCAGTATAGGAGAAACTCGGCGTTTTTCAATTTTAGAGAGTCTAAAAAAACTAAAGGAGACTCCACGTTGAACTTTTTCGTATATTTGTGTCCCTCAAGCCCGAAAAAGTATAAAATAATACCTGGGGGAACCGCTTGATCTTGCGACCAAGGAGTACTTTCATAATAGTGTCGTTGACCTGAAAAGTAAAAAGCGATCAAGGACACGTCGTTTTATTTCCTTATCGAGTTCGAAACGACAAAAACCCGGCAATCTTTTCCTGATTTTGCGGTCAGAAAAGAGCTAAAAGGGGACCGTCTTTTAATTCCGTTTTAACGAGTGAAAAAGAAACACTCGGCGATCTTTTCATGTTTTAGGAGTCAGAAAAGGGCTTAAAAGATGACTCTGATATTTTTGTTTGTGAAAAATTACAATTTCCCTCGAAATCCCTTTGTCCTGCACAAAAGCAACACATTACTCATACCTGTTTAAAATAGGCAAAAATACATTCAAAAACATCTTTTCATGGTAAAAAATGAACTAATTCATCCAAAAAACCTATAAAAAGACCTTTTACCATGTCATTTTTACCGTTTCACTGTTGAGGTTGAAAAAGGAGCTTTTGACAAGAAACTTCCCGTGGTCGCTGCGGAAAATCTGACCGTCGGAATCGAACGCCGTCTCATCCAGGTATTTTACACATCCTACTCTGCATTTCTATCCGTTTAGAATCAATTTTTAGGTCTTAGTTTTATTTTTTTGGGGGGGTTTTGGTTTTGGAATGCGCCTCTCGGCGGACGCAGGTGCCCTTCGGGTGACCTGCGTCCCCCGACTTTTTCTCATACGGGAAAATGGTCGGAAGACGCAGCCCGCCTTCAGGCCAGCTGCGTCCGGGCGCCCTGTGCTACAAAGCCGGGGTGCGTCTTCCGAGAAACGCGCATTTCAAAACCCCAACTCTCTCAAAAAACCACCAAAAATTCCCAAATCAATTTCTAATTGCTATTTTTGATATGCAGGGCATTAATCATGTTAGACTGGAGAGAAAGAGAGCATGTAGAGGAAGATGAAGCTGCAATAAATCATCAACCTTCCCTGGATGCCCTAAGAGCATGCGGATTATACAAATATTGGACCATACCGGGCATGAGGGGCCAGGTAAGATTCTTGGAATGGCTGGTTGAGCGATGGAACGTTCAAGAACAATGCTTTTACATAGGAGGGCACCAGCTCGAGATAGAGCCCTCGGATGTATACTTTCTCACTGGCTTGCCAAACAGAGGTGAGCAACTCAGTCTTGCGGGGACTAGGCCGGGTGGCCAATCCCTTGATAGTCTCCGCGAGGATTGGTGCACACGTGGGGCTCACCATTCAAAAGGCATAGAGATAAAACACATCACTCTACCGGAACTCAAAGTCATAGCGTTCACGGTTACCAGAATTTGCGGCGCGGCCGCTTTACACATTGCTTCCGGATCCCAAATGCGGATGGCAATTGACTGTTACCAAGGCACCATTTTCAACTGGTGTGAAGCTGTGTCGGCTCATATGAAGAGCCAACTGACCAAGGCAAAGAACGGACGACTAAAGACTTTTGGATATGGGCCTATAGTCGTGAGCTTTGCCTTGGAGAGAATTCCAATGCTGATCCCTCAGCAACTCACTGTTGATATCTTGGGTCCTCGGCAGCCAAAGCTGATACGATGGGTTGCGGTGATGGCCCGGCATCCTGACGAGGGCGCGACAGTAGTTCGATTCTCAGATAGTTATTTTGACTGGTTAGAGGGCCAGCTTTTTGTGATACAGGACTTTCCGTATGCCGGAATGGATTTCAGAGGTGATCCGGACATGGTTCTTCCACAGGGAGAACAATGGGACGACAGAGGTACTTTTATTTTCACAAGTTTTCTAGTTATGTATTTTTTGTATTTTTTATATATATCGTCTCAAAACTAATAGTAAAACTTTTTCAAAATGCAGATGTTGGTCCACAGCGTCCAGCCAACCTCCGGCCTTATGATAGACTACATCCAGCTGCACCGGTACCGGCCCACAGGATGCGACAGCAGAAGTACTAGCTGAGTTGGAGCATGATCTAGAGCGTCTCACGGCAGATATACCTGAGACTACTATGGACGACATTCCTATCAGGCTTCAGCGCTTCGTAGTCGCGGTCCCTGGACCGTTTAGGAGATTTTTGCGTAAGGTAGCCCGCGCAGTGGTGTCGTACAGAGAGCACCACCAGTGATTGACTAGTCACTTTTGTAGTCACATGTGACATTTTTGACTTTTTGTACTATCATTTTGCCGATCATAAGGTGTTTTCAACCTATGATCGAAGACGATGTATATATTTTTTGACACACTTCTATCTATATATATATCACTATTACCGGCTTATCTTGTTTAACATGTATGATGAAATGTTTTTAAATTTACTTGCATGATTATTATAAATGTCTGTCCAACACTCGAGAAGCAATTGCATCTGCTAATGTATTCAAAGACCTTGGAATATGTTGATATTCAATGTAATCAAATTCACGTTCCAAGAGACGCACTCTCAAAAACAACCTTAATAACACAGGATTTCTAATGGCATAAACTCTATTAAGCTGTAATACAACAAGTTCAGAATCTAACCTCACTATCAAACGTCGAATTCCAAATGAAATAGATTCGGATAATAATTCAACCACTGCACTGTATTCTGCAATGTTATTCGTTGTTTGACCGAGGCTTACCCCATGCATAGAAACTAACTCGTCAGAGGGCGAATAGATAACCCAAGCTGCGGAAGAGATATTCCGTGTATTACGACAAGCACCATCAGCAAATCCAATGTATGTTTGGAGAGGCGTCGACATCTACAATATCAAGAGTAAAACCAAGATAAGCCAGAATAATGACGAAAAACCACACTCGCTAAGCTAAGCACACTGACTAAACTAACACACTTGCTAGCTAGAAAGGAAATCTAACCTATCTAAAAATTTCTCCATACCCATCATTTTAAGCATAATACCTCTTTAGGTAAAGTCCATTTCTGGGTTTACCCAAAGAGTCCCCATCAAAATCAACTAACTCATAAGCCCCTTTTGCTAGCTTTCGCTTTACAATGTAGGGCCCATGCCACATGGGAACGAATTTTCCGGCACCTAGCTTATCGTTAGCTTGATCATATAATAGTACTAGGTCTCCTTCCGAAAAACTTCGAGGGGTTACATTTTTATCGTACTGAGCTTTCATTCGTTTCGCGTGAGTCTCGATAGCTAAAGTAGCGTCACGTCGAGTCTCATCTAATTTAGCCAAGTATAATAACCGTTTCTCCTCTTCGGAAGTAGCTGGAAGTAATTCGACAGCCATTTGAAGTGATGGGATTTCGCATTCAATAGGTAACACAGCTTCTAAGCCATAAACTAGCTGGAAAGGGGTGAAACCTGTTGAATTTTTCACTGAAGTTCGATATGCCCATAGCGCCGAAAATAACATGTTATGCCAATTCGTTCGATGGATACCAATGATCCGTCGAATCATGATGACTAGAACTTTGTTGATTGACTCAACCAAACCGTTGGCTTGCGGATAATAAGGAGTAGAGCTATCGTGGCGCAAACCAAGCTGGCTTGTAAGCTCAGTCATCATGACATTTCGAAAATGGCTCCCATGGTCAGTAATGATTGCTTGTGGGACACCAAACCTAGTTATGATATGATTGAATACGAAAACTGCAGCTGTCTTGCCGCTTGCGTCGAATGTAGGCATCGCCTCGGCCCATTTTGTAAAATAATCAACCGCGAGGATGATATACGCATGCCCCCCGGCCGAGTGAGGGTTACAAGTAATAAAGTCAATGCCCCATTTGGCGAATGGACCAGCGGCAATTATAGGGTGGAGAGGAGCAGGTGGAGCGCGCATCTTTCGATCAAACACTTGACAGTTGTGGCATGTTCTGACGGCAAGGATACAATCTTTAAACATAGACGGCCAGAAATAGCCAGCGCGCAACACCTTCTGAGCTGTGGCATACCCAGACATATGACCGCCACATGCTCCAGAGTGACAATCATTCAAAACTCTCTCAGCCTCTTCGTGAGTTAAACAACGTCGAAAAACTAAGTCTGCCCCCCGGCGATAAAGTGTATCTCCAATAATTCTGTATTGCTGGGATCGAAACCGAATTTTTCGACGGTCTTCCTTGGAAGCTTCAGGCCGAAAGGTTTGGGTTTGGAGATAGATGATTATATCCCCATACCACGGATCTAAAGTGCTAATAAGAAACAAAGATTCGTCCGCAATGGACTCCTCTGCCACAGTCTCTGTGTCAGCACTCGGGAAATCACACATCAATTCCGCAAAAACTAAAGATTTCTTAGACTTGGACTTCTCGAACTCCAAGTCGAACTCTTGCAGGATAACAATCCATTTAGAGTACTTGCCCCCTAGCAGTTGTTTTGTCAAAATATAAATCATAGGGTTGCAATCCGAAATAACTGTAGTTTTGCGAAGAAGAATGTAGTGACGAAAACGCTGGACAGCTTGAACGGCTGCCAGGGCCAATTTCTCCACATGCGAATATTTTAACTCAGTGGGATTTAAGGTTCTACTAAGATAATATATCACATGCTCTGCTTTGAATTCATCTTCTTGAACTAACACCATTCCAATGGTGGAATGCGAAGCTGCGAGGTATAAGAAGTAGTCCTGGTTGTAGTTGGGAGGATGCAATAACGGTGCATGGGTCAACGCGTGTTTTAATGCATCAAAAGATTGTTGGGCAATCTCGTCCCAAAAGAATTGTGCGTTCTGTTTCAACAACCGTGTAAAACCTTTAGTGACCTCGGCGTAGTTTGGGATGAATCGGCGTAAAAAGTTCGCTTTCCCTTGCAAACTTTGGAGTTGGCGCAAACTCGAAGGAGGAGGCAATTTGATGATAGCCTCGACTTTCGAGGGATCGACGCGAATGCCGGCTTTTGAAACAACAAATCCCAGCAATCGACCTGTTTCTATACAGAAAACACACTTGTGGGGATTCAACCGAATTCGATAATGCCTACACCTCATAAAGATTGCTCGTAGGTGGACAAGGTGATCAGCTCGATGTAAAGAATGAGCAGGCAAATCATCGAGATAGGGTTGCACAATGTGCTTGATGTCATGAAATGCATAAGACATCGCCCGTTGAAAAGTAGCGCCGGCATTCTTAAGCCCAAAAGGTAATTTGCAATAAGCAAATGTCCCCCATGGACAAATGAATGCCGTTTTTGGTTGATCGGCAGGTAGAATATTGATTTGATTATAGCCTGAGAAACCATCCATGAAGGAAAACATCTCACTTCCGGCACAATCATCAATTATTTGATCGATATAAGGCGTAGGATAGTTGTCTTTTGGACAAGCTCGATTGATATCCCTATAGTCGATACAGATTCTTATTGTTCCTTGTTTTTTATTGACGGGAACAATATTCGATACCCAATCCGTTAACGGGATCGGATAAATGAAACCTGCTTTCAACAGCTTTTCGACTTCTGCTTTATTGCAGCCGCTTTTCGAGGGTGAATCTGACGCAACCGTTGCCGAATGGGTTTAGCATCCGGGTAGGTTTTGATTTCATGAACAACAATGGCAGGATCAATTCCTGGCATTTCCTCGTAAGACCAGGCAAACACGTCGCGGAATTCTTGGAATAGGGCCTTGTAAGTTTGGATTTCTTCTTCAGTACATGCGGCACCTATATGAATGTTCTCCTCGATTCCGGGCTTCACTGAAATATCAATGGGAATAGTACGAGAAATATTCCCTAAATTCAGCTCTGAATCAGAATGTTTCGTTGGATCCTGAGCGTCTTTGACATATTCAGCGGTAAAGATAGATGAAAAATCATTTTCAAATGCATCATCCTTAGGTAAAAACGAAGATCTGTGATGGAGATCTTCCCATGGTAGATCATCTACACTTAGGATTTCGCGAAGTTGTTCGTCAGATGACACTTCTTCGGGAAACGTTATCCGTTCTAAGGGTGAGGTGAAAAGTGACTCTTCACTGACCACATTCATTTGGTTGGTTTCGGTTGAATGAAAGTCGGTAAAAGACATAAGAGCTTCATAAGCAATCTCATACGGACTCAACGGCATAACATCACCGAGTGAGTCTAGCTCAGAGTCAGATGGAACATACCAAGGATCATCATAAATAATGTTTTCTGACGTGATCATATGAATTGTTGCAAACGAAGGGTCTGCATTGAGTGGAGGGAGAGGAAAAGTTCCCAGTAAACCGGAATCCTTAACTAAACCTACACCAATGTCCCTATAAGGGATTGTCGTTTTACCAACATGTTGGATACTCTCTGAAGAGGTTGGGTCGGATGAAAAGTATGTCAGCTGATCAATAGTCACGATCTTACCGTTATGTGGAAACTTAATGACTCTGAAGACCGATGAAACGACCGCTGTCATAGCATATGACCAACTTCGACCCAAAAGAAGGTTGTAGTCTAGAGGGGCATCAACCACTTCCACATCCAGACTAACGGTTTTACCTTCGACCCCTATAGGCAATTCTTGTAGAATACCAAACGGACGGAACCCACGGCCATCAAAGGCCTTAAGGATGGTGGGGGATTGGTTCAACGAAGGAGAACCAAGCGATCTCCAACATTGAATCGACATAATACACGTAGAAGCTCCCTCATCAATCACAGTCCGATGAATAGGCCTGTTTTTGACTATCACTGGAATTTGGAAAGCCATTTGATGGGGGAGACGCGGTGTACTATTTTCTAGATCAAAGATCATTAGGTTCGGGTCCTGAACATCGACAGCTCCGATAGCCGACAAAAGCAATTTTCGTTGCGCTGGACATGATTGCAGCACTTCGAGTGCCGACATTGCTGAAGGTGAAACAGCTAAGTCTTCAACAATGTTGTAATTCTGGGCTGCTCTCGCATGTGGATTGAAAGCAGACCTTCGAAGTACACCCTTGGCGGGCGGCTTAATCACTAAGTCTGGGTTAGGTTTTTCGATCTGTAGTGGATCGGAACCAGGAGCTGAGGTTGATGGGTTAGAGTGAGAAGATTCTGCTTCCTTACCATCAACAGGAGCCTTACTACCATAATCTTGCGATCGAGTCGCAATCCTGACATGAGACATCATCAAAATGGGTTCTTCACTGGCATTCGAAGAAGAACCTATCATCTTATTCTCCTGCTCTGGAAATGGATTTTTTAACACAGCAGGAGTGGGAGAACCTTTGACTATTTTCACTACCTCGGCCCGATGAGGGCAGTCTCTCGTAAAATGATCTTCTTCACAAATGAGACAAGGATATCGAGGTTTGCGTTTTTCGTCATTGGTTTCCGACTTTTCCGTTTTCTCCTTTGGAGCCTTGTCTGCTTTAGCCTTCTTCTTTCCTTTCTTCTTTCCACCGTTTTTTGATTTGGCCGTAGATGACTCTACAGCGTGAATGTCGGCGGTAAGTTCAGGAGGAGAAGACTCTCCTGTCGGAGAATCAGGCAAAGTGATAATTGGAGTATTGGAGGCCTTGGAAGACTTCTTCTTACTCTTCGTAGTCACGATACCAATCATACCATCAGCGGCATGAGATCCCGAAGGAGCAGCAGCGATTTGGTTTGACTTTGGAAGATCCGGAATTTTCTCGTGTAACGTACCCGACTGAGTGTAAACTAAGTCAAGGTATTGTGCCTGAGCAATGACTTGCTCCTCAGTAACTACTCCGGCCTTAGCTACATCTTCAGTAATTCTTGGTAATAATGATTTGACAAACCATTCAGCTAAGATTTGGTCCGGGATAAAAACTTTCACTAATCTTCTTCGACGTCTCCACTCATGGATGTGATCAGAAATGTACGTGGATGTCGATTGTTTTAGCGAAGTTAATAATTCTGTACCATTATCGTATCTGACTGGTAACTGAAAATGAGTTAAGAACGAGGTAGCTAACTGGCTAAAGTTGTAAAAAGAGGCCCGTGGTAACTCAATGTACCACTTGGCTGCGAGACCAATGAGTGTACGCTGGAAAAGACGTAAGCGGATGGAATCATCTGAGATGGAATTTGATGCACACCAGAGGTGGTAAGTCATCACGTGATTAGACGGATCCTCTCCAGACTTACCTTCGAACTTGGGTATATCGCTGGGCAACTTATTTGGCATTGGCGGCCAGAACTGAAGATATTGAATTGGATCGTTCGTTAGGCGCGTCAAGTCGGGTAAATCTAAAGTCGCAATAAACGGTAACTGCCGGTTAGGATCTCTAAAACTCTGAGTCACAATACCAGCCCCAGGAGGAGGATATCCAGGATAACTAGGAACAGGAGTCGCATTTGGGATATTATATCCTCCTGGAAAACCAGGATTAACCGGACCGTACTGGGGTTGCTGAGGTTGTTGATAAGTGTACCCAGGATACGGTTGATACTGGTAAACCGGTTGTTGGGCAGCTTGCCCAGGTTGATACTGTCCCTGGTACGGAGGTTGAACAAATTGAGGTTGAGTAGTAACAACCGTACTTGTACCAGGTTGGCCTGCAGGCATCTGGACTGTGGTTTGAACCGTAGGTCCAGACAACGGTACAGATGTCTGAGGAGTGGTTACAGGGACAGTAGAAACCGGAGCTGCCGATACTCCAGAAGTAAGCATGGTAGATGAAGCGGTAGTTGCTGCAGCCGTGTGAGGTGGAGTACCAGGTGCAATTGGCGGCTGAGTAACTACGGAAGTTACAGGGGTCTGAACACTTGACTGGACAGGTTGCGGTTGCTGGGGTGGACCAGGAACTGCAGGTTGTCCTGCTTGAGGTACCGACTGTATACTTGGTTGCGACATCTGTTGACCCTGTGACGGATCCCATGTTAACATTCCAGGGTATTGACTCGTAACAGGTTGAGGATACTGAGATCCATAGCCGTATTGAGGATAGGGTTGATAACTGTAAGGTGCAGTCCCATATGATTGCCCTTGAGGTGGTTGATAACCTTGACCAGGGTATTGACCCGTAGGTTGATAACCTTGAGGTAAATACGAGTACTGGGGTTGACCTTGACCTTGAGGTTGGTATCCTTGAGGTTGATACCCTTGGGGTTGATACCCTTGGGGTTGCCATCCTTGAGGTTGCCATCCTTGAGGTTGATATTGATACTGAGGTTGACTTTGGGGTACATATTGAGGCTGGGGTTGATACCCTTGAGGTTGCCCCCCAGTCACGAATGAAGTACCTTGAGGTTGCCCCCCAGGCATTAACGAAGGTTGCCCCCCAGGCGGTAATTGGCCACCTTGAGGTTGGTTAATGGGAGTTGAACCTGACATCATATAAACGTCACCTATACTCAATGGTACATTACCACTGTTTCCAACTAATAACCCATGATCAATGGGTTGAGGAGATGCTCCCGCAAAGGTACCAGAAAGTGATTGATACCCAGTAGGAACAGAAGGACCGCCATGTAAAAATGATTCAGGACTTTGCGAAAACACAGATGACTGACCAGACATATTTACAGGAGAATGAATTCCTCTAGGTGGAATAGGAGTACGAGGTGTAGAAAAACCTACTGAGTTGTCTAAAAAATTGGTTAATGCAAGGTACCAAGATTCACTTCTAGGAGGACTGTAAAAGATGGATTCACGCTCCCTTAGATCAAGGGTAATTAGATCTTCAGAATCAGAAACGCCTATTTCTTCCTCTGGAACAAGTTCTTCTATAGCAATTAATCCAACAGGAAGATTTTCGGTGATAATTCTTTCTATTCTTGGTGAATCAGGAACACTAGGAGTTGGAGTAACAGGTTCGGAAATTTCAGGTTCTTCGCCTGTTTCACTGGCAGATGAAAAACTACCAGCAAGCTCGGAAACTGTAACAGCTTCGGGATTGTAACCTGTTTCTAAACTTTGGTAATCTGGATGGACTACCAAGGAAGATTCTCCTTCTTCAGGTGAACCTACTCTACTGCCACTAGGAGGAGTTACAAGGACCTTTAACCCTTCTAAATTACCTGGGTCGTCTCGAGGAGGGGATCCCCTAAGTCTACGGGATCTTCTCAACAATTCGGCCACAGAAACAACTTCAGGAGACTGGCCCGCAATTCGACGGGACCTTCTCGGTAATTCCGCCACAATTAAAGATTTTAACTACAACACACGAAAACAAAGTAAAAATTTCAAATCAAACCACCTAAAGTCTTCTAAAGAACCAAACAAATTTGAAGCACACGCCTAAATAATCTAGAGCGTCAAACCACACACAAACAGTAGTCTTCCGGACCAAAAGCGCTAGTTGGTGATTAGGCCCAACCTCGCAGGATTCAGTACAGAAATGGCGGGTGGAACAGTTACCCCGGCAACCTGCTTAATGAATAGACTGGCACAAGTTCCTCCACTTTAACCGTCTCGAAGTGAAGCGAACCCCCCAGAAAATCCAAGTGAGTATAACCGACGTCTGCTCCAGGTACAGTGGGACCTTCCCTCCACCGTCACCTTGGGTAGAATCCTAGATATTATGGCCACTAAGGTTACCAATCACAACAATTACACCTGGGGGAACAGTCTAAACTCCGACAGCACGCAAGGGCAGAGTAGCAAGCTCCAATCCCCTTACCGGCTCCTTGACAACAATCCAAGGTTTACCGATAAGTGACCCCTGGCTCCTCGACAATGGTTAATCCGAGGTTTACCGTTTGTAATACGTACTGCCTGGCGTCGTTCCCAACGAGGGAGGAATGATCCCCTCACTGGTTCGGACACGAGCTCGTGCTTCTCCTTTAAGAGGAGCTTTCCCAGAATGTAACTGAAACAATTGGATTTGTTCTACTCAAGATAGACTATCTGTTTGGTTTTGTAGTCTTGGAGAGTTAAGTACTCACCTACTCCAAGACCCTAGCCTAAGCTATGTTGGTGTTTCAGAGCCCTAGAAAAATAAAGATTACTAGATTGATTTTAATTTAAGCGTTACTTTTAAGGTTGTTTCTTAAGTCAAAAGGTGATGGAAGTGAAACCAGTGGTGTGTTGACTCGACTCGAAACCACTACAAAATGCACCTAGAATGATTTATCCACTACTTTACTTTTTCGATGAATTGCTTAACTAAAAAGTTGAGAGAATGCAATCTTTATAAAAGCAACTTCTTAATTGAAGACAATCAAAGAAACAATTCGTTTTTCTTTTCCAAGCATAAAAACATAACCTCTCTTTACATGCACGAAAAAACTCTTTTCTTCTTTCAAAAACAAAAAGCTACTTGAAACAAGACTTTTAAAGAAGATGTTTTTGTATTTTTCTTTTAATAAAGCAAATAAATCTAATATAACCAAAAATCAATCTTAACAACTATTAAAATCTATGAAAATCCACTCATAAGCAAACTAAAGGCAAATTTACTCTAAGCAATCTTAACGAGGCCAAAACTAACAATGATTATTTCTAAGGTGTTTTACTTGATCACAATCAAATCAAGGACTAGCTTATTGCAGAACCAAAAACTAGTCAAAACAAAACTCTAATCTTTTTGTTCTTTTTGTAAAATGGAAATCAATACTTTATAAACAAGCAATTCGAAATTTGACCCAAAACAACTTAAATGGCAAGCTGCTCACACAAGGAGACTTTACGACAGGCCCGACTTCTAAGAAGGTTGACTAACCAGAGAGATCTAAGGCTGGACAACTTTCTACTATCAAAGTCACTACAAAACCTATCCAAAAATCAAACCCTAGGTCTAAACTTCGTTGAAAACCACTAAAACACTCAAAGCTCACAAAACAAGTTCAGGTGAAAATTCTTGACAGGGTACTAAAGGATCTGGGCAGAAAATACAAGGAAAAATCAAAATCTAAAAGCAATTAAAGCAAAAAATGGAATTTTCTTAAGTTTTACAGGAAGACGCAGGCAACCCGTTGTCACAGGTGCGGCCCCGCTCTGTGCAAACGACAACAGCGCGTCCAAAGACGCACTGTGCAGTACTCAGAGAGTGCGTCCTTCTGAAAAAATGAAGAAAAACCAAATCTAACTAAATCTAAAGCTAAGCCACCCAAATACTAATTCTCACAGTCAAAAACCAGAAAATAAAAATGATTTTCTCAAAGCAAAGTTCATATAAAGGAAAAGACTCTCTCATTAATGGATTCCCCAGTGGAGTCGCCAATTTGTCACACGGAATTTGTCAAGGGTGCGGACACGACTGACCTTCCTAGAAGTCTAAGACGTTCTAATGACAAACAAGACAAAATGGAGTGATCTTTCTCTAAATACACCTTTTACAACATGAAAACTACAAGTGTTTAGGCTTACCTTATTCCAAAACGCTGTTGTTGAAGTCCGTTCTTGACGATCCGGATGAGCTCCTCCTTCAAGTCAATTCCTGCAACCACAAACAATCAAACAATTACCAAGCACTTGCATTTCATATAATAAAACATATATTCAACATGCAGACCAAGGAACACATGAAATAACTCATTAACACAAGCTATTGAGAAAAATAAACCAGTTTGTATTAATAACGAAACAAAGAAACTCTTACAACCTGGCCTTGGTGTTGTGCAAGTTCCTCCCAGGGTCCATCAAGGGTTTTCCTCTACTTTGACAAAGCTCACCCTCTTCCAAGTAGAATCAAGTAAAGACAATCTCTCCTCACAAAGGCTCTAATGGAAGACCTAAATCCTGCAGCATTTACCCAAAGAAAATGTATAGCTCCAACCTCCTCTCCCTCTGGCTCAATGTCTTTATTTATAGTGCTGTAAAGAGGTTATTCAGGTCCACTATCAATGGGATCATCCCCCTCTATGGGTGGGATAGCTCCCTTATTGATGGGATAAGTTCCCCCTTAATAGAGATACATGAACCAACTGGAGGCGCATCCATTTCATCAAACCGACCTCTAGAATGTTCTAGAAGTAACCACAAGTAACTTTTTCAAGATAAAACTCGCGCATTTTGCCTTTTACAGAGGGACGCACCTATCCCTTAATATACAGAGCGTCCATGGACGCAGATTTTGTGAACATGGTCAGCGTCCCCGCAGGTAAGGCTAGAGAGAACCTGTGACCCCAGAGATAAACATAGTTTTTACAAGACTTTCTCTCTTCTTTGAGTTTGAGATGGATAACAGAGGCATGAGACTTGCCTAAGAGGGTAGCGTGACTGTTGATTTGAGCCATACTAACTGTAAGTAGTCAAGGTGACATTTTTTAGTGTAACAGCTAGAGACTCCCCATTGAAAGATGTCAAGGAATATTGTATTGGAAAGCATATGGCTTGTGGAGTATTCTCCTTCCTTAAGAAGTGATTATATGGTGTTACCCTACCTCAAGGGTTTTGATATCAATAAAGAGAAGCATTTGTGTATTTTATGTTTGTAATTCTCTTAAGATTATTAGAAGTTATTGGGTATATTGGCATCATTTCATATATTTATAGGTCAGATCTATTACAGCCAGGTTGTCACCTTTAAAGGATGGTTTTTCAATTGAAATTATTTATAATCCATTCGTGCCTGATAATATAACTAACTTTCATGTTTTTAATGACGACCAATAGATACTGGAATTTATGGTGAACATCGATGTGTTCAAGGACACAACCATCAATGAAGATGAGCAAGAGAAAGCATTGCAGGGATCATCTCAAGAAAATAAAGAAAACTCCATGCGCAACAGTGTGTTATCTTTGGAAATGTTGTATGACCTGCAAAAGCGCTTCAAGGGAGCGGTTAATGCAAAGAATCATAGCTCCACTCTTTCATATGAACAAGTGAATCTTGGTACAAAAGAGGATCTGAAGTATGTGAATATCGGTACATGTTGCACACCTCAAGAGAAGTAAGCTTTCACCCACCTCTTTAAATAGTATTTAGATTTGTTCGCATGGATGTACGATGACATGACAACTTATGACACATGAATAATCTAGCATGTGATTCCCATCAAAGAAGGGGTAAATCATTTTCAACAAAAATTGAGAAAATCTCACCCTATTCTTGAACCCCTCATTTGGAAAGAACTCAAGAAATTATTGGATGCTCAAATCATATTCAAAGTTTGTCATTCGACATGGGCCGCTAATCCAGGTTATTGGGAGAAAGAAGTCTAGAGAAATATGCATGTTTGTATATTTCTGCAATTTGAACCAGGTTTCAGACAAGGATAACTATCTAGTTTCATCTATGGAACAAATTCTTCTAATAGTATTAGGGTCAGAAATTTTCTCATTACTAGATGGTTTTTCTGGTTACAACAAAGTTCTAGTAGAAAAACCCGACGGACACAAGACCACTTTCACTAAGTGGCATACTTTTGTGTTTTAGCGAATTCCTTTTGGACTAATTAATGCATGAGCTACATTCCAACGGGATATGGACATCACATTCTATGGTTTGATTAGACAAAGTTTTGTGGTCTACTTAGATTATGTGATAGTAATTTCAACAAAATGGTTCGATCACTTACGTCATTTGAGGCATATTTTTTAGTGATGTCACAAATACGAAATATTTTTAAATCCTAAGAAGAGCATTTTCGAAGTGTCTAATGGAAGTCTCTTGGGCCACATTATTGCAAAGAGTGGGTTTAAAGTGGACCCAGAGCTAGTCAAAGATATCACTCATATTATGTTTCCAATGAACAAGAAATTTATGCAATCCTTCTAAGGGAAAATCAATTTCCTCCACAAGTTCATCTCAGATTATGCACAGACAGTAAAACCATTACAGTATATGGTTAATAAGGATTCAACTTATAAGTGGGATAAAAGGGAAAAATATGCCTTCACCTATATCAAATAAGAAATTTATGAAGCTCCAACACTATATAGTCCAAATTTCAGCAAAGATTTCATGTTTTATACTTTCGCTTCTAACACTTCTCTTGCATCCTTTCTCACGCAAAAGGATTATCAAGGTAATGAGTGGCTTGTATTGTTCATGATTGTTTACTTACAAGGACTTGAGTTAAATTACCCTATCATTGATAAATAAGCATATGTAGTGTACAAGGTGGTGAAACATTTCAGGCCATACCTTCTGAAAAATCACATCATTGTCTTTGTACCTCACCTAGTGGTCATAGCATTATTTGTTCAAAAAGATATGGCTAAGAGAAGGGAAAAATAGATGACAAGATTGCAAGAATATGATCTTGAATTAAAGCTAGTTCACACTATAAAAGGCCATGGTCTATGCCATCTTGCAGTAGAAGTGGTTAACACACCAGAAGAAGAGACTTGTAGGAGGGAGCAAGAAATTGAAATGTGTAACATTGAACAAGTTACCCCCACTGGCGCATCCACCTCTTGGTACGCAGATGTATGATAGTATCTTGAGCATGGAACCTTTCCCTCACACTTATCAACACGAAAAAAGAGGGATATTCAACTTAAATCTCTATCATATCAGTTGGTACATGAAGTGATTTTTCAGAAACAGCATAATGGTGTCCTACTCAAATATCTAGAAGTACCAAATTCAGAAAGGGTGTTATAGGATCTTCATAAGGGACCAGTCGGTGGGTATTACGCGATTGATACTACTATGCAGAAATTCATGCAAGTCAGTTACTATTGGCCCACACTTTTCAAAGATGCTCATTCTTTGCCCACAAGTGTCCATCTTTTCAGGAATATGTTGGCCATGATAGGAATTTGATTACCCCATTGTTGTAAAAGAGCCATTTTAATAATGGGGATTGGATGTCATTGGTGAAATATTTCCACACTCGTCAAAGAAACACTGGTATATCCTAGCTTCTACATAGTATTTCACACGGTGGATAGAAGCAGTTCCTCTCAAACAAATGAATGAACAAGAAGTCATCAATTTTCTCAGATATAATATCTTTACTACGTTTGGTGTTCCTACATCACTTGTTTTCGATAATACAACTTATTTCCCATCACTTAAACTTTATGATTTTTTTATCCTGGTGGATATTGGTGGCCACCCGCCTATTCCACTTAGACCCCCACCATTTTTTCGTTCAATTTCCTTAATTGTAGCATAGTTTTCTATTTTTGGAATTTTTTGGGGTCTTGAACTTCCAAAGTTGTTTTGCGGGCCTAAATGATGTTTTATTGGAAAACAGGTATACTCGTAGCCTATGGTATGGTTTTTTAGTCAAACATTGTAGTCCTTGAATAGATATTTCTATCGAGGTATCGTATGTGTCAAATGAAGATCGTATGACAAAGTTCAGACCTCGGGAAGTTGATGTACCAATTTACCCCAACGGTGCCCATAGACTTTTGGCACTTCACCTCCTAGGGTTAGGTTTTTGGATGTTTAGGGTTTTCCATTATTTCTCAATAATAAACAGGCCTTCAAGCCTCATTATAACATAGTTTATAAGGCATGTAGATGCCACATCTCTTCTAAGAAATAAGGTACCGTCACCTGAGCTAGTTTATGTCCATTCTGCATGTAAACAGTCTTCAATGCTTTGTTATTAATGAATTGAAGTTCTATTTTCATTGTATATTTTTGTTTCTGCTTATATTTATATTTAATTTCATTCCTTCATAAATGTGGATTAGTGTTATTATAGTGGTATGATCTTTCTTTTCTTTTCTATGTGTGTCCCCAACTAGGTTGGGGTATAAGGAGTTAGGGATTGAACTGGTTAAATCTTTGTAAGACTAGCCTCGCCGACCCCGATGACCTCCCATGGTGGAAGAAAAGAAAGATGAGGGAGGTGGAGATCCTTTCAAAATATTGCTCGAAGAATCCCTTGAGTGACAAAGGAATGCAAAGTTGGAAAACTTAGCCCAGATCCTTCGGTGAATACCCACACATAATGCATCTCCATTGAATAGCCACCCTAGAGGTGCCACTCCCTTTAAGGTACAAGTCAACTTTGACATTCCCATATTTGAAGGCTAGATAGATGCATATGTCATAGATAAATGGTTAAATCTATTGGAAGCATATTTTTCAGTTCATGATTTTTCCAATAGGGAGAGATTACTTTTTCACTCCTTAAAGAAGCCCCCCACTTCGAGGATTGGTAGGAAACCTATTGTGAGCAGAGGGACGAGAGGGAACCCTCGTTATTTTAAGTCGCACCCACTTGGAATTATTTCTGAGATGCCATCAAGGAACAATATTACCTTGTCATGAACTATGAATATAAGTACATAAAATGGACCACACTGCGGTAGGGAGTTCACAAATATTTTTCATACCCTTCGCACGATGTTGGGTATCAAGGATTACGAGCGGCATCTAGTACTCAAGTATTGTGATTGTCTACACAAATACATCCAAGAAGAGATGGAGCTCCTGGACATCTCCTCGCATGGCACTGCCTATCAATATGCTATCAAGATTGGGTAGAAGTTTAAATAGAAAGATAAAGAAATAATGAAAATAGCATTTCAATTCATTAATAATAAAGTATTTAAAATTGTTTACATGCAGAATGGAAATAAACTAGCTCAAACGATGGTAGCTTATCTCTGAGAAGAGATGTGGTGGCTACATACCTTCTGAACTGTGTTACAATGAGGCTCGAAGGCCTATTTATTATTAAGAAACAATGGAAAACCCTAAACATCCAAAAACCTAACCCTAGGAGATGAAGCACCAAAAGTTTGTGGGCCCCATTGGAGTAATTTGGTACATCAACTTCTCAGGGTCGTAACTTTGGCATACGATCTTTGTTTAATGCATACAATACCTCATTAGAAATATCTATTTGACTGCAAATTTCAATTAAAATAACCTACGATAGGCGTTAACTTTTCTCATTTTCCAATAAAATGTCATTTAGGGACTCAAAACAACTCTGGAAGTTCAAGACCCGAAAAACTACAAAAAATAGTGAATTGTGCTACAGTTAAGGAAACTGAAAGAAACAATGGTGGGGGTCCAATTGGAATAGGCGGGTGGCCACTAATACCCACCTGGATCAATTTTTCATTAAAGAATGGCATTAGTTTGAAACATTTATGTAACTATTATCCACAGGGTAACAATCTTATTGAGTTAACCAATAAAACTTTGATCTGTATTATCAAGAAAAGTGTATACTCTAAACAAAGGAACTGGCACAATGCATTGGTGAATTATTTGTGGGCTAACCCTATTATGCCTAAGCCCTCTTTGAAAAATTCACCTTAGTTCATGGTGTATGGGAAATAATCCATCCTAACTCTGAACATATATCTCCCAACCCTTCAACTCTCTCAAGAGTCTTAGGGTAAGATTTGCCTTACAGTTCAAAGTAGGAGAGACACACTTTTGAAGCTATAGGAAGAAGGAGGAAAGTGAAAGAAAAAAATGTTATCCATCATAATTGTATCAAGTGATGGTTTGATAAGAATTTTGTAGGGAAGAAAGAATTCAGTGTGGGAGAGCAAGTATTGAAGTGGGATAAAGCCCACGAAGAGAAAGGGAAACACACTAAATTCTAGTCTCATGGATCAGACAATATGTTGTTCATGACAAGCTAAGCCACCACAATTACCATCTCTAATCCTTGGATGGGAAGATGGATTATCTTCTTGTCAATGGCCAAGAGCTTAAACGATGTTTTTAATAGCAGTCTAGGGTTGTGTCCCTACCTGATGTACATAGTTATTTTATCGTCTTTGGTATTTCTATTTGTTTATATTATGCTCAGTCTTTTCTGTTGTCTTTTTTGTTGTCCTTGTGAATAAAAGCTTTTGTGAAAGTGTTTTGTTTGGTTCTAATGCATGTGGAAAAATGGAAAGGGCCTAGTGACACCACAACATTTAGATAACCTTCAATCCTTATTCTTTATCTAGTTTTATATCTTTCATTCAATGATGTTTTAATAGAAAATACAATCCTTCCATGGGGAAAACTTGGTGTAGAACCATGATGCTCATGTCCATTCTAACAACCTCATTTCTAAGCTTGGTTCTGTAATATTTCGGTGTTTTGCATGTTGATCCAATCAAGTACAGAAGGGCAAGGGAAAAATCTATAGTGAGCAAACTTATATCAGAGGTAATATATATACTTCTCTGAAGGAACAACCTATTCTGCTCTTAATAAGTCGGGATCCCTCTCCCACCCTAATGGAATAATAAATTCCTAAGCACAGTTTTATAAATAAAGTAAATAAAGGGTGAAAGAAGAGAAAGGCTTCTTCCACGAAGAAGTGAATCAAGCAACTTTGTCGGGGTACTCACCAAGCTCACTAGTAGCAAAGCAATGCTTTTTTTCCTATAATGACTCTGTCGGGGTACTAAACAGGCTCACTCATAGCGGAGCAAAACCAAACATGAAAACTCATACTTTGTTTATATTAAACTTGCTAGTATATATTACCCTTCTCCTAAAACGAAACAATTATGATATACTTATCTTTGTGAATGTGTTTAACCAAAAAGGGATGGAGGAGACTACATCTACAACTAGGTTACGTGGGAAAGCCAAAGTAATCCACACAATGAATCAATATTTCCTGGAAAACTAGGCCCTATGGATAAAGTTAGACCAAGGCAGAGAAGTTGGAGTTCTACCAATGTGTCACCAACTGTTGTAACACCCTCCAAAATTTTGCGCTATACCCAAATTTCAGAGCCCATTTTAACCTTGTGAGTTGTCATCTCTAGTAGCAAGAGTCATCCCATGTAAATCCTCTAATTTATCTATCCCTTTTTGAAGAAAACGTAAGTGTCGTATTTTCACATGGGAAGTGTCGTACATTGTAAAAACATAGTTATGGTTCATTGCAAGAGGAAAATTTGGTACCAATGGGTCCTATTTACCATGTAGACATGTATTAGACTCATTCCCAGAGTTTTATTCATTGTTTTTTTATTGTCTTCACTAGAATCGCAAAGTATATCATAAGTGTTGCACTTGGGGGAAAGTATTGTTTTACTTTCACATCAAAGGGATTATGTTGATTCTAGGTGCTGAGTGTTCAATGGTGTGTCATAAATTGTTCTAAGTGTGTGATCATGTTGAAATTCTATCTTGGTTTCATCTTTGTCTCACTAATCCACACTTAGCCAAATTCCAAAATGTTTCATGCCCGACCAACTTGGACTCACTCTGCCCCTTTGAATTGTGCATTGCACAATTGCAATCCTCAGCATCACATCCCTGCCTCTCGTAATTGCGCAATGTGAAGTCACTGCCTCCTTGAACTAGGCATTGCGCAGTCACAATCCTCAAAGATAGCATATTTCTTCCCATAATTGTGCAATCCTACCTCCCATCCAACCTCTTTCTACACACTGCCCAGTTTTAGTCAGTAGTCTCTCCTTCTTCCTCCTAGACTGTGCAACTATCTAATCTAGTTTCCCAATCTCCCTCTAGAGCTCCACATTACGCAATTATAGTGGGAAATCTTACCTCACTGTGACCCTCAACTGCACAATCATGTCTCACAGGTCTCCATTTTTTGCAAACTAAGAATTTGCAAGCCTTAGTACCTCACTCTTATCCTCTAGAACTGTGGATTATGCAATCACTAAGCCTTCTTCTAGGTCTAGTACTCAACTCTAGGCCAATCAGTGATTTTCATGAAGAAAGTTAAACTAGGAGATTTTTGGATTGATGCCATTTTGTCATAAGTGTATTTCACTTGCAGGTACTATATCTTGACATGACAATATGATGCTCATAAAGGAAGAGAAGACTTTGTTAGAAGACACTCATGAAGTTGAGAAGACAAGTTGATCATTGAACAAGAAGATGAAGGGACACTACTTTGCAACAGAAAATGAAGAACCAAGATCATAGTGAAGAATCCTTATCTTCAAGCCTTTTGGAGGAGGAAAAGGAAGAAAATGTAGCATCTTTCATGAAGACACAAAGATAGCAGCAAGAGGAGAAGCTTGACATTGACACATCATCATCAAGTCCATGTCATCAGTTTCAAGTCATGTCTTGTCAAAGTGTCATCTCAAGAGTCATATGAGTCATCATGTGCCACATCATTTGTGGATGTAATTATGTAATTTTCAATGAATGGGAAATGTAAAATAGGTGGAATTCCAAAGGTCACCTATAGAATTTGAAAGGTCATGTAGAAGCTGTAACAACCCTGGTCAAAAACAATGTAATAAAGTTAATAAAGGCAAAAAATATAAGACCAAGCTCATGGGACAAGTATTCCAAGTTGAATGATGGGAAAAACATCCTTATGGGTGTTCATTTCGGATTATTATGGCTGAGGAAATTGGAAAAGGCAATGGAAAAGGAATTTGAAAATGCAAGAGGCATTAATTGGCATTTGTTCTATGAAAATAAAGGAAATTAGGAGAAAATGAAGGTGAAAGGTCACAAGTTGCATGTGAGGTGGAAATTGAAGGAAAATAATGTAAAATGAATAAAATAGAGGCCTCAATGATAAAAGGGATTTTGAGGATTAGTTCATGGTTTTTTCTTAGCTTTTGGTCAGAGTAATCTTTTGACAGCTTGAGCTTGGAGCTCTTCTATTCTCTCTCTCAAATACTCTTGGACACTTAGAGTTTTCTTGGAGCACTCTTGGAAGAGTGTGTCATACTTGGGATTTGGAGAAAGAAGGAAAAGAAAGAGCAGGAACGTGCAAGAGGACATCGGGATCCACAACTATAGAGGTTTTTTCTTGAAAGTACCAAGTTGCATGTATCATTTCCTTGCTGTTTTTGGCATGCGTGGCACATGCATGTGGTTTCTTGGTTACGATGTGTCATTGGCATGGAGGATTGCCTAGATTGACACTAGTTTTAAATAGCCTTTCCATTTCCTGGATAGCCATGGTGTTGTGGGTTTCTTTCCTTTCATTTTCTGGTTGGTTCTCATGTTCCTTATGGATGTGGGTTAAGTTACTAGTTCTTGGAGACTTGGCTGGACCAAAAACTAAGAAAAAACCAACAAAAACATCATCATGACTTCTAGGGATGTGTTTTCCATGCATACATGTAGGTTGTATATGTTTTTGATGTGTATGCATGGTGATGGTCATCGTTATAGTTGTGTTGTCATGATTATGTTTTTGTTGTGATGTGTTTGTCATGAACGCATGTCAGTTGTATATACATTTGTTATGCATGTTAGTTTCTATATGTTTTTATGCATGAATTGTCATGGTTATAGTTATGCATGTATAGTAGGTCAGACATGCATTGTGCGGTCATTGTATGTTGTTTCTCTCATCATGATGATGGTGGTTGTTATGATGCGAATGTGTTGGTTGAGATAGAGCAGGAGATGCATATCATCAAAGCAACGTTACAGCACTGGATATTGGGGTAAGAGTAGATCATCATAAAGATTTGTATGTTGGGCATGCATGTATGTTGGTTAATGGTTGTTATAAGCATTAGGGTTATGTACATGTGAGCTAGCTACTTTTATGGATATCATGACCTTATTTATGTTTGAGTTGATATGTTGTGAAGTTATATCGTGATAATCTAGAATGATTGTGCAGACAAGATAGCCTCCCCTGAGATACATTAAGGTATGAGTTTACTTATGTTGTATACTTGGTGCTTGACTATTTGATTATGTCGTCTATTTGGTGTTTGAGACTTTGGTGTCTATTATGTCATCTATTTGTTGTTTGAATGTTTGATTAATTTCATGATATGAGTATGTGTTTATAAGATTGCATGAATAAATGATCTTGTTTTAAGATGGTTGTACTAACACATATGTGTTGAGACAGTTGATATGTACTTGAGTGTAAGTAGGTGATAGTTGTATCATTATGTATTATGACTGATGAATGTGATTTGATTGTTGATTATGACATGGTTGTTAGACTTGGTAAAGCATGATTTCAAATTAATATACATGATATCTTTATCTTTGGAACATGTGACTGACATGTGTGAGAAGTTGTAGGGAAACATGCTTGGTATTAGTGTGACAAGGTAATAGCTTATTTTTTTATATAACTAATAGCTAGGTGATGTGATAGTACATAATAATACTCAATTGTGGTAAGGTAAAAGGTGAAAGAAAGGAATTGGGCGAGAATTCCTTTGGTCAAATCTCCACCGCTGCTTTGCCTGCCTCCACTGCACAATCCCAAGTGAAAATCACGTGACCGCAGGCTACAATTACCTTGGTATTGGCCCACAATGCGTAGTCCTCATTGGCATAACTCAATCCCATTGATTGTGCAAGATCTCATGCACAACTACAGTCACAACTGATAGCAATCTCAACCTCTAACACCTGTCTCCACTGAACTGTACATGCACTGAGTTAACTGATGTATTCTTTACTTGCTTTATGAGTTAATAATTAGTGAATTAATTAATAATTAATTCACACAACTCATCACTAGTGTATTCTTTAGTTAGACCAAAATACAACTAGTTCAACCAAGTCAAACTGAACACAACTCCATCAACTCCACAATCAACTCCACCAAACTCAACCACATGAGTTCTAACTGAAGTCTTGCATGCAATAGCTCAACTGACCCACAAGAAAGCGTATTTCCTTCTGATAGCTGCATGCGCTGTTATAGCTCCAAATCTCACTCTTATGGTTTGTGATGCTGCACTTATGGCCTAGGGCAACCCCTCCTTCCAGACCTGGTCCAAAAATTTTAAAAACAGTGTTTTTTCCCTTATACGCGACATTGCCCTGAGTTAAAATCGTGTATACGCGGGTAGGCATATACTCAACCCGCGTATATATATTAAAACACTTAAAAAAATATAAAACTCCTTAATTTCGGGTGGAGATCGCGGGTTTTACCTGCTGATCACCTGTTAGTGCCCGTGGCCCAACTGTTCCCAACCAACTCCCAACTAAAAAACTACTTTGGGAGAGGTATAAAAAGACCTCAATGGGAAGGCCTAAAGGAGGAGAGAAGAGAGAGAAAGGTTATTATGCTGAGATTTTTCCCCTAACCAGGTCTGAAGATCCTTGTGCCTCCTGCACTTCCCCCATTTGTACAGGAAACCTTTGTTTCCTTGTGTGTTGATGTTCATCCACTACTTGTGACATCATGGAGTAAGTCATGGAAGGAGTTTTGTTAAAGGCTTGAGGCTGGACGAATCCGGAAGAAAGCTTTGCTTGGAGCCTGCGAAAGGTGACTCAGGTGAAATTATTCCTTTTCTGTACTTTATTTGTCTATAATAAAAGAAACACATGTCTTGGTTCCTGATATAAATCTTCTTTATGTTTATGATATTCATGTTGGAATTCATATGTGAATGGTTGTTTAAATTTCATAACTAACTACCTTTCTTTATAACATGAAGATGGTTTCTTTATAAGGTTTTGTCCATATACTGCTGTGTTCTCCTGAATTGGTTGTTTTGCAGGACAAAGGAGCAAGAGGAACTTGAAGAATGGTTTGGACCCTAAAGGACCTTCTCAAACGTAGAACCTAAGGTACGCCCCCTTATCATAGAATTTGCTTATAATAGCATAATGGCTGTGTGAATGTGTGTTTCTCTGTATAGACAACTTTCAGTCTGCTAGGGTTTCAACCCAAAAGCCCTAGGGGAAAATTTCCCTTAACAGAATTGGCGACTCCACTGGGGACAACACTGTTGTTGTTCCTAGTTTGGGTGTTTTCAAGCCAATCAGGGCTCAGCTGCCTGTTTGCTTGCTGTTGTTGTGTGGTCTGTTCTTGAATTCTAAGTTTTGCCAGTTTCTTCAGTTTGTTTTTTATTTTTCTTGAAATCTTTTATATACGTTGTTTTTCTTAGTTACAGAAGCGTATATACACATGTTTCCTTAAGTGAACCCGTGTATACGCAGGTTTCCTTAGGCACAATCGCGTATACACGCAATCTGTACATAAGTACAGTCGCGTATATCTAGCAATTTTCAAGATTTTTAAATCTTTTTACCTCTGAAGGTCTGTCTGCTGGTTTGATTCAGTCTGAAACAGTCACTGTCCAGTATCAGTTGTTAGTTTTACAACAAGCATCTTGTTCCAAATTCTCTCTGATTGTAAGGAGTATTGGTCTTGTTTTTGTTGTTGCAAGCATCATCGTTTTTTGCTTAAGCACACAAGATTTCTTGCTGGGAATCTTGGCTGCTCTGATTCATCAGGGCAGGAAGATTGATCTCAATCTTTGTGTTAAATCTTGCTTTTGGTGACTTTTTGTTTGCTTGACAAAACCACTTTTTGTGACCATCCACTTCTTTGTTTCATGAAAGTTGTTGATTGATACTTTCTTGAAATTTCTCTTTTTGATCTTTTTGGTTTTTGTTACCAAATCTTTCATTGATGCTTTTGATTGTTAAGAGCATCCTTAAACACATTTCTTTTTGTTGAGTTTTCATCCATTGTGTGGTGTCAACTTGCAAAAGTGTTTGTTGCCTATTCTTCAATCACAAAGTTTCAGTCTTGTTGAGATCATTTTCTGAAAAGACGTTTTTGTTGTTGCTTTTGAAGAAAACTTTTGAAAAAATTAGTTTTGCTTTCTTGAACTTTGTTTTCATTTGGTTTCCTTTTAGTGAATGAAAGTGCTTTTGGTTGTCTTGGAACTTGTTTTTAGTGTTTAGACGAAATGAATGGTAGCATCTCATATTCCATCTAGACATTTTAAGTGGCAAAATAAAAATTGATAAGCAAGCAACTTTCATTTCTTGATTTTAGAGTAGTTTTGAATCTTGCATCAACATATATTTGTTGCATTAGGATAGATTTGAATATCTTTTTAGGCTTCCATAGCTTTGTTAACTTTTGTGAGTGTGAAGCGTGAATTAACGAAAAGAAAAGAAAAATTTGTTTTATTTGAAGTTCCTCTGAACCCTGTAGAGATTTCTTTTCATCAAAAAACGAAAACAAGTGCATGTGCATGTAGTTTGGTTTTTATTAATTTCTTTTGCGTCAAAACACCACTAGTTTCACTTCTGTTTATCCCATGACTTAAAGAACAGCCTATTTTAAAATCAAGTGCTAATTAAAACTCACTAAAACTTTTTTTTTAACTTAGATACACCAATAAGTTTTAAGATTTTAGGGCCTTGGATTAGGCGAGTGGAGAGTTAACTCTCCAAGGCCATTTAAACTGTCAAACATAGGAGTCTGAATAGTGAGTGAAAATCAAATAGCGTTAGGAAGACCAGGAAAGCTCTAGATCTGGGAGTTAAGCACGAGGATCTGTGAAGACAGGGAAGAGAGATACCCCCTCTCCTACTTGTCCAAACCTACCTCACGACTGTGCCGCCTGGCTTCTGCGACGAGTTGGTATCCATAGTTGCTACTCTGAGGGATCTACACAGGTGGCTGCGGAGGGGAATCCCGTGGCACCTGCAGTCAACATTGCATCACTCTCAACGGTACTACTGGAGGGCACCCTTGCGGAGCTTGGGGGCTTGCACCGGCGCAGGCTGTTGTTAGGAGGTCAGCGTAACTTCCTCTGTTACCTTCGCTGATAGGACTGGGCCCTCATCATCCCAGACTATCTTCGGAAGGCCCGTTAATTCACTTTCTTGTATTTTGGTGTCCGGTCCTAATCCCCCAGAGCGGAAATACTTGGAAGTTGTTTGACTAGCTGATATCTTTAGGGACTTTATAGTGTGTGCTATGTGCTCTTAGTTGGCCTAGCTTTCAATTTTTTGAGTCTTTAGTTAGATCTTAACAAAAAATTCAAAGTGGCTGACCGATCACCTAGACGGTCTCGAAGACTTCGTGGTCTTTCACCACCAAGTTTAGAGCCTTCTCCTAGAAGGTGCAAAGGTAATACTGCTGGTGGATTTCGTCCCACGGCAGTTGACGCATCGGGGATTGATCCTCCTCTCGGGGGCATTAGTGTTCAAGCAAGACCTGGCACTTCCGCAGAACAAGAGAGGAACACTCCAGTTCTTTCTCAAGTTCTCTTTCAAGCAGAGAATAACATAGAGGTAGAAGGACTCTCAGAGTCGTTAGCGGCTCCGAACTCTCCCCTACCATCTAGCCATCTGGACGTATTACAATACGTTGGGACTCCGACGCATAGACCGTCAAGTCTAGGTTACGCTACGTGCTTACCATCGATGACCACTACTGGAAGCATGGCTTCTACTACAAGTGCTACAACTATGCAGACTCCAACATCGGTACAAGGGGGAGGAATGATTTCCATCTCCTCTGCTTCTTTGTTTGGATCTTTTGCTAGCACATCTTTAGTTGGGTCTACCTCCATTCCGTCCACGAGTGGAAATTCCCAAACCAATGCTTTTGGTTCTGGATTCTTCCCATTTGGCACCCATTCACAGGGTATTCCATTAGTTCCGTTTAGTGCCACCACGTCCATGATGGGTGGATCAGCTTCATTCCAGGGTTTTCCTTTCGGAAGTGGTCATATACCACATTCCAACCCGACGATAGGATCCATGCCTTTTTCTTCTATAGGACAAAGCAGCAATCCTTTCCAAGGTTGGACTAACCCTGGGGTTAGTGGCACGGGAACTGGGAATCCGTTTTTCAGCCAACAAGGGAATAGGCCGTACTCCACAGTTAGTTCGTTTCAAAGTATTCCTCCCTTAGCTTCGGCTTGGAATCTGTATCAGGGGTTATCAACTCCTTATAATCCTTTAGGAGGAAACTTTGCTGGTTATGGAGGCTTTGCGGCCGGAGTTGGTCAAACTACGAATTGTGTTGGATCACAAGGCTTGCCTTTTGGTTCAGCCAGTTCTGCTGGTTACTTCGGGCAGCTTGGTGCCTTCCAAAATCCAGGCCAATGTTTTTAGAACTTTGGGAGTTCCGCCCAGTCTAGATGGAATCCCCAAGGTCCTCCTAGGCTTCCGTTTCTGGCAACTTTGAACTTGCCAGATCTCACTAAGTTAACAAATGATCTAATCAAATACAATCTAGCCTGGCCTCCGGTCCCAACCAAACTCCCTTCGGATATTCCAAAATTTGAAGGGAAGAGCGGTGAAGACCTAGGCGACCATGTAACCACATTCCATTTGTGGTGCTCATCTAACTCCCTTATCGATGACTCAATTAGGTTGAGACTGTTTCAACGTACCTTGACTGGTAATGCGGCCAAATGGTATATAGAGTTGCCAGGGGGCAGCTTTACATCTTTCGCTGACTTAGCTAATATCTTCTTAAATCATTTCCAGTTGCCCGTCCGTTATGATGCCGGAACTGAACTTCTGGCCACTTTTCGTCAGGATAAGGCAACTCACATTTCTGACCATATTCAGGAATGGAGACGGAGAAAGAGGCTCATTAAAGCCGAAATCCCTTTGGAGTACCGTCTCGAATGGTTTTTGAAATCGTTACAACCCGAGATCTCTAAGGATGTCTCCATGTCTGGAGTCTATTCTGAGGAGCAAGCCATTTTTAGGGCACAGCAATTAGGATTGATCTACTCTCAGTCTGGGATCCTACAAAAATACTTGCTGGATGCTCCTGGGTCTAAGGTTGAAATAGCCAAGTCGAAGCCAGGTCCCTATGCGGATGGTATCGTTGGGTTGGTAGACACAAATGCGGTGAACTTGTTGAACCAATTGCAGCAGTTGTCTTTACAAACTGCTTCTAACAACCAAGTCACATCGTCAAGTCAAGTTTCCATGCAAGTTGTGCAGTGGAGACCATTTAACTCACCTCTGCCCCAAGATTGAAGACGCTCAGCGCTTGTTAAGGCAGCAAGAGACTTCTAGTTCTCAGGCTGTGTTAACCAACCCTTTTCCCCAAGGGCAGCAACTTCTTGCTGGTGTGAGTTCAAATCCTGGAACCTCTGCAAGGGGCAACCAGGAAGGGGAAAAATCATCAAATGTTTTCATGATGGGTTCTAACTTCCATGTGGCTACTCGATCACGTGATTATGGTGAAGCCGAAACTTCCAAGGACAAGACTGCTCCCGGAAATACCGACCTTCATATTGAGCGACCTCCTGTCGAGACTATACCACGGATACCGAAATGTTCCGCTAAACGCGCGACTATTAATCCTAATGCTAGGGCCGCCCAGAATTACTCCATTGTTGAGGATCTGGCTCAGAGTCCGTGCGCCATGTCCGCTTTAGAGGTTCTCCAGTCGTGTCTGTCTCAACGAAGTGCTTTACTTTCCGCAATAGGGGCGGTCGATCCAACTAACTCTTTAGTGCTCACTTTTGACATGTTAAATGTCAAAAAGCGACTCCCTCATCATATGGCTTTCCAAATAAAGTCTACATACTGGAAAATCAACATTTTTCATACCGTTATCGATGAAGGAGCTTCCACGTGTGTCATGTCGATGTCATGCTGGAAGGCTATTGGATCGCCTTCGGCTGTTCCTTCACCTACCGTCTTGACTGCATTTGATGGTCATTCTCATAAGCCGCATGGGATTATCCCGGCCTCTCCTATATGTGTTGGGGGGAAGGTCATCAATATTCAAGTAGAAGTCATAGATGCTAACCTAGACTATAATCTCCTCTTAGGAAGGAACTGGGTATACGAAATGAACGCCATCGTTTCGACCCTATTTCGTGTCATTTTCTTTCCTCATGAGGGGAAAATCGTTAAGGTTGATCAATTGGATTATTGTCCAATCGATCCTCAAGCAAGCTCTGACTCTACTGTTCCTTTAGTGGATAACCCTCGTCTGCCTATTGAGAATTTAGGAGTAGGGATGTATTCCTCATTGATGGGTACCTTTGATCTTCCCTCTCCTTTCGCTAGAATCAATGCCATTTCATCATCTAAGGAGTCTCCTCGAGAAGAGTTCTTCCGAACTTGTTATTTTTCAAACCCTTGGACCTTGCCTTCACCTACGACCACATTAGTTGAAGGACAAGTAAATGGAATGGCATTCCCTATATCTGCAGCTAAGCTTAGATATCAATCTATCATCAACTCTGTAGACCACCACTCTACTCCTTTTTCCGAAGAGGAGTTAGATGGTGATGTGGCCCCCGCGTGGAGCCTTGATTCTACCTCTACCTTGGACTGCTTAGATTCAGTTTTACCTTCTGAAGAAGCAATCCTCGAAGCAATGATGGGTATAGATCGACCTTGGGAAGACTTACACCATCGTTCATACTTTCTTCCTCCATTGCAGGAAGTAGAATCTAGATTCTCCGAGCTCTTTACTAGTGATGTTTGTACGGTGTCAAATCCTTTCGCTCCAACACACATTCATGCCGAAGGTAATATGTCGGTGATTTCAAAAACGATACCTGTAAACATCTCTAGGGACCCTAACGTGATCGAGAATCTCTTCATCGGAATTGAATGTTCCCCTAAAGAAATTCAAATTTACACTGACCTTTTCGAGGAATTTCGAGATGTATTTTCTTGGTCTTATGAAGATATTCCTGGCATTGACCCATCTATAGTTCAACATGAGATCAAGACGTATGAAAACGCCAAACCGGTTCGTCAAAGGCTTCGATCGGTTGACACTAGGAAAGCAGCAGCTATCAAAGCTGAAGTTTAGAAGCTGCTAAAGGCAGGTTTCATATACCCTGTTCCTCTTACTGATTGAGTTTCTAATCCAGTCCCTGTGGATAAAAAGCAAGGAACAATCCGAGTATGCATCGATTTTAGGGACCTAAACAAGGCTTGTCTAAAAGATAATTACCCCACGCCATTCATTGATCAGATTATCGACGAGTGTGCGGGTAATGAGATTTTTTCCTTCATGGATGGTTTTTCTGGTTATAATCAAATTTCTATCCATCCTGAAGATCAACATAAGACAACCTTTATATGTCCCTGGGGTACCTTTGCATATAGAAAGATGCCTTTTGGTCTTAAAAATGCTAGAGCCACTTTTCAGCGGGCCATGTCATATGCTTTCCATGACATCAAACATGTCATCGAAGCATACTTGGACGATCTCGCTGCTCGTTCTCGAAAGAGAACTGATCACCCTACTCATCTTCAAATGGTTTTCAAGCGATGTCGTTTTTATAAAATCTGGTTGAATCCCAACAAGTTCGTTTTCGCGGTTACGTCCGGTCGTGTTGTGGGGAAAAGTATCCAACACGGAATGACCCTATCCCACTCTAAGGGTGATAGTTCCTTAGCAACAGCTGAAGCAAAGCTATCTAAAGTCACTTCTTTATGACATGGAAGAGATGAAAGGAAGAGATCCACTTACCGATGTCTTGCGCAAATGGTCGATCCAATCTCCTCTATTTGCCGCTTGCTCCCAGCTCCAAGTCTTCTCACGGGCCCAGCTACACAAGATCCTGCGAACAAGACAAGAAAAGGAAACTACAAGAAGCATGCATTCATAATTGATTCAAGGATTAGCATAAATCAAATACGCAAGTAAGACAATACACCATTGAAACACATGCGAATAGAAGAACCTCAAATGCTTTATTAATATAAGGAAGTAAGGTTCAGGCGGTGATACAACCATAAGAGGTCCAATCCAGCATCACCTTCCCGACGGAAAGAAATCTCCTCTTCACCTCCCTCAAGCAATCACCCAATACTCACAACTGTAAACCAACAGCAATTCTTTGCACAAAATTCCGACCTCTAGATCCCATGGGATGAGATCCTTATATAGAGTTTTGGAGTGAAGATAAGTCAGCTTGATGTGTGACTTGTTGTCCTCTTCAACTCCAGTTGTTCTTCAGTCCTTGAGTCCACTCGGAGTTTCTACCTCCCACTTGGAGTTTTAGAACCTCTTTACTCATCATTAGGTGAATCTTCTGATCCAAGTGTCATTTTGGAAGCTTCCTGGGCACTGGCACATTGAGAAAAGATTCCTCCACATGTCAAAGTACGCCCAACGCAGGTAGCCTTTGTTGCACTTGCTATGCAGCGCAGGTACACCATGGAGCTTTTGTCATTCAGCGCAGATGCTTAGTGGAGCAGCTGCTTTGATCCAAAATTGACCTGTTTTTGAGTGTTTTTCAGTGGAGAACTGATTTGCAGTGCTGTGGTTTGCTGACCTTGTTCCTCTAAGGGTAAGAACAACATGTTTAGGGACTTTGGATCCCTCAGATTATTGACATTTCATGCTCTATGCTGTAAGGCACAAAAATGTCTATAACAGTTGCCCCCTAAAGTATGAGGTCGTTTATCGGGTGAAATGCTTTATTAGGAGGATCCGAAGTTCATTCAATCGTCGGGAGGTGACCTGTAACAAAATACAATACAATACATTATCTTTTCATACTTTCTTTTCATGATCTAGCTGATGCGGGCATTTCCCATGCTCAGCTTTATAAATACATTTGTTGTACATAAACAGACGATCGTCTGATAATAGACTGATAATTCTCTGCTTTTAATTATCATCCTTTTAGTAGGATGATCATCTGCTGCACATGTCTATGTTTTTATCTCCTGAATATATATCGCAGCCCGGATGGATGAAACTAGATCCGGGGTCTTCAAACTTGTCCAACCTTCACTCTCGTACAAGTCGATCCATGTGAGAATTTCTTGAAGTCGAACATGGAAAGACATCGCTTGATTACCAGTCAATAATGTAAACTGTTAACAAGCGCGAGAGGAATCACTGATAATGATGATGACGCTCAAGGTACTGCAGCACAATTCACGTGGCGTGAATATAGGATCTGACGTCGAACACCATGCAAAGTCTCCCGGTCGAAGGTCATTAATGTATACCTATCGCCGGAAGTGAGAAACTTGCCATTGAGGCATGCAAGCTTCAAAGTACTGAGGGGGTGTTCCTAGATCAACTTCTTGGATAATGAGCTGATGTCGACAAGAAGTGATCCGTCAAAGGAGGGCCTTAATGAATCCCACATCAGTGACACGGAACGGAGCTAGTGATGATGGTGAAAACGATCTGTGAAATATGATTCAGGGTGGCGGTCATGGAAGGATGAAAGATGATGTATGGTAGTGGATGGGACCCGGTTGACACTTTCTGAATGACATCTCTTGAACATATAACGACATGATGTGATGGATCGGTAGCATTACCCCATGTATGGATGGTATGGCGAGACCATGGTGAAGGGACCGGTGAATGATAATAACCCAACCCGATATTTACGGAGGCAAAAGTGTCATGTTCAAGAGCGACTTGCTACCATTAAGCTTTGAGGTTCTTCCCAATTTTTCCCCAGTCATTTCTGACCAGTACCTCTTTATTTTTGTCAAGCTTGAGGAGGATAACATATGCTTGTTCTATAACCTGCCCTTCGGGCAAGCCCATCGCTATGTTTTAACGAGCTTAACGATAGGGAAACTCGTTCTCGTCTAAAGACAAGTTTGTCGCTATCTAATATTTTTAACGAGCCCCAGCGACAAAGACAACTCAATCCTTTTCATCTTTAGAGAGTCTGAAAAGGGTACATAAAGTGGACTCCGGGGGTCCTTTTTCGTCATCTAATCCCTTAAGTCCGAAAAAGTATAAAACAATACAGAAGGGATGAATGTTCGATATCTTTATCAAGCCGAACTAGACAAGCGCTCGATCTTTTTGTGCAATAATCCCTCAGGTCCAAAAAGATTAAAATAGAGAGGAGGGATAGCTCTTCCGGTCTTTTTAACGAGCTGAAAGGCCAAAACTCGGCAAACTTTTCATATTTTATGAGTCAGTGAAAAGAGCTCAAAGAAGACTCGTCTTTTGAGGAACGAGTGATAAACAGGGATAGCAGCAGATTCTAGGTACAGGTTGGAATTTTCCAATCACGGCAGTGTCACAAGAATGGCTAGGTAAAATCACTCTTCGCAGCTGTTCCTCAAAATAGGTAAACAATCAAGTGGATGTGAATGATCGGCCAAATGAAAAGTGGAGGTGACGGTGCACAAACACGACCAAGGCTTTTATGGCTGATGAATTTACGGTCTCAAATGGTTATTTACCGGTTCATTTTTCTTAATGAGCTTGAACTCTGGGGGAAGCTTGCTCACATGCTTATGTTTATTTTTTAACGAGCATGAAGTCCGCGTTAAAACTGCTCGGTTTCGCGTTTATTTTTTAACGAGCATGAACTATGCCAAAACTGCTCGTGTTTGCGTTTATTTTTTAACGAGCATGAACTTTGCCAAAACTGCTCGTTTTTATGCATGCCCCCAGCATCATAATGACGCATGTCAAAGGAGGGTGCCCCCCAAGCTTCATTGCATTCAACTTGGTGGTTGGAATGAAGGTTTGCCTTTGAATTTTGAAAAGGGGATTTGTTTCATTTTTTAACGAGGTTGACCCAGTAAAAGAACTATCCTCATGACTCCTTGTTTCATTTTTTAACGAGGTTGACACGAGATAAGAACCGTCCTCGGACCCACTCTATTTACAGTATTTCCATTAGGGCGACGATCCATGCTGACAAAATGTTTAGGAATCTTCTGAATCCGTTAGATATAGAAGATTTCATATTGTAGGTTTCCACTGTGGCTACTTCCGCCAGATTAGTTGCCGGCGGTAGGGCAAAAGTACCCATTAAGGCAGGGTCTTTTAGGATACCTACTCCAATATTTTGAAGTGAATGATTACTTTCATGGATCATTGTGCTGCTTCCCGTAACTTGAGAACTGTTGGGGAGAAATGTTTGTTGGTCGACGATTGTAATTTTTCCTTGAAAAGGAAATACAATCCTCCTGAAGTAGGTCGACACAACTGCAGCCATGGCATATATCCAAGGCCTTCCCAGTAGGATGTTGTAATCGAGGTTTTCGTCGATTACTTCAACATCAACTTCTATTGTTTTGCCCCCCAGTTCAACTTGCAAGTTACTTAAAATCCCGTATGGAGTGTATGATCGTCCATCAAATGCTTTTAATGTCGTTGACGATTTCGACAAGGGTGGTGAGCCTAAATTTTTCCAGCAACTCATCGACATAAGACATGTAGATGCCCCCTCATCAATAATTGTTCGATGAACAGTTTTGTTGAGGGCTTTCACTTGAATAAGGAAAGCTAGTTGAGCTGGTATCTGAGGGTCATATCCTTTATGATCAAAGGCCACAAGATTGGAATCCATTGGGCCAATCCCACCTATTGCTGATAATAAAGTTTGCTCTTGGGAGGGGCAATTTTGCTGTACCTCAGGCGTCGACATAGCGGACGATGATTGAGCCAGGTCCTCTATTATATTGTAACCCTGTGTTATTTTTGCACGAGGATTAAATGTCGATTTGTGTACTACTCCCTTTGGTGACTTTATCATTGGTTTAGGAACGATGGGTGGCACGACTTCGGTCAAAGTTGTTGTTGAACTATTAGGTTGTTTATTTTCCTTGTTGTTCAACTGCTTTGGATTCCTGTAATCTTTATTCCTTGTCAAAGCATTATTCTGCTGCTTTGAGGTGGACAACATAAGCACTTGGGATCGGGAAGCATTTCGATTAGCAACTAGATTTTGGCCTGGGTTAGGAAACGGATCAGTCAATATTGCTGGGGTTTTCGAACTCTTAAAGAGCTTCTTAACTTCAGCTATATGTGGGCAATCTTTCGTCCAATGATCCTCATCGCATATATGACACCCTGTCAGGGGTTTCCCTTTCCTTTTCTTTTTCTTCTTGCCCCCTGTTTGCTTCAGTTGTTTGCTCTTGTCGGTCGACATGGCATTTACTTCTGAGGCAAGAAGTTCCTCATTTGCATTTTGACTAGAAATTTTGCGTTTGCCAGTCACGCCATTATTGGCGTGAGAGTCAGTATTCGATTTAGGAGGGGGAGGAATTGAAAATTCAGGTCTAGGGGCGTCAGGTATTTTGTCGTAGAGCGTGCCAGACTGAGTATATACTAAGTCTAAATATTGAGCGCGAGCAATGACTTGCTCCTCTGTTACGACTCCTCCCTTGGCCACATCTTCCGTTATAGCCGGAAGTAACGACTTTATAAACCATTCAGCTAACAGCTGATCGGGAACGTAAGTTTTCACCATCCTACGACGACGTCGCCACTCATGTATATGATCAGATATGTGAGTGGCGGTTGTCTGTTTGAAGTTGGTAAGGAGTTCTATTCCCGTTTCATACCTTATCGGTAATTGAAAATGGGTTAAGAAAGTCGTGGCTAAGGAGCTGAAATTGTCGAAAGAGGCTCTTGGCAATTCAATGTACCATTTAGCCGCTGGACCTGTCAATGTCCTCTGGAAGAGGCGAAGTCTTATCGAATCATCGTTTAGAGTGTTCGATGAACACCACAGATGAAAAGTCATGACGTGATTCGACGGGTCTTCACCTAGATTTCCATTGAATTTAGGAATGTCCGATGGAAGTTTATGCGGAATTGCTGGCCACCAAGTGGCATAAGAAATTGGATCATTCGTCAGCCGGTTTAGATCTGGTAATTCTAGAGTTGCTACAAAGGGCAACTGTTGGTTCAGGTTAGCCGAAGCATATCCAGGATAAGATGGTATCGCCTGAGCAATGGGTCTTTGCAGACCAGCATAATGCTGACAACTTTGACAAAGTTGATGGGCATAACCATTATAGCATGGTTGCCCATTACTTACAAAGACTTGTTGCTCAGGTCCTTGATATGATTGCTGGAATGGCGGTTGTTGAGATTGAACCAGCTCTGGTTGTTGGACCATTTGCTGTTGACCAATACTGGATGATTGACCAAGATGAGGAGTCACGGTACTTGTTTGAGCCTGAGTCGCTCCAGATAAGGAGGCACTACCCTGAGATTGTGATTGAGCCGCTGAGACAAGAGGTTGTTGTATTACAACAGGTAGCGCTTGTACTTGCGACGCATTCGCCATAGCAGGTGTGGTGGTAATATTCGACGCAGGGTGTACTGGTTGCATTGAATATACAACTCCTGGTTGTTGGGGCAGTATTGGTACCCAACCGCTGGATGTAATTCTAGTTTGACCTGAACCTTGTTGTAAACTCCCATATGGTTGTTCTCCGGGAGGGAACAATGAAAGAGCATACTGCCCTCCATATGGTGGAAATCCAGTACTTAAAGGGTAAATTGGCCTTTGAAGACACATTGGATCAGTTTGTTGAGTTTCAACATAAGAAGTACCAGATGATAATCCGGATGAAGAAATAGGAACTAACCATATTGTCGCCCCCGATTGGACTCCGGCTTGTTGTTGACAATTTGCCGGGACAGATGGTATACCAGCGAACATCGTTGGGGTAGCAGTGGGAGGTTCTGCTGCTGCTGTGTCAGACGACATAGTCCTAGATGTCGACGGTTGTTCAGACATATCTAGTCTATCCAAAAGATTTCTTAGCGATTCTACAAGAACTTACGATGCCAAAAGACTAACTTCGAAGATCAACGCAGGAATAGGAGGTGATTATGTTCCGTTTAAAATGAATTTTATTATGACGACGCTTTTAGACACAACTTGCTTTTTCACTTTTTAAGAGTCGAGAAAAAGCTAAAGATGACTCTAGTCTCCTTCGATGTATTAACGAGCCCGAAGTGACAAATGCTCGGATGGACTTTTTCAGTTATAGAGTTTGAAAAAGGCCAAAAGAAACTACTCTGGAGTTCTAGGCAGAGGGTGTGCCAAACCTTTCGCGAAACCACAGAATACGTTTTACGGTACGAGTGGTCGATCTTCGTGAATGCTGTGTTCACTGCATTGCGATCAGTAGGGCGGCCGACACGGCTTCCTATGGATAAAGGCTTTGTTCCTATAGGGGTCTCCCAATATACGCGATGGTACGCGGGAGCACAAGTCCGTATTAGTGCTATCGTCCCTCAGGAAGAATCACCCACCTTCGTAGAGATCGACAGTCACTATGTTTAACGACGCCGAAACATGTCTCTACCTAGACCTCTACTGTGTTTCGTTATGTTTCAAAGCGTTGTTAGATAAATTCAGTTCTTTTTAGGTTGATCTTGCTTAGCAGTTTGCCTTTATGGATCACCACGTGATGTATGATACAACTCCTAAATGCAGTCTAAGAATGATAAGCAAGCTTTTTCAATTCTTTCAACTTATGAAAATCTTAACTACTGAGGGAAAAGAAAGACATCATCTTTTCAAACAGATCATAGAGCACACACTGATGCACTTTCCTAAATCGACATGCAAACTGTCAAAATGCACATGCACAATGCAAGTATTTCTTTTCTTCTTCCTTAATGTTGATGTATTACAAAAAGAAAGCTGTTGTATGATTTCGAATTCAATTTCAAGCGAAAGCAAACAAGCTTTTGTCCAATAATCAAAAGAACACCTTAAGATTCACTCATTTCAACACAAGAAATATTGAAATCCGAACCATATAACGAAAGAAAATGCTCAAGCAGCTATGAACAGCAATAAACTAGCTCTTAGAATCACAGCGACACTTTCTCACAGGCCTAGATCCAAGAGGTCACAGCAAGACTAGTTCACTTTCGCTATGGGAAACTGTGAATGAAAGCAAGAAATACAATAAGAACAATCACGGTTTCTTCATACAACTGAGGCGGAATGAAGGCAAAGAAAGGTAGTTTCAGCTGGGTATACAGGTTGACAACAGGCTGCAAAAACAATATTGAAAACTGGGCAACAGACAGTAGGGAACCCCAGTTGCACAAGGCAAAACTGGATCAGCGCAGGTACTGCACTGTCAATCTGATATGCAGCGCAGGTAGCCCCTTCGGGACCTGCGTTGCAGCGCAGGTAGCCTTTGCTGCAGCTGCACTGAAGAGACAACTCTCGTCTCTCTCAGATTCCGGGCCACAGTTTGCTCAAAAATCAACTGTTTTTGGCCAAATCAGAGGCTATCAATCAAGTATACTCTAGAGGATGATTGAGGAAGATGAACACTATCACAAAGAGCTAAAAAGAGTCCTTGTGGATCAGCTCTTCAAATCATAAACATGCCCAGCACTGAGCTAGAGTAGCTGCCCTCTACTTTGCATTCGAAGGATTCGAATGCAGTTCGATTCGGTACTCCCTTCGTTTAGGAAATGAATAGCAAGAAACACAAGCTACCAACAAGACACGATCCCCAACGGAGTCGCCAGTCTGTTGTGGGGAAAAGTATCCAACACGGAATGACCCTATCCCACTCTAAGGGTGATAGTTCCTTAGCAACAGCTGAAGCAAAGCTATCTAAAGTCACTTCTTTATGACATGCAAGAGATGAAAGGAAGAGATCCACTTACCGATGTCTTATGCAAATGGTCGATCCAATCTCCTCTATTTGCCGCTTGCTCCCAGCTCCAAGTCTTCTCACGGGCCCAGCTACACGAGATCCTGCGAACAAGACAAGAAAAGGAAACTACAAGAAGCATGCATTCATAATTGATTCAAGGATTAGCATAAATCAAATACGCAAATAAGACAATACACCATTGAAACACATGCGAATAGAAGAACCTCAAATGCTTTATTAATATAAGGAAGTAAGGTTCAGGCGGTGATACAACCATAAGAGGTCCAATCCAGCATCACCTTCCCGACGGAAAGAAATCTCCTCTTCACCTCCCTCAAGCAATCACCCAATACTCACAACTGTAAACCAACAGCAATTCTTTGCACAAAATTCCGGCCTCTAGATCCCATGGGATGAGATCCTTATATAGAGTTTTGGAGTGAAGATAAGTCAGCTTGATGTGTGACTTGTTGTCCTCTTCAACTCCAGTTGTTCTTCAGTCCTTGAGTCCACTCGGAGTTTCTACCTCCCACTTGGAGTTTTAGAACCTCTTTACTCATCATTAGGCAAATCTTCTGATCCAAGTGTCATTTTGGAAGCTTCCTGGGCACTGGCACATTGAGAAAAGATTCCTCTACATGTCAAAGTACGCCTAGCGCAGGTAGCCTTTGTTGCACTTTCTATGCAGCGCAGGTACACCATGGAGCTTTTGTCATTCAGCGCAGATGCTTAGTGGAGCAGCTGCTTTGATCCAAAATTGACCTGTTTTTGAGTGTTTTTCAGTGGAGAACTGATTTGCAGTGCTGTGGTTTGCTGACCTTGTTCCTCTAAGGGTAAGAAAAACATGTTTAGGGACTTTGGATCCCTCAGATTATTGACATTTCATGCTCTATGCTGTAAGGCACAAAAATGTCTATAACAGGTCGGTTGTTAGGGTTCATTGTGTCAAATGAAGGGATTCGGGTTGATCCCTTCAAGGTTGAGGCAATAGTTCAGTTGCCTCCCCCGTCCTCAATTCGACAACTTCAAAGTCTTCAAGGGAAGGCTAATTTCTTAAGACGGTTTATAGCAAACTATGCCGAGATCACTAAAGGGTTCATGCGTTTGCTACAGAAAGGAGTTCCATTTGTGTGGGACGAATTTGCGCAGCGGTCGTTCGATGCTTTGAAAAAGGCATTAGTCTCTGCCCCGCTTTTGAGTCCACCAGATTATGGTAGAGACTTCCTTTTATATCTCGCTGCAGCAGAATCAACCATTGGTATGGTTCTCATTCAGGAGGACGATGCTCTCACCGAGCATGTGATTTATTATTTGAGCCGAGGCTTAATAGGTCCTGAACTTCACTATTCTCTGGTTGAGAAGTTGGCCTTGGCAGCTATCCATGCTGTCCAGCGGCTCCGTCATTATATCCTGCTACACAAAACTTTTGTCTTAGCGGCAGTCAATCCATTTCAATTTGTCCTCAGTAGGCGAGTGATTGGGGGCAAATATAATCGATGGATAGTCATTTTGCAAGAATTTGATCTCGAGTTCTTGTCTGCCAAGTCTAAGAAATCCATGGTTTTCGTTGAGCTAATTTCTGAGCTGCCTTGTGGAGAGGATACTGTTTATGAGGAAAGTTTTCCCGACGAACATTTATTCCTCATCTCTTCACTCGACCCTTGGTATGGAGATATCATTGTCTATCTCCAGACTTCGAAGTTTCCCTCTACTTTCTCCAAGGATGAACATCGAAAATTACGTCACCTGGCTAAAAATTATGTTATCATTGGTGACACATTATACTGTCGAGGGGTTGATTCAATCCTTCAGCATTGTTTAACCTTAGAGGAAGTAGAGTCAGTGCTAAATGACTGCCACAGTGGAGCTTGTGGTGGTCATCTATCAGGGCTTGCTACAGCCCAGCGCATCTTACGTGCCAACTATTTTTGGCCTTCACTCTTTAAAGACTGTGTGGAAGCGGTCAAACGCTGTCACCCCTATCAAATTTTTACTCGCAAGATGCACGTGCATCCAGCTCCTCTTTTTCCCGTTGTCACTGTCGGTCCTTTTATTAAGTGGGGTATTGATTTTACAACTTGTAATCCGCCTTTAGTGGCGAATCACAGGTACATTATCCTGGCCGTAGACTACTTTACGAAGTGGGCCGAGGCCATGCCCACTTATAAAAATGATAGTGACATGGTAGCGTTGTTCCTTATTAATCAGGTTATCTCAAGATTCAGTATCCCGAGAGATATTGTCACTGATCATGGCAGTCATTTCCAGAATCAACTGATGTCTGAATTGGCTCTCAAATTGGGTTTCCGGCAGGAGCATTCGTCTCCATATTATCCTCAGGACAATGGACAGGTCGAGGTAGTCAATAAAACTCTTAAGATGATCCTCCAACGGACAATTGACAAAAATCGGTCCAATTGGCACGTTATGTTGAATTCGGCTCTTTGGGCATACCGAACCTCCGTAAAGACTGCTACTGGTTTTACACCTTTTCAGTTGGTTTATGGGATGGAATCCATCTTTCCGGTTGAATGTGAAATTCCATCTCTTAAGTTAGCTGTTGAGCTCCTTCCAGAGACTTCGAGTCTTGAAGAGCGCCTCCTTCACTTGGAACATCTCGATGAGCAGCGTCGAGATGCCACCACGATGAATGAGGCTCATAAGAAAAGAGTTAAAACGCAGTATGATAAATTTGTCCGTCCTCGAGTCTTTTCTGAAGGTGACCTTGTCTTGGTCTATGACCAAGATAAAGACACCTTGGGGGCAGGAAAATTTAAGCTTATGTGGTACGGTCTTTTCATTATTAAATGAGTTTTAGAAAAAGGGTCGTATGAGTTAATCGATTTTGAGGGAAACAAGCTGGCGGAGCCCCGAAATGGGCTCTACCTAAAGAAGTACTTTGCTTAAGTAGGAGTTAGGCAATGGCTTCTTTGTACATTATGTATATTTGTACATATATCATCGAGATTTTTTTGATATCAGCACTTTTTGGTCTGCTGTGGCAGGTGTTGATGGATGACTTGGTCTATTTTGGATTCGCCGATGGTGCTAGTCGGCACACTCGGAATCTCGCTTCCGCAGCTTGGGTACTCTATTATCCAACTGGTCAATTGATGGTATCAAGAGGCGTATGCATCAGTCCCGCTTCAAATAATATGGCTGAGTATACCACCGTTATTAATTTACTATCCGAGGCAATTTCTCACGAGATCGACTCGTTGGTAGTTTATCTTGATTCTCAATTGATAGTGTCACAGTTAAACAACATTTATCGGGTAAGGGATCCATGTTTATATCGCCAGTATTTAAGGGTGAGGTTGCTGCAAAGATCATTTACTTATATTAATTATTTGCACATTCCAAGATCTCATAATTGGTTAGCTGATTCTATCGCTAATCAAGCATTAGACTGGCACATCAATCATTCATCACAATAAAATCAAGCATCAAAAAGTCGAACTGTATATATATATATATATATATATATATATCATAAAGCGTCTCGAGTGTACATATGTTTGTCCAAAAAATATACAAAATTGGGACTCAAATGCCCATAATCATGTCTGGCATATCTAATGCCCCGACTCAAGATGAGCGGCTAAGTAGGTAACTATCGCATTGGCCACACGCCGAAAAGTGTGAACCCAGTCACATGGCATGCCAACCACATGACGCTGCATATCCTCAGGAAGGTCCTCTATGGCAGCCATCGGTACTCGGCAACTCAGTCTCGCCAAGTGTCACTGGACGTTATGTAGAGTTCATTCTGTATCAGCAGCCGCCTCTTCGGCTCCTCGGCCGTGCCATCCATGCTGCGGGAACCCATCTGGTCATACCGGCCCAATATTTGGAACATGATCATCATATTAGTCATTTGAATCCCATCAAAAATATTTTTCAAAATTCATCATTATATTTGAAAAATCCAAAAAAATCATAAAATCAAAAATTCTTACCAATGTCGCCCCATGCTGCATTCAGTGGTAATGCTAGATTAGGATCTCCTTGGAAATCCAACCCAGCATAGGGGTAGTCATCTACGGCGATGATCTGTTGATCCCACCAGGTGAAGAAGTCATCATCAAATGTAGTCTGTGGGACCTCCCCACCCCCTAAATGTTTCATTAGGTCAGCCCACCGACCCATGCGTGGATCTCGTGGGGTGCTGATGGAAACTGCTACCCTAGGGCGGAGTGTGGGGACCTTCTCGAAAAAGAAAGAACACAGGATAGTCCCATATCCAAAGTTTTTGGTCTATCCCCTCTTGATAGAAGTGAGATGACTCTTCATGTTGGCCAGAAGAGGAGTACACCAGTCAAATACAGTGGTGACACAGTCAACTACAACACTCATGGTTAGTCGTGATGCCTGATGCAGAGAGGCCGATCTGTTCACTCGAGCTATGGTGAACAGGATTATCCCCAGTGATAAACTTGCCACGTGTGTGATGGAAATCTGGCTCCCAACCTTCTTGGGATGTCTCGAGCAATATATCTGTACGTAGTCCTCGATTGTGAGACTGCTCCATGTCCTGCCCTGGGAATGTACTACCTCTCCCCTTCGAGAAAGGCCCGTGATGAAATAGATATCCTCCACTTCTATCCTGAGTGGCATCTGGTCAATCATAAAGGCATCCTCCTCGACATCCCAATAATCAATGAGCATCTCAAGCAGACGTGTGTTTGCTTTCATATTCAGCAGTTTGAAGAATTTAAGCAAACCACATCCCCGTAGGGCTTCCAAAGCATCAGGATCGTTCATGACTTCATTATCCACCGCTGCATGCTCTCTTTCTCGCCAGGTGACCGGCATTCTGAGCAAAAAATGATTTTCAACCATTAGTTTTTTGGTTAAAAATGTTCGCGGCGTATACGCGGGTCCCTGTGCACACAGTCACGTATAGGGCCCGTGTGTACGCGGGTTTCATATTACCAACCCGCGTATACGCCGCGGTGAAATTTTTGGCAAAAAATTCAACGGTGAAACATCAATTAAAAATCTTAAAACTAGTCACAATCAATTGCAAGCTAAGTATAAGAGTTACCTGGAGGTTTTTGAAGAATTTGAATGGTTGAATTTGGCGTATGGAAAGTTTGCTCCTTTTGCTCCAACTCTTTGCTCTCAAACTCAAATGGTGAAAATGGTGAGTCCAAAATCCCTTTTATAGGTTTTGAAAATGCAAATTTTTTTCAAAATTTTATTTTGTTTGGCCTCATGTGACTTTTAACTTGGGAGCTTGGAGTGTCGAGAATGGTTTGTTTTTTAGGACATTTTGGACGTTTTTTCGATAGTTTCGAGACGGTTCCATGACTGCTGACCCGTCATGGCAGGTATCGTTTTCTCACTGGCATATAGGTTAGGGACACCATTTTTCCGTTGCATTATGCATACTAGCCTCCATTTGCCGATAAATCTGCCATAGGGTCGACCCCATCGTGTTATGGTTCATAAGCCATCTTCACTCGTTGATTCTTTAAATCATGACATGATGGTAGAGCCATCCCTTACATGGGCATCGTAGTTAGCACCTCACTGACATTTGTTGCCCATGCTGCTCCGATTTGAGTAGGCTCGGGAGTCCTCTGTAGTCCCGCCATGACTTATGCGTTGAAGACTCATTTCTCTTTTCTTCTTCTCTTCGTTCTGGCCTTATACCCTAGAGGCTCCTTTGTGTTGAGTTGTACTACTGCATTGCATGTTGACCACTTGCACCTTTTGGCCTAGAGTCGGCTTCACTTGGACTCATGTTTAAGCCAACTTTTGACCATGACGACTGCAAAATCAACCTTGCATACCTTTGACTTCTGCAGCTTGACACACCTTGACCCGTGGAAGGAACGCACCTTTGAGTGTCACTAACCAGTTTTCACCTCCCTGCATTGAGCATAGGAATGTTCCATTCCCAGGAACTAGATCATCTGTTTCACCGACACTCGTTCTTTCCACTATACCATAGCATTCTTTTATTCTTTTTCAAGCTTAACAGAAAAAGACAAAAAAATTAAATATTCCAAAAAGAGCGGGAATGGGACAGTATTTCCATTTATTGTTGGCAGCTAGAGTCAGTCGTGTCGCCCTTGAACAAAGCACTCAAAGCAAAGTCTCCTCCGTTTGGGCGGGATTTAGTTTGACTTAGGTATGTCGTAACCTTGTTATTGAGTCAGTTCTCCCCCGATTGGTTATCTCTTCCAATCATATGGAGGGTTCGTTCGTGCCTCCTGCATGACGAACTTATACAGAGTCATCATATGCTGCCACATAGTCACATTGAGTCGTGATTTTTGTTCAAGGGAAGTTAGCCTGCGTCGGCCTCTCTGCGGTGTCTCTTGACTCATTTTTCAGTCGGCCATCCCTAGTTGTCAGTGTCATGTCTATCATCACATCAACTATATTGGTCCTTTACTCATGCCGGTTTGAGAAGGTCTCCATTGACTTCTTGCTGGCGGGTCTTGTCCTTATCGACGACATCACCTTGCTCTGAGGACAGGCCTAGAGATGCACCCTGGCCCTATTTTCATTATTGATAGGTCACCTTGTGCTCAGCATCGATCAGTATCATGGGTCTTTGACTGAGTGGTTTCCCTTGTGTTCGACATCAACTTACATTATCACACATTGGGATTTGTGCAGTACCTTGGTTTCCATTTGACCCTATTGGTGGATACCTCGCCTCTGTGTCAGCTTCCATTATTGGTTGGCTCAGAGGGTTTCTGTCGTGCGCTAGCCACATCTTGTGTACGCTGGAAACGTACTTCGGTTGGGTTACTACATCTCTTTCGTCCGATTCCTTCCACATTATTGGCCTACGGGTTACACTCGTGCTAGATTGATGAAGGATGCCTTAATTCCTTCCTTCTAGCAGATCTTTCCCTATCGACTCTGACTCATTGCTCTGGGGCAAAGATCTAGAGTCCATTTGGCCGTACCTTGGGGTTTGCAGTCATTAGTGGCAGATCCTTCGCTATCGACAGTGGGAAACCATCATTATCTCCTGATTGATAGATTCTTACAGGTGTTCGACTCCAGCTCATCTATTCACACTTGTTAGATTGTACTGGGTACCTTAATGCTCATTATCATTATCGGTGAGTAGCCTCGCGTTTGTTAACGGTATACATCAATGACCGGTAATCAAACGATTTCTCACATGGTCGACTTCAGATCATTTATTCCCATGGTGTAGAAATGTACCACGGCGGTCGGTGAAGACCTCAGGTTGTCTCAGCATTCATTGGTTCACTTGACAGTTGCTCCTGTTGCTGCTAGTTGATACCACTCCACCTTATATGTTGCAGTCAGTCATGGCGACATTCTATATGCTGGCATCTGAGTTTGCAGTGTAGTACCATCCTATTCCATCATGTTCAGTTGGTACCTTTCGGGAACAGTCTTTGATATCAGTGATCCATTGCATCTTTCAGCATCATTGACAGTCTTATATGTGATATTCAGACATGTACTTGTTCAATCATGATCAGATGATCCATTATGTATTTTCCAATCATTTATACTTGTATACTTAGTGGATCCGCTTGTACTTGATATGCGGACATGCTTTACTTTTTCTGAGCATGGGTATGCCCACCTCAGACAGTGTTTCTTTCTGATCTCCTTTTGTGGCTTGGCAGGCTGGATTCTGGTGAAGTCCTCCCCGGTTTTTGACAGATTTCCTTTCCATGTACTTGCTTAATACACTTCGGCCATCATGTACCCCTTCCGACCTCATATATTAGGGGGCATCTGTTATAGCTCCAAATCTCACTCTTATGGTTTGTGATGCTGCACTTAGGGCCTAGGGCAACCCCTCCTTCCAGACCTGGTCCAAAAATTTAAAAAACAGTGTTTTTTCCCTTATACGCGACATTGCCCTGAGTTAAACGCGTGTATACACGGGTAGGCATATACCCAACCCGCGTATATGTATTAAAACACTTAAAAATATATAAAACTCCTTAATTTCGGGCAGAGATCGCGGGTTTTACCTACTGATCACCTGTTAGTGCCCGTGGCCCAACTGTTCCCAACCAACTCCCAACTAAAAAACTACTTTGGGAGAGGTATAAAAATACCTCAATGGGAAGGCCTAATAGAGGAGAGAAGAGAGAGAAAGGTTATTATGCTGAGATTTTTCCCCTAACCAGGTCTGAAGATCCTTGTGCCTCCTGCACTTCCCCCATTTGTACAGGAAACCTTCGTTTCCTTGTGTGTTGATTTTCATCCACTACTTGTGACATCATGGAGTAAGTCATGGAAGGAGTTTTGTTAAAGGCTTGAGGCTGGACGAATCTGGAAGAAAGCTTTGCTTGGAGCCTGCGAAAGGTGACTCGGGTGAAATTATTCCTTTTCTGTACTTTATTTGTCTATAATAAAAGAAACACATGTCTTGGTTCCTGATATAAATCTTCTTTATGTTTATGATATTCATGTTGGAATTCATATGTGAATGGTTGTTTAAATTTCATAACTAACTACCTTTCTTTATAACATGAAGATGGTTTCTTTATAAGGTTTTGTCCATATACTGTTGTGTTCTCCGGAATTGGTTGTTTTGCAGGACAAAGGAGCAAGAGGAACTTGAAGAAGGGTTTGGACCCTAAAGGACCTTCTCAAACGTAGGACCTAAGGTACGCCCCCTTATCATAGAATTTGCTTATAATAGCATAATGGCTGTGTGAATGTGTGTTTCTCTGTATAGACAGCTTTCAGTCTGCTAAGGTTTCAACCCAAAAGCCCTAGGGGAACATTTCCCTTAACATGCACCACATTTATAGCTCAAACTGAAGTGCTCCAAGAGGATAAGATAATGTTTATAGTCCAAATATTATTATGAGACAGTAATATTCAACTGTTCTATTTTTAGTCTGGCAGTCTAAAAATAGAATCCGCCCATATGTCTAAAAATAGAAGTCCATCTATTTTTACCAACACGACCAATCATCCACAAATAGCATCCTGCAACTCATAGACCATGATCCATATGTCTAAAAATAGACTTTGCGCCAAAAATAGCCTGCGGGCCCACTTAGTGAAGGCGACTCCTTTCCACTAAGATCCATCATCTTGTTTCATTTTCAACACAATCACCTACATCAAAACTTCTTTCCCTGCGATGTTGATATGCCTACTGTTTCATTCTATTATGTGCCAAGGTGAGGTTATCCTTTAAGAGTTGGAGAACTTGTTGTTGATGCTCGATGTGATCTTCCAATGCTTGAACCTTAGAATTTTCTCTTAAATATGATGTAATGGATGGTGGATGATATCCATAAAGTGCCATAAATGGGGTCATTTTTGTTGCAGTATGGAAGGAAGTGTTATACCACCATTCAGCCAGAGGCAACCATTTGACCCATTGTGTCTGTTTATCAGATACAAAGCAACGAAGATATCCTTCCAAACATTTGTTTACTATCTCAGTTTTCCCATCAGATTGAGGATGATAAGATGAGCTATGAGCTAACTGAGTACCAAGACAAGAAAATAATTTTGTCCAAAAATTTCCAATGAAAATGGGGTCTCTATCACTTACAATAATCTTTGGGTTTCCATGTAGCTTTTGAATTGTTTCCATAAATGCAGTAGAAATTGTACTTGCTTTAAATGGATGAGATAATGCACAAAAGTGTGCATACTTGGTAATTCTGTCCACTACCACCATGATAACACTCTTTCCTTCGGACTTGGGTAAACCTGTGATAAAATCCATTGAAACCTCCTCCCAATGTTGGCTTGGAATGGATAAAGGTTGTAATAGTTCTGGAGTCTTAATTGTTTCAACTTTATTTTGTTGGCAAACCAAACATTCCGCCACAAACTTTTGAATATCCGATTTAAGGCCATCCCAAAAAAAATCCTTCTTAACCCTGTGGTAGGTTTTTAGAAATCTTGAGTGCCCTCCTAAGGGAGAGGTGTGCAATTCCCTAAGAATCTTTTGTTTGAGTTGGGAATTATTACATAGGTATACCCGATCCTTGTACCATAACGAATCATTTTTCTAGATAAATGTATCAGATGTACTGGGATATTGTTGTATCTTTTGAATGAGTTCCCACACTTCCTCATCATTCTTCCATTCATCCCTTGCTTCGTTTATCCAATCTAGTTGGATAATAGAAATGGCGCAAAGAAATGCTTCCACATCCTCATCCTTTCTTGAGAGTGCATCTGCCACAACATTTTGCTTCCCTTTTTTGTAGATGATTTCAAAGTCATAACCCAACATCTTTGTGACTCATTTTTGCTGCTCTTCTGAAGATAATCTTTGTTCTAAAAAGTATTTAAGACTATCATGATCTCTTTTTACCTTGAATTGTCTTCCCATTAGGTAGGGTCGCCATTTCTTAAGTGAATGTAGTATTGCCATCATTTCCTTCTCATAAATAGATTTGTGTAAATACTTTCCTTTGATTGGATGACTTTTGAAAGAAATGGGTCTTTCTTCTTGCATTAAAACAGCACCGATTCCATTTCTTGAGGAATCACATTCCACAATAAAAAAAATTGTGAAGTCTAGTGTAGCTAAGACTAGTGCTTGGCACATTGCCTCTTTAAGATGTTCAAAGGCCTTCGTTGCTTCTAGAGTCCATGAAAATTCATCTTTCTTCAATAATGTTGTTAGAGGTGCTTCTATTCTCCCATAATTATTAACAAACTTGCGATAATACCCTATCAACATGAGAAATCCTCGTAGATGCTTTATGGATGTGGGGATTTTCCATTCCTTAATGGTTTTAGTTTTGCTAGGGTCTACCTTAACACCTTCATGAGATACAATATGACCCAGATATTCCACTTCTTGTACTCCAAAGAAACATTTGGAGATTTTTGCATATAATTGTTTCTCCTCCAATAGTTTCAGCACCATTTCAACATGTTGGACATGATCCTTCCAAGACTTGTTGTAGATTAGTATATCATCAAAAAATACTAACACAAATTTTCTAAGGAAGGGTTTGAAAATGGAATTCGTCAAACCTTGAAATGTAGAAGGGGCATTAGTAAGGCCAAAAGGCATGACCAAAAATTCATAATGACCCTCATGAGTTCTAAATGCTATTTTTTGAATGTCTTCAGTCTTCATTCTGATTTGATGATATCCTGAACGAAGCTCCAACTTGGTGAAGTAAATTTATCCATGCAATTCATCCAATAATTCATCAATGACAGGAATGGGAAATTTATCTTTAATAATGAGCTTGTTGAGCTCCCTATAATCTGGACACATGCACCATGATCCATCCTTCTTGTGAACTAATACTACTAGAGCAGAGAAAGAACTTTGACTGTGTTGAATTATACCAGCCTCTAGCATTTCTGCAACCATACGTTCAATTTCACTCTTTTGGGCATAGGGATATCTGTATGGCTTGATGTTTGGAGGAACACTTCCCATAATCAAATGAATAGCATGATCATGATCACAAATAGGTGGGAGACCTTTGGGAGTGTCAAATACCTTGGAATGATTGTCCAAGACCTTTTGGAGATCTGGAGAAATAGATGATTTTGATGTGGGAACCTCTAGCGAAAATAATTGTGCAATTACACCTCATTGTTCCTTCTTTAGAAGCTTTGTCATACCATTAGAGCTAATTATCTTTCTCATCTTCCCTGCAATACCCCTTAATTCAACTTCCTTTCCTTCTGCAGAAAATTTCATAAAAAGTTCTTGAAAATTAAATGCATTGTACCCAAGCATTGTAGCCATTAGACTCCTAGTACAACATCAACACCACCCATTGGAATGGAAAGCATTAGGCTATTCAATACATATTCTCCCATGGATAACTTGATATTATGGCACTTTCTAGAGCAATTTATGGTTCCTCCACTTGCAACCATCACTTGACACTCTGGTGCTAGATATAGGAAGCAATTCAATTCCTTTGCTATCTTACAATGAATAAAATTATGGGTACTTCCCGAATCAATCAACACTATTACCTTTTTCTTCTTGATATGTCCTTCTATCTTGATAGTTTGAGGAGTGGTAATTCCAGCCAATGCATTACAAGATATGGTCGGATTCATTTCTTCTTTATCTAGGGTTTGTTCCTGGAGTATATCCTCTTCTTTTGACATTTCTTGTTCCTTTTCTTCCTCCTCTTCACAATCTATGTAGAATAATTTCTTCTCAGCACACTTATGACCTTTAGTGTATTTTCTATCACAACTGTAACAAATCCCTTTTGCTCTTTTTTCTTCCAATTGTTGTGGTGTCAACCTTGTAGGTTGTGGAAGGCTAGGGGCAGCAACACTTCCATCTTTATAGTTGTGAGTGGTAGGCTTCCTGGTTGCCATCATTTTGCTTTCCATTTTTCTTGCTAACCTGAATGCCTTCTCCAATGAATCAGGTTCCCAAAGGAAAACCTCATGTTGGATATTATCCTGTAAAGTCCCTATGAACACATCAATCCTATGCTCGTATGGAATATCTTTTACCCTTATGTTCAATTTTTGGAAGTCCTCAATGTGCTCCATCATTGAACCCTTTTGTTTGAGATTTATCAATTGGCTAAAAAAGGTGTTGCTTTTTGTATCCTCATAATGTGCTATCATTTCTTCCGTAAAAATTTCCCAAGTGACAATTTGTTTATGAGAGCAAAGCCATCGATACCATACAAATTGATTTGGTTTCAAATATAATTTGCAATACGTACCTTTTGTGTGTTTTGCACATTATGGAGATCGAAAAATTGCTCCATCCGTAGTATCTATGTTCCGGGATCCTTGCCATCAAACTTCCTCATATCGATTTTTGGAACATAGTGCATCTTCAATCCAACATTAGAGTCTATGAAATCATGATTAACATTTATTTTGTTCTCATCATGAGTTTCCTTTACTACCCTTTCACCATTAGTGACCATTTCTTGTAGCAAATTATTCAAATTTATCTTCAATTCTTCCATCTTATCGTCCATGCCATTCATCTTAGCGTCCATGCCATTCATCTTAGCTTCCATCTTAGTGTCCATGTCATCCATCTTAGCTTCCACGTCGTCCATCTTAGTTTCCACGCCGTCCATCTTAGCTTCCAAGTCATTCATCTTAGCTTCTACACCTTTCTTTAAACCATCCATCTTAGCTTCTACGTCTTTCTTTAAACCATCCATCTTATTTTCTGTTACCTTTTGTGCGAGTGAAATTTGTTCCACTTGGTTTCGTAATATTGATATATCATGTTGCATTTCTTCCTCTTCTTCATGATTCATGTTAGAGCTTTCAGGTTACTTACTAGGTGTTTCCATTTTCTTTCTTCGGGGCATCAATTACTGATAATAATGCTTCACTATTCCCTTTGAATTCCTTCAAACTAATTTTTCAAACCAAGCTTATGCAAAAATTTAAAAAATACACACCTTTTTTCACTTGTAGGAGCTCGATATTGAATCTGATGTACCTCTGTAATTTTGGATCTCCCAGTTCTGAAATTGTGACTTGCAGTAGCCCTCTACATCCTCTTTCCAATGCCACCAGTCTGATCAAAATTGGATTCTCCGAGGAAGAGTTATGTCAAATCTCCCACGATGACCTGATTATAGACTAGTTCAGTAGAGTGAACTTGTACGATGTGCCACATGTCACTGTTTCGACCTTAGTACCTGAAATTGATACACAGAAAAATAGAGTCCATCCTCTTTCTGAAACTTCTTATGAGATTTCAATCTGATGCTCAAAACAAAAGTTATGACGATTTTCCCTATGTCACCTATTTGGAATGTAATTCGGGAGTTTGCAAAAATGCTAACTTCCTTAGATCATATCTCTATAAATATAGCGAGAAAAGCTCTGAAATTTGGACCCGAAGTTCAGAACTATTTTGGCCCAAATGGGTTTTTTTTTAGCTTCTGAAATGTCGCAGAAAAAAAGTTATAGCGAAAATGGCATATTGACCTGTTTGGAGCAGCAAAACCCTAGAATCCAAAGCTCCAATACCAAATGTTATGAAACCAGCTCACAAAAAGATCGAATAGACAGATCAACGCTTTAGAAATAAGCCTCTTTGAGGGGACAAACTCCTTTACATTACACAAATGAACAATTCTTAGATGATTCAAATGACAAAACCTCCTTTCTATATATAGGAGTCTACAGGGTCACAATATAACCAAGCTGACCTAACAACAATAATATAAAGGCACAAAAATAACAATATAGGGATTCTATGGGGCACAATAATAACAGTAAGGGATACAACGACAATAGTAATGGGGGGATCACTAATATTATAGGGACCTAACATATGTATTTATTTATCTATCTATGTCACTATCTGACAAGGTCTTCAAGAATCATTCTTGTGGAGGAATGATTGCTTATGCAGGTGAATGGCATGAAGAGATTCCTGGTCTTATGGGGAATCATGTGGAAAGAGTAGTCCTAACAAATTTACAAGGTCAGTATCATGTGGATATGAATTGATATTATATGATTGTACTATGGTTATGTTTATGTTATAGACAGGTAATGTTGAGGGATACATCAGCGAAATGGAAACAGTGTGATCGGCAACATGTTGGAACATGCATGAATAGTGGAAAGACACTAGAAGAAAGGTTGCTTGGTAGAGTGTGTGTGGTTGATGGATGTGCAGTACTACTATTGTATAGATGTTGTACATGTTGCACCTGTGATGTTGTGTGCTTATTGTATATATGGTGTTGTGTGTATTCATTTTTCGGTATAGATGGTGTTATGTACATGTTGGATATGTGGTGTTGTATACATATCGTATTGTGTGCATGTTGGATATGTGGTGTTGTGTGCATATGGTGATGTGCACATGTTGGATATGCAGTGTTGTGTACATATGGTGTTATTTCCATGATGTGTGTGCAGTTCTATGTACATATGGTGATGTGTGCATGTTGTACATGTGGTAATGTGTACATATGATGTTATGTACAAGATTTATATGCAGTGGCATGTACATGATGTATATGTAGTGCTATGTACATATGGTGTTGTGTTCATGTTGTACATATCGTGTTTTGTGCATGATTGCACATGTGGTGTTGTGTGCAGGTGGTGCTATGTACATGTCGTGCATGCAGTGTTGTGTACATGTGGTTTCGTGTACATGTCGTGCATGTGATGTAGTGTACATGTGATGTTGTGTACACGTTATCAAAGTGGTACTGTGTGTAGGTGGTACATACATGTTATACATGTGGTATTGGTGTACATGTGTGTTTTAGCGGCTACAACCACCCTCCAAAATTTTGGCTTGCACCCAAATTCGGAGCCTCCCTTGAGAGTTTCACTTGACGGTTGCATACACTCGGGTTCACCTCATGAGCTCGTGTAAGCCTTCACACCCACCTTGCTTGTTCTTTCCACCCAAACTTTTGCATGATGATGTCAATGTCTTGCTTGTGACCATGTTTTGGTCATGCTCCAGTTCTTCGCTTTGGGTGTACATGTTATGTTCGCTATGAAAACATTTGTTGCACTCACACACAGAGCCACATTCACTGTCCCGCAAGAATTGTCACAATCGATCAATGATCAATCACGAGTGTTGCGCTTGTCGCTTGCACCGTCGGTCAGTCATGTTGAACATGTGTGTCTGGTTGGTTTGAGTCATCTCGTCATCAAGTCATGTGGATGTGTGTTTGTAAGATCACATTCGCATATTTCACTCTTTCACACACTTAGTCATTTTGCTGAAGTTCTGATGACCAGACTCCCCTCTACAGTTGAACCATCACCCAGCATCGAATCGATCGACTATCACCCAGAAAAGCGCAGAAGCACCAAGAAAGTCATTTAAAGTTGCGTTGCCCGCAAGTAATTCAATCAACCTTCATGCTGGCCACACGAAGAGTTGGACCCAGCAACCACCCCGGGGTTGAATCCCCTCAAAATTTGCGCAGAGGCTGCTGACCCTGCCTGCTCTACTGACTAAAGAAATTGTGCAGACAGGCCGGATAGACACCTAGTGCCCATCCCTATCTCCCTCGGAAAATTGCACAGTTTTTCCAGCCAGTCCTCCCGATAGCCGCCCGGCTACTCATCCAGAAAATTGCGCAGTTTTCATGAGCAGGTCCTCTACTACCCAGCAGTCCTCTCAGCTCAGAAATTGTGTAGAGATGATCAGCAGGTCGGGATCCCAACATCAGTGCAATTTCTCTCACTAGCAACTCCCAATAGCAGACTGCCATTTCCCTCCAAGAATTGCGCAGTTTCTACTGCCAAGCTCCTGGCAGTTGACTGCCTATTCCCCATAGGAATTGTATAGTTTTTGCTGCCAATTACCTCTAAGAATTGTGTAGTTTTGGCTACCAGGATCTAGGCCAGTTCCTCCAAAAAACTGCGCAAATACTGTCTGCCAATCCTCCCTGCAACCCGGCCTGTTCATCCAAGAAATTGCACAAATTTTTCTATCAAGCCCCTACTGTCCGCTTGTTCTGGAAAATGCGCATGTTTTTTCTGCCTTGCCTTCCCGCAGTGTGGACTATCCCTCCCAAAATTTCTGTAGTTTTGCCTTCCAGCTGAGCTAGACCTCGCGGATGGTCACCATCGTCTCAGATTGCCCATCTTCATCACCCAATGACCCTTGTGTAGTTTTCATCAGTAGTGCCTAGAGCCATCATCCTGCCTCACAACCTTGTTGCCTCTCCCAGTCACCTGCATCTGAAATGATCATGTTTCATGGTAGACTAGGAGGTTTTTGGATTTGATGTCATCTCGTCATGAGTGACTATAGGTATAGGTACACCAACAAACATGGCACGACGGTATAGGTACACCAACAAACATGGCACGACGACGAATGGGATGAACGAAGGGAGCACATACAGAAGGACAGGTTCACTAACGAACAAATGAACGATGTATGCGAAGAGATGTGCTCACGAACAGATGATCATGCAAAGATGTGTTCGCAGATGGACAAATGAGCAAACATGCAAGATTTTCTCACAAACAACGAATGGACAAACATGCACCTTTCGTGAATAGATGAGTCTGTCAAGCCTTCCAACATACAAGAAAGGAGCAATGTGACAAAGCAACATCAAGCAAACCAACGACCATCGAATACTTCGCGCACTTTTCCATGTGGAAGTGAAGCTGTGACACACCATGAAGACATCCATCACCTAGCAACACTGCAGCTCGACATGCACTCCAACAGCAGCACAAATGTACTAGCACTATCATGTCGAGTCATGTCATGAGTCATATCTTCCACATCTCTACTATGGGCCATGTTGTCAAACAATGTAATGTAACGTGGAAATCCAAGAGACCCACTTGTTGTACAAAGAGTCGTGTAAAGTCGAAGATTCATGGAAGTCAAACGGTCATGAAGGAAGTCGAACAACCACAAGGGTCAGTTTCACCCTTGGCTATAAATACCCCCTCATTTGTACATGAAAGGACTTTTCACCTCAACTCCTCCCACATGGCCAAGAGAGTATGTAATCTTTTCTTTGAGGAGTAAGTAGTGGCTCCAACGCCCAGCACATGGGGTTAGTGATGTATGGTGTAACAATGTGTCTTGGAACTTTCATTTAATTCATAATCTTGCTAACAAGCCAGCACGTTTTTCACACATGTATTGTAACTGTTGTAAGACTAATCTTGAACACTTATAATGCATGTTTCTTTAACCTATGTTGAACACTTGAACTTACTTCACTTGTTTTAATGCATATTCTGTTAATGAAAATGTGGTGTATATGTTTTTAACGTTGTCTCACCCATGGTGGCTATCTCCCCATACATTAGACAAACCTTTCACATAAAACTTGTTGTAACAACCGTTGCACTCGTGTAGACTCATCCGCTGAGTGTTGTATGTGTTATCTTCCCTTGTGTGTTGTGACTTCCACATTCGTGTGGACTGCTCCTCCGGAAGTTATGCATGTCCTATTGTGTTTTGTGTTCCTAGCAGAGTTGGAGCTTCCTCCCAACCGACTTGGGACTCACTTTCACCCTCTCCCTCTACAGTGAAAGAACCATTGACACAAGTAACACTAGCAATCACCAGGAATGTGAACCTCACTTCTTGAAGACAAAGAAAACCACTCTCTTGTGCTGACAAGCAAGAGTTGAGGCAAATCCTTAAGACAATGGCAACTAGGCCATCATACCGGATGGGACTTCCACACCAAACGGTGTGAGGTCTAGTTGGGACTTCATACCGGGGTGATCCCCTGAATGTTGGCGGGTCCAGCACTATCAAAATTTTTGGCACTAGAAGGAGGGCACCTAGTTGTATATGGCTAAACATCCTCTTACACTCATTCATCAACCATCTAGTCAAGGCCTCTCACCTACACACGACTCTGCAGTTGGTTACTCCTCACTTCCTAGGATTGAACACGAGATTTTGTATCAACACCTTCACTCCGTCTATCCCATCACTCGCCAATTTGCGAAAGAAATCGAAATAATCCCAGGCATACAACATCTTCCATACGCGTCAAGAAAGCCAAAATCCACTCCTACAGGAGTTGTTGTATCATCGGTGGAAGAAGCAGTCCTTGCCACACTTGAAGGTTTGGCAGAAGCTATTGAAGACGGAGAGGAACCTCCGGTCTTCTGGCAAGGCGAACAAGACACTCTTGTGATCTTGGGATCAAACTCCAGTACAGGAGGCAGAGGGGAAGGTAGCGAAGGAGGCAGAGGCAGAGACGAACCAACGAACTCAGAGCCAGAACCATCAGATTATGAAAGATAAGAGGAGGACGAAGAAGAAGAAGAAGAAATGGCTGACCCAAATCTTGAATGGATGACTCAGGGACCATTGGTTCTCCCAGTTGTTCTGCACAAGATGTCGAAGCGAGCGGAGAGAATGAACACCAAGTTCAACCCTGATAGCACGGTGAAGGCAGAAGACCACTTGGATAACTTCTACCTACAGCTACAGACCCTTGAGGTACGGTATGACGACGTATTATGTAGATTGTTCCCATGTACCTTAGATGGTCACGCAACTGCATGGTATCACAGCCTTCCACCAAAATCTATACAGAACTGGGGTGCATTCAAATGCATGTTCCTTGAAAACTTTGTTGATGACAAGACCCTAGCTATGCTACTCAAAGAATTAGGAGGCCTCAAGATGGAGGGAAAAGAGAAAGTAAAAGACTTCAATCAGAGGTTTACACGCATATTGAACAAGTTTGCAGTGGACACTAAACCTCATGACTCCATCACTATTGATTACTACACATCTGCACTACCAACCAACATGCGTAGTTCATCAAGCAAGATGCGAAACCAACACCCTTAGAAAACTGTGAAGAGGCTGTTGCTGTTGAGAAAGACCTGTGTGCAATTAGAGTCATAAAGGACAGTGAATCAGTAAAGGACTCCAAGGATGCTAGTAGGAAGTCCCAAACAATGGCGAGCAAGGGTAGAGACAAGGAAGCAACCGATATTGAGACCCTCACTCACCTTGTCAAGAAATTGACTATAGAAGTGTTCGAGCTCAAACAACGGAAAACAGACACATTTGCAAGCAGCCATCCACCAAGATGGAAACAAGAAAACATCTTACCAAGCAGCAACTGATTTACTCCAAAACTGCGTAGAAACCTGTGTTCCAGGTCAAACACTGTGCAGATCCTAAGTTTTGTTCTTTCCACAAAGAACATCACCCCAAGAACTCTTGTTCGAACTGGAAGCGAGTCGCAAGCTCTTTCTGCAGCCATACACTCGATGCAGAAAGCAATGTGCAAGAGAAGCCAGAAGACACTAATGATGACGAAGAGGTTGCACCTAATGAACCATCAAGCTCTGGGCATATGGTGAACGTGTATCAGTGCTCATGAACAATGTCAAAGCCGAATACCGAGAAGCAAACCCTAAAGCAAACTAACGTTAAAATCTTAGGAGTAAAGGGGCTCTCCCCACACTTGGGGAAATGCAAGAGAAGATGAGACTTTTGATGAGGAAGGTTGACCCACCGGCCACCCCAAAGAAGAAAACACAAAACAAGTCCAGGAAGACAGTGGTGGACAAGAGTACATTCATGAGAAACAAGCTGCAAAACACTACGTCGAACAACACGAACATCCATCCTACCCCAAACAACTCAGTAAGTCTTCCACCTCTGGATTACAACATTGTTGATGACATGAGGAAAACTTGAGTGAACATTAGTTTGTTCGAGTTAGCTAAGATCCAGAGTCAGCAAGATATCCTGTTGCGCACATTGGGATAGACAACAACGGACAACGCAACCTCTACTAGCAAGGGAGCAAGAAAACCTCCCAGATCACTTTCCAATGTGCTCAATACACTCCGGATGGAAGAAGTGAACTCAAGTTTCCCTCCATTCCTACTATCTTTTGAAATTTTCAATTGCAATGTTCACAACAACTTGGTTGATTCTGGCGTGGCAGCCAACTTCATGTCACTCTCCATTGCGAAAAAGATCAATTCCCAATGGAGCGATACATTTTTGCGAATCATTCAACTTGATCAAACATCAGTACCAGCCATTGTTGTACTATGAGATGTGATCATCTGACTACCTCTTGACAGTCGAGTCCACTAATGCATTAACATAGTGGTTGTGGACATATCAGAAGTATACGGTCTACTACTCAGCAAATACTAGTCCAGTAAGCTAGATGGGTATTTTTCCACAGACTTGTCTCACATGTGGCTTCCATATAAGGGACAGTGCAACTAAATCTGGGTGTTGTCCAAGAGGTACATGAAGCATAACGTCACTCCACTTAATGGTGAGAATGCACCGTTAGCCTTCGCAGATCTCATGTTTGGAAATTGCCTCCTTGAAATAGCATTGGGGTGTTATCCTGCACTACCAGCTCTGACCCCACCAGAGATGCAGTTGGGACTCCTTCCTTGCCCAATTGATGGTAATGAAACTTTTATAGTACATTGTACCAATAGTAGTAGAAGTAGCAGCAATAGTAGTAGCAGTAGTACGAGCACATCAAGCGGTCCATGTACAGACAAGTTGTGGACCATGTACTTTGACAGATCAAAGACACATGATGGCTTAGGAGCCAGGTGTGTCTTCATCAACCCTTACAACAAGAAGCATCTAGTTTCAAGTCACTTGAAGTTAGATTGCACGAATAACGTTGATGAGTATGAAACACTCGTGTTAGGCTTGCGGAAAGCCATCAGCCTCAACGTGGTCACACTCAAAGTGGTAAGCGATTCAAAGATAGTGGTATGATAGGTACGTAACACCATTCATTGTTTATCAACGCATCTCAAAAGTTACCAGAAATAGGTATGGTGACTAATCTCAAATTTCCAAGCATTTAATATCATTGTTGTACCACGTACGCGTAATGCAGCTGCCAATGCATTGGCAAATGCAGCTTCGAGAATGTCACCGATTAGGGATAGATTTACTATTGAGATTTTGTACAAAGCATCTATCCTGGACAACATAACTAACTTACACATGTTTAATGATGATCAACAGATACTTCATTTCATGGCCAACGCTGACGTCTTTAAAGATGCGGCGATAGACAATGACAAGCATGAGCACTCTCTGCAAGCTGAAGATGGTAACAGGAAAGGCCACCTTATCACAAAGCATGTGGCCACATTGGAAAATCTTTATGACTTGCAAGAATGTTTTCAGGGGCCAAGGAACAGAAAGACCCACATTTCCACCATGAGGCACGAACTGATTAACCTAGGAACAGAACAAGATTCGAAGTTTGTCAATCTTGGTACATGTTGTACACAGAAAGAGCGGCAGGCCTTTATCCGCTTATTCAAACAGTACCAAGATGTGTTCGCATGGACGTATGATGATCTGAAAACTTATGACACGTAAATCATCCAACACATCATCCCGATCAAAGAAGGGGTCAAGCCATATCAACAGAAGTTGAGGAAAGTACATCCATCACTTGAACCCCTCATACAGAAAGAGCTTACTAAGATGTTGGATGCATGGATCATATACAAAGTTCATCATTCCACATGGGTTTCAAATCTTGTTCCTGTACGTAAGAAGTCTGGGGAAATCTGCTTGTGTGTCGATTTTCGGAACATAAATCATGCCTCGGACAAAGACAACTACCCCATGTTGTCTATGGACCACATTTTGAAAATAATATCTAGGGCACAGATGTTTTCTCTTCTTGACAGTTTCTCAAGATACAATCAGGTTCTAGTAGCAGAACTTGACCAACTCAAAACTAATTTCTGTACCAAGTGGAGTACGTTCACTTACAAACGAATGTTGTCTGGTCTTGTAAACACAGGCACAACATTTCGGCGCACCATGGACATCGCTTTTCGTGGAATCATCGGACAAAGCGTAGTGGTATACCTTGATGATGTGACTGTGTTCTCAAGAAGACGAGAGGACCACATACGCCATCTTTAGAAAAAAATTTAGTGATGTCGGAGATACGGGATTTCCTTGAATCCCAAAAATAGCATATTTACAGTGTCAGAGGGGAACCTCCTCAGACACATTGTTTCCAAAATCGAAATCAAGGTGGATCCAGACAGGTTCCAAACTATCACATATATCCCTTACCCAGCCAACAAGAAAGCCATGCAGTCCTTCTTGGGCAAGATACACTTCCTCTAGAAGTTCATCTCAGATTATACATAGTTAGTTAAGCCATGCCAGACATGATCAAGAAATATGCAGTCTATAGCTGGGGTAAGAGGGAAAAGTATGCATTCACTTGGATCAAGCAGGCCATTGTGGAAGCTCCTACACTCTATAGCCCAAACTTCAAGAAAGATTTCTTTCTATACACCTTCGCCTCCGATAATTCACTAGTTGTAGTACTCACTCAGAAGGATGAGATGAACAATGAACGCCCAATCTCCTTCATGAGCGCAAGAATGCAGGGACCATAACTCAACTAACCCTACATTGAGAAGCAAGCTTATGCAATTTACAAGGCAGTGAAACACTTCAGGCTCTACTTTCTAAAGAACCACTGCATACTCTTTGTCCTGCACCCAGCAGTCCACACATTCCTTGTACAACAAGAACTGGGTGAACGATTTGCAAACTGGATGACAGGATTGCAAGAGTATGATCTTGAAATCAAGCCAGTTCACACGATCAAAGGACATGGGCTCTGTGGACTTGTAGCTGAAGCAGTACATGCCCCATAAAGCTAAGAAGAGCTCACTGGCTGGGAGCAAGACATTGAGATGTATGATATAAGGCGAGCAACACCCACTGAAGACGAAACCTCTTGGTACGCAGATGTGTGCCAATACCTTGAGCACAGCACCATACCCTCTCACTTTTCCATTAGACAGAAGAGGGAATTGCACCTTAAAGCCTTAGTATATCAGTCAGTTCACGGAGTGCTTTATAGAAAACATAATAATGGAGTTTTGCTAAGGTGCCTGGAGGCACATGAATCAAAGAAGGTACTTCAAGATCTGCCTGATGGACCCGCCAGGGTCACTTTGCGGGAAATACCACTACGCACAAAGTTATGTGAGCTAGTTTTTACTAGCCCACATTATTCAAGGATGCACATGCTTATGCCCACAAGTTCTGGGTCTGTTAGCGATGCGTCGGAAGAACACGAAGATCAGTAGCCTCACTGCACCCTGTTGCAGTGACCGAACCATTCCAGCAGTGGGGCTTGGAAATCATTCAGGAAAGCTTCTCACATTCGTCAAAACAACACCGCTACATCCTAACAGCAACTGACTACTTCACGTGGTGGACCGAAGCAGTTCCACTCAAACAAGTGAATGACCAGGAGGTCATCAGCTTCCTCTAGCAGAACGTCATCTCACGCTTCGATGTTCCGGTATCACTTGTTTTTGATAATGCAATGTACTTCTTGTCTTTGAAACTATATGATTTTTCATTACAGAATGGTATTGTGCTAAAGCATTCATCTAACTATTATCTGCAAGGAAACGGTCTCGCAGCATCCACAAATAAAAACCTCATTCTCATAATCAAGAAGATTATTTTCTCTGATCATCATAACTGGCATACCGCCCTAACGAATGCATTATGGGCTAACTGTGTAACACCCAAGCCCTCTCTGAATACCTCACCATACTTCCTAGTTTACGGTAAAGAAGCCATCCTTCCGCCAAATATCTACTTGCCTGCACTTCACTTTCCCAAGAATCCCAAGGCAAGCCTTGCCAACTAGTACAGCATAGGATGGGTGCTCTTCATAGGCTTCAAGAAGAAAGGATGAAAGCAAAAGAAAAATTCACACTCCACTAGAACCGTATCAAGAGATGGTTCGATAAGAAGTCTACAGGGAAATATAACTTTGGTGTTGGTGACTTAGTTCTGAAATGGGATAAGCCCCATGAAGACAAAGGCAAACATACGAAGTTCCAGTCCCTATGGATTGGTCCGTATACAGTCCATGAGAAGCTTGGCCCACACATGTATCGTCTGAAATCACTTGACGAGAGGATTGACAACCTTCCTGTCAATGGCCAAGATCTCAAGCATTACTTTTAGTAGGTCGGGCCACACCCGTGCCATGTACATAGTCTAGTTGTTGCTTGTTGTTTTCGACTTGTTTTCTCTGCTAATTATATTTGTTTTCACTTTGTTTTCTCTGCTTACTATTTTTGTTTATGTTTGTTTTGTTTGCTTGGTATATTACTATTTTTTTTTTTGGAAATAAGTGTTGCTAACTACTACATTCTGGCTTTTGAATAGAGTATGTGGCTGAAATTTGAAGAGACTTGTGACATTGTAGCACTTGGTCAGTCTTGTGTCTGCCTTCTCTGGGCTTGGTTATAACCTTCGACCAATGAAGTCTTGATGGAAAATATGAACCATCTACAAGGGCAGTTTTTGTCCAACCATGAAACTGTGTCCACACTGAGAATCCCCATGCCTATACTCAGCCTTCTACTCTGTGTTTTCAAGCTCATCCAACTAGCAGAAATGGAGAAGAGGAAATCTAAATGAGAAAACCTATGTCAGAGGTCTTACATGCTTCTCTGAAGGAACAACCTCTCCTGCTCTCAATAACTCAGGATCCCTCTTCTGCCCCAAAAATAAATAAGTTCCTATGCATAGTCCTCCTGAAAACTACAAAGGTGAAAGAAGAGAAAGGCTTCCTGCGCAGAGAGGTGAAGCATGCACCGGGGTACTGACCAAGCTCGCTGGCAGTGGAGAAATGTGTGTGTTCCTATGTGACTCCATCGAGGTACTATCCAGGCCTATTGGTAGTGGACCAACACCAGAGATGAAAACTTATACTCTGAAAATCTTCAACTCGCGAGCTAAACTACCATTCCCGGATTTGAAACACTGCGATCAAGCTGAACTTTTGATTGTGTTTGACTGAGTTGGAAAAAGGTGAACCACATATGTCCATGGGGTAAGTGGGGAAGCCGAGGTAATCCACACAGCATTTCAATACTCCCTGAAAGACTAAGGCCCCATGCTATCAATGAACCAAAACAGAGAAGTTGGAGTTCTACTAGTGTGTCGCCAAGTGTTGTAGCGGCTACACCCACCCTCCAAAATTTTGGTTTCCACCCAAATTCAGAGCCTCCCTTGAGAGTTTCACTTAACGGTTGCATACACTCAGGTTCACTCCGTGAGCTCGTGTAAGCCTTCACACCCACCTTGCTTGTTCATTCCACCAAAGCTTTTGCATGATGGTGTCAATGTCTTGCTTGCGACCATGTTCTGGTCATGCTCCAAGTCTTCACTTCGTGTGTACGTGTTATGTTCGCTATGAAAACATCTCTCGCACTCACACATGGAGTCACATTCATTGTCACGCAAACGTCGTCATGGTTGATCAACGATCAATCACGAGTGCCACGCTTGTCACTTGCACCGTCGGTCAGTCATGTTGAACATGTGTGTCTGGTTGGTTTGAGTTGTCTCATTGTCAAGTCATGTGGGTGTATGTTTGTAAGATCACATTTGCATCTTTCATTCATTCACACACTTAGTCATTTTGTTGAAGTTGTGACGACCGGACTCCCCTCTACAGCCGAACCATCACCCTCCATCGACTCGATTAACTTTCACGTAGAAAAGCACAGAAGCACAAAGCAATTCATTTCAAGTTGTGCTGCCCGCAAGCAATTCAATCAACCTTCATGTTGGCCACCCGGAGAGTTGGACCCGGCAACCATCCCAAGGCTGACTCCCCTCAAAATTTTCACAAAGGCTGCTAACCTTGCCTGCTCTATTGACTGAAGAAATTTCACAGACAGGTCGGACAGACACTCAGTGCCCGTCCCTGTCTCCCATAGAAAATTGCGTAGTTTTTCCAGCGAGTCCTCCCGACAGTCAACCAGCTGCTCATCCAGAAAATTGTGCAGTTTTCATGAGTAGGACCTCTGCTACCCAACGGTCTTCTCAGCTCAAAAATTGCGCAGAGATGATCAGCAAGTTGGCCTCCCAGCATTAGTGCAATTTCTCTCACCAGCAGCTCCCAGCAGCAGACTTCCAGTTCCCTCCAGGAACTACGCAGTTTATGCTTCCAAGCTCCTGGTCACTGACTACCTATTCCCCTTAGCAATTGTGCAGTCTCTGCTGCCAGTGACCCAGCAGTTAGCTGCCAATTCCCTCTAAGAATTGCGCAGTTTTGGCTGCCAGGCTCCCGGCCAGTTCCTCCAAAAAACTGCGCAAATCCTATCTATCAATCCTCCCTGTAGTGCAGTCTGTTCCTCCAAGAAATTGCGCAAATTTTTCTTTCAATCCCCTACTGCCTGCTCATTCTGGAAAATTTGCAATGTTTGTTTGCCTTGCCTTCCCGTAACCCAGACTGTCCCTCCCAAAATTTGCACAGTTTTTCCTTCCAGCCAATCCAGACCTTGCAAACAGTCACTGTCGTCTCAAATTGCCCATCTTCACCACCGAGTGACCCTTGTGCATTTTTCACTAGCAGTTCCCAGAGCCATCATCCTGCCTCACAACCATGTTTCCTCTCCCAGTCACTTGCGTCTAAAATAATAATGTGTCATGGTAAACTAGAAGGTTTTTGGATTTTATTTCATCTCGTCATGAGTGACTACAGGTACAGGTACACCAACAAACATGGCGCGACGGCAAATGGGATGAACGAAAGGAGCACATGCAGAAGGATAGGTTCACCAACGGACGAACGAACGATGCATGCAAAGAGATGCTCTTGTGAACGGATGATCATGAAAAGATGTGTTCACAGATGGAGGGATGAGAAAACATGAAATATGTGCTCACGGATGGACAAATAGACGAACATGCACCTTTCGCGAACAAATGAGCTTGTCAAGCCTTCCAACATACAAGCAAGGAGTAACATGCCAAAGAAACATCAAGTGAACCATTTGTGCACTTTGTCATGTGCAAGTGAAGTTGTGACACAAGATGACGACATCCATCACCCAGCAGCACTGTAGCTCGACATTCACTCCAACAGTAGCATGAATGTACTAGCATTATCATGTTGAGTCATGTCGTCCACATCTCTACTATGGGCCATGTTTTCAAACAATGTAATGTAACGTGGAAGTATAAGAGACCCACTTTTTGTACAAAGATTCTTGTAAAGTCGAACAGTCATGGAAGTCAAACAGTCATGAAGGAAGTCGAACAACCACAAGGGTTAGTTTCACCCTTGGCTATAAATACCCCCTCATTTGTACATGAAAGGAATTTTCACCTCAGCTCCTCCCACATAGCCAAGAGAGTTTGTAATCTTTTCTTTGAGGAGTAAGTAGTGGCTCCAACGCCCGGCGCATGGGGTTAGTGATGTATGGTGTAACGATGTTTCTTGGAACTTTCACTTAATTCAGAAGCCCACTAACAGGCCAGCACGTTTTTCACACATGTATTGTAACTGTTGTAAGACTAATATTGAACACTTGTAATGCATGTTTCTTTAACATATGTTGAAAACTTGAACTTATTTCACTTGTTGTAATGCATAATATGTTAATGAAAATGTGTTGTATATGTTGTTACCATTGTCTCGCCCGCGGTGACTATCTCCCTAGACATCAGACAGACCTTTCACATAAAACTTGCTATAACAACCGTTGCACTCACACTGAGTGTTGTATGTGTTATCTTCCCTTGTGTGTTGTGACTGCCGCATCCGTGCGGAATGCTCCTACAGAAGTTGTGCATGTCCTGTTGTGTTGTGTGTTCCTAGCAGAGTTGGAGCTCCCTCCCAACTAAATTGGGACTCACTTTCACCCTCTCCCTCTACAGTGAAAGAACCATTGACACAAGTAACACTAGCAAAAACCAGGCACTCAAACCTCACTTCTTGAAGACAAAGAAGACCAATCTCCTGTATTAAGAAGCAGGAGTTGAGGCAAATCCTTAAGACAATGGCAATTAGGCCATCATAATGGATGGGACTCCCGAAACAAACGTTGTGAGGTATAGTTGGGACTTCATACCCGAGTGATCCCCTAAATGTTAGTGGGTCTAGCACCGTCAATAATGTGGTATTGTGTGCATGTTGTACATGTTTTGTTTTGTACATGTGGTACATCATATGTGCATTGTGTAGTCGTGGTCTTGAAATATGTGTATTCGTTGTGTTGTACGATGTGTACGTATATGTGTTGTGTCGTGATGTACGCTGGGTATAGGTGTATGTGTTGTGTTGTACACCGGATGTAGGTGTATGTGTTTTGTTGTATGTTAGGTGTAGGTGCATGTATTGTGTGATGTTATATGTTTTGTGTATGTGTCAGCGATTAGAGATAAGAAAGGCACTGGGTGTTTGTTGGGTGTGCCAATCGATCTAGTGTGTGTATGAAAAGGACAAAGGATAAAAGTAGAAGAAAAGGACCAATTAAAGGATAAGTATCAGTATTTTATTTCAGTTTTATTATGCTTTTGATCTATGATTTTGATTTATGATGGTGTTGAAGGCCCGAAAATCAGGTCTACAACAAGGGGGATAACCACCCAATCTAAACCTTGAAAGCAGCTCCTTTTCCGTTTGGAATAGTGGCTCTGACTGGGGGTGATGGGACCAGTTTCCCAATCTGTTTGTGATGGTGTGCTATCAAGATAATGTTTTTCTTTTTGGGTTTATGGGGTGAATGCTTATTCTAAATCTAATCTATTTATTAACTAACATATGCAATTTATTCTAATGAAAGAAAACATCTAACATTAAACTATCCCGGGAGTAACGTTTCGCTTATGCGATCTAAAGTAATTTCTAACAGCAATTGGTAATAAAATTCATTCAATCACTACGAGAAAGGAATCCATTAAAAAATATTTTTTTGTATAAGAAATTATCCGAAACAATTATGAGAAACATATCGCATAAGAGTTATTCATATACTTAGCATAAAAATAATAGTTATCACCGTACAGAAGTGCAATAATGACAACTGAACATTCAGACTTTCATATATCAATAACTGAAAATAATTTATCACTTGGCACATAAGTAAAAAGTATTAGGAGATAAAAATACCATTGGTAATAGGTTCTACTCATGAGCTTCAACTATATATACTTATCTTCAAATAACTCAACATCCACTAAGAGTACAAAAGTGCATTTCAGTAGAAAACATCAAACTCATATAAAAATAAATCTCGTTCCATTCATTTTATCAAAACCTCCTCAGTGGGGGGCAAACTACACGTTCTGAAGAATTGTTTTTGATAAAACTCTGGACCTCTCTCTAAATGCATGAGAGGGGTTTAAATACTACTCTAATGAAATCTAAAAATAAATATTACAAAAATAGATGAGGAGGTTTAAACCACCTTCCTATTTTTAAGCAAAAATGAACTAAAAATAAAACTAAATTTTATATGTGATAAATCATGCATCTGTTTTTTTAATTTGCAAATATCCAGCATTGGCTTCATGAGTGTCGGTTGGCCGACCTCTGCTTTTAATTGACCTGCAAACACGGAATTGGCGAGCACTGGCACTATCTTCTCGGCGGAGGTTATGAGACATTTTAGGGTCATCTCTTGGCTATGTGGCTTTACCAGGTACTGCCAGTATGTGTCCCAGTTTAACCTGTTTACCTGTTTAATTGACTCAACCTTTTCCTCTGCTGTTTGTTTCCACTTTGTTTGAAGTTGTTGTGCCTTCGGGAGGAATCCTGGAGTGGTCTCTGATATCAAATTTTCCTTGTGCAGATTTTCATTGATGCACTCAATGACATTGTTTGTTGTTGTCGCTGCTTCCTCCATCGCCTGCTCTGCTTCTTTAAGCTGGGAATCCCATTTTGCGAATAACATTTCTTTATGAGATTCATCGATTCTGGGCAATTCCACTCTTTTTCCTTCATTTGATTTCTGCCAGCTCAAAAAGTCAGAAACCTTCTTTAAAATTAAATCATAATCAAGTCGTAAGTCTATGACTTGATTTGTAATGTTATCGCTCTTTTCGCAATGGGAATTCCATTGTGAGATCTTTTGGCAGAGTGTTTCTTCCTGTTGCAAGAGTTGGGCATTAAGAGCGAGTGCTTCTGTGATAAATTCCTCAATCTTAGGATCATCCTTATGCAGTCCTATCATGGTCTATAATTGTTCTTCTTTATTGGCCAGACTGCTTTGATAATCCAATTGCATTTGCTGGAAATCCTGCTAGAGTTTTGTCAATTGTACCTCTGCTTCTTGACTGATGCTAGCCTACTGTAGTTGTTGTTCCAAAAATAGAATCTTATCCTCTTTTTCTTTTAATAGCATTTGAACTTCAGTTGCCTTATCAATTGTTGCAGAAGAATATGCCCCTACGATCTGAGAGAGTTTAGTTAGGTTTTCCGATGGGTCTATAGTTGGGTCTTTCCATAGAACATCTAGAGGTTCAGCCTTTGGAGAGAGCACGACATCTATTTTTCTTTTCTTCCTTTGCCTCCCGATGACAGCCTTATGTTGCGGGCTATAAAATACATCCAGAGGAGGGATCTCCTCTATTTTCAGTACGATTTCGGATGATGGAGCAACAGGAATATGCTCTATCTCTTGAGTATTGGTAGCCCCTTCCACCACCATTTCTGTGGTTGTCTCTCTTGGGTTTGTTGGTGGCTTTGCGCTCTGTTCCTTAGTGTTGATTAACTCATTAAAATTTTCCCGTTCCTTTTCTAGATCCACTACAAGTGGCTTTGTTGGCTTTGGAAGGGAAGTGGGAGTTTCAATTTGTTCTGGGAACAAAACCCGCTGATCAGGCTTCTCTGTAGATTGAGCTGTATCTTTAACTGACCCTTCACTTCTATTGTTTTCACTTTTGGACTAATCATCGGACTTTTCAACCAATTCTTTTTCAGAATTGGATTTAGAATTCTCTTCTTCCGAACTTCCACTTATGCTAATACTGGGAGTGGGCTCCCTTATTGGTTCAATACGCAATTTGTCCAATGGGACCTTCTGTAACCTCTGTTCTCTGTAATTATTAAACTTTTGAATTTTTTCTTAATCAAACTGAATTCGTGCCATATGTAAGACCTCTCTGAAAGTGTGCTTCTGCAGAAAGACATCGTCAAAGGAATCTTCTTCATTGGTAAACACTTTTATTTTAACTGCTATGGTAAAATTATTTACAACACCAAAGGGATCGTACTGCCTCCCTGGGAAATTTGGTAGTTGTAAACATAGAATATTATCAACCTCTTTAAAAGCATGACCCAAATCAAATAATGCAGAAGCCCCACAGACTACAGGGAATTGAGGCCAAATGGCCTTCTTAGAATCCTTGAGTACTTTGCTCATTCCCCCAACACCACAAGTCTAGTAAGCTATTTCTCTGGCCATTAGTTTGTCGGAGACATACAAAGGAAGAATGTGGGGGAAAGAAATGCTACCAAATACCCTAATGTATGTGAATAATTCCTCCCCGAACCACCTTCCCACGGGGAGAATGTCAAATTCAGCTTCTGGGGAGAATCTTGGGGCGTCTTTGTTATAGAGCATTCTATGGATAGGGAGCATCACTCCATGACAAATCTTGTAGAAATGTGGGATGAAATTGGATTCCCACAGTTCTTTGTGATAAACCTGAATAGGAAGAGGGTTCTGTACTGTCCATCTCCACCCCATGATAGGAAAATCGGAGACAAAACAAATGGCGTCCATGACGTAGGCACTTAAAAAGAATGGAGGGTAAACCCTCTGAGCAAAACTTCTTTTAGTTCGATATCCTAAAATAGCAGAGGCTAAATTATCTGATAAAATCTGGGCCCAATCCATTATGGTGGCATTGGTGGCCGCATCCAATAAAGGCAACCATTCTGATGAAAACTTGTTGATATCTGGCTTCCCAAATAGTCTACATAACATTGCAGCAGTGAAACAATAAGGAGAACAGAGAGAGCCAGTGGCATACATACCATTTTTGTCCTTCTTTAGTGGTTCCTCCTTGGCAGACCAGCTTTTTGTGCAGTCCGCCAAATCTTCATTCTCTTTGGTGAATTTTTCTACAAATTGCTTGTTGTAGGAAGCTTGAGGTTCTGGCAAGTGGTACATGCGTCTCAAATTGCTTGGGGTAAATGACCCTAGGACTAGTTGACTGGCCGTCTTGAACTCTTTATTAGATATATCTGCATGATCTATGACCCATTTAACCATATCAGTGTAGGGGATTATTTTCGGCCTCGCCGCAATATGATGTACAAACGAGCATGCAAGCTCAGTTAGGGACACTTCGGAGGAGCCACGTCCATCTGTTGTAACTATAACCTTCATAATTCTCGGGTTTTCCTCTTCTAACAGTCGGTACATGGCTTCCCAGGTAGATATCCCTGCTTCCTTAGTACAAGTGGTGTCTATGAATAATGGAGTCATTTCTAACTTTTCAAATGCAGGAGCTTTTCCTTTCTTTCCCATTACGCTCTGTGTGCTGCTCTGCGTACTGCTCCTGAAAATTGCAAGCAGAGAACAAAGATACGATAAAGATGATAGTGAATAATGAAAAAATAAGTTGACGAGAAAGCTTTTAATTCTTTAAATCATATCAAAGATATCACCTTGCGTGAGATGGTCCTTTTACCCTGATCTGAATCGTTTTTAATAAATAACCACTAATGGACCGTTAAGCTAAAATTTAATGCTCATAACTTTGCATCAAACGATGGAAAGTACTGTCATAGAACTCTGAGCCCTTAGATTTGCGATAAAGCGATTTTGCGATTTGCTTCGCAATATCGCAGATCGCGATATCGCAAGACCTATTATTCATTAACAACCATTGTTTCGTCAGGCCATTGCGACATGCGATTTGCGAGAAGCTTATCGCACTTCGCAATATTTGGACGTTTTACATTAAGTGGCGCTGCGGAATTTGAAATATGTGATATGCGATGAGGTGGTAAGGCTTTAGATCTTGCATTCTCGCAGATCGCATTTTCAAGGAGTTCTTTATATAAGAGATGCCTGTCATGACCTTTTCGCGATGTGATACTATTGTTTGAAAAGTGGGTTTTGTGAAAGGTTTACCTATTATTTAAGACTTTCCGCTTTCAAAGCTTTTCATGGGTTTTACGGCCATATAGCGCTTAGGCATGGAAAAGGTAAATTTACACGTTTTAGCAAGTTTCACTTTGATATCTTGTTTTATTTTAAACAAAAAGCATTATTAAGTGCTAAGTTTTGATTTTTTGGAAGGGTCCCCATTTATTAATGTTATTGCTAACACTAATAAAAAGGGGGGTTGTTGATGGTCACAACAATTGGCGATTCACTTGAAAGAACCAGTTATCTCTGATAGTTTTTTGAATTTTTTAAAACTTCTAAAATAGAAATGTTTTTGGAAAATCAAACTTTATTGTAGAAATATAAGGTAAACAGTGCTATTTGTTAACAACAACATCTTGTTCCATCTATCCTAATTCTGATTATCTTCTTCCCAAAGTTAGTCATTGTACTTACATCAGTCATTACTTGGTTTATAAAGATAAAAACAAAGACATCTCCATAGATCAGTTTAGGTGTACTCATTTGTCGTAGGTAGAGCCTCTACTGCCAGCAGGCGTCCATAGCCTCGACAGGGTTACCTATTACCCAGCAATGATCCAGTATCCTACTTAAGAAGTATGCAATTTTCAAAGATAAATCCTCATATACACTTATTGCTTTTTTCTTTTCTTTTAATTCTTAAAGAACAATGTCTTGGTTTGGTGGCAAAAATTGACAGTGCCATTCACTTGATTTATAACTTAACTGAACAAGCTGGCTCGTGATGAGACCCCTTGTCTTTTGATTGAAACAATCTAAAGCCATTACCCTGTTTTGGTATGCAGTTTGGCAATGTCAGTTAGTTATAATCTTTATGATCATGATAAGTCGGCTCTTGATGAGACCTCTTATTCTTTAAGTTTAAAGTGTATAATTGGATTACTCTTTGAATCTGGCAATTTCCTAAAGTGGGGAGGGAGTCATTGGTTCCTTAAGAGTTCTTCTGGACGACAATTGTAGAGTTTAAAAGTAGCTTTTCTGTAGAGAATCTTTGTCTTGTTATTGATACTTTTCATGACTGATATGAAGAAAACTTCTACTTAAGGTTGTTTTTAATCAAAACTTGTAAAGTTGAAACAAAAGAACAAGTAAAAACTTTCAGAATTATAGCACTTGACCATCTGTTTCAAAAATAAAGATTAATTTTCCAAACCACCTCCATTTATACAAGCGAAAAAACAAAATTGACAAGAGACACTACTCTTTTCGTGGAAACCAAAGGTAAACATTTTCAACCTGTTTTATTTTCAAAAATAAAAACAAACTAAAAATAATAATTTACAAAAATAGAAGAGGTTATCTTCTATGGAAAGTATTTTTTAAGGATCTGCCCATTAACAGGTAAAGACTCTCTTTTCCCTGCTAAGTCTTGTAACATGAAAGTTGATGGACCTATGATTTCAATAATTTGGAATGGTCCAAGCCACATCTGTTGGAATTTAGTATGCTTGCCTTTCTCTTCATGGGCTTTATCCCATTTCAATACTAAGTCTCCAAGCTGAAAATATTTTCTAGATACCAAGTTGGAATCAAAAGAAGCCTTTACTAATTGTTGATGATGCGCATGGGTAATTCTGGCCTTTTCTCGTTCCTCTTCTAGCTTAAGAATCTGCAATTGTCTTAGTTGCAAGGATGAGGAAGGAGTTTCTTCGATGAATTGAACTAAGGCTAGAGAAGGAATAGCTAGATGTGTTGGGAGGACCACTTCTTTCCCATAAACTAAATTAAAAGGAGAAGTGCCAATAGAATTTTTCTGAGTTATTCGATCTGCCCAAAGAGCGTACATCAAAGACTTATGCCAATTTCTATGATTTTGATCAATAGTTCGTTTAATGATTCTAATAAGGTTTTTGTTTGTTGATTCAGCCAACCCATTTCCTTGCGGGTAATAATTGGTAGAATACTTAAGTTTAAAACCTCTTTTGAGTGCAAATTCAGTCATAGCATTACCAGAAAAATATGATGCATTATCAAACATTAAAGCCGAAGGTAAGCCAAACCTGGTAATTATGAATTGATCTATAAAATCGATGATGCTCTCGAAGTTGGTTGACTTGAGTGGAACTACTTCTACCCATTTGGTAAAGTAATCGGTAGCTGTAAGGATGTACTTATGTTGTTTAGAAGAGTGAGGAATGATCTCACCTATTATATCTAATCCCCATTGTTCAAATGGTTGATCGATGTTGACCGGTTGTAATGGCAATGATGGTTTCCTCTATCTTCCAGCAGCAGTTTGACAAATCTGACATTTTCTTACATAGCTATGTGCATCCTTAAATAATGTTGGCCAATAGTAGCCTGCGCGCAAGATTTTGTGTGCTGTCACATCTCCTGCGTAATTTCCACCTGCTGGTCCATCATGAAGTTCCTACAATACTTTTTCAGCTTTATATTTCTCAAGGCATCTAAGAAGAACAGAATCATAATTCATCCTAAAGAGTACATCATTTACAATTTGATATTGCTTAGCTTTTAATCTCAGGGCTCTTTTCTTTGTATGATTCAAATGTGAAGGAGCATATCCATTCTTTAAGTAAAACATGATATCAGCATATCTTGATTCATTATCGTTTAGGCTTACCTCATACATTTGTACCTCACTGTCTGGGGACTGTATTTCTGATATGTGCGATGCTCTAGCCAACATCCTACAAAAACCTTGACCTTTTACAATATTTGCTGGCTTGATTTTAGCGTCATATTCTTGCAGGGTTGTGACCCAATTTGCTCTCTTTTCACCCACGTCTTTCTGTACCAAAAGATTTCTTACCGCTGGAAATGGTACTACTATTTTTGTATGAGTCTTGAGAAGAAAGGGTCTGAAGTGTTTGATCGCTTTGAATACAGCATAAGCTTGTTTCTCAATGTCGGATAATTTAATTCAGCCCCTTGCAAGTTTGAACTGAAGAAGGCAATTGGGGCTTCAGCTTTCTCTTGGTTGGCTTGTGTGAGTATCGCTGCATACGATTTCTCAGAGGCAAATGTATACAAAATGAAGGGATCAGAAAAGTTTGGAGTCGCTAGAGATGGGGCATTTATAATCGCTTGTTTTATCAGGTTGAACGCTTCATGCTCTGCCTAACCCCATTTGAAGAGAGAGTTTTTCTTAATCATTTCTTGGAGAGGTGACACAATTCTTGAGAAGTCGGGGACAAATCTTTTAACGAAATTGATCTGACCAAGAAAGGATTTCATTGCTTTTTTGTTATGGGGTAAGGATATCTTAGAAATCTCCTTAATCCTATCTGGATCAACATGGATTCCAGATTTAGACACTATGAATCCGAGAAGCTTTCCTTCACTTAATGCAAAAAAATATTTTTTTGGATTAAGTGAGATCCTATACTTTTGACATCGTTGAAATATCTACTTTAAATCTCTGAGGTGATTACTATGTTTTTTAGAATACACTGTTATGTCATCTAAGTAAATCACCACTGACTTATTCACTAATCCTTTAAATGCAATATCCATGGCCCTTTGGAATGTGGCACCGGCATTAATCAGCCCAAATGGCATCTTTTGATATGCATACGTGCCCCATTTGGTTCTAAATGTCGTCTTCAATTGATCATCCGGGTGGACTAAAATTTGGTTATACCCCGAGAAGCCATCTAAAAAGGACATTAGTTCAGACCCTGCAACTGCTTGTAATATTTGTTCCATAGGGGGTAGTGGAAAATTATCCTTTTGGCAGGCTTTATTGAGATTTCGAAAGTCAATACAAATCTGGATATCTCCGTTTTTATTTCTAATTGTACTAGATTGGAAACCCATCTAGAATGTCGAATAGGAAAAATAATTTTGGCTTTCAGTAATTTGTTCAACTCAGACTTAATTTGATTTTCCAAATTAGGATGGATTTTCCTCAACTTCTGTTGGACTAGTTTTTCGTCAGCGATCATTGGAATTGTATGCTGTATGATTGAAGTGTCGTAAGTTTTGAGGTCATCGTAATTCCAGGAAAAGACATTTTTATACTATTTCAGAAGTCGAATGAAGGCTAATTTTTCCTCGGGAGTTAGACCAAGACCTAAGTTGATATTTTGTAGTTTTATGTCAGTTCCTAGATTCACTAACTCATATCTCAGAGTTGAACTCTAAAGTTTTGAATTGGTGGACCTTTTGAATCTGTCCTTTAAATCATATAGGTCTTCCAACTTGACTACAGATTTGGGTATAGCGTTATTGGTGCTTCCTTGTTCTAACTGCTTGTCATGTTGGTCTTCATCAATTATCTAATTATTGTAAGAGCCTTCTGAAGTCAGAAAACTTACAATATCAGGATCATTGTTAAAAACTCTCCAGTTGGTAACATTATTCGGGATGGAGGGTCTAAAGATTAATTCGATTGAGAATTTGTCTGGACTATAGTCTTCTGAGGGAATGAGCTTGGAAGCTACATTATCCAAGAGGTTAGCACTAGCATTTTGGAGTCTGGGAATAGATGAAATATTGAATGCTATAAAATGTGAAGTCAGGTCTTGTACTAATGATTGATAATGCTTCAAGTGACCTGATAGACAATGTATAGTATTTCTTACCTGCTTGATAACAATCTCAGAATCACCAAAGACTTGTAGATATTTGATATCAAGCCCGATTGCCTTGTATAACCCTTAAACTAGAGCTTCATATTCCGCAGTATTATTTGTGCAATTGAACTCGAGTCTACAGGTTAGCATGGTTTTCTCTCCTTCTGGACTAATTAATATACAACCTGCTCCTGCTCCATCATTAGACTTAGAACCATCGAAAAATAATTTCCAAAATAAAGATTTATTTACAAGCCTATCTACAAAATTAATGCATCTAGAAGTATTCGTTTCGGAAAAAATTTCTATCTGAGATAAAACTGAATTTTCTAAAAAAGGTGAAGTGTGAGCATTGAAATTCCCTAAGAATGAATCAACAGAATAGTTCCCAATTATATTATTGTTGTATGTTATAGGTTCATTTTCTCCTTCTAACTCCATTACTATGTACTTTTGGTGTCTTTCTCGCTCAACCTTTATCTGATTTGGTTTACCATTGTAAGGGAGCCACATATGTGACCAGTCAGTCGCAAAGTAACCGTGAAGCTTCTCTGACCAATCCCTGCTAAGAATTAATCCATAAAACTTAGGAATATCTGCAACCAGAATATCAATGACTTGACATGCCCTTGGATTCGATGAAAGCCTTATGGTCACTTGATTAAGCTCGCCGATAACCTCGACTTGAGACCGATCCAGCTGTACTATGCGTACTGCAGACTTTTAAGGTTTGACATTTAACTTTGCGCAAACTATTTTAGGCAAAATACTAGATGAAGCACCAGAGTCTACCAAACAGTTATGCAAATTTTTATTGAAAACTTCAAAGGTAAGGAGGAATGGAGGAGTATGGGATTTTGACCTTCCTCCAATTAAAGCAATGTCATTTGGATCGACTTTATTTGACATACCAGTCGGAGGTCTTCCCATTTCATGAGTAGCTTGTGAGATTACAGCGGCAGGTAAAGGCACAATCGGTACTGCATGCAGCTCTTTCAAAAGTAGTTTCTGTTGATGCTTTAATTTACTCAGCTCATGAAAAGTGATGTTGGCCCTAGTCTTCTTCATGTCTTCAACAATATTATACTCCATTTCATCAGAAATGATAAGTGTTTTAGATGGAGTTGTTGAATCAGATTGGACTGGGTTTGTCTGAGTTGCCTTTGGTGATGATTTCTTACCTGCGATTTTATCTTTAGAAGCTGGGCTTGGGTTTTTCTATTTAGAACTGGATTATGGAGGATCAAGTTGATTTCTACTTCTGGTAGTCACTGGTAATACTTCTTGATCTGGAAGAATGAAGTCCCACATTCCTTGTAGTTCTACAACCCCATCATCATCAGTATGTTCCTCATTCAAAACTTCCTCTTCTTCCCCTTCCGATTCTGCGTTTGTTATAGCGTTGGGAGGCTTCGGATCAGTTGAAGGATTTTTCCTGAAAGGTTTGAAAGGTTTCTTGGAAGAGGTCTCTACCACTTGTTTCTTAATATCAACCATTTCATTGGACATGGTTTTTAAAACTTTCTATAACCCTTCCAAGTCGAATGGGTCCTTTGATTGTTTTTTCTTAGGGTCATCTCTAAAAGCGGCCTTTTTAGACTTTCTTTCATCTACAACGTTTTTCTTTTCTAAAGCTAGGATACGTTTTTCCACCGTTATCGCTTCTTTCATATTTTCATCCAATGTTGGCTTGGCAGCCCTATCTACAAATATTGCTATATTTGAAGGTAAGGCAAATATATACCATTCACTTCGAACCTCTTCACTAGGTTTAGATGTGGTAGGAATCTTATTTAAGAGCTTATTAAATCGCGAGTTGAAATCTTTGATAGGTTCTCTTGATTCAGTTTTAAGATTTGAGAGATCATTGATTAATGTTGTTGTAGACCTATCATCACCGAATTTTGTCAAGAACTGCTCTTGGAAAATATTCCAACTAGTAATGGATCCTAATGGTAATGAAAAATACCAGGACCCAACTACTCCTTGTAAGGTATATGGGAAAAGCCTAACAATTGCGTCTTCTTCAGTGACTCCATTTAAGTTTATTGACAACATAAAGTTGTTTATGTGTTCTTCTACCAGTACACCTGTATCTGGGTTAAACTTTGGCAGCCATTTTTCGGGATGAGCTGGCAATTGACTCAAGGGTGCAGGCATTGTGACTGCCCCTGGATTGTTCCATGGTCTCTGTGCCATTATTGAGATACTAACAGAGGAAAGTGTAGATGAAGTTACAAGTGGTTGGGAAGACGATGTTGAAGTTCCAGTACCCTGTTGAACAACAATATGGAGTTGGGGAGTGGATGGTTGACTTTGCAATGGATTAGATGAAATGGATGATGATGATGAAAGAGTCTCACTATCAGACCCTTCTGGTGTCTTCCTTGCTCTTTTTCTTTTAGGCAGAGGGAATTCTGTTGGTTCAATACCAAGCTTTTCACTCTGTAATTTGGTAAGAGGATGGGAAGGAATGTATTGAAAAGTCACACCGCCTTGAGATAACTCAGATTTTTGTGGTGATATTGAAAATCCTTGAAGTTTATGAATCAAAGACTAAACTTCAGGAGGTTCAAGAGTGGATTTATCTGAAATGTTCAGGTTTTTAGCAGTGGTTGTTGTTTTCTCAACTTCTCGCTTAGAAATTAGAGATTCAGAATGCGAGGGAGAAGTCGAAGGAGATGTTGAGGGAGATTTACTCTCAGAATGGGTTATGGATTTGAATTCACTCGCCATTCATAGTTCAAGCCCTCCTTCTAGCGCCAAATATGTTGAAGGCCCGAAAATCGGGTCTACAACAAGGGGGATAACCACCTGGTCCGGACCTTGAAAGTAGCTCCTTTTCTGTTTGGAATAGTGGCTCCGACTGGGGGTGATGGGACTAGTTTCCCAATCTGTTTGTGATGGTGTGCAATCGGGATAATTTTTTTCTTTTTGGGTTTATGGGGTGAATTCTTATTCTAAATCTAATCTATTTATTAACTAACATATGCAATTTATTCTAATGAAAGAAAACATCTAACATTAAACTATCCCAGGAGTAATGTTTCGCTTATGCGATCTAAAGTAATTTCCAACAGCAATTGGTAATAAAAATCATTCAATCACTACGAGAAAGGAATCCATTAAAAATGATTGTTTCGTATAAGAAATTAGCCGAAACAATTATGAGAAACATATCGCATAAGAGTTATTCATATACTTAGCATAAAAAGAATAGTTATCACCGTACAGAAGTGCAATAATGACAACTGAACATTCAGACTTTCATATATCAATAACTGAAAATAATTTATCACTTGGCACATAAGTAAAAAGTATTAGGAGATAAAAATACCATTGGTAATAGGTTCTACTCATGAGCTTCAGCAATATAGACTTATCTTCAAATAACTCAACATCCACTAAGAGTACAAAAGTGCATTTCAGTAGCAGACATCAAACTCATATAAAAATAAATCTCGTTCCATTCATTTTATCAAAACCTCCTCGGTGGGGGGCAAACTGTACGTTCTGAATAATTGTTTTTGATAAAACTCTGGACCTCTCTCTAAATGCATGAGAGGGGTTTAAATACTACTCTAATGAAATCTAAAAATAAATATTACAAAAATAGATGAGGAGGTTTAAACCACCTTCCTCATTTTAAGCAAAAATGAACTAAAAATAAAACTAAACTGTATCTATGATAAATCATGCATCTATTCTTTTAAGTTGCAAATATCCAGCATTGGCTTCAAGAGCGTCGGTTGGCCGACCTCAGCTTTTAATTGACCTGCAAATACGGAATTGGCGAGCGCTGGCACTATCTTCTCGGTGGAGGTTATGAGACATTTCAGGGTCATCTCTTGGCTATGTGGCTTTACTAGGTACTACCAGTATGTGTCCCAGTTTAACCTATTTACCTGTTTAATTGACTTAGCCTTTTCCTCTGTTGTTTGTTTCCACTTTGTTTGAAGCTGTTGTGCCTTCGGGAGGAATCCTGGAGTGGTCTCTGATATCAAATTTGCCTTGTGCAGATTTTCATTGATGCACTCAATGACATTGTTTGTTGTTGTCGCTGCTTCCTCCATTGCCTTCTCTGCTTCTTTAAGCTGGGAATCCCATTTTGTGAATAACATTTCTTTATGAGATTCATCGATTCTAGGCAATTCTGCTCTTTTTCCTTCATCTGATTTCTACTAGCTCAAAAATTCAGAAACCTTCTTTAAAATTAAATCATAATCAAGTCATAAGTCTACGACTTGATTTGTAATGTTATCGCTCTTTTCGCAATGGGAATTCCATTGCGAGATCTTTTGGCAGAGTGTTTCTTCCTGTTGCAAGAGTTGGGCATTAAGAGCGAGTGCTTCTGTGATAAATTCTTCAATCTTAGGATCATCCTTATGCAGTCCTATCATGGTCTGTAACTGTTCTTCTTTATTGGCTAGACTGCTTTGATAATCCAATTGCATTTGCTGTAAATCCTGCTAGAGTTTTGTCAATTGTACCTTTGCTTCTTGACTGATGCTGGCCTGCTGTAGTTGTTGTTCCAAAAATAGAATCTTATCCTCCTTTTCTTTTAATAGCATTTGAACTTTAGTTGCCTTATCAATTGTTGCAGAAGCATATGCCCCTGCGATCTGAGAGAGTCTAGTTAGGTTTTTCGATGGGTCTATAGTTGGGTCTTTCCACAGAACATCCAGAGGTTCAGCCTCTGGAGAGAGCATGGCATCTATTTTTCTTTTCTTCCTTTGCCTCCTAATGACAGCCTTATGTTGCGGGCTATAAAATACATCCAAAGGAGGAATCTCCTCTATTTTCAGTACGATTTCGGATGATGGAGCAACAGGAATATGCTTTGTCTCTTGAGTATTGGTAGCCCCTTCCACCACCATTTCTGTGGCTGTCTCTCTTAGGTTTTTCGGTGGCTCTATGCTCTGTTCCTCAGTGTTGATTAACTCATTAAAATTTTCCCATTCCTTTTCTAGATCCACTACAAGTGGCTTTGTTGGCTTTGGAAGGGAAGTGGGAGTTTCAGTTTGTTCTGGGGACAAAACCTGCTGATCAGGCTTCTCTGTAGATTGAGCTATATCTTTAACTGACCCTTCACTTCTATTGTTTTCACTTTTGGACTGATCATTGGACTTTTCAGCCAATTCTTTTTCGGAATTGGATTTAGACTTCTCTTCTTCCGAACTTCCACTTATGCTAATACTGGGAGTGGGCTCCCTTATTGGTTCAATACACAATTTGTCCAATGGAACCTTCTTTAACCTTTGTTCTCTGTAATTATTAAACTTTTGAAGTTTTTCTTGATCAAATTGAATTTGTGCCATATGTAAGACCTCTCTAAAAGTGTGCTTCTGTAGAAAGACATCGTCAAAGGAATTTTCTTCATTGGTAAACACTTTTATTTTAACCGCTGTGGTAAAATTCTTTACAACACCAAAGGGATCGTACTGCCTCCCTAGGAACTTTGGTAGCTGTAAACATAGCATATTATCAACCTCTTTAAAAGCATGACCCAATTCAAATAATGTAAAAGCCCCGCAGACTACGAGGAATTGAGGCCAAATGGACTTCTTAGAATCCTTGAGAACTTTTCTCATTCCTCCAACACCACAGGTCTGGTAAGCTATTTCTCTGGCCATTAATTTGTTGGAGACATACAAAGGAAGAACATGGGGGGAAGCAATGCTACCAAATACCTTGATGTATATGAATAATTCCTCCCCGAACCACCTTCCCACAGGGAGAATGTCAACTTCAACTTCTGGGGAGAATCTTGGGGCATCTTTGTTATAGAGCATTCTATGGATAGGGAGCATCACTCCATGACAAATATTGTAGAAATGTGGGATGAAATTGGATTCCCACAGTTCTTTTTGATAAACCTGAATAGGAAGAGGGTTCTGTGTTGTCCATCTCCACCCCATGATAAGAAAATCGGAGACAAAACAAATGGCGTCCATGACGTAGGCACTTAAAAAGAATGGAGGGTAAACCCTCTGAGAAAAACTTCTTTTAGTTCGATATCCTAAAATAGCAGAGGCTAAATTATCTAATAAAATCTAGGCCCAATCCATTATGGTGGCATTGGTGGCTGCATCCAATAAAGGCAACCATTCTGATGAAAACTTGTTGATATCTAGCTTCCCAAATAGTCTACATAACATTGCAGCAGTGAAACAATAAGGAGAACAGAGAGAGCTAGTGGCGTACATACCATTTTTGTCCTTCTTTAGTGGTTCCTCCTTGGCAAACCAGATTTTTTTGCAGTCTGCCAAATCTTCGTTCTCTTTGGCGAATTTTTCTACAAATTACTTGTTGTAGGAAGCCTAAGGTTCTAGCAAGTGGTACATGAGTCTCAAATTTCTTGGGGTAAATGACCCCAGGACTAGTTGACTGGCCGTCTTGAACTCTCTATCAGATATATCTGCATGATCTATGACCCATTTAACCATATCAGTGTAGGGGAGTATTTTCGGCCTCGTTGCAATACGATGTAGAAACGAGCATGCAAGCTCAGTTAGGGATGCTTCAAAGGAGCCACGTCCATCTGTTGTAACTGTAACCTTCATAATTCTCGGGTTTTCCTCTTCTAACAGTCAGTACATGGCTTCCCAGGTAGATATCCCTGCTTCCTTAGTACAAGTGGTGTCTGTGAATAACGAAGTCATTTCTGACTTTTCAGATGTAAGAGCTTTGCCTTTCTTTCCCATTACGCTCTGTGTGCTGCTCTGCGTACTGCTCCTGAAAATTGCAAGCAGAGAACAAAGATATGATAAGGATGATAGTGAATAACAAAAAAATAAGGTGACAGGAAAGCTTTTAATTCTTTAAATCATATCAAAGATATCACCTTGCGTGAGATGGTCCTTTTACCCTGATCCGAATCATTTTTAATAAATAACCACTAATGGACCGTTAAGCTAAAATTTAATGCTCATAACTTTGCATCGAACGACAGAAAGTACTGTCATAGAACTCTGAGCCCTTAGATTTGCGATAAAGCAATTTTGCAATTTGCTTCACAATATCGCAGATCGCGATATCGCAAAACCTATTATTCATTAACAACCATTGTTTCGTCGGGCGGCTGCGATATGCGATTTGCGAGAAGCTTATCGCATTTCGCAATATTTGGACGTTTTACATTAAGTGGCGCTGCGGAATTTGAAATCTGCGATATGCGATGAGGTGGTAAGGCTTTAGATCTCGCATTCTCATAGATCGCATTTTCAAGGAGTTCTTTATATAAGAGATGCTCATCATGACCTTTTCGCAATGCGATACTATTGTTTGAAAAGTAGGTTTTGTGAAAGGTTTACCTATTATTTAATACTTTCCGCTTTCAAAGCTTTTCATGGGTTTTACAGCGATATAGAGCTTAGGCATGGGAAAGGTAAATTTACACGTTTTAGCAAGTTCCACTTTAATATCTTGTTTTATTTTAAACAAAAATCATTATTAAGTGCTAAGTTTTGATTTTTTGGAAGGGTCCCCATTTATTAATGTTATTGCTAACACTAATAAAAAGGGGGGTTGTTGATGGTCACAACAGATGGTTACATGTGATCTATGGTTTTGGGTGATAATGATGGCATGCGATTCATTATTTTGATCTATGATGTTTGTGTTTAGAGCTAACCAGATGTGATATGTTTATACATGATGATTTGGTTAAGAGCTAGTTTGGCTTGTTATGACAGGAATTGAACATAAGTGAAAGTGTACCTTATTGATGAGCCACCAATGAGGTATAATTTGGATTTATTTTAATTCGTTTTGAATATAATGGGAATTATGTGCTTGGTACAGGAAAGCATATAAATTCCTAGACTGGGTAGTTGAAACCGATTGCAAGAATTAGCAGCGTCAGTGAAAGGAATTGGAACATGCATCAGTATGTTGGTAAAGCACATCAGGAGTAGGGCCATTGTAGGACACTGGTAACAAATAGTTTCCATTGATTTCCATAAGCATGCTATAACCAGTATGATGTTTTTGAGGCAGGGATATGCCTCGGTTTTTGGGCCTTCCGATACGAAGAAACCTTGCTAAGGGAGTGGTCGCCTCAGGGACTGTGTAGTAGAGAAGGGGATTCCCACAGAACTTGGAAGGTGTGTCACTGCACGGAAGGGGGTGGTCAAATTTCCTGAGGGACTGTGTAGCAAAGAAGGGAAGGTCAAGGATGGATTTGTTTTGGTCATTATCATTTCCAGATGGAATTAGATGCAAGTTGGGAGTGTGCCCTGGAATAATGAGTTGGTAACTGTTCATTGGGAGAATATGTGGCACTGGACATTGGATATAGTTTTGACTTTGGCAATGGATTTTGGACTTCCTGGGAAGGAGGTGAATCTTGGTACTACTTTTGAGGGTGGAGGTGTGAGCCTCTGGATTCCCTTGTTGCTGATGTGTTGAAAATGACAACAAGAAATGCTAAAAATAGAATTGCTAAAAATAGCACTGCCATAAATAGCAGTTCGGGTACTAGTGTTGGACATAGCAACAAGGAATGAAAAATGGGAGTGCTAAAAATAGAATTTCTATAAATAGTATTTCGAGATGGATTCCAATTTTAGTTAGTCCCTAAACTAAAATTGAGAAGTAAAATTCGAATCTAATCTTAGCAGTTGTTTGTAAAATAATTAATTAATTCATCTTGAGTTAATTAGTTGTAGAAAATCAAACATGAAGTCTATGTGGGGACATGCAATAGTTTCTCCATTGATTGAGGAATTTATCCATCAGCTAAAGAGATAAGGATGAGTTGTAATTAGTTGGCTTAGTTAACTGAGTCAAGCCCAGTTAGATTAATTCAAACAGTTTGTTGAATTAATTGTGAGTTCAATTAGTTAATGCTTGCATGCATGTAACTGTTGCACTTCAGATAACTGAATATTCTCTCATAAATAACTCATGCATGTCAGTTCAGTCAGAGACCCAATTGAGATCAAAGGAAGAGACAATGTACTATCAGTTGGAGGATTTTTCCTATATAGGAAACTCATCCATGCAGAACGAATTATCTCCTTCAGGTTTGTGCAGTTATTTCTGAGTCAAGTGAGCTGTGTGAGGTGGGAATTCACACAAGTGGAAGCACTGGACCCTAGGAAAAACTACACAAGGAAATAGGAGGCTTGGAGGGTAGAGGAGAAGGTTGTGAGAGCCTTTGACTGTCTATGAGCAGTATTGTTTGATTGTAGAGAGAGCAGGATAGCTTGAGAGCTGATTCTTTTTGTAACTTGAACAAGATTTCCACTTGTATGATAATACAAAGATTGGGATTTTAGGCTGAGGCTTTCCCCGGGTTATTTATTCTGTGTTATGTGTGATTGATTTCTCATTCTCAGTTATATGTGTTCTCTTGATCTTGCTCAATTCGATTAAGCTTCCGCAAAGTGTTGTAGAAGTAGATCTTGTATTGTGTTTTAGTATATTGCATAATCTGTTGGTCTACAATGGGAATTTCTACATGATGCAGATATAATACCCTTTTATTTGTTAGTTCAGCAAATGTGCATATGTTTATATGTGTATATTTTTGTAAATACTATATCGAGATGGATTTATAAAGCTCCATAGACAATATGGTTATTTATTGGTTGAAGAAAATGTGCATAAGTATATGTGATTGTGATTGTATATGTGTATATTGTTGTAAATATTGTATCGCGCTGGATTTATAAAGCTCCATAGACAGTATGGTTATTTTTTGGTTGAAGCAAATGTGCATAAGTATATGTGGTTGTAATTTTAAATACCATCATGAGTTGTGTTATAAAGATCCAATAAGTAGTATTGGTGTCATGTCATTATGGTTTTCATGTTGTTATGTTTCTCATTTTTTTTTTGCTTCTCAGCGGGATGATCATTGTAAATACTATAATGAGATACATGGGAAGTATTTTTTTTCTTTTCAGTGGTATTGTTAGTTGTAAGTGTTGTTGAACACCGAGGAAGGTGTTCCCCCAAGGGGGAGGGTTCTGTAATAGCCCTGGTGAGAAATTCATGCAATAAAGTTAATAAAGGCAAAAAGATATAAGACCAAGGTCATGGGACACATCTTCCAAGTTGAATAGTGGAAAAAAAAATCCTAGTGGGTGTTTATTTCGGTTTATTATGGCTAAGGAAATTGGTAAAGGCAATGGAAAAGGAATTTGAAAAGGAAAGATGCATTGATTGGCATTTTATTTATGAAAATAAAGGAAACTAGGAGAAAAGGAAGGTGAAAGGTCACAAGTTGCATGTGAGGAGGAAATTAAAGGAAAATAATGGAAAATGAAGAAAATAGAGGCCTCAATGATAAAAAGGCTTATGAGGATCAGTTCATGGATTTTTCTTGGCTTTTGGTAAAAGTAGTCTTTTGACAACTTTAGCTTGGAGCTCTCTCTTCTATTCTCTCTCTCTCTCACACTCTTGGACACTTAGAGTTTTCTTGGAGCACTATTGGAAGAGTGTGGCATACTTGGGAATTGGAGCAAGAAGGAAAAGGAAGAGCAGGAAAGTGCATGAGGACATCAGGATTAGCAGCTACAATGGGTTTTTCTTGCATGTACCAAGTTGCATGTATTATTTCCTTGCTAGTTTGGGCATGGATGGCACATGCATGTGGTTTCTTGCTTATGATTTGTCATTCGCATGGAGGATTGCCTGGATTGATAGTGGTTCTGCCTAGCCTTTCCATTTCCTAGATCACCATGTTGTTGTGGGTTTATTTCCTTTTGTTTTCTGGTTGGTTCTCATGTTCCTTATGGTTGTGGGTTGAGTTACTAGTTCCTAGAGCCTTGGTTGGACAAATGCTCTAGAAGCCCTGTAACATCTTGGGTTGAGTTACTAGTCCTGGAATCCTTGGTTGGACAAACGGTCTAGATCCCTTGGTGGGTTGAGTTACTAGTCCTAGAAGCCCTAGTTGGACAAACGCTCTAGATCCCAGTAACATCTTTGGGTTGAGTTACTAGTCCTGGAAGCCTTGGTTGGAAAAAATGCTCTGGAGCCCTAGACAACTTGGGTAGAGACTGACCTTGTGATGGTTAGTGATGTATGACCGTGAGGTGGAATCATTAGTTGAGATTTGAGGTGTTTTGACCTTTTGAATCCTTGGTTTGGTTTTCTTGGGTTGTTCCATGAGATCCCACATTCATGCTTGGAATATGGCGCGGGGGTGATTTGCTGAAAGAGAGATTTAGTTCAGCCCAATCTATGGTTGGGTGGTACGTGGAAGTCCCTTACTTGGTTGGATTGTGTACATGTTAATATGAGTTGTTTTCCTTTTGTGTTCTATGTGGAAATGTACTTGTTATTATGTGGCTTTAATGGTTGTTCTATCATTGTTATTTTATTGGTTATATGTTGGTTGTAAGCATGATTGTATGACATATTTTAGTCATGGATCTTATCATGTTTTGATTAATGAATGAATGAATGTATGACCTAATAGATGTTATTGCAGCTATTACGAAAAGGCACTAGACCTTCTTGGTGATTTTCAGATAAGTATCAAACCCCTATGTTCATATGTGTATTTATGACCTGTATATTTCATGTTCATGGTATGTTTGACAGAATGTCTATCATGGCTAAGACTTTTTAGGTCAATTTGTTGTCTAATATTTGTATGGAAGGTTTTTTCCTTATGTCATTCATGGTACTAGAAAGCTTCATTAAGTTCTAGACAGAGGTCTAGATCCTATCCTGAAAAAGTGGCTTAAATATTGTGGTAGCAGGCACAGAACTGAGTGAAAAGGACTACAGGCACTCCCTTGTAGGAATTATGCATGTGACTAGAGGGTTTGATTCAAAATCACGTAGTTTTGTGCCAATGTCTGGGAGATCAGGGCACTAAAAAAAGAGGTTTAATTCATGGTCTTGGCACCTGGAAGGGTGGTTTAGCCCTTGGGGGTCCTATAGGACCTAATAGGGAAGTCATTAAGGGCTTTGGTTTGTTGATTCCACTTCCTTAAGGTGATATAGGAGGTTGAATCATATCATATTAACTATTCATCACATGTTTACCCCAGTGGACTAGTTAGCTTGGGTAAATGTGGGAGGAGGGTGGTTACAGAAGTCAAAGGCTCTCATGGGAATTTGAAAAGTCATATGGAAGTTCAAGGGTCATGACGGGAGCTCAAGAGTCATAAGGGAGGTGGAGAGTCACCTCATTTTTTATATACACACCCTCGAAGCTCAGGAAAAAGACTTTTCACCTTAGCTCCTCCAACTAGGCATTACATAAGAAGATAGTTCTTTTGGGGAGAAAGTGGTGGCTTAACACTCCACTATTGGAGCTAGTGGGGTTCATTGTATCGATGTGTCTTGGAACTTTCACCTAATACTTGAAGCTCATTGAGCCAACAAACTTTAATGTGTATATCGTAAATATTGCAAGACTATTCTTTGATAGTTTGTGGTATATGTTGTTATCATTTGTACTAAAGAGATTTAAATATTTGATTGGCTTTGTTGCTCACTTTGTTGAATGTGTGTTGTACTTTCTTTAATGATCATTACTGGGATGTGAACTATTTCACTAGTTTATTAATTATTCTTTCATATGTATGTGTGTGTTTCTTTATTAGAATAGTACTATTACTTTTTTCTTAAAGACCCACTTTCATTTCCCTCCAGTGAAAGAACCTTGATACATTTTTCAATTGAAAATTTCACAAGGCATACTCACTTTTTCATTCAAAAGTACATGTACATTGCTCTCTTGTGCTAACTATTGTAGCCAAGGAAAATATTTAAGAACAATGGAAGTCGAGCCATATTTCCAGAAGGGCTCCTATACCAAATGGTGTGAGGTCGAATTAGGACTTCACATCGGGGAGACCCCTTGAATGGTGGCAAGTTCTAGCACCGTCAACACCTTCCCAATTTTCCAAAATCCTCTTTCCTCTTTCATTTTTTCTCCTTATCCTCCTTACTTATTATTTTTCTCCTTATCCTCCTTACTTATTATTTTTCTTCCTCTTCCTATGCTCCTCTTCTTTTTCTCATGCTTTTAAAATCCTCCTCCATCCTCCCTTTTCTCCTCTTCTTCCTCTCCTTCTTCATATTCATCTTCTCCCCCAAAAACTTCTACGTTTTCCATCGAAATCCTCCTTTTTTTTCCAAAACTCCTCCTTCCTCTTCCTCCTTTTCCCAAAACCTCCCTTCTTTTCCATTTTTCCCAAATCCTCAATCCTCTTTGATTTTCGCCTCATCCTATTTCCTTCTTATTTTTCTTCCTCTTCCTATCCTCCTTTTTTTTATCTCTTGCTTTTAAAGTCCTCCCTCATCCTCTTCTTCTTTTATTTCCCCCTCTTCCTCTTCTTTTTAGCATACTTCTTCATCATCTTTCTTCTTCTTCTTCCTTTTTTTCCCTTCATCTTCACTTTCTTCTTTGTTGTACTCTTTCTATTCTTTATTTTCTTATCTTCCATCCCTCTCTTTTATTCTATTCTTCTCTCCCCTCATTTTCTTGATCTTTGCACAATACCAAAAGCTATACTTTTGCATATCCAAGAGTTAGTTTTGAATAACGCAATGTTAAAAAGAATTATATTGTAAATATATATGTGGGTATCATGCATTACATCATTTGTCAACATTTCATTTGGTTATTGTATTTATGCTCTAATTAGTTTGCATCACGTCTCTAACTATGCACTTACCTTGTTATTGTATCATTGTAGTATATTTATAGATATAAATTCAAATGGATTTAAATTTGGAGGTCATAATGCAAATATTAAGAGAAAGTATATGGAAAAATAAAAGGTAGGTGACTAGTGGTAAACATTGTTGACAAAAAAAACAAACGTAAATAATAATCACATTTTACATGTTTAATTTTTACTTATAAGAGAAAGTATATGGAAAAATAAAAGGTGGGTGACTTTGTTGACAAAAAACAAAGGTAAATAATAATCACATTTTACATGTTTAATTTTTACTCATAATAATTGAATCGTTTTGTATAGAGAGCCCTCTAATTTCTAATAGAGCTAGTAATTTGTTGTAAGTAGAAGTAATTTTTATCTTGTTAAGTGGAAACGTTCATTTTTCTTTTTTTTTTCTCAAATTAAGGAAAAATTAGATTCATAGGTTATGGAAATATTACTTATGGTTATCTTTAATGTGAAGAAAGTAAGAAAGTAGGAAGAGTACCGGTATAATTCAACTAATAAAGTATCCAAATATGTGCTAAAGAAAATCAAGGTAAATATAGTAGAGGACTTGCAACATAGGGCAACCATGGAAAATTATAATTAGTTTTGTCTTCAAATATGAGATTTTAGTCTTTCTAATTAATTATGTCTTTAATTGCAAGAATTAAGTCTTTATTATAAATTGCATGTGTTAAATTCCTTATAATTATGGTTTATAGTGACCTTCATAAGAAGAATAAGATGGTGGTGGTGGTATGGTTTTGGATAATGACCACAATGTTAATGAAGTATCCAAATATGATTAGACCATATCTAATCAACATTGTTAAATTAATTTGTATACTCTTGTATTTAAGATCAATATTTCCCTGAGATAATAATAAACCATCTATTTTGATGTAGATAACATATATTATTATAAACATAAATATAATATGTTGATTTTCCATGAGAAATTTTCCATTTGCAAGGTTCATAACAAAACCACTTGTCACATCTACAAAAGACATTATATATCAAATAATATGAATTTTTATTTTCTTATGTATTCATTTCTATTAAAATGTATTTATTAATTGAAATACAATGAAAATTTCTTAAAATAATGAAACTTAATATATTTTTTTAATAAATCACTAATTTATTATTTTCTAATTAAATAAATTTTTTAATTTAAAAACTTATTAAAATACAATTATGATAAAAATAAAATGAAAAATAAAGAATGTGACTAATAAAACATAAAAAATAAAACCATGTGTCATTCTGACACACAAAAATGAAAATTTATATTTCAATTGAAAAATAAAACAATTATAATGAAAAATCTAAAACTCCAAAAAAAAAATCCTCTCTATTATAGTAGTGTCCCTAGTTAAAGATAGCATTCATTAAAAATCATGACTTCCTAATAAAGAATAGTCTGCTAACCTTATAAACTCATAAATTTCAACAATTATAATGAAAAATCTAAAACTCCAAAAAAAAATCCTCTCTATTATAGTAGTGTCCCTCCCTAGTTAAAGGTAGCATTCATCAAAAATCATGACTTTCTAATAAAGAATAGTCTGCTAACCTTATAAACTCATAAATTTCAACCATCTCTTAATATTGATGAACCAAACCTTCATGGCTTTCCTTATGGTGATTTAGTATTGTGTGAGGGAGCTTAAGAACTAATTAACAAAAGTCTTAGAAGAAGTTCATTGTGAATATCCACCATTAGATCTTTTCTAAACAAATGGTTCATATCTCAATAAGTTCCATAAGTCCCATGCCACAATTTTGGGAATCATGATCTTGGAACTCTTATGTGTATGCGGTATCCCCCATTTAATACGTAAAGAACCTTTAAGGTAATGAAAGTGACACCATGTCCATTACATCTTATCCATTATATCTCAAGCAGATCTTATAGCTGATATTTTGAATGCTCTTCCAGAAAAAACGGCTTTCGAATAAAGGTGCTTAAATGTGTTTAGTCATCACCATCCACATACCACTCACTCTCACTCTTAGAATATGAAGGGTTGTTTTGTATTACACCATATTAATATATAAATCATATCGATGTCAAATCATGAATATGGATCCTGCATTTTAAGTATTGAGCAAGCCTTTCATCATGCGTTTGCTCCATATATTCCTTGTGTCAACATTTTGTCAAGAAAGCATTTTGAAAATCTCTACTCAAAGTTTAGTTTATATATTCTTATTGAATAATTTTTTTTAAAAGAGCTTTTATTTTTACATTCGATAAAGGTTTATAAATCAAGTTTTTTTAAACGTACTTATCTATCTCATATAATTAATCTACCTTCCTCCTCTAATGGATTTATTAATGGACATTCAATTATTTCCTATGGAAGATAAAATGTGGATTACATTAATAGATAAGTTTTCAAAAATTTATCATTCATTGGTATTAGCGCATATATATATATATAAGTATATTGAATTTTATTTCAAAAATTTGAGTGATAGATGATAAATATAAGTATGATCATAGTCATAAAGATTTATTATCAAATGGATAGTAAGACTTAAAAGAACACCTCTAACAATTATAATGATTTTCAAACTTTGGATTAAAAACTATGAATCCAGGCAAGCTAAAACTATTATAGGTTTGCGTCCCAAAGAAAACGTAAACCATCATGAGTTAAAAATTTACAGAGTTGTTCGCACCCATAAAAATCATGGACAATAATTTCATCAAATAAGGATTAAGGACCCATGTGCTAGAGGCCAATATCATATGATTCAGTGGAAAATAAAACCATGTAATATGGAGATGAGCCAAAACCACCAACATATCACGAAACCACTGAAAGTCCATGCACAGTGAAACCACTAACATTTCAAAAAAACAAACTATAACCCCACAATTCATAGTGCCTGAGAGAGAAGGAAATGAACGAATACTCCAGGAGATCACCTAGAATAAACCAGACCAAAGTAACACTATCAAAAATGCACGACAAAATAACATGATACAACCATCCTAGTCGTGATCTGAAGAAATAAGAGTCAGATCATGAACACTATCCACCGGAGGGTCGGTAAGTTCTCTAGAGGATGAATCAATGACAAAGAAACTTTCCATCCATGTTAGACGAGAGTCAATATTATCTAGACAAAACCTTTGGTTATTAAGCATTCGATTAATATCCTCCAATGAAGAAAACACATTGTAATTTTCTACTTGTTTGTTTTTGAAGATGAGACATAACAGAGTCATTATCTGTTGATTTAAAGCGAAAGAAATCATGAAATGTAGCCTCCTTTTACTAAGTCTACCAAGATTTGGGAGCCATTTAGCATCCTCCCCCACCAATTCAAAGTTAGAGTAGTAAGGACAATGCCTTACCTCCTTGTTTTACACAACCAATATCTCCTTCGTCACTTCCAAAGGAATGGGATCAAAAGTAGTAGCCACATAATCATAGGCAAAAGGGTGAACCATTCTATGCCATACGTTGCCTTCACCACCTCTCTGACTACCAACCTTTGTCTTGAAGGCATGAGTACCGTTGCAAATAAATACATAGGGAAACTACCAGAAATACCTCTACTAACAAAATAGGACAAAGAACAGTGAGGAAGACCTAGGAATTCAAACCTAAAAATAATTAGGTCGTCACCAAATGACCATACCACAGGCCCAAAACCTAGAAGATTATCAAATTCACCACATTTTAGACTCATGAGCCAGAAAGAAGACCTTGGAAACTCCTTACAACCTAGACTAGGCTCAAAGAAATTATAACGAGATCTAGACACCCGAAACATCCATATAATAAGGGTGAGTCGCACACCATGAGCCACTGGAAATTGAATTAGAAAACTAAAACTATAAGCTATATACACCAATAGTATGAATCCTAGAGACTAATAACTTGTTGCCCAAAGTACCACAATTATTCTCAACACCTGAGTATATAACTCCAGACACTCACTTGAACCAAGAAATTTATAATGTTTCCCTAAAGGCCCAGACACTAACAGAAAACACAAAGTTGATGAACCAAATATATACCCTAAGAACAACAAATTAAGGTGTGAGCTCATTCCAAACAAATTAAAACTCACCATAATAGAATGATGCTCATTGATTACCAAAGGGGATACCAACTAACTGAATACCAGTCATCAAAGATGCCACCAAACACAAAATTCCCACACCAAGTTCTTAGACACTAGAATGCACACAACGCATAACCAAAGAAATACAAGCCAAAGTAGCCACCAAACACAAAATTTCCACACCCAATGCTTAGGCACATGAATGCACACAATGCGTAACAAAGGAAACCACCACCAGACGCAAACTGCCAACCGTATGAAACCTGTGATGGAGGTTGAGGAGTTATCCTCACCTTCTTGCACAATAAGCTTGAAACATCTTCCTTCCATCTCTATAAAACAACATTTAAAATTAGAAGGAAGCACACATACTAACGCTCAGGTATTAACTGCCTCCTACCACAAACACTTGAGGATGATCCAATTGTTTAGATGGAACCATCTCGAATGCAGTCGTAGAAACCATATTAACACCCCCATCAGGGTATTGTGACCATATATATAAAGTGGAATAAGACTTTTACAAAAAAAAAAAATCAATTAATTTTAATATTATTTATATTTGAAAGATTAAAGGAATGATTTTTTTTATAAATTTATTATATAATATTATTTTTAATAATTAAAAATTAAAAATTAAAAATATCAATTTTTAAAAACGATTTTATTTTTCATCTAAAAATATAATCTACATCTTCGATTAGGGTGTTGGAATATGTGTTAGTGGAGGAGGAGAAGCCCACCACCTCGCATCACATTTAAGAGGGGATAGCATAGTTATCCTAACCCATGAAATCGAGCATGTTAACCATAATACATCACTTCACGTTAATATGGCAACTCTCATTCCCTTTATGAGCTCTTGGCCCATCTATTTTGGTTCTATGTTCTTCAGCAATCTCTATTGAAATCCATCGATTAAAGTGGGATATTTCCTCCATGGTCTTGGATTTGTGGAAACTCTGTTACATGAAGGTCTCGGTCCCCTGGAGGTCAGCCTTCATTACACAAACCATGTGTTGACCATTCAAGCATGGAGCAGGGAGGTAACAGTTGAGGAATTGACTCCTAGGATGTCAAAATTAGTTGCAGTGGGGGAAAAAGCCAGCACAGGAAGTGGTTGGTGAGGATTCGAGCTTCATCCACAATATCTCAATACCTGGTGAGCAAATAGTTGTGGGAAAATTTTTTTATTTCTGATCTTTGCAACATTCTCAGTCTATTATTATTTTCATGGTGTAATCTAGTTCATGGTCTACAGGGAATCTCGGTGTTGTGGAATTTCATTGGTGTGCCTTATTTTTTATGGTTTTTGGAACCTGCCCAAAGCTACTCTTTATATTTTTATCCTTTGTCCCTACCAATTACACTAATTCCTAATCCCTTTTGGTAGCGTAATGTTAAGTTTATTTTAATATGTTACTGGACCCTGTCAACTTGTTTCATTGGTTTTCCCTTCTACTAGGGGGGGAGTCTTTAACTAGGCCTCTCTTCTTGATGAGAACCATGCCCCACTTGTGAATGAAATATTTTCAGGGATCCGATGGTCAAGGCCCTTGGGACCAACCTCAGGCTCAATCTGAAGCACAAAACATTGGGACTATATTCCACCCCTCCAAAAATCCAACAGGAAATTCATCAGTTACAGACCCTAACTACAAATGATTGCCAAGCCTACTCTGATTTTAAAATCCAAAATGAAGTAGCTAGTTGCATTCTCTACCCTAGCATACCACAAGATGACATATCTAATACCTCAATTCCATAACCCTCCATTAGAAAATGAAAATGATCTTAGGCAAGATCCTTAAAAAAATCACGATGGCCACAATGACATTATAGCTTGTCTTGATGAAATTCAACAAATCTAATCCCACCAATGCTTATGTCTTGTCAGCTTCAAAGCTTGCTTGGCCTAGATAGAGGGTCATCTATAATGTGGCCTAAAACGTCTAGCTCTAATAGGCACAGGCACCTAGGACCTGGCCCCAATCACTTCCTCAGATAATTGATGCTTCTTCCATAGAGTCTTTTATTTAAGAAATTATGTGGCTAGTAGTAACTAGCAGTTGAATTTTTGTATATCTAGCCTAGGGTATGTCAGAAACTTGAACTATAAACTAGTTTTATTCTACAATGATTTTTACTGATAAGAAGTAAACCATTATCAGCAAATCTAGTTTCCCTTGTACATACTATGCTAGTGCTAAGGTTAAATATTAATCTTTATTTTTATATGGATATTATTTTAAAACAATAAAAAAATTACTCAACATAGATATATGGATGGGAAAAAAATATCATAAAAAAATGAATGTAATATTACTTTATTAGGGGGATGCAAGAGCGGGAGGGGTGTTGTACAACCCTGATGGAAAAATAGAGACAAGGTATGCTTGGGGACTAGGAAACGCTTCGGATAATCAAGTTGAAGCCTTAGCCCTCTAGCAAGGATTAAAGATTTTTATCTCAAAGTGCGTCAAATAAGTATATTTGGAGATTCAATGATAATTATTCAAAGGTGCATCAAGATCAAGAAACAAAAGGAAGCAGAACTATCCATCACTCTTTAGTGAATAAGGATACTCCTAAATAAACTGGAAGATTGTATTTTTTTCCATGTCTAAAGGGAGGACAATCGGGTGCAGATGAACAAGCCAACAAGGGAGTCGTTCTAGAACAAGGGATAATGGTCTTAGACCAAACACAAACTCAAATATGTCATGTTCCATGATTGAAAACATTTGAAGCATGAACAAAGCCACAAAATGGAATAATCAGGATTTTAATGTTGACATTCCACTACCTCCTCTCACTCTTATCGAGGCATGGCAGGTCTCTTTCGGGAGGCGAGACAAGTAGCTGGGAAATCACATATCCAGATGGACGCAGGACGGACTTAGCATCATGACGCCAATAAGTAGAGGGGGAAGGAAATGTTATTAATTTTTTACTCCAATGAATGGAAAGGCAATACATCATTCATACTCAAGATGCACTATGAGCAAAATGGAAATTTTACCAATGGAGGCTCGCGTCAAGACTGATCAATGACTAGGGAATCACATTCAATGTGACAGGATGTTCACCGCAATTGACAAGGAGAAGTATAGTAATATAACGAGTTGGATGAAATAGTTAAACTTAAAGGTCATTCACATATAGGGACAAAATGCACTCAAAATGGTATCCTCAAGAACTAATGGAAGCAATGACATTATGGAGGAGCAGGGATCACTATCTAAGGAGGACATTACAACAATGGTAGCGAAAATTGGGGAGTAAATCACCTAGGAAGTATGTGACTAATCCACAATTGTGATGACTCAGATAAATGGAATAGGAAAGGATTTGGAGCTTTTGTAGAAGTTTGTGGACCATCTTAATACAAAAATGATGAATCTGAACTTCAAATTCGACAGCATGGAATTCAAGGTGGAAGTGGTAACAGTTGGCATGCTGAAGAAAGTCTCCAGGCTTGGAGAAATGACACCATATGGTACTCAGGCTGGCAAGGAACAAGGACATGAACACAGCGGGGCAGGATTGCATATCTCTGATGGAACTGGTGAACACACGTCCTAGGAGGACAACCCACTAGAGGAGCTTGTGGGTAGCAGGTAGTTTTTTTTTTATATAGTTGTGTTACAATATGTTGTTTTGTCAAAATCTGTGGATTTTTTTGGCGAAAATATAGTCTAAATGTAGTAAGAAGGATAGTAGTAACTAGCCAGGGTAGTTATAAGTACTGCTCTGAACCAATTTGGGAAAGAACTAAACTAAAGTAGTATGTGAATGTAAATGACTTGTCATGTTTCTAGTTTTGATATATATAAAAAGTTATTTGTTTCTTTGAAAAAGAATAATACATTATTAAACTAAAATAATATTTAAAAAATAATATATAATAACAAAATAAATATTCACATCAGATATATATATATAAACAAATCAAATGAAATTGAAATATGTTTTGTGCAATGCTCACACATGGAAGGTTTTCTCAATGATAGAGATGTCCAAAGGCAGATCTAGAAGAAGACTCATAAAACTTATCAGAATTCAATATGCAACATAACCAAAGCTATACAAAACAAAGACTACAACGATGACATATCATATAAAAACTGATGTCTGAGATGAGGCATAAGAGCTATATAACACATGGAAAAATAAACATGTATAATCAACGCCAAAGCTACATCCATATAGTCCAAGTATAAACAGAGTCACAAAAACCAAGGAAAAACATATAGTTAAGACCTGCGAAAACTAGGCATAGAACGATTCTTCCTTCTTGTAAAATTGGGAGTAGATCCTACCCGCTAGAATCTATAAACCTCTCTTTGACAACCTGTTTGCCATTTGATTATGTCGACGTCGAGTGTGGGCAAAGGATAGATTATCAAATTGCACAGAAAGATCCATGATTCTATTTAACCAATTTGAAAGAAGTGGTGGAAAAAAAACTAATCTGTAATTGACCCAGTCTATTGTAACTTTGAAATCTCCAAAGACAAATAGAGATATGAGAGATGTCCAAAGAGCACAATAGAGAAGTCCCCACAATACTATTACCTCTACTTTAGAATTTGTCCGAGGACCACCATGCCAACTAAAAGCATAATATAAACCAGGAATGATTGATTTTGAGTTTAATAAGTATTATCATTTGTATAATTAATTTTGATTTTAATAAAATAATGGACTTTGATGAGATCAAATTATATATTGAGCGATCTATAATTGTTATATCATCAATTTATTCTAAATTTATCAAAATAAAAAATTGATAAATTAATTTCTGTCAATCTCAAATTTATCAAATAGGAAAAGTGGTCATTTTTTTTAAAATAATTTTTTTTCATATGTGATAGATTAATAATTTAATAAATTTAAAATAATTTATTAAAAAATCATAAAAACATAATTGGTATAATATTTAAAAAATTTCACCTATGGGGCATAGAATTGATGGTGATGGGGTGTATTGTTAAGTCACTCAGTGATGTGAAGGTCACTGGTTCGAAACTCTGTGAGCAAGAATCCAAACATGTTAAGGGTTGGTGTGGCCCAGGGCAAGTGTGATCATCGAGTGATTCTGATGACTCAAATGCCCCTGGGTCACAATTTCTCAAGCCACAGATCAAGCCTAATATAATCTCTGGTGAACTCAAACCACTTGGCAAACATATATAGCCACAGATCAGATCAAGCCTAATATAATCTCTGGTGAACTCAAACCACTTGGCAAACATATATATATATATATATATATATATAGGGATTATCTTAAATGCTTGAGCAGAATAGTTGTTATCTATTCTATCCAAATTTAATTCTTTGTGAGAGGCATGATATATTGTTGTAGTATTGTTATATTAACTCTTTCTATTTCTCTTAGGTTAAGAAAGAAAAATAAAAACTTATATATATATATATATATATAACCTTTTATTTTTAAACTAAAATACATATCAATACACTAAACAACTATCAAAAGATGCACATCTTATAAAATAGTGTTATAGCAATCCTATAAGATTTTGTAATCTTGACAAGAAAGTCAAATTTATTCAAAATTATAAATTATGAAAAGTAGATGATCAAATACCTAATTGAAAATAAACAATTACCTAATTGAAAAAACATAAAATATCATAATAAATTTATAAACATAAATTATTAAGAATGGATCAATAATTATATAATTTTGTAATAAATTCAAAATAAATATTAATTAAAAAAATTATAATAAATATAATAATTATTAAAAAATAAAGAATAATAGATTTTTTAAAATTAATAAAAATAGTTTTAAAAGTGAAGTAAAATTGTTTCAAAATAATAATTTTGTTTTAGAGTGGTTCACAAACACTAAGTGGCTGCTACATCTTAGAAAGGATTTAGTTTTAGGGTGGTTCACAAACATTAAGTGGCTGCTACATCTTAGAAAGGATCTACTTGCCGGCCAAATTCCAAGAGTGTTGAGGATATTTAACCCATCACCTCCCAATTGGTGAGATATTTAGCAATAAGAACTCGACCAACTAAATTATCCCTTAGAAATATCTATATAAATTTTTCTTATACAAATATTTTCAAATTTAATTATAATTTCTTATAAAATATATTTCTCATATATAATTGGTGGAATTTAACTTGTTCTTCACCAAATGAGAAAAGAAAATATCATACGGAAAATTATATTTTATTTAAGAAAAACATATCTAACAATCTATCAATTCCTTTATATGGGTGTTAATATTGTCCCGCGTGCGCTTCAGTTATTCATTGAACATTTTCTTCGTGAATTTTTAATAATAAATAGTGGAAAATAAATAAATATGTATACGTCACATTAAATCACGATGTGAAAGATCATTCTGGAAAAGAGTTGAATATTAAGGGCATTACCGTCGTTAGTCTACATCTAACATAAAGTTGGTTGTTTAAAATATAAAAAGATTATATACGCCTATAAGTGCGTGCCTTATTGCTATATAATTGCGAGTTTAATATTAAAATTGTATGCAGTGCTTACAAAAAAATAGATGGACTGATAATGATAATAATGGGTTCATTCTTATATTTCCCACTGTTTGGGTTACATGATTTTTTTAGGTATCTATAATTGGGGTCGTTATTAATTTATAATAAAGTATTATTACAGGGAGCAATCGAGTAGGTAGAGGGGTTTACTGAACATGTAAATGGAGGAATAAAAGATGTATTTAATACGATTAGTGGTTTAGAAGAATAATATTGTAAGGTAAAGGGGGATATGAAATGATTCCCCAATACATAGGACAACGCTTTTATTAAAGGAGCGGCTCTTTAATTGACCTTGATGTGAATGAACGAGAGGAGCAAAACATGACAAAACACTTAAGTGGCTCAACTAATCTATATTCTACACAGTGAAAAGCAAAAGTTGGCTCCCACTCTATTTTCTTTTTTGTAAATTATATGACCTCAACCAAAAAGATGGTAAGGTTTATATATTATATATTGGTTTAGGTCCCATAATGGAAATTCCCTTTCAAGTGGCAATGAAATGCTTTTTCTTTCATAATTTCATGAAAGTGTGAATGTCTGAAGTGTCGTACATCAGCGACTTCCTTGGTGACTAAGCTTTTTACCAATAATTTTTATCACAGCCTTTGTGAGGATGACTTAACTTTTAAGTTCAAAAGTTTTTCATTGTGTTTTAGTCCAAAATGTCATATGAGATGTATACAAGGTTGAAATTTCAAAATAATTTATTTATTAAATTTAATGATTTTTACGCACTTCTTTAATTTATCTTCATAATTTCAAGAGAAAAAATTAAATTTTTATAAATTTTTAAACAATTCAAATCACTTTATGGCAAACAATTTACCCATCAAATTCTATTATAGCGAAGAATTTACCCATCAAATTTCATCCCTAAACTTACATATGCATATTAATGAACAGTTCACCCATCAAATTCCATCCCTAAATTCACATGCAAGTGAAGTTCTAGGTGAGACGTCTGGTTCAACTTAGCGCAAACTTCGATTTTGTCCTTTTGGGTACGAAAAGTACAGTAGGCCACCACCTCTAAGCTCAAGCTGCCTCCAGATCATTTGGGTTTTTCTGTATCACTAACTTTTAGATTATAATGTTGGTTTACAGTTTGACATGGAAACTGGGAATAGAAATTAAAAAATAAGATGCAAGATAGAAGAATTTGGAGATTAATGAGAAAGAGCAATTTTGTTAGCATGAGATTAAGGGAATGAACCTGCCATGTCTCAAACTGTACCTCCTTGGTGATACAGCTGTTCCTTGTGGAGGATGCAAGTGTTGCCAGCACCAGAAAACAGGGAACACTGATCAGAATGGGCCCGGCCCCGCCTTTCTTTACTTTGTAGGCGATGCTGGTAGTTTTAAAAAAGAGAACATAGATGGACGTCCATTCAGAATAAATCATGGGTTGTTAGTGGCAACTTTAGAGAGATAGTGCAATCTTCGGGCATCTTATAAAATAATCCATGGAGAAGCTTTTGAATTAAAGAAAGCAGCAAGGTCTGATGCCCATGTCATCTATTTGTGAATAGACAGAAAGAAAAAGAAAGCCAAAGGTTACAATTATTACACTGACTTTTAACTGGCCATCAACAGGTTTAATGTTAACATTTAATGACGGAATTATCTGCAGAGTTAACAGAGTATAAAAGGTCTTAGCAAATCAGGATTTTCCCGAGAGGTGGTCATTGGCATTTACAGAGACCTTTACAAAGGCAAACATGACGACGACCATGTTTTCTTTCTTAAAATTTCTACCATGTATGGCACGGTAAACTGATATCATGTACACAGAGCAAGTAATCGGACCTCGACAAGAAAAGAAAAAGCCAAAACAGGGAAGCGGGAATGACTTTTCAAAGCCCCACATAAAACCCGATGCAATTTTCGTTGGAGCCCTGATCGAAGCTGATCATACGCAATTACGGCATTGATACTTGAGTAAGCAGACCTAGTCTTTGAGAGCTAAAGACTCCTGCCTCTGCAACTTTAATTGTTTGGCGATGAACGCGTTGAATTGAGCATCCGATGCTTCTTCCCCGACAGCCAGGCATGATTCCTCATCCATATCATCACCTCCGTCTCTTTGCGGGTTGCCAATGCTTGTTTCAGATCGCTGCAGTTTCCTTCGGCCTTTCGCCGCTGTTCGCTCAGGTGCGCCGATGTTTGCAGACTTGCTCCTCGCGATTTTGCCACGTTTTGAACTCGTGACCTTTTCCTCGAGGACGGCCTCTGTCTCTGTCTTCGTCTCTGTCTTTGTCTCTGTCTCGGTCTCGACCGAATTAAACTCCGGAAGAATCGATTTTTCGTGCAGTTCTGGTTCTGTCACCAGCACGCACTGCTTCTCCTCTGGCTCGTCTGAAGGAAGCTCCGAATTGACTATAAATTTCTGTCGATTTTCTGTGTTCTTCAGAAATTCGTCGTACAAGTCCGGAGATCCCCCGTTCGAACCCCCGCCGAGACTCAGCTGTCCAGACTTTACCGCCAGCGTTACTATAATCACATTACATATGAAAAACACGAATTTGGTGCTACCAACGACCGAGAAGGCATAGCGGAAGTAAAGCTCGAACGTCTGGACAATCAGTGGCAGCCAGACTGAGCTCCAAGATAGCAAAACCGCGCTTGCTGCAACAATAGCGTAGCGCAAAAACTTTTTCGTTTTGCGATTTCGCTTGAACTTCTTCATCGCCATCATCTTCTCAGCCTTCAGCGTGTCCATATCTCCGCAATCCATATTGCAGGCAAGAAATTTAAGGGACTGCAAAGGTTCCTCAAAATAATTAGTGAAAATTTTAAATTGCTTTAAAGAACGGCCTGAACAGCAAGACTTCGATGACCTTGCTTCTAACAATCCAACTGCAACCAGAATTGCAGAAAATCTTCAGAAGTACTCGTCAAAACAGAGATCCCTAAAAATCACGGATTTGAGCTCGAAATTTAAAGGAAAAGCTTAAATGCCGAGAATTATCAGCTTCGGGTAGCTCAAAAGCTTTGCAAACACAAATTTCACTCAAAATAAACAACCGAGACTCAATTTCTCGTAAAGAAGCCACTCAGCAGACGAGATTTTCACCGGACCTCTTTCTTCCACCACGATGAACTGCAATATATCTCCTCAAGAACTTCACACCTCGGAAAAAAACCGTTCAATAACGGCTCAACTCCACAAAATTTTCAGAAAAATACTACTTTCCAAGCTTCAAAGATTGAAACTTTCCTCAAACACAAAACCTTCCCCAAGCGGAACGGTTCAAACCACGAGAAAAGCCAGCGTCTGTGCTGGGAACAAACCCCAAAAAGCTCCTAAAAGGCCGTTACTTTACGGAAGAGATTCAAAACAAAACACCGCGCATTCGTAATCTTGCATCCAAAAACAAGAAAAGCTCTAGGCATAAGCAGCGGATTTTACCAGTAATTGCGTGCTTTCTTCTTCCTCTTGTGCTGGAAAGCCTGAGAAGCAAAGTACACCATAATAACCCTACAGCATGCAATGAATGCCTTTGCCTTTGGCTTTGCTATACTGTTCTTAGAGACCTTCGGCCACAGCTATGAATGTAGAGACCAAACCCTTTGAAGCGCAGGGGCCTCTCACCACCTCTTATAGCATCCAGAAATATTACTTTATTTTCACAGAACGCACATATGCTTACGTGGGTCATTCCACTCCAAGTCTACCCCCTGTCCCCATTATGCAACCAGGGTTACTCGCAGAGATTACTACTCTCTTTGCTTTCTTAACCACAGTTATCGATGGTCGGCAAATTGGGGTAGGTGGGCCTGTTGCGTGGTCCCCATGGGCACGAAAGCTTCGGAAGGAAGGAGTTCAAGCGTCCATATTATTGCATTTTGGCTTTTTTCGTAAAGATTTCAATTAAATAATAAAATTTAGCTAAATTTGTCGACATTTGAAATGAATTCCGACATGCCGTCCCCTAAGCTTAAAACTATAAAATACTATACGAAATTTGACACGAGGGGAGTTACTGCAGAACCATAAGGTATAAAAATATTTGGCAAGGTAAAGGCATACAGCTCAACTTGTACTTAACAATTATTAAACTTAGTTGTCCCATGGAAGTTTTATCTTTTTCTTCTTTTGCTTTTTCATAGATCTTGGAATTTTCCCTCGAAGTTAAATAAGAAGATTACAGCATCCCCTTGGCAAATGAAAATATTTGCACTCCTCCCATTAATAGATTATATATTTGGATCTAACCCATTTGCAATCCATGGTGTAATATAATATATATTTGGATCCAAATTTAGGGTTTGGTTTAGTTTTTCTCAATTATCTCCTCTGGTGCTCACTTGGATTTTGTGTCATTATCAAAAGATACATGGTAATCTTTTAATCTCTTTCTTATTTTTTACATGATAATATCTTCTCATTTCTTTAGTTAAATTTTGGAAAGTATAATAAGTTTGCAGAGTAAATATTAATTAGTTTTGATTTTTAATTTTTATTAAAAAATAATTATTTTTATTTCATTTAAAATTTTAAAATTTTCTAATTGATATTTTTAATAGGTTGTTATCTATAAATGTTTTGTTTGAGCAAATTTGTCAACTCTATTATGTTTTATGGTGTTTTTTCTAAGTCTCAATAAAGTCATATGTCATATTCAATTTAAATATATGGAAACACAGAAAAAAATCAATTTAAATATATTGAAAAACATAAAAAGAAAAATAACATTTATCTTTTTGAAATATGAGTGCGTTCTCTAAATATCCATAAAATCAAATGTTTTATTCAAATTAATTATATAGGTAAACATAAGAAGAACAATATCATGTTCTCTAAATATCCATAAATTAAATGTCTTATTCAAAATAATTATATAGATAAACATAAGAAGAACAATATCATTTGCATTCTTTCTCAAATGTTTCTTGATTTTTTATAAGTATTTTTGGGAGCCCCTAAAATAATTGATGGAGCAAAAATAATGTTTTTTATGAGTATTTTTGGGAGGTCCCATAAAATGATTGATGGAGTAAAAATAACGGTTTAGTTTTTTATTTTAAGAATTTTCATAATTTGTTTGCTATGTCATAAATGAGGTGTGAGAAAGATGGATTGTTGACTTAAGAGGGGATGGGTTGAGAAATAATAAACAAGAGTGAGATTTTTTAGATTTATGAAACAAACAAAAAATATTATTTATTTATTTTCTTTACCTTACATATCATTCTATAGCCTTTTAGAATGACCTTAACAACACTAAACATATATGACACATTTAAATTTATAAGGTTTGAGATGCACTAGCTTATTTTGTATATTTTTTTTGGTTTTATTGTCGTTCATTTCCATGTTCACCTGACTTCTTATTTTTTAGTGAAAATTTGGAAAGTATAATTAGTTTGGAGAGTAAATATTAATTATTTTTATTTTTAATTATTATTAAAAGATAATTATCTTTATTTTATTTAAAATTTTCTAATTTTCTAATTAATATTTTTAATAGGTTGTTGATTCATAAATGTTTTGTTTGAGCAAATTTTTCAACTCTATTATGTTTTATGGTGTTTTCTTTTAAGTCTCGATAAATTCAAATGTCATATTCAATTTAAATATATGAAAAAATATAAGGAAAAAAATTTAATATATGAAAAAACAAAAAAAGAAAAATAGCATTTATCTTTTTGGAAAGACGAGTGCATTCTCTAAATCTCCATAAAATCAAATGTCTTATTCATATCATGTGCGTCTTTAGTCGAATGTTTCTTGATTTTTTTATGAGTATTTTTGGGAGGCCCCTAAAATGATTGATGGAGCAAAAAAAAATGTTTTTTTATGAGTATTTTTTGAGGCCCCTAAAATGGTTGATGGAGTAAAAATAATGTTTGGGTTCTTTATTTTAAGAATTCTCATAGTTTGTTTACTATGTCATAAATGAGGAGAAGTGAGAAAGATGAGTTGTTGACTTAAGAGGGGATGGTGCTGAGAAATAGTAGGCCAGATTAAGAATTTGTAGGTTTGTGAAAAATAATAATAATTAATTTTTCTTTTAGTAACAACCATTATTTTAAAATATGGATGTTAAATACATTTTTGCCAGCTCCAACAAGTCTTGGCTTCATATCTTAGATGTCATATTCAATTTAAATATATGGAAAAACATAAAATAAATAATAAAAAAAATAGCATTTATCCTTCAAATGTCTTATTCAAATTAATTATATGGAAAAACATAAGAAGAACAATGTCATTTGGGTCCTTTTGCAAATGTTTCTTGAACTTTTTATGAGTATTTTTGGGAGACCCCTAAAATGATTGATGGAGCAAAAGTAATATTTTTTATGAGTATTTTTTGGAGGCTACTAAAATGACTGATGGAGTAGAAATTATCTTTGAGTTCTTCAAATTTTCATAATTTGTTTGCTATGTCATAAATGAGGAGAACTGAAAAGGATGGGTTGTTGACTTAAGAGGGGATGGTGCTGAGAAATAGTAGGCAAGAGTGAGGATTTTTAGATTTATGAAGAAAAAAAAATTAACTAAATTTGTTTATAATAATAGCCATTATTTTAGAATATGGATGTTAAATACAATTTTCCCATCTCCAACAATTCTTGATTCCATATCTTGGATGTCACATTCAATTTAAATATATCGAAAAACATAAAAAGAAAAATAGCATTTATCCTTTAAAAAGAAAAATAACATTTATCTTTTTAGAAAAACTAGACTACATTCTCTAAACCTCCATAAAATCAAATGTCTTACTTAAATTAATTATATGGATAAACATAAGAAGAACAATATCATTTGCTTTCTTTGCCAAATGTTTCTTGATTTTTTTATGAGTATTTTTGGGAGGTCCCAAAACAATTGATGGAGCAAAAATAATGTTTTTTGTGAGTATTTTTGGGAGACCCCTAAAATGATTGACGGAGTAAAAATAATGTTTGAGTTTTTTATTTTAAGAATTTTCATAATTTGTTTGCTATGTTATCAATGAGGAGAAATGAGAAAGATGGTTTATTGACTTAAGAGGGGATGGTGCTGAGAAATAGTAGGAAGGAGTGAGGATTTTTAGATTTGTGAAAAAAAAAGTAATTAATTAAATTTGTTTATAATAATAGCCATTATTTTGAAATATAGATGTTAAATGCATTTTTTCTCAACTCCAACAATTCTTGGCTTTATATTTTAATACTCCTAATTACGCTTGTGTTTAAGACTTCAACCTTTCATATAAAATGATCATATAAATTCAATAATATATTAATTATCTACTCTTTTTATAATCTATACATTAAAAAAAAAAAAAACTTTAATATTTATCGCTTTTTTAATAAATTTAATTATGAATGGAAACCATTGAAAAATATGCGACCAATTTATTAATATTCATATAACTAACTTACCAACACTCCTTTACTTACACTTAAATATCTTTTACTTACACTAAAAATACTTAAACCTAAATCATTTTATCTTTTTTTTTAAAAATAAAAATGATACCATTATAAAAAAACTTACCTTTAATAAAATTATATAAAAAAATTTGTTTTCATACAATTGTATATTTTACTAAATCTACATAATACTTACTTTCAACATTCAACTTGGTTACTTTCCCTTTTTACCCATAATTGGAATGAGGTTAATCACAACTAACTACACTTTCTCAACTGCACATGTAAACCAAAGCACCCCCCATTGACCTAGTAAACACACTTTACTCAAAAATGGTTAGAGAATATGCGAGATATGGGATCCATCAAGGTGTGATTTTTCTTTCCTGTGGTCCACTTACCCAACTGGGTAGCATACTATCATGATGCTAAACCCTTGCCAACGTGTCACCTGCAACATTAGATTTTAGTACTAACAAAGGTGGGTGGGTTGTAAAGTGCAATTGTGTGAATAACTAGGCTTTTGTTTACTCTCATAGGGGGCTGAAGTCGAGAAAAATAATTGGTCAAAAGAGCAACTTGCTTGTGAAAAAATATCAAAAGTTGAAGGTTCAACATTAGAGTAGCAAACTGGCTGTGCAACTTGTATGTAACTTCGTGGAACATGCGAATGTCACCCAAAGATGACAGCTATTAAACACTGGAAAAGTAATTTGGTAATGTTGCACTTCATTAACACTTCGTACTATGCGATTAGTGGGTCACAAGATATTTTCAAGCCTCTTTAGCCCTTCCACACCTTTCAAAAATTGCATGCAGCTGGACTCCTAGGACTTCTTGTGGTACTAGATCACTCCTATGTTTAATGAATAGGAGGCTCCTCTCATTTGAATTCATTTTTCCTTATAGCAAGGTGGTTTTACAGCTTAGTTATGGAGATATGTGATGTAATTTAATATAAAAATACGGATTTAATATGAATGGAGAGGGATTTAATTTTTTCACTTGTAAATTTTTTTATGAGCAGACATTACTTAAATGTTTTAGAATTTTTTTAAATTTTATTTTGGCCAATATAAATAAAATTTCAACTCTGATAATAGATAAACAAGCTTACACATCATATTGGACTATAGAATGAGTCTCTGGACTCAATAATATGTAAATATAAATCTATTAATTTTAAAAGTAAAATATTTTTACAATTTAATATCATATTATCTAATATAATAAGTCTAAAGTTATATCATTTATTTAAAAAATTAAATCAAAGATAAATATGTTTTAAGATTTTTTTTCCTACTTTATTATTAATATAGATTTCATTTTAAGTCCAGCAAAGTTTTTATCGAGTTTTTTTTTTTTTTTTTTTAAGTTTCTAGGGAGTTTATTCCTCTTCACTCATAATAAAGTTTAAGTTCAAATAGATTTATGTTAGTTTTTTTTTTTTTTTTTTAAGTTTCTAGGGAGTTTATTCCTCTTCATTCATAATAAAGTTTAAGTTCAAATAGATTTATGTTAGTTTTTTATTTTTATTTGGTGTAGGCACATACTGTGTTAACCAGATTAAGTAGGGGAAAAATTACACATTTCTCACATATTAAACATGGCACTGTTAAACTATTTTAACTATAAAAAATATTTATTTTTAATTGATTTATATATAAAGTTGATATTAAAATATTTTATTTAAAATGGATATTAAAATATTTTATATATAACCCACGTTAGAATGTTTTTGGGTTTTTAATATATTCTAAATGTCACTTGTTAACTCCATGTTAAATATTAAAGGAATGGGATGTAAAAAGCCCCCATCTATAAAATAAGTTTTTTTTTAATATATATATTTCATTTTAAAATATCATATTTAAAAGTGGCCATTAAAATATTTTATTGTTATTATTATTTTTAATGTTAGGTGTCAATTCCATGATGAATGAATTTATGTTATTATATGTATATCAACATTAATAGTAAGTTGCTAAGTAAACTTTCTATGGTGAAAGATTGTTAGGTCAATAGTGGTGGCTTACAAACACCTCATATTGGTGGTTCATGGTATTAATCTTGTGATATTACATGTACTTAAAGTCCTTAAAAGGCTTGGAGTTTATCCATTCTAATGTGTTATATTTGAGTTGAAGGCTCACTTGTGTGTTAAGTTGAAGGATATTTGTGGCTTTTAAGTTGTAAGAAAAAATAGCTGTTATCGGTTAGATTTTCCCTAGGGGTTTTCCACAATAAATCATGTGTGTTATTGTTACATGTATAATTTCTTTTTAATTAATTTTCTTATTGCATCAATTTAATTATTAATAAGTGGTATCAGTGTTGGCACTTGATTTAAAGGAGCTAGAGTGTGAGTTGCAATGAGATATGTGAGAAGCTCTAAAATTTACTGGAAGTGTTGTGAAATATAGGATCTGTCAAAGGATGCCATTTGAAGGATGTAGGAGAGTCTCACAACATTGTGGCCACACAAAAGGGTGTGTATTGGGACTTCCAGTGGTGGTTTATAAGTTGTGGATATGGAATTGAGTTATAATAGTTTCCCATATACATTCGAGATTGACTATAGCTACTCCAAAGCCATGAGAAAGGATGGAGGGTTCTTATAATAACAAATTCAATTGTTGGACCACCCAAATGCATTTATGACACTTATGTAGCCATATTGTGGCAGTAGGCATGTGAAGTGGTCATATCAGACTAGAAGTGGGTGTTCAAATTTTATAGGGTCAAAACAATAATTAAGGTAGCTTCAACCTAAGTAATGACATCTATATTGCCTTGGTTTAGGCAAGATTGTGGGCGAATGTTGTAATAAGAAGAATGCTAGAATGGTTGTGCGAGTGTTGAGCGAGGACATAGTTGACCAAAAGCATTGTTCCTTATTTTTAAACATCATTATAATTGGCACATTTGATGCAGCTGAGAGGGGTGTGTTTGCGTCTATGTCTATGAGAAGTAGCATTCCTATGAGGTGAGAACCATTAAAGTGGCTCCGCTAGCTAAATGAGATGCGAGAGTATATGGTGTTGGTAAGAAAGCAAGTCAAGAAGATCTATTATGGTCCAACTTTGTGGCATGGTCAAGAATGTTATGGGCCTTGGTCGGTGGCATTGGATGGTGCTAAAATTGATGAGGTTATTCAATGATAGATGGGTATCTTTGAGATCAAATTTGATAGTTAATTCAATGAGAGATCACATGGATCTGGCGAGTACAAATGATGTTGGAAGGTCAAATCAAGGTGAGAAGAGTGCAATGGAGGCACAATGGAAAGGTGCTCAAAAGCATGGGTGGTGAGAGAAAGGTCAAGTAGCTAAATGGATGTGAGAAAATAGATGGATTCGATGGAATTGAGGCTTGATGAAGGATCTAACATGTTATAAAAAACCACAATAGTGCATGAACATCCTAGAGTGTTTCATCGACATTGTAAATCCTAGCCATAGGTAGGAAGTATTCCCCAAGATTGTTATAAGACCTGTTATTTATGCATACATTTTGTACACAATAGCAAGTGATATCACCCCTCTCATGGATAGAGAGGATGGAGGATCAAGTTGTGAAATGAACTACTTGAATAGATACAACAATGGCAAGTGTACATGTATGTTATCTTGTCATTTGTTGTAATATTTGTTATGCGGGCATATATGTTGTAGTGTGGTGGCCCATAGAGTTATGTATAATCAAGTTGTGGAATGAGCCACTTGAATAGGTGCGAGGGTGACAGGCGTACTTGTATGCTAGCTTGAGGAGGGGAATGTGATATATTGGAATGTGAGATGGTTGAGGAAACGTGTATGAGAAAAAATATCCTAGAAAAATAATCTATTAAGGTAAGGTAAATTTGACTTGGTAAAAAAATAATTTATCTACATATAAACTATATCTTCTATAATTAAAAAGTATAAAATTATAAATAAACTTATATATTGTATAGCATAACATCTAGAAAACATTATCAACAATAATGATGACATATGTATTTCAACAATTTATAGTATTTTAATTTAAAATCTTTTATTTAATTATCTTATTAAATATTTGCTAAATTTATATATAAATATAAATAAACTTTATACTTATCCAATTTGAACTTATTTACATAAAAATACTTCATTCCAATTATTAAACTATGACCCAATAAATTTTATACCACTAACCCACAACTACCAAATCCTAAATGATGAAAAATATTGTACAAACAAAAAATCCATTATAAACTCTTTGTTCAATACAAGTAAACTTATTATAAAAAACATAAATAAAAATCCATATTAAATTGAAAATCTTTTTAAATAAAAACGTATGGAATAATAATAAAACTATACATAAATAAAAATCCAATTTGAAAATATTTTTAAATAAAACTTATGGAATAATAAGAAAATTATTGTGGATATTTTCAAATGTACATTTTTAGAGATATTTAATGTCCTTTCACAAATATGAAAGAGTACTTACAATTTTATGCAACGAACGGTGGCCGCCCTCATACGACCTACTTTCTTTATATCATATTTTTTTTTTAATTTAGGAGTTACTTTTCTTTATATCACAAAAATTTACAATTTAATAAACCATTTTCACTATCAAACTTATAAATATTAATTTTAATATTAAAAATTGGTATAAAACTATATTAAATTAAAATTTAAAACTTTCTTCTTCACATAAAATCATTCACACATTAATTAAAGAAAAACCTGTAGGACATAAAAATCATGATATGTACAATATTTGTTTTTTTTGGGTAATTGTGGGCAACCCTGAGTCTTTGATGTCAACGAGCTACTTTCCATTCAAAGAACTCATAATTGAAAAATCACGGAATCGAGACATTGGAATTTTGTGGTTGCAATACTATTTCAGTTTGTGATTTTTGCAATTTTTATCGAGTACATATGAAATTTTGGAAATTTTCCAAAGGTTTTGGCTTATTACTAAAATCCAGTGAAGGATTTGAATTTACACAAGAGACACAATTATGGATATGTAGATGAGTCATTATTATGGTTAGTGTCGAGCAATTACACGTAAGATATGCAGACAACCATTATTAGAAATAGGTTTGAATTTCAAATAATAAATTATAAATTAAATAATAAAATTATTGCTATAGGCCTTCTTTGATTTATAAGTTTATCCATATATTAAATATAGCGATTATTTTGTATTATATTATAAGACTAAAAAACATGGCCATTTCTATCTACATTTAATAGTTATATTAGTTATGTCAAAATTCCAGATTTGATCTATATCTTAATTTTCCTAATGCCACGGGCTTTCTTATTTATCTTATTACATTGAAAAAGTCCAAATATCCTGCAAAATTGCCCCAAAAATATTTTATACCTACAATACATACAAATTTAGATTCTAATTTTCCCTAGAGGGGCCAGGATCCAAGTTGGGGTTGTTCTCCTATGGCACCTACTTGCCACGAACTGTATCAACTTCTCCTTCTGCTCATGTGTGCATCCCTTCTTGCAAAGTCAGGCTTGGCTCTAGTGGGACTTGATTTTCCTCCTCATTCAAAATCCAGTCCACCTCCTTTTTTCTCATCTCTAGCATCAAGATGTCTAACTCCATGTGAAGTAGTTGACGCTCCACTCTGGTGCTCGACCATTCCAATTTATGTTCCATGGCCTTTTCCCTGTCATCCTTCTCTTTCTCCACTAATTCAAGCCTCATGTCCATCATTTCATACATCCACAATAACTTCTTAAAACTATTCTCTGTCACTTTCCTCCACCATTTGAAATCATCAGTGGAATCCTTGTTCTCCATATTTGTCAATGACCATTTCCACAACAACATTCTCTAACCTAAAAAAATCCAGATGGGTTATGTATCAATTTGACATCCTTTATTTAATATCTTCCTTTCCTCTCGGGAGAGGTATCCTCCATCAACTAGCATTAACTCCTTCTGAGAGTGAGTTATCATTGCTTGCTCCCGAGGTGATGAGCCAGACCTCATGCAACAAGGATTATTATTAACATTAATAGAACTTGCATCAATAAACTTAATCTACCACATCAACTAGGTTTGAGAGGACCACTAAGCTTTTATTTCAGGCCATCCTTCCATACTATCAAACTAAGTGTACAGGCCACTATGTGCATGAAATGCAACATGTGGTGGATAGGCTAAGATCCAAGGTGTTCTCTCCTTCCTTCATCCCTATGGTGATATGATTCCAAATGGCAGCTTGATTTAGTTCCCATTAATTCGATTGTTAGTGGAAATGATTCATTCAAAATTCCAAAAAAAAAACATTTATTGATTCAGATTATGGGATCGACATGATTCTCCTTACGCCACCCTGGAGCACAATTACACCTTGTTATATATTGAAGCCCTAATTGGACAAAGTGCCCACCTCCACGTTAAGGGTTCTAAGGATGTGGAGGAAGGATATTTTTTCAAAAGGATGTGGAGGAAGGATATTTTTTCAAATTGAGGCACCAACAGAGCTATTCTTCGAACAATTGGAGGGAAAGTAGGAAGCATTACTGATATTTCCTTCGTTACCCACCGGATTACCATCATGAAGTCCCCTGGGATCATCAAATTTTTTACCTTTATCCTTTGCGAGTTTTAAGCCTTTCCATAATGCCCAGTACTCTACTTGGTTATTTGTTGCCCATCCTAATCCTAAGAAAAAGTATATTCATTTTGTTCATCAAAACTATATATTACCCCTCCAACTCCTACCACCATTCATATATTAATTTAAAACATTAATAAATTATAATTTAAAATTAAATTATTAAAAATACAACACTATATAGCAAAACAAAACATTAAAACGATTCTTCCATTTCAATTATTCACAATCCATCCATACTCATAAAATTGTAAAATTTTAGTGGTAACTAAAACTCTATAAATGCCTTTTTTTTTTTCAATTTAAAATTTCTATATATTTTTAAATATAATAATTATTTAATTAATTTTTTTTCTTACATTTTAATTATTCACCCTTCATGGTTATAAAAGTATAAAATTAATTTTAGTTGTAAGGAAATAAACATAGATTTTTTTTTCAATTTAACTTTTATATATTTTTTAAAATATATTTAATATTTTTAAATACAATAATATGGATATATTATATTAAATTTATTAACAACAAAATGTTAAATTTATGGATGAAAGATTAAAAACTATTTTTTTAAGAAAAATCTCAATCACTAAAACAAATTTCTTAATGAAGTAAATTTTATATATATTATCAAACAAAAATTACAGCAAAACTATTAATTTTTCTATTTCACTTGTGAAATTTGGAATGGTTTTATCTTTTTCAATTCAATAAAGCAAGTTACAAAATTATAAAATTTAATATGAAATTAGTTACAAAATTATAAAAATTTAATATGGAATTACTTAATAATGGCTTTATCTTATTTTATTAAATCTCAATCACCAAAACAAATTTATTAATCAAGTTAATTTTATATATACTATCAAACAAATGACAAGTTTCTTAATCAAATAAACTTTATATATATTATCAAATAAAACAAAAATTATAGTAAAACTATTAATTTTTCTATTTCACTAGTAAAATTTGGAGTGATTTTTATTATCTTTTTCAATTTAATAAAAAAAAGTTGCAGAATTATAAAATTTAATATGAAATTAGTTATAGAATTACAAAATTTAATGTGAAATTAGTTAGTAATGAAATTATATTATTTTATTTTGAATAATTTTTTTTTTTTTTTAATCATGAAGGGATTTAAATTTGTTAATCAATATGTTATAAGTGATGAGGAGAGAGGATGTGAAGCATTGGGATTTTGTATACATTATAAGTATAAAAAAGATTATGAAATAGAAATAAACCTTTTTTTATTGAAAAAATGTATTGGATTGGAGATTTAACAAAAGTGTTTTAAGAAGGATTTATGAATATCTAGTGAAATTGGAAGTATTTCCTAGCATTTAATAAGCACATACTATTTCACATATTTCCAAACTATATATAGTTAATATTATATAATGAAGCAATCTAACTAATAGACGAAATGACTTTTCTGGTCTAAATCTAGCAATACTATTTCCAATATGATTGTGATCTCTTGTTGTTTACAATGCACTTTTGAATACATACATGGATTCAAAAACCCCTAAAGCACTAAACTTTGCATATTAAACAACTTAAACTTATGATTCTTATTTTTTTTTAATGAAACAATGACATTTCCTTTTATAAGGAATGAAAGCACTCTTTGTGATAATTAGCAATACTATTTCCAATATGATATGATTGTGATCTCTTGTTGTTTACAATGCACTTTTGAATACATACATGGATTCAAAAACCCCTAAAGCACTAAACTTTGCATATTAAACAACTTAAACTTTTGATTCTTAATTTTTTTTTTAATGAAACAATGACATTTCCTTTTACAAGGAATGAAAACACTCTTTGTGATAATTTTTCAATAGGTTTGTCTATTTTGAATGAAGCATCGATAACTTCAATTTGTTTATAGATAATTATTAGATGGATAGTAAGAATTTAACTCCCATACAATATTCTAAAACATTTTTATTAATAGTCACAAATAGAAAATTGAGATTTATCTTAAAAATAATTATATATTTTTTGTTTATTTAATTAAATTAATTAATTCAAAAATTAATATATAAATATAACTTATAATTAGCGAAGGGAGTGTGTTCATTTTCATAAAAGTTACTTTCTTTTAACTTATTTTCATAAAATTCAAATTCCTCCCGGCATTAAAGCATATAGTTAAGGATAAATTTGCACTTTGTTAATGCTAAACTGAATTGGATTCGTAGTTTTCCACATATTAAGAAAAATCCTCAAAGATTTAGGGAATAGAACATTTGATTTATATGGTTTTTGTGTTGTTCCTTTGGGTCCGAAATTATGTTCGGTATCATTGATTTTATAAGGTTTTGTAAAGTTATTCCATCTCAACCAATTCACTAGCTTCAGAATTTTAGAATTTTAAGTTTTTATTTTGATCCACTTTATTTTCGAGTTTGAAGTTTATTAAAAAAAAATCGTTTTGTTAGATTAAATATTTTGGAATTTTATGTTTCCATTTTTATCTCGTTTTATATTTTATGCAAGTTCATTTTTGTTTTATTTTATTTTATTGATATTTTAATAAAATAATTCAGAATTAAGTATTATTATTTAAAAAATGTGAATGGATGTTTGACCAAGTAAATAAGAAATCATTTTTTCAATAATAGTTTGTTCTAATATGAGTTAAAGTAGCATGGCACTATGTTTTCTATTTTCACTTATTGTTTTAAATTGGATCATTATACAATTTGTCTTCTACGTTGGTGCTTTCTAGGTGGAAAATTTGGAGGAATTAGCATGTAAGGCTCATTTTAGTGGTAGGTTCTAATTCACATAATTGGGGTCCATAACCTTTTCAAGCCATTTGAGGCACCAAAAAGTTGTCTTTTGGAGTTTCAATGTGTTGGAGAATTGTATTGTCTTGTTAAGAAAAATACATCCACTTAACATAAATTATCAACCAGGGTATGCCTTTTTGTTTCAATGCTATCATGCACAGTATGTGCGAGAAACAATCATTAACTGACATTAACTACTTACTAATATACTTTTTCTATTATGCTTCCCCGACAAAAACACAACCCTCAATCAAAGCCTAGTGTTAATGTAAATTATTCCACACTTGCAGATATTGAAATCACACTTCACTCAATTTTGGAATCGAAACCTCACTGTTGAAAAACACACTTGCATGAAAATAAAATCACTCTTCACTCAGTTCTAGAAATGTAAATCACTCTTTGCAGGAAAGAAACAACACTCAATCACTCTTGCAGAAAGGGAATGACAGTCGATCGCTATTGCTAAAAGGAAATAAATCGACACAACCATATCCTCACTTGCATAAATGAAATCATTCAACACCACAACCAATCAAGAATCATTCACCAATTCCAGGTAACATAACCAGTTGGGAAAATAAGATGTTACCACTATAACCACATCAATAATGTCGGGTTAGAAACAATAAAGGATAGCATTACTAAACTGTATCATCTATCTAAAATAACATTACATAATAGTAACCTGTAATAATAATCAATCACAGGAATCGAGTAATAGTAAGAAATAATCATCAGTATGTTACAAAAACTTAATCAACACTCTGTAAATAGGAACAAATCCCAAAAATATGTAACATCAGTAAGTAAGAACAATAACAATACAATTCAGAAAATATGTACAATGACTATGTAATAAGGACTTGTATTCAAGAACTCCTACAAAATATCATGAGTAATAACAATATGCTAATCACACAGAAAATCAATAACAACAATCAACTTCAATTCCAAAAATCTTATTTACAACCCACAAGCTAATGAAATAAATAATTATGCTACTTTGTGCAGTCACATCAATCATTAGTATAGAAGAGGGCCCCTCCTCCTTAGCAAGGAGTTAGAGGAAAACTCATAGCCTACATGTTACACAGTAATTCATAAAATGAGCCACAAACTCGTTGAGTCTTGCATTAATGGTAAAAGAAAAATATAGATGCACAGTGTCAGATAAAATAATGCCATCTCCCTTCTCATGGTAGGGAGATCCCCTTTTATAGGTTTTCGTTTACATCCAATCTTGGAAATAAATCCAAACAAGAACAATCTTGAGAATCTTTTGATTCTCAAGTTGTCCAAATAAAGTTAACTTGGAGTTCTTTAATAACCAATTACAACAAATTAAATACAAATAAGGTTATTTCCAGAAAATTTATCTCGATTAGAAAATGACTAGAAATATGGGGATCATAACCACTATGGCCAAATCAATCACATTGTTTAGGAGAATCAAATCCCCATTTTCACAAGAAACTATGTTGAGTGTGTTAGAAAATAGCGTACATAACAAAAACCCAAATGTAACAACCCCTCCCAAGTCTACCCAAAGTAACCATGCCAACCGGGGTAAACATGAAAAGAGAGGCTACTATGATCAGATTCAACCTCCTATGTGACATTAAGGAAGCGGAATCGATGGAACATCACACATAGTCATCTAACATCATCAACAGAACCCTCAAGAGACAAGTCAACCACTAAAAGAGCTTGTCCTTGGGTCCCACTGCTATTCTAGATCTCTTAGGCCATAGTCGCTCTCATGCTATGGGCAAGGTAGCGACCAAAAACCTACAGTCACTCTCACAGGCCTACTTGCCAACGACTGTGGACCAAAATTTCCGGTTCTGACCCCAGGATTTAAGCCACTTTTCTAGCCCAAAATCCTAGCCTCTGCCTAGAACTTGCTACAACCTTTAGAATTCATTAAAGACATGATAATAATGTTGATAAATCAAATTCAACCTTAGGACTAGGCTTGAGCATCCCCAACTGGGACTGAAATTCTGTGAGACACTTGGCATTAATGCAACCTACATGTCTAGGATACAAGACAGAACATAAATGACTGAAACAACTTATGAAACATAACCAGAAGGATCACTTCCTTCTCCATTGAACTACTACATCATCAATTAGGTATTGCATCCATCCATTTAAAAATTATAAGTAAATACATGAAATAACCATGACATGAACCAGTCACATAATCATGCTTATAACCAGCATTAAACCATATAAATATAAGAGATATGGAAGCCATTAAATCCACATATAAACAGTAAAAAAGTAAGAGAACTTAGCTTTTATTAATCATTGGCAAATTCGACCAAGTTTGACTTCCATGTACAACCCAACCATAGACATGGCTGAACCAAATCTCTCTTTTAGTCAGTCACACTCATTCCATATTCCAAGCATGAATGTGGGAGCTCATAGAACAACCAATCCAAGAAAAAACAAGGGATCTAGAGGTTAAACCACCTCCACCCTCATCAAACCATTATCACCCCAAAATTGGTGCTCCAATCACAACCAAACAGAACTTGGATTTCCATCCGAAATCCATCATTATCGTTGAGGACTTTTTCATCTCCTTGTCTCCTAGGATTTAGTGCAATCCAAACCCAGATCACTAGGCCCTAAACTGAGACATCTCCCTGAGGATTTATCGTGTATCCTGCAAAAATTGGTTAAGGCATTCTGAGGCCTTTGGGAATGGAACTTGAGACCACCTCTGCCCCGGATTCTGAAATCCATCTGGAAAACCAAAGCTCAAAAACTGAAATAAGATCCCAACAAACCATGGCATTCAGAAAAAGGCAAGGCTAGCTTAAAAACCACTTTCATAACCTGGCAAAGCCATGCCATTGACAACAAGAGAACCATACAACAACATGCAAAGCCATGGATGTCCAAACTAGCTAGGAAATCACACAGGCAAAAGGTTACCTGTAAGTATTCTTGCTAAAGCTGCTTGATCCTACTTTCCTTTCCTTAATCCTTGCTTGCCTTCCTTTCCCTTTCTTTGCTTTTTCTTCCTTCATCCAAAGTTAGAGTGCTCCAAGAAAACTCTAAGTGACCAAGAGAGAGAGAGAGAGAGAGAGAGAGAGAGAGAGAGAATAATGAGAGAGCTCCAAACTTGAACTTGACAAAAGCCATGAACTGATCCTCAGAAACCTTTTTATGCATGAGGCCTCGAATTTCTTCATTTTCCATTATTTTCCTTCAATTTCCTCCTCACATGCAACCTTTGATGTTTCACCTTACTTTTCTCCTAATTTCCTTTATTTTCACAAATAAATGTGCCAAAAATTATTTTTTTCCTTTTAATGCCTTTGCCTTAGCCTTTGCCAATTTTCCTTAGCCAAAACACATATCCAGTGATGCCCACTAGGATATATGTGCCCAACATTCAACTTGGAATATGTGTCCCTTACCCGTGGTCTTATTTTGCCTTTATTAAATTTTATTACTTGAACTGTTCACCAAGGCTGTTACAGAACCCTCCCCCTTGGAGAACATTGTCCTCGATGTTAAACCACATCATGACCTCAACAAAACCGCTGAAAAGAAAACATATTGTCCATGGAGCTTTATAACTTTTCTCATTGCAGTATTTAAAATGAAAGACTTGCTCAAAAGCAAAACATCATGACAACATGAAAATAAAACAACCATAATAATATGACACCCCTACTACTTATTGGAGCTTTATAACTGATCTCATGGTGTTATTTACATTCATATACATATACATACATATACCATAACATCAGCAAAACATATGCCAAACATACACCAACATCAAACCAAATATGCTTTTCCTCAACTGGAAAACAATGAAGGATACATGGCCTGCATGTGATCCGCCATCTCCCATGTAGCTTCTTCTAACCCAAAGTGCTTCCACTACACTCTAACTTGCTCTATGTCTTTGTTCTTGAGCATGAGATGTTTCCACTGTAGTATGCACTGAGGCTGCGATTGGAACTCTCCTTCTTGATCCACCTGCAATACAGACCAATTAATAACATGATCAAAATCCTTTATATACTTCTTAAGCAATGAAATATGGAAAACATCATGGACTTTCATTGTTGGAGGCAGTGCAATTAAATATGCCACTGGTCCAATCCTTTCAAGGATCTCAAAAGGTCGGTAATACCATGGTGCCAACCTGGCACATGAACCAATCCTCAAAGATATTTTCTTGGGATTGATGTGCAAATACACACGCTCCCCAACCTAAAACTCCTTGAAAAACTTGTTCATGTCTGCATAACTCTTCTACCTATCCTGTGCTACCTTTAGATTCCTCTTTATAACCTACATTTCCTACTCCATGTCTGCCAACATATCCGGTCCAATAAGTACCCTATTCACTGGATCACTCCATCTGATAGGAGTATTACAACTCCACCCATACAATTCCTCAAAAGGACTCATCCTCAATGACTCCTGATAACCATTTTTGTATGAAAACTCAACCAAAGGAAGATACTCCTCCCATTTCCTCTGTTGGTGCATCACGTACATCCTCAGCATATCCTCCAAAATCCTATTGACCCTCTCTGTCTGACCATCTGTATGCGGATGATAAGTTATACTGAAGGCCAACTTTGTACCCAACCCTACAAATAACTCCTTCCAAAACTTGGAAGTAAACTTTGCATCCCTGTCCGACACAATCTTCTTTAGAACACCATTCAATCTCACTATCTATCTGATGAACACATGTGCTACCTCACCGGATGAATATGTAGTCTTCACTGGAATGAAGTGAGCTACCTTTCTCAACTTGTCAACCACGACCATAATAGAATCGTGCTGCTTTACTGTCCTCAGAAGACCTATGATGAAATCCGTGGAAATGAGCTCCCATTTCCATTCTGGAATCATAATAGGTTGTAGTAGATGACCTAGATGCTTGCATTCCACCTTTACGTACTGAAAATCTAAACATCTAGCCACGAACTCTGCCACTTCCTTCTTCAGATTCCGTCAATAATGGAACTTGTTTACCATCGTCAATGTCTTCTGATATCCTAGATGACCTAAGTATGGCTTCATGTGTAACTCTCTCAAGATAAGATTTTTGAGCTCACTGCAATTCAACACATAGATCCTATCTCGAAACCTCACCAAACCATCTACCGTGAGACAATAGTTTGCATCCTGATCACCTGTACTTGTACTCTGCTGTAACCTATGCATGATCTCCATGTATTTTTCATCCTTCTATTCTTCCTGTAAGATCCTATCCTATAACTCTATCCCATAAGTGCTCATAGCTGCTATATGATTTACTTGTACCTTCCTGCTAAGAGAATTTGAAGCCTAGTTCTTGTTCCCTTTGATATATCTAATCTCGAAGTCAAACTCACTAAGGGTAGACAACCATCTAGCTTTCCTAGCATTTAGATTTGGCTAGTCAAACAAATACCTCAACCCACTATGATCACTTATCAGCACAAACCGTCTGCCCAGAAGATAGTGTCTCAACATCTTCAATGCATGTATGATCACTGCCAACTCAAGATCATGGGTTAGGTAGTTCTACTCGTGCTCATTCTATTTCCGCGACTCATATCACACTACCTATCCTTCTTTCATGAAAAATCCCCCAAGTCCTCTCTTGCAAGCGTCTGTACACACTAGATGACTATGTACAGATTTACTGCTCGGGTCATCGGAAGGTTGGGAGCCAGATCTCTATCCCACATGTGGCGAGTTTGTCACTCAGGATAATCTTGTTCACCATAGCTCGAGTGAACGGATCATCCTCACTACATCAGGCGTCACGGGTAACCATGAGCGTGGCAGTGGACTGTCTCATTACTGTGTTTGACTGGTGTACTCCTCTTTTGGCCAACATGAAGGAACAACTCACTTCTATCAGGAGGGGACATATCAAGAACTTTGGGTTCGGAACCATCTTGTGCACTTTCTTCTTCGAGAAGGTTCCCGCACTCTGCCCCAGGGTAGCAGTTGCCATCAGTACCCCACGTGACCCACGCATGGGCCGGTGGGCTGACCTGATGAAACGTCTGGGGGGTGGGGAAGTCCCAAGGAATGCATTTGACGATGACTTCTTTACCTGGTGGGAGCAGCAAATCATCGCCATAGATGATTATCCCTATGCTGGGCTGGATTTCCAAGGAGATCCTGATCTAGTGTTACCACCGGATGCAGCATGGGGCGAGATTGGTGAGAATTTTTTATTGATTTTATGATTTTTTGGATTTTTCAAATATAATGATGAATTTTGAAAAATATTTTTTGATGAGATTCAAATGACTAATATGATGATCATGTTCCAGACATTGGGCCTGTACGACCAGATGGATTCCCGCGGCATGGACGGCGTGGCCGAGGAGCCGAAGAGGCGGCTGCGGATACGGAACGGACCCTAAACAACGTCCAACGACACTTGGCGAGACTGAGATGCCGAGTACCGATGGCCGAGATAGAGGATCTTCCTCCGGATATGCAGCGTCATGTGGTTGGCATGCCACGTGACTGGGTTCGCGTCTTTCGGCGCGTGGCCAATGCTATAGTGACATACTTAGATGCTCATCCTGAGCCGAGGCATTAGATATGCCTGACATGATTATGGGCATTTGAGTCCCAATTTTGTATATTTTTGGACACACATATGTACACTCGAGGCGCTTTATGATATATATATATATATATACAGTTTGACTTTTTGATGCATGATTTTATGATGAAGAATGATTGATATGCCAGTCTAATGCTTGATTAGCGATAGAATCAGCTAACCAATTTTGAGATCTTGGAATGTGCAAATAATTAATGTAAATAAATGATCTTTGCAACAACCTCACCCTTAAATATTGGCGATATAATAATGGATCCCTAACCCGATAAATGTTATTTAATTGAGACACTATCAATTGAGAATCAAGATATACTACCAACGAGTCGATCTCATAAGAGATTGCCTCGGATAATAAATTGATAGCAGCTGTATACTCGGCCATATTATTTGAAGTAGGACCGATACACATGCCTCTCGATACCATCAATTGACCAGTTGGATAATAAAGTACCCAAGCTGCGGAAGCAAGATTCCGAGTGTGTCGACTAGCACCATCGGTGAACCCAAAATAGACCAAATCATCCATCAGCACCTGCCACAGCAGACCAAAAAGCACTGATATCAGAAAACGCTCGACGATATATGTATAAATATATACATAAAGTACAAAGAAGTCATTGCCCAGCCTGAACTAAGCAAAGTACTTCTTTAGGTAGAGCCCATTTCGGGGCTCCACCAGCTTGTTCCCTTCAAAGTCGATTAACTCATACGACCCTTTTTCTAAAACTCGTTTAACAATGAAAGGACCGTACCACATAGGCCTAAATTTTCCTGCCCCCAAGGTGTCTTTATCTTGGTCGTAGACCAAGACAAGGTCACCTTCAGAAAAGACTCGAGGACGGACAGACTTATCATACTGCGTTTTAACCCTTTTCTTGTGAGCCTCATTCATCGTGGCGGCGTCTCGACGCTGCTCATCGAGATGTTCCAAGTGAACTAGGCGCTCTTCGAGACTGGAAGTCTCTGGAAGGAGTTCAACAGCCAACTTAAGAGATGGAATTTCACATTCGACCGGGAAGATGGATTCCATCCCATAAACCAACTGAAAAGGTGTAAAACCAGTAGCCGTTTTGATGGAGGTTCGATATGCCCATAGAGCCGGATACAACATAATGTGCCAACTGGACCGATTTTTATCAATTGTCCATTGGAGTATCGTCTTAAGAGTTTTGTTAACTGCCTCGACCTGCCCATTGGCCTGACGATAATAAGGGGACGAATGCTCTTGACGGAAGCCTAATTTACGAGCCAATTCGGACATTAGTTGATTCTAGAAATGACTGCCATGGTCAGTGACAATCTCCCTTGGGATACCGAATCTTGAGATGATCTGATTGAAAAGAAACAAAGCTGCCGTGTCACTATCGTTCTTATAAGTAGGCATGGCCTCAGCCCACTTCGTGAAGTAGTCTACAGCCACGATAATGTACTTGTGATTCGCCGCTGAAGGCGGATTACAAGTTGTAAAGTCAATGCCCCACTTAGTAAAGGGACCGACAGTGACAACGGGAAAAAGAGGAGCTGGATGCGCACGCATCTTCCGAGTAAAGATTTGACATGGGTGGCAGCGTTTGACCGCTTCCACACAGTCCTTAAAAAGTGAAGGCCAAAAATAGCCAGCACGTAAGATGCGTTGGGCTGTAGCAAGCCCTGATAAATGACCACCACAAGCTCCGCTGTGGCAATCATTAAGCACAGACTCTGCTTCCTCTAAGGTTAAACAACGCCGGAGGATTGAGTCAACCCCTTGACGATATAATGTGTCACCAACAATAACATAGTTTTTTGCCAGGTGATGTAATTTGCGACGTTCATCCTTGGAGAAAGTAGAGGGGCACTTCGAAGTCTGGAGATAAACAATGATATCTCCATACCAAGGGTCTTGTGCAGAGATGAGGAATATATGTTCGTCGGGTAAACTTTCTTCATAAACAATATCATCTCCACAAGGTAGCTCCGAGATAAGTTCCGCAAAAACCATGGATTTCTTAGATTTGGCAGACAAGAACTCGAGATCGAATTCTTGCAAAATGACTATCCATCTATTATATTTGCCCCCAATCACTCGCCTACTGAGGACAAATTGAAATGGATTGACTGCCGCTAAGACAAAAGTTTTACATAGCAAAATATAATGACGGAGCCGTTGGACAGCATGAACAGCTGCCAAGGCCAACTTCTCAACCGGAGAATAGCGAAGTTCAGGGCCTATTAAGCCTCGGCTCAAATAATAAATGACGTGCTCAGCGAGAGCATCGTCCTCCTGAACTAGAACCATACCAATGGTTGATTTTGCTGCAGCGAGATATAAAAGGAAGTCTCTACCATAATCCGGTGGACTCAAAAGCGGGGCAGAGACTAATGCTTTTTTCAAAGCATCAAACGACCGCTGCGCAAAGTCATCCCATATAAATGGAACTCCTTTCCACAGTAGACGCATGAACCCTTTAGTGATCTCGGCATAATTTGCTATAAACCGTCTTAAGAAGTTAGCCTTCCCTTGAAGACTTTGAAGTTGCCGAAGTGAAGACGGGGGAGGCAACTGAATTATTGCCTCAACCTTGAAGGGATCAACCCGAATCCCTTCATTGGACACAATAAACCCTAACAGCCGACCAGACGTAACTGCGAAAACGCATTTGTTGGGATTCAACCGGATTTTATAAAAACGACATCGCTCAAAGACTAATCGAAGATGACTAGGGTGATCTGTTCTCTTTCGAGAACGAGCAGCGAGATCATCTAAGTATGCCTCGATGACATGTTTGATGTCGTGGAAAGCGTATGACATGGTCCGCTGAAACGTGGCTCCAGCATTTTTAAGACCAAAAGGCATCTTTCGATATGCAAAGGTACCCCAGGGACATATGAAGGCTGTCTTATGCTGATCTTCAGGACGGATAGAAATTTGATTATAACCTGAAAAACCATCCATGAAGGAAAAAATCTCGTTACCCGCACACTCGTCGATAATTTGATCAATAAATGGCGTGGGGTAATTGTCTTTTGGACAAGCCTTATTTAGATCCCTAAAATCGATGCATACTAATCTTGCTCTCTTTTCTCTCTCCTTTAGGCCTTCCCTTTGATGTCTTTTTATACCATCTCCAAAGTAGTTTTTTAGTTAGGAGTTGGTTGGGAATAGTTGGGCCACGGGCACTAATAGGTGATCAGCAGGTAAAACCCGCGATCTCCGCCCGAAAATAAGGAATTTTTTTTTTTTTTAAGTGTTTTAATACATACACGCGGGTTGGGTATACACAGACCCACGTGTACACGCGTTTAACTCAGGGCAATGTCGCGTATAAGGGATAAAACACTGTTTTTTAAATTTTAGGACCAGGTCTGGAAGGAGGGGTTGCCCTAGGCCATGAGTGCAGCATCACAAACCATAAGAGTGAGATTTGGAGCTATAACAGCTGCTCAAAACTAGCCTCACATTCCTCTTTACATTCAAACTTGTTACCTTTCCTCTGCAATGATGTGATAGGATATGCAATGTGTGAGAAGTTCCTAATGAAGCTCCTGTAGTAACTTGCGAATCCCATAAATGATCTCATCTCATCTACATTCTGAGTTGCCCACTCCATGATGGCCCTTATCTTTTTTGGATCTATTTCAATGCCTTCCTTGGATACAACATGTCCCAAATAGTGTAACTCATTCTAAAATAAGTTGCACTTCCTAAGATTAGCATACAATTGATGCTATCTTAGCAACCTTAACACCGCTACTAAATGTTTGACATGCTCTTCCTCATTTTTAGAATATACTAGTATGTCATCAATGAATACAATAACAAACTTGTCCAGATAAGGACACACCACACTATTCATCAAACACATAAATGTAGCTGGAACATTAGTCAAACCGAATGGAATAACAACAAACTCATATTTCCCATTCCTGGTTCTAAACACAGTCTTGAAGATATCCTCTTCCTTGATATGTAACTGATGGTATCCTGATCTCAAGTCGATCTTAGAGAACATTGTTTCTCCCTTCAAATGATCAAACAAATCATCAATCCTCAGCAAAGGGTACCTGTTCTTGAACATTACCTTGTTCAGATGCATATAATCAATGCACAATCTGAGGGTACCATCTTTCTTCTTTACAAACAACACTGGTGTGGCCCAAGGCGACACACTTAGCCTAATGTATCCCTTGTCAAGCATCTCCTTTAACTACAACTTCAACTTTACCAACTTAGGTGTGCTCATCATGTAAGGTTCTTTTGATGTTGGAGCTGCCCCTAGCACTAACTCAATAGAGAAATCTACGTCCCTGTAAGGTAGAAACTCTATAATGTCCTCAGGGAATACATCCTAAAACTACTGCAAAATTGGGTACCTACTCAACACATCTACATCCTTAACCTCCTTACCCTTGTCACTAGAAATATGCACTGCAAACATCACACAACCTTTTCTACGACTTCTCTTAGCCTGCATAGCGATAACCATCCTCACTGATGTAGGCTTCTTCTTTCCCTGCAAAGTCCTCTTCTCCCCACTATCATCCACACACTCAATCGCCTTGTCGAAGAAATCCACCTTGGTTCTGTGAAGGTATAGCCAATCCATACCCAAAATCATGCTATATGATCCCAATGGAAACACATTCATGTGTGTTGTTGTACGCATACCATTTAACTCAAATGCACAAGCTCTTACCCAATGGCAAACTCACTTATTTGTACCTGTAGCCAACTGTACCAACCAATAATTTTCATGCACTTATTTTCTCAAACCACTTATCCACTAGGTCAGGATTAATATAACTATTGTTATATCCATGATCAATAAAAATAGAAACAATTTGATCACAAAGCTTACTGTCCATCTCAATGATTGATGCCTAATGATCTTCCTGCTTGTTGTCCATAACCGCATAGATCTGAGCAATGATATGAACATCATCACCAATTGTATGTGCCTCTTGAGCACTGTAGATGTGGGGTCTACCACCACTCTGATACTGTGGACAATCCTTCTTACGATGATCCTTACCACATATCCAAAACTGCAATGGTTCTCTACCATCACCTCTAGCTTGTTGTCCTCCATGTCCTTTCTCAGTTGTATTGAGTCTCTTGTAAGGAACTACATTTTCTTTCTCACCTACATCTTGAGGTCTTCCTCGCTTTGGTGTCCATTTTCCTTTAGCTTTCTCATTTCCTTTCAAGTCACGCTTCGGCTCAACTTTGCGCTTCGACTACTCATAACAATGCTTCAAATTTCAGATGGCCTCCTCTAATGATCTAGGCTCATCGAACTCAATCCAATCTTTGTATGCTACTGGCAGTCCACTGATGAATCTCTGAACCTTGGCCTTCTCCTCCTTGAGGTAAGGCACATATCTCAACAACTCTAAAAACTTGCTAGTATACTCATCATCTGTCATAGAACCCATCCACAACTCATAAAACTCCTTAGTTCTATCATCATAGTACCTATCCAACAAGTAATTCTTCTTGAAGAGCCTTTCAAATGCATGCCAAGTCAAATAATCTTCATCAATACCTTTAACATTCTTCACATCTTCCCACCAAATATCTTCTTTACCTTTGAGACTGAAAAGGACTATCCTTGCTTTCATGTTTTCTAAATAATCATGCAATCTACATAATTTCCTCATATCAAGAACCATGCCTCTGCATCTTGTGATTTATTCATCTATCCATCAAAGGTAGGTGGCTTCGCTTTCTTGAACTCATCTGGTAAGTATCCCCAATTAGTTATGTCCTCCTTCCCATGGCTGATCCGAAGTGGCCCCTGTCGCTACAATTCTGACAAACGATGAAGTAGTATTGCATTCAACTCTACTTGTTTCTCTTATGCCTGCATGATTTTATCATTTTCCTCTTTGCAACTCCTTGTTTCTTCCAACAAGCTTCTCAATGTGTTTGCCAAATCAAAAGAATGCCCCACACCACACTTCTCATCTGATGCACAGGGAGAATCTATGTAGTCTACCACCTTGCTAGCCATCTGATCTCTTTCCTGCAAGGCATACTATGTCAGCTAAACCAATTACAATAAACCAATGTACCTTATCATAATTCAAGGAAGATACCTTGTCTGCAAGATCATTGAATCAACATGATACATGTATAACATAATCATAATAGCATATAAACATCTATCGAATAAATGCATCAACACATAAACATCCTTCTAGGTAGGGTCCAGTCATCAATGCAAGGCCATATCAACAATGCATTCTATGACCTTATGCATGACAACAACCATTATTCCATCGTACACATTGCCACATGCAACCATAAACATGCATAATCAATGCCTAATCAACTACACATACGCATAACTGAATGTAGTCGAGCATAAGAAATCAATTCTTGTAACAAACCTACAAGACTGATACATGTAATCAAACAATCAAGAGTGAAACCCAACATATAAGGATGTAATCAAGTTGCGTATAACCTGCATATAATCAAGTAACCAGTCATATACTTCTGACATTACATTCCACAAAATCACATCAAGTTCCTCATGATAACCTTACTACAACCATGATCAACATGATGCCACACAACAAGCACATGGAACACAAGTGTAAGAGACACACATGTAATTGACATGCATGCATTACCAACACACACCACCCATCCAGTCCGAGGGGTGAACCATGCTCTAATACCAATCTGTAACACCCCCTCCCAGGTCTACCTAAAGTAACCATGCCAACTGGGGTAAAGATGAGAAGAGAGGCTACTATGATCATATTTGATCTCCTATGTGACCATAAGGAAGTGGAATCGACAGAACATCACACACATTCATCCACATCAACAAAACCTTCAGGAGACAAGTCAGCCACTCACACAACTTGTCCTTGGGTCCCACTGATTTTCTGGATCTTTTAGGCCATAGTCGCTCTCACAAGCCTGCTTGCCAGTGACCGTGGACCAAAATTTCCAGTTCTATGCCAGCAACCCCAGGATTTAAGCCACTTTTCTAGCCCAGAATCCTGGCCTTTGCTCAGAAATTGCGACAACCTTCAAAATTCATTAAAGACATGATAACAATTCTGATCAATCAAATTCGACCTCAGTACTGGGCCTGAGCATCCCCAACTGGGACTGACATTATGTCAAATGCTTGGCATCAATGCAACCTACAAGTTTAGGATACAAGATAGTGCATAAATGATTGAAACAACTTATGAAACATAACCATAAGGATCACCTCCTTCTCCATTGAACTACTACATCATCAATTAGGTCTTGCATCCATCCATTTAACAATTACAAGTAAAGACATGAAATAACCATGACATGAACGAGTCACATAACCATGCTTATAACTAGCATTAAACCATATAAATATCATAGATATGGAAACCATTAAATCCACATATAAACAAATACAAAAGTAAGAGAACTTAGCTTTTATTAATCATAAGCAAATCTGACCAGGTTTGGGACTTCCACGTACCACCTGGTCATAGACATGGCTGAACCAAATATCTCTTTCAGCCAGGCACCCCCATGCCATAATCCAAGCATGAATGTGGGATATCATAGAATAACCAATCCAAGAACAACCAAGGGAATCCATAGGTTAAACCATCTCCACCCTCATCAAACCATGATCACACCAAAACCAGTGCTCCGATCACAACCGAACAGAACTTGGATTGCCATCCGGAATCCATCACTATCTTTGAGGAATTTTTCATCTCCTTGTCTCTCAGGATTTACTGCAATCCAAACCCGAATCACTAGGCCCTAAACTGAGACATATTCCTCAGGCTTTACCGTGTATCCCGCCAAAACTGGTGAAGGGATTCCTAGGCCTTTGGGAATGGAATTTGAGACCACCTCCGCCCTGGATTCTGAAATCCATCCGGAAACCAAAGCTCAAAAACCAAAATAATATCCCAACATACCATGGCATTCGGAAAAAGGTAAGGTTAGGATGAAAACCACTTTCATAATCGGGCAAAACCATGCCACCAACAGCAAGAGAATCATACACCAACATGCAAAGCCATGCATGTCTAGACCTGCTAGGAAATTACACATGCAAAAGGTTACCTGCAAGTATTCCTGCTGAAGCTGCTTGATCCTACTTTCCTTTCCTTGATCCTTGCTTTCCTTCCTTTCCCTTTCCTTGCTTTTCCTTCCTTGATCCAAATTTAGAGTGCTCCAAGAAAAATCTAAGTGACCAAGAGAGTGAGAGAGAGAGAGAGAATAATGAGAGAGCTCCAAACTTGAACTTGACAAAAGCCATGAACTAATGCTTACAATCATTTTTATGCACGAGGCCTCTAATTTCTTCATTTTCCATTATTTTCCTTCAATTTCCTCCTCACATGCAACCTGTGACCTTTCACCTTACTTTTCTCCTAATTTCCTTTATTTTCATAAAAAATGTGCCAAAAATGGTCTTTTTCCTTTTAATGCCTTTGCCAATTTTCCTTAGCCAAAATACACATCTAGTGATGCCCACAAGGATATCTTTGCCCAACATTCGGCTTGGAATACATGTCCCTTGCCCGTGGTCTTATTTTGCCTTTATCAACTTTTATTACATGAACTTCTCACCAAGGCTGTTACACCAAAACAACATTGATAGTTTGGAAGTAATGACATCTAGATATGTTGGAGTAACAAAAAAGTGGAATCCTAGAGTAACAACATAATAAGGTTATGTAGTAACAACACCATGTCATCCTAGAGTAATAAAATCCTAAAAATGGAGGAGTAACAACATCTTTGGCTAGTTTGGTCATCCTATAGACATTTTCCTCAACATGTTGTTAGTAATAACACCCAAAACAACTATTCTCCTTTCAAATTCAAGCAAAACTTAGCGAGTTAGAGTGACATAAAGATTTGGCATACCTAGATCAAAAGATATAATATTGGATAGAAAGGATGTGGCTATTGATGATTAAATAGACAAAAAGATAAGAAAAAAGGTGATAAATATAAGCCAATTCTTAGACCCAACATCTCTCCCCAGCTGAAGTAATTGTATGTCCTCATGTAGACCACTAATCAATTTAACTCTTCCTTGCAGTGGGAGTGTTGTAGATGAAGTTCTATGAAATCATAATAATTTTCAATATCATCCAAAATAGATCTATATCCATTAGAAATAATTGACTCCAACCACCAAATTTTTGCATCTCCTATCTTGAGCTTGTAGTAATGCTGATATTTTTCCACAGGGAGCCATATTAAAGGAAAATGTAGTCTAAGTCCATGTCAATTAGGCCCACTTATCTTGATGCAATTGATCTACCTTGGAAACCTTAAGAGGGCCTAGCTAAAGGTTACAAAGTAATAATGTATAGAAAGGATGGCAATCATCTTCCCCTTCATGGAGATTTCCCCCACCTTACAAAATAAATCTTCTCCTTTTATATTACATTGACGAAACCTTTCTATCCTTGACTACTCAACAGATATTAAGAAAATCAACTTGCAATTTTGATTGAAGAATTAATTCGATTCAAAATCACATCCCTGAAATCTAGAAATTGATTTCATTTTTCTCCACAGAATGGGGTTCCTCGTGTCTTGTCTTTTCTTTCTTAACTCTCTCACTAAACTACGATACTCATTCGTTGCACTGGAGTGCCAAATTTTTCTTTTACTTTTGTCAACCAAAGAACATCAGGTGGACACACTTAAATTTATGTGAGATTCTCTTATAATCGTGAATTATTTGGTCAACGACTCCCTCACAAAGGAGAAATCTATGGAAAATGTCATGAAAAGAATCATGAAAATTGTTGAAGATATCACATCCAAAGCATATGTCCAAGATTTCTAAAATATGCTAACGAGGGGTGTAAATAAAAGATAAGTGATTAATAGTCAAATTAGGTCTGATATAATTCCCTAATGGTAAATGAAGTCTATTAAAATTCTTTTAGTTAAATTGGTTGATACAAGAAAAAATAAAACAAAAAATTGGGGGGCTCAAGTGACCCATGGCAACCCTAAGGAGACACATGTGTAGACAAGCCAATATGAAATATTTCATAATTAATTAGTAGTATTGTGTGTTTTGTTGGGGTACTTTGTAGGGTATTCACCTACAAAACCCCTCTTTTTGTTTCTCAGATATATTCTCCTTATGAAAATCATGTGTTCTTATTATAGAGGAGAAAACAATTGGAAAATTTTGATCAATTAGCTCTGTAATGGCTGATGTATTTATTACAAACTATACACAAAAGTATACAACAAATACTATATATATATATATATATATATATATATATATACAAATACTATTTATGGTTATTTGTTATATAACCATATATAACAAATATTTTAATAAAAATATAAATTTCAAATTCCTCTCGGCATTAAAGCATATAGTTAAGCGTAAATTTGTACTTTGTTGACGCTAAACTGAATTGGATTCGTAACTTTCACATATTAAGAAAAATCCTCAAATATTTAGGGAATAGAACATGTGATTTGATTTTAGAATTTTATGTTTTCATTTTGATCCACTTTGTTTTGGAGGTTGGGGTTTATTTTAAAAATTTTGTTTAGCTTTGTTAGATCAAACATTTTGGAATTTTATGTTTCCTTTGTAATTTATTTAAAGTTCAAGTTTAGTTTTATTTTATTTTATTAATAATTTAATCAAATAATTCAGGATTAAGTATTATTATTTAAGCTTTTCATTTACGAGGATTTGGGGGGCCGCAACATGAGCTAGGGTTGGAGTTGGAGCTAGGGTTTTGACTCAGGGTACCATGGTGGGACGCGCAGGGGGGAGTGTCGCTCCCTCCTATAGTCAGGTAGTCACGGAGGGAAGTAAGGACATGGGAAAGAAGCATTTCAAAAAACCTCCGGAGAAGGTTTCAGAAGCAAGAAGCAAGGGAACATTAGGAAGAAATGGACTTCAGGATCAGGAAGGGAATCAACAGGAAACAAGTAAAGAAAAGGAGAATAGAGGCAGCAGTGAAAAACCGGCTTCCATAAGGACAACTGGGGTCTACAAACCCAAGTTGAGCAACATTCCCGAGGTCATATTGAGTGATCCAGCGATACAAGCGCATAGGGATCATATGATGGAACATGTGATCATATGCATGTTCATGGGGTTATGGCCGATGGAGAGGGCATTACACATCTGGATAAGGAGCCATTGGAAGCCAAAGGGAGAAATAAATTTACATCTGGGTTCTAAGGGCTTCTTCATAGTGGTGTTCACAAGCCTAGAGGACAAAGACAGAGTGTTCGAAGGGGGGCCTTATTTCTATGCTGCGGCAGGACTCTACATGCGGCCATGGATGATGAACTTTTTCCCAGAACGTGAAACATTCACATCAGTACCAGTCTAGATCAGACTATACTCCCTCCCTCTAGATTATTGCCTACTAGAATCTCTGAAAACCATAGGCAACAAGCCGGGGCATTTTCTAAAGATCTCAGAGGCAACTCTGAAAAGAAAATATACCTCCTTCGCTCGAATATGTGTGGAAATGGACCTATCTGGAGCCCTTCTGGAAGCAATAATTTTAGAAGTATATGATCAAGAATGGGTGCAGACTGTGGACTATGAGCACATACCATTTAGGTGTCACAAATGCCATGAATATGGGCATCTATTCAGAGACTACCCAACAATCAATATGGAAGGTAATGGGAAAACTACTGTGGATAGAGATCACGAGGGTTTCACCAAGGTTGGAGGCAAAGGGAAAGGGGGTAAACGCCCACATAAGAAGATAAATGAGGACAAACATACAAGACACAACAGTTTCAAGATCCTAGAGGAAGAAGAGGAGAACAAGGAGACAGTCTAGGCCATGGAGAACGTAACCAAGGAGCAGGATAAGGAAGCTGACATGGAGGGTATCATAGTAAAAAACCAGCAAAAGGATGATATACCAAGCTGTATGGAGATCGGTAGGGACCATGAGATGACTCCAAGTGAAGTGTGAACGGATGACCATGAACTAAAGGAGATTCTAGATAGGGAAAATCTAGATCTAGAGAAATTTATGGAACAAGGAAAGAACATAGGAGTGGACTCCCTACCAAAAGAGGATTATGACAGAGTACAATAGCTCTTTCTATGGAGGTCACAATCAAAGGGAGCTGGAGTCAAAAGAAATCATGAAAGCCAGGAGCCAATTGGGTCAAAATGATGGAGAACTCACAGGCACAATCTCCAAAGAACTCAGGTAGGAAAAGAGGAAGAAAAAGACAGAATGAGTTGCTGAACGAATGTGGAAAACTATTGATCAACTCAGGTAAGATGAAAGATCTCACCAGTTATTCCTTTACTAACCTTTCTTAATGAAGCTCACAACCTGGAATATTAGAGGCATAGGGAATAGAAGGAAACAAAGAAATCTAAGTAATAGAATGAAAGAAGAAAAACCAGATATGGTTTTTATTCAGGAGACAAAATGTTTGATGGATAAGATAAGAGAAATTCATAATAAGTGGTTAATCAAGTATGAGTATCTAGAGGTTAAGGAAAATAACTCGGCGGGGGGATTCTCATGCTGTGGGATCCATAGAAATTTGGAATCCTGGATGCTTCTAAGGAGATATAAATGATTACAAATGTTTATGGACCTCAAAAGCAAGCAGACAAACTCAAGCTTCTCACCTCCCTGGAGGATCTAAGAGCAAGACATCCCAATTTGCCCTGGATCGTTGCAGGAGATTTCAATATGATAAGATCTCTTTCAGAGAAAAAAGGAGGCACTAGACAACTAGGCAGAGACTACATGGCCTTCCAGAACTTCATTATGAACATGGGACCAGTGGACACTGAAAAAATAAATGCAACCTTCACATGGAACAATAAAAGGGGAGGGGCTTCTCAAGTTGCTTCCAAACTTGATAGATTTATTATTTCAGAGGACCTCCTCCTCACAGGACCCGCCATAACAGCTTCCATTCTGCCCTTTGGAGGTTTAGATCTCTGGCCTGTACAACTCGAAGCCACCTTTTTGGGAACTTCGAGAAACAGACCTTTCAGGTTTGAAAATGCCTAACTCTCACACCCTAAATTCACTAGTAACATTGATGAATGGTGGAGAGAGGAGTTGAACATTCAAGGCACAAAAATGTTCATGCTCCAGTAGAAACTTAAACATATCAAATCTAGACTTAAAGCTTGGAACAAAAAGGAATTTGGCGATATATTTAAAGCCAAAAGAGAAACTGAGCAGAAGCTCCAGGAGATTAATCAGATCAACATCACAGATGGCTTCTCTGAAGAGTGGCAAAAACTAACTGACTCTTTGCAGGAAGAATGGGAGAATCGATGCTTACAAGAGGAAATCTTCTGGAGGCAAAAATCAAGGATACAATGGATTAGAGAGGGAGAAAGAAATACAAGTTTCTTTTATAAATCCACTATGGCTCACAAGGCACACAACAGAATCACAAAGATCAAAGATTCTCAAGGTATTGAGCTTATCTCTCATAATGATATGGAATCAGTCCTTGTACAACACTTCTTCAATATTGCAAAGGAGCCTCTAGAGGATAGATCCAGGTTCATTGACCATTTCACTCAGTATATCCCTCAGCTAGCTACCAGAGAGGACAACCACAATCTTAACAGGCCAGTATCGGAAGAGGAGATCAGTGAAGTGATTAATGAAATGCAAAATGGTAAAGCACCAGGCCCGGATGGATTCAATGTAGACTTCTTCAAAGCCTACTGGGAAACAGTCAAACAGGATATCCTCGAGGTAGTGGAAGACTCAAGAAAATCCAAAAAGGTACTGAAGGCTCTTAATGCTTCCTTCATAGCTCTTATCCAAAAGCAGGAAAATGTTATGACTTTGGATGGTTTTCGACCCATAGCCTTATGCAATGTGGTGTATAAAATTATTTCCAAGGTGATAGCCAATAGACTCAAGCCCCTTCTACCTTCTCTCATCTCGGAGGAGCAAACAGGCTATGTGGAAGGAAGACAAATCCTCAACAATATCATCCAAGCTCATGAGGTGGTACACTCTCTCAAAAGCAACAAACAAGCTAGTATGATCATTCAGTTGGACCTAGCGAAAGCCTATGACAAACTAAGTTGGTCTTACATAAGAGCAATTCTAAAAGCCTATGGCTTTGACCAAAATTGGATAAGATGGGTTATGGCACTAGTTAACACGACCAGTTTTTCCATACTGCATAGTGGAGCTCCATCAAGAGCCTTCACACCCTCCAGAGGACTCAGAAAAAAAGATCCACTCTCACCATTCCTCTTCATCCTCATGATGGAAGGGCTAGGTAGAGCGATCAAAATGGCAAATGCTGAAGGACAAATCTAGGGTATCAAACTCACCTCAGATGGAGTGGCAAACACTCATCAAAAATTTGTGGATGACACAATGTTGTAGGGCATACCCACAATCAAGGAAGCCAGAGCAATAAAAAACATCTTAAATGACTTTGCTAGGGTAGCAGGCACAGAGGTAAGCCTCAACAAGTCCAAAATCTTTTTCTTTAACACTAATATTTCTATTCAGAGAAACATTACCAGAATTCTTAGATTTCAAAGGGAACAACTACCTTCCAAATATCTTGGCATTCCTCTTACTGACAAACCTCTAAGCAAGAAAGTGTGGGAGCCAATATTAAATAAACTTTAGGACAAGGTCAGAAAATGGACATGCAGGTCACTAAATTTGGCAAGGCGCCTTGTGCTCACACAGGCGGTCTTGCAGGCCATTCCCATTTTCATGTTTTCAGCTCTTCCTACTCCTCAAGGCATTAAGCAGTAGATAAGAAGTATACAAAGGGACTTTCTATGGGGCAGAGGGGAAGAGAAAAAGAAGTGGGCTTTAGTAGCCTGGGACAAGCTCTACAAGCCCAAAAGCCATGGCGGCTTGGGGCTTCATGATCCTAAGACCCTCAGCAGAGTTTTGGGAGCTAAGCTTTGGTGGAGATGGATCAAGGAGTCGAATTCCCCTTAGGCTAAGCTTTGGAAACAAAAGTATGCCAAGTATTGGCAGGAGAAGGATCACATTAGAATGTCAGGGAAAATCAGGGGCTCACATATTTGGAACCTTGCCTGGGAAAATAAAAGTATTGTTCAGCAACACTGTTTCTGGGAAATCCGAGCAGGGGACCTTGCTCGATTTTGGGAGGACAACTGGCAACAGGAACCCAACCTTTATAGGGATGAATTAGCAGATCTCAAAAGTGACATAGATAGCAAAGGTCTATTTTTGGTAAAATATTTTTGGGACTAGGGAAGGAATAATGGAAAATGGAGGGATTGGAAGGTTCTAAGATACAGTGATGAGAGTCCTCTGAAGGCCAAGGCAGACACTCTCACCCAGGATCTAGAGCATAGAAGGATTTTGGTTTCCTCCTCACCTGACCAATTAAGATGGGGAAAGAACACTGAAGGTAACTTTAACCTCAAAGAGGCTAAACAGGAAGTTACAGGATTTAACTTTGTGAATCCTGATCAAGTCTGGAAGAAACTATGGCAAAGCCCCCACTGGATGAAAATAAAGTTATTCATTTGGCTAGTGCATCATAGGAAAATCTTAACTTGGGAGAATCTCCTAAGGAAAGGCTTCATTGGTCCTTCTAAATGTTACCTCTGTGGCTCACATGAGGAGACGATTGAACACCTTCTCAACCTCTATCCTTTCACTTCCAAGGTGTGGGACTGGGTGGCCTCAATCTTTAGACAAACTGATAGGGATAGTCTCAGCATATCCAACACATTGAAGAACTGGAGGAAGAATTTCTCAACGAATGAGATTATTAATAAAGCCTGGATTCTAGTTCCAGGCTTTGTCATCTGGAATGTTTAGAAAGAGCGCAATAGTTGGATCTTCAAAAACAAAACACGTAAGCCCCAACACGTAACTGATCAAATTCTAAGGCAACTCAAAGACACAGTAAGAAGCTTGTTAAGAACTCTTCCTAAGGATCCTCCTCTGCCCCAAGAGGAGAGTATTATACTTCACTTGGGTCTCCAGTCCATCAATCCTCTGGGAATAATAAAGGGAGTGAGCCTAATAAATACATGTGTTAACATTTGGAGGCCCCCTCCTTATGGTTTCTTAAAGGTTAATATTGATGGAGCATCTAAGGGCAACCTAGGATTAGCTGGCTTTGGGGGTGCCATAAGAGATGATCAGGGGAAAATAAAGAAAATCTTCCATGGCCACTTGGGGAAGGCCACTAATAACATGGCTGAGCTCATGGCATTAGAGCAATGCTTGGAAATCCTAGTGGATTCAAATTCACACAATGTTATAATTGAAGTAGATTCGAAATTGATTATTAGAGCGGCCAAGAAAATATGCAATGGAACCTCTCTAGATAAAGTGTCAAAGCATTGGAAGCTTTTGCAGGTTTTTCACCATATCTACTCCCACCTGCAAACCCTTAAAACTGTCAGATTTGTTCATGTGAAAAGGAAAGCTAACATGTTAGCGGATCGGTTGGCGAATGAAGGAGTCACCAATAGGGACAGGGATTCTAGGTATGCTTGGGATTCGTTACCTACAGGCAAATTGTGGGAGGACTGTCTCTGTCAGGCGACCCAAGATATGGAACTATGGACTAATAGGATGGATCGAAGGGATTCAAGAGACAGGCAGGAGGAGGGAGAACCCTAAACCGTCTGACCCTTTTGGTTTGGCTGTTTTCTAAAGCTCGGAGTACTTTTGATTAAATGATGAAAGGACTGACTCGGATAGTACCACAGGTTTGGTCGTCCATTTTCATATTGCTTAGTTGGGGTTTGACAGAGAATCTAGGTGGACTGGAATGGTTTAAGAACTGCCCACTGGACTGGACTGTTGGACATCACTTGGTGAAAGAGCGTGTATGCTTTTCCACGAAATAACCGATTCCAAACCACAAGTGGTATATCAGGTGGGGTCCGAATGGTTTCTGGTTTTTTGAGGTTGGCCCCCGATTCCACTCTTCGTGCGACACGTTGCGGCGAGAGGTGATAGAATACTCTCACACTTCTTGTCCTCTCGATATTCACGAAGGCCGTTGGATCTAAGTCGGGTGATCAATGGCGGTGATTTGTTTGTGTTAGTTGGTTGGGAGTTTTAAACCCGAAAAAGTTTAGAGTGCTATGCTTATAATTTTTGTCGAGTCCGTTAGAAAGTTTTAAGTGTGGTTTGTGGTGGGACTTCTTGTGGATCCTCGGTGGGTCATTTGTGGCCTTTTGTGGCCCCTGGTTCAGTGGAATCATCTTCCAAGGAGTTCAAGGTTTCATTTGGTGCATGTCAGCACTACCAGATGGTCTTTTGCCCTAATTGTTTGGTGGTTACACCCCGTTTTTCCTGTTCAGGCTTCTCATGGTTTTGGGTGAGTGGTTCGGTTTCTGCTTGCCCTGCTGACTGATGAAATCTCACAGAGTTGGTGCAGCTTCATGTAAATTATGTATTATTGACTAGCTTAATAGAAGGTATTACTCTTACTTGATAAAAAAAAGTATTATTATTTAAAAAAAATACAATATCAAAATCATTACACTAAAATCATATTTTAACATATAAAAATTTAAATAATTAAAATGAAAACCCAAGTTTATAACTTTCATAAAAATTACAATAAATTATTTATCATAGGCCAGTAATCAATCAAAGGGTGAAGAACTATTGAAAAGTAACATAGTTAGAGTTCAGCTCCAATTCAGAAACCTCAACAAACAAATGTGATTTTTAAATTTTTGGGAACAAAATTTTTTACATACTCTTTTAATAAATTATATTAATTAATTCGATCACTTTTAAATATTATATTAAGTTAAAATATTTTATTTTATTTATTTCATATTTTAAATTGAAACAATTTTTTTTATAAGGTTAGGAGTATTATATTTGTGTTGAGAGGGGAGGAAAGGTTAAATAAGATGTGATTTTCACTAATACTTCAAAATATTTTTAAATGGTTAAAAATATAATTTTTTAGATGTAAAAGAATAGGTTAACAACCCAATACAATCCAAAGTATTTAGGAGTAAAAATTTGTTTCTTTAAAAATTCAATTTTTTAGATGTAATGGAATAGGTTAACAATCCAATACAATCCAAAGTATTTAGAAGGAGTAAAAAATCGTCTCCTTATAGACAATCAATAGGTCATTTTAGGTGAGTTTTTTTTCTTGAGTAACCTTGATGGGTCAATTTGTATTCACATGTAGTAGCAAGAGATGATTATCCTCACTATCTATTGACAACTAAGTTATGATGAAGTTTACCACCTTCATACACAAGAATAAATGAAGCTAAAATAGGAGGTTTTGCAAAGCAATAAGTCCCTGCCTTTTGGGACCAAACATGGATTCTAAGTCATGGAGCAAGAGTCTATCACCTAAGCATGATGCTCAATGTTGTCTCAAGTGGATAGAGAGGTAGATTTGTTAGATCTATCTTGACTATATGCTAAGCTAAGCATCATAGGGACAAAGGGTTCTAAAATACATTATTGAAAATTTGAATTGTTGCTTGACCAAATGACTAGGAAATCATTCTTTCAATAATAACTTGTTCCAACATGGGTTAAAGTATCAAGCACTATGCTTTCCATTTTCACTTATTGATCCAAATTGGATCATCGTACATTTTTTCTTCTATGTTGGTGCTTTATGGGTGGAAAATTTGGAGGAATTAGCTTGCAAGGCTCATTTTAGTGGTAGGTTCTAATTCAAATAACTGGGGTCCAGAACCTTTTGAAGCCATTTGAGGCACAAAAACATTGTCTTTTGGAGTTGAAGCCATTTGAGGCACAAAAACATTGTCTTTTGGAGTTTCAAAGTGTTGGGGAACTTTATTGTCTTATTAAGAACAATACATCCACTTAACATAAATTATCAACTAGTGTATGCCCTTTTGTTTCAAGGCTATCATGCGTAGTATGTGTGAGAAACAATCACTAACTGAGATTAACTACTTCCTATTAAACTTTTTATGTTATGCTTCCCCAACAAGAAAACAACCCTCAGTCAAAGCTTAGTGTTAATGTAAATTATTCCACACTTGCAAAGATTAAAATCACACTTCACTCAATTTTGGAATCAAAACCTCATTGTTGCAAACAACACTTGCATGAAAACAAAAGCACTCTGCACTCAGTTCTAGAAATGTAAATCACTCTTTGCAGGAAAGAAACAACACTGGGTCACTCTTGCAGAAAGGGAATAACACTTGATCACTCTTGCTAAAAGGAAATAACACTTGAAGCAACCATATCCTCACTAGCATAAATGAAATCTTTCAACACCACAACCAATCAAAAATCATTCACCAATTCCAGGTAACATAACCAGTTGGGAAAATAAGATGTTACCACTGTAACTACATCAATAATGCCGAGCTAGAAACAATAAAGGATAGCATTACTAAACTGTATCATCTATTTAAAATAACATTACATAATAGTAACCTGTAAAAATAATCAATCATAGAAATCGAGTAATCATAAGAAATAATCATCAGCATGTTACAACAACTTAATCAACACTCTGTAAATAGTAACAAATCACAACAATCTATAACAACAGTGAGTAAGAACGATAACAATACAATTTGTTAATTATGTGCATTGGCTATGATTAAGTAATAAGGACTTGTATTCAAGAACTCCTACAAAAAATCATGCATAATAGCAGTATGCTAATCACACAAAAAGTCAATAACAACAATAAACTTCAATTCCAAAAATCTTATTTACAACCCACAAGCTAATGAAATAAATAGCTATGCTACTTTGTGTCATCACATCAATCACTGCTATAGAAGAGGGACCCTCCTCCTTAGAATAGAGTTGGAGGAAAACTCACAACCTACAAGTTACATAATAATTCATGAAACGAGCCATAAACTTGTTGAGTCTTGCATTAATGGTAAAATAAAAATATAGATGCATAGTCTCAGAGAAAATAATGTAAGCTCCCTTCTCGGGGTAGGGAGATCTCCTTATATAGGTTTTCATTTACATCCAATCTTGGAAATAAACCAAAACAAGAACAATCTTAAGAATCTTTTTATTCTCAAGCTGTCCAAATAAAGTTAACTGAGAGTTCTTTAATAACCAATTACAAAAAATTAAATACAAATAACTAAAAACATGGGGATCATAACCATTATGGCCAAATCGGTCACATTGCTTAGGAGAATCAAATCCCCATTGTCTCAGCAAAATACGTTGAGTGTGTTAGATAATAATGTACATAAAAACAACCCAAAACAACATCGATACTTTGGAAGTAATGACATCTCAGTATGTTGGAGTAACAAAAACGTGGAATCCCAGAGTAGTAACATAATAAGGTTATACAATAACAACATCGTGTCATCCTAGAATAATAACATCCTAAAAACAGTGGAGTAACAACATCCTAGGCTAGTTTGGTCATCCTGTAAACATTTTCCTCAACATGATGTTAGTAATAACATCCAAAACAAATACTCCTTTCAAATGCAAGAAAAACTTAGCAGATTAAAGTGACATAAATATTTGGCATACCTAGATCAAAATATAGGATATTGGATTGAAAGGATGTGGCTATTGAGGATTAAATAGACAAAAATATAAGAAAAAAGGTGATAAAGATAAGCCAATTCTTAGACCCAACATCTTCCCCCAACTGAAGCAACTACATGTCCTCATGTATACCACTAATCAATTTAACTCTTCCTTGCAGTGGGAGTCTTGCAGATGAATTTCTATGAAATTATAGGCATTTTCAATATCATCCACAATAGATCTATATCTATTAGAAATAATTGAGTCTAGCCAAAAACAAATTGCATATCCTAGCTTGAGCTTGTAGTAATTCTGATATTTTTCCACAGGGAGACATATTAAAGGAAAATGTAGTCTAAGTCCATGTTAATTAGGCCCACTTATCTTGATGCAATTGATCTACTTTGGAACCCTTAAGAGGGCTTAGATAATGTTAGGGTAGCAATATTGATCTCTTTTCTTCAACTCACTATTAGAGGTCTCCCAATCTGCTTTTACTTCCCTCCAAGGCATCTTGTTTTTGCAGGTCAATAATTCCATAGTAGAGCTCCAAGACTTTCTGTCGAACAATGTACACAACAACAAATCGCTCGATGGACCCAAGAAAATTGTTATAAGTATTGGTCACTATGGAAACGAGAGTTGCTTCTCCTCTGATCCATAGCTTCTTGTGCTCTTGATTTATTATTATAATAACATGATCCAATTTCCATTTTATTTGATTATTAAACAATAAAGCAAAAACCCATAACTGAATATCTCCAACATATGGTGAGAGGTTAAACTTCCTCTCTCCATACCAAACATACTCATGCATACACAACTCACATAATAAATTTTGTTCTACAATGTTGATTTGAGAAAAAGTATCTAAAAAAATCATAATTCTAGTTAGCTCATAAGGTATTTTCACATTTATCATGGTCATCTAAAAAAGAACATACTTCTCATGAAGAAACAAACAGTAGGAACGAGAATATCCTTTGTAACACAATAACTCATGTGCAAGGTCATACATTTTCTCCTTTTCCTGTTGCAGTACCTGAATTTCATCCTTGAGCTCCTTCAACTATTTATTTTCCTTCCTTCTCTATTCTCTAAGCTCTTCCCACCTAAACCTATGAAATGCAATTTGTTTCATCCAAGCCTCCCTAAGATCATGAATGCTCTTTTATGCTCACTAAGGGGGATTATGTATGACTGCAACAATAGGGTTAATTACAACTTCAATTCATATCTCTCACTAACCAAAGCATCAATATCAGTGTTGAGTACCTTGGATACTATTACTTGAGTAAAAGTAGCATCACTATCAGGTTTTTGTGAATCCACCAAAGTCTCTTCCTCTATTATAGGGTGAATCACCTTAGTTATTGGTTCTTGTGGGTCAAGATGAGTTTCTTCAACTTCTTCTGCAAGATGAACTGCCTCAACTATTGGTTCTTGTGTATCATCAGTGACGGTGGTAGGTTCTTCTGTGTCAACCGTGATTTGTTCCTCCTTGGGATCATAGAAAATTTTAGGGGCGAATGTTCGCCCTTTGGCGAAATTAAGGGGTTTTAAATTTTTAGTGGGCGAATATTTTGTATCATAGTACATTTTTACAAATCACCTCAAATAGCCCACCTTATTTTAAGGGAGAGGGTAAAAAAAATAAATTTAGCCCTTGAAATTAGGAGTTACAACTTTCCATTCGCCCATTTTCAAGAATAGGTTTTATTTAAGTGAATCCTATGGGCCAAAGGCCCAAATACCATATTTATAAAAGAGGTATGGTAAATTAATAAGAATATAAATAAATGAGAGGTATGGTAAATAAATAAAACATTTTTTATATTAACTCCATAAGTCACCTTATATACATGCAAGGGTGTAAACAAATAAAAATATAAGTAAAGTGGAGGTATGGTAAATAAATAAAACGTCTTTTTATACTTACTCAAAAGGTATGGTAAATAAATAAAAATATAAATAAACTAGACGCATGGTAAATAAATAAAACCTCTTTTTATATTTAGTCCATAACCCTCATTCTATTTATGAAGGCTCAAGAAAGAGGTTTTATTTAAGTGAATCCTATGGGCCAAATACCATATTTGTAAAAGAGGTGTGGTAAATTAATAAAAATATAAATAAACGAGAGGTTTGGTAAACAAATAAAACATTTTTTGATATTTACTCCATAAGTCACCTTATATTTATGAACACTCAAAAAATGCATTATATTTAGGTGAAACCTATGGGCAAAATACTATGGGACAAATACCATGGACTAGATTGTTATTAATACCATGCAAAAAAACATTATTAACCCTAATATTAGTATTAATAAAAATAAAAATGGCACATGGTATTGACCCATGGTATTCACCAAAATGACACATGGTATTGACCCATGGTATTCACCTGGAATGTAGCCTATTTAAATGGGTGAATAAAACCAACATAGATCCATCTTTACTCTGAATCTACTAACGCCCGAGAGGTATCAAACATCGTGATATGCAAACTAGCATAGAGTGAAAAAATATTTGATCCGATCAAGAGTAAAAATGGATGTTGTAATTTAATGTATGTTAAACATTTTAGCTTGGTTAAAATAAAAAATAAAATAAAAATCAACTATTAATTTTATTAATTTTTATAAATTACTAATAGTAATTTTTAAGCTCTAGGTGTATGATAACCCATGGTAATACCATGGTATTCATGTGAGCATAGACTATTTAAAGGGGAAATTCTATCATCTTAGATCCATCTTAATTCTGGGTCTACCAAGTGCTCAGAGGGATCAATAGATTTCATCCCCCTAAGAGTGGTAGATGTGGAGTTAAGATGGATATAGGTTGGTTTTTATGATAATGAAGATATTAAATAGACTTAGGAAATTATATTGTAAAAACATATTAAGGTGAATGGTTAAAGCATAGACATTGGACAAGTATATTTGTATACTTCTATTTTAAACTGAAACAAATCCAGGGCTAAAAGGAATGGATTGATTGCACTAGTCATCCTTCTATAACTTTCCAACATATGCTGGAGTAAACAGATTGTAATTTGGGTAATTTTTCTAATTGCAAATAGGAACATACTTGTGTATGGGCAGGGTGGTTACGAGGTCCCTAGAAGTGATGAATTTGAATTTTTCTTGGTTTTATATATAGTATTAGGTTTTTTCTCATGAACATACTTGTGTATGGGCATGGTGGTTACGAGGTCCCTAGAAGTGATGAATTTGAATTTTTCTTGGTTTTATATATAGTATGGTTTTTTCTCATGCTTTCTGTGAATGGCACGGGTGAATTTTATCGTACACCCACTAGGTTATCAATATATAATTTCGGTAATTTTGATTTCAAAAGATATTTTAAAGAAATGCAATGATTTCATTTGTGTCTTCAATAAACACAAGATTTTATAATTGAGTAAAATATTCGCCATGCCTGGTGAGAGATTCGCCAAAAAATTATATATACATATCATATTATTGATAAAATCGCCTTCCATTTTTCCTATATACCATGGAGATTCGCCCATTTATTATACATGTAAATTTAGGGGGGGTTCTTAAAATTTTCCCTGCTCGGGATTGGATTGCTTCAGCTACTAGTTCTTGTGTGTCAGCAAAATCATCAATGAGTTCTTTTGTATCATCCACGATCTAATCCTCCGTAGGATAGGCTGCCTCAGTTATTGTTACTCCTGTAACAACGATGTTGTTGACGGGTTCTAATGTATCAATCTACATTTCTTCCTCATTACTTTACCCCTCAATATCAATATCTTCTCCTGCAATTAAGTTCTCTTCCTCGGATAACACTGGTTCTTGTGGATCACTGGCATCCCAATATTTTTTTTACACTTATATGAAGACAATTTATGAAATTCGTATATTGTCCTACACATATCTTTCTTCACCAAGAATTTCTCCAAAAACTACACATAACTTGTTTTCGGGCTCCCTAGTTTTCCATCTCTTAGTCTTAGGGGATGTTATGAAACCAGTTCACAAAAATATAGAAAAGAAATATAAACGCCTTAGAATTCAGCCTCTTCAAGGGGGAAACCTCCTTTACATTACACAAATGAACAATTTTTGGATGATACAAATGACAAGACCTCCTTTCTATATATAGAAGTCTAAGGAGTCATAATATAATCAGAGTCGACATAACAATAATAATGTAAGGGAACAATAATAACAATGGTGGGCTTCTATGGGGCACAATAATAACAATATGGGGACTACATGGGCACAACAATATAATAAGCGGGTTGTACTAATAACAATAAGGGGGTACACTAGCAGTATAGGGACCTAACATGCCCCTCTCCTTTAAAAAGTGTTGTCCTCAACGCTTGAGTAGTTCTTGATGCTTCTGTATAAAATTCTTGTCCTCCCATGTGGAATCTTTAGCGGGTAAGTTCTTCCACTTGATGAGATACTATGAAATTGATCGATTTTGTAGCTATCAGGTTCTTGTTTCTGTGATTTCTCCAGGTTCCAATATGATTTTTCCTTCCTCATCAAGTTCTGGCAATATTCTTTGAACTAGGATCTTCTGCAACTTCTGAATGAGTGGCTACACTTCTTCATCCTTCTTCCATTCATCCCTTGCTTCGTTTATCCAATCTGGTTGGATAATAGAAATAGTACAAAACAATTCTTCCACATCCTCATCCTTTCTTGAGAAAGCATCTGCAACAACATTTTGCTTCCCTTTTTTGTAGATGGTTTCAAAATCATAACCCAACATATTTGTGACCCATTTTTTTTGTTCTTCTAAGGATAATCTTTGTTCTAGAAAGTATTTAAGATTATCATGATCCATTTTTACCTTAAAGTGTATTCCCATTAGGTAAGGTCGTCATTTCTTAAGTGCATGTAGTATTGCCAACATTTCCTTCTCATAAATAGCTTGCTTGAGATGTAGCCATAAAAATACCCAATTTCCTACATCAAAACTTCTTTCACTGTGATGTTGACTCGCCTGCTGTTTCATTCGATTCCGCACCAAAGTGGCGTTATCCTTTAAAAGTTGGAGAACTTGTTGTTGATGCTTGATGTGATCTTTCACTGCTTGAATCTTTTTCTTCTTGATATGTCCTTCTATCTTAAGAGTTTGAGGAGTGGTAATTTCTTCCAATGCATTACAAGATATGGTTGGATTCATTTCTTGATGCTCGATGTGATCTTTCACTTCTTGAACATTTTTCTTCTTGATATGTCCTTCTATCTTGATAGTTTGAGGAGTGGTAATTCTGACCAATGCATTATAGGATATGGTCGGATTCATTTCCTCTTTCTCGACATGGTCTTTCACTTCTTGAACCTTTTTCTTCTTGATATGTCCTTCTATCTTGAGAGTTTGAGGAGTGGCAATTCTTGCCAATGCTTTAGAAGATATGGTTGGATTCATTTCTTCTTTCTCTGGGGTTGGTTCCTGGTGTATATCCTCTTCTTTTGATGTTTCTTGATCCTTTTCTTCCTCCTCTTCATAATCTATGTAAAATAATTTCTTCTCCACACACTTATGACTTTTAGTGTATTTGCTATCACAATTGTAACAAAGCCCTTTTTCTCTTTTTTCTTCCAATTGTTGTGGTGTAAAACTTGTAGGTTGTGGAAGGCTAGGAGAAAAAAAACTTCCATAATTATAGTCGTGAGTGTTGGGATTCCTTGTTTCCATAATTTCACTTTCAATTTTTCTTGCCAACATGAATGCCTTCTCCAATGAATCAGGTTCCCAAAGGTGAACCTCATGTTGAATGTTATCCTTTAAAGTCCCTATGAAGACATCAATCCTTTGCTTCTCTGGAATATCATTTACCCTTATATTCAATTTTTGAAAGTCCCCAGTGTGCTCTGCCACATTGAACCCTTTTGTTTGAGATTTATCAACTGGCTAAAGACGGTGTTGCTCTTTGTATCCTCATAATGTGCTATCATTTCCTTCGTGAAAATTGACCACGTGACAAGTGGTTTACAAGAACAAAGCCCTTCATACCATAAAAATTGATTTGGTTCTAAATATAAATATGCAATACATACCTTTTGCAACAATTTCACCTCATGTAGATCAACATATTGCTCCATCTGTATTATCCAATTTACCAGATCTTTGCCATCAAACTTCCTCATATTTCCTTTTCTTGATTTTAGGAGCTCGAACTTGAAACGACTATAACTCTATAATTTTAGATATCCAAGTTCTAAAATTGCGTCCTGCAGTAGCCCTCTGAGTCCTCTTTCTAAAACCGCAAGTCTGATCAAGATTAGATTCTGCAAGGAAGAGTTATGTCAAATCTCCCAGGATAACCTGATTACAGACTGGCTCAGTAGAGCGAACTTGTTTGAAGTTCCATGTGTCACTATTTCAACCTTAGCACTTGCAACCGATACAAATAAAACTACAGTTCGTCCTATTGCTATAACTTCTTACAAAATTTCAATCTGATTCTCAAAGAAAAAGTTATGACGATTTTCCCAATGTCACCTATTTGGGATGTAATTCGGGAGCCTACAGAAATCCTAAATGTATTGGACTGTATCTTTGAAAATGTAACAAAACAAGATCTGAAATTCAGGCCTGAGCTTCACCACGTTTTCGACTCAAATGGGTTTTAATTTCAGAGTCTGAAAATTTGTAGAAAAATAATTATAGTGAAATTTCCACAATGACCTGGTTGAGATGGAATTCGGGAGCTTGCAAAAACCCTAATGTCCTCAAATCGTATCTCCAAACATATAGAGAGACAAGATCTAAAATTCGGACCTAAGGTTTAGCGCGCTTTCATCTCAAATGGGTTTTCTTTTTAGATTTTGAAACATCCCAGAACAAAAGTTATAGCAAAAATTCCATGATGCCCTGTTTGGAGAAGTGAAACCCTAGAATCCAAAGCTCTGATACCAAATGTTATGAAACCAGCTCACAAAAAGATAGAAAAGAAAGATAAATGATTTAGAATTCAACCTCTTCAGGGGGGAAACCTCCTTTAAATTACACAAATGAACAATTGTTGGATGATACAAATGACAAGACCTCCTTTCTATATATAGGATTCTAAGGAGTCAAAATATAATCAGAGTCGACATAACAATAATAATGTAAGGGCATAATAATAACAATAGTGGGCTTCTATGGGGCACAATAATAACAATATGGGGACTACATGGGCACAACAATATAATAAGGGGGTTGTACTAATAACAATAAGGGGTTACACAAGTAGTATAGGGTCCTAACAGGGGAGGAGGGTGATCTACCCATCAGTTGGGTGGCCTTAATGAGGCCTCCTAATTCTAAGTATTCCTTACTTTTGGATTTATTTTTCAAGGTTCTGTTGATGGTTAAAAAAGACTAATATCAATAATGGGGAGATCACCCAGTCAAGGCCCTAAACTAAGCCTTTATCCATTTGGAATGGTGATTCCAACTAGTTCAAATGGGCCCAGTTACCCTTGGTCTAGCTATTAACTTATGTTATCTTTGATTACTTCTCAACAAGAAGAGAAAAAAAAATTACCCTCTTGCAACAAGCTTTCAAGAAATAAATCCTTAAGATGACATAAGGGCTAGCCAAGCCACCACTGTGGTTGCACCTACATAATGAGGCTTCTACAAATATGATTAATTAATCTATATCTAAATCTAAATGCATGCCTACTTGCTAATACAGAAAAAACAAGGAAAAGTACTCTAACTTGATACCAAGGAGATAACTCCTAAATACTAAGGGAAAAAATTAAATGGTGAATATCAAGCTACTAAATTAGTTATCACAATTGATATCATAAGTGCAAGACATGTTTTGTTCTAGAGATCAAAATAATAAAATATGAATAATTGGATAATGGAAATAGTTCACATAATTCAATGACAATTAAATTTATTTTTAGTGACAAATTTGTGTAAATAGTTACTAAGAATTTTGATTAAATGCAAGAGTGAATTCAAAAATTAATAACATATCTATGTAATTATTAGATTCAATTGTTGACCCAACAAACAAAAATTCTCATATTTAACAAAAGTGTAGAACATGGAATTATTGGCACAGATCAATCATTAATAGAATACGATTTTATTAACAAATAAAAGTATTTGAAATTATAATATTTAAACATGTATCTCTTGCTGAGTGTTGCAATGAATCTCCAAAAATCCTCCCAAAATCATTAGTTTTGCTAGCAAAGAAAAGAGCTACAATAATGGAAGATTTTCTTCTCTAATAAAGATTATATCTTGAAAGGAAAACCCCCAAAGCTCAGATATGAGTATTCCTCTCAACATACAAGTATATAACAAAATTCCTCCTCATAGAAGTGCTAAGAGTCTCCTATTTGTAGAAAAGAGGAACCCTCTTTCCTTCTCCCAATTGTTATTTATAATTACAAAAAGAAATCCCCAAAATAGAGAGTTATTGAAAGAATGACCGAGATCTCTAATTTTAGTTGGAAAGGATCCCTCTTTTCCTCTTGCTGGTGCAATTCCATTGCTTCAAAAATTCCTAAGCCTCATCTTCCAACCAACTCTCTGTAGAAAATAACTAAAACAAAAATTAAAACCAATAAAACATCAAGAGAAAATTTAGATTTCTAAAATTATGAAAAACAAATTAATGAATTTAAATCTAATTTGATGAATTAATAAAACCAAATCTTAGATTTTCCTTGCTTTCCGTTGGAGAGAATATTGGACATCAATTTTTTTTTGGAATGAATTAGTTACAATGAATCTTCTTAGCCAAAGAATTTTTTCCAAAACCAACTTAGGAAATTAATTTTAGTTGCAAATTCGTCGTTGTAGATTTTGCTGAATTTTTGTCATAGTAAATGAGTAAATCTAGTCAAGCAACCACTCTCAAATCATTCTCCTAATAAGTATCTTTCAAACAAACTCTCATTTATCTCATTTAGCGGAGTAAAACTCAAGATATCAATTGTGGAACACTGGGACCCAAAATCAATTATTTGCTAGAACTTATAACAATGCCGGGCAATTTTTAAATAAAGTTCCATTTTAATAAAATTAAAAAGTATTTAAAAATTAAATAAAAGAATTAAAAATAAAACAAAACAAATATAATAAAAAACTAAATTACAAATAAAACAAAAATAAAAAAGAATATAATGAAATATTATATATAAAAAAGGGGAGGAGTGCTTTAATGTGTGTACAAGAAATATGGAGGAGTGGGTGGGGTCAGGGTTGGAATTTCACAACAGACCCACCCATCAAATTTGATGGTTTTCACACCTCCCTTACAAGTTTTCACACCTCTCTTGCGAGTTTTCACAATTTCAATAAAGAACCTTAACGGTCTTGTAAAATTTCAAGCAATATTCGATGGGCAAATCACCTGGTGATAGGCAATTTGCCTGTCAAATTCCATCCCTAGTGGGGGTCGATGACTGGAGTGCAGAACCTCCCCCAATCCAAAGCTTTTCAATCTACCCATTGTCTAAATGCTTGCATATAATAATACTCCCACTACCTCTCTTAAATGTGATGCCATGTCACCCCGGGTCTTCTTCCCTAGGAGAAATCGAAGGAGCACAACAAAAACATCGGGGTCAGGGAACTGAGGAATATTCCCCTTTTTAATTATTTTATATTATATGCATATATTATATTTATTATATTTTATTTTATTATCATTTAATATGATTTTTAATATATATTTTTTAATTATATTTGTATATTATGGTTTATATATATACAAAGTGATTGAATCATGTGTTTTTTTAATATAAATTAATAATTAATTAAACTAATTAAAAAGTAAATATATTTACAATTTAATTAAATGAAAATTAACTTAAATTAGTTTTAGTTTAATAATTAATGATAAAAAAAATTAACAGTGATGAGTAGTAATTTTTATATAATCTGCGCTCGAAACGCAACAAAAAATGATAGAGTTACATCATATCAAAGAACATATTCTATGAAAATATAAATAAACTAGGAGGCTCTACATCCTCTTCACAAAAACAATTTACTACAGACTTCCTATTGGTATGTTTACAACTATATATCCTGCAAAATTGGCCATAGAGAAACACAATTTTACAATACTTTCTCATTCACAATGAGAGGAGTCCATTGACATTGCATCTGCCATTTCTTCATTTTCATTTCCTTTTGTAGATTGTAGTCTTGTTGCTGGGCTTGTCATAGGTATACTCTCCACTTGTCAACAGAGTGCACCAATTTCATCATTTTGACGATCATTCTGATGTTGAAGGGCTAGCATCATGTCTAATTGTTCTACTACCTGGAGGGAGAGTTGTTGGGTGAACATCAAAAGAGAATGACAATCAATGTTGTTGATGGCGGGGGAATGAGGGAAAAGAGGGAACTTAAGGGGGTCTTCTCCTTCATCGTGATGCTTGTGGGGGTCCATTAGGCCCTTACGACTAGTCCTTCTCCAATTCTAAATTTTATCTCCATGCAATACTAACCTAGTGCCCTTAAAGAAGTGACACCAATGAACCAGAAGGAGAACACCTACCAATGAAATTGAAGATATAAATAAATACTTATACCAAGAATAGAAAAAGTAGATTACGAATTTATGAGTCGATTACAAAAGGAATTCTTGTGAACCCTTCACGTTGTTTATTTCTGTGTGCTTGATCTACTTGGCGCTCAAATTGTCCCTGCCTCATCAATTACCACATGTATATGCTTCAAATCTAACTTGTGATGGAGATGTTTCCTAAGAATTCCAGGACCTAGGGGGGTAGGGCGTGATTGTAATATGAATGCAACCAACCTGGATCGAACCAAGGCATAATGCTGACTTCACATCCCAAGGACGCAAAATCTAGGGATGTAGAAGGTGGAACTTGACTTATTTACACTTAAAATGACTATCCATCCTCATAAAAAAATAAAACCCATGTCGAATTAGGTTCTCTCCTCCATGAATTCTCAAGTTGATCCTTTTTCCTCCCACATGAATGCATTCCTTCCTTTTGGTGTTGGTGATGCATTTGCCAAGACTAAGTGATTGTAAGGAAAAAATATGAGATTTAATAACCAAACCCCACCATGAAAAATTATCGAGAGAAGAGTACAGGAGGGCACATGGCTTGCATGTTGGCCCAACGACATCTTCCATAAGAGACTACAACCATTTAGAGTATTCACTTCACTCATCATTGAATGCACGTGGGAAACATTGATTCCCATAGATTTGATAATTAAATCTTGCTTCCCCATAATGGTTATGTTTTTATAACCTAAAACATAGGGAGATATGACATATTCATATGCAAAGTCATGGAATGGTTTTCTAACTCCTTGTCCCATTGATATTTGTTTGGCCCTTCCTCGGACCACAAGCATTATTGGCTTGTTGGTCCACCATTAATTTTTGTCTCATAAGGACACGATCAAAGCTTTTATGTTGAAAGGATTACAATATACTCATGATTCTTTGTAAAAGAAGATTTAGATTGTTTGTCTTGGAGGTTGCACCCTATTGCAGGAAATGAATGGTTATGAGAGAATCCCCCACAATAGTGATCCTGGAGATTTCATGCTCCTTTGCTAAGATCAGTCTTAGGAAAAGACTGTACATTTCTACCATGTTGTTGGTTTCATTACCAAGACCCCACACAAACTTAATTTCTTGTTGTTAAATGGAAACCAAAGGATACCTCCTCCTCCTGCCACCTGTAACTAATGAGTTAAATTAAGAAAAATAAGTAAACCAATTAAATTTTATCTACATATTTAAATTATATAAATTTGAAAAAAATTATAAAATACAAATTTACATATTTTAATACCCAAGCAACAAATTTGACCAAACTTTGACTGAGGATATCTTCCAAACCGTAAGTCAAAAAGAGACGAAAATTAAACAATTGGGAAGCTGGAAACAAAACGAAAGCAATGAAATCATTAAAATGGAAATCCAAGCAAAGTGAAAATATCTAAAAATAAATTAATCAAAGAAATTCAAGGTATGATCAACAAAATTCATATGGAGAGCCCCATAATTTTTGAAAAAATATTGGGAGTGTTGTGGCCACAATAGGTTGCAAGTTGTCTCTTAAGTTTAGAATTTTTTAGTTTTAAATGAACATTATGTTTAGACAGAAGATTGGTTTTAGGCTTAAATAGGGGGAGTTGTCAAGATTTTTCTTCTTAGGCTTCTTCCTCTCAACAATAGCCTTCTCAATTGGTTCCTTGGCAGTGATTGGGGTTTAATATGCCAAGGTTGTTGTTACTGTTACAAAATTTCTACTCATGCTTGGGAAATAACCAACCATAGGCACTTTTAACTGTCACTTTTTTTCCTTCCTTTTTTTGCGGTGGCTCCTCCTCTTCAATAGGGAAGGCCTCAATTTTTGGGTTCATGGATTTTTTTTTGGTCACCTCAACTGGTTTATAAGAATGAAAACCCTCAATAGGTGTGTCACCATAAATGCCCTTTGTCTCTGCAACATTGTTCCCATTCAACCAAACCATCTCTATTCCAATTCCTTTTTTCCCTCTCTCTTCTTTGTTTGATGATTCCTCCTTACTAGTCTCCTGTACCAAACTCACATTAGGGGTCATAAATTCTTACCACATTCTCCCTTTCTATTCCAGTGCATCAACAACCATGATCTTGATCAACTCGTAGTTTTTCACACAACTCTCACAATTCTTATACTGTCGAACCACATTAGCCATATGTTTTAAGGACTCCAGTAGAAAATGCAAAAGGTTAGCAAATTTTCCATGGTGGAGGTGAGCCAACAATGTGAAATGGTAGTTGAAGACTACCCATAAAATGCCTTTGCAGGTAATGTACTTCTACATGAAATAAACTAGGTTTGAAAAAGGGGTGGCAACGAATTCCTTTCTACTCCTCTACCCTTACTCCTAGCCTATTCACCCCCTTCTAGAAAAATGGATTTTTCTATCAGGATTGATGCTTTTGAATTGAACCATTTTATCCCCATTTGTGGAGAACTGGTCACCCTGGAAATTACCTCCTCTGTGACTTGAATCCTCATTCCTTTCACCATCAAAATTTGTTTAGTCAAGTTCTAAAACCCCAGTAGTTTCTCAAAATACACTATCCATCCTGCATCCTGGAAGATCTAGTAAATTTTTGGATGGATGCACATTAAATCAAGTGATTTTGGTTAATGTGGAATAGTGGCTCCCATAATTGTTGAATGTTCAAGTGCAATTATAGTAGTAGCAGGAATAAAATGAAATTGAGTGGGGAAAGATCGTAAAGTTCAAAGGAATTTGGGAGGTTCTTGGTTTCGATATGTATGCCATAAATGGAAACAATAACAAAATGTGTTACACAGTAATTTGTCACCATTGGTCACCGTCCTTGTTACCTCTTTCCCGCACTTTGTAGGACTCATTTTGGGACCTGTGAGAAGTGACATGGCTTGAAAACACTTGCATTATGTTCCCCTAAGTATGGACTTCATATGCCTTGAAGACATCTCCTGCAGATTATCCTTAAAAAGTCCCCTTTTTGCATTAGCGCAGATCCACAGTGTATCACCCGCGCCAATGGGGGAAATTCTCCAAAGAGGGTGCGCCCATTGGCACTCTGTCTCAGAATCTTACCCGCGCCAACCAAGTTTGGAAAAGTTTGTTAACAAATGCACGCCCGAGAGTTTTTTCCTTTCGACTCATGTGGCTTTTCAAGGATATTGCCAATCTCATGGATGTCGAGATTCATCGTATCTCTATCCATAATAGCTTTTCGAGGATAATGCTTATCCCATGGATGTCTGGATTCATTGTATCTCTTCCTCCTCCTCCATCTATAAAAGCTTGTTCTGGTGCATTTGACAAGCTAGTTTTTGAGCATAGGGAGAATGATACTGTCAGAAGTCTGAGAGATTGTTGAGTCTTCTTTGCATTCATAATCAAAGAGAGAGAGAGGCTTGTTCCCGATCCCAACAAGCTTTGCAAGACATGTGTAGCTGATCACCCAGCCAAAGGAGGATTTGATGTCAGAACTTCAGTTGTATACTCCTTTGTTGATTATCAATAATAGATGACTATCATTATGGTTCCATTCTTGCTGTTCATTATGATGATGTTTGGATTATATCTTTTCTGACCGATATATAATTGCATCTATTGGATTTTATGCTTGTATTCGTATCGTTCTTTGCATGTGCAGGTGTCCATTCACGGAGATTGTGAGGATCGTGACCGGCCGGAGCAAAGGAACGAGAGTGTCAACTCTTCTACAACACTAAGCGTTGGAATCCAAGTAGGTTCTCGTAATCCACCTTTAATTTGCAATTAGGAACTTGCGTGATAGCACTGTTTGATTGTTGCTAGACCCATTTTGGGCTAGTGGGATCGCCTCTGTCTGCAGAGGGGATTTACCTCTCCAAAAATTTGGTGACTCCACTGGGGAAGCTATTTGTTGTTTGATTTGTAAACTTTGGACGGAGCCTGAAGTACGGCCAGGTAGCCTTCGAAATGCTATTGCTCTGCATTAGCGAAGTAGATCAACGCCACTTCAGTCAATCTCCGGTTTGGTTTACGAACCGAACAGCTTGGAGTTTGTCTTGCACTTTGGTTTTCTCTTGTTTTGCTTACTTAGATAAGCTTTCTGGGTTGGATTTTTAAGTTGTTTCTTGCTTCCTGGTCTGTCTAGATACTGTTGATCAAGCCCTGGACTGCTTGTTTTTATTTTTAAGCTAGCAAACTTGATTAGCACGACTTTTTCCCTGACAGTCGCGCCAGTGGGTGCATGTTGCACAAAAGCAACTCGCGCTAATCCCTTAATAGCGCAAGTTACATCCTGACAGTCACGCCAGGCCTGTGAACTTTTCCAGTTTGCTTGTTTGGAAGCCTTCTGAACTTGGATTTCTGTCTTTTCACATCTTTTTCAACTACTGGATTGTGTCAAAGCTTTGTTTGACTGGTTTTTGACCTTCATCCTTCGGGTGTTTGCCTCTTTCCATCGATTTCATATCCCAGCCCTAGAGAATCTAGTGACTTTGTACATCGAGCCTTCCGTGAGAGTTTTTGGTTCTTTGATTGTCCAGTCGACTTCTTGGCTGTTTTTTTGGCACTTGTATAGTGGTTGTCAAAACTGTTTATTGTATGCTTCGAGCAATCTACCTCTTTTTTGTTTGGATTTCGCTTGGCTTCGTTTGGGCTTAGATCACATAGCTCATTGAGGTTTTTGTGATTTTTCTTGGTTTGAAAGATTGTCTTGGTGTTTCAGACTTGATTCTATTTTCATTGAGTGAAATTTGTTTTTTTACTCTTTGTTATTATCTCTCAAAATTTGTTTAAATGCATTTTGCCATCGAAAATAAAAACAAACAATCTCTTTTGCATTGCATTAGTTAATGGAAATTAGCGCTTTTTGTTGTTATTAGCAATTAGTCACTTTTAAAAAAAAGAAAAGAAAAAAAAAGTTTCATTTATTGCCATTAGCTGCATTAGAGTCATTGTTGATTGTTTGATTGAAAGATCTCAACTCTTCTATAGTTAGCGTTCATCGAATGGAATGATATATTTTGGCATATAGCTTGCATTTAGGAAATTGTGAGAGATTACATACAGTAGGACCTGGAAACTGAAACCTAATCAAATATCAACTCTAAAATGAACTGAATAAATCTAAAAATGCATTGGAACTTAACGCATACATCTAGAGGTCTAGGCTAGAGACCTGTTTCGGCGTCGTTAAACCTAGTCACTGTTGTTTCACATTATGGTTGGCTGATTCCTCCTTTTGTGACTCGATAGTGGTCTAGCACGGATTTGTGCTCCCACGTACCGTCGAGTATATGTGGAGACCCCACTAGGTTATCATCCTTTATCCACAGGAAGCCGTGTCTGCCGCCTTACAAGCCGTAATGCACTGAACATAGCATTCGGGAAGATTGACTGCCGTACAGGAAGTCCTTGGTTTTCATCTGATTGCCAAGGTGTATATGCAGTTTTACGGATTGTTTGGTAAACCTTTTGCCTAGTTCTCCAGAGTAGTCACTTTTGACCCTTTTCGGACTCCCTAAAAGAAAAGGTTCACCTGAGCATTTGTCACTTTGGGCTCACTAAATATTCGAAGGAGACTAAAGTCATCTTTTTGTCCTTTTCTCGACTCTTAAAACATGAAAAGGTCAAGTTCAGTTCCTTTGTCTTAAAATTTATTCGGCCACGATTCACATTTACCCGGTTAGATCTTGTTTGCGTTAGCTTGAGTAGGGTCCTGTCTCGTTAGATTCCCTAGGATTTTGTGAAGTTTTCATCCTGGCGGAATTACCAATTTCGTCTTCATCCTTTGCCGAGATACCGGTTGTGAGTGAAACTCTTCCTGTTATTTCGAGTATACAACCGATTAATTCTCGTGCTCCAAGCGACGAGACTTACGAGTTTCATTGGAACCCCGTTTGGGAACCTTCTGAAGACGGTATCCCTTTTTGGGAATACACTTCCCCTCGCATTTTGGCCCCACTATTTTCTTCCGATATGGAGGAAGTATCTCTTGCTTCAACTGAAGAATCCGTTGCGACGATCGGTGAAATTCCAACCGCAACGGAACCTATACTTGTTAGTAGTACCCCTACTACTGGGAGACTACCTCCAGGCTATAAATCATTACAGGATGCTATGTCTTCTAGGACTCCCTCCACGAGTTCTATTTGGTCACAACTCGCCATTCCCACCACGGAGCCTTTTACTCCACAAAGTCGCAGTACGTCTGTTACCTCAATCCCAACCATTCCAACGGTATGTGTAGCTTCTTCGACTCCCGTTCTTAGTGGTCCTTCGGCCTCTATATTCAGAGTCTTTGATCCTGCGTCAAACGTCCCAGCAGAGGGGCCATACGACCAGTATTTATCACATCTTGGTAGGCCTTTGTCGTCTCAACCTACTATTGAGATTTCAGTCCCGTTGTCAATTGATTGGGGCCCCACCTATTATCATGGTGGCCAAGTATCGTCTGCGCAATCCCAAGGACCACCTAATCAAGACCAACAGTCACACACAAGGAAACCTGGGAGCCAACAAGGACAACCCTTTTAGGGACAACCTTTGGCCTCTGGTGGTCTGTCTTTCACCTCTTATGCTCAACCTTCTGGTAACTCAGGTCAATCTTCTATTCAACAAGCCCAGCTTGGTATCCAGCAAGGTTATCCTACTGGACAAATTGGTCAATCGTATGTTCACCCCAACCAACCTAATGTCCAGTATGGTTCAACGTCTGGACAAGCTGGTCAACCGTATGGTCAACCCACTGTCCAGTATAGTCAAGCACCTGGGCAAGTCGGCCAGCCTCAAATCCAATCAGGCCAACCAACTGCCCAGCCCACTCGGCCATCTGGTCTGTCAGGACAACCCTCAGTTGTGCAACAACAACTCCACCCCCAGCAGGTACAACCTTCTGGGCAGGTGGTCCAACCTCAATATCAACTAGGTCATCCTTCCGGCCAGATAGCCCAACCTACAAGACATCTTTCTGGCACTGCTCAACCCGGTTTTATGCCCCAGGATGGACCCCAGGCCCCATCCGGTCTTCAAATGCAAGTTGGAATTCAATCCCAACCAGTTTATCAAACTCAGCCTGTTTCTCAAACTCAGTTTGGAGTCCAGCCACCTTATGGTTCCCAACAACCCCAAGGGCAACCTTTGTTTGCCCCATATCGAAATTATCAACAACTGCAGGCAAATCCTTATCAGAATTATCTGCAACCGTATGGTGCTCCTGCAGGACAGTTTGGTGATCCATGGAACGCTGGGGGGCAGAACCAAAATCCCTATGGACAGAATCCCTACGGATAAAACCCTATGGTGCCAAATCCATCCGGACAAAGCCCATGGGGGCAACCACCAGTGGGTTGGAACCTTGGTGCTCCATCCTACCAATAGCCCCAGATGTCCTTCAATCCTCAGTTACCTTTCTTAGTAACTTTAGAATTACCGGATGTGTCTAAACTGACCAATGATCTGATTCTCCATAATCCGTATTGGCCTCCGGTTCCGACGAAAATTCCCGGTGATTCTCCCAAATTCGATGGTAAAGCTAATGAAGATCCTCAAGCTCATGTCAAGACCTATCACTTGTGGTGTTCATCCAATTCGTGGCTTGATGATTCAATTCGGCTTCACCTTTTTCAAAGGACTCTCACTGGCTCTGCAGCTAAGTGGTATATTGAGCTCACTCACGGATCCTTTCAGGATTTTAACTCATTGGCTATGGCATTTATCACTCATTTTCAGTTGCCCATTCGATATGAAACGGGTACACACCTCCTGACATCCTTAAGACAGACAACGGCTACACATATCTCTGATCATATCCATGAATGGAGATGGCGTAGACGTATGATCAAGTTTTGGATTCCCGACCAACTTCTTACCGATTGGTTTACGACTTCGTTCGTTCCTCCAATAGCTCGGGACATTGCCATGGGAGCATGTGTCACTAAAGAGCAAGCTATCGCGCGCGCTCAGTACCTTGACTTGGTTTATTCTCAGTCTGGTACATTGTATGATTATTTGCCTGATGCCCTGAGACCAGGAACATCCAAAGCCTCGTCGACACCCACTGTTGACGGTATTATTGGTTCTGTTAACTCATCCTTGAAGAAAAATTCCGCGAACCCTGGGAAGCAAAAATCAAATGCTTCGAATGAACACACTTCTCAGGTTACACCCACTTCGAATATCACTTCCGAGGTCAATGCCGTCCAGTCCACCACGGCAGACAAAGCCTCGAAAGGAAAGAAGAAGGGAAAAGGGAAGAATAAGCCAGATCAACCCAAACAGGACTCCCCTAAACCTCCACCCGAGGAAGGTGCCAAGCGCAAACCCAAGTATCCTTGTCTTATCTGTGATGAAGATCACTATACCAAAGACTACCCTAAGCAGTCTGAAGTTAGTCGTTTGTTGAAAGGTGCCCCTGGGACTCCTGCGGTGCTCAAAGAACCCTTTCCCTCGCAACAAACTCAAATGGTGGTCGACCCCTCTCAACCTCCATCTTCCTTCAGTTCCCAAGTATTTATGGCTGGGATGATACCTGTTCACATCAGTACTGGAACAAAAGAATATCCATCATCTGCCGGGAAAGAACCTGAGGTCCCCTCTAGTGCTCCTCCGTTCAGTTCAGGCCCGCTCCACATCGAGAGACCTAGCACTGAAACGCCTATTCGACCCCCTCCAAAAGGAGTACTCCGGAAATCTTCTTACAACCCAAATGCTCGTGTTGCACAGCACTACAATATTGTTGAGGACTTAGCTCAGACTCCGTCGGCTATGTCCGCTTTAGAAGTTCTCCAGAGCTGCCCTTCTCAGAGGAAGTCCTTGCTATCGACTATCGGTGGCATAGACCCGGCCGACTCGGATTTGATTACTTTTGACTTGGAATGCCATACGCTGAGACTGCCTCACCAAATCGCATTCCTCATACAGGTTATTATTAATTTCAAAACGATTCATCGTACAGTCATTGATGAAGGTGCTTCAACTTGCATCATGTCTGTTGCCTGTTGGAAAGCTATTGGTTCTCCGACGCTGAGCCAGTCTCCCACAACCTTGGAAGCTTTTGATGGAAGAGCATCCCGTCCTTATGGTATACTCCAACATTTTCCCATCTCTTTGGAAGGGAAGACGGTCGAGATGGAAGTTGAAGTCGTTGATGCTAATCTTACCTACAACCTCCTTCTCGGACGTAGCTGGATATACGCGATGCAAGCTGTAGCTTCATCTTTGTTTCATATCATTCGTTTCCCTCATCAAGGGAAGATTGTTACCGTAGACCAGCTGTCATTCTTTGCCTCCTCTTCTGAAGGCAACATCCCTTTTGTGGAGCATACCTCCAAATCATCTGAGAGTCTGGGAGCTGGGCTTTTCAAAGATCCTGCCCTCATGGGTGTTTTTCCGCTCCCACCTCCTAACGTCGCTTCCGTCAATATGATTACTACTCGTTCTGATCCGTGGATCCTCCCTCCCACTGATCAAGTAGAATCTTGGGGCGATGAGATGCCGTTGAGTCCTACCGAGCTCAACTATGTCGAAATCATTACTGCATCGGCTCCCTCTTCTGAACCTGCTCCTTCGAGCAAGGTTCTCGACTCGTTCGCTCCATCCTCAAGGCTTGGAGATGAGACTTCTTTGGACCCTTTAAAAGAAATATTCCCTTCTGACGAAGCCATTATTGAGACTATGTCTCCTGAGGAACCTCCTTGGCATGATTCTCACCATCGTTCCTCGTTTCTCCCTGCCCATTAGGATATGCTTATTTGTCTCGAGCGGTTTGCTCCTTGTCTCCCATTTCAAATCCTTCAAACACCTATCCAACTTTATCAAGTGTCCTCTGAAGGAAATATGGCGAACATCACGCAAACCCAGCCTATCGATATCTCTGCGAAACCAGGGACTGTCGAACATTTGCACATTGGATTCACTTGTACTCCGGAGGAGATTCGACTCTATACCAATCTTTTTTGCGAATTTCGTGACGTCTTTGCATGGTCCTATGAAGAAATGCCCGGCATTGATCCTAGCATAGTGGTGCATGAGATACTCACGTACCCGGGTGCTAAGCCTGTTCGTCAACGTTTACGCCCTGTACACCCCCGCAAGGCTGCAGCTATTAAGGCAGAAGTGGAAAAGCTTCTTAAAGCTGGTTTTATTTATCCTATGCCACTCACAGATTGGGTCTCCAACATCATACCTGTGAATAAAAAACAGGGGACCATCCGTGTTTGTGTCAATTATCATGATATTAATCGGGCCTGTCCTAAAGATAATTTCCCCACACCATTCATTGATCAAATTATTGACGAGTGTGCCAGGAGCGAAATGTACTCTTTTATGGACGGTTTTTCTGGGTATAACCAGATCAATATTGTCCCCGCTGATCAACACAAGACAACTTTTATTTGTCCATGGGGCACTTTTGCCTATAAGAAGCTCCCTTTCGGTCTCAAAAATGTCGGTGCTACCTTCCAACGTGCAATGTCTTATGCTTTTCATGACATTCGCCACATTGTACAACCATACCTGGATGATCTACCAGCTCATTCAGCCAAACATCAGGACCACCCTACTCACCTTCGTGATATCTTTCTTCGCTACCGACACTACCGTATCAGACTCAATCCTCACAAATGTGTCTTCTGCATGGAATCCGGCCGACTTCTCGGGTTTGTCATCTCCCGAGAGGGCATCCGTTTGGATCCCCTTAAAGTCAAGGCTATAGTGAATCTTCCTCCCCCTGCTTCTTTACAGCAATTGCAAAGCTTGCAGGGTAAAGCAAACTTTCTAAGACGATTCGTTCCAAACTATGCCGAGGTGGCTAAAGGTTTCACACGGTTGCTAAAGTGAGATGTCCCTTTTCATTGGGATACCATCGCTTAGGAATCTTTTGAGAGTCTCAAGGGTCTCCTTGTTTCCGCTCCATTGCTACGTCCTCCGAACTGTCATCGCGACTACACTCTGTATTTGGCCGCCGCTGACACCACTATCGGCATGGTTCTCATTCAAACTGACGATGATGACACTGAGCATGTTGTATATTATCTCAGCCGCAACCTTTTAGACATGGAAACTCGATATGCTTATGTCGAGAAGTTGGCTTTGGCCGTCGTTTGTGCTGTCCAACGCTTCCGTCACTATATTCTACTGCGCACTACCACCGTGGTTTCTGATTGCAACCCCATGATGTATATTTTGTCACGCCAGTTGCTGGGGGGCAAGTACTCAAAGTGGATTGTCATCCTCCAAGAGTTCGACTTGGAATTTACCACTGCCAAGTCCAAGAAATCCCTTGTATTCGCTGAGTTACTTTGCTCTTTGCCATCTTCTTCCCCGCCCTCTCACTCAGAGGATCATATTCCGGATGAGACTTTGTTTCTCATTAGCACCCTCGATCCCTGGTACGAGGATATCATCATATATCTACAAACATCCTCCTTTCGCCCCGGCGTGTCCAAAGATGCTCGGCGAAGGATTCGTCATCAGTATTAACCATACCGTATCATTGGGGACACACTATACCGCCTCGGCGTCGACTCTGTTCTCCGCCGATGTCTAACTCTCGAGGAAGCTGAGCGTGTTTTGAATGACTGCCACTCTGGCGCTTGTGGTGGTCACATGTCCGGATATGCCACTGCCCAAAAAATCCTCCGTGCTGGCTACTTTTGGCCCTCTATCTTTAAGGATTGCATTCTTGCCATCCGCTCTTGTCATGAGTGCCAGATATACCAGCGGAAGATGTGAGCGCCTCCCGCTCCATTGCACCCTGTTGTCACCGTCGGCCCTCTTACAAAATGCGGCATTGATTATACGACCTCTAACCCTCGCTCGGCCGGGGGGCATGGGTTTATTATCGTTGTCGTCGATTACTTCACTAAATGGGCCGAGGCAATGCCCACATTAACTGAAGACGGTCACACAGTGGCGCAATTCTTATTCAACCATGTTATCTCGTGATTCGGCGTCCCTCAAGCCATCGTCACTGATCACGGGAAGCATTTCCGTAATCTTATGATGACGGAACTAACAACCCAGCTGGGCTTACGACATGATATTTCGACTCCATACTACCCTCAGGCCAATGGCCAAGTTGAAGCTGTCAACAAGATCTTGGTTACAATGCTTCAGCGTACCGTTGGCATGCATAAGTCTAACTAAAATTTGATGTTGTTCCCTGCCCTGTGGGCCTACCGAACCTCCGTGAAGGATGCCACCGGTTTCACTCCATTTCAACTAGTTTATGGACTGGAGGCTACCCTTCCAATCGAGTGTGAAATCCCTTCATTAAAATTGGCCATCGAGCTACTTCCCAACACTACTCCATTAGAAGAACGCCTTCTTTACCTGGAACGACTAGATGAGACCCGTCGCCTAGCCTCTTTGGCCATTGAAGCACAAAAGAAGCGAGTCAAGACTCACTTCGATCAGACTATCCATCCACGTTCTTTTGTTGAGGGAGATTTAGTCCTGCTATATGATCAGGCAAATGATAAGCTGGGAGCAGGAAAAATCGAGTCTATGTGGCTAGGCCCTTACATTGTCAAGAAAGTTTTGCAAAAAGGGGCCTACGAGCTAATTGACTATGAAGGGAACCCTCTTGGGAAGCCCCGAAATGGGCTGTACTTGAAAAAGTACTATGCGTGATGCTTGTACACTTTATTTTGTACATACATGTACTTTAGCAGGTGTGTTGTGTGTGTGTGTGTGTACTTTTGAAGGCGTGACTACCGCTTATTGTGTCTTTCGCTTCTTGTGCAGATGTCTGATGCATCTTATGTTGGTTTCGCTGATGGTGCCTGCCGCAGTACTCGCAACTTGTCCTCTGCGGCATGGGTGATCTATGATCCTCATGGCGAGTTGATAGATCTTCAAGGTGTGTGTTTGGGCCGTACCACTAACAATGTCGCCGAATATTGTGCTGTAATTGAACTACTTTCTGAAGCAATTAATCTTGGCATTCGTGGATTGGTAGTGAACCTAGACTCTCAACTTATCGTCCACCAGCTCAACGGGCGATATTCCGTCAGAGACCATCGCATTCTAAGGTTGTACTTACGTGTGAGATTGTTAGAAAGGAACTTTGATTTCATCACATATCGACACATTCCAAGACAATTGAACACGTTAACTAATGCATTGGCTAACCATGTATTAGATAGACATTTGCGTAATATGTAAAACATCATACAAGAAAGCATATAAAGCGCAGTAATAAAACCATAGAAATAGGCATATGTATATATATATGTGTGTCGTAATGTTTGCACCATGTGCATCATATAGTCCAAAAAATAATACATGTTCCTCTCAAATACATCCGGAGACGACATGTCTCTCAAAAAATATGTAGGAAAAAGAAACCTAGGAGACTAGTCCCGGTGGTGCTCATGATAGCACAACACCGCGCGCACCAAGCGTCTCAACAGACGATGGACACGATTAGGCACCTCCACTGTGTGCCTCTGGTATGCAAATGGCATATATCCCAGTCTAGCATAATCAGGAATCCCTCGGGCGAGTCCCTCGAGATTCTGAATCAGTTCATCTCCCTCGGCACCCTCTTCCTGAGGGTCGGCTGCGGGCTGGTTCCTCCGAGCGATGGGAGACATGCCAACTGGTCGTTGCGGGCCAACATCTACATGTACATACATTTATTGTTAGGACAAACATGTATTAACAAAAAAAAACACATAAAACATCAAAAACAAAAAGAGATCTTACCCAGCTCTTCGTCCCACTCCTCTCCCTCAAGCAGTGGGAGATCCGGGTCTCCGGTAAAGTTTGTCCCTGCATAGGGCCAATCCTCCACCACAATTAGCTGACGGCGGAGCCATATGAAGAACTTGGGCCTCCAGGACATCTGCTGGCCCCCTCCTCCCCTGGGCATCAGTGTTGCCCAGCGAGCCATCCTAGGCTCTCGTGGCAAAGGATCAGCCACTATAGCTCCCTGTCCCTGAAAAATTGGTAATCGTTCCAAGAAGAACGATACCACGATCGAACCATACCCAAACTGCTTTACCTTTCCTCGCTTGCACTTTGTAAGCTGCCTCTTGATGTTAGTAGTCACTGCGGTGGCCCAGTCAAAGAGGGTAGGATTTAGGCATTCTGTGGCCAACAGAAGATGGTTCTTGCTTGCCTCATGGGGCGCCTGCACTCCTGCAGCTCGAGTAATGGTGAATAGTATCACCCTGAGAACCAAGTCTGGAATGGTGGGAATATCCACCTTTGCACTGTTCTTTCCAAATTGCGCCCCTGGGCACACTCGGTCTCGAACTTCAGTCATCTTCTCCCCGGAAGGTCTACTCCCGGTCAAAATTGGCCTCGCCCCTCTCCGTGATAACCCCATGATGAAATAGACATCGGACACATCGAGCCCCAGCACTTGGTCCCTTAAACGGAACACTTGGTCATCAACATCCCACAGATCAATTAAGAATTGTAGTAGCTCAGGCTGGGCGCGCATGTAAGGCGTAAGAAAGAATTTCTTAAGCCCAAAGTCCCTTAGGGCATTCATACACCCTTCATCCTCAAGGAACAAAGCATCCTCGGCATCATGTTCTCGTTCATTCCATTCTACTACCATTTTGCCTGCTTTCCTGCACCCAAAAGAACGCATAAACCGCAATTAGATCACTGGTAAACTTGTAGTCCAGTTAAATTCCAAATGCAATGGGAAATTACAAGCGGAAAATTAAGTTGCGTAGTTGGCGCGACTGTTTCTAAAATAGTCGCGCCAATGAGCGCGACCCCTTTAGAAAAATCGCCCCATTAGCGCGGGTCCGTGCCGGATACCCACGCTAATGGGCGAAGCCCTAAATTTTTTAATTTCCCCTTGCAGAGGTCGATCAGGAAGCCAAAATGCATAAAAAATGTATGGAAATGGAGCTAAGGGAAGCGCCTCTTACTTGGAACCGACGAAATCCCGAATGGTTGCACGGATTGGCTGTAATCACCGTCTGAAGTTCACTCCCCAAACAGACCACTGCTACTATTCAGAGAGGTAAAAAGTAAAAGTAATTCTATTTTTACCATTTTCACCATATTTATAAACTTTTTGACTTATACTTAGGTTTAAAAAGTTACTTTTTGAATATTTTAATATATTTTTGGTCGAAAATGGATTTTACGCTTGCTTCTTGTGCAGCGACAGGTCTTTTACGCAACTTCGATGGTGAAACGAGTTGTATTTTATACTTTTTCGGACTCGGTAAATACACGAAAAAGTCACTGTGGAGTCATCTTTCAGCTCTTTTCTGACTCGCTAAACATGAAAAGATTGCCGAGTTATCCCTCTTGACTCGTTAAATGTAAATAAGAGGCGGTCGTCTTTAAACTCTTTTCCGACCGTGTAAAAAACGAAAAGATCGTCGGACCCTTGTCGTTTCAGGTTCATTAACGGTTACGAAGCGACGTGGTTTCGATCACTTTTTTACTTTTTCAGGTCGAAATCACTATTCATGAAAAGTACTTCTCGATCGTAATGGTCGGGCGGTTCTTTCGAGCATTGTTTTATACTTTTTCGGGTTCGAGAGACACAACCTTACGAAAAAGGACACCCTTGGAGTTTTGTTTTCCGCTGTCTTTTCAAACTCTCTAAACATGAAAAGACGCCGAGTTCTTCCTTTGTCAGACTCGTTAAAACTTGATGACATTGGAGTCCGTCGAGATGACGTTACAAGCATATGCTATCCCCGTCAAGCTTGTTAATAAAAATAACTGGGGTACTCGCCAGAAATGGTGGGGAAAAATGGAACCATAATTATTGTCGTGTCGGCAGTATGTCACTCTTGAACATGGCACTTGTCTGCTTTCGTGTCTGGGTGGGGACATCTCATCTCATTTTTCACTTGCCTCTATGGATTTGGGTAATCCTGTTTGACCTCTCATCTGCTCATTGCCTCGTCATCATGACCTTTGATCCATTGATGTCAAATACTGCCAATTCCACTGTCGTGCCGCCGATATGTTCAAGAGAAGTTGACCTCTGCAGAATAACAACCTCCTTCTGATAGCTCACATAATTTTGATCCACCACAACATTCTTTCTCTGTCTCGTGTCGATGATGTGGGAAACACTATGGCCCACCTTCGATCAAGGTCACTTCCTGTCGACTTCAGCTCATTATCCAGGAAGCTGATCTAGAGACTCCTTTCCGGTGCCTTGGAGCCTGCATGCCTCAATGGCAGGTTCTTCGTGTTCAACGAGAGGTTTTCATCATTGGCCTCTGATCGAATGATTCTACAGGTGTTCGACGCCAGCTCACTGATTCACACGCCATAGATTGTACCTATAGTACCTTGAGGGCCATTGTCATTATTGGTGGTACCTCTCGCGTCTGTTAACAGTTTTCATTATTGACTGGTAATCAGACGATGTTCATGCATGTTCGACTTCAACTCATATATTCACATGCTTGAACTTGTACTTTTGTTCGGGTCGAGATGGAGCGCAAGACCCTGGATTTTGTCTGTTGGAATCCAGGCTGCGATTTTGTGGATTATTGTTACATGACTCATTCACTGGATGGCTGCGACCATGCCTGAGTCTATTCATCGATCCTCATCGGATGGCTGTGCCCATACCATGGATCTAGATTATTATGTACTCTGTTATGGATGGCTGCGCCCATACCACATATATCATGTGCTTGAGCTATCAGTTGTATCTCTCTATGCAGATTCTCCAGCGGCAGCTGCATGTGTTCTTGTAAAGCATTTCACCCCTCTCTCTCTCTCGGGCCTCATGCTTTAGGGGGCATCTATTACACAGTAATTTGTCACCATTGGTCACCGTCCCTGTTACCTCTTTCCTGCACTTTGGAGGACTCATTCCGAGACCTATGAGAAGTGACATGGCTTGAAAACACTTGCATTATGTTCCCCTAAGTATGGACTTCATATGCCTTGAAGACATCTCCTGCAGATTATCCTTAAAAAGTCCCCTTTTTCCATTAGCGCGGATCCACAGTGTATCACCCGCGCCAATGGGGGAAATTCTCCAAAGAGGGCGCGCCCATTGGCGCTCTGTCTCAGAATCTTACCCGCGCCAACCAAGTTTGGAAAAGTTTGTTAACAAACGCACGCCCGAGAGTTTTTTCCTTTCGACTCATGTGGCTTTTCAAGGATAATGCCAATCTCATGGATGTCGAGATTCATCGTATCTCTATCCATAATAGCTTTTCGAGGATAATGCTTATCCCATGGATGTCTGGATTCATTGTATCTCTTCCTCCTCCTCCATCTATAAAAGCTTGTTCTGGTGCATTTGACAAGCTAGTTTTTGAGCATAGGGAGAATGATACTGTCAGAAGTCTGAGAGATTGTTGAGTCTTCTTTGCATTCATAATCAAAGAGAGAGAGAGGCTTGTTCCCGATCCCAACAAGCTTTGCAAGACATGTGTAGCTGATCACCTAGCCAAAGGAGGATTTGACGTCAGAACTTCGGTTGTATACTCCTTTGTTGATTATCAATAATAGATGACTATCATTATGGTTCCATTCTTGCTGTTCATTATGATGATGTTTGGATTATATCTTTTCTGACCAATATATAATTGCATCTATTGGATTTTATGCTTGTATTCGTATCGTTCTTTGCATGTGTAGGTGTCCATTCACGGAGATCGTGAGGATCGTGACCGACCGGAGCAAAGGAACGGGAGTGTCAACTCTTCTACAACACTAAGCATTGGAATCCAAGTAGGTTCTCGTAATCCACCTTTAATTTGCAATTAGGAACTTGCGTGATAGCACTGTTTGATTGTTGCTAGACCCATTTTGGGCTAGTGGGATCGCCTCTGTCCGCAGAGGGGATTTACCTCTCCAACAAAATGTATGGGATATTTGTGGATGAATGTGTCAAGACAACATTGGCATGACATGTTGGCAAAATGAAGAATGGTATTAAATGGTGAAATGATGTGAAAAGAAAACCATAAATCTCCTCTCTAGAGTAATAAGAGTTGTCCCATATATGTTGGAGATTGATTACGTCTACTCCAAAGCCATGAGAAAGGATGGAGGGTTCTTGTAGTAACAAATTCAATTGTTGGACCACCCAAATGTAGTTATGACACTGAGGTAGCCATATTGTGGCAATAGGCATGTGAAGTGGTCATATCAGAGTAGAAGTGGGTGCTCAAAGTTGATAGGGCCATAACAATAATTGAGGTAGCCTTGACCTAAGTAATGACATCTAGAGTGCCTTGGTCTAGGCGAGATTGTGGGCAAATGTGGTAATAAGAAAAATGCTAGGATGGTTGTGTGAGTGTTGAGCAAGGACATAGTTGACCAAAAGCATTGTTACTTATTTTTAGACATCATTATAATTGGCACATTTGGTGCAGTTGAGAGGGGTGTGTTCACGTCTATGTCTATGAGAAGCAACATTCCTACGAGGTGAGAACCATTAAAGTGGATTCGCTAGTTAAATGAGATGTGAGAGTATATGGTATCGGTAAAAAAGCAAGTCAAGAAGATCTATTTTGGTACAACTTTGTGGCATAGTCAAGAATGTTATGGCCTTGGTCGATGGCATTGGATGGTGCTAAAAATTGATGAGGCTATTGAATGATAGATGGATATCTTTGAGATCAAATTTGATAGTGGATTCAATGAGAGATCACATGGATCTGGCGAGTACAAATGATGTTGGAAGGTCAAATCAAGGTGAGAAGAGTGCGATGGATGCACAATGGAAAGGTGCTCAAAAGCATGGGTGGTGAGAGAAAGGTCAGGTAGCTAAATGGATGTGAGAAAATAGATGGATTCGATGGTATTGAGGCTTGATGAAGGAGCTAACATGTTATAAAAAGCCAAAGTAGTACATGAACATCCTAGAGTGTTTCATTGAAGTTGTAAATCCCAACAATAAGTAGGAAGTATTCCCTAAGGTTGTTATAAAACTTGTTATTTAGGCATACATGTTGTACACAATAGCATGTGGTATCATCCCTCTCATGCATAGAGAGGATGGAGGATCAAGTTGTAAAATGAACTACTTGAATAGATACAACAATGGCAAGTGTACATGTATGCTAGCTTGGCATTGGTTTGTTGTAATAGTTGTTATGTAGGCATATATGTTGTAGTGTAGTGGCCCATGGAGTTATGTATAAGCAAGTTGTGGAATGAGCCACTTGAATAGGTGCAAGGGTGATGGGTGTACTTGTATGTTAGCTTGAGGAGGGGAATGTGAGATATTGGAATGTGAGATAGTTGAGGAACTATGTATGAGAAAAAATATCCTAGAAAAATAGTAGTTTAGGGTAGTTAGGGTAAACTTGACTTGGTTAATTTTTTTTTATCTACATGTAAATTTTACAAAAATATAAAATTAAAAATAAACTTATATATTATGTAGCATATAACATCTAAAAAACTTTATCAACAATAATAATGAACTGTGTATTTCAACAATTTATAATATTTTAATTTACATTCTTTATTTAATTATGTTATTTATTATTTGCTAAATTTATATACAAATATAAATAAACTTTGTACTTATCCAATTTGAACTTATTATATTTACATAAAAATACTTCATTCCAATTATCAAACTATGACCCAACAAATTTTATACCACTAAACCACAACTACCAAATCCTAAATGGTACATCAATATTTTTTCAATAATGAGAAAATATTGTACCAACAAAAAATCCATTATAAACTCTTGGTTCAATACAACTAAACTTAATATAAATAAACATAAATAAAAGTTCATATTAAATTTAAAATATTAAAAAAAAAGACTTATAAAATAATAGTAAAAGTATTGTAGATATTTTCAACTGTACATTTTTAAAGATATTTAATGTCCTTTCACAAACATGAAAGAGTACTTACACTTTTATGCAACAAATGGTGGCAATCCTCACAAACATGAAAGAGTACTTACACTTCTATGCAACAAATGGAGGCAATCCTCATAAGAACTACTTTATATATATATATAATTTTTTTTTTTTTTTTTTTAATTTAGGAGTTGCTTTTCTTTATATCACAAAAAATTACAATTTAATATATTAATTTTAATATTAAAAATTGGTATGAAACTATATTAAATTAAAATTTATAACTTTCCAATTCACATAAAATCATTTACACATTAATTAAAAAAAACCTGTAGGACATAAAAATCATGATATGTACCATATTTGTTTTTTGGGTAATTGTTGCCAACCCTGAGCCTTTGATGTCAACGAGCTCCTTTCCATTCAAAGAAGTAATAATTCAAAAATCACGGATTCGAGACATTGGAATTTTGTGGTTGCAATTTTTATCTAATTTAGAAGTACATATGAAGTTTTGGAAAATTTCCAAAGATTTTGGCTTATTACTAAAATCCAGTGAAAGATTTGAATTTACACCAGAGACTCAACGTGTTCATGGTACACAAAAAATATTATGTGAAAAGAAATCTAACTAGGATAATGAAATCTACATAGGATGAGTCATTATTATGGATAATGTAGAGAAATTATACGTAAGATATGGAGATAAGCATTATTATGGATAATGCAGAGCAATTACACGCGTAAGAAAGTTCAGAATGAATACAATTTTTACACAAATATAATAGTTAAAATAGTTACGCATGCATGCCAACTCATAATGATTTTTGACATTTGAAATTATATTTCATTAACATCACATTTCAATCTATAAATTTAATTGAAAGTATATTAGTAAGTTAAATATAGGCAAATCAATCTAGTCATATAAGTTCAATAGAGACAAAGAGATTTAGGATATTGATGTAAGTGGAAAGATAATCGTGGCATTAGAGTTGGTAAGAATTAGGATTATATATATATGAATTAAGATGTATAAACCAATTGTAATAAAAATCATTAAAAATAAATATTTTTTTTAAGATTATAAGTTTGAATTTTAGGTAATAAATTTATTGTTAAAGATATTTTTTGACTTATAAATTTTTTTGTCATACATATATAAAGAGAGTGATTATTTTGTATTATATTATAAGACTAGAAAAACCTGGCCAAGTCCATTTACATTCAACAGTTATATTAGCTATGTCAAAATTCCAGAAGAGCCATATCTTAGTTTTCCTATTGTTGTGGGATTTTTTTATCTATCCTATTACATTGAAAAAGTCCAAATATCCTTCAAAATCGCCCCAGTTTTTTTATACCTACAATACATACTAATTTGGATTCTAATTTTCCCTAGAGGAGCTAGGATCCAGTCGGGGTTGTTCTTTTATGACATTTGCTTGCCACGAGCTACATCATCTTCTCAAGTTATGCTCATGTGTGTGTCCCTTCTTACAAAGTCAGGGTTTGTTCCAACGAGCCCTGTTTTTCCTCCTCGTTCGAAATCCAATCCACCTCCTTCTTTCTCGTCTTTAACATCAAGATGTCTAACTCCATATGAAGTAGTCAACACTCCACTCTAGCACTCGACCATTCCAGTTTATGTTCCATGGCCGTTTCCCTGTCATCCTTCTCTTTCTCCAATAATTCAAGCCTCTTGTTCATCATTCCATACATACCCAATAAGTTCCTAAAAATCTTCTCTGTCACTTTCCTCCACCACTTGAAATCTTCAGTGGCATCCTTATATTCCATCTTCATCGATGACCACTTCCACAACAACATTCTCCAACTTAAAAACATCCAGATGGGCTATGTATCCATTTGACATCCTTTATTTAATATTTTCCTTTCCTCTAGAGAGAGGTATCCTCTTGTTATGCTCCTATACCAATAGGTGTCATATCTCATGATTGACTTGGTGAGCTATGAATATGTTCATACCTTCACTTGTTGCAAAGGTTTTCCATATTGTTAAAAAATCAAAAAATTTAAAAAATGTAAAGAGGGTATACCCTGAAAGAAAAATCAAAGGGTGAAAAGAATAAAATGGTCAAAAAAGTAAAAGAAAATGAATTCCACCAAAAGAAAGACCAAGGAAAGTGTGCAAGTCTAAATGCCGCTATTTTTTAATCTTATGTAATAAACAAATTGTGTGCAACTTGTAACCTATGCCACAATTAATGAACAGTCAAACAGCTTAAGCTTGAATAGTTCATATTTTCAATTTTATGTTTTAGAGATAGAGAATAAAATCTGACCAAACTATTTAATCTTGGCAGATAAGTAGATAGGTAGAGTAAATAAAAGGAGCTCAACAGCTTAATCTGAGCCCTTGGGTGTAATAAGGTTAGACTTAGATAGATTTCTACATGTAAAATGAAAGAAAATGTGATAAGGGTTTGCCAGTCTAAGTGCACCCTAATAAAGAAGAAAAAATGTCCGGTTAAAGTAGGTAGGGTAGGTAGATGATGTTGCAGAATTACATGTGATGGATAATGTCTCTAAATGTTTTAATTTTCACTTTCATCACAAGTGCAAGACATACATTACACTAGAAGCATTTCAAGCAAAAAAAAGGTCAAATAATTAACTCCCCTTCTCATTTTTCCCTAAAAATTTCACTAATTTTTTTTTTTTATCGGTAAAACTAGCTACTTATATATTAATATGTACAGCAAAATAATTTACATCTTGATATGCTGGCTGCCCATGGCCACAGGCGTAACCATGGGTGACATTGACCGTTTCATGGAATTGCCGCGCAGGGCAATGTTGACAAAAGAAACAAAATACTTGACCCTGAGAGCTATTCTAAAAACACTTTGATGGCCTGCCCAGGGGCATCTAACACCATAATTATAGCCCGAGACACACTGTGACAGAAATTGACAAAGACTCGAAACATTACCACGCGCCTGCTGCGTTAGTGGAAACCGCCCGCAGGACTTGGCTCCTAGACACAAGATTAACATAACAGAAACATGAGATTGAAAATTAACCTGACACCCGAACCCAGCATGAAAGGACTCGACCTGAGCAAAGAAGACAAGAACAGGAGAGCGATGGTGTGATTTAATCCTCGGTCTCTTCCTCCATACTTCTGCTGCCTCCGTCTCCTTCAGCCTCGCTATCTCCCGTGGCTGGTGTGCTTTGCGAAGGGGATGACAGAATGTGATATGGAGATTGGGGGTGAGGCGGCAGATAAGCACCTCCAGAAGTGCCCACAGCAGTGGATGACTCCCCCAACACAGCTTTTCCTTTACCCTTCTCCGAGGGGGCTCCCATCGTTGACGACTCCCCCAGAGGGAGTTTCCCCTTCTCCTGCCCTGCGACTTCCCCCATAAGAACCAGCGAAGACCCATCATCATCCACCTCAGGAGAATTGGTGAAAAGCACAGAGATGTGTGCGTTGACCCCTGCAGAGCCCTCAGAGCTGCCCAGCGAAAACACAACCGAACTAAAAGCTAGAAGACTGGGTGCCATCTCAACAGAATTACCAACTTCCAGAATTTGCCTTGCAGGAATTGGGTTGGCACCCCCCCGGCGATGGCAATAAACACAACAGCAGTGATGGTGTAAGTTTGCTGCGGGTGGGCGGGGGAATTGGCCATTCCCACTTCCCCTCCTGCACGGCATTCTTTCCCGAACCATCGTGACTCCGGCTCCCCTAAACAGTAGGCGAACACCCTCCGTCTCTTGCCACTTCCTCGATACAGCCAGACAGAGCTCCGGAGAGCGTATACACAGGCAAAGGTGCTCAGGGGGGGACCTGTTTTCACCCCTGCACTTCGCCACTCTAATGAAACATGAACAATAGACACTCCCTGAACCACAATGCAATTCCTTTGCCGGCCAGCATTCATATTTATTCTCTTGCCCATCTCTTGATAAGATAACCACATTGAATGCCTTACGCAGGCCTGCCATCGTCCTCAGCTGCTCCATTAAGGATGCTCTGGGGCGGCTCGCTTGAACCAGAAATCCGCCGGCTTGAGTATTTAATACCCCCGTCCTCTTCACGTGGCATAGAGTGCTTGTCATGTGGCACCATGCCGTCAACCTTCAAGGCACCCGCATCCGGGAACTGAGCCTCTGCAAAGATGAGGTTTTGACACTCCTGTAACTGCTGTCTGTTAGTTATGATACTTGTATCCCCTGATAGGAGCGGCTTATTCGTTTCGGTTCCTATGTTGGCCAGGAGGTCCGCAACTTTGTTGCCCTCCCGTTTAGTATGAGTGAAGGAGATGGCTCTAAAATTGTTGATCCTCTGTGCTACCTCATTCATCCTTGCCTCAAGCCTCCAACTTGGCGCCACTTTTCTCGCATTCGAGCCGTTCTGTAGTCTGGTGGCTAAGTTGATCAGAATCTGGGAGTCCCCTTCGACAATCAAGGATTGAAGATTGAGAGTCTCTGCTTGCACCAAACCTTGCAAAAGGCCTTCCAACTCTGCGGAATTGTTGGTGTCCCACCCAAGATTTCCAAAATAGATCCTAATGGCTTGGCCTGTAGAATCTCGAATTAGTCCGCCGTAACCAGCTACCCCGGGGTTCCCTTTGGAGGCCCCATCGAAGTTTATCTTGAAGGTATTTTTGGGGGGAGCTTTCCACTGACTGTCGTCCCTGATGGTTGGGGAGGGAGAGTTGCTATTGAGAGAGTCAGGGGAGAGTTGTAGCTGCCAGTTGCCTAATATGTTGCGCTCGTTGTCAGTGGAGGGGAAGTCTTCCTTGGTCCAGTTCTGAAGAGCCATAGTTTCCTGAATGTTTTTATGAATTCTTCTCCAGATTTCTTCTGATGGTGAATGCTTATTTCTGAAGATTCGCTGGTTGCGTTCCTTCCAGATGTTCCAGAGAATTATGCCCGGTAAAATGATCCATAGATGGTTTAGGATCTTGCAGCTGAAGGGCTGCATTGGCCAGAGTCTTAAGGAATTGACTATATCGTCCTCTCCCTTACATCTTTTTTGGCATCGGAAGCTGGCCTTGTCCCATAGACACTTGGCCAAAGGGCAGGTATCCAGGAGATGGTTGAGAGTTTCTTCATTCTGAGCGCAATTCATACATATTGAAGGGCCACTAAAATTCCGTTTCCGGAGCTTATCCCAGGTGAGAATTTTTTTGTGACTTACCAACCACAGAAAGCAGGCAATCTTTGGCCAAGGTCCCAGCTTCCAGATCTTGCTCCACACCGGGTCAGGGGGAAAGGGAAAGTGACACAACAACCTGTAAGCTTCTGAAGTGGAGTAAGCCCCTTTAGGCAAGTAGCCCCATCTAAGAATATCCCTTCCATTATCTTGCCTTATCCTTCTTTTATTAAGTTCAGTAGTGAGTTCCTCTTGCCGCTGAGCGCCTTGGTGGTGGAGAAGCAGGTCACTTCCCTTCCATTTCCGAAAATTGTGCTCCATCTCTGTGGCCCAGAATTGATGAACTGTTTTATGAAGTTGGTTTGGTTCATCAGGGATGAGGTCCGGGTGCAGATTGTCTTGAAGTTTGGGCTGCTGGTTCCAGGCATCAGTCCAAAAACGAGCTGAACGGCCATTCCTAATTTCCCAAAAGCTATGCTTTTGAATTAGCTGATAGTGTTGCTTCGCCGCATTCCATATGGTGGAACCCTTTTCAGTGGGGATGAAGCGAATGAGCTCCTCTTGGGGGCGGCCTTCTGCATATTTGGCTGTCCAGACTTTCCCCCAAGGCTTTTCTGGGCAGGTGATCCATTGCCACCATATCTTGGCGTTCATTATAGAGTTGCTGTGTTCAGGATCCCGCAATCCTATGCCGCCCTTATCCTTGGGCATGCAGGCAGTGGACCACTTGACTAATGCCCATTTACGGTTAGTGGCAGCGCTGCTCCAGAGGAAATTTCGCTGCAGATTTCTGATGCTTTTTAGCACCCATTTGGGCGCTGCTAAAATAGAAAACAAATACAGAGGCATAGCCTGCAAGACAGATTTAATGAGGACAATTCGTCCAGCCAAGTTAAGGGATCTGTAAGTCCATTGAGAGAGACGATTTTCCAGCTTCTCGAGCAGGGATCGCCAAGCTGGAAGTTTAAGGGCGGAGGCTGAGAGGGGAGCACCTAAGTATTTAGAGGGCAGAGAGGCTACAGGGAAGCCCAAAATGCGGGAGACGGCAGTTTTGACTGAGGATGGCGTGTGGAAAAAGAAAATCTGCGATTTTGCGTTGTTTATACACATTCCAGAGGCTTCCGAGAAGGCTTGAAGGAGGGATTTGAGGCGACGGGCTTCTTGGACCGAGGGGTATCCAAAAAGCATTGTGTCGTCCACAAACTGATGATGGGAGGTGGCTGGGGAATTATGAACAGAGATGCCTTTTATCTGATGCGAGTGGAGAGCATGCTTGATGAGCCTTCCCAGTCCTTCCGCCATTAGAACGAAAAGGAAGGGGGAGAGGGGGTCGCCTTGGCGAATACCTCTAGAAGGATTGAAGGGACGGGAGGGGAAGCCATTGACAAGAATAGAGAAATGTGTGGAGGTGATCATATTCATGATCCAACGAATCCAGGGGGCGCAGAAGCCAAAGGCCTTTAGCATCTCCTGTATATAATTCCAATTTAATTTGTCAAATGCCTTGGAGAGGTCAAGCTTGAGAAGCATACCTGATTGCTTTGAGTGCTTGAGGGAGTGTATAATTTCGTGAGAAAGCAGAATGCCGTCCATAATATGCCGCCCCTCCACATACCCTGACTGTTCCGGGGAGATGAGCCCGGGGAGAAGAGGTTTCAGGCGATTTGCTATCACTTTTGAAATGACTTTGTATATAACATTGCAAAGCGCAATGGGCCTGAATTTGTCCGGAGTGATGGAATCCTCCTCCTTGGGAATGAGCGTTATGAAGGTAGCATTGAGTGAGGGCAAGAGCCAACGCGTTGCCCTGGATTCTTCAACTATCTGCCAGACCTCCTCCCTTAACATATCCCAGAAGGCGTGAAAGAAGGTGGTGGAGAAGCCGTCTGGTCCTGGGGCCTTGCCTTCCTTTAGCTGCCTCATTGCATCGTCTACTTCCTGAGGTAGAATGGGCCGCATGAGGTGCTCGTTTTGCTCCTCTGAGATAAGTTTTGGTATATTGTCCGTGATTTTACTGATGGCCCTTCGCCTATCTTCTTTTTCGTCCTTATGAATCTGCTTGAAATGGTTCAGGAGTACCTCTTCAACCCCCTCATGCGTTTCCACTTTCTCTCCTGACGGTTTTTGGATGAAAGGGATTTTGTTGTGGATTCTTCTTTGCACCGTAGTTTTGTGAAAGAATTTAGTGTTGCGCTCTCCCTCCTTTAACCATCTGACCCGTGACTTTTGTTTCCAATAAATCTCCTCCTGCTTTCTTCTGTTGTCCAGCTGACTATGTATATGGCGTTCCTGTTCCAAGCTGGCATCAGTGTGCCCTTCCTTTATAACCTGTTGGTGAAGAGTCTCCAGGTCCTGAGTGAGCTTTTGCTGGTCCTGGAAGATGTTGCCGAAGGTTTCCTTGTTCCATCGTTTTAGATGGTCTTTAAGAAAGCGAAGCTTTTGTTGAAATTGATACATCTTGGAACCTTCGGGGGGAATGAAGGTGTCCCAGATGGATTTCACAAAATTTTTGAAGGAGGGATGCGTGAGCCAAAAACCTTCAAAACGAAAGGGACGTTTGAGAGTGTTACCTGGCCGTTGCCATTGAAGGGCGATTGGCCAATGGTCCGATCCCGAGTGAGCAAGGATTGCTGCAGAGAAATCCCCGCCTAGGTGGACTGCATTGTCCGAAAGGAGGAATCGATCCAGCTTTGAGGCGATTTGATATTTGCCTGATCTTCGATTACTCCATGTGAAGGTACCGTTACAGAAAGGCATGTCGATAAGAGAGGAGGCTTGAATGAAGTTCCGGAAGTGACAGTCTTCTGGCTCCAATCTGCTCCTGCCTCCTAGCTTCTCATTCGTCTTCGTAATCATGTTGAAGTCCCCTGCCACCATCCAAAGCGGGTGTCTTCTACTGTTACTGAGGGCTTCTATTGTATCAAGAAGCGCTATCTTGCTTCCTGCTTCTTGTGGGAAGTAAACATTTGACAGATTACCATAGACATTGGTACCCAAGATGTGAAACGTTGCCTGGATGAGGTGATGTGAAGCATGGAAGTCTGAGAGGGATACCGCTTGCGAGTTCCAAGCAATCGCCAGGCCCCCAGAAGCACCTGAGGCATCAACAGCTACCGATCGACAACCGGGCCAGGCTTTTGAGAGAATGCTGCCTAGCGTTTCACTGTTGCACTTTGTTTCTTGGAGAAAGCACATTTGTGGTTTTTCCATTCTAATCATATGTTTGATCATCCTGAGTTTTCCGGGGCTGTTGAGCCCTCTTACATTCCATGAAACTAGCTTCATCATTAACAATTGATGGAGGGTTTGAAGTACTTTGTAAGCTGAGCACATCTACCTGAATCTACCAGGATCTTACCTATCTCTATTGTCCTTTGCAGATCTGTTTTTCTGCCTCTTTTCTTAGGATTCTTCAAGTGCTGACTTCCATCCCATTGGCTGTCAGGTTGTATTCCCAGTTGACTTTGGTAATAGGCTCGAGAGATAACCATTTCGAGCTTGTTGAGCGTGAGTTCTGGTATCTTGTCAAAAGCTTGTTTTTTACACGCTATTTCCAGCTCTATAATGTCTAATCCATGCAGATCGAAACTCTCTGGTTCCTCTTCCATTTTTTGCACCTGATCTCCTTCTGCCTCAGGGTTTTCAAGGTTCTGAGGGCGCTCCCGCTCCGCTTCGTCTTCCATTGCTTTACCGGTGGCAGAGGATTCTTTCCTACTCCGCTGGTGCGAGGAGGGGGATAGGACATGCGAGGGGGAAATGGGGGGGTTAGATCTGGAAGGAGAAGACGAGGAGGACGGATTATTTGGCTGGGTCATGGATTCATGCAAGGGGTTCTCTGGATCTTTGCCCAAAATGTCAAAACTGTTCTTGGTTACTGGGCCATGGGGCTTGGAGACTTGGGTGTGAGGCCCATTGGGGGGTTTTTTGTGAGGGCGCCTTCTGCTGGTGACTTTTGTGAAGCCGTCCTGAGCAGAGGAATCAGAAGAGCTAGGGTTACTGGATTGGGCATTTTGGGGACAGTCTCTAAATAAATGCCCTAGGGAGTGGCATTTACGACATCTGAAAGGAACATGCTCGTAATCAAGAGGCTGGATAAACTCCTCATCCCGATGGGAGAGAGTGACTGAGTCAGGAAGGGCTTCGTTGAGGCGGATAAACACACAGATACGGGCATAGGAAATGTACTTGCGGGTCTTGGTTTCATCGGATGATCTGATATATTCTCCCACCCCATCTCCTATCCTTTTGAGAGAGTCCTCCTCCCAGTATTCATCTGGGAGGGAGTATAACCTGATCCAGACAGGTGCCAGGGTTAGGTCTTCTTTGTTTGGGTTGAATCGAGGGATCCAATCCCTCAGATAGAGCCCAGCCGCGTTAAAGAAGTAAGGTCCTCCCACTAGAATACGGTGCTTGTCCTCCAGGCAATAGAAGATGGCTGTGAAGAAACCTTTTGGTCCCAGCTGGAGCGTGACATCCCCTTTCGGTTTCCATTTCGCCTTTATCCATCCGGATAGGGCTTTCTCCGTGGGCCAGAACCCTATGAACTTCCCTATGAGGGCATGATCTTGCATGAACTGTATTCTTGCTTCTATTTTGTCTCCTGGTAGTTCTATGCGTGGTCTTTCCTTGGCCACCGGTCTGCAAGTGGAAGAGATTACCTTCTGCCCTTTTTCAGGCATGTCAGAACCATTCTGATCGTTCCTCTCCCCCCTTTCATCATTTTCGTTACCCGTGGTATCCTTTCGAATATTATTTCGTGTGTGCAGAATCTCACTATCCACAGATCCGAAGACAACCCCATGCTCCGGATCGAGCTGTGACGGGGAGGGCACTGACGCCCCCCCCAGCGGATGAGCCATATTAAGGGCCTGGTGCAGCGCAGTTTCGCACACCTGGAAAGAGTCTGTTACTGCGCCGAAGAGCTTAGCTGAAGCGCAGACGGCGCCGTTGCAGAAAGACTCAGAACGCTAGCAAACCCTAGCCCGCAGGCAGTGTCCCAACCAATACAATTGTTTAAAAATTTCACTAATTACCCCTAAAGTACTAAGCCATTTGAAAATTAGAGGGGCTTAGAGCATTTCTCTGACTTCTTGAGGGACCGGACCCTCAGCCCAATAATTTAAAAGCCTAAGTATTCAAAACCATCATTCATTCACTCTCATAAGTCTTTTCCTAAGTAAAATCCTATTTTACGTAAGAAAAATACACAATATCACATAAAAAACCCTTTTTCCACTTAAGCCTAAGTTAAATACTCATTCTAATGTTTTACTTAGCGCTTTTTACATTTTATGTCATCTAAACTATTAACCTTTGTATTATATAAATACCGCATAAATATTACTTTTTCCCGTATTATTTAAATATATTAAAATCCCCAAATTTTATATATTCCGCCCCTTTGGTTAATTATAACCATAAATATGTTTAAATAGGATTAACTAGTTAACCCGTAACTAGTTAACAGCGTAATCCCCCCATTGCATTAATTGGGATTAATTAACCCTCACGGTTAATTAAGAACCCTCCCCAACCAATCATATCACTCCCGATACAATTAAATAATTTTTAATTGGGTTAGGTCCGCTCACATTAAACCCCGCCGTATTGCGCCTCCCATTAGCCGTCCGATCGTGCCTCCATCATCCAACAACCATTAACGATATCACGCACCACTTTGTGACCACGCGTTAGCGCGTGATCGCAAAGTGGTTTCCGCACAGCACCCCACCACACATCGCAAAACCTGTGGAATCGCTAGCTCCCGGCCAAATCCCGCCTGTCTCCAAAAGTGGTGCGATACCATACCACTTACCGCCCTCCACATACGACAAAACATCCTTTCCTTCTTACGTCATCCGCCTGAATAATAAAACTCCTGCCACCTTTGACTTTGTGAATAAAACCAACAAAGCGTCGTTTTCATTATTCTGTACAGCAATCTGTGCTCCCATGCAAACAACGTCCAAGTCAATTGTTCAAGCTTTCCAACCACCACCCTGCCAAGAAAATTGCAGCCGACACAGCCCGGAACCTGCTATCCACCGTCAGCACCTGTCATTACACTGTTCATTCCCCAAATATAGGTATTTATCCAATTTCCGCCGAAACCCTGCAAGTTTTGGTTTTACAGTATAAAATCCACAAAGAAAGGCAAAATTCATTTCAAATTCAGTCTTTGTTTTGCCATACAAGTTCCCAGACTTGTTAATTTTCCCATTTTTCACCAAAAACCCAAATTCCTTTCTGAATCCACAAGAACCAGAAATGGAAACCCTGTGGCTCTGTCTGTTGCACCCATGAATGCCCCTCACAAAGATTTAGACTATCTTCCTCTTGCAGATAAAGACTTTCAGATAAGAGACTTATCCACTGACAAAAACCGCCTTAAAGTCTTTTGCCAAGCCAGAGACCAATACCTAAATGGCTCAATCATCCTGGGACTGTGGGAGTCCAACCTTCCCAGGTATTTTCTCCCCTTAGGCCATATTTTCCCTGATCTAATTCATCAATGCCAGGCAAATTATGACCCGAACCTCAGAGCTATTATGTCCCCAAGCCAAACAGTGCTCTTCCCCATAACAGCTGCATCCATTAATGAAATGTTGCAATTTTCCCTTGGTCAAGCTCTCACTCCCCTTTCTATAGGATATTTACTTGAGAAATCCACTCAATTGTCTCAATCAGAACTTACTCGCATCTGTCAGATTTTCATGTTGCCTAAACATCAGCCTAAAGGCCCACCTCCCTATCTGCAGACTTTCTTCACAAACATAGGAAGACTCATTGTTGATATGATATCCTTAATCATAGGATTCAACTCTAATGAGTATGTTGATGATGTAACCCTAGTGTTGTTGTCAATTTTTACTCCTGGACAACCCCTTGCTATCAAGTATGATTATGCCTCCTATATTGCCAATAAAATTCATGACCAATTCCTAAGACTGGACAATGAAGGAGTCTTCAAATACACCACTTTCATTTATCATCTTATGTTGTATTATCAGTAAGAGAACTTCCCTTTCCCTGTTAGGAAACTTGACACTAAAGGCAATCCAAGGTCTGTTACCTTTTGGAGTCCCATCTTCCATGCATCCTATGAATCTCCTTACTCATACAATGAGTTCATTGATCAATTTGTTCATCCAGCAACCACCTTATTAACAGGAGTTTCCCCTCCTAGGATTAGTGGTGACATCAAGAGAATCCTACAGCTCTCCAAGCAGTACAGAATAGGTGATTGGTACCTATACAAGAACCACACAGAAATCAGGATATATGGATGTGAGCTTTGCCCTTTCAAGTTACCCAAATACGTTCCAATGAGACTGTTTGCATTGGAATATTGCAGACAAATGATACATACAAACATGGTTCATTTTTGCAAAGCCAAAAAGAAAGCTCAACTCAGAATAAAAAATCAGTTATGCCCTTTGGTCTGCAATGATAGGGAAGCATGGAGAGAAGCAGAGATAATTCTAGAAGATCATCTTAAGTTGCACAAAAGTTTTGGTTGGAGGCCATATGACCCTAATAGTTTCATCTGTGATAGGAGAATGAAAAATAGGTTGTCACCATACATTCACCATAGAATTCCAGAAATTGAACAATTTGCAAATATGAATGAATGGAGGGAAGGGACCCTAGTAGAGAATGATAGTGAACAGGTCAATATTGAGAATGTTATGAGAGATCTTGAGAAAACGCTTGACTTGGATTCTTCTGGGTAGGTACAATTTCAGTTATCTCAAAGATCAGGGATTGGTGCCTCCATTGCTGGAACCTCTCAGCAACCTTCACAGCAAACAAGCACACCAGCCATAGGAACATCAAAAGGCAAGGAATTAGAGACCAGCATTACAACCACAAAATAGACTACAATGTCTAAGTAGCCTAAAACTCCCAAAGAATAGGCCCAAATACATACTCCTCTCACTTAGGGCATCATGGGAGAACCTCCATTTTTGCAAACTCATTTAAATGAGGAAAGAAACAAAAAGAGAGACAGAGAAACAACTACCCCTGCCAGTGAACCTTCAGGACAGCATGGAACAAAAAGACAAAGACTAAATCCCCTTTCAGAGGAGGAATTTGTTGAAGAGACTATAGATAGTCAGAGGGAAGAAAGAGTAGAGAGCCAACAAACTTTTCCAGTAGGAGGAACATCCACTAGCTCACAGAGATAGGAGCTAGAAAGACAACAAAGTGCAGAGGTATCTTCTTTCAGGCCACCAAGGACAGATGCCTCAGATATCAAGAAAACATTTACAGAAATAAAGGCCAGGAATGATCCATTGAGGCTTCAAGTTTATAATCAATATTTGAAAATGGCCCCCACAAATCAACAGAGATTGATGTCAGCCTATGACATCAAAGAAGGCAAAATGATAATGAGCTATTTCAAACCAAAGGTGCAACAGCCCAAATCAGCAGCAGATTATCTCAGAACAAATTTTGAAGTCATGGCAAAGGATATTCATCCTTTGGATCAGATTGAATTGCATAAGCAAACTAGAGAAATGATTTATTCAACCTTGACTGGTAAGGCAATGATGGCCCAAAGGTTGAAAATTCCTTAAATAACACAACTGCGCAACTACAATTGGAGAAGGCCTCTTCTCAGGCCAAATTTAACAGAATAAAGTCTTTAGAATAAATAATTATTGGATTGGGCAATGATCCCAAATATATTAAGGCTACAGAAGCCTTAATCAAAAAGAAAGATGAAGATATTGCTGCCCTAAGGAAACAACTAAAGCTGCCACCTTCAAGGCATCCACAGACTGCTAAGATTATAAAGCAAAAATCTGAAGAAGAGCTGATGGATTTGCTCTTAAAACTTAATGAACAACTGAATGAAACTGAGCAAAAACTTGAAAGAGCATTGAAGGACAAGCAGGGAGAGTCGACCTCTCAGCCTCCCAATGTGATACCAGTAGTCTCAACAACAGTCCCTTCAACCCTTGGAGCAGCACTGGCACCAAATATTCCAACAGTTACAGTGGAGGTGGTTATAGGTACAACAACAACAGAAACAACAGGAGTAGCATAGGGCAGCATTGCTAATTTGAGCACAAAGGAGCTAATAAAATCAATGGAGGACCTGAAACTACAAGTTTCAGAGCTGAATAAGGTAAAAGAGAAATATACCAACTTAGAGCAAAGGTATGATCTCTCAAAAATAAATGCTGCAGAAAAGACAAGAGAGATTAAAGTGTTAGAAAACAAAGTGAAATGATTGGAAAAAGACCTTACTTTTGACAAGCCTCTGACAGAAATTAAGAAAATTCTTTGGGCCAACATCACTCAATCAATAAATGATGCTTGGCCATCAATTCAAATAATTTTTGAGCAAATTGATTTAGTGAAACTAGCTCAAGAAGAAATTCAAAAGACAAGGGCAGAATTAGGAAATATGCCTGAGGAAGCCAACAGGCTCATACAGTTTTTGAATACCAGGAATAAGTACCATCTTGAAGCGCTGGGCATTCAAGATAGAACAGGGACAATTTTGGAAATCAAAAGTGTTTTTACTAAAAGAACTCTGATGCAAAACTTAGAAAGAAGGTGCCATGACATGCAGGAAGAAATTAATGCTTTCATGAAAAGATTTGATATTTTACAGGGTAAAGGGTTGCCAAGTCCTTTAGTTATTCATGATAAACTAATGAGTCATAAGGACTATGTGGAGAAATTGAATAAGTATGCAGGCAACCAAGCAGGTTCATCAACAAGTGCATCAACAATAAAAGCATTGCCTATAGGCAGAGTTCTCTATGACAATTTGGAGAACTTGTTCTATGTTGAGCATGAAATAAAGCACTTGTTTCCAATTTAGCCTACCTTTTTCAGGTACACAGAAACTGATGAGACCCTGAGAAAACTTCAGAAAAACAGATTTCCAGAAGCACAATGGTGGGAAAACATATTAGAAATTTTGTAAAATTATCCTTGGTAAAATGTAAATTTTGGTTATTTACTGCAGTAAGTGATGGTAAAGGAGATGAACAGGGATCAAATAGGTCGAAGTGTATCAGAACAGGTAAAGAGTATCAGTGAAAATAGGGCTGTCAGCACAGAGTTACCAAAGAAGACAGCAGCAAGCCAAATCATAGGGCCTGCCTCTAGCACACTCACAAGAATAGGAATAGCACAACATCCTATCTTCGAGACCATTTGTCTCTATTTTCTTGTAACTTATTCATAGTCATCCTAGAATATATCTCACTCTGTTATGAGATATTTTTTGTAAATTTTTTGTATAAATACTCCCTCAATTGGAGTATTGAAGGTGGATTCTTAGACATTGCTGTAATACTGATTATTTTGGAATAAAGTGTTGTTGGACAAAATTTTGTATGGCTAGCTGGATAAATAATTGATGCAAAGGACTTTTCACAGATTTCTTGAGTTAAGCACAGGATCAATAAGTCTTCTATATCTCATGTTTTAAAGTTTTCCTTGTTTATTATATTATCTATGTTTCAAATCTGAATGATAAACAAAAAAGAATAATTTGAAAAGTGTTTAAGTACAATCTGTTTTCAATCATTGTTATTCTTAATGTTTTCCTCTGAACTAGTTTGAACAGTGAATTCTTAATTGCTCCTGTTTTATAGTTTATTCACTTTGATTAGTTAGTAAAGAATACTTAACTGCTCTTTATTAGTAATCATTCAAGTTCCCTCTTTTGAATGTGTTGAAGGATTCTTAACTGCGCTTCACCCATTTTGAGCCCATTCCATCTTTTTTAAGTCTTTATTTGTTCCCTATTTGATTACCTTGCCCTGTGAAACCATCCCTTGTTAAGAAACCAAATCCAGTCAAGCCATCTTCTTTGACTCCATTAACCTAATGGCCTAAAACTACTCAGTTCTACCCCTCTACTATTGAATTTCACCACCCAAACTCAATCAAAATTCCTAAACTTCATAACTAGCCTAATATCTTTCAAAACAAAGCTAAAACTTAAAGAGAGAGCCCTCTCTGGGTGCATATTGGCTAGATTCTGTACCTAAAAGTTGGTTTGTGGTTACCTCGGACCCCTTTCCTCTTCCCAACAACTTCAAGGAAAATCTGAGAGATAACATAGTGGTGACTCCGCTGGGGAACGAATAATTTGTTTGTTACTACTGTTTACTTTATAAACTACAGACGAAGTCTGAAGTTAGCCAAGTAGCCTTTGAATTGCTCTTGCTTTGCAATTGCATAAGTAAATGAATGCTGCTTCAATCTATCTCCGGTCTAGTTTATGGATTGAACATCTGGTTTCAAATACTTGATTAGTTCCTCTTGTCAAATAAGTCTTTAAGAAAGTTCAAATCCCATACCTAAAGCCTCTTAGAGAAACTGTTGAAGTTCTATTGTCAGACCCACTTAGAGAAAAAACCAAAAATATACCTAGAAACCTAGCTTCAGAAAGGACTCATAACACCAGAGCTAATCCTGATCCAAATCCACCTCCTGTGTTTGAAAATCCTAATCTGATCCCCAGAATTCTTAGGAGACAGGAAAGCTAGGAAAGTTCTGCCAGTTCTCGGCCTTTATATAAATCAAGATCCTGTCCTGTAAAGTGGATCTACCTTGAGGACGAACCCTTTGATGAGAAATTTGAGACCTCTTTATTTGTAACCTTTTCTGAGTCTGAGTTGGTCCGCTTAGTTCATAACCCAATATTTATTTTAGATTTACAACTTGAATTTGTCACTTCACATCTTGATAGACATTTGCAGAACTCCATACAATCTGAGCTTACCTATGAAGGAACACAAAACCTTTCTGTGATCACTACAGCCTCTCCAAGTTCATCAACATTTCCTCAGACATCTCAACCTCAAACCACCCCTTCCACCCCTCCATCCACCACTCCAAGACCAACCCCAGCTGTTGTTTCATCACTATCTATTGCAATGGCAAACAAATATACTCCCTTGGTATTACTAGCCAATCTAGGAGCTATGCCCCAAGACTATCAAAGTAAAATCACTCCTTTCGATGGTTCTGGTACCTACACTGCACAACAACATACCAAAAAAATGACTGACTACTTTGAGATATATGAAATAGATGCAGATGATGTCAGAATGAGAATATTTGTTCAAAGTCTGACTGGAGAAGTCAGAACCTAGTTTAGAACCCTCCCTGCAAACAGTATCAATGACTTAGAAGCTCTCTATAGAACATTCTTAAACAGATGGGAAAAGAAGAAAGATCCTCTTCAAATCTTATCAGAATATGAAAACCTGAAAAGAGGAACACAAGAAACTATGCAAGATTACTGCACTAGGTTCAATAATGTTTACAATGCTATCCCTCAAAACCTTAGACCTCCTCTAGATTTGGCATTGATCAAATTCCCTGATGGATTTGATTCTGATATGGCATACCAGCTTAGGGAAAGAGCTCCTCGAACTTTAGAAGATATGCAAAGTATAGCTGTCAGTGTTGAAGCCAACCTGATATCCAAACGAGCTAAAGCCAGAAGTGAAAGGAGGATACCATTGAAAGAAGAACCTTCGGCCTTTGAACAGAAACTGGATGCTATTATTAAAGGAATGGATAGGCTAGGAGATAGAGTAGAAACAATTGAAATGAAATCCCCTTGGGATGGTCAACCAAGCAATACTGGGAGAAATCCAAATTTTAGGAAGAACCAAAACCAGAACACTGGAAAGACTGGCCCTGACCAAAACATTAGGCCCCCATTCCAGGAAAATTATGCTGAAGCCTCAACTTCTGATGAACCATCAGAAGATACTCAAATAAATTTGATGGGACTCAACAATGAACAACAATTTTTCTTGACCTAAGAAGATCAAGAAGCTCACATTCTTAAACAATTCCAAACTTAGTCAGGTGACTTATTTGATTTCAGGGAGGGATATGATACAACCATTTATAAAGTCCATGTTATCACTCAGGTTGTTCCCCAAAGTTTTAAGAAAGGGAATACGGCTGAGGTAACCATAGACCAATATTTTAGATACAGATTCTAGCCAACCTGCATCCAGAGAAGGCTCTCTCTTTATGATATAACTTTGTTTTGAAATGTGTTAGGCTAGTTATGAAGTTCAAGGGTTTTGTTTTGGGTTTGAATGGTGGAATTCGATAGGATAGTGAGGCAAACTGAATAGTTGAGGCCATTGGGCAAATGGAGTCAAAGAAGGATGGCTTTTTGGATTCGGTTTCTTACCAGATGATGGTATCACAGAGCAAGGTAGTCAAACATGGAACAAATACAAGCTGGAGTAAGGTGGAATGGGCTTCAATGGATGAAGGGCAATTAAGAATCCTTCACCATGTTGAAAGGGAGAAGATGGATGATTACTGGTAAGGAGCAGTTAAGAATTCCTTAGCAAATAGTCAATATGTAAGAACCAAGAAGTAGGAGCAATTAAGAATTCACTGCTTATATTAATTCTGAAGAAAACATAGAGAATAATAAAGATTGAAGACAGAGTTCAGTTTTAAGCAAATTCTGAATTAATCATTTTCTTTACCATTCAGACTATGAAACACAGATGATATAATAAACAAGAAAACTGTAAAACGTGAGATATAGGGGACTTATTGATCCGGAGTCTAATTCAAGAATTTTGTGACAAGTCTTCTGCATCAATTCCTCATCCAGTAGGCCCGACAACAAATGGGTCCAACAGCTTTTTACTCCAAAAAATTTCAGTATTACAGTCAAAACTATGAATACCCACCAACCCTAAATACTTCGTTTGGGGGCGTATTTATACAAAATATCTGATAGAGATAATATCTAGTGATGACTAATCCCTTTTTTACAAAAGATAGAGACAAAAAGTCTTGAAAACTGGGAAAAGATGAATCAATGCTATACTGGCTGCTCTGTCATTGCCAGACGTGCTGGAGGCAGGCACTGCAAGTCGGTTTACAACTGTCTTCGACTGATACTCTACGGTGGATACTCCGTCATTGTCGGACATTCTTTGACCTTGTTCAGATATACTTTGACATGCTTGAGTGTCATTTTTCTCCGTTTATCTTTATCACGGAAAAAAAGCTCAAAATGTACGTTTTGCCCAAGAGAAATTTACAAAATCCCCAACATGTCTTCCCACCATTGTTGCTTTGGAAATTTATGTCTCTGAAGTTTCCTTAGGGTTTCATCAGCTTCTGTATATCTGATAAAATTAGGCTGGAGCTGAAACAGGTGTTTTACCTCATGTTCAATATAAAATAAGTTCTCCAAATTATCATAGAGCCTTTGGCTTGTGGGGAGTGATTTTACTCCTGAAGCACTTGTTGATGAATTAACTTGATCAACAACATATGTGTTCAACTTATGTACATAATCTGCGTGTTTCATAGGCCTGTCATTATTTCCTAAAAGACTTGGTAGCCCTTTATTCTAAAAGACTGTAAACCTTTCCATGAAAGAATTAATTTCTACTTGCATATCCTGGCATCTTTTTTCCAAATTCTGCATTAAAGTTCTCTTGGTTAGAACTTTTTTGATTTCCAAAATGGTACCCGTCCTGTCTGGGATGCCAAGTTGTTCCAGCTGTTCTCTATTTTTGTAATTCAAAAATGTATGAGCCGGTTGGCTTGATCAGGCATTTGTCCTAATAAAGCTCTTAATTTTTGAATTTCTCCATGTGCTACATTCACTAAGTCAACCTGCTCGTAGATAGTTTGAATAGATGGCCAAACATTACTTAGGGATTGATTGATGTTGGTCCAAAGAATTCCTTTGATTTCTGCCAGAGGCTTATCCATAGTGAGATCCTTCTCCAATGTTCTCACTTTATTCTCTAATGCTTTAACCTCTCTTATTTTCTCTGCCACACTTATTTTGGACTTATCATCTCTTTTCTACTTTTGCCAATTTTTCCTTTACTTGTTTCAGCTCTGACACTTGGAGTCTCAATTCTTCCATTGCTTTTATCAATTCTTCTGTGCTCATACTAGTACTGCTGCCTGGTGCTACTCCTGCTGATGTTGTACCTGTGATTACCTCTGTTGTGACTGCCAGGACATTTGGGGCCAAGGCTAATCCAATTGTTGAGGGGACTGCAGTTGTGACTGTAGGGATTACCTTAGATGGCTGGGAGGTCGACTCTCCCTGCTTCTCTTTTAATGCTTTTTCGAGTGCCTGCTCTGTATCAGTTAATCTTTCGTTGAGTTTCATGAGCAAGTCCATCATGTCTTCTTCTGATTTCTGCTCTATGATTTTTGCAGTCTGAGAGTGTCTTGAAGGAGGTAGCTTCAGCTGTTTCCTCAGGGCAGCAATGTCCTCTTCATTCTTCTTGATTAGAGCCTTTATGCCTTTAGCATCTTTTGGGTCATGTCCCAGTTCCATGATGATCTCTTCTAAGGATTTGATCCTGTTATCTTTGGTGAGAGAAGAAGCTTTCTCCCAATTCAACTGAGCTGTTGTGTTGTCTAAGGAACTTTGTAACTGGTGGGCCAACATTGCTTTGCCAGTTAGAGTGGAATAAACCAGTTCCCCAGTTTGTTTGTGAAGTTCAATTTGGTCCAGTGGATGAATGTCTTTGGCTAGGACCTCCAAGTTTGTTCTGATGTAATCAGCTACTGAATGGGGTTGTTGCACTTTTGGCTTAAAATAACTCATTATCATTTTACCCTCTTGGATGTCATATGCAGACATTAATCTCTACTGAGTTGAGGAGGCCATTTTCAAGTATTGATTATAGATTTCAATTCTCACGGGATCATTCTTGGCCTTTATCTCTGTGAAAGTTTGTTTAATGTCAGAGGGATGTTTGCTTTGTGGCCTGGTGGACGACACCTCTACACTGTGCTGCCTTTCTAGCTCATGCCTATGGGAACTAGTTGATGTTTCTATCACTGGGGAAGTTTGCTGGCTGACCACCCTCTCACCTCTTAGACTGTCTGTCATTTCTTCAATGATTTCCTCTTCTGATAGAGGATTCAGTCTTTGTCTCTTTGCTCCTGGTTGTTCAGCAGGTCCACTGATAGGTGTGGCTTCCTCCCTGTATCTCTTCTTGCTTCTTTCCTCATTTAGAGGAGTTTGCAATGCTGGGATTTCTGCTGCTTTGGATTGGGCTAGAGGAATTTGTACTTGTTCCTGTTCTTTGGACCCCCCAGCTGATGAGTCATTATTGGTTGCTCTGTAGTTTCTACCTCTTTGCCCTTTGAAGTCCCTATGACTGATGCGCTGGTTTTCTGTGCAGGCTGCTAAGAAGTTCCAGCAGAAGATGTTCCAACTCCTGATTGTTGAGGCAATTTGAAAGATACCTGTCCAAAAGAGTCCAGGTCAAGGGTTTTTTCAAGATCTTTCATAGCCTTTTCCATCTTTTCTTCCTCACTAACTTCTTCTATTAAAGTCCCTTCTACCCTTTCTTCTTGATTTGCATATTGTTCAATTTTTGGGATATTATGATGTATGTAAACTGACAACCTGTTTCTTACCCTTCTGTTACTTATGAAATTATTTGGGTTATATGGCACCCACTCAAAACGCTTCTTCAATCTAAGGTGGTCTTCTAAGATCTGATCGGCATATTTCCACGCATCTCTAGAGTGTATAACATAAGGGCCTAACTGGTTTTTGATTCTCAGCTGAGCCTTCTTCTTTACATTACAGAAGTGGGTTAATTCTGCATAGATGATCTGCCTGAAATATTCTAATGCAAATAACCTCATGGGTACATATCTAGGCAACTTGAAAGGTCAAAGTTCACATCCATATATTCTGATTTCTGTGTGATTCTGGTAGAGGTACCAGTCACTTATTCTGTACTATTTGGAAAGCTACAAAATCTTCTTCATATCACCAGTGATCCTAGGAGGACGAGCTCCTATTAATAGAGTGGAGGCCGGGTGTATAAATAAGTCAATGAATTCACTATAGGTATAAGGGGAGTCACAGTCATGGAAGACTGAGCTCCAAAAGATCATAGACCTTCGATTTCCTTTTGAGTCTAATTTCCTGATGGGAAATGGAAAGCTTTCTGGCTGATAATATAACAACAGATGGTATATAAAAGAAATGTACTTGAAAACTCCTTCTCTATCCAAATTTAGGAATTGGTCATGGATTTTGTTAGCAATAAAAGTAGCATAGTCATACTTAATAACAGGGGGCTGTCCTAGAGTAAAGATAGATAATAGAACTAGGGTGATATCATCCACATATTCACTGGACTTAAATCCCAAGATCGAGGATATCATGTCAAGAGTGATTTTTCCAGTTTCAGTGAGCCAGGTATGTAAATAGGGAGGTGGGCCCTAGGGTTGGCAGTCTGGCTTCATGAACATCTGAGCAATGCGGGTTATCTCTGAGTTGGGCAAGTGAGAAGATTTTTCGAGCAAAAATCCCATGGAAATATGAGCAAGGGGCTCAGTGGAGTGGAAATGTATCATCTCATTGATGAATTCTGCAGTTATGGAGAAAAGGATAGTTTGTGAAGTTGAAATAATTGTTCTGTGGATAGGGTCATAGCTGGCACAGCATTGGTGAATGATGTCTGGGAAAACATGGACTGAGGGAAGGAAGTAGATAGGAAGGTTTGATTCCCATAGTCCGAAAATGTCAGAATTGCTTAGATGACTATCTCTAATTTGGCAGAAGGTCTGAAGATGATTCCTGTCACCAGATAGGTCTTTTATTTGGAAATCTTTGTTGGCCAAGGGTAGATAATTCAAGTCTTTATGGAGAGCATTGATGGGCGCGACATTCAGGGCTATGGGGGCTTCCATGTTTGGTTCTTGTGTATTCAAACAAGAATGTGGGCTTTCTGTGGAGAATTAGACTAAACAACAGGTTTAGGAGTCTTTTATGGACTAAGACTGATTTCAACTCAAAGTTGGCTTTTTCTGGTAGAATTCTCTGTGGAAAAGTGAAATTACAGGTTTGCAGGGAAAAAAGGGATAAATACCTGGATTGCGGAGGTAAAACTGCAAATTTGCAGGTCGAATGGCGTACTGCCGAGCACGACGCTGGAGTTTCTTGGCCGGGTGACAGGCTAACTGCTCGAACAGTCAACTGGACGTATTTTGCATGGAGCATAGTTTGTAGAAAATCGGGGCAAAAATGACATTTTATCGTTTATTTAACGAAAATTGACTTGGCGGGTATTTTTTGGCATTTATTGAGCAGATGATGTCATCATGACGGGACATCTTGTCGTGTAGTGGCGGGTACAAGATGACGTGGCGAATGGTCAATGGGAGGGCAGTAAGTGGTTTACCTTGGACTGCTTATGGGCTCAATTAGTTTCAGACGGGAGGGCCGTGATCAACGAGGGAATGTGACACGCGTCCGGGTACGGGCGGCAATACCGCCAGTCTCCCGGGCGTTAATTCTTGGCGACGGAGTGGAGCGCGATACAGATCATGCCCGTTGGATCTAGGGCCGTTGATCTGACGGTTGGCAGTCAGCAAAGGTAGAAAAAGGTTAAGGCGCGGGACCCACACAATAAATTAAGGTTTTATAACGCATCGGGGTTATTAACATTTGGTTAGCGGGGTCGTGGGTTTGGTTATTTAATTAACCAGAGGTTAATAAATCCCGAGGCTATGCGCGCGCAGGGTTATTACAAGGTTTCAGATAAACCTTTAATCCCCAATTACATAATGATATGGTTTATAATTAAACCGGGGCAGGATATGTAGTAATGCAGGGTTTCATATAGATTTATACCATACGAGAAAGGGGAACGAGTATAGGGAGTTATAAAATAATGTTAATAGTTAATATGAGAAATGTAAATGAAAAAGTGCTAAGTTAGAATGTTTGAGAACTTAGGCTAAAGGGAAAAACATGAATTTATTACAAGAAATGAGGACATTTCCCTAAGTAAAAATGGGGTTTTACTCAAGTATCTGATGAAAAAGGGAATGAGTGACCTTAAGGAGATTAAGCAGATCTTAATACCTTGGGGGAGATTAGTAAATGATTTAGGGAAATAGTATGAAGGGAGATTAGTCATGCTTTGCTTGAGTTGCTCCAAAATATAAAACTGCCATGGTACTTGTGATAACAATAATATGAAGATTTTGAGAGACAAAACCAATCACATGTATGCCTCTGTAACATCAAAACTACCTACCCAGCCTACTGTACCTAACATTTTTTCTCCTTTTTCTTTGGGTGCACTTGGACTAGCAAACCCTCATCAATTTTCTTTCTTTACATGATAAGCCTATCTAAGTCTGCACTTATTACATCCAAGGGCTCAGTTTAAGCAGGTGAGCTCCTTTGTTTCTCTACCTATCTACTTATCTGCCAAGTTTAAACAGTTTGGACAGATTTTTGTCCTCTATCTCTAAAACAGGAATTTCAAACATGAACTAGCCAGGATTAAGCTATTTGGCCATTCATCAAGTGTGGTAGAAAATTCAACAAGCTGTACATGATGCTTCACTTACAGAAAAATGGAATTCATTTCTTTTCATTTTTTCTTTTGACCATTTATCTTTTCACCTTTTGATTTTTCTTTTAGAGTATACCCTCTTTACCTTTTTTAAATTTTTTGATTTTTTGAGAATATGGAAAACCTTTGCAACAAGAAAAGGTATGTACATATTGCAGAGCTAATCAAGTCAATCATAAAATATGACACCTATTGGTATAGGAGCATAACACTGGCTCCACTTGGGGATGGCTTTTCCTGGTGAAAAGTCAAGAACAGCAGGTCAGATGGCCTTATGAACAACTCTTGATGTGCTCTGAAACCTTCCTTTGCTGAAAGTAGAACATTGTACAAAGGATCATGTAAAATATACACAATTTTCTTGAGCTGATTCAAATAATTGTAGGTCTGTTTTGGGTTGTCTGCTCGGATTTTCTTGTTCTTATGTTTTTTGCTCCCAACTCTTCTTCTATAATCTCTGATAAACTGAAATAAGGCAAAACAAAAATGGTAAAGTTCCTTTACTGTTTTTCAAAATTTTTTGCACTTTCGTCCTCACCCTTATTGCTGTAAAAAGCTGCAGAGACTGAACTTCCTTATGTACAGGTTAGAGTTAGGATATATCAAAAAACTGGATCAAAATAGTGTTTCAACATTCGACCATTAACTAGCCCTTCTTCTGTTTCTGAATCATCTAGGTTCTTCAAAAAGTAGGTATTGTTTCCCTGTGAGGCCTGGATAATAAAGGGTCCCTTCCATAGGAAGTCAAACTTCCCATGTTTTCCTTTGTCTTCTCTCCTAGAATCCCATTTTAAAACTTTGTCTCCTATGTAAAAATATTCTGCCTTGGTCCTCTTATCAAATATTTTCTTGAGTTTTTCTTGTAATACTTGGGATCTTTGGTACACCTCTTCTCTAGTCTGTTGCAAATGGATGGTCTGATTTACCCTTCTTTGAATGTCGTTGGGCTGCACCTAAGCTTCTTGCAGTAATTTCATTACAGGGACCCCTAATGATGAAGGAAATACAACCTCCATACCATAGAATAATTCATAAGGACTAGTCCCAATGGATCTCTTGGTAGTTAATCTGTCTGCCCATAGTGCATTGGTAATTTTTTTTGTGCCAGTTTTTCTTGTTTTCTTCCAACATTTTCTTGATAATATTAATCAAGCTTTTATTGGAAGACTCAGCTAGACCATTACCTTGAGGGTAATAGGCTGTGGAATGGCCTAAGGTGATGTGGTACTTGTTACAGAAATTTATCATTTTCTTATATTTGAAAGCGGCAACATTGTCAGTTATGATCTTTTCAGGACAGCCAAATCTAGACAAAGCGTTGATTTCTAAGAATCCTATAATCACTGTATCATTGGCTTGTCTGGAAGGAATGGCTTCTATCCATTTGGTGAAATAATCTTTGGTAGTGAGGATCCATTTATGTTGGGCATAAGAGGGTGGATGGATTTCCCCAATGAAGTCCAAACCCCATTGCTGAAATGGTCTTTCAGTGGAAATTGGTCTAAGGGGTAGAGGTAAAAGTTTCCTCTTGCCTTCAAAAATTTGGCATTTGTGGCACGCAGTGACAAACTTTTTGACATTAGCAAACAAGGTTGGCCAGAAAAATCCAGCCCTTAGGATTTTGTCTGCAGTTGATTTCCAGTAAAGATGTCCACCACAGTCCCCTGCATGAAACTCTTTGAGTACCTTGTCAGCTTCATCTTTTATTAAACAATTTAGCAGAATACCTTCATGATTTTTCCAAAAGAGAGCACCATCTAAAATACAAAATTCTGAAGCTTTCATTTTTAAAAACCTTTTCTTAGTTCTGGATAACCCTGGAGGAGCCTGCAGGTTTAATAATACATGAGTTATATCAGCATACCAAGGTGATTCTAGGAAGGCTTGGCTGATTTGTGGAGTCATCATCTCCTGTTCATTATCCAATTCATTTATATCCAGGGCTTGGCAATTGGTTTCAGTCATGAGTCTAGCCAATCCTTGTCCTTTTACAAGCTTTGTAGGTTTTATTTCAATATCATACTCTAATATAGTAGCAATCCATTTACCTCTCTTGCCTTCAATCCCCTCTTGGGTCAGGATATCTTTGACAACAACATTTGGTACATAGGCTATTATGTGAGAGTATAATTTGTAGACTCTAAAGTCTTTAATAGATTTCACAAGTGCATAAGCCTATTTTCCATGATTGGGTATTTTAGTGGTGCATCCCTAAGTGCTTTACTAAAAAAGGCTATGGGTTTTTCACATCCTTGATCATCTTTTTGTAGTAAAACAACGTCAATGGTGTGTTTTGATGCAAATGAAAATATTATGAAGTCTTTATCAAACTTTGGGCTTGTAAGGACTGGTGTTCTGGTCAAAGCCATTTTGATTTCTTCAAATGCTTGTTTAGATTCTAATGTCCATTTAACCTTGAAATCTTTTTTCAACATGTTGTTCAGCAATCTAATCAATTCAGCCAAATTAGGAATGAATCTTCTTAAAAAGTTAATTTTTCCTAGGAAAGCTTGAAGTTCTTTGACATTTCTGGCGTGGGGTATTTGTAAAATGGATTCTATTCTATCAGGATCAATTTTGATGCCATCTTGGGAGATTATATGGCCTAACAATTTGCCTTCCTCCAGACCAAACAATGACTTCTTGGGATTTAACGAAATACCATAGTTTCTGCATTTTAAAAACACTTGTCTTAAATGATCTAAATGTTGCTGATCTGATTTAGAAAACACAGAAGATCATCTAGATATGTGACTAGAAAGTCAAGAATTTCTTTTGCAAAAGCTATGTCCATTGCTCGTTGGAAAGTTGCCCCTGCATTCTTTAGTCCAAATGGCGTTTTAACATATTTGAAAGTTCCCCATGGTGTTGTAAAAGTAGTCTTTTCCTGGGCATCAAGATGGACTAGAATCTGGTTAAATCCTAAGAACCCATCCAAAAGTGAAATCCTAGAGGCACCTACTACCCTTTGTAAAATGTGGTCCATCTTAGGTAACGAGTAGTGGTCTTTCAAAGAAACCTTATTTACATTCCTTAAATCAACACACAATATGATTTCTCTTGTTTTTTTCCTAGTGGATACTAAATTAGATACCCACTCTGAAAATCTGATAGGAGCAATTATACCTGCTTCATACATTCTTTTGATTTATTTTTCAATTGAGGGGAGTAGTACAGGGTTAACCCTTATGAGCTTTTGCTTGAATGGTTTCTGATTTTCCTTGAGGGTTATTGTATGTTGAATTACAGAGGTGTCATAAGATTTTAGATCTTCATAGCTTCAGGCAAAAACATCCTGGAATTCTTTGATGAGTTCAACATATTTAAGCTTTTGATCAAGAGGTAAAGTTTTGGATAATTTTATCATTTTCGGCAGTTCTTCAGTTCCTATGTTAAAGTCTTTAATATCTACATTTGGAGGCTGCATCTTTGGTTTCTTTGGGATATCATTAGAATCAAAGAAATCTTCCAAACGAGTTAATCCTGTGGGCAAATAATTGTCTTTTAAATTAATAACTTCCGATTCTCCTCCAATAATCTCATCGATATCTACTTCTTTAAGATGTTGCAACTTTTTCTTGGTAAATTTCGTTGGGTGAAGCATTTGAGTTGCACTTTTTGCTGAAATATCTGTTTGAATTTTATCTATTTTCTCAACCTCACCAACAGTGTCCATGTCTATATTAGTGCTAGAAAATTCTTCTTCTAGGGTCAAGAAATTGTTAATCTGAATATCATTGTCAAACACTTGTCAATTCTTTACATTGTTGGGTATGGTTGGCCTGTGTCTAATCTCAGCTGTACACTGATGATTCGGTTTAAATGAGAATTTACAAGTGCTGGAAAATGTTGCCAAACTGTGAGCATGAAAATTATGTTTTCTTGGAATTTTGGCAAGCTGTGTTTCCAGAAATGTATTAAGGATCTCAATTGTTGTTTCTCTGTAAGATCTTAATCTGGGATCATTTGTGAGGAAGTTGCCTTTTATCTATTGAACGACTAAATCAGAGTCTCCCAAAACTGATACCCTGATTGCCCCTAAACTCTTGATCAATTTAAGTCCTAGCAGCAGGGCTTCATATTCAGCGATATTATTGGTGCATCTAAAGTTTAATCTATATGTGTGCCCTTCAGCATGATCATTTTCTAGATTGTGTACCCAAATTCCTGCTGCTACTCCTGATTTATTGACTGAACCATCAAATTCTAAGTACCATATAATTTCATGTTTATAATTAGTATCAGGAGTCTCAGAAATTTGTTTAGTAGGGAGATCTGGTTTTTTAGTTTCATCTGGTTTCTCTTGAGAGTCTGTTATACCATTGTCCTCAGAAATTTCTTGAATTTGAACACCAGATTTTTTGTTTATAATTTCTCTTTGTTCTAATGCTAAAACCTTGACATCAGTTGGAGGATTAACTTCAGCATTGTAGAGAATGAAGGAGTCCATGTCAGAGTGCATGGAGTAGATGGGAAAATTCTGGGGTTTCTCCTGACTACTTACCACATATTTCATTAAAGTTTCTCGGTACAATCTCTTTGGTTGACCAAATACTGAAATAGTAGCATAGGAAATGTCCAACTGTAAAGATTCTTGGAGCTTTGCACCCCAAGATCTAGACAACAACATGCCATATTTTGGTGGAATATCAGCTACCACTATGTCCATTAAAATGGTCTTGGCGGGATATTGAACTAATGATACACATAAATCTTTGATCAATCCTAGACATTTGACCTGGCTTGAGTCAAAAGAGAATAGGTCTTTGTATGGCTTGGTAATATCTAGGTCCAACTTCTCCATTACAGATTTAGGCATTAAGTTATGAGAAGCACTAGAATCAAACATGGCATTATGAAGTATTTTATCATGTATGTTCAGACTCACATAGAAAGGAGGGACCCCTCCATCTACTGATTTTCCATTTACCTCAGGGCCAAAAATTAATTCAGGTTGGTCATCAAAGAGATTTACTGAATCTTTGTACTCTGAAATTTGGAGTGATTTGTTAATTTTTCCTCTATAGACATCATGTTTAGCCAATTCTATCAATGGAATGGCTATCTTTAATTTGCCTATTTTAGTCTCTAGATTGAAAGGTTTTTCAATTTGAATTTTTGTATTTGGGACCGTGAGATTGTCTTTTTCTGCTGTATTTTCAGTGCCTTTTTCTTTTTTAGGAGTGGTGTTATGGGCTGAAGTTGCTTCCAAGTCAATTTTTGGAGGTTCTTCCACCTTTCCTTTGAGAGGAGTTGAAGTGGAAGGTTGCTTGCTAGATTTTTGATCATCTGATACATCTTCAACTATTGGATCATTTGGGTTAGGAGCTGTCTTAAGAAGGGTTTGTACCAGTCTGTTATTGATCTTAGCTTTGTTAGGTTGCTTGGTTTCTTTCTGTTTTTTGGCCTCAGGGACATCTATTCTTCTGCTCCTCAGATTGTATTGCTTGTGGACTTCATAAATGGCTGTATCATATCCTTCCCTAAAATCAAATGATTCACCTGGTTGAGTTTGGAATTGTTTAAGAGTGTGAGCTTCTTGGTCTTCTTGGGTCAAGAATACTTGTTGTTCACCATTGAGACCCATTAAGTTAATTTGAATATCTTCTATTGGTTCACTAGAAGTTGAAGATTCAGCATAATTTTCCTGGAATGGGGGCCTAATGTTTTGGTCAGGCCCAGTTTTTCCAGTATTGGGGTTTTGGTTTTTTCTAAAATTTGGATTTCTCCCAGTATTGCTCGGTTGACCCTCCCAAGGGGATTTCCTCTCAATTGTTTCTACTCTATCACCAAGTCTCTCCATTCCTTTAATAATAGCATCTAATTTCTGTTCCAAGGAAGAAGGTTCCTCTTTGATAGGTATTCTCCTTTCAGCTCTGGCTCGAGCTCGTTTAGAAATCAAGTTGGCTTCAATGCTCACAGCTATACTCTACATCTCCTCTAAGTCTCGAGGAGCTCTTTCTGTAAGTTGGTATGCCATATCTGAGTCAAATGCATCAGGGAATTTGATCAAGGCCAAATCTAGAGGAGGTCTGAGGTTTTGAGGAATAGCATTGTAGACATTATTGAATCTGGTACAGTGATCTTGGACAGTCTCCTGGGTAGCTCTATTTAAACCTTCATATTTTGATAAAATGTGGAGATGATCTTTCTTCTTTTCCCATCTGTTCAAGGTCTGATAAAGAGCTTGTGGGTCATTTATACTATTTGCTGGGAGGGCTCTAAACCATGTTCTGACATCTCCAGTTAAACTTTGCACAAATACTTTCATTCAGACATCATCATCATCAATCTCATAGTTTTCAAAATAATCTGTCATTTTCTTGGTATGTTGTTGAGCTGTGTAAGTGCCAATACCATCAAAATAGGTGATTTTACTTTGATATCTTGAGGCATGGCCCCTAGATTTGCAGGTAATTGCAGGGGAGCATATCGGTTTGCCATGTTTGCAGATATAAGAGTGACAACTGAAAGGGCAGGGATAACAGTGGAAATATGTGCTGAAGATGGAGGAGTAGGAAGGATATTTTGAGGTGCTGATGGGGAACCTGAAGAAGCTGCAACAATGATAGAAAGATTTGGTGTTTTTCCAGAGGTAAGCTCAGTTTGGATAGGATTCTGCAAATGTTTGTCAAGGGGTGAACTAGCAGAATTT